>OZ026854.1:14131003-15503759 GCA_964023215.1 Eledona agricola
GTGTGTTATTCTTGACTGTCCATGGCTGTACTCTTGCCCCTTTAAATGAGGCACATTTTATTTGAAACATTTTCCTCCACCGCGGTTCATTTTCGAGATATTTGACTGTTTCAGGTTAAATACAGGTTGGTCCACATACAGAGTGGCGCATTGAAGCTGTTTTTTAAATGAAACACCCAGTATATTACGCTATTTTCAGATTCCCATCAAAATGTAATTCTACTTTGTATAACCTATGTTGTTTTGCATTATGTTAGAGCGAAAAAAAGCCCCTTTTTTGAAAAATTGCTGCTCCCAGGCAAATGTGAATTTTGGCATTGATTATATATTGGAAAGATCTCTCACCGCCACAGGTAAAAGCTTGGCAATGCTCCACCGCACCCCCGCACTCTGCCTTGCCCATAAGTTAGAGTACCGGGAAGTAGCGCCTTCAAAATTAATAGAACATTTCATGAACTTGTAGCACCAGTACAGCGTTGGTGTGTGTCACGCTGAGGAACATTAAGGCATTGATTATATATTGGGCAGTAGTTGGCAAATGTCATTTTTGTGAATATCACAAGGAAAGTTTTTGATAGAAAGTTCATTTTTGTCACACATTTCGTCCAATATCTCATCGAAAACATTTATAGACGATATATATTTGGGCAAAGCTTTTCTTCTAAAAAAATTGAACATACCGTGGCTACATATTTGACTTTGAAAAGTTCAATCCTCCCTTTGATTTGCTGGCGGTATACTCCGCTACTTGTGAAAAATTTAATTCTAAATCATCCTTGTTCAAATTACATAAGGCATTTTTACATGAAGAACTATTAGATAATTTTGTACACTTTTCTACAAATAAATCAACTCAGGTAGTAAATAATATTATGTTTTCTACAGTTATATCCTTTGGAATCAAAGATTGTGAAATATTGTCAATAACAATCTCATCATTCTCCTCAATATCATCCTCGTAATCAGACAATATAGAATCCAGTTTAAGTTGAATTTTTTCTAAATGCGCTTTTCTACCTTCTTCCTGGTCTTTAGCAAAGACAGTTTTGAATTTGTCAAAAGAGAGTCTTGTAAAGGTAACTCAAGTTTCGCGGATTCATTATTTAATTCACGAATCTCTGTGTGTGGTCTCACTCGCACGTGTCTACAAAACGAGCGCACTTGCGAGCGGTGTAAAAGGAGTCCGTTAGATTAATTTTTCATTTCTACCCTCACATGTGCCTAAATCTTCAAATCCTTCAATGACGTCATGAAATTTATTATAATTTAATCCTCTCTTCAAAATTATTTCATCAAACATGACAACTATTTCTTTTTCATCAATGGACATTGTTTTGACTTTATTTGCCAATTTGTTGACTAAAGATGTATTGCAATCCGTTGTTAAATTATTAATCTTTAGCCAAGTTAAAATTGTCGAGATTCCAGGTAGTGAATCCTAATGTTTGCTGCATATACTTATAATTACTAGGTGATTTATAGTAGGTACAGTGATAAAACCAGTTTCCTTTCTGCTTTCCTTCAAAAGGTTCTTTTGCTATGAAAACATTGCATTTGTAACAGAGTTCGAACGGACGTTCGTAGTCTCATCTGTGGACCATTTAATATTAATATATAAATTCCACCAAAAATCTCGTAATCGCTACGCTTACTTAGCACAATTCAAAAAAACTTTAATCACTTTCCTACACTGTCAGCGTTTTTGGAATCCTATGGTGGAGCAATGTTGCCAACACAAGTACAAAACGAAATGATTAAACACCTCCGCGCTTTGAGGACTTCGTCTCGGCATTATTTTCCAGTACCCGACAAAAATAAATATTGGATATTAGACTTCTATTAGATATTAGATTGGAACATTTACTAATATTACTGGCTTGACAACGGACATGAAAACCAATTAATAGCAATATCCTGTGATTCAGCGTTGAAACATAATTTCAGAGAATCCTTTTTACCAATTTATATCCAAATTTCTCAGAAATGGGGTAAACCAGGACTAATCCTAAAATTTGAGGCTCAAAAGTTTAAATTTTCTGCCGATGCGCTAATAATCCTATTGACGAGGTTATTCAATGAAACATTTCGTATTATTGATAATTCGGACCACAAACCCAAGTTCGGCCTTTTATGATGTGCAATTACATCCCGCTTGGAAGGATCTACCTGCTGTCCTAAATCATTACAAATTTTGCAGCAAGCTGAATTTGGTGTAAAAAGTTTTCATTTCGCTTTTTAGCAATTACTAAACAAAATAGCAAAATGAACGAAATCGTAACTGACTTTATATTGATCAATGTTATTGAACCGTGTGAGGGGTACCCGTTTTTTAGCACATATTTCGTTTTGTATGTTATTATTAAACTGAATATATAAAATACGGCCTAGGTTCTACGTCTAAACGTAGACGAAATATAAACATATGTTAGACTCTCATGAATACGTATATTGTCGCTGAAATGGCAAAACCACGTAACGTAATAAAAGAAGAAGCTTCAAATCAAAGTTCATCTTGGCTACAAACAAAGTCATTACTCTTTTTAGTTCTTATGCTGGGATACAGAGGGCCACTGGTTGGAATTACTACTTTTAGTTGTTGTGCTGACATACAGAGGGCCAGACTCTGGCCCTCTATCGTCCAGCACATTTTCTGGGTACGTTTTTACCCGTAAGGTGAGAGATCTTTCCAATATATAATCAATGATTTTGGCTTAAAATTTTGACGGAAAATTGTATTTCACCATTGTCATATTGCCAAGGAATCGTTGTAGAGTGTTTGTTTTTTTGCACTAGGGCGATGGTAGGTACAATGTTCGCTTTGCCGTGGTACTTGACATGGTTCGGCCACTCCCTCAACCAGTACAAGGACGTAGTAAGACTTTACGACTTCTTCCTGGCGTCCCCGCCACTGATGCCGCTCTACGTGGCCGCCTCTTTGTTGGTCCAGCGTCGTCACGAAGTCTTCGAAGTGGGTTGCGACATGGCAAGCATCCACTGCTTGCTTTCCCAAATTCCCGACAACTTGGACTTCGAGCCGATCCTCAAGAGGGCGCTGGCGTACTACGAGCAGCACCCGCCGCACAAATTGGAAAGCGAAGTGAAGAAGCGAGTGAAGAAAGAGTACGTATACTGTAATTTCGTTAAGAAGCTGTTCTCTTTGCTTAAGAGCTTATTCACTCTTCGCTTCTACTGCCTGCTGATCACTTCTGTACTGTCCCGCCGTAGCGATAAGATGAAAACCATGTAGTAGTTGTTTCCAATAAACTTTTGCTTATTTAGTAGAGTTTGTGTGTTGAGTTTGACTCGGTCAAGCGGCGCTTACATGTGCTTCGTTTATTTTAAGAGCGGAAGAGCGCAAGAAAGAAGAGATGAGGATTAGGAGGCGGCTCGACAGGA
Source organism: Eledona agricola (assembly GCA_964023215.1). NCBI lineage: Eukaryota > Metazoa > Arthropoda > Insecta > Coleoptera > Tenebrionidae > Eledona > Eledona agricola. The sequence goes on from OZ026854.1 coordinate 14,134,400, forward strand.
ACAACACTTTGTGGGTGCGGTTCAGCAGGAGGATGCCGTCGTGGTTGATTTTTAACTACCGGAGCAGATATGGGTTGCTCTTCGCCACGGCGACGGTTCTTCTTGGATATTATGCCTACCATTTGAAAACCACCGACTCCAAGCGAACATTCTTTGGGTAAGCTGCCATTTGAACGTTGCTCCAAATTGATAACTCACGTTGCAGTCTTTTTAACACATGACATTTAATGACGGTGGGACCTATAAAGACTATGATGCATAATAGATTTTATACAAGCTTCTAGTTGGTTTTTTATTTGGCATTTTCGACCGGCTTGGTCGTGTAAATTGTATAGATTAAGATTAAAATTAAAATGGTTCAGTCGCTGTGGTATGTGTAAATATAGCGCGGATGTGCATAAGAGATCACGATTAGATCGTTCTGTTATCAGTTGCATGCCAAATATCAGTGTGATAATTATTTTCAATTCCATTGTCTTATTTTTTGTTAAGTATAAGTGTCGCGGCGATGAAGTGCTTGTTTTTGTGTTATGTATTATATATTTATTCAGACGCAGTATTTTTGTATTCATTTGGTCGTCAGCAGATGTGACGAGTGCAATGTCTTCTATTTGTTAAGTTGAACAAGTTATTAATAAATTTTTATAGAAGTTGTCCGTTCCGAAATATTTTCGGGATTTGTGTCATTTGCCGTATAATTTTGACAGCTGCACGGTGTTGTGGGAATCTCGTCTGTGGCCCTCGAAGCGACAAAAACTCAGTTCTGCTTTATTCGTCATCGCGGTTCAACTGCCGCTCTCGTTGAGAAAATATTTTATCGTTCCCGTTGCGTTGTCGAAGAACAGCACGTATCTTATCGTCAAGTTCGTTGTCTTTGTCGTCCCCAGGAGCCGTCCCCGAAGTGCCGTTCCTGGTCCAAGGTCAGATCCACCCCTTATTTATTTATACGTACCGCCACTGCCGTCCAAATCTATCGGCAGAATTGTTGTCGTTTATCGTTATTTAACTTGGTTTGGTTTTTGGTAAGTTTGACAGAATCTAGATTTGGGTTTATTGTTTTGTTCGTGTTTCCACCAACTCCAAATGTAGCAAACAGTGGACAGTTGGTCATTGCTTTGAATTTTTAATTTTGTGATAAGATAAATGCTTCACCTTCGAATTTGAATATTTCCAAAAGTAACAAGGCCGACAATGAATAAAATCGTTAAATAAAAGGCGTCAAGTTAGTGTGCACTTTAGTTGGCAACAAAAAATGGAAGTCGCAAAGTTTTTTTGCGTAACATTCGTATTTTTCCCTTATATGGTTCTTGTAAAAGGTGAGTTTTTTTAACGTGTCGAAGTTATTAAAAGCAGTGCGTTTCTAATTACCTATTGCATAAAGAGATAATAGAAAAGTTATAATTACTTCGACAATTCAACTTGACTGTTTAATTTTGTACCATATTTATGTGGAATAGTTTGTTTCTTGTGTAATTGAGCTCATTTTTAATGGAACACCGATATGTGTGTATTAATAACACGACTACTTGAGCTGCATTGTCTTTTTATTGTGTTTAATTTTTACATTTGTCCACTTTGTGCTGGAGGTGTGCATTCGTATTTTCCACTGTTCAAAACTCGAAATCGTTTTATTATCTTGGCTCCTCCGTTTTTCCTTAACTTCTGAAGCGTGTTCTTTCGGGGCAAATCTAGAGGATGTTGAAGCAAATATTTTTTAAATAAGCAATAAGCTGAAGCAATTTTTCCAATTTCATGACTCACACGGTCTATTTCATTTTTGAACGTATTGAAAATATCGAAACTCACAATTTCAACGAATCCAGAACACTGTAAAAATGTGTTTGACTGAACTAAATTTTCAAGAATCGATATATTAACGATTGTAAAATAATGTGATAATCTTTCATTTCGCGATTGTTTGTATGGTTTTTAAGTACTCTTAGACTTCCGCGTGTTTTAGTTCGCTTTTATATAAAAAATATTGAAACTACAAATCTCACTTTTTTCTTAATTTAGCTGACCTGGACGATGTAAACGCTATAGCATTTCCTTCCGATGGATAGAAGAAATAGAAGGATAGGACAGCTCTCCATTTATCTTCCGGAAGTTTAATAAAAGTCACCCATTATTGGTTTTCTATTATCTTTCTACCCATTTCCCCATTAAATAATTGGGACGTAACAATAATTTGTATGAGGCACCTACAACTGAAGTGGACCTTGACAAAACCAATTTGTTGTTAAAAACAGCCGAGATAAGACTTGGGAGTTCGCTTCATATTCACCAAACTGAATACATCCTATTATGGTTTTTTATTGTTAACCCAGAATAACACTAACATTTAGCTACAAATCAAAGGACCTGTCCTGATCAACAAAAAATAAGTTATAGAAGACAGTGGCGGCTGGTGCTAAGGGGCACAGGGGCACATGCCCACTGATGGTAGAGAAATAAATAATCTTTGTTATAGATTTTAATTTTTAATTTGTTTTAGTTTTTAAATTATTTGAATTTATTATAACTTATTTTTTATTTAGTGGTTTGGTGACATATGTTGCCGTCTATCGTTAACAGGGGGATTAAAATTTTACAAAAAATTATTTTATAATATATTTTATGTTGGCGATGCTGTCGATAATAGACATATGTGCTTTACTTTCGCTGTCATAAAAAATTACACTAATTCTGTCAAAATTGTACAATTGTGTCTTGTTTTCCTTTAATTGTTTTTAGTTAAATTCGCCTTTCGGACTTTCTTCGATGGGTCCAATTCAAGCCGGCACCACCCCGAACTGATCAACAAAAAAGAAGTCTTAGAAGAAGCTGTCACAGGTGATTAAATACAAAACATATCACACACAGAACTTTGCTAACTGTTGTATTGTAGGGTTTGGAAAAATTGTCGCGTTTTTCATACCTTTATTGCATGTGCAGAAGACAGTGGTAAAAACACGAGATTGGAGCCATGATCATCTCCCCCAATGCATAAGCTAGTCGCCATATGAGCCAAGTAAGTTGTTTACTCAAATACTAAGATTAAATAATTGTAGAATTACCTTTTAACAATTTTATTTTAAATAAAATAATTAGTCCAGTTGAGGTTTTAGTTTCATTTTTTTGTACTTTTTTCAAGTCTTATAAGTGCAATTGATGATGACTCCATTAATTTGATAATTCATAATTAACATGCTTCTGCTTGGTCTCCATAGTTATTAAAAATGTTATATTTGGTTTGGGGACATTTTAAAATTACGAGTAAACATGATTTTTTTGCAATTAGTAATGAGTAATTTTCAAATTAAAATTAGTTTGTAATTTTGTTGGTTGTTGAATAATGTCAGGATGTCGCTCGATTAATCTTCTCCACACCGATATTGTTGCAGAACTCTGTAATTTTTTTTAGCCTTACAGTATTCTGTAGGTATATTTTACTTGATGGCATAATCTTAAAGATGTCGCTCCAAATAATTATTTGTCTAAATTTTTTCTTACTACGTTGAACGTCAATTTAAATTAACACAATTTTTAATTTCACCACAAAATTGGCTTCAGAAATGTGTAATTTATTACAATGTTCTTCAGGTTTATTTTAGTTGTTGCATAATTTTAAAGATGTCGCTTCAAATTATTATCTGTTTAAAATATTTTCTTACTATATTGAACGTCATCTTAATATTAATGCAATAAGTGTCTGCAGTAGCGTGTTACCGTTTCACCTTAAATTAACAAAATTTTTAATTTGGAATTTAAAGTTTTACGACAAATAGTGGCTGCAGAAGTCTGTAATTTTTTTCATATAGTCTTCTGTATGTTTATTTTAGTTGTTGCATAATTTTATAGATGTCCCTCCAAAATAATTTTAGTTTAAAATAATTTCTTACAAAGTTGAACATCATCTTAACATTAATGCGAACATTACTTAGAAATGTCTGCAGAGGTGTGTAACTTTTTAATCTTAAATTAACATTACATTTATTTGTAATTTTCGTAGTTGTCGAATAAATGTTAAGATGTTCCTGATACTAAGTTCTGATTTTAGCCAAATAATTTTGTAAAATCGAATAAAATTTATTATTTGGCGCCAAAGATCTCCTCGCGTTCATGTGTTCCTGATTCTAAAATACGATTTTAGCCAAATACCTCCAATCAAATAAAAATAAGACACAAACAGGGTAGTTATGTATACAAATTTATTGAAACATATTCGCAAATTAAAACTAGTTTGTTAATTAACTAATCACTCAAAGGTGAAAAGGGTAAATTATACATTTGGCAAATAGACCTTAGATTAGTAATTTCAACTATTTGTTGCACACTAAAGTAATTACAAGCAACTGTAATGTTAATTTAAGATGAAAAAGTTACACACTTCTGTCATAGATTACTTCTTCTACAAACATTTGGAATTGTTGCATTAATGTTAGGATGATGATCAACTCTCGATTGCCATGGACTCTACAAAAAATATTGTGTATTAATAAGGCAATTGTAAGCTTTAAACCTTACGTTTTTATTCCTCACACATCAGTCTTGACTTTTTTTCCTTCCATGTCCTACTGGTATGGTCCTTGGGATAGTACTTCCTATTAAATCATTTGCAGTAAATGTAGCTGTTCCTTCGAGTGCAGCATCTTGTGATAAAACAATTGTTGCATATGTTACACATGAGCAGCTTGACTCTGCAAATCGATTTTCTTTCTGAACTCCTTATTGCACTGTCAGCACTGAAATCGATGCTCCCCTATAATCAAATTAATTTTAAATAATAAACATCACAGTTATCGAACAAACCTGTAAGTAACAATGTGTGTCCATGTGGCATTTAATAGCGAACGATTTGCCGCATACCTCTACGACTTTTCTTTTGTATGTCCACGGCTTCAATTTCATTTTTCTGTCAGTTTTCTTCTCCACTTCTGAACACATGTAGTAGAGAAAGGCGAGGGTGTTTTCAGACCCTACAATGCAACCGTTAGAATCCCTTGGTGTGTGACTTGTTTTGAATTTAATTACCTGCGACAGCTTCTTCTAAGTCTTCTTTTTTGTTGATCAGTTTGAGGATGGTGGCTGCTTGAATTTGAGTCATCTTGGGAAAGTCCAGCGAGTTTATGGCAGCTATCAATTCCACATGTAATGGGACTTTAAGATCTTCCCGTGATTTTCGTTTATCAGCTTTATACATTTTGGGGTGCTAGATATGAATTTAGAAGTATCTTAAAGTAAATAAACATTTGTTGCACTAATATTAAGATGACGTTAACGTAGTAAGAAAATATTTTAAACAAATAATTATTTGGAGCGACATCTTTAAAATTATGCAATAACTAAATACTACAGAATACTGTAAGTCTAAAAGAAAATTACAGTCCTCTAACAAGATAGTGTAGTCGATGAATTTGGCGACATCTTAACATTTATTCGACAACTAAAAAAAATTACAAACTAATTTGAATTTCAAAATTACAGACTACTAATTGCAGAAGAATCATTTATTTGTTTTAATATCACCAAATAAAAATACAATTTTTAATAACAGTGTGGAGACGAAGCATAATCAAATCAAATTCATAGCCTGAATTATAAATTATCAAATTAATTATTCAACTAAATATAAAATGATTTGAAAAAAAGGGACAAGTAAATGACACTGAATCCTTAACTTCAGTACATTATTAATCGTTAAAATGGTAATTCTATGATGATTTAATCCCAAATACCGACACACCAAAGGATGAATGCGGCTGACTGTGGCAATATTTTCGAGTACAAAACAGTTTTAAAAATTTCAGAACACCAAGAGAATCAAGAGGATCTTTGAGAAACCCAATGCATTGATGTTCTACGGTATCTAAAATGGAATAAACAAGGAAACTGCGGACTTAATAAATTTATAAGTGTTTTAACAACTATGATTCTATTCATAATAAAACATTTTCACTACCTTGTCCAGAATTATTTAAGATACCTCAACCCATTTTTTTTCAATCTTCACTAGAACCATACACTATTCGTTAAATCAATCGCAAAATATAAAGTCCACACGTGGCTGCTACTAGGCTTCACATGGTTGGTACTAGGGCTTCACGTGGTTGGTACTAGGGCTTCACGTGGTTGGTACTAGGGCTTCACGTGGTTGGTACTAGGGCGACACGTAGCTGCTACTAAGGCTATACGTTTTCAACCAGTAACAGCAAAACTTGACTAAAAATCGTCTTTAAAATACTATGGCTATAATAGCCCTAGCATCAATTCACTCGCTACTAGGGCAATAGCGGTAACTGCTAGGGCTACGTACCAAAATTCGGCCTAGACGTCTGTCATAATAATTAAAAATACCTAGATGGCACTAAGGCTATGAAAAACGTTTAAAAAGAGTTTTTAAAATACTAGGGCTATGATAGCCCTAGTACTCTCTCGCTAAACACAGAAGTATCATAGCCCTAGTATTTTATAGTCAAATTTTCGCCGACTTTTACATAGCCCTAGTAGGATTAATGTAGCCCTAGTATCAACTACATGTAGCCCTAGTACTAAATAAGTTTGGTCAGGGCGCAGCCCTAGTACTTGTAGGCATATCTGATTGCACGGTCATAGTTACCGAAATTGCCCTAGTAACGAGTGACAAATGACAGTAGAGGCTAGATGTTCGTTCTGGTTGTGTTAATGTAGCCCTAGTAGTAATAAGGCAATGTAGCCAGCCCTAGTAGCAAGTGGTGAGAATAGGCTTTGAAATAGGCACACAAATGATAACGTTGAATGATTTTAAGGGTTTTATTTGATATTTTACAATTAAGTAAAATAAGAATAGGAATTTATAAATCATGTACAAAATGACCATATTTATTTATTCGTCTGTTTTGTACAGAGCGTACAAACATAAAGGAGGCTTAGAAGGTCATGTAAGCTAGATATTGTTTAATTTTTACAGTGTAGACCTGTGAAATTGACAAGTTATGATAGTTGACATAAACTGTCAATTGAAAACTTGTAAACGACGTCCAGGCACGTCTATTTAACAAATTCTATCTCCAATGACAATGTCAAACTTCTATACCGTAAAAAATAAAACAAAAACTAGATTCCATGTGGAGCCTCCCGAGCCCCCATCATTCTGAACGCTCTGCTTAAATCTCTAATTAAATTTGAAACATCTATAAAAAACTTTCAGATAATTTAAAGGGATCCAAATAACAAAATGGAACCACAGAATCGAAAAGAATATAACAACCTAGAGAATCTGATATAATCAAAAAACCCAATGATTATTTTTTATTGTTAATCGACATAATATCACAAAAATTCAGACAGTTAACTACAACATCATTCTAGGGAAGAAAATGGAAGAAACAATCCGCTTCAGTTTCATAAAAGACGAAACCACTCAGTAAACCTGGTTAATCAGATTCGCTATGTAATTTAAAACAGTTTTATCACTCAATATTTGCATGTGATCGACTTTGGGAAGCTCCCTCGAGTATACCTTTTGCTTTTGAAGCGTCTGCCAGTGCAAACATCCCTCCAACGATCGCCTGTTCACCGTACCATCTCCGTCGCCGCTAATCAAAGTGGGATTTCCATTGAGCCACGTTCCGGGCTTATACAACAGCTTCTTAACAGTCGGAATTGATGTACCGTAAAGACAATGCACCTCCACGCCCGGCGGTTTGAAATCCAACTGGTATTGTTCTGTATCTTTACGCATTTCCCACCCGTCTGGATAGTTGATGGCCTCGAAAAACTCTTGCAAGTTGCTCAGTGAGAAGTTCTTGCGGTCCGTTTCCACCAGCACCTCGTCCGGTTTCCAAAACAGCTTCGAGGGGAGAAGCCACGCTAAGCTGGGGGACGTGATTTGTTCCTGCCGCATTGTGCTCTCGCGCAACACGTACGAACCCAAATCGTCCCCTGAACGCGGATCATTACTTACTGATAATATTACTGTTCATACGTACATACCAATTGCGTATACTTTAACTGCCTTAATTGATCCGCCCCAAGCCCCACTCAGCGTAACCAACGATTTAATGTATTTGTCTTTCCACATTTGCGACTGGTGGTTTAAGAAGTAGAGAGCCATGGGACCGCCCATCGAGTGTGCTATGATTATCACGGGCAGGTAGTTGTTTTCGACGTAAGTATCTTCGATCAGCTTCTTTAAGTCGACGAAGTACTGCTGGTTTTCGTCTGAAATCAGCCGGACAGTTACTAATCGCACGCGTTTGGTAACGTGCTAGTTACTGGGTGCTTTTCTGAAGTCGTACGGCGCGCCCTTGATGGATTTGTTGCGCTCGTGACCCAGACTGACTAGAATATTGGCGATGCTGTTGTAGTAAGCGCCCGTGCTCACATGACTGGGATCCAGCCACTCCACAGCATCCGTCCCTCCGAATCCCGGGATCCTGATCTCGACCCCGTCTGTGTTGCGCGTGGTTCTCGTGGCGTTGTCGTAAATCAGCTTAATATTGTCGATCCAGCAATCGATCACCAGGGGCACTAACAGCTCCATGTTGAGCCAAATGTTGAAAAAGTCCGCCGTCGTTTTTTCACAAATATAATGCACGGCATTGCTTTTGTTGAGTTTGGCTTCCACCTGGGAGCCCCCATCGCCTGGTATTAACACAACGGGGTTTAAACCGGCACTAGCCGACGCGAGAATTAGAGATAAAATAAATATTTTGAGGTTAGAGGCGTCTGTCATCGTTTAGAGAGAATGGCGGAGATTCGCGTTGGTTTACTTTTAATTTGGAAAGATAAGATGCAACTGATTCAACTCACAGTGTCAGGTCTTCTCACAGTGGGCACACATTAATTTGTGCATCGTAACTTAATGTAAATTTCACTTATTGAATGTAGTTGACAGATGACATTTATGACGTTTCAAGGGTCATGTGCGTTTGTGTGGACAGTGGCGTCGCTTAGGAGTGGGACAATGAGAGACGATTATTACGAGTGTGTTGAACAAGAAGAAACGATTGTTTGGGGGCGTCGGGTGACGCGGTCCAAACATCGGATGATTGTTGATTACACATTGTAGACGTTTTTGAACTTTGATCTTGGTTTTATCAACGGGGGCAGTGCCACGAAGACGGACTGTTTACCACATAAAGGAAAACAAACGTTGGCGAAATGTTTTCTTAAATTAGCTTGTATTAATTATAGGGCTCTTCTTCGGGATTTTTGACCGTGTTCTATTTGAAGTTCCATTAGGGGGTGTCAGTGGCGTAGCGCGGGGGGGCAGAGGGGGCTATGGCCCCGGGCGGCGGCAAGCAGCGCGATTATTTAAATGAAAAATCAAAAAATCATTTCAAACTCCAAGAAATTTATTTTGAAGCCCCAAGACGAATCAGGAGGAAGCATAGGTATAATTTCCGACCGAACTTTCGGCAAAAAAACTGGTTTCGGCCTAGTTTCGGTTTCGGCTGTCATCCGGCCGAAACTACGGCCGAAACCGAAACTGCACTCGGGAGGTTTTGCAAAGCTCTTTTTATTTTGATACATTCGATTCAAGGATTATTTGCATAAAAAATATTAATTTTGTTGTTGTATGTGGCAGATAGGGACTTATTCATTTGAATTTTATTGTAGTTTGTTAACAACAGTCCCATACAAAATGACCAAAGTTTAGAGAAAATAATTTTGTTGTTAAGATGAAAGAATTTTTTTGTGTACCTACCTACATATTTACTAGGTAATTTCTTTTTACTTTATAAGCATTAATTTTGTTTTGTAGCTTTTATTTTATTACATAATATTAAAAAAAGTATATTTATTTGTGCTTTTTTAAATAATAATAATAATATGATATGATAAATTAATTATTACTTAAAATATCAGAAGCAGAATGATTAGTATGTGATTGGTGAAAAAAATAATAATAATTAACTGATTATGATAATTTTTACTTTGTTTTTCCCACGAAAACGTGAAATTTCGGTTTCGGTTTCAGCTTCGGCCGTAAAAACTAGTTTCGGTCGGACACTACAAATATACCTATTTGCCGACGGAAGTCAAGAAGTTGAGTAATCCTACGAAGATCACTTGAGGCGAACAGTGTTTTCTTCAATAGACAGAGTAACTGCTGAAATTCGAGAAAGATTCCAACAGCTTGCAGAATCTAGTGCAAAAATATGCTTTTTTAAGGCCTGCAGTGATATGGAGCGTGGACGAACTTAACATAGATCAAGCTCCTCTAGACATTAATAAAGAAGAATTCCAACTTGGGCGCGTACGTCTACGAGCTTTCGTATCTGCAACAGACCCAGAGTGTAAAAAAGAGCTCACTAAGTCCGGCTCTCTGGGTTTATTAACATACAGTATAGTAAATTATTGAAATTCAAAGTCTGACTTAAATACCATAAACTAGACGCTATACAAAGCTTTCTGTCAAAATTTTAAGCCGAAATTCACATTGGTTTGGGAGCAGCGATTTTTCAAAGGGGCTTTTGTTGGTTTGAATGTCAAATAATAGAAAAACAACTGAAGTTAGGTCGAAGGCGCTGGGACATATATATTTCTCTATATTGCTATATATTGCTCTATATTTTATTGAGTCCAAACTTGAAGATCGCTTACCAAACACTTGAAGATGGCTTACCAAACATTGTCATAATGTTGAAAATAACATCTGCCATCAGTAATGCCACTTGCGAGAGAAGCTTCTCTAAACTGAAGTTAATCAAAAATTATCTTAGATCAACTATATCCACGCTGAGGCTATTAAAATTAGCTATTCTGGCAATTGAACATGACATACATATTGATATTGACAATTGTATAAAAGATTTTGCTATGAAAAAAACACGAAAAGTACATTTTTAAGATATAAAAAAATTTAAGGCTGTTTTATTGTACTTTTACTAATTTTCCTGACTAATAATTAAAATAGATGGGAGCGGCGAATTTCCGGTCGGCTCTAGGCGGCGAAAGCTCACGTTACGCCGCTAGGGGGTGTAGTAACTTAGTAACTTAGTAACTTAGTGTAAGAACTTCCATTGAAACACGGTCAAAAATTCCCAAGAAGATCGTTATAATTAATAACACCGATCATTAAAGCCTATATACTTCCATAGTTTATATTAATTTGAATTTGTTTGTTTAATTTGGTGTGTAATTCATGGACATGAAAAACATTAATTTAACTAGCAAAAATAACGCAGTGAATAAGCTAACAATATTCAATTTAAAATACAAAAATTATTAATTGTAAAAAGGGCGTCCAAATAAATAAAAGGATTCTCAGGTAAGCCATGGAATTTTTTTTTACTGTCTAGACCCTTGACATTGACAAATCACGACATTTGACAAGAACTGTCAATCAAAAGTTTGCCCAAACGACGTCTAAATCGACGCCACTCATATTCAATGTCAAGAACTTGCTACACTCTTATCATTTTCAAAGTGATCCCATGGCCTACCATAAATCCTTCTTTACGCGTCATAATTTTTCATTACTTAAATTCCCTATTTATTAGTCCATAATAGTTTATGAATGAATGAATGTCAGTGTCACCGTAATTAGGAAAAATCAGAATCTAGCAGCACTTATAAGTGTAAATTAATAGATAAATCCAAACAAATCTCTAGAAAAAATATGAAGGAATGTATTTTTTTAGGTTTCGCAACATGTTTTAGACTATTTACACTTCCACATCACTGTCGATTCGATGAAATAAGATTCCTTCCGTTCAGATTCTACGACTGAAAGACCCATTTTTACTATTTTGTTTTTTCGTTCCTTATTTTTTCAAAAGTTTCTTTTATATGCATTCAGATGTTTATGACAAAAATATTCTAGAAACAAAATGTATTAAGTCTAAAAGAATTGAAAAATATTTTAAAGATAACTGCGTACTTATACATATTATTAGGATTGAAGTAATTTTATGTAACAATAAATAATCAAAAATAAGTTTAAAAGATCCGAAGGAATCGAAAAACATAATTTATTTAAGTAAGTACCTATAGATAAATCTCTAATAAAGATAATCTGAGAAGATTTGAAAGAAACAGAATGTGCAAGAATATGAAATAATGCAAAAGAATCCAAACAAACTAAAAGAAAAAAGCCTAAAAAAGAGACAAATTCTAACCGATGTATGAGAATGTTAAAGAATCAGAAACATTGTGAAAAAATTATGGACAAATTCGGATGAATTTAAGTAAAATATTGAGGAGAATCTTCATGAAATAATCTGAATGAATATGAAAAAGGCTGAAAGAGTCTGAACGAATCTGAAAGAGTTTTAAAAAGTGTGAAAGAGTCTTAAACAGTCTGAAAGAAACTGAAAGCGCCTGAAAGAATGAACGAGGCTTAGCGAGTCTGAACAAAACCAACAGATGATGAAAGGGTCTAAGAGAGAGCAACTAAGAGTACGAAATAATCTGCAAGAGTCTGAAAGGGAATAAAACAGTCTGAAAAAGTCAGAAAGAATCTCAATGAGCTTGAAAAAGTTAAAAAAATCAGAAAGTTTTACAAAGCCGAAAATAATTTTGGACAGTCTGAAAGAGGTATGAAAAAGTCTAAAAGAGCCCGCAAGAGTTTCAAAATATCATAGAACACGTTCTTAAGCCCGAGAAATACCATCACTGTGAGTCTGAAAGTATTTCATACTTCATACAGGAGCCGTAAAAAGTCTGAAAAAGTACTAAAAGTATCTGAAAGGGTTTTAGTAAGTCTAAAGGAACTGATTGTGCAATTGTCTGAACGAGCTTGAAAAAACCTGAACAAGTCTGAAGAGGAATGAAACAATGGGAACTAGAAAAAACCGAAAATATTCTGAAACAATCTTAAAGAGTGAAATATTTTTTTTAAACCCAGAAAAAAAAGTATGAAATACGCTAAGAGCCAGAGAAAGCACCAAAGGGTATTAAAAATATTAACCTGCCTAAAAGAGTCTGAAAGTGTATTAAAATTACTTGAAAGAGTCTCAAACTTACCAGTCTAAAATCGGTTTAACGACTATAGAAGATGCAAAAAGCAGAAAAAAAAAGTCTGAAAAAATCCACAAACCGAAAAACCTGAAAAAAGTATGAAAGGGTATCAATTAACCCGAAAAAGTCTAAAATTAGGAAAAAGTGGTAATTCATTCTACTACTGTATGCATTAATAAATATTTCATATCCATTTGTTCACGTTCATTAAAATCAATTCAAATTTGAAAAAATATATTTTCAATGAAACACTACTTTATTTTTTATTTTGTACCCGTAGTATTATCGAGTGTTTCCCGAGGTAACCAACAAATTTACAGGCGATTCTGAACAAAAATCTTTACATACACTTTACATCAATTCTTTTCCGTTCTTGAGATTTCGACAAGAGAAAAAATGTGCATTGATTAATATATTAAACCATGAAATAACTTAGCAAAATAAATATATAACATTATAATTCGAATAACTGGAATTGTTCGCCTCAACTTTCTAAACATGCTGCTAAACTTATCTACTACTACAACTTACTTATCAAGAAATGTCATTTTATCTAAGGTTACTAATTTCTATGCGTTAATTTACATTCAGAAGTGCAATTTTTCTTCTGTCTAAATTTCAAAAACGGAAAGGAATTGACCTAATGTGTATAGATGTTTTTGGTTCAGAACCATCTCCAGAATGCACGGTGCAAGTTTGTTAGTTACCTCAGACAACACTCTGTATACAAGGTTAGTAAAAGGTCGGAACGGTAAATAACTTTGTTATTTTTTAGTTTTTTTTAAATTTGGTGTGTTTTTTTATATAAAGAGACTGGGGACAAATACATATACCGATTAATAAATAAATCAAAAGGTGGTACGATTTTAGCAACTCTCCCCTAGATATAATGGTTAAGTTTATACCCCACCACGCTTAAAGGGCTTGCGCCCCTTTTATCTGTTGTATGTGGTCCCTAATTCACGATTCAAGTGAGTCCAATTTTCATGTAAACAATCACTCACCGTCATTTCGTGTATATAGTGTAAACATGTGTGTGGTGCACAGCTGTATCTGCACTGATTGTCTTAACAAACTATAAAACTATGCACCCGTTCTTCGTAACAATAGAACTTGCAAAAATTGTGCGTGCGCGTACAAAAATTTGTTCCAGTATCTTAAAAAGAACTAAATACTTTTGCATAAGAAGTGCCACAAAAAAGATAGATAACAGTTATATAAAATTATCCATAAAAAATAAATCGAGCTTTAGCGTATGTCTATGGCGTACGTTAACATTGTTTACAGTTGACGTTGACAATTCATAACATTTAACAGTAACTGTCAATCAAAAATTTGCCCAAACAACGTCAAAACCGACGCCTGAAGATAGAATCTGTTAAAAAATGCACTAAATGTATCTTATGCATCGTCCGATTACCGACAGAAAACTTAATCTAGAATTTCTCCACCTCAAAGTCAAATATTTTCTACAGTCTTAACAAAATTCAAAGTGGCCTACGCATTCTCGTTTTATTTTATACGCACGTTACTTCACGTGATGCATTTTAAAATTTTAAAAGGTTAAATATTGTTTGACCACAAATTGCACAAACTTGTCTTAAATATCTGCAACAGTTTTACGATGCTGAACTAATAAGCGCAGAGAACGACTTTCTCGAAGCTCGTGACCCTTCTAGATTAGTTTGTCTTGAAATTTTATGTTTACAATAACGAATTTACGAGATATGTCAAAACAGTTTATGGGTACGTAATTGTGAGAAGGAAACATCTCCCGCAGTTACTTTCTAAAGCCGCTTTTAATTGGAACATTTCCGCGCACTTTTTTCTACTGAAACGTGGGCCTGAAATTTTTCTATCCACCCCAAATCCATTCGGAGCACTTAAAATAAAATATGAAAAAAAACTAGAGCGTACAAAAAACGATTTTTCCGAGGCTATGAAATTGTCAATCAGAAAGTTGCTCAAACAGAAGCGCGGAGTTTAAATTTCTTTAAAAAAAATATTAAATAGATTTTATATCTCGTGTACGAAACGAAAAATTAATTTAAAATTTATCCATCTAAGGGCAAACATTTTCTACACTAACTACTAATTTCGAAGTGATTTCATGGACTATTTTGAATCGTGTTTTTTGCCCATTATAACAGAACAGTCGCAAATTTTTATCAAAAGACTAAAGATTCGTTACACTCTAATCACTTGTGTTTTTTTGTATACATGCTATTATATAAAAAGAATAAATGTAATAATGATAATAGTAATAATAAAGAGATATATTTTATATTTAATTTTCTTTGCAAATTTTTGCAATTTTGGTGGATGCGCCGGGTTCATTTTTTTTAAATTAATGAGTCAATGCAACAAAGACGGGATAAATACTGTGACCTACGTTATCTTATGCTGCACCAAAATAATGACAGTGAGTTTGAACTATTTTCAACCCATTGTTATGGATAAAAAATAAAATTTTAAATTTATAATATAAATATCACATAATGTAGGTAGCAAAAGTATTCGTACATTTTTAAAATTTTTATTCATTAAACAAGTGATCCATTTGTTAAAAATTTAAGTGAATAACGTGAGAATTTATGACTTCAACCAGTTCCACTCCACAGTAGCAAAAATAATTGCCTTAAAACTATACAGCGCATAAAAAACGTACAAGCTCAGCTAGACATGCAAACTAATTTTTTACAGTGTAGAATTTTAAATTTGATATTGAGAAATCAAGACATTTGACAAGAACTGTGAATCAAATATATATTTTGGGAAGGTAATTTTAATTTTTGGCAACCCAAGGTCAAAATTTTCTACACTCTTCTTGAAGTGATTCCATGGCCTACGCAGCTTTTTTTTTGTTATATTCACGTCGGTCGTGCTAAGTAAAGCTAGCGCGAGCTCTTTTTCCCGACCACTCTAATTCCTAAGCTCGAAGCCCATAAATAACAATCAATGCGTGTTTTCCGTCTTCCTTCAGTTAATTAAAGCAAATCCGCTTTAGATCAATCCTTGGAATTATAATTCGTTGACGAGCAACAAGTCGCGGCATCAAACACTCTCAACCCGACTTTAAAACGAACCCGTTGTTGATTTCCTCAACATATTTACATCATAATCTTGTAGACACAAGATTAGACCCGTTTCACTCTTGCAGGACATATTGTTCGGTCCAGTACAATACTGAAGCTTCATAATTGCCAGTGACATGTCGAAGAAAGGCATAAAATGAAGCGGACAGCTATTCAAATCGGACAAGAATGTAAATAATGTCACTCGGCCGATTTTGGGTAACATTCCCACGCACCCAGCAGAAATCTGCAAGAGACTTGAACGGGTCGGCTTGAGATGGCGCCGGTTGAACTCTATTCGAATAACACGACGCGCTCATTGAATATTAATATTCTGGGACTGATAAAACTGGCACAATGAGTCTCTGGGGATAATATCGGACGATCTGAGTGAATCCAATTTATCAATCGCTTTATCAATTCAACAGTGGCCATTTATAATTCGTCTGGAATTAGAATGGTATGTGTCTGCTCGGACGAAGCATTTGCATATCGTGATTTCAGACTCTAATTTACAAATTACGAATGGTAAAAGTTGTTAAAACACCGGTCCCTTTTTATAAGAGCGAATGAAACGTATCGTCGGATTAATTGGGTGCGATTTGTCAGCCGGACCCCGACCTGACCATTATCACCACAAAAACGCAAATGTACGAAGCGAATTATGAGTTCCGATAACATTAATGCGGTTTTATTGTGAACGACACCGCTAATCGATGGATGTTCTTCGTCATGTTGTTTGTTTTAAGTCATCATGCTTTATTTTGTATGAGTTATTACTTAAAAACGTTCGCCAGAACGATAAATTATTCAGAAACTTGATTGCCGAATCGTTCGAGCAACAGTGATGTAAATTATGGGCAGGCATTAGTTTTGAAAAATTGATTAACCTACTAAAACTAGTTTGAATAATTGTTATACAATCAATTTGCTGGTTATTTGTAAATGGAAATGAAAAAAAGTGCCATTTAAACAACTCAGCCAGTCGTTATTGAATTTCGTTTCTCTAGATTTATCAAGATTATAACCTGTGTCTCAAAAATATGCATACACACTTAGAATTATCATAAATTTGGTAGATATAATAACTTAGGTACAAATAAATCGGAGGCTCCAGAAGTCATGGAATCTAGCTTATTTTTACAGTGTACTCTTTTGACGTTAACAGTAATTATATTTGAAAGAAACTGTCAATTAAAAATTTGTACCAACGACGTTCAAACTAGTTTCTTGTCTTTTGGTCCAGTGTTCTCAAAGGGTTTTTTTGGGCCATATCATTCGTAATACTTTATCAAAACCCATGATTGACCTATCATTTTGAAGATTACCATCACCGCTAGATGCGAAAAATAAACATTTAATTCAAAATGTGAATGTTTCTATTAAAATTATAAAAATCCGTAGTTTGTCATAGCACCATCTATCTCTTTAATTAAAAACATGATTTTATTCAAAGCGCCATCTTTTAACAATTTATTTAATTAAAAACCGTATTTGGTCATACCACTATTTATAGCGTGACATTTAACTAACATCTCTCACTCCAGAAGCGCAGGGACAATTTTGGTCATAGCGCCATCTATTGACGATCTGTTTAACTAAAATCTCCCACTCCCCAAGCGCATGCTATGCCAACTACACTCCCCAGCAAAATTATCGCTTAATTTAAAATTTTTGAATTAGAAAAAGAAGAGTGAAATGTTTCGTTGTTTACTTTAATCAGTGCGGCACTCATACACAAAAACAGTGACGAAACTCAAAAATACAGCTGAACAGACGATTCTCATAATTGCAGAAATTTCATTTAGTCATACAGCTATGGGAAACATGACAAAAAAAGAATAATAAGGACATTTAGTAACTAGTGTTCCCACCTCTTGCCCTAATGACCGTTCGACAACGATTTAATCCAAATAAATGATATATATTTACACACTTAATCGTATGATATATGCATATAAATCTATGATAATGTTTTACTCTTGCTGAAAAGTGTAATTAAAAAAAAAAAAACAGAAAATGTATCATATCCGAGACATAAAAAAATACGCATGCATCTCAGTGCACGTCTTTGAGAGAGAGACTCTTCCATGTCAAGTGATTGAGGGGTGTGAGCTCATCAGCTGTTCAGCTGAGAATAAAGTGAAAGTGAAAGTTTTTGGAATACTTTAGTGTGTTATTATTTTCGATATTTCGGAATTGTTTTATGCTATTGGATTTATTTCAAGGTTGTTTTGTGCACAATTTTTTCCCATCAACGCTGATCGTCTCGCTCGCGACACGATATGCACCTAAACGTGACGTGACGTGACGCAACCTTGAAATTTAAATTTCAAGGCGTTTCACTTATGTAATGGTCCAATGTGTCAGTGTGTACCCCATGTTTTTTATTACATACAAATTCTCAGGTCACCGGTTAATTGAACATTTCCCAAACAAATCGTTTTGAAATTGGCCATCCACTTTAGAGCTTGTACTCTTTTTGGATTACAAGTTCCTATTTTATTCAAAATGCAACAGACACAATGAACTTGGACGATACGTCTCAATCGATCTTTGTTCTGTTGCAGACCACGCTTTCCGTGTCCAGACGTTTTTATGGACATTTTGAACAGTTCCATTTGTTTCAAACTTATTTCCAAATTCGTTCTAAATTATGTTCTAAACTAAACTTTCATACATTCATAAATTTGAGTTTCCTCAAAGCTCAGTCTAGGGCGTTAAACCTGCACAATGACGAAAACCAAGCGAGTTATCATCTATTTTCATAATTGTCTTGAGTGGGTACAAAATACTCCTAAATCTATAACTTATATGTCACGGCTTCAGGTGTAAAAATGTTCATCGGACAGACAGCCGTTGCACAAGTTTCAACACACTTAACATTATTCAATCCGACCCATATGGATATGTCATCACAAATAAGGTAAGATTTTTGTGTTTGTGTGTGGTCAAGTCAATTATGAAAATGATAATGAATAATTTCTGATTGCTAAACTCCGTTCCAGGAAGCACTCGCACGTCACATTTTATTGAGAATATTTTACAATAAATTATGGAATGGTTGTTTATAAATTTTGCCGAAATTTTTGCTTTCACTTTCCACTTGTCCGTCGGATCCTAGGACATCGTCGGAGGCGTTGGCGTTGGGCTCCAACGTCGCCGTAAATTTCTCTCTCAACTTAAACGGCAGCGACTCGGACATATTACCATTTTAATTTTTCGGTTTATATGGAAAGCAACGGCCGCATTAAGCACAATCATGACATTTCCGAGTAAATTAGGTTGCGATTTACAGATATGGTTAGGCTGTTTATTGTATATCAACCGTCGTTGTTGTGCCGCGTTTTTGGTAAAAAATCAGCCTGTATTTGGCCTCCTGTGCTTGTAGCGTACGCCACGTAACCGTGTTTGAACCGCACCCCGTTTCCCGGACGATTTTTAAATTAACTTCCGATGATACGGACGATGACTTCGCCATGTGGCACACGTCATCCGGCACCAGATGACACGATTTTCATCTTGATAAAGATCTCGACACGGGAGGTGCCCGCATAGTCAACCCGCTCCCTCGAGATCACCACTTCGGTTCTTCTTACCAAATCAATCCAAATACCAAAATAAACTCTGCGTTTTTTTTTTACAATATTTTTTCGAAGATTTCTAGGAAAATAAGAAAAATAAAGAGAGTAGTATTAGTAAGACTATTGTTGTTTTAGTTATCGAGCCTTTGTTTCATTTTCATTTGTGCTACTTCTGATACATCCATTATCTTCACCAAATATTTATAGACGCATTTGTGCATTTTTATGTAAAATCTTTAATACCCTCTACATACTACTATCAACGGAGACTCAAGAGGCCGTATAATCTAGCTTCTGTTTTAGTTTTTACAGTGTAAAGCTTTGACATTGACAAATCATGGCATTTAACAGAAACTACCAGAGAAAAATGCCCAAACTTTTCTTTTGTCTACTGTTAATGTTAAAAAACTATCTATGCTATGCCATGGAATCTAGTTTCTGTTTTAGTTTTTACAGTGTAGAGCTTTGACACTGACAAATCATGAAATTTGACAGAAACTATAAGTGAAAAATGTCCAAACTTTTCTTTAGCCTACGGTTTCTGTTAATAAACTATCTATTTAAAAAAACTTATTTCATGTTTTGCTTACGCTTATGACGGTAAAATACCAGCAAGTCTACTAGTCTTGTAGACAAATTTGAAAATAACAGGTCCAATCTTTTTTTCTATTGTAAATTGAACAATGTACCATTCCCCGTTTTTTAAAAAGCGTGACTGATTCTACGTTTGTTGCTTTTTTCTGACTAGTATTTTAAAAACTGCGTTTTGCAATTATAATCAAGCAAATAAATGTCAAAACTTGCTTGCATTGCTTGAATTTGTGAATAATTTTAAGCCTTATTTGTGGTGTTTGTGAAAACGAAGCGGAGAAACTGTATTGTTTTCCAAGAAGTGAAGAAAGGTAAGGATGTTTTATTAATAAAACATAATTATATAATTTCAAAGCGAAACTGTGGTAAAAATTTCTAAATGTCCAAAATTGCAAAAGTAAAAGTGGAGGATTTGCAACTAACACTTTTCGGCATCGTTAGGTATTAGGCTTCATTAATCCTTATTTTTGTGTATGAATTTAAGGAGCTAAGCCAGGTTGCTCTAGTTGTCGGGCAAGTCCTTCAAGATTTCCATTATTACTTAATAACCTCAAAGTTATTATCATATGTGTAATTATTTCATCCATCTTGGAAATGTAGTTGTTAACATTTTGGGTATAGCTTTGTTTAATTTAAATTATGTAATATAATAAATTTATCTTTATAAAATTGTTTGTTTTTGTGCTATGTAAATAATGAATATTTTATGACTTATTCTTCAAAACTAATTTTTTACATTAGTTTTGTAGAATAAATCATAAAATATTCAAAATATAATAGCATTTTTACTACCTGTAAAGAAAGGAGAGAGTATTAAAAATAAAGGTTAAAGGTCATCCCGCCAAAATATTTGTATTGAGTCGGCCATCTGTAGGAATATGTGGGCTAAATATGGTTTGGACACCCGTATTTAAAACATGAAAGGCACAAATTATTTACCGAATTGAATTCAATATATTTGTGGAGGGTCATTACTGCACTCAAATGGAGCACTAATGAATGCTTCTGAAATACTGAAAAAGATTTGTCCAAAAGTAATGGACATGGTTTGTGCAAAGTAATATATATTTCCAAGTATATAACCGACTTGTGACAAAGTTTATGAAAAAGTAGAAGACCCTCTTTTAGGGGAAAGTTGTGCGTTGCGGCGTGAGAACACGAGCTTATACAGGCTGTTAAGTAATGGTTCCAAAATCATATTTTTCGAGAATTTTGTAAAGTCAGTATCGGGTTCTCGGAAGTTTAGAGACTGAAATATATTTTTTGTCACTAAGCACGTTTCAATTTTATTATCAACTTCCAGTAGTCCCTAAACTTTGGAGTAACGATATTGAACATTTAAAAAAAAAATTATATAAAATACGTTTTAGCCAAACGGGCAAATAGCTTTTCGACTACATTTTTTATCCTGAATCCCTCTCAAGTTATTTCGGAACCCAACCTAACACCCTGTATAAAGCTTCGACACACTCACTTTTTAAGATTGCCAAAAGTTGATTAAATTTACGAATAAACGTACAAAACCATGTAAATAAAATACACATAACTCTTAATACAGAATGGGACAACCCGCTGTATTTGGTGCACCTCCGTAACCAGGGGGGGGACTAGGCGGCTGTAGCCTCCCCCCCCCGAAATTTCTTGGCTTCACACTAGATAGAATTAAACTTTCCAGGCGTCCAGTTTTAGCAGAAGGATCGCAGCCCAAACCCCCCCCCCCAATAAAAAATTCTGGTTACGGGCTTGATTTGGTGCATTGTGGCTAGGTATTAAAGATGGAACAAACTGTTTTAGACAAAAATTATTTGCAGTTAAGTGTCCTAAATCACCTAAAAATATGTATGAGTATACAGGTTGTTCCATTTAGGCAACAGGCAACTCCACCTTCTTATTTTATATGCAACATATATATAGGTATAATAATAACATACAGGTTGTTTTTTAAATACCTCGACAAAAAATTATGATAATTAGTCATCTTAAAAGAAAAATGTATTAAAGAAATTTTTCAATTTGGAGATAAAGCGTCTTTAAGTTATGCCAAAAATCGTGTGTACGCTACTGAGTTGACAATTGTCTGATGGTATTTGCTGTTTTCTGACGACTTACATATTCTACTAATCTGATTCTACTTGTAAATTCGACATTTCTAAACTATCAGTGGTCCGAATCGAATTTGTTTCCAAATGAAACCCTACACTCATATCAGAGCTAATCCTGACTCAAAGGATATTTCTTATTGTTACTTTTGATTTTTGCCATTGGCGAAGACAAATCGTGGTATTACATAGTAGAGTATTTCAAAAACACCTATATATTATAGGTGCGGTTTCAACTGTTGAATTCAGTATAAATTGCTTTATTTTAAGGTTAAAAAAATGGGAATCACACCTAGAGGGCGCTAAATACAACGCGTTAAATTTGAACAATGTCAAAGGTTCACAAGTCAATTTTTTCAAATAGGCGCAACCATTATTTTACTGTGTTCGATTCCTTTTTTAATTGTATATGAAATTTCTATTTTCTATCTTTAGCGATTTTACTTCTATTAAAAATTTATAATAAAAACTATTATTGAAGCCAGTAAAAATAATTTAGTGTTTCAGTTATTTACGTTTGAAATTGTTCAAATTGACCACTGTTGTGTTTAATGCTCTCTAAGTATGGTACTACATTTTTTTATTATAGATAAAGCAATTGATGCTGAATTCAATTATTCAAACAACATATCTCTAGATTTTATAGATCGAGAGATCGCAGTTTTTGAGAACGCTGCAAGAGTACTTTTCACTGAAAAAAATTTAATAAGTCGATTTTAGGCTGTCCATTTTAGGCCTTAAATTCGACCTCAAACTCGACCTAGAATAAAACTATGAATCTAAAAAGGCAATAATATACAGAGTGATTCATTTAAAATAGGAAGAAGGATGGAGTAAGCCTGTACATTCAATATATGTAGGTGATAGTGCACTTAAAAATATTTGTCCAAAACATTTTTTTTCAGCGTTAATTCTCGAGCCACAATTCACCAAATACAACGGACTGCCCCACCTGTATATCATTAAATTTTAGTTGAAACGTTCCTTGACTTTCATTTTAATATTCTCTTAATACTGTATTCCGTAGTTAATTAGTGCCGTTTATACCGTCAAATTTTCATGAAAAAAATAAAAAATTCAAGGTTTTTTACTAAATTCCATATAACCGATTGTAATTTGCTCCGAATATGACGTCACACTGCGAGATTAAGATAGATAGCAAGATGCGCACGGTTCAAACGTTCCAAACCGACACATACATGCGCAATTTGTTAAAACAAACACAAAATGTGTCGTATCCGAAACGGTTACATAGAACTTAACCTTAAACGTTTTCTACACTATAACTAATCTCAAAGTGATGGCCCACGCAGCCCCGTCCAAGCAACCTGTCATGCTGTTTGAAGCCAGCATCATTACGTCGAGAAATAATCTGCACGAGGAGTTTCCAAATACGGCAATTTGCGCAAGTCGTTTCACGGCGCGGACCTGAAATTTGAATTAAGGTCGGACCGATGAACAATAAGTTATAAATGTTTTATTGCCTGTTAAGAAGCGACGGCAATAAACTTTTGAGCGGACACCGGGATTTCGCGTAAAAGAGCCATTAAACTCGTTGCTTAAATGTTAAAAATACAATAAAAAGCGAGACGAACAATGAAAGATTGCGGCGGCGGGACCCGTGAGATTATGTCAGCGGATGAAATTTCAGAATTTAGTTGTCTGAAAAGCTTAATCGAAACGCGACTCGGTTTGATATATTTCGCCGATTTCCTGTAAATCACGTCCTCTTCATATAGCACACGCAACAGAACAAGATTCTTATCGCATAAATGAGAAATTTACCGCCGCGTGCGTCTTGTTTGCGCATTGCAAGTCGTCACATTTTAAGATGAGGTCTGAATTACCGGCAGCGTGCCTGGTTGCATAATAAGTCGTTCGGCGCCAATCCAACACGGATGACCTATTCCGCGGTGATTAATCGATTTGACAATGTGAATGTTATTGATTTGCAAATTATGATGAAACTGTCCACCTACACGTAGTCGTTGCCCAAGAACAAGTGATAGAAGGACCACACACGCTGCTAATCCTGATTCGTCTTATTCGTCCCTAAATCAGAACGATTCGTCAACGAATCTGCTCAACACGATAACATCCATGTTCCGAAAACTCTCAAATCTTGGACGTACACTTTCTATTACCAGCTATCGGTGCCGTTAAAATGCACAACGCTCGATTATCAAACTAATTAATTAGCGGATCCAGGCGCCGTACTGAAAGGATCGGAACAAATCGCCGCAAGAAACTGAAACGGCTGCGTAATTTCGAGAAATAACGGCGGATTAGCAAAAATAAAAGACGCACTAATGGCAATGTCATTACTGATCCAGTGCCTAGAGTTCAAATCAAATTGAACTAATAGAGAAAACAAGACAACATATCCAATTACAAACCGTTAATCAAGCTTGCAGCGAACAGCAATGAGACGGAATAAATCTCAATTTAAATGGGCTTTACAATACAATTACAAGATTGCAGCTACGAGTTTTACAAGCGAATGCAACCGAAAGATGGTTTCGCAGAAGTCTTCACGAATCTCATCAAATCAAATAATTAAAGATTGTAAACACTTTTGAGTGGTTGATTGTTAAGCAGGTAGGCAGGCAAGGTGTACGTGTTCAGCTATAAACAAACTTTGCCGATTTCTTCCTATTCCTTGCCAATTATTTCCCTTATTTCTAAATATATACTTCTTGTTCTCTTCATCGTTGTTTTTGCTTGCTATATCATCCTCACGAGGTGCCCAAACCGTTTTTGTTGCTGTCGAGTGTAGATTCTACTTCCAATTCCTCTCTTAATTTTACATTGCGTATTTTGGCTCGTCTTGTTTTTTCTTTGACATATCTGAGATATTTCATTTCTATTTCCTGCAATTTATTTTTCTGTTGCTTTGTAAGTGTCCAGCTTTCGCATCCATGGGTTAGTATGGCCTTACATATTGTCTTTGTTTTATTTATTATTTATTTTATCCTTATGGAGTATTATTCAGTTATTAGTATAGTTTTGTTGCGTTTTCTATTCTACTATTTATTTCTGCCTCATTATTTCCACACTTTGAATTTTTATTCCTGAGCATTACATTTTTTTTTTGTTTTAGGTATATGTGTATTATCAATCTTTACTCCTGTCTGTATACCGTTTTTTCCCATTATCTACCGTACATAGCAGCGTTATGCCTTATTTATTGTAGTCTATTGTTTTTCTTATGTACGTGTATAATTAAATATTCGCAACTTCCCAGTCCTTGGGTATAGAGTGTTCCTTCCAAACTTTATTGAGAAAGCCCTTGTTAGTACTTCTAAAGTATTGTTTTCCAAGTTCCGTAGAATTTCAGAAGTTATCCCGTCATGTCTCCGTCATGCTATTTTACCCCTTTTTTCTACTTTTCACTCTTGCACCGCATCTTTAGCTTCTTCTGTACTAAATCCTTTCAATCCCTTCCTCTGTATTTTCATTTTCATCATCTTCTGTGTTTAGAAGGGCCTCAAAATACTGTTTCCAGTGTGCCATTATATCCTTATCATTCTTCAATATTCTAACCTCTTTCCCTTTGTCGTGGTTACATCTGTGTTGTTTGCGTTTTTTAGCGTTCTTAGAATCTTATGGAATAGTTGCTGGTTTCCGTGGCTATCCTGTTCCATTTTTGCTTCAAATTTTTTCCATGATCTTTCTTTCGCTATTTTCACAAATTCCTTGACTTCTTTTCTCTGCTTTTTATACGTAACTTTCATTATTTCTATTGATTGCTTTTTAAAACCTGATTTCAATTTTATCTCTTCGTTCCACTAACTCGTTTGTTTTTTTGTTTTGTTCTGTTATTTTTATGTTACATGTTGTCAGTAAATTGGTCTCTTTCAAACTTATCTATAGGTTTTCTATTGTATAACTTGCTTACTTTCTTGATTTTTTCTATTTCATTTTCAAATTTTCCAGTTTAAATTTCTGACGTTTCTTTTTGACTTAGTTCATATTCGTGTTGTATTCTTTATTTTCTTGTTCCTACTTGTCACACTTTTACATTCTCTCTGTTCTATTTTTATTTTTACTAGTACCATATAATTATTTATATACTCATATGGTTCAGGTTTCGGGTTCTCTTCGTACTTTTTTGTGTATTGCTTACTTTTCTTTCAAATATTTGTTATTATGTAATTTATATAAACTGTTTGCCCCTGGTTATTACTTCCCTTGTGTATTTGTTTATATCTTTGTATTTATAATATTATGTATTTGTGATAATTAGATTGTTTGTTGAACAAAAATCAATCAGCCTTTTCTAGTTATTATTCCTCACATTTTCCAAGTGTATTCCAATTGTTTCTTCGGACTCTTTATCTCGTTTCCCAACCCTTCTTTTGGAATCGCCTATTCTTTCGTCGCTTTGTTTCTTCTATTATTTCTGTTATCTGTTACCAAAAATCGGATTTTATCCCGGACTTTTCATCTTCCTCGGGATGCGCATTTACTATCGTTGTTCTGATTTGATCGTCTAATTTTAGTGTGATCTTTAGTACTCCATGATTGTAGTGCAACTTCGTACGTTTTTCTGAGTTTTTTACTTTACTATACATCTGAAGCCTGCTCTAATTCTGTGATTTTGGTCTACTCGACTACACAGAGTTAGTATAAAGTACCGGTCTAATAACTTTGTTATTTATATTTAAAAAGTCACTTTTTCAAGTTTTGTACGAATATGTAGTTGCAAATAGGGAATTTATTTATAATAGTTTCTTTTTTTTCACTTTTCGTTTGATAGAAAATACTTCCTACTTTTGTTTTTTTTTATTGGAAAGCTAGTATATTTTTTCTTAGTCGGATGTGGAAAAAAAATACTTAAAAAATATGAACAAAATATTTGTGGGCTTAAGTCAAAAAACCGTTTTGGGACTACAAATTATGCCGCGTTTACAACTTGGCAGTGAGAAAATCCATCAATAAAATGTCTTCTGTAGCATTTAGGATAATTTCAACATTTTTGTAGTCTCAAATGATTTTCAAAATTCTTAGCGTATTTGAAATGTTTTGTACGGTTTCATTGACAATAAAATACTGATGATAATATTTCTGAAGGTAGTTTTTTATTCTGCATCCGAAAATGTAAAAATATATTGGGTGTTCGTTTTAAAAAACAAAAGTAGGAAGCATTCCCTGGTAAACCAAAAGTGAAAAAAATTAAAATATTATAAACAACTCAACTCAACAACTATAAACAACAATTTGCAACTATATATTCCTACCAAATTTGAAAAAACTACTTTTTAGATAACAAAGTTATTTGACCGTTCCGGGACTTTATACTAATTCTGTATAAAACTATGTGTTCTCTTTTATAGATTAGATTTTATTACTAAAATGTCTAGTTTTGTTGTATCAAAATGTGATGATTCGCTTTATTTGTTTGTTATGGTTCTTACATTCCAAGTTCCAAACTTCCACGCCTTTTCTTTTAGTTTTACTTCTGCATTTTCTCTCAACTTGTTTCCTTGTCCGTCGTCCTTGCCGTTATCATTGTCTCCACACTTTCTTTTGACTGTTCATTTTCTTGTTCAGTTTGCTATTTTACTTGATTGTATTCGGATTCTTCTCCGTTCCTTTTTCATTAGTACTACTCATTATAAACCCTCCTTCTTTCCGTTTCCTTATTCTATGCCTTATTCTTAGCCTTTGTCGATATACGGTTGTTTTCTTCCTTATCGGTTTTGTCCAGGTTTTTAATTTAGTGGTTTTTGTTATTTCTCTTAGCTGTTCGTCTGGTCTATCACTCACAGGTGATCTTTCAACCAATGTTCTGTTATGACCGATACTTCCCTTTCTTCTTTCATTTTCTTCCCAATTCTCTTTACGTTTTGTGTCTTCTGTACTGTAGACTTCATCATCTGTTATTAATTTATTGTACCGCTCCTAGCTCCTTTCAATTTTGGTATCAACGTACTTCTTTCCTCATGTATGTTCTTAGGGTCTTCGCCTATCCATATTTAGCCCGTTTAAACTTTTTGTATTTTTTAAAGTGTTAAATGATTAAAAATCGTATTTTGGTCATTGCGACATCTATTGACAGACTGTTTAAGTGTTGGTTCTTTGCTTTCTTTTATTAGTTTTGACCAGTACGCAAAACATGTATTTTTTGAAATTGAGAACTTACGAAATGGAGCCGATTATATTCAAATATTATTTCTCAAAGATGTTTTGTACGCCACATCTCCCTTAATCCTTCATCAAACTGAATGATTGAGCAATCATTCTGAAGATTACCTTCACCGGTATCGGCGAAAAATAAGCAAACAATTCAAAGTGTTAATGTTTTTTTTAAATTCATAAAAACCGCATTTTGGTCATAGCGACATCTATTGACAGTCTGTTTAACTAGCATTTACTACTTCCCAAGCGCATTCTGTGCGAACTAATAGTTTTGAGATATTTATCTATCGATCTATCTGGATTTATCTGGAATTAGTTTTATGTTGCGTAGGCCGCGAGTGAAGTCGACCGGTATTTTATACTAACTCTCTATAGTCGAGTAGACCAAAATCACAGAGCTAGAGCAGGCGTCAGATGTATAGTAAAGTAACAAAATCAGAAAATCCTACAAAATTGAACTGTAATCACGGTCATCGCACTAGAATTAAAAAATCAAATCAGAAGAACGATAATAAATGCGCATCCCGAGGAAGATGAGAAGTGCGGGATAAAATCAGATTTTTGGGAACAGATAACAGAAATAATAGAAGATACAAAAGTGAGAAAGAATAGGCGATTTCAATTGAAGGGTGGGGAAAAGAGATGAAGAGTTCGAAGAAACAATTGGAATATATTTGAAAAATGTTAAGAATAATAACGAGAAAAAGATGATTGATTTTTGTTGAACAAACAGTCTAATTATAACAAATACATGATATTATAAATATAAAGATATACACAAATTTACAAGGCAAATAATAACCAGGGGCGAAAGGTTAATAATTGATTAAATAATAATAAATAGTTCAAAAAAGAAGTAAATAATGGACACAAGAGGACGAAGAGGAAGAGAACCCAAAACTATACGAGTATAGAGATTATTCATTACGTGGTACTAGTAAAATTAAAAACAGAACAGAGTGAACGTAAAAGCGTGACAAGCAGGAACAACAAAATAAAGAAAACAACAATACGAATATGAACTAAGTCAAAAGGAAACGTCAGAAATCTAAACAGAAAATTTTAAAAATGAAATAGAAAAAAATCTAAAAGCATGTAAATAATATAGTAAAAACCTATAGATAAGTTTGAAAGAAACCAATTTACTGACAACGTGTGGCATAAAAATAACAGAACAAAACAAAAAACAAACGAGCTGGTGGAATGAAGAGATAAAAATAAAAATCAGACTTAAAAAGAGCAATCAATAGAAATAATGAAAGTTACATATAAAAAGCAGAGAAAAGAAGTTAAGGAATTGGGGAAAATTGCGAAAGAAAGATCATGTAAAGAATTTGGAGAAAAAATGGAACAGGATAGCCACAGAAACCAGCAACTATTCCATAAGGTTCTAAGAACACTAAAAAAGGCAAACAACACAGATGTAACAACGAAATAAGGGAATAGGGTAGAATTTTGAAGAATGATAAGGATATAATGGCACACTGGAAACAGTATTTTGAGGACCTACTAAACACAGAAGAAAATGAAAATGGAAATACAGAAGAAGGGATAGAAGAGAAGAGTACCTTTACCGGTATCGGCGAAAAATAAACAAACAATTCAAAATGTTAGTGTTTCTATTAAAATTCAAAAAAACCGTATTTTGGCCATAGCGACATCTGTTGACAGACTGTTTAACTAACATTTACCACTCCTCAAGCGCATTCTATGCGAACTACTAGTTTTGAGATATTTTTGTTTGAATTTGCTCGCACCCATCGATCTATCTGGATTTATCTGGAATGAGTTTTATGTTGCGTAGGCCGCGAGTGAAGTCGGGCAATAGGAACGTCGGTAGCCGCGACTCTTATCATCGCCTATCACTCAAACCCTATCACGATGGTCCGTCAGATCCAAACACGGCCACGTCTTGTAGCCATAACCGTAACTAAACTGTAATAATGTAACCGGGATGTAATGTTGAGCGCTACTATTGAACCTGCAGGTGGTACAACAAGATCGTCCTTCCATTTCTCTCGTTGCGCGCCGTTTCGATGCAAAATCTACACTCGTTCGTATCTATTGGATAATTAAACAGTTAGTCTGGTCTCGGGGACGAGACAAATGGAGTGTATTATCTCGGACGTGGCTTGCACACGGATAATGACGTTAAATTAGATTTGTCGCTACCGTACATCAGGCGGACGTTTCCGTTACAGATAGATAGATAGATGCATCCCGGTCGAATATGCGATTAATTATTCCGTCCATTAGCGCGTTTTAGTGCAACTTAAGTCGCGTTTTCGACGACGACCCGCTCGCCTCGCCACTATCCATTAAGCGTCCGTCCATAAATCACGACTTTCGGTGATTCGAAGTACCGCTAATTTTTCAACCGGACCGGCGTGGGCGGAAGAAATGTCGGTTCCAGTATGCTAAAATATCTAATCGGTAGCCGTTCTTCCTAATCTCGGTTGGTATTTGTGCTTTCGCGTGCCACAAGCCAAACCGTCCATTTCTGTCATTACTCTTCCGTTCCGGTGGACATTTTTAACTGTCACACCGGCGCGGTAGGTGTTGATGGATCTGGCCCACACGGGCATCTTGAAAAATCGAACCGAAACTACGACAATGTCGACTGATTTATTCAAATCTATTTTAATTTATTCTGACGCGATTCTTATCGGGCCGCCTCAAACATCGGTACGGTCCTGCGTCGGGGCGCTCCGAGCGCAAGAGGTCACGAGGACGCAACGAAACAAGTGAAGCGAGGACCATAAAAATGGTGGAGGCTCATTATGGGCACGATATTGGACGGCGCTGGCCCAAGCAGCGAGTCTCATGGTAGAATACCTAGTTACTGGTCAAATACATATTTTATCGCTTCTTAAACAATAAACTAAGTAAAATTTAACCGATTGACATGTACACGATTAAATTTAATGTTTCATACCCATCCAATGGCGTCCTTATAGCTTATCATTTTTCAACATTTTAACCAATTATTTTTTAAATTATCGATATTCCACTATTCAATGATAACATTAAAAACCTCATCAAAAATGCAGTGGCGGCTGGTCCTATGGGGCACAGCGGCATGAACCCCACTAATGCTAGACGAATAAATAATCTTATTATTAGGTTTTAATTTTTAATTTGTTTTGGTTTTCAAGTTATTTGAATTATGTATTATTTGAAAACCAAAACAAATTAAAAATTAAGTCTATAAATAAGATTATTTATTTCTCTAGCACCAGTGCACACGCGCGCTGTGCCCCTGTGCCCCGAGCACCAGCCGCCACTACAAAAATGTAATCGAATGATACCAAAATATACAGGCTGTTCCGTTTGAAAAATTCGATTAAATGAACTATTTGCCTTCATGAGCAACTCGGTATATTAAATTACTACAAATCAAAATTCGAATTAATCGTTAGGAACTAGAAGATATTTGAAAATTTTCTTTAAAAATATCAGACCAAAATTCTCATTGGTTTGGGAGCAGCGATTTTTCAAAAAAAGGTTTTTTTTTCGTTTTAATGTCAAATGTAAGCAAAACAACTGAAGTTAAGTCCATAATAGGTTATACAAAGTATAATTATATTGTGATAAGGAATCTGAAAACAATGTAATATATTGGGTGTATCATTTAAAAAAAACATAACTTTGATGCGCCACTCTGTATCTGGACATTCTGTATATAAGCAGATATTTTAAGAGTGTTCTCTTAATACTTTTTGTCGAAAACCGCAACTTGATATCTTTCTTCATTTTATAGTAATCTGCAGCGCTGGGACATGCTGTATTTAATCTCAAAACCACAGATTACTACCTACAGATTACAGATGCCCGACTCAATGCAAATATTTTGGCGGAATGACCTTTAACATTTAGGGTAACTGTTTTCAGATGGGGCATTGATCGAATTTTGCGCCAAACTTAAATAATCTCGCGTCTCTTTATGGGTAATAAAAATGCTATTATATTTTGAAAATTTTATGATTTATTCTACAAAGCTAATGTAAAAAATTAGCTTTGCAGAATAAATTATAAATTGTTCATTATTTACATATAAAAATAGAACAATTTTATAAAAATCAATTTATTATATTACATAATTTAAATTGAACAAAATGATACCCAAAATGTTAACAATTACATTTCTGAAATGGGTATGCCATCCTACTCAACCGTTAAACATTTTCAATGTTAAAAATCTTCGATGATAGAATTTAAACACTTCTAAGTGTGTGCCAAATTTCAACGAATTTTCTGAATTGTTCTAAAAATATTTAGCTGTATCCATTCTTTTTAGCGACCCTGTGTAATAATGGAAATCTTGAAGGACTTGCCCGACAACTAGAGCAACCTGGCTTAGTTCCTCAAATTCATACACAAAAATAAGGAATAACGAAACCTAATATCTAACGATGCCGAAAAGTGCTTGTTGCACTTTTACTTTTGCAATTTTGGAGATTTAGAGCTTCTTGCCACAGTTTCGCTCTGCAATTATATAATTAGATTTCCTGGATTTGTTTTATTAATAAAACATCCTTACCTTTCTTCACTTTTTTGAAAAAAATGTAGTTTCTCCGCTTCGTTTTCACAAACACCACAAATAATGACCCATCTTTCGTTTAAAATTATTCACAAAATCAAAATGCAAGCAAGTTTTGACATTTACTTGCTTGATTATAATTGTAAAACGCTGTTTTTAAAAATTAGTCAGAAAAAAAGCAACAATATAATAGTAAAAATATTGGGCCTTTTATTTGAATTTAAATAAAAGTTTTTGTAGTCACATCTAGCGGTCGTACAAAGTATTAGCAACGACTACAGCGCCTCTACATTTGGTTACCCTATCTGTGACAAAGATGTCATGCTACTAGTTTAAATGTGTAGAAAAGAGATAGTTCCGGACAAAATCGCCCTATGAAGTCATTCATCTGGAGTAATTGTAGCTAAACTAAGTAAAATTAAACCGATTGACGACATGTACACGATTTAATTTAATATTTCATAAAATTGTCATGTAGGCAAGCGATAATGCAGATTTATTTTTGGCTATAACAAATTCAAAATTTTCATATCCAGTTACTTGTGAGCCTCACTATTATACAATCACTCGCATATTTGATAGGATCAGTGATTTGCCGCTCACTTCGAAATGTCTTGGCCAAAACTGGTATTGTTCCAACTTTTCAGCGGTCCGATGGTCAACCGTCCAAATATCCGATCTATCACTGTCCAGATCGGCTAACTAGGTTAGCGCGACATTGCCAACATTCATTCTTGCAACTATCCGATTGGCACGTTTCTTTGATTAATTGACAGGAAAACCGACATTATTGTCAGATGTGGCCGAAAATTCGAACGTGCCTGCCCAGATAACATCGGATTCCTGCACCGGAATGCTCATGTTTAATTGCGTCTATTAAATACATTTCAATGGAGTTTTTTTCGAGTCCTACAGTCGAACAACGTCTCTTGCATAATTTTCATTTTTTATAGAGCGCAATCTCAGGAGGCTATGGAAACTAGCTTTTATTTGATTTTTTACAGTATATACCTTTGACATTGTCAAACTAAAATGTTTGACAGCAACTGTTAAACAGAAACTTGCCCAAACGACCTCTTCAGATGGAACTAAACAACGTTAAATATTTCTAATCTCAAATTTCTCTAACTCAATGTCAAAATGTCAACTAAACTTATTATTACTAAAATTATTATTACTTATTGTTATTTACTTAAAAAATGACTGAAGTCATAGTGTAATGGAAATAAAACGATTTCTTTTTAAAACTTAAAACAAACATTTTTTAATACTTTGCATCAATAGCAAAGCTGTTTAAGCACTCAATCGGGTGCTATTTCTAGGGTAGTATTTCAAGTTCATAACTGTCATGTCAAACGTCAAAGTAAACACCAAAACAAAACGTTACAATATATTTAATTTAAATTAGCTTTCCCCGATTATTGATTCCTGAAACATTAGTCCTTACGTAGAATGTGTCTTGAGCACTTAAATTAATCTCAGGTAGGTTGCTTGTCACAATATTTTGCTGAAAATTATTTTCACCGCCAACTGTGTGCCATCTAATTACATTTGAAAATCGTAATTTTTATTTTGACAATTGTCAACCAACCCATGCAAAATTCCCCAAATTTTAAAATTACAAATTTTGAATTAAAAATGTTGGCCAGTTTTTCAACGCTCACTATTGGGATCTCGAAGGAAATTGGAAATTCAAAAAATTGGAAAATTGGCTATTTCAAATAATGTCAAGATATCTTTGGTCGTTTTGAAATATCTCGGAAAAACTGAAAAATGCCCAATTCAAAAATTCTAAATCACTTCTTTATTATGACAGCTATCAATTTGAAAATCTGTATCTTCATATGAATTTATTTACTCAAAAAACTCAAAAAAAATTTAAGTAAAAAATAAAAAATAAAAAGTAAAAAATTATTTTACGGAGGTATAAAGCACTTGTAGTATTTTTGTTAAAAAAATCGTCCTACCGTTTTGTTGGTATTTTTCAGTGTTTCCGGAATATTTAAAAATGACCAAAGATATCCTGGATATCTTGATATTATTTGAAATAGCGTTAAAATAGCGCAACTTTTCTGTAATCTAACCGACTTTGTATCTCTCATCGTCTCCGAGATTCCAATAATGAGCGCAAAGTATAATGCAAAGTAGAAAAAACTCTCTCATAACACTCTCATAAGGCTATTATGGTACTCGTTCTGTATAAAACTCCCGGCTCCACCAGTCGTATTATAAACTCAAACCCATACGATAAAATATGCCTTGGAACTCATTCTTTAATATAGTATTAATAATGTCGACAACTATCAATGTTGTTTTCAGGAATTTACAGGTATTTCTCTCACCCTATAAAATCTCGCACCAGAAGCGTGCGTACAATAATAAAACAAGACTTGACCTACGCATCATGAAGGCGCTTTGAATTTCCTTAGTGTAAAAACCATTTGACTTAGCGTGTTAGAGAAATTTCAGTGTTTTCTATTGTCAACCGTTTCGGACACGATAAGTACCACACATAAAGTGTCATTTTAAACAAATTCCACTTCCAGGCATCTTTTTGATTGACGTTCTAGCCAAAAATCATGATATGTCAATGGAAAGGTATACACTATAAAAAATAACACAAAAGCTCACTTATATGACTTACTAAGAGTCCCTTTTTTGGTACGTAGTTGTGGTTAACTTTTAAAAGAATGTAAGAAAATTTAAGAGAATGTCAATCTAGGAAACAGAAAAATATAAGAAAAACGATGGAAATTTTGAATATATAAAAAATCTAGCGTATTTCGATTTTTTATAGATATATTCAAAATTATTAAATAAAATCATTCATGATTTATAAATGACTTTAGATTATGAATCTAAAGGAACCTAAAAAATCTAATAGATTTTGAGAAATTTACGAAATGTTGAAATTGTCAATAAAGTTAAGGATTCAAATGCTAAATAATTTAAGAAAATCTATGAAAGTCCTGTTTACGACTTACATAATCTCCCTCCTTTTCAACACAGTTGGACTAACGATGATCGAAAGCCAATATTCCGCCTCGAAATTAGGTTTTAAGAGGTCTACACAATATTGTTCAATTGCGTCTTAAACCGCTAGGGAAATAGGGAAATCTCTGTCCGGCAAGAAATCTTTAGTTTCGGGAACAAATGTGAAGGAGCTATACATATATGGCGAATAAAGCGGATGTGGTACGATTTTGTAGCCAATTTCGTTCAATTTTGCCATGAAACTTACAGAGGTCTTGCATTGTCTTGGTGGAAGCTGATTTTCTTTTGCTAAACACGGCCTTTTTTCTTGAACATTTCTGTATAACTGGTCTAAGAGGTTAGCATAATATGTCCTCGCCATCATTTGCCCCTTTAGCATTCCAAAAAATTGAGGCCTTCACTTTCATGCCAATTCTTCTGATAGTGCCTTTTTAGAAGTGTAGAACCAGAATGCTTCATTCCATTGCTTCGACTGCAACTTATATTCTGGCGTGTAGTGGTGAACCCAAGTTTCATCAGTAATTACCAATCAGCGGATAAAATCAGTGCGATTTTCTTTAAATCCGACCAAAGATTCCTGCAACATTCTTTTTGACGTTGGCATTGAATAAATGCGACACTTCTTGCGTGCCGAAAGCTTTTTATGCACTATCAGGCCTAAGAATATAATATGCTCGTTCATAAGATATACCAGCAGTTTTAGCAATCTTTAATCGACGATCTTCCAGAACCAATTTATGGATTTTTTCGATAATTTCTCCAACTGTTGCCTTCTTGGTCATCTTTTAGAGTCGGCCTCGCTTAAATTCCGTAGTCCATTTCTAAATGGTGTAAAATGAAGGTGAAAAATCCTTCAATGTAAATTTCATCTCAGCGTGAATCTTCATTGCCGATCAACGCTTTATGAATGTTCAAAAAGGACCTTAGTAATTTTTTTCAAACGGCTCTAAGAACAAAACTACTTGAGGGAGTGGCATAATATCTGACTCACATAAACCAAAAATTTGAATGTCGAAAAATATGGAATTTAATTCGCCGTCACTCTGTCATTGTTAAAATTTTAAATAAATCTCGTTTAAAAAAAATAAAAAATCAAAGAAAATCTAAGAGAATTTAAGTAACTCCAGTAGAGTTAAAAAATTTGAAAGAAAATATGAGATTTTGTAAACTTAGAAAGCAAAGAACTGTAATAGAAACATTGCTGATTTAACTAAATCTAAAGGAGTCTAAAAAAACTAAGAAAATACAGGAAGTCTAAAAAAATTAAAGGAAGATTTGAATATTGAATAATTTAAGAAAATCTACGTGGTCATTATAAATGTTTGTAGTCAAATGGGCTGTGGAACCTATTGTAAAATTTTCACGTGCCACTTCATTTTTATAATGCATCGTTCTCTGCACAAGCGTTAAGAAACAATATTAAGACCGCAGTAAATGACAAAAAATCGCGCTAACGACTAAACACAAGAACGTGTAAAAATTCATAAATAAAACAAAATGTAATAGGAGCTGGGAAAAGTTAAACAAGCGTTGTTTATACGTCGTTTGGGCAAACTTTCGAATGACTATATATGTCAAATGTCAAAGAGCTACACTGTAAAAATAAAACAAAAGCTTTTGAGCCCCCGTTCCATAGAATTGAACAGGCATCGCGTTCATGGATCCAGATCCGTGTGACAATTTCCCGAGTTGTGGGTTTTGTTTTATTTAAGTCGCAGTCAGCGCACTTAGTCCCACTTGGCTTTTGCCACAAAAAGCGCTTCGAAGCGATCAGATTAACAGTAAGCTGCCAAAGCTCCATGTTCCCGCTGATGTGATTGCATATCCTCGTTTTATCCGCGCTACCTAATGGAATCGCGCGTTAAAAATGCGCAAAGCAGCTTGCTTCATTAGGATATCGTGATTTAGTAACGTACAGTATTAATTAGTGTTTGCGTTAAAGGAAACGTCGGTCGCTGTTCGAATGCCCACGGACCCATTTAGTCGTCGTCGTCGTCGTCTACCGCACAGATACATCTCTCGGACTAATTCGTCGGATTAATCGAACGTCAGTCGGAGTAATTAGTGGCGCGGCTAATTATCATTAGTTATCCGACAATTGAGTCCACGTGTGCAATCAAACTGTGGCGTAACAAACAATCCATGTGTCGAATTTCATTCGTTCGCCAAGTGTGTCGCCTTATCCGCGTCGGCATTAACAATAATAAACATAATACTCGAATAGATAAGCGGAGCCAAATGGATGGCACACTCTGTGGAACACAGAAGTGCTATCTGCAGACTCATTAATATGAGAGCAGATATGTATCTCGCAAGCTTAGGCCGCTACCGTGACTCTGACAAGTCACCGTCCTGACAAATGACAAGCCCGATCGTTTTTAATTGCCTCGCGACATAAAGGTAAGACGCGGAAGACTTGTGACCAAACTGCACTTGACTTAAGCGGATGAGACTCTTGCTTTGACTGCGTCAAGGAATATATCCCAAACAACGAAAAATTTGAAAACGTTAAGAGGATTCTTCCAAGGAAATCTTGGTCGTATTTTAATGGGTTTATGTCGAGAAAATACGGTCAATATAATCGTTAAATTTTATTAAAAAAATATTTGTGGTAAATCTAGTAGAGGTCGAGATTCCATGATATTCAGAATTTTTTAAAATTGAACCAGGTTACAGTAGAGCCTCGATTATCCGAACCACGATCATCCGAACCCTCAATTATCCGAACGTATCATTTTCAACTTCTTAACCAACTATTTTCCAAATATGGACAGAATTTGGCAACCGGTAATGTCAACGAGAAGGGTAATGTTATTTGTTCCAGCAAAACAAGCAAACGATGAAAATGATAGCAAAAATTATACAACGCCTACGCAGAACATAAATGTGACAGTCGCGAATGTGACAGCGAAGAGATCACTTCCACATCGCAACTTTTACCACTGATGAAGTCCGCCGCAGTTGTGGATGAAACGTCTGGAGATTCATTGGGGTCACTTGTTGAATTAGCTCCTCGGAGCGTTCACTACACCCCCCCTAATGGAACTTCAAATGGAACACGATCCAAAATCCCGAAAAACATCGTTATAATTATTTTCCAAATTATCGATATTCCCCTATTCAATCATATCATTAAAAACTTTATCAAAAATGTAATCGATTGATACTAAAATATACAGGGTGCTGTTCTATTTGAAAAATTTTATTAAATTAACAATTTGCGTTCATGAGCAACTCTGTATATTAAATTACTACAATGCAAAATTCGAATTGATCATAATGAACTAGAATATATTTGAAAATTTTCTGTCAAAATATCAAACCAAAATTCTCATTGACAAAACAACTAAAGTTACGTTCATAATAGGTTATACAAAGTAAGTATAATAATTTTATTATGCGAAATCCAAAAATAGCTTAATATACTGGTATATATACAGGTTGATTCACGTAGACCGTTCATTAGAAAATTTTGAATCATCCGTCATCCATCCATCAAGATGGCAGCATTTTCAGTAATACCGGAAATTGACATCAACTTTGTTATTTTAAATGGCAACTCCTGTTTTTATGTTAATATTGATTCTATCTCTCAATTCTGAATAAGACACAATCAGATTGTCGGCACTTACCTCCATAATTTTTTTTATATATATAATTGTATGATAAAATTTGAAATTAAATAAATATTTTAAAAAATTTATATATCTTGAACCATTTGAAATATTGCCATAATTCTTCTTTCTGTCGAGTCGCATAATTTCAACAAATAGTTTGAGAGTGCTTCTAATACTTTTTAATGTTTCACGAGGTCGTTGCGATTTTTCAAAAATGGCTATAACAAAATGGCAAAAACTCAATTTTTTTAAATCGCAACCACACAATTTAACAAAGGAATTCGATGTAAAAGTAAACAATAACAACCTTTATAAAGGTTTATTATGCGAATTCTCCATAGTTTTTACGATATTCCACATTTTGTAAAAAAATGCATCTTCTATTTAAACTTTGGTATGTGTAGGCTGTGAAATAAAAACATTTGAATCAAACAATTTAAATTAGAATGTTATACGAATTTTATCATCTATACTATAAATTTATTTTGTACATTAGTAACAATGAAAAAGCAAACAATAAAGTAAAACGAAACTTTAACTTAACAAACACTCTACAGTAATTATTGTGAAGGTACAACATTGTAAATAATTCAAATGTTCTAGATGGCCACCATATTCACTTATACATTTTACGCCACGTTTTTCTACAGATTGAGTTGCTCCTCTTATTTCAGCTGGATCAAGATTATAAAATGCGCTAAAAATGTTTCTTTTGAGAGCTTTATTTAAAATAGTTATGCTGTACACTATTTGCTTTATGCGGCCCCATAA
Source organism: Eledona agricola (assembly GCA_964023215.1). Classification (NCBI taxonomy): domain Eukaryota; kingdom Metazoa; phylum Arthropoda; class Insecta; order Coleoptera; family Tenebrionidae; genus Eledona; species Eledona agricola. Next base: position 14,174,738 of record OZ026854.1, read on the forward strand.
ATAAAAACCAAGAGAAGTCAATATAATTATTATTAATTATTATTTGCCATTCCAACAATAAGTTTAAAATCTCAAATACAGAACACTTAACTGAGTCTCGATAATGTGACAGGTATTGATTTCAATAATTGTTTGCTATTTATTTTTTCTATTTCACAGCCTACAGATATCAAAATCTAAAGAAAAATACAATTTTATAGAAAATGACAAATAACGTAAAAACTAAGCAGAACTGGCTTTATAAAAATCAAGTTATCTTTTATTTCTACATCGAATGACGCTTTTAGATTGGTGGGTTGCTATTTGAAAAAAATAAGTTTTTGATATTTTGATATAATCGTATTCAAAAAATCGCAGCAACCCTTTGCGACATTCAAATTGTAAGTATAGACTTTTAGATTATGCTCTGAGGTTGCAAAATGCTAAACGACAAAAAAACCTATTGTATTATCTCCAACGAATGAAAAGATATTTATTTTTAAAAAGATCCTTGCATTACCAAATCTCAAATCAAATATTTCAAAAACTATGAGAGGTGTTGATAATCTGGATGAATCTTATTCAGAATTGAGTGCCCAAATGAATGAGTGCATAGAAATAGGGGATTGCCATTTAAAATAACAAAATTTATATCAATTTTCGGTATAAACGGAAGTGCCGCCATCTTGAAAGTGCTTCACTTCGATTCAGGATGGTAAATAATAATGATGCGTCAAATTTCAACTTTATAGCTTTACGGGAAATTCAAAATTTTCTAATAAACGGTCTACGTGAATCACCCTATATACATATATATTTCAACGTTAATATGTATGTATGTATGTCAAATTTTAATATATATGTATGTAAAAAAATGTTGTTTATGATCTCGTCCCAAAAAACCCACGTTTCTATTATCCGAACTTTTGATTTTCCGGAGTCAAAAAATAGCCTTATAAATAATTAGATTCCGGAGAATTTCGTTTGAAACAGACGCAATCTTTATTTTCAAGTACAAGGTCAATTACACGTTACTGGTGTAAGAATACTGCTATTTTGTTGTCTGGATGCCAAAAAAACTTATTTATGAAAAAGTTGCTTGTGATATAAGTTTTTTAATAAGAATATGAAGGAAAAATTAAACACCTATTCTATTTTCACATTATTGATCAGAAATTTTGAAGTTAGAATATAAATGGTTTTATTATACATGTATTTTATAATTTTTCCTAATTTTTGAATTCAATAAGTTTTTCCGATTTTTGTATTTTAATATCGTTCTTGTTTTTTTTAGTTATTTCTATAATTATAATATTTATTGTGTTTTGTTTAAAAACTTATAATTACCTATTTTTTAATTATGTTGTTATGTTGTCTTTTTATGTAAATCACAATTATTATGTCATTGAGAGCATTTGTAATAAGCAAGGCTACAAGATAGCGCTACTCACGTAAAATGATCAATATAGTTGACCATTTGAAATGTAGCATGGTTACTTAACGCTGTTTCGGATAAAAATTTTCATACGCTACAAAGATGTAGACTAATGAAAATGGGATGTAAAGAAATCTGGGCAGATTCAAAATGTAAGAATCCCCTTAAAACGGTACCAGAACGTGATGAAATGTCGCTGTCGTGTCGTGGTGATTTGGTCGTGTGGGCTGTAGTAGTAAGATGAAGAATTAAGTTATTTGCCGGACAATGGTGAGGAGTATGTAAATGCGGGAGTACGATAACCGGGATTATGGGCGTATTCCGCATCTATCAATTCGCGTCGAGAAAAGCCGGCTCTAAGAGCTAAACGATGTATTTGAGCTAATATGGCAGAAGAAGAAGAAGCCTGTTTTAAAATGTGCTCCCTATATTGCCTATTCAATGCGGACAATACTTTATCGGCGTTTATCTTGTGAGAACATCTGACCCGGGAGGAACGCCGATTGACGAAACTTATTTGGTAGTAAAATTATCCTTTCCATATTTACCAGCGTCGTCGCAGACTAACTTATGGGCGGAAGACATCACAGACGCGTTGACTTTTCAAGTAATGACGCACATTTCTCTGCTCTATTTTCGACCGTCGCTCCTCCAACTCGGGAATCAATCAATCAAACCGGCGCGATATTAAAGATGCTATCGGCGCTTAGACCAAAACAATTATTGTTATCGTCCTGATCCAGTTAGTAACCTATAAGACATAATTTTGATTCGTGGCGCGGCCATCGTGGTAATTGCGCTGGAATTTTTCCATTCTGCTGGAATTGCTTCATATTTCAGTCATCATAAACATGGGAGTTGTATCGTTTTGCGATACAATCGTTAATTGTACGTGTTTATATGGAGCCGCGCAATATACATCTCTTTGGTAACACGACCGGGGCGGCCCAATTAAAGTCTCCACAACAAATTTGGCTGTCCCTTTGTCAACGTGACACAATAAAATACACAACTCAATAAATATAAAAAGCAACAATTTAATTACACACTATTATAAGTTTATGCACAATTACATAAACATGCTCAGTAAAATTTAACATGCCTAGTAAATAATTATTTTGCAATGTATTTAAATATTTGTCTACGTAAATAATTCCCCTTCTACGTTGAATAATGTTTTGCTACGCAGAAAGGAATATCTTCAAGTAATAAAATTGAAAATGCTCTGTTAATGTAATGGATGCACCGTAGACTTAAATATATGCTTAAATATATAGACTTAAATATATATATATCTAGAAAAATTGTATGCTCGGTAAATATTTTGTACAGTAGATTAAAATAATGCTAGGTAGAAAATATTGGATATCGCTAGGCTTAAATAAATGCGAACTAGAGGGTATCACTTATTTAGCTATGTTATTGATTTAAATTGTCTGTATTTAATATACCGACAGACTGAGAAAAAACGGTTGGTACTGTATCTTGATTATTTGTCATCCGTTTTGGATAAATATTACATTAAATCAGTTTTTAACCTCTTTTTTCAAATTGCAGTGTTTTTTTTCGTTTTATATAAAATTTTATTCTGAACACACAAACATCATGTAACAAACAAAAAACGTACTTGAATTGGAAAGAAAAATGAAACATACTAAAAACAAATACTAAAAAATATATCCTAGGTGCTCAAAATTATCAGATCAGGTAATGTCCCCAAATTATTTACAGGAGGCAACAATGAGCATTTCCAGAAGGTGTTTGGCACAACATGAAGGCAGTTTAACATGTGTTCTCTTACTAAATATTCTTTTTTCTTAAATTGTTTAAATGTAATTGTAAAATTGCACTACAAAATAGAGGAAAACACGTTTGTTCTAAAAACACAAAAAATATATTAAATACAATTTAAAAAAGCAAAGTTTGTTGGCATAACAGCAAAACAAAATAAGATAGGACCAATCTAAAAAGATCATGATACACGATAATAAACAAAACATCTTTGGTATTAAATATTTTTTCATAACTTTTCGAATTAAAAGTTACAGCTATTATTTGATACTTTTGTTCCAGCCTGTATATCATGATTCTTTTAACAATAAAAATATGTTTATGTTCCTGCAATGCTACGTGCTTTTATATTTACATAGCAATCATATTAAAATACTGTGTAAACTTATATTTTTTTTTAATTACATAACTGCTGTGCAGTGTGCAGTATTTCTACCTAGCAATTTATATGAAAATATTGAACTAATTGAACATTGCACAATTGAATATAATATTCAATTGCAAGTATAATACTTAGCCAATTAATATTATACATGACAAATTAAATTTTTCGTCGGCTAATAATCGATTAGTCATTTTTCAGTTTTCTGTGCTATGAAGGTTAAAAGAACCGCTATAATTACATGAAAAATCGAGACAACTTAGTTTTGCGCATGGAGTTTTTACCATTTGGTACTTCTTCAGACACGCAACACTTTTTCTGCAAGACAAGCACTAGTAGACAAATTCAAAATTTAGTCTGCATTCGACGTTTTCCGTAAAGACCGATACAGAACAAAAAGTTACAGATTTATTTGAGCTCTTAAACAAGCAAGAAAATTTATAGAAAAGTGGCAATCAAGTGGATGTCAAAATTAAAATGGTGATACATGTTTTGAAAATCACAGAGATTAAGTTTTTTTGAAAGTGCGAAAACAAACGCCTATGAATACATTAAATATTTCCCTACAAGTTTTTTTCCAGAAGATTGTCGACCAACTCCCAAAAATGCATAGAATGAAAAAGCTGATAAATCAGAATCAAACAATGTAGCAACAAGAATATTGTGCCACGTTTTTATTACGATTTATAAGTTTTAATTTTTCTGTTGTTTCATGTTTTCTTTGTTTAAATTTGCTGCTTTTGCTTTCTTTGGGAACGTACTGCGAATTAAGCTTGTGTTAACATTCGTTGTTATTTTTCTGTTTGTAATGTCAAGAATTATTGTTACGTTGTAATAGTTGTGCACTACAATATATTTGTATTGAGAAATTATCGAAAGAAATACTGCTTTTTCTATTATGATTAGTTCAAAAACGGCATAACCCAATTTGTTGTAGTTATTTCTTTACATGGAAAAACCCCACTTCTATTTTTTTTTCTTAAACTGTTTCACTTAGCACTCTCTTTTTACATTGAAGGCCAAGCTTTTGTTTTATTTTTTATAGTGTAGTGTAGTAGTTTAGTATAGTGTAGCATAATGTAGATGATATTATTATTATTATTGTTGTCTTTTGTCTATAGTCGACAACTAACCTGAAAAAACACATGATACAATACATACCATCTACAGGTGTATCCAAAAAGTAATCGATTGATATCAAAATACAGGGTTTTCCATTTGAAAAATTCGATTAAATGAACAATTTGCGTTCATGAGCAACTCTGTATATAAAATTACTAAAATTAAAAATTCGAATTGATCATTATAAACTAATAGATATTTGAAACTTTTCTGTCAAAATTTTAAGCCAAAATTCTCGATTAAAAAAAAGGGATTTTGTTGGCTTAAATGTCAAATAATAACAAAACATCTGAAGTTAGGTCCATAGTAGGTTATGCAAAGTATAATTATTTTTTGACAAGGAATCCAAACATAGCGAAATATACTGGGTGTTTCATTTAAAAAACATAACTTTGATGCGCCACTCAGTATGTGGGCATACTGTATATACGCAGATATGTATTTTCAAAGTGTTCTCTTAAATGCATTATGCTTTCTGTCGAAAACCGTATCTCGATATTCTGTTTTCATTTGAGAGTAATCTTACTTCCCCGCAGCACTGAGACAGCCTGTATACTATCCGAATCGGTTGCCCGCAGAGAACTTAAGCTCACATTTTTTCAATCTAACTATACTCTAACGAACTTCAAAGTGCTGTTGAGCTTGAAAGAATCTGAGCAAGTTATGAAGAGACTAAAAGAGCTTGAAAAAGCCTCAAGAAGTATGAAAGAGTGAATGAATTTGAAGGAAGCTTAGAAACATGAAAGAGTCTCAAAGAACCGGATAGTGTCTGAAAGAGTATTAAAACAGCCGAAAGTCTGCAATGCTATGAAATATAGTGGATACTACGGCATGAACAAAAATATTTAATATAATCTATGATATAGAGCGTACAAAAAACAACAGTGGTGGAAACTAGTATTTGTTGTATTTTTTTCAGGTAAGACATGTTACATTTGACAATAGCATTGTCAAATCACGACATTTGACAAAAAATGTTCAATCAAAAAGTTCCTTACACCGATGTCTGGAGATGGAATTTGTAAAAAAAACACTAAATGTATCTTTTGCATCGCATTCTAAACGGATTGTAAAAATAACTTAATCCCAAAATTATCTAACGCAAAGTCAAAATGTTTCTACACTCTAACAAATTCAAAGCACTTGCATTGGTGCTTCATATTGATTGATGAAAAAGCTATAGTTAAGAAGCTTTGGGGATTGGAGGACAGTTCGTGATGAATTTTGTCTCTTTGTCGTTTTGAATCAAGTCTCTCGAATCGTATCGTAAACCCGTCGAAGAGCAAGTGCGGAACACTTGGATGTTACGTGCGAAAAGCTCTCGTGCGCGAAAAAAGCTCGCATTAATGGCGTCTGGAACGACTTACTAAATTACAACAAAACCGCCCGAATAAATATGGTCCGTGGCTAAAAAAAAATACCAACATAAATATAATTGACAGCGGCCTGCGGAGGAACAGGTTTGCACTTGTTTTTGCGGGGGTGAGCACCCATGGCCTTGTGGCGCCACAGCCAAGTTGATGGGAGCACCACACACGAGCCGCTTTGAGGGTCGCCGAAGAATATTTATCGGGCGCGCAAAAACCCACCAATAACACGTCCTCTTATCCGGAGCTTTTAAATGGACCACTTCTTTATCTCCGTTTTGATGTTTTCATGGCGCTGCCATCGACCATGTCGGAGTTGTTCCGCTGATAAGAGGACGCGTCCTCTGCGGCGTCTCTATTGCAAAACAACAAAAAAACGAAACACGTGTGACAGGTGTTGGCCAATTAAGCGCAGGTAAGTGGGAGTGAAACAAAGCTGCCGAAAACAATAAAGCACACGGTGACCCAACTGACGTTCCCGCAAATTGGATCACAGATGGTTCAGCTCGTGTAAAGCACGTGACGTCATAAATTGGGCTGACCATTTACCAGGGTGGCTAATTAAATGATATGTCATAAATATTGTGGAGCTTTTCTCGTCGGGTCTTCTTCTAACGCTGGGACGAGGTGGAGAGAGACGAGGATGGCGTTTCAAGGTTTGGGGTGACTCGGTAACATACTGGTGGCGGTAATCTATGAGAAATTAGAACCATTAATTATTTTTAACGAATTTGGACCGTTTTCGGAATGTCGTCTCGTGCGCTAGAGGGATGATAAAAATTTTTGAGAGCGACATATGGGCCGCTAATGGAAAAGGGGAATCTGCCCAACGTGTCAGAGCCATCATAGCAAAAATTGAAAAACGACTTAGATACCGAACGATCTTCAGTTTTCTACTACTAACAACCCCTTCCTTTAAAATATTCAAATGTAAAAGCTACAAAAAATTATAGATTTCAAATTGCATTGTAAATGCAAACAGTGTTATTGTCTGCAAAGACGAAAGTATAACCGTGTAACTTGAACATGTCTTCAGAATACGAAATTTTGGGACAGATGTTGAATTAAGTGACAACGACTGAAGCAAAACTTCTCACTATTACTTTAATTTCGTCGTAGTTTTAAATCGTAGGTAATAAAATTAAATGATTTCAACTAATGTTTGACAAATTATAATGGTATTATCGCAAAAAAACATTAATAAAAAACAGAAAGAAAGGACAACAAATAAAATTGAAAGTGAAATTAAGTCGCAAGAGCTTGAATTCGGAGTTATACAGTAACTTCCAAGTTTATTGAAATGTTTAAATGTTCAACTGATTATTGATTCTGTAACTCCTAAAAAATTAGCCACATATCGTTGCTTTTGTCTCTAGTTAACTAGAGTTGCCGCTTTCACAGCTTCAAGTTCTCTTAAGAGATTTTAGCAAAAATACAATGGATAAATATGTGAAATAAATTTAAGAAATAAGATGGTTATGTATAACTTTCGTCTAACATTTTTCCAAATTGTATTGTATTGTAGAGTTGCCGTTTACCTATCAAAATATGTACGTTATTTTTGACATTTATTTTCTATATAATAAAACATTGTTTTAAAAATTTCACACACGACAGCCTTAGACCTGAGTCTGTACTCCAACAAAAATACTAAAATTGCAAAATAATTTTTGTAATAATCCAAATTTTATAGGGAGTCTAAATTCCGTTTTCACCACTATACTCAATATATTGCCATTTTCATGGAACTGCCGTACAGTGCGAGGATTGTAGAAGAAAAAAAAATAAGAAGAATTTTATTGTTAATAGTTAACATCGTAAATTTACAATACATCCAAATTATGTATATCTTTATCTTTATATTGTACATTCATAATTAACAGAAACTGAAAGTTAAATGTTCTTCAATTGAAAAGAACGAATATTCTGATAACACATTTGTTTTGTATGCTTTAAAATAATTATATTCTAATAGCTGAATTTCCTTAGATATTTTGTAGTAAAACATTACAGAGTAGTAAAAGTACTTAACTCCCTTTTTTTGATTCTGTCCGTCTAAGAAACCCATGCTTGGTTGTATGGGTTGTGTATATGAACCGACTTGTCAAAAATGAGTTGAGTCGGTTTATACATTTTGTGTTAAAATTGTAACCTTCCAGTTTTTTTATTAGGCGTCGTAACAAACAGCGAAACAAGACTCTCGTTTTTCTACAGCCGTTTGAATTATGTTATTTATTGCTACATTTGTATACTTCCGCACTTTATATCCAAATTGTTTATTGTAAAGTATCTTATTGTCTTAGAAGTATTTGTTAATATGGTTTTTTTAAAGAATTTTAAATTTTTTTGCTAAAACTGGGGTGATAGCAATAGGTCGATAGTTGCCCGGATTTTTCCGAGCCCGGTTCTTAAAAATAGTCACTATCTTTGATATATTTAAACAGTGAGGAAAATACAGACACGTATACATTGATTGATTAATTTGGTAAGAGTAATTACAATTAAGTTTTTTATTAATTTAAAGATTCTGGAACTCAAATCGTATACATATTTGCGCGGTTTCTGAGACTGTTGATAGCATCTCTACATTCAATAAGAGTGAATTCCTTAAATTCGAAAAAAGTCATGTATTTTGGATCCATATTTGATAGTGGTATGGAGTTTACTATGTTAATTGTTAAATATGTGTACATAATAAAATAAAATAATTGCAATTGTTTATCAGTAGTGACAAAGGATATCTTCTATCTATATAAATAAAAAATAAATGCTGTTCGTTGATAAGCGCATCACTTGAGAACGGGTGTGATTTGGCTAATTTTTTAAAATGTTAATAATAGTACGAATAAGGTGTTTAGAGAAAGAAAATTTAGTTGCGCAGATAATTTGGAAATTCGAAAAAAAATAAAAATGCTTTTTTATAGGATTTTTGTATGAACTCAAGACCGTAACATAGTTGGTTGATTTTGTTTTGTTTTGTTTGTTATGATCCCGGGTTGATAATAACTCAATTGAATGATTTAATTTGATAAGAAATCCAATCGGATCTGGAGAAAAACATGGAAAAACGCCTTCCAGTCTAAACTATACCTATATAATACAATTCTATTTGTTTTTACTCTTGTGTTGTTTCGCGATTTGTCCCACAAATGCAGTTATTTTAGTCCAATTCCAATTTATTTTCAGATGTAGGTTATTGTAATTTCTCCCAAACGTTCGCTCTAAATATACCAATTTTGCCACATTCAAGCGCGGATTGTCAAATAATATTTTGACAGGTAAATTTGATTAAGACAAAACCAAGAAATAGTTCATCTCACTGTTCATGAAACTGTTAACGGCACTTTACTGGCTAAGCAACATATTTTAAACGAATCTGGCAATTGTGTTACTTTTAAAACAAATCGTTAAATAATTTCTAGAATGACAAGTAATATTCTGTGGTAAAAAACATAATTAGAATATTGGCTATTCACAAATTCACAAAACGGGTCAGCTAGTTCTACATAAATTGTTTGATGAATTAAAACTTCGAAAAATGCCCAAGTATGTAATAATGTGAACTTTTGATGGTGCCTTAAAAAGCGATTGAACGTATTTGAGTTTGCTTCATTTATTAATTACAATTAATAAAATAATAATAATTTATTTATAATTTCTAAGTTAATAGTTTTAAAGTTTAGTCAAAAAATTAAAAATTTAAAAAAATCAAAAGACGAAAGGCAACAATTGTGTTCTGGCAGTGTTAATCCTTTGTAGAGAACAAATGGTACAAAGCATTTTACTAGAATTATGGTGATCGAATGAAAATGGCAAAAGCGAGACAAATATTGAACACGCCTGAGTTTCCAACAACTAACATGTTCGTGGTGCAATTTGTACCGAGCGGTCGTGTATGTTTTGATTTCTTGTAATCCTTTCCATTCGGTTTGGCCTCTGGCGCTGAAAAAATATCGTCATGCGCCACCCACATCTCGATGCTTGGAGCAAACAACAAAACAAGTGAACTATCTCAGGTGCTCGTTTCTCAGGAGAAAATGAATCGAAAAATGGTCTCGGCTAAGGCCGCTATTGTCCCGTCCAGTTTCGGGTTACGTACAAGGTTGGCCATTGTGCCCATGTGAACTCGGTGAATGTCTTTTGTGATCAATGAACGCCATTCACTTGTTAAACACTTGCTGGTCACAGCATCTTTTGTCAGCAATGTTTTTACCGGGAATTCAAAAAATATCCATCCCGATCGTATCGTGGGTGTTTCTGGTGCAGGTAGACGACGGCCTCACTTTCGTTTTCCCGGATGACGACTGATTAAAACGGACGAAATTTCGTTTTTCACTCGACTGGGTAATCCAATTTGGGCGGCGCTTTGACGGGATTTGAAAATTGCGAAAAGGGATTAGGCAGGTGGCCGCTCCGGGAAGCGTCCCGGTAAGTAAAACGAGAAGGAAGAGGAGGGGGAGTTTTTTGTCTTGATTGCGCGTTCGCTGTTATTAATTGGTAACGCGAGCCGACCGCAATGTTCTGTTTGATATCTTCCGAGACTTCCTGTGTGATCGATTCTCGTCAGTCGCCTAACGGACACTCGAAAAAACCTCATTTGAATGCGGTGGCGAGGAATTAGTTAGTTCGGACACCTGTCCTTCATACGGTATGGTTGCCGTAATTAAGGAGCATCGACAATATGGTCGACATGCGTGGCTAATGCCGGAAACGCATCACAACTTGAAGAATAAAATAAAATCGTCTTCGTTGCATCGTATCGATTGCCTTCCTGGACGATGGAGACCGTGGACAAAGTCACAAAGACTCAAATTGATTTCTATCGGTTTCAAAGGAAAGCGGGTGGCTCGTGGTGGAGGAAGTCGTGCGCGTGGCCGCTCGCAGGCGCCGCTTTCCACGACGCGAAGACCTGGAACCGGAGGCACATGTCGCCGTTCCGGGCGCGTGGTAACTCGCGGACCATGAAAAGCCGTTACAAAAGGACTCAACACTTGGAGAAAAATGCAAAAGCTCGACAACTTGACCATATCGCCCCTATTTGGGCGCCGAACTATGACAGCACGTGCACGTGACACCTGACACGCGCCCACCGGATCCGCACGACTTTTCCTCTTCCTGTTCCACGTCAAATCGCACGAAGAGTAACCGCACGAAGTGGGCGACTTGGTCCGGCGCCACTTGCGCTAAAAGGACAATAGATAATTGGCTTGAGGAGAGCTGACACCGCGCGTCAAATAATAAATTTCGAGTTGTGCGTGCAGCCAATGCTCAAATAATGAATAATTCAACGGCAATAATGTCGGAGATAAGGATATGCTGACATTACACATTTAAATACGTATTTTAGAAACTATTCCAGGTATTGTCTCCTACTTAATGGCGGAAAACAAGTTCGTCTGTGTCACAACAACATATTTTACATATGTCTGTCTATTATGGATGCATTTATTCTCCACTACTGTGCGATCGTCGTTCCCGGCGAAAGGAGCTGACGTTAAACACCGGACGCCTCCATTATTCATCCGCAAGCAACAGAATTGTGGAAACGGAAAGCATCCATCGAACCCCCTTTCCAAGTTCAAGGACAAAACACCCACCCGCCTCGAAACTATCAAATGGCGCAGGTTTCGTGCGGCAGGTTAAGATGCGGGTCCAGCTGAAACCCGTATGGATTCCTCAACGGTCATCACAGGTGGAGGATCGCGATTTCTCCCGTTAACGGGATCAGACCACCAACGCTAGAAAACGCCGCTTTTTCTCATTTTTCGACGCCGTTTCCGTCGCTCATTCGATTATCCGCGAGGATGAACCCGCCTCAACAACTTTTGCATGTTGGAGACGTAATAAGACGCCGCACGATCGTTTATTTTTGCGCTTCTAACTTGTTCGGTTGTGTATCGAATGTGTAATGAAGCGTTCAGCTTGGCTCAGTAATTGCGGTTAATGATGATTTGATTTGACTTAAAGAATGCGTCGATGGGGATTTGAATGCTGCCGCACCACCGCAAATGCGTCCCCAGGACCCATAACTGTTCCGGCAAACGCAACCAAGAACGCGCATCCGACAGGATATCAATATTGATATGTTCTCAGTCTACTATTGAAACAACTAAACTTTGGAACTCAAAATATGTTTTATTCAACGTAGTCTCCTTTTAAATTAATCCTGCAACGCCTCTAACCCTTTAAAAAAAAGCATTCTTCTTGCTCACAAAATCTGCCCCCCACAGCTTCTATTACCTCATCGTTACTCAAAAATGTATGGCCCTTTAGACTTTTTTCAATCGAGGGAATAGAAAATAGTCCAAAGGAGCCAGATCCGGGGAATAGGGTGGTCCAGTAATGTATGATTTGTGTGCAGGTGCATTGTCCTGCAAAAACAACACACCTTTCGCTAGCATGCCATGTTTTTTTCTTTGATTTTCTTTCTTAGAGTGGTTAGTAATTTAGAATAACAATCTCCAGTTATTGTTTGGCCTTTTTATAGATAATCAATCATAATTACAACAAGAATTTTTGCAGCGGATTTTTGGACTCGAAACTTCTTAGGCCTTGGAGAACCACGATGTTTTCACTTAATTGACTGCTTTTCGTTTCTGGGTCGTAAAAATGCACCCAAGTTTCATCCGTCGTCACAACACGATTTAAAAAGTTTCTATCTTTTTGAAAACGGGCACAGATTGAGCGTGATGCTTCTACTACTTGCTTGTTTTTGATCGGAATTTGGGTATCCATTTAGCAGAAACTTTTTTCATATCTAAATCGATGTGAACCATATATGAAATCATTAATGTCTTAGCTATATGCTTCAGTCCAATTCGACGATCTGACAATATCATGTCATGAACTGCATCAATATTTTCAGGGGTAGATACCGAAATTCATCTTCAACGGAAAGTTATTGTCTTCTGAATGACGCAATCCAATTTTTCACAATGGCGTATAAAAGGCTCTGATTCCACAGTGTATTAAGCATATCTTCATAAATCTGCTTACCTCCTAACCCCTTCAAATACAGGCTCGATACTAAAATGTATCGATTTTCACAATTGTGTTTGACATGCTTTCTTTCAAATTTTATTCCACAACAATGCTTCAACTTGTTGAAGTAAAATTTCACAGTGACATTTTTAATGAGTCATTGTTTGTAGCCATGGTAACATGATTTTGTTTTGTTCAAAGGAAATGGTTTAGGCTAACTAGATATTAATACCCCCTCGTATAATCGAAGAAAGGTACCAAGAATGGTGGGACTCAGACATAATGGGCGATTATTGTTAGAGCTTACAAAGGGATTGTCCTTAACAGGATCATAGCAGAAAACCCCAAGACAAAACGTTTTCATATTATTTTTAAACTTTGGAAGTTATATAGGGCTACAGGCTACAAAAGGGACAATGTCAATATTTTGCTGTATGAATTAGGAATTGCGTTATTTGATATGCTAAAACGGCCAATGCCAAACCCAATCAATAGCAGATCTGTAAATGTAATGTCAGCCAAAATCAGTAAGAGCTAATATGTTGAATTATGTAAGAAAACCTCTTATAAAGATTATAGAATTGGAACAAAACGTATATTTAATCTTTAAATCATATATTCTTAAAGGTGACCGGAAATAAGCGCAATGGAAATAAATCCAGCGGACAAATGCTCACAGCGAAAAACGCACAGACACAAAGCGCATGGGACAAAAGCGCACCAGAGAAGACAATTGCGCACCTCTAAATAAAAATAAAACAATATAAACAATTTTCCAATTAAATACTTAAAAATCTCCTAATCATACAACTTCGAAAACCACTTATAAATTTTATTATTTTATTTCTTCCCCTCAATAAAATTTTACTTTCACTCAAAAGTTGGTTTCCAAATTAATTAATAAATAAATAGAGATTAATTCAATACCATAGCCTAAATGGTTGAATAATTACCCTAATTATTCGTCGTGTATGTGTTACGCTCAGTACTCGAATTTAGACATTGCCCGAAAAAAATGCGCAAAACTAGTTGTGAGCAACAAATATGTCCCAAACCCGAAATTTTGCATTTAATTGGCTATTGGGTGTTACAAAATAAGAAGAAATAGTTGTGATTGTTTTTTTCAACAAATTCCGAATAATTTTTGATGTTCAGAACTGGTGTAATGCAGGTATGTACATTCACAACCAATTTTTATATAAGATACAAGATATAGCTGGAACCATTATTTAAGTAAAAAAAACAATAAGATCGTTATTATTATTTAAATATATTTTATAAAACTCCATTCTCAAAGAAATATCAATTGGATATTTAAAAGTATTTATTGGGACAAGAAGTGGACAAAAGGCATTAAGAATTGCATAAAACATTTTCTTTTCGACAAAAACATGCTCTGACATGACCGTTTTGTTGCCAACATTATTGCTGTCTTTCTATAAAAACATGATCACATACACCTTCCCATTTATTCGGATGTTGATTGATTAAAACAATCAGAGCTATGTACAAAACTAGTTTTCTACAATTTAAAATGCGCAAAACTAATACTGGAAATTTTGTAATACTCAATTATTTTCACCGCCAACTGTTGCAATTGCAATTGAAAATAGAAATTTGAATTTTGACAAATGTTATGTAACCTATGCAGAATTGCCCAAATTTTAAACTTACATAAAAGATGCGAAATAGAAAATATATATAGGCATATTACGTTAGTAGCTTTTTTCATTGCGTAAAACGTCTCGACGTGTTTACTTACAATAGATTTATTGTATAATATAAAATTTACTTGCAAAGGGGGTAGAAAATAGTAATTACATTAGGAAAGATGTAAGCAAGGAATTATACACAAGGGAGAAAGTGCCGCAGGTGAGTGTGGCAATCCAACGAGCGTGTAATTGCTGCTTACAACTTGAGCAGTGTACTATACTTTTTCTACGACCAAAAGACGGATTCCCATCAATTTTGGCGACAATATTTAAAGAGAAACGTCACGATTGATTATAACGCGAAAACTTGAACTGTCAAACCAAACGACAAATGACACTAATGACAGTTTGCACTGCCAACATAAACTTAGGACTGACAGAAAATGACTATAACTGTTACGTAATATGTGCATTATATATGTTAGTAACTTTTTTCATTTAGTAACACCTAATGACATATTTGCTTGCAATAGAGTTAGCGTATTATGGATAATTTACTGCAAGGGAGTAGAAAAGGATATTTACTTATACTGTTTAGACCAGATGTGGAATCTTAAAATACTTAAAAAAAATATTTTTCGTAAAATTTTAGACTTGTACTCGTTTGGCCACGGACCATAGATATCAGAGTTGTAATTTCCAAGTTTGGTCCAAATTGGTAATAATTTGGTTATTCTATAAAACGTTAAATAAAGGTGAAGAAATTAGTGGTTTGAAACTCGGGCACAGAAGC
This sequence comes from Eledona agricola, assembly GCA_964023215.1. Taxonomy (NCBI): domain Eukaryota; kingdom Metazoa; phylum Arthropoda; class Insecta; order Coleoptera; family Tenebrionidae; genus Eledona; species Eledona agricola. The sequence goes on from OZ026854.1 coordinate 14,190,240, forward strand.
ATCCTTCAATTTCTCACAAGAGAAGGCAATAGCCCAACGAATATCCAAATACTGTTCAAGTTATTTCGAAGTAAAGTCGGGGATGGACGGGAAATCAATTCAGAATGATTCAAGTAGCGACAGTTTTCTCGGACTGTTAATTGAATACATGCTAAAAGAGACTATAATAAATGGGAATGTGTACAATGTACCAAAAATCTGAACGCTACCATTCGTAAGAAAAGGTCTCACAATCCCGTCCGGAAAACACTTTTTCTGAATAACTATTGCAGAGTACATAAGGCACAAATTGTGCAAGAAATAATCAATAAATGCTATTTTGAAGAACTTGCTCATACCCTACAGTGGCTTCCTCTGACTACTATTTCGTTCCCAATCTCAAAAAACACTAAAGGGGGTGCCGGTTTACGTCGAACGAAGAGAAGGTTGTTTTTCGAAGGTATAGCTTTTTGGAGAAACTTTGGAAAAAGTGTGTAAATATTCAAGTACCATATGTAGAAAACATTTTAGGTTCGTCCCTGATTCCTCTTCTTCGTGGCTAAGCAGATAACTTCTGTGATATCGTAATAAATTCCCTCGTAACTTTGTATTCAAAAGCTTCAAAAGACTAGGTTCTGAAACTCTTTGTGTTGATCGATTCAATGCACATACTCTTTCAATTTGTGAAAAAAGACAGAACGCTGCTTCAATGACTTAATGCGACTCTGTTAATTGTGCCTTCCAATCCTTTTTTTCATACATGTTAAATGTAGTTGTGTGTTTTTTTATTGCATGCAAAGTGGAAAGTTGGAGAGGTTGCAGCCTCAGTTGTTTAATAGCCCATTTCGGTGGTAAACCAAATGGGATTTTTTGGAACCCGGAACTCGTCCGACCCATCCGAAGTGTGTCGCTGAGAATTTACGAAGTGTGTCGCAGCTCTGTGACCGGCAGTCCATAAAACCGAAACCAATATGAAATTTAGAGCCCATTAAAACGATGACCGTAATCCTGGCCATTGTCGAAGGAGCCGCTCTCTTGGAGTCGAAATTTTTGCGCGTAAACTTTTTACGATCCCGAACTCATCTCCAAGTCCGGGTCGAGGGCGGAAGGAAGTCCTGCTTGACCGACGACGCAAGCTGCAAGTGGGAATGTAGGAAGTGGTGTGTTGCACCTTGCGCCGTTTCGGTCATTGCTCGACCTAATGTCCTTCTATATGCATATTTCGTGTTTAATTTGGTACGTGTGCTCCCGACAAATCGTCCCACTAAACAGGCAATAAGGAACGAACTGTCGGATCGTGAGCATGTTCAAATTAAATCTTGTGGAGAGTACCGTTGTTGGCGAATTAGTGAAGAAAGTAAGGGTCGCTTGTGTCGAAACGTTGCTTCTGGACGTGATGTTATGAACGGTTTCGGACAAAAGATGACCGTTGAATTCGCGGGCTCCTCTGTTTGTATTATTCGAAATCAATTCACCTGTCTGGAATGCCATTTCCACTCACCTGTTTCCTCAGAGCTAGCTGGAAATGGGGACAGCTGATGACGGGGGCTTTTCCCCTTCGTTTATATGTCTAAATATTTGATGCCCAACGAGCTATATTGAAAAGTGAATAATGGTACAACCGTGGACAGTCAAGAATAACACTTTAGCCGGCGGGTGTGATGCAAATACCGACTCAATGACAGTATCTCATAGAGTCGGTATTTGCATGACACCCGCCTGCTAAAGTGTTATTCTTGACTGTCCATGGCTGTACCTCATCGAAAATTTATAAATCGAAATTTCGGTTACCACCAGACGACAACACAAAATCATTTTATCGATTCGAGCAACTTAGTTAGCATTTCTGTTGTATTCGTTCTGCCATTTCCTCGCATTTCTATGTTTAAAGACATATTTATGGAACGCATGAGTATTTTTTACAACGTACAATTTGGATTACAAATGAACGTAGGGCATAATATTTAAAAGAAAAAATTATGTCCGTAAATTTTTTACAAATTCAAAAAACCTCGAAATATTTTTCTCGATTTTCTATAAAAAATTAATGAAATGGCTGTTTTGCAATTTTATATTTCTATATTAAAAAGAAACGTCAAAGCATCGAATTTTTAGTAGGAAATAACGCTGCAGTCACGATTTTCTATAAAACCAAGATTTTCGATAAAACCAGAACGTTATAATATTTTTAAAATTATGTCTTTTTTAGTTGTCAAATTAGTAAACTCGAAAATTGAGTGTTTTTTTAAAGATGAAAATTAAGTGTGCAGTGTTTTTATATGTTTTAAATGTGTTTAAATATGTTACTGAATTAAATTCACATTACATGCAGAAAAACACTGAAATTTGAATTTCTAACCAAAAATTACTTCAGTTACATTTGCTCAATTTTATTGGAACAAAATTCTACCACAATTATTATGAAGCTTATTAAAAATTGCGCTTTAATTTTTGTATTTAAAATAGGTTTAACCCCCGAAATTTAGAAATAGCCTAAATTCCTTTGTTGTAAAATGTTTCAAACTCAAACTCAAAAAAAATCACGGAATTACCAAATTTCAAATCCATAATCCCATTAATTTTAAAAGTAGAAATTAAAGCGAATTTTTATTGAGCTTCAAAATAATCCGACTAACATTTTTAAATAGTTCCAATAAAATTGAGGGAAATAAAGTTTAAAAATAGCTTAAATAAAAATTGACGTAATGTGTATATTAAAATTTATAAGTTACAAAAATTATCTAATTTCATTGTATACATTTAAGAGTCAAAAAAATCTAGCGCTTTATTTATTTCTCAAAAATTTCGCTAAATTCCTATTTTAGTAAATTGAAAATCCAAATTGAATTAGTGTTCAAATACAACCCTTACTATTTTCCTAACTGTAAAATAAAACCAAGCACGGCTTATAATTTTGTAAAATAAAAAACCGATGCATGTTTTCCTAACATACCTTTTGCTTTTGAATTTTTGATAACTGTAATTCGGACTATTTGTAAATTCTGTGGAATATAGAAAAAAATAAAGTTTAAAATATTTTTGGCTTACATTAAAGGTTCAGAATATAATTACATTACAAAGAATTATGAAAATATTTATTTTCAAACAATTTCTAATTGAGAATTGCAAACCAATTTCGTTTCCAATAAAATACAATTTTTTAAATAATTGTTTCTACTTCGCGTCTAAAATTGAGTGCTTTAATAACTTTTGAGTTCCATAATAGAAATAGTGTAATTTCGTTTTTCTAGCGTGGCATGTCACGATCCAAAATGTCATGTCAAACATCACAGTAAACACCAAAACAAAACGTTACAATATTTTTAATTAAATTATCTTTTTCCAGTTATTCATTAATCGTTCCATTTAATGTCTTGAGCACTTAAATTAATTAATTGCAGCAATTATTTTGCTGAACATTATGCATTACGCTGAACTAATCGTATTTGAAAATCCAAATTTCAGTTTCCACAATTGTAAACCAACCCATATTCCCCAAATTTTAAAATTGCAAATATAGAATAAAAAATTGCATAAATGATGTGAACTAGAAAAATGTATATAAAAAAACTGGTTCATAATGCTATTATGGCACTCGTTTATAAAACTAGCCGGTCGTTATAGAAACTTGGTCTCGTACAATAAAATATGCCTTATGGACTTTGTTCTTTAATATTTATACTATTAAATTCTGAAAATTATTTTTCTTACATCCTATAATATCTTTTATATATTCTTGGATTTTGACAGTAGAGTGTTAGATAATCGAAGCTATTTTTGAATCTGCTTAGAAAATCTATGTATGTACTTCTCAATAAGTAAAATTTTCTTCAAAGAATTTTTTTTTGTGAGATTTTGCTAGATCATTTTTAGATCGTCTTAGATTCTATTAGATTCTCTTAGATTAAAATGTCTTATATCTTTTTAAATTTTTTAGAGTTTTTTCGATCGTTTCAGATTCTCTTAAATTCGAATCATTTAGAACCTCTTAGTTTTCCTTAGATTCTTTAAGATTCGATTATATTATCTTAGATTCTCTTAGTTTTTTATATTCTTATAGCTTCTCTTGGGTTCTTTCGATTCTCTTGGTTTTTATCCGATATTGTTCGATTCTTATAAATTTTTGAAGGTTTATCTAATCATGATAATTTGTTTGATATATTCTCGTCGATCCTCATAGACTTCACCTGAACTCGTGCAATAAAATATGCCTTAGAACTCGTTATACTATTTTGTAATTCAATTTTTTGTTACAGTATTTTACTTTTCCCTTTGATATTTCAAATACTTCTTATTTTAACTTGTATTTTAAAATATTACAACTTTATTTTCTAATTTAGAAGTATACCGAAAAACATTTAGAAACATTTATTTGTGTGCTCTTTCCCTATACAGCAACGTATATAAGACGTTGAGCAACATTTTTGATGCAAAGAATTTAAGATAGGTAATACACAATTTTTCAAAACCTTAAATTAAAATCTTAAAAAGAAACATTTACATTAGACGTAATATTCAATTTTGGTTAAACTTGGATGCTTTTTCACAATTTTCAAATTTACAAATGCAGGAATTACCACTTTCACTATCACTTCTCATGTAACAGTTATTTTTTAAATTCCGATATTAAAAAGTACTTTGGCGTTCCATACACATTGATGGTATATTACTTAGTGACTTTGAAGCGCATCTACGCTATATCGTTTTATAGACATTCAGCTTGTTGTCTTCAGGTGTTGTACTTCTGTCAAAACATCAGAAATAATTAATGAACGTGTCGGCAATAATTGTCCAAAAATAGCTAGGGGTGCGGCACATTCGGGGACATCCTGTAGGAAAAAAGCGGTCGCGTTGAAGCACCTGTCCCTGCGGTAATGGTGCGCTACCAGAACAGCCATATTACATTACTCAGATCCTGAAGATCGGCCAACCGAAACGCAGGTCCTGCTTTACGGTATTTCCGTTTGGGAATTGAGTGGTTTTCTTTCTACAAAGCGTCTAGCAGAGATATACGAGTGGGTTGCGTGTTTGGATTCAATGGTCTTGAGGCTAAATCATCCCGCGTTGCACTTGTTGTCGGTAAAAATCGGCCAGAAACAAGACCAAAGCGATCGATATTAATAGGTCCACCTTCTGGAGAACGTAACGCGAGCTGGCCATAAATCACTCAGAGGCCGGCCAATTAAAGTCCCGTGCAAATTAAGAAATTCGTCGAAGAGCGTGCACCCTTCAGGTGACTTTCCCGCAATTAAAAATCGAAATTATACCATAAATCTAGAATGAGTTCGGAACCTAGAAGATTCTCATAAATATCACAGCGGGCGTCGCTCGGGAGCGGACCTATGAATAGGTGGTCCACGCATCAACTCGTCCAAAACATCGATTAACCCACGATTAATCCGTAGTAGGTAATAGTGCAAGTCTCCCGGTTTGTGGATGTCTTCATCTGCTTGCGTGCGTGTGAATCTGCCCATGGGAAAACCATATTTGTGACCGATTCGTGAGAGGGTAAACACTCGGCCGATGCTTTACCTCCCCGAAAGGAAGCACCTGTTAGCCATCTGTAAACTTGTTACCTCGTTCTGTCAATATTCCCACAGATTGTTATGAATCGAACCGAAAAAAACGCGAATGGCCACCGCCACTTCCTCGTACAGGAAGAAGGATGTGAGCGTTATAGAACAAAGCGAGCGCCCACGCGAATTTGCCAACACAAAGGCCGCCTTTTCATGTCATAAATAAATTGGCACTATATTGGTCTACTAACTAGCTAATGTTACAATACTGCAACCTGCATATTTACAACTCGCCATAAACACAAACGTGTCTACACGCAAACATTTGTTCTGATTTGTTTGGCCGCGGAGAGACTAAAGGTTGCGTTGTGCTCCCGAAATGGACAGGCTGAAGGCCTCACAAACAAACCGTGCTCCTCTACCTGTCAATCAGAAGTTGTGTCTCGTGAAAATCGCTCGTTTCCCCTCCCGATTTCTTCCGGCGTGTGTCTTGTGCAAAAAAATTCAAACTAATTGGTCCTAGCACCGTTTCTTGGAACATGTTCCAGAAATTGTGCGGCTTCGATTAGTCGTGGCCCAGTAGTCCATGTAACGTTGGCGTTATCGTACCACAACGAATCGTGACTAATTTTGAAGATTAAGATATAAGAACTTAAATAGTCCGCAATAACGAAAATTCACTATTAAAATCTAACTGTAAACGGCTCCGGTATCAAGATGAATGTCATCAAACTGCCAGCATTTATATCAGATGCGTCGAAAACAATCCTTTCATCATTAAGTGCTTATCGTATACATCATTTTTTTTTTCGTTTGAAAGATATAAAAACATTCCCTCCCAGAAAAGAGCAAGGTCGCAGCTTTCAGATCCGTCATGAAAGCACTTAAATGCGGTCGATTAAAATCGGTGGAAGATTGTGGTGTGGGGACAGGATGGGCTTCAACAGGTGTAAATAGTTTTTATTAAACCTAATATTTCTTACCTGCCACGAAAATTTCATAACAACCACTTCTTCCAGTCAAAACTAACAGAAGCCAGATCCGGTCAAATAATTTGAACTATTTTCATCGACTGTCCGGATACACTCATTAAATTCATAGATAAATAAATAGGTACCTGCTTAAAAGGCACGAATTTGATAGAAAATTAAAACGCTCCAAACATTTGAAATCAACGAGTTATCCAATTTTTATTCTACTTTCTGCGCTTTTCTACTTCATTTTCTAATATGCTGTATTTTTACATGGACAAGGAATTGCTAAGAAAATTAAAGCGATTTTTTGTTCAGCTGGAACAGAACAATTCATCATTTTTGGTAAAGAAGGCAATGCAAATTTTAAAAATTTATATATACATGGGTGTATTGTATTACATGACCCCCTTTCCTAAATGTGATTAATGTTTTTTACTTAATCAATTTTTTTTTAATACATTTTTTGGTAAAATTACACCACAAAGTTGAGAGCTCGTTTTAAAATCACAAAAAATTACTAGGTACCCTTAAATAAACAACATGAAAAGACGGAGAAAAAAGTTATAGCCATTATTTGATATTTTTGTTCCACCTGTATATCTTGTCATTTACGCTATATTTATTTCTTCAATTTAATCTTTACTTTTTACTCTGCTCTTTGCGATATTACTTGCTCTATTCTTCACTCTGCTCTTTACTCTATTATTTACTCTACTGTTTACTCTTCACTTCATTTTATTTATTTTTATAGACTTTTTTTCGAAATTCTTTATTCTACTATTGAAACTTCAATTTCCAAGTCTATAGGTTATTGTAAAGATTAACTGATGATGTCAATCAATGACATAAACAAAACCCTTAAAAATATTTACCTAAAGCATTTCGGAGCACGCCAGTCTCTACTTTGTTTTCTTGCCACTCTACACCCAATTTTTCATAAGTCTTGCTCTTTATTAACCTGACTTGTTAGACTTGTTACTTAAATTAACAGATCTTAAAAAAATCATCAGCCGGTATCAGCTGCTTTCTACTCCTTTCTCTATTCAAAACAAGGAGTAGGTAAAATATTAAATCTTGTTCACTAGAAATCAAAATATATATATTGCCATCTAATTTTTCTTCTAATTATTTATTACTTTCGCTACACTCTATTCTAATGTTTATTCAGCTCTATACTCTACTCTACTCTTTGCTCAACTTTCTGATCTATTTACTACTCTATTCTCTACTCGCTGCATTGTAGATTGTTTTGTTATATATTTAAAACAAGGAAATATTAAAATTCAATAGGTATACTTTATACTCAATAATCTCTACCCTACTCTCAGCTCTACTCTCTGCTTTATCGCTTGATTTGATATTTAAAACAAGGAATTCGTAATGTATTCAATCTAGGTCAGTTTGATTCAAAATATTTACTCTCTCTTCTATTTATTTATTTAATAGTGTTCTATATTCTCTACTCGTCTAATATTTTTTCTGCTCCTTACTCTATTCTTTGTCCCACTATGTGCCTTCCTCTCTGCACCACTCTCTGGGCTACTTTTTGCTCAACCCTGTCTTTCCTCTCTACTCCATTCTCTGCTCTCTGTTTTATCGATTTGTTAATTAAAACAACTATTATTAAAACAATTATTAAAATATTAAATGTAGATCACTTGAGTTTAAAATATTTTCTTGTAAACTTTCTCTTCTTATTGCTATCTTCTAATTTATTTTCTGCTCTACACGCACTATATTCTCTACGATTTACTCCATTTGCTTTTGTCTGCTTTATAGCTTGATTTTTTAGGTGAAACAAAGAATTTGTAAAATATTAAATCTAGTTCATTTGGTTTCAAAATATTTCTGTATCTACCCTCTCTACTATTTCTTTATTATTAGACTTTAGGACAGTTTCTATTCGTCTAATAATTTTTCTGCTCTTTACTCTACTCTCCGATACACTGTGCTCTACTTTCTCATCTATGCTCTACTACATTCTCTACTCTCTGCTCCATTCATTTTTTACTTCACTATTTACTCCACTCTTTACTCCACTCTTTACTCGACTCTATAATCCCCTCTGTAGTCCACTCAATACTTTTTACAGTACTCGACTTTCTTTCATTTTTGTTGTCGTCTAATCGTCAACCCTATTCTAATTGAAGTCCTCGTTATTTTTTATATTCTCTCTATACTGCCATTAAAATATGTAAAAACTGTACAAGATTATAAAAACAAAGTTTTAAAAATATTTTAATCATCGATATTAATTTTGTTTAAATTATGCTTTTTCAATTCTATACCCTGCTTCATTTTAGTTTTCTAGCTAGTCTAATTCTCACTCCCTTCCTTATGCTTCTCTTCACACCACTTTATTATTCATTTTTGTTGTCAAGCCTGTTTCAATGTAATAGTACTTAGCTCCTTTCTTATTCTGTTTTCGTTTCTCATTCTCTCATCAATTCATTCAGTCAACTATTTTAATTCCGTGCTTATTTTTTATTGTGCAATTCTTTAAACATTCGTCAGTCGTTTCAGTTGAAGCGAAGCGTGGCGCACTTATTTTACGTATCTGGGTATTCCTAAAAATCGTTTTTTGGCTTTCGAGTCCAGTGGCGTGGGCGCAGCACGCCACTGGGACCAGTCGGACTGCATTCCGCGATTCACTTGTTCAGCCGTGTGACGTACGATATAGTTGATGGTATCGCGCGTGCTTTACTTACGGACTCACATGCCACGCTAATAGAACTAGATTGAGATTATAGATATTTCAGGCCGGCCCGATCCTCTCGCCGCGTTCCTATTATCAAGAGAGCTAAAGCTGCTTTGACGTTTTTCCATCGGGCAATTGCGTTTCGGCGAAAACGTGATCGTCTCCGCTGAACTTGGCGGAGACTTCAATGCCGGGTTAGGACGCACTGTGAGAAAAAAAACCGGATGGAGACATCAACGTCCGCGCAAGACACGATCTCCACTCCGTACTGAATTATTAGACAATTAGTTAAGATTAATGCACATAATTGCGGCCTTAGATGCGATTTATTTAATGGGCGGGTGAGTTATGAGTCGGGCTGGTTTATTGGTGGTGAAAATCCACTTTCACACAAATCGCGGACCGTTTAACAGGTTGTGTGTCACCGGAGAGGTCAGAGGCGAACGACAACAAATGGTCCATGGTGGTTAAGTTTGGCGCGCTTATATCATAACGATAACAATAATTTAGTTTCGTTTCGTTTTTTGTACAATTTCACTTCCTGGCACGGCGTTTCGGGAACCGTGGGTGTCCCATTATTTTCGGTGTCATGTGTGTAGTACCATCGTCTGGGGCACGCGCCCATCGCGCACGGTCGTGTAACAAACTGACAATCAATTACTGGTCGGTAATTAAAACATCCAAACGTAATGAGCGGATCGTGACGCGGCCTTTTGCTAACAATCGCCGTCTAACATGTGCCCTGCTCCGAGAATTTTCCCTGCCTTGTTCTCTATTGTGTAACTTCTTCCATTCTTATGGGCTCGAAACTGCGTGTGTGCTTTTACGTGCGGTGGGCGTATCGACGCGCTTTTTAATTTACTACCAGCTAAAACTAATGGATCATGGGCTTCTAACGCGAAATTGCCACCACACGCAACATGAAACGATTTTTACAAGACTGTAATATGTACATGCTTTTTGGCGCCCATGTTATTACCTTTTTACAGACGAACACTATCCCAGAGATTGGTCCAAACGGGAAATTTGTGCACCAAGATACGAGCTAGTTGATTCCATTCTGGTAGCTGCAAAATAAAGACATTTTTAAATGATTTTAAATGGGCACAGATTTTTTTTTTATTTTTTTTTTGCGTTTTCTCACACATGTAAGCTCCGGTCCATTACAATTCAGAATTGGATCTGCTAAATTTGATGATTTTTTTTAAGAAGCTTAACTGTAATATATTCTAATCAGTTTCACTAATTCTTACATATTCCAAAAAAATTTCCAAAAACAAACAAAAAATTGAAAATTTAAATTTCTTTGTTAAGCCATGATTTATGCTTAAATTTGCAAAGCAACTATTTGAGTCGAGTTTTCCCAGATGCTAAATTAACCAATGTCTATGCTTTCAGAAAAAGTTCAGATTTTTTAAAATAATAAATTTGTATTTAGGTATGTATAGGTACTTAAATTTATCGAACTCAACCTTCACTAAATTCGGATTTGACATTTGTATTTATGACCTACAACCAATAACGGCCTAACAACGTTAGATTCGAGTCCTGATTATAATGTAGCAAATTTTCTACCTTGGGTTGAAAAAAAGTTAACTTCTTTGTTGATAATGATATCGGAAACAGTTTGTACGATTTCATCAGCTTTTATGTCAAATAGGATCGGTTAGCACCAACAGAAAATTGGTACAATGATTAACTACATACACAAACTGGAAACTTTAAATGCAATAAATTCAGTAGATATATCTGATACAAAAAATTTTGCATAAAAATTCTTTGTAAACATTAGATTTTTGATTTTAACTTGCTACTTTTCAGCCTAATCATTTTTCTTTTTTTTTCACTCAGCGAACTGTAACTACTGTTAATTTTTTTGTAAAGATATGTCAATTCACACATCATTAGAAAGCTCATGAATAAAACGTACGACGATGTAATTTTTTCACGTTTTCACGTCTTATGTAAGACAAAATACCTAAAATTGGTTTTTAGATGCTTCAATTGTTTTCTTTTTCTTCATGCGGTGCAAACACAGGCTTATAATATCTTATCGCCACATTTTGCAAGAAATTTAATTTTCTTTGAAAACTTAATTTTCACATTTTATTTGACAAATAATTAGTGGCTGTTAATAAAAATGCGCTATTTAACGGAAAGTCTTAGTACTGAAATTTTAATTATGATTGGTTTTGACGACAGAATACGAACTCAAGCTAAAAAATATTCAAAAATAATAAATAAAAATGAAATAAACAAAAACGTGAAAAAAATATATACATCATTGTACTCCTTTGTTCATGAGCTTTGCAATGATGTGTCAATTGACATATCTTTCCAGTTGAAAAAAATGTTAAAGGTGGTTACAGCCCCCTGAGAAAAAAACGAAAAACTGATTAAACAGCAACGAAGCACTTTTTTGCAAAATCATTGTATTCAATATACTGAATTTATTACAGTTAAAGTTTTCACTCTCTACTTAATAGGTTTTATTATTTGCTGTTGACCGGCGTGGAAAGTATTATCTTGTGGTCCACACATACTTGGTAATAAAAAGAGATTTCAGATAATGTACTATTAATTTAAGCGTGTTTTTTTAATTTTTATCCAAGTATCGTGTTTTTATATATACAAACATAAAGATTAAAATTAATATATTCAAAGATATAATGACTAATTAGATATATTGCACGTGGGAGAAGAGTTCTTTGATGAGTGCACAAGCGCCACTGATAATGTCGATCTAACTCGTGGACGAAACTTCTGCCAAGATTTCAACAAACTCATTTGTCGGGTTAGCTTTCATAAAAGCTAAAATTTTCGATAACGATGATTTGAGAAATGAAAGACATGAAACTAACAATAAGGTCCAAAGCAAAATAAGAAAAACAGAAGATAAAACATTCAGGATAAGATTCAAAAAAACAATAGTATCTTAGTGGAATGGCAATAGGACGAAGATAAACAGGTAAAAAAATTAAACAAAAACAGAACAATCCTAATGACGAGTTGTTGTCTGGGAAAGATATACAACAAGAAAAAAAATAGACTGGAAAGACCAAGGCTGAGACGTTGCGACAGCATCACTAAAGATCTTACCGCAATCGAGACACCTATCCAATTGAGGAAGGAAGTGTAGGTTAAGTCAAAACAACCGGGGGTTGTAGGGCAGAAGAAAACACAAGAGCAAAAGAAAGAAATAGGTTACTAATTAAAATATCAAGATATCAAATCTAGTAGGTTAAAATGAATTCACACGTAAACAAAGATTGATTCAAATTGTCTGGGAAGGAATACCATAAGAGAAATAAAAACTAGGTTAAACAGACCAAGGCTGGGTTGTTGCGACAATATCACCAAAAACACCGAACTTGGTACCAAGATCCCATGGTGGAAGGAAGCGGAACACTATTGTAGGTGAAAGTCACGACAAAACGACCCGGAATTGTAGGGAGCAAGAAGAAAAACAAGAAGACAAGGAAAAAATAGGAGGTAGCTATTTAAAATAACAAAGGTTCAGTTGTAGTTTAATTTATTTTTCTTTCAACTCACACTGAACTCCCTATAATAGGCATGTGTCTTATTCCATATATCTGTCATTATCGAAACTTCAAGATTTTCTCATAAACCTGACATTATGAAGACATTAATAACAATCACAGCACGAATATCGAAATCAAATTGAAGGATTAAAATCTGCAAAAATGAGATGATACGGTAATACTTATGTCCCAGACAATCACTGGGTTTGAAAAATGGGAAAACTTATAAAAAGACATAAAAATAGATCTAGAGTGAAGCGGAATGATGGAATAGATATTGGAAGAGGAAAGTACTGAAGCGCACAGAAGTCGAAGAACAATGTGGACACAAAATAAAGGAATAAGTTCAACTCAACACTTTTGGTAACTGAGCCTACGATACCGAAGCGGTACGCTAGTGGTCAGAGGCACATAGCATAGACTTACTTTGCAAAGTCAAGTCTTGTATTTGAATTTGTGTCCGATTGCGACACGATACGACACAAGGCACAAAATGATCATTCAAAGAATACAAGACCATTATGACTATTTGTTTGAACTTGTTGTAAATAAAAAAAACTAAAACTCGAAGAAGGTCACAATATGTTATTTGATATGGCACAAGAAGCGATTGTAGGCACGATAAGCGCGATTTCAGCGCCGACATCGAAACGAAATTAATGTAAACGGGGAAGTGGCAAATTTGGAGTTTGACATTGGGCTAATGGTTGTAGATGCACAGATATGGGATGGGTTAATGGCCATCCGTGTTCCATCCAAATTATTCGCTTGTAACATTTTTCAAAGCGCTGCTTTCTTTCCGGGCGAACCGAACAGGTGTCTCCCCATAACTCATCCATTTCTCGGCCGTTTGCGCAAATTTATGTAACAATGGAAAGTTGCAGGTACAACACGAACGCTAGACCGTCGCGGATTTATCCCCTCGAAAAGCCATGCCATAAGTATCCGACACCACGCAATTAAACGCTACAAATAATTAACTCACCGCGTCTTACATCAACGGCTATCTTAACACAAATACGAACGGAGGTGATTAATGTCGGAGTACGATGATACGACTGAACGGTTTTTAGCATTTAGCAGCCAGTTTTTATTAGTGCGAACATTGGAACAAAAAGCAAGAAAACCGATGATTGAGTTTGTATCTGAAACTATCGGTCCCCGCAGTACAAATTATTATAACACGACTAAAAAAAACAGTGCAGTCATTGTCGACTTCGAGTCAGAGAAATTCTAAATCACATTTTGAAATATTAAATATTCGAAATACAAGATATAGAGCGTACAAAAACGCGGAAGCTCGGAAGGCCAATGTATTATTTTTACAGTGGACTATCGGTCCCCGCAGTACAAATTATTATAACACGACTAAAAAAACAGTGCAGTCATTGTCGACTTCGAGTCAGAGAAATTCGAAAATACATTTTGAAATATTAAATATTCGAAATGCAAGATATAGAGCGTACAAATAAACGGAAGCTCGGAAGGCCAATGTTTTTATATTTACAGTGGGGACCTTTGATATTGGAATATCATGATTTTTGACAGGAACTGAAACTGAAATTTGCACAACCGTCGTCCAAACCTTTCTCTAGTATTTTGTCCATGGACCAAACTGAAACCTGGACACGAAACCTGATAAAACACACATAAAATGTCTAGTATCCGACACGCTTATCAACTGAACCTCAAATTGTTTGACAATTCTCAAATGTGAAAGGGTTACACTGTAAAAAATGAAACATAATTCCACGGCGTTCCGTGAGTCCCACAGATTACTCCAGATGAATAACGATTTTGTCCGGAACTATCTCTTTTCTATACTTTGAAACTAGGCGCATGACATCTTTGTCACAGATAAGTGTAAGCAAATGTAGAGGCGCTGTAGTCGTTGCTAATACTTTTTACGACCGTTAGATGTCACTACAAAAACTTTTATTTAAATTCAATAGCAGGCCCAATATTTTTTCTATTTTAAATTAAACAATGTTCCATTCCGCGTTTTATAAAAAGCGTGACTGTTTCTACGTTTGTTGCTTTTTTTCTCAATTATATTTTAAAAACAGCGTTTTGCAATTACAATCAAGCAAATAAATGTCAAACCTTGCTTGCATTTTGAATTTGTGAATAATTTTAAGCGAAAGATGGGTCTTTTTGCATATGTGGTGTTTGTGAAAACAAAGCGGAGAAACTGAATTGTTTTCCAAAAAGTGAAGAAAGGTAAGGATGTTTCATTAATAAAACAAAGCCAGTAAATCTAATTATATAATTGCAGAGCCAAACTGTGGTAAAAAACTCTAAATCTCCAAAATTGCAAAAAGTAAAAGTGGAGGGTTTGCAACAAACACTTTTCGGCATCGTTAGATATTAGGCTTCATTATTCCTTATTTTTGTGTATGAATTTGAGGAACTAAGGTAGGTTACTCTAGTTGTCGGGCAATTCCTTCAAGATTTCCATTATTACACAGGGTTCCTAAAAAGTATGGATACAGCTAAATATTTTTAGAACAATTCAGTACATCTTGTGGAAATTTGGCACACACTTAGAAGTGTTTAAATTATATCATCCAAAATTTTTTTCAATTTTACACCTTCATTTGTTTTTGAGATAAGGCCAACTTGATTTTTTTTTAAATACACGGGGGATCAAGTCTTATATTTTTGAAAAGTGTATTTTTTCTGAATACAATAGTGTAACGCATGCCTACCGTTATTTTTATTAAAGGGCAAAAAAAATTATGCTAAAATTTAATTCTGGAAAAAAAGTAAAGCTAAGTTAGCTCTGAAAATGCTGTTATTAGCAACCTGTCACATGCACATTAGCCAAAAATTAAACTTGTGTGCAATAATTATTTTAACAATGGTACATTTAAGTGAAACTGAGCGTACCTATACAAATTCTCATGATGGTTGGATATAGCGACAGAAAGCGAAGTTGAAGACCCTGCTTGACTTTTTCCTGAGGGGCCATGTAAAAAATCGAATGTATGTCAACAGAGTATTACAAATCGAGAACATACAAAAACGAATAAAAAAGGAAATTGCCAATATTTGTCCAAATAGTTTGATTGATTCTCTGCAAAATTTTGTTAAATGTATTCATTATTGCCAGGAAGTAAATGGAAATAATTTGGAACATCTTTTGTAACAAAAAAAATTATGTATTTCCTGCTTAAACTTATTTATTCTTAAAATGAATTTTATTTGAGTTAAATGTCTTATTTTTCAAATAATTATTAATTACTTTTATTCCTTGGACAACATTTTCAAGGCTAACTAAAATGTATTTTTTCAAATTTTATTATTTTGCTAGTTTTTTTATAGCTCCATTAAAATTAAGGTAGGCATGCATTACATTACTGAATTCAGAAAAAAATATACTTTTTAAAAATATAAGATTTGGCCCCCCGTGCTATTTAAAAAAAAATCAAGTTAGCCTTGTAACTCAAAAACAAATGAAGGTATAAAATTGAAAAGAATTTCTACACTTCTAATTGTGTGCCAAATTTCAACGAGCTGTGCTGAACCGTTCTGAGAATATTTAGCTGTATCCATACTTTTTAGCGACCCTGTATAATAACCCCAAGTTATTATCATATGTATAAATTATTATACCTATCTTAGAAATGTAATTGTTAACATCTTGGGTATAATTTTGGTTTAGTTAAATTATGTAATATAATAAATTGATTGATAAAATTGTTTGTTTTTATGCCATGTAAATAATGAATATTTTATGATTTATTCTTCAAAACTAATTTTTTCGTTAGTTTTGTAGAATAAATCATAAAATATTCAAAATATAATAGCATTTTTACTACCTGTAAAGAGAGGAGAGATTATTTCAATTTGTCGTAAAATTCGATCAATGCATCTGAAAACTGTTACCCTAAAGGTTAAAGGTCATTCCGCCAAAATATTTGCAGTATTGTAGTAATCTGTGCGTGAATTCCTTTTGTACGCCCTTAACAATTCGCTTCTTGTTAATTTGACGTCATTTGCTAACATCGACGCCGACGCCCGCGGAATGTGTGTTAATAAGTGGCCTACCGTGATGATGTGAGCTCTCAGCAATTGTGCTCAGTAATTCCTAGTAATTATTGCAAGCTTTTTGAGCGGCCGGGCCGTTTTAATTTTGCAATAATTAGTAACAGACAGCCGCTTCTATTATGCTGACATAGAAAGTGAGGCCGTAATGTACTCCAGATTATTGTTATTTGGAGCTAAGTGATGCAATTTCATCATACTTTGTTGTTAAACGCGACCGCTTATAGCAACGTCACGATAGCGACGATTAATAATCGTGCAAAAATCGCGCACACATCTCGCGGCGACAACAAACCAAATGCCAAATGCCAAAACTGACAGCTTTTCTAATTGCTACACATTTCACACGGCTCCACTCTTCGACTCGATTTTGTGTTGTCCTGTACATACAAATTACGAAGTCGACGATTTCTTCAAAATTGTTTAATTTACGGTTATGGCAGATGATAAAACATCGTTAGAAAGGCTCCCGTAGGTCCGCAACCTTAATTATGGTCCCAATTTGAATAATTTTCGAATATTGTCAATGGGGTGTTTACGAGCGCCGCCTCGGCGACGAATAAATCTCGTCTCTGGACACTATCAGCGATCTCGTGTTCGGATTTCGGGAGTTCAGAGGTTTGGCCCCCAGCGGGTGTTTCACTTTCACGCCGTTAGGTACCCAGGAAAACACCAACAATGTCATTGTAAATCTGCGGGAAGCAACTCCTTCCATTGAGACATCAACATGTTTATGATATTGTTGATTTTTTATCGACGGTGGCTTCTCGCCGATCGAACTCTCTCGTTCGATACTTATAAGGACAGAATCGTGGAAAAACGCGCGCTGCAGGATTCTCTCGTTTTTTACCTCTTCTTCTTCTTCTTGCTCTTCTTTTCGTTTCGACGTCGACAAACAATCGCGACGAGAGTCATTTGTTCCGTCAGCTTCATGCGCAATTTGCTCAGCACTCCGGTCGATTGAAAAAACCAAAGGTCAGAGGCTGGCCGGGACAAAAATGCTTCTG
The DNA here is from genome assembly GCA_964023215.1 of Eledona agricola. Taxonomy (NCBI): domain Eukaryota; kingdom Metazoa; phylum Arthropoda; class Insecta; order Coleoptera; family Tenebrionidae; genus Eledona; species Eledona agricola. Next base: position 14,208,003 of record OZ026854.1, read on the forward strand.
TAAAACTAGTAAAAAGAAGAGCACAAGAAAGGAAAGTAATGAAGAAGCGCGAATGAAAATAAACAAAATTAAATGACTTGGACCACACGGAACAGGATTATCAATAAGACTAAATAAATAAAGATATTTAATGACCATGAGATGTTTTTTTTTCTTTTTGGTTTTTAAGCTTAATGTCTGGCCTGCAGCAGTGCCGTTGTTACATCTAACGGGCGTACAAAAAAGTGATTTAGAGTAGGCCGTGAAATTAGTTTGAACATGATTAGAGTGCAGCAAAGTTGATCTTGAGTTGGAGAAATTCCAAATTAAGTTCTCTGTTGACAATTTCGTAATCATTTAGTGGTATTTTCGCATTTTATTTCTACTGACTTTTAATAAAAATCCGGCATTTTGCATTATTTGTCGCTAGTAGGCTATGGAAAAAGATTTCGTTCAATGTGTTTCAATAAATCTCTTAACTTTCGTTTCCTGAATTGGCTTATTTGCTGACAAATTTGTTTCCATAGACTACTAGTGACAAGCAAGCAAAACTTCGTTTTGTACGATAAATTAAAAAAAAATAAACTGGAATTTTTGGTAAAACTCCAACTGTATCTGTAACTAAAATTAAATTCTGGACAACTTCTTTTAAATATCTGCTACGCGAAGCAAAATATTGCAAATGGGCGGTCGTTTACAAGTTCCAACAGGCCAGGAGGACCTTTGACATTTGAACAAAATACTCTAGAAGATCTCATTGAGGTCTCCTGCAAAATTTCAAAGTTGTGTCTTCATCTTAAGTGTGATATTCTGTATATTTTTTTATTTTTTGTCTAGTAGTCTAGTAGTAAATTTGTTTGGATATTTTAAATTTTCTTATGTTATTTATACAGGGTGATTTGCGCGGAAAGTTTATTAGAAAATGTTGAATTTCCCGTAAAGCTAGAAAGAAATTTGGTGCATGATTCTTGTTATTAGATTGGCGGGTTGCAATTTGAAAAAATTGGGTCTTTGTAATTTTGTTATAGTCATTTTCGGGCAATCGAAATGACCTCCTAAAACATTAAAAAGTACCTACTAGAGGTACTCGCGAAATATTTTTTGAAATAATACGAATCGCCAGAAGAAAGAATTATTGCAATACTTCAAACAGTTCAAAAGATAACAAGTAAAAAAAACATCATTTTCAAATTTTAGTATAAAATAAAGAATATTAAAAGAACTATGAAAGATAAGTAATAACAATCCCTTTCTTTAATTTTCTTAGATTTCGTAAATTTTTTTAATTTTTAATTTTTTTTAGATTTTTTTAGATTCAATTAATTCAGCAATGTAGTAGGCATGTATGTGTGTATGCAGTTTTTTGCTTTCTAAGTTTTCTAAATTTCACTCACAAAATTACAGGAGTGTCTTCATATTCAGTGCAACAGTGCAACAAAATCTATTATAGATAAACTAAGGATCTAAGCAAATCTAAGAAAATGTCGAAGATCCTGCTAGTGTTTCTTCAAATGTGTTTTTCTTGCTTTTTAGTTCGATTCCTGTTAAGATAGTTACGATTTCTAGATCAGTATCCGATTCTATGATAATAAAGAAAGAAATGAATCTATGTACCTACTCTAAGCTGATTGGTATTGCAAGCATTTATAGTTTTAAAGTGCATTATGTGAAACTGTGAACATCCATTCACTTGAATTATCACGTAATGTGAACCCCCAAACTAATGTAATTATTACAGATTCTGTAGAATGAACACTGCTGATCTCTTTAGTGGCACTATCGCAATACATTGACAAATTGCTTTTCCAAAAAAATTTAAGCAAACAATATTTTCAAAAATCTAAATGTCTGCTGATGCTGATTCTACTCGCTCTCTTATGCTCAACTGTGAGCCTTCAGTAAAGCTCAGTAACAGGCCCATGAAGCGCATGAAATTATTTTGGGAGATGTACTAGACTGCTTCAATTTTTAGTTATCAGTTAAATGGTGTAGACCAATAGGTGTAAGTATTCTTATATTTAAATAAAAGTGTCTGAAGATTAAAACTTTTGAGTGAGAACAATTTATAATAGGTCATTGTAAAACATACATGGCAAAAATGGCATGGCAAAGTCTGTACATGCAATTCATAATAAACACGTAAACATTTTGCAATTGCAATTCAAAAATATTAAAACAAAAATTTAGATCTGGCGAAGTATCTATAATGGATAAAAGGCGATATGATTGGGTGTGTAAGCAAAGATGCAAACATCTAAAAGTTTCTAGTAAAATGATGAAGATTACGAAAAAAGCATTACATTCTCTGTTATAAGAAAACAAGCTGTTCAATGTCAGGGATGGATGGCTTCAAAGAGGCGATATGGATTTCGGTTTCTGATAAAAAGTTGTTGTCAAATTCAAAAATCGTCGATCCGTTTAAACAAAAACCTGAAAATCTGAAAATTTTTCTACACGAAATACTACTACAAAATAAAAATACAATGCGCAAAAGTGTTGATCAATTTTTAACGAAACCGCATTCTAAGAGATCACCTTTCCTTCAGAAAAGGCACGTATTTAATTCTACACAATATTTTACAGAAATCACTTGAATTTGTTTTTTCTAATATAAATTGTCTCCTTTACACACCCATCCAGAGGTATAAACAGTACCATTCCAGTATGTATGTAGCTAGTGTGTTTTTAAACTTTGTTTCCATAACTTTAGACATTGTCTGTGGTACTATTTTGTTGAAAACATCAGTCGGTTAGAAAAGCTAAGCCGGTGTTTTGTTTCTTCATTTTTGTTGAAAGTTTTTAGAAAACGCTTTGAAATCCCTAGAAATCTAGAGAAAGCATTTGGTCCTGGTACCCCAGCTTGTATTGTTTCTAGTTTCTCTAGTGTCTGGTCTTGGTGTATTGTTCTTTGGTGCTGAATACAACGTCCATCCACCCCGAACAGCACTTGTGGCGTATAGCGGTCGGTTGTGACCCTTTCGAATGTAGAAATTGATTTATGCGTCGCTGATATGCGGAAATGTCGTCATTATAGCCTTACTCCACCCGTTGACCCTTAACCGACACGCCGATTCAACTAAGAAATCCGCAGTTGCCATTTAAAATTCGCCTGAGTACAACTCGTCATAAATCAATATCAATTTGTAGCACATCCGCGTGGTATGTGGGAATATCAAAGAAACCTCGGCCCCATAAAGCAAATAAATATGTTATATTCAAACAATGTAATAACAATAGACAACATCTGAGCCGTTATTGTAGGACGGGATTTTTCTGATGCGCCCAGGTAAAGAGGTCAGCGCCGCCGCTATCAGGAGCGGCACTTCGCGGAATCGCATGACAACCTGAAACCGGGCGTTTTTCAGCGCCGGCTGCTGTTTGCATATCGCGGATCTGAAATGATTTGTGCGCAGTTAATTGTTATTGATCAGCCGAATGAGTGTCAGAGAACGGACTCCTCTTCTTTGATTCGCCTCCAATACTGTTACAGGCAGCTTCTTATATCATCTTTTCTACTCTTTCTTTTGTTGTCCGGCCACAACAGCGTGCACATTTGATTATGCTTTATGGACATGTTATTCTGCCAAGTAAATTCAATAAGCAGTGCGAATAACTGCTTTTGATTTTCCTTCCTCATGCGCATTAACACTGCTACTAATGCAATTTGTTTTCGAAATAATACTTCTTTTGTTGGACTGGACTTTCTCATATAATATGTAAACAATTTGAAAACGTGGCCCACAAGACTAAACCGAGACTTCAGCCGCTCCTAAAAATGTAAACGAATTTCGTGGAAGTCAGAAGAACTTCATACACTCTCCTGGATCAAAATGCTGAGTTTTATAGAGAGCGGGTTGAATGGCATAATGACGCAAAGATTTGTGTTGTGATGCAACACGATTAGGAAGAAGAAAAACTGTGATAAGCTACATTATTTGATCTGGATACAGGGATTCGAATTTACGAAAATATAAAAATTTGGATATAAAATATTTTAAGAATAAAAAGAAAAACGATTTTGAGAGAACCTGACCATTATAGAAGATAGATCTACGAAATGTTATAAATATATGTGAAAGACCCAAAAACGGAAATTGGAGAAAATATGATTATAAGTTATAAGATGAGATATAATAATGAAATTTTACAAAGTCTAAGAAAATCGAATGGATAAAAATGCGAAGATCTACGGAAATTCTAAATTATTTAAAATCAGTACATGTAACGAGTATGAGCATAAAAGGAAGCTCGAGAAAACTTGAAAAGTTATGAACGAATATGAGTGAACGAACATGAGAGATTATAAACTGGATAAATTACTAAACTTTTAAAATTTTCTTGAGTGTGGTGAGATTAACTCGATAAATGATGAAATAAAAATCTAACAGAATTGAATAAAATGTAAGAAAGTTTGGAAAAACCTCGAAAAGAATCTAAAATCATTCAAGTCAAAGATCTAGGGACACAAATTTTGCACACAATGTAAAAAGTTTATGAGTATCGACGAGATTATAAAGAACGAGTGCCATAATAGCCCTAAGAACGAGTTTCTTATACTATTTTTTCAACTTGACATCTTTTAGGCAATTTTCAATTACACATTTGCAATTTTATATGTATGTGATTTGGGGAATTTTGCATGGGTTGGTTGTCAATCGTAAAAATTGAAATTTTGATTTTCAAATGCAAAAAATGTTTAAGAGCATTAGATAAATCTTCAAAAATGTATAAAAATCGAAAAAAACTTAAGAAAATCTGATAAAATCTAAAAAATCAAGAGAAGCTATAATAATATCAAAAAATTAAGAGAATCTAAGATAATATAATCGAATCTCAGATAATCTAAAAAAGTAAAAGCTTATAAAAGATTCGAATTTAATCTGAACAATTTAAAAAGTCTATAAAATCTAAAGGGATATACGACATTTTAATCTAAGAGGGTATAAAAGAATCTAAGACGATCTGAACACGATCCTTCAAAGAAAATTTTACATCAGTAATTGAAGAATACTTAGAAATTCATGTTGTTCAAATATCTTCGATTATCTAACACTCCACGGTAACCTATCAGAATCCAAAAATATATAAAAAAATATTCGGGGATGTATTTCAGAATTTAATATGTATATGTATGTATATTAAAGAAAGAGTTGCATAAGACATGTTTTATCGCACAAAACGAGTTTTTTTATACAATTTTTTCTAGTACCTACACATTTTATGCAATTCGCACATTAAAATTTTTTATTAAAAATTTTTGCAATTTGATAATTTGGGTAATTTTGGATGGGTTGGTGGATAATTGTCATGAAAAATAGAAATTTCGATTTTAAAATACAATTATTCGGCACAACAGTTGGTGGTGAAGATAATTTTCAGCAAAATATTGTGGCAAGCGACTTACCTGGGATCAATTTAAGTGCACAAGATACATCCAAAGTCACGATTAATGTTTGTATAAATTGGGAAAAGCTAATTTAAATTGAAAATATTGAAATATTATACGTTTGTTAACGACATTTCTAATAATTCCCGTCATCGCAGAAAAACTAAATTACACTAGTTCTATTACGAATCTCAAAGAGCTATTAACGGCATTCAATTGAGTTTGTTATAAACGCGAGTTTCTGCAGAAATCGAAAATTTAAATTCAACAAACGACTCACTGATTCCTTAAACAGAAAAAAGCAAAGAATGGGACAGAAAAATAAAAACATTTTGGATTAGGAAAAATTTGAAATTACTGAAATGATGTAATTTTGGTGGTAAATTTCAAAAAGAATCTCAGTAAATTTAAAGAAAAAAGACATTCAAATAAGAACTAGGTAATCATTTGATAATTGGTTGAAGAGACTGAAATAAGATTCTACGAGATCTACTAAAATGTAATAAAGGTTGGAAAAATAATGAAATAAATTTTAAATCATTCGAGTCAAAGATCTAGCAAAACCAATTATTTAACAGAATCTCTAAATGTCTATTAGGATCGAAAAATATATAAAATGTATAAAAAAATTTAAAGGGATCTAAGAGGATATAAACAAACATTCAAGAATTTATAAAAAATCTTAGATGAGTAAGAAAGAGGATATAAAAGACTCGAATCTAAGAGACTCTAAAAGATGCTAATAGAATATTTATAAGAGAGTTTAGGAGAATCTAAAATAATCCAAGATGATCTAAATTGAACAAAGATCTGATTGAATTCTGAAACAGAAAATAGAGAAAAACAAAGAATATGACAACAAATATAAACATGGATGTTGTATTTCGATTTAAAAAATTATAATTTGCTATTGTAATTTTGGATTTAAGAAAATAAAAACATTTTGGATTTGGAAAAATTAGAAATTACTGAAAATATGTTGTAATTTTGGTGGTAAATTTGAAAAACAAGGATCAAAGAATATATAAAATGTATAAAAAATTTAAAGGCATCTAAGAGGATATAAATAAACTTTAAAGAATTTATAAAATATCTTAGATGAGTAAGTACGAGGATCTAAATGACTCGAATCTAAGAGACTCTAAGAGAATAAAAATAAAAATAAAAATAATTGATAAGAGAAGATAAAATATTATATTTAATAGAATATTTATAAGAGAATCTAAAAGAATCCAAGATGATATAAAAACGACCTAAAAAAATTTTACTAAATGTTGAGAAAATCTTAACTCAACTCAAAATCAAACTCAAAATAAAGTATTCAAAAATTCAAAGTAGATCTAGAAATATCTTCGACGCCTTTAGATTAATTCGACAGAATCCAAGAACATAAAAAAATATCGGAGGATGTAAGGAAAAGGGATTTCAAGAGATGTCAGTATTTGAAAATATATATTTTAAAGAATCTATGGAAATCTAAACTCTCCAAGACAATATAAATTGAACAAAAATTTGATTGAATCCTGATACAGAAAATAGAGAAAAACAAAAAATATGACAAAAAATATAAACATGTTGATATCGATTTAAAAAATTAGAATTTGATATTGTAATGTTGATTGTAAGAAAATGTAAGGAAATATAAAAATTTGACAACGAACAAATCATTAGTAGGTAATCACTTGATGTCAGAAAATCGAAGATTAAAGTAACATGGAAACATAATTCTGGTAATAGTGCCTGAAGTCTAAAAAATTCTGAAATTGGTGAAATGATGTCGATTTGGTTAAAATGCGCGTTGCACGCACACCAATTCACTTAATTAACTCCCTAGAGACTGTCCCACATTCAACATCCCATCCCCAATGAGGTCACGACCGGACTATCCACCTAAACATCCGTTATCAGCGATTAGATTCGATCGCGTGATCAGGAAACCAAACCAACATCGACAGGTTGTGTGACCATTGATGGATTAGCGTAGTGTGGGATTGGGCGTTTTTCGTGGACAAGTAGCCAGAAGCGCAATTAGTTGAAACAATCTTGATGAGACCACCGGCGCGTCGGTAATTTCTGCTGCGCCTTGATATACACCACTGATGGACACGGTTCAAGAGGTCTCTCTTATTTAACGCTACTTAAAGATGTCCAATAGACGAAACCTGCGAGTGCAGAAACACAATAAGAAGACTTGACGTACGGCCAACCGACCATAAACAATACTTAAGTCGGATCACCATTTCGACAAGCACTTCCAAAATTCTGCGCGCGATAAAACGAAAAAGCGCAACATTCAACCGGAAAATCAGCTTCTGCGGAGCGCAGTTAAAGAAATGGGTTTCGTAAGAGACCGCGCGCGCTTCTCGCTGGAGATTTCGATGCTCGTGAAATGGAAAGAGGCGCGCGGTCGTCCGCTTGGTAGGAACCCTGATAGATAGTTTAATCAAATTTTAATATGTGTAATTGCGTCATGCAGATAACACTCCTTGGAATAATAACAGAGTGGGTCCGTTTTGGATATTGTAATTCCGATGATTAATACTAGCCAGTTAGCTTCTCATGTGTGGCGATTCTTTATCAAAGCTCGGGGCCGAGATGGAGCGATTGTGAGAGCTGCGTTTAATGACAATTATTCTTCTGCTCCGGTTCCGTTCAGATCTCGCACTCGAGCCGCGCGAAAATCCGTCATGGTCCCACAATTTCCATTCAACCCAACAAAGGTGCGAAAGCTTATTCAGCAAGCTCGCCTCGTCTCCTCTTTTCAGGTGTTTAGGCGTAAAATGGGTGACATTTTTTAAATTCCTCGCCAAGTGTTTATTGTGCGTTATTGCACACAATGCTCCGGTTTCTTTTTGTTGGGACAAGTGCGAGTTGCGCCCCACAATGGAATCGGTGTTTTCGCCAAACACGTCGTGGGATAATTACGGAAACGGCGGAGATTTGAGCATTTCCTCGAGGCTCGTTAAAGACCCACTCGACCACAAACTAATAACTGCGTTCGTGTGCAATAAACACTCGATATGAGCGTTATTAGCATCTTTGGGACGTATTAATTAAAGTCGATTGGTTGTTATTTTTCCGCGCCGCTTTCTCACGGACTTTTCTTCGGCGAAGAGCTTTCCAGTTGGGCAAGATCGGCGCGGATCAATCACACACATCAGCTTCAATTAAACGAATGCAGATGGTGTCAGTCGGCGACAACAGCGCCGATATAATCACTCGATTCCACACAATCAATCCATCTTCCAATCAAGATGCACTTTCTCGACAAATAAATCTATAATGTCCCGCTTTTTGTGGGTTTCATTGCGCAATTGCCTTCTTACCCCAACCATTGTGCGATTATGTTATTATTAACGGAATTTATGGCAGTAAATGTCGGTCATCTATCAATAGGACACAGTAATTGATTCTTATTCATCAGATCCGTTGCATAAATAGAAAACGAAAGGTCACGGCGATAGATAAGCGGCGCGCGATGGGAGTAATTATCGGGCACAATCTGAATCCGGTGCAAGATCTCCGGGTTGCATCAAACACGGCAATTTTGTAAATTGATTGCCCCTAATCATCATCATTTCGTAATTCGATGGTCCTTCATCGATCCGAACGACCGATAATTAATAGAGTAGCAGTCCGGAACATAACTCAGCATTCCCATCATGGATGCTGGTTTGCTAATGGAATCGGTCCAAACAGACGCCCAATTAGAAAGTTGCCAAATCCGAATTGCGCAACTATCATGTCTTTCTTGCGTTAATTAGCCGGTCCGAAATTCGGAGATGCTTATTGGCAATTTGCGCATTCTAATTGACATAATGGCTACGTGTCCGCGCTAATGACAGCTCCTCGGCGTTCGTTTAGCGCAACTCTCACTCGGGGGCTATTTTATCGGCATTGTCTGTGCATAATTAGCGGAGTTAATGTTGCGAGAAGGCCATTACCACGAAATACACATCAAACTTTTCCGGATTTTTTGCGGGCGTCGCGTGGGCGCAACCCATCGCTAATCCCTGAAATTATTTCCGCGATGAATTCATCGACGACGACCTGCTATTATGTTGTCACAAAGAGTGACACCGCGTCGTCCAGATTCGAACCGGTGGGAGTGCCGTTAGCGCTCTAGCCTCGTGATTGATGGATCGGCTAATAATTAACAATTTTAAGGAATCGAGGACTTTTTGCGCGGGTCGTGGGTGGTTTATTGACACGGAAACGCGACCGGTTTGCGATGTTTGCTTTTTTTTGTGCTTTCAATGCCGATTTTCATATTAATGGCAGATACAATAAATCTTGAACGCCTCCCGACATCTTCCATGTTGTGGCATCTCAATCATCACACCTGCGATCATTTGATGCTCGATAAAATGACATACATTCCGTGGGACAAAGGAACTGCGTCATGAGGAGGATGGGCGTGGAAATTGAGCAAAGTGCCAAGTGGAACGGCTGAGATGAACCCAAACAAAAATAAAAATCCAAAACTGTAATAATTCATTTCTTTGTCTTTGAAATTTCGATAACGCAAACTTATTATAATTAATTTCGGGTTAATTTCTTGTCGTCCATGTATGTACAAAGAATAGTCCAGTAAGATGACGAGAACATTTTCCACAACTCACGCAGGTAAAAAGATGCCGAATGTTTTGTGCAAAAAGCTGAAATCGCCTTTAGATAGCATTGTCAGAAGAATTGAATTTCAATGCCTTCACAGTGATGCGAATTTACACAGCCTGGTTAGAAAAACCTCCTTCAAAAATATTTCCAAAAGAATGAATTGCAATGCCTCACATTGATACAAACTTACAGAGTATGGTTAGAAGCCATCGTGGGATTAAATTATTTTAATCTATATTCATATATAAAAATTAATGTTTGTTTGTTTGTTTGTCCCCTATAGGCTCGGAAACTACTGAACCAATTGCGATAAAATTTACAGGATATGTACGATTTGATGTCGGGAAGATTAAGAGACTTGTAACTATATGTTTCAGGCGTGTTTTGTTGCTTTAAAATATTTTGGGTCTTCATAACCTTTGTATATTATAATGTTCCTTTAAAACATCACGAATTTACACAACTGGTTAGAAGAGCATCATGACTGTCTCCAATCAGTTGAAGTTCTCCTTTAATATACTCCGATTCTCACTCATTCCAGACTTTGTTATATTTTTTAAAACTACGACTTTTATTTGAAAAAACGCCCATAATAAATTTATTTACAAATTGTCTTAAATAAATCAAATAAGGTATGTCTGAATTTATCCTTGTAACTCTCCTCCATCTTTACGTTACAACATCCTTCATCCCTACGTTCTTTCACATTTCCTGAACGTTTTGTGAACAATGGAAAAAAGTAACAAAAAAATTATTATACCGTTAGATAACTTTGTTAAAGGAGCAGTTTTTGTGATGTTTAATTTTTAATATTTTTTTATTTTGGCTATACAGCTCCTGCGACAACTACATAGTTCTATGTATCAAGCGATTGCATTTAATAGAAAAAATTACATAGAATAAAACGGTACGCTCAGATTAGTTGTAGCGTTAGTAATTCCGGAGTTATTGTCGTTTTTTCATATAAGTCGTAAATTTGTAAACATCATACCTCTGAAACGAGTGAGAATTGGACTATGGTAAAGATGAATTTGTCTTTTCTTTTAAAAGATATAATTAACTGGCAAAGATTGCAACTCGAGTCACCCTGTATAAATCATGCGTCGAATTAATTCCACACAATATTAATAATCTTTAGAGAATTCTAAACACTTTGGTTACAATACTAATCTCGATGTTGCAGTTCCTATGATATCCAGTATCTGTTGCATTATGAAGAAGAGTTTTTTAGATATGAGTCCTTAATATTATCGAGCTAAGTAGTACCACCAATATAAAATACACAAGAAATAATATTCGTTTATATAGTATACGATGTTATGCAGATATTGTTAAAATTTAAGAGCAAGAACTTTGGTCAAAACCATTGTAAAATACGTTGACCTTGGAGTTTGGTTTTTTCATCATTGTGTCACCTCAAGTGGAGGTGGTTTAAGTTTAGAAGACTAGAATAAGATTTAGTAGATAGTTATAAATAATCAAGAAGGAATGTCTGTACATTTTATTCAATCCAATAGTCTTTGAGAGCAACACATATTTTGGTCCTTCGAGTACAATTCAAGTTGTTCAGTACACTGAGCAGAGGGGTTAGTCCCCATCATTTACCACCCTCGGTAGGGGCGGTAAGTTTCTGTTAGTTGTAAGTTAGAATAAAATGTTGAAATTTTGTAGTTAGTAAATAAACACTCAAATCAAAGAGTTCGGTAGTCTGTTCACCAAACACAAGTGATACAACACCCAGGCAATAATGCAGCAGTCTATTGTCTAGAGAACATGACGGATTTATTATTTTGTAAAAAAAATAATACTATATTAAATAACGAGTTCCATGAGGCATATTTTATTCCATGTTCCATTTTATGCCAAATTCAAAGAACGACCATCGTTGAGGAGCTTTATAAAGAACGAGTGCTATAATAGCCTTATGAACGAGTTTTTTTATACTTCTTTTTCTACTTCGCATCTGCTATGCAATTTTTAATACAAAAGTTGCAATTGTATGTAGAATTTAGAAAATTTTGCATGGGTTGGTTGACAATTGTCAAAATTGGAATTAAAATTTTCAAATGCAATTAGCCCGCACAACAGTTGGCGGTGAAAATAATTTTTAGCAAAATATTGAGGTACCGGAGATTAATTAAAGTGCTCAAGACACATACAACATAACGATTAATGTTTATAAAAATTAGGGAAAGCTAATTTAAATTAAAAATAATGTAACGTTTTGTGTTGGTGTTTACTTGGACGTTTGACATGACATTTCTGATCATGACATACCACCATAGAAAAACTAAATTACACTAGTTCTATTACGAAACTGAAATAGCTATTAAGGCTCGTCCTCAGTGGTAACATCTGGTCCCTGTTTTAATTTTTGTTTTAATTTCTCTCTACGTCCAACTATTTTTACTAGACGTCAGCAGCAATCTGCAATAGCGGTGGATGAGGGATTCTCGAAATGTAAATACACAACGGTCGGTCATAAATACTGCCTCTCAATTTGGAAGAAAACCAGGACTAAAATGGAATTGTTAGTGTCGGCCGTCCGGATTCTGCAAGATGTCGAGTATGAGCTTTTTGCGGGCTTGTTCTAATGAATTTCCGCAAACTCGTTTTATTGAAAAAAATTTACTTTAAAAAACTGTTGTATGCAATCAAATCCTGCTTTGTCATATAAAAAAATTCGCCTCATTGCTGTTAAAAAACACATAAGTATACTGCTTTGCTAGAGAATATGGATTTAGTTGGAGATATCAAATATTCGACTTAAAAAGATTTGAGTGTAATTGTATTTACAATTTTTTATTACATTTAAAGTACATTATATAGGGGCTTTCACAACTCGCGCCGCACAGAAAAATGAGCACTTGCCGACGTCAATAAGTCTTCAAAAAATAGAAGAAAAGTATATGCTACTGGGCATCTCGAAGTCTAATGTTATTTCTACCAAATAAAGCAAGTTACTAGGTTTCAAAAAAAAATACCATCAGCTACAAAAAATATTTGGTTTACCGTAATTTTGACAATACTAGATTTAACTTTTCAGTGTCAACAAATTTAGGCTAAATAATCAGTGGTTGAATAGATACCCTTTCATGATTTTAACCAAATCAATAAAGATTTTGTCTTTTTTATATGAATTTAATTTGACACTGACATCATTCAAAAACCCCAGTCGCACACATATTTTAAAGAGGTTTTTTTAATGAAATCCTAGTAACGTAAAATTAAGACAAACACACCTTGAAGGTGTAGATCTCTGATTAGTTAATTTTAAGTTGTCTTTTCTCGAATATCTTTGAAGCTAGTTTTTTTTTCTACAAAATTACACATCCGAATGCGATCTCGTATTTCCTCATTTTCTCTCGGCGCGAGTTCTAAAATATCCTGTATTTAATTTTTATACAAATTTTAATCAATTATACCGGGACATTTTTTAACTCTCAACATACCTATTCTCTATGTTCAATTAAAAAAAGCACAGGTCAATCTATTGTAAAATTTTTGACATGGTATTATTGCAATGTGTTTTTTCTGCTTTTTTTTATTTGAATTGTACGTTCTTCTCATCCTTCCAATCATTAACTTGTGCAGCCACGATTACGCTGCTGTATCCCGCACTAATTTAAAAGAAATTTAGTGGTATCAGACCTGTTATGGTGGTACCTCTGCTTGTCATTGCGTTCTACGTGCGTATCCCGCCGACGCCCTCATTTCTTCTCTCGTCGTTTTTTAAGGTATTTTTAATAATTAATCCTTAATTTCTAGTTTAGGTGTACATCAGAGACATGAGAAATTCCAAGAGAACTCGTTCTCGATCAAGATCGAGATCGAAACGACGTCGCATCAGTAAATCTGATCATTGCGACTTTGATCGCCGCCTTTTACGTATTGAGGCTTTCTTAGACCGCTTCGAGCGAAATCGAACCCCAGACTTCCGACGAAGTGGTTTGTTGTCGTGCAGAAGCACCTTGAGGAGTAGATCTCCACATGGTCGTGGCCCAGAGTCCTCATCAAGGTCACGTCCATCTCCAGGTGATGAGTCAAACGTTGATCGTTTCAACACCAGGGGTAGATCCCCACATACTTAACTCATTCACAACAGCAGGGTAAATCCCCACCTATGTCAGTTCAAACTGCAGATTCGGATGTCGAACGGGGTGAATCTCCGGGCATTATTCTTGATATTTCTCAAGACGACCTCCCTGAATCTTTCCTGCAAGCAGTGGGGGTAGATTCCCAATTGAAATCGAGCGAGAATCATTCAATTCCACCCGGACTACTTTCTAATTGGTCCGATTTTTTGCACAATGGGTTACCGAAGGAAGATAGAGAAAAAATTCTTAATTCCTATCAACCAATTGAGTCAAGCGGGCTTAATGCTCCCACATTGAATGCCGAAATCGCAAATTTATTAACCTCCAACAATAAATCCAAAGATTTTAGAGTGATGGCCGCCCAACAGGGAATAATTTCCTCATTGACCGCTCTTGCATGCGCACTAAAAACATTGGCGCCCTTTTTCAGTTCCAAAGGAGGAAAAATAATCATTAGGCAAAATCCTGGCCGACAGTTCGACACTTTTGTGTTCTATTTTTCATTTACTTACCTTCGCCAGACGCGAGGCCTTATTCCCTTTTTTGTCCGCATCCTCAAAGGATGCTACAAGTAAGGTACCTGCCACAAAATTTCTGTTCGGCGAAAATATTTCGGACACTGTGTCCAAATAAAAATCCTTGGAGTCTGTTAGCAAGGTCATCAAGGCACCTACAGCTAACCCTAAGGTTATGAAAACCTCCACAACTCGAAACCAGGGTTCTTTAAATCGGAATCGGAATCCACTCCAGGGGGGGAGCGAGCCATCGAATGGGCGCTACCCCACCGACTCCGGCTCGAACCAGGTGGTTTCCAAAGAATACAGGGACACAAAAAAGGAGTCAACCTACCATCGCAATCGCCGTTCTTAAAAAAGCGTCATTCTACAATGGCTAAAGGTAGGCATTTCTGAGGTTAAACCATCTGGGCGACTCCGTTTCTTCCTTCCCACCTGGACACAAATTACCACTGACAGCGTCATTCTACAATGGCTAGAGGGCTACACTATCCCCTTTGGAAACATCCCACGTCAAGTTTCTCCGCCGATCAGCAGTGGTCCGGCGCACAATAAAAATAAGCCATAGTTGATCTATTGGCTTCGGGAGCGATCGAGAGATGCACCTCATGTGATGGTGAATTTCTGTCGCCGCAGTTATGAAACTCTTAAATCGCAACGATTTTATGAGTACTATAGACTTAAAAGATGCCTATTTTTAAGTCCCTATAGCCAAGTCCGATCGAAAATTTTTGCGCTTTAGGTTTGAAAGCGATTTATTCACTTTCACGTGCCTGCCTTTTGGGCTAGCATCAGCGCCATTGGTCTTTACAAAGATTATAAAACCTATCTTGCCTTATTTAGGCCAAAGAGAGGTAACCTGTGTCTCATACTTGGACGATATTCTCATCCTCGGCCCTTCTTATAACGATTGTTTAGTTAAAACAAAACTGACTCTAATGACACTAGACAACTTGGGCATTATCATCAATCTTGAGAAAAGCTCATTAACACCTACACAATCGTGTAAATTCTTAGGTTTTATTCTGAACTCTCAGACAAAGCAGCTTTCTCTTCCTTCTAGCAAAATCATTTCTACTCTACAGTTTATGAAATTTTTCAAAACTAGACAGGAATGCACCATTCGCAAATTTGCTTAGTCGTTTGGAACTTTAATCTCCGCCTGGCCAACCGTTAAATACGGTTTTCTGTATACAAGACATTGGAGAGGAAAACATTTCAGGCCCTCCAAAAAGTCGGGGGGAATTTTGACGACAAAATGAAGCTAGACATTGAAATTCCAAATGAGCTGCAATGGTGGGAAGACCATATTACCGATTCATATAACGATATCCGACAGGATCGTTATGCACTCGAAATTTTCTCGGATGCATCCCTAACGGGGGGGGCGATGCCAGAACTCATGGAAGGTGGTCGTTGGAGAAGAAGAGACAGCATATCAACTATCTCGAATTAAAGGCCGCCCTCTATGCACGCAATTGCTTTGCGGCACATTTATCCAACTGCAATATATTGCTTAGAGTAGACAACACAACTGCTCTGTCCTATGTGAATCGCATGGGAAGTGCACAGTTCCCTCTCCTTTCTTCACTAGCCCGTGAGACCTGGCAGTGGTGTGAGGCCAGAAAGATCTGGCTGTTCGCTTCGTACAAAACACAAAACTCAACTTCGAAGCGGATAAGGCATCTCGCAGTCACTCAGAGAATACCGAATCGAATTTCGACTTTACCTTTTTTGATCAAATAGTCGACAGGTTTGGTCAACCAGAGATTGATCTATCCGCTTCCGATATGAATGCCAAATGCGCCAAGTACGTTTCTGGGAAGCAGGACCCTGGGTACATCGCAGTCGATGCTTTTACCATGTACTGGTCAAAGCTGCGGTTCTATGCTTTTCCGCATAAACCTTAGAACCTTAAACAAGATACGACTAGACAAGGCGGAGGGAATACTCGTGGTGCCCAGTTGGGAGTCACAGTCTTGGTATCCGATTTTTTATTTGTCCTTGTTAAGAGAACCTCCTTTGGTTTTCTTACCTAGTTCAAAGATGCTTTCGTCTCCTGACAGACGGGATCATCCACTTGCAAGCTCCCTAAGTTTGACTGTCGGGCTTTTATCCGCCAGGCATTCCGGCTGAAAGGAGTTCCGCCATCAGCAATTGACACATCCAGAAGTTCCCTTAGCACTTCAACCATGGCACAATACAGTGTCACTTACAAACTGTGGATGATTTTTTGCGACCAGCACAGTGGCAGTTACTTACAGCGCCCGTAGGGCGCGTGATCGAGTTTCTTCAACAGCGGTTGAAAGACACTCAACATAAATTTGGAACCGTTAGTTCACACCGATCCGCCCTCTGATTCTTCCCTCTGATTACCTCTGATTCTTCCTGACGACATTGGTCGTCAAGAAATGGTAGAGTGTTTGGAAGGGGTCGCTCGCAAAGGTCCATCTCGCCCGAAATATTAGGCTACATGGGACCCAGCAGTCGTAATACAACACCTGAAGAAACATCATTCCAATAATCCCTCACTTTCGTTTGAGGATCTCGGTGCAAAATTACGCACTCTTCTGACATTAACATCAGCACATCGGATTTAAACGTTATCCTTGATAAAAATTTCGAATATAGTATTTAGCGACACAGGATGCCAAATAAGGATCACCAATCCAACAAAAACCACAATGAAGACAGGAGTTATCCTTACCTCGAATATAAATTTTTCACCGAAGACCTTTGTGTCGAAAAATCCCTTCAAATATATAGAAATGTCAGTAAGTTTCCGGAATAATGAAGACCACCTATTTTTGGCCGGCAGTAAACCAAATCGGAAAGTAACAACGACAACTATATCCAGATGGATAAGACAGCTTTTCCAAAAGGCCGGTGAACACATCCGTTTTTTCTCCTTATTCCACTCGACATGCCGCTTCGTCAGCAGCACTACAGGCTAGCGTATCCATCGAAGATACGAAAAGCGGCCGGCTTGTCCGGAAAATGCAAAACAATCGAAATTTTCTACTGTAGATTTCTGTCCACAACAACACCATTAGTAGATGCCATTCTTGGCAAACAGTGACACACCCGAGGGTGCATAATAACCTTTTTTCGTGTATGGTTGCTAAATCCTAACACGTAATTCTAGGAAGGACTCTTTAAATAGTTGTTTACATAACAAATTATTTTTCTTTGTCCTTTTCACCCGCAACAATTTGACCGTAGGTGGCTTTGAACATCTGCACAAGTTAATGATTGGAAGGATGAGAAGAACGTACAATTGAAAAATCAAACGAACTTACCAAGTGATGTTCGATTGTAATTGTACGTTCTTCTCATCCGAACAATCAGGCCCACCGCTCCCAGGATAGTACCCCCAGAATTGTTGCGGCTTAGTTCTTGCTTCAAACTACAATGACAAGCAGAGGTACCACCATAACAGGTCTGATACCACTAAATTTCTTTTAAATTAGTGCGGGATACAGCAGCGTAATCGTGGCTGCACAAGTTAATGATTGTTCGGATGAGAAGAACGTACAATTACAATCGAACATCACTTGGTAAGTTCGTTTGATTTTTCAATTATACATTGTTTTAATTTATTGTATCACAATAATAATACAAACTCCACAATTTATTTTATTGTCAGGTAAGGTTTTAGGCAATTTGCTAAAGTTATATAAATCTTCGACCATGCAATGGAGAGAACCATTATTTTGCAAATATCGGGCATTTTGCATATTTCTTTAATGAAGTTTAAAAGTTATGATTTTTTCCAATAAACCCATGCAAGTAGCCATTTTTCTAAAAGAGTTGTGATATTTCCGTAACCATAACAAATAAGTAAACATTACTAAAATCAAAAGTGAAGCAAAGAATGTAACGGCGTCAAAAAAAATAGTCTAAATAAAATAGGTTGAAGGCTACTTCCGGTATAATCGGAAGTGCCATTTTGATCAAAATATGTATTTGAGAAAGAAAGATCGCGCGGAACAATGACCGTGTATCAAATTTTTTTTTAAATCCGAGAAATTTCTAATGGACCTATTAAAAAATTAAATTAGAAACATCAAAAGAGCTCCGGTTGAGAACGGCAAATTTGACTCCAGCTTGCAGACGAAGTATTGATGATTCCAATAAATTTTTTCCCCAAAATTAAATATTTTATTGCTTGTAATTATGCTACTGGTAAGAATACACTTTTCCCGATAAGATAGGATTCGGGTCTACATTTAGGGAAACATACCTGCTACTTGATACCTGATAGTGAAAGACAGCCAGTGAAGGACAGCACATTTCAGAAGTTGAATTTATTGAAAATTTGCCCGCCGCGATTACGCGTTTGCTATTCGATCAATTTAGACCGGGTTTTTTTTAATCGACGTGGAATGACTAAATCTATAATATGACCGAACAAATTTTTGATATTTGTTTTCAAACGGTAGATATTACATTTTGTTTGTTCTTTATAAAACAGTAACTTTTCTATCAGTGTTTTTATGACTTTAGAGACAAAAATTTAGAAAAATAAAAGAGTCATATTGTAGAGAATTGAATATACTTTCAGGTGGTATAAATTTGATTTCAGTAGATGGGCCATACGTGGAGTTCTCGCTTCGGAGCTTAACATTAGAAACTCCATAAGAGCTCTGGCTGAGGACGACTCTTAAAGCACTCGGTTGAGATGTGTTATGGGCGCGAAGTAGAAAATAACTTTAAAGACCTTAAGAGAATCCATAGATTAAAAGACAAATAATGAAGAGTTATTTAATATAAAAAAGAGTGGAAACATTCAGATGATTAAATACTTAGATCAAATACCAAAAATTAGATGAATCAGTTTACGGTCTCAAATGAACAGGCAGGTAAATTTAATATCCTGCGTACAAAAATAAAACACGGCTGCCTTGGCCATGGAATAATTTTGGGGTTCAAAAGAATAGCAAAATTTTCATATTGAGTTGGAGTAATTTGAAATTAAGTTCGTTGTTAATAACAGTCTCAGACACAACACATAAGATACATTTAATGTATTTTTCGACCCCCCAAATTTTATTTCAAAGTTTCGGTTTAGACGTCGTTTAAGCAAAATTGTGAATGACAGTCCTGTCAAAAATCGTGATTTGATAACTTCAAAAATCCCCACTGTCAAAAATTAACAAAAGATTCCATTTCCGACTCTGAATCATTATTTCCGTTTATATTTGTAATCGTTTTTGGAATGTGAGAACTGTCTGAATATTTTGCAAATAAGTTTTAAAAGCAACAGCATAAACTTTTCATCTTCATTAGTGAAACACCCACTCTGTCCGTAATTATTTCAGCAATTACTAACAACTTCAATTCTGATTTGCGGTCGATTTATCTTCGTTCTATTCGTCTGCATCGAACGCCGAGTCGCTAGTGAAATGCAGGTGAGATTTGCGGCGCTGTGGTGCAATTCTTGTCATTTGAATGTCCGATTTCGCAAGTCGTGAAGACGCCGCTCGTAATGGTGTTTTGATTCGCTGGAAATGCCTACGTGTGAACATAAATACGTTAGAAGACGACTTTCCTGGATATTATTAATTCTTTTGTTGTCGTGTTTCCTTTTTTAGATTCAAATTTCTATATTTTATGAATAGAGTGGCATTTACATAAGTTCACGGCCTCGAGTATCGTCCAACCTGCGTCGACTGAATGAACTAAACCCGACATGTTTTTGCCTTTGATTTATGACGACGAAGAAACGGTGGAAGTTGCGTCGCCGGGCGCCACTTTTCCTCTTGTTTCCGAAATCGTGAAAGTTAATTAAATCGGCGTTTGCGTTTATTTTGGTGGCGCGGTGTCTTTCACCTTTTGACTTGATTATATATGTAGATGCGTTCACCTGCCATGGAGGGCAGGTCGGGTCAAGTTGGTGCGCGTGTGGGCGCCACAATGGGCAATCACTCACCATCTCCCGACAATGCGTCTTCCAGGGTGTCGCCCCCAAAAGGGAAAATCCCGTTATTAAAACAAGACGGTGTCATACGTTCGGCCAAAAGCACCTGGTGGAAATTTGGAACCGGAATCTGCTGCTCCGTGATATCGTTGGTGTATCGACAATCGATCTTGCGTCTTCCATTTTCAAATCGGCTTATAATCTTCTTACAGTATGTAGGACGTAATGAGCGTATGGTAAGAGTGGGCCGGCCTTGCGGTAAATGACAGGTAAGAAGAACTGTTCGCGAAAAGAGCGCACGTGTTCACCACCATCACTTCCGCCCAGCCTCCCTCCGCCGGTCCTAATCCCCGACGCTTTTTTCGCCTTCGTCCAGAGGAAACGCATCCCATATTTCCCCATCTGTCAAATGGTAAGGTGTTTTTTCCACTTCCTCTTCCTGCATTTTTTCTTCGTCTCGTTAAGTTATGCAAATCCGTCGCGCACGATGTGCCCGAATTCGATTTTTGACGAACCGGGTTGCATGAGGATTAACCGCGAAGAGTGACGCGTGGTGTTAAGGCACTTTGAACCGTCCGCGGTTGGGTTTATGGTAAAGATGCAATTAGCGAAACCCACCATTTCGTTAAGAGGCGAGAAGTGCTTCTTGCGAGATGTCGGAGGCTGTGGAGGGGTTTCGTCTTTGACATTTGCACGGGATAATGTGAGCTGAAAATGACGGTTCGTTGTATCGTAAAACGGCAAAACGGCTAGACGAGATGTGTGGATCAAAACATAATAAATAAATTAACACGGGTTTACTATCCCATGAATTAAATTGTACTGGGACAAACGCCGTAAACGTCAAAATAAAAACACTAATACATGTTTCAACAGTAATGCCAGCAGAAAGCATATGGTGTCTTCGACATGCAAAAGCAAGCGAGGATGTGGAGAGCAAGGGCAACCCTCGACGAACAAATAAAACATTTGTCACTTATGGCACATGTGACACAATTATAATTTTCAAATTCTTATTCGTTCAAGAACGAGTAGTGTAAAAATGAGCTAAAAATATAGTGGTACAAAAATATTATTTATTTTTGACAGTGTAGACCTTTGACGTCCACGTAATATCATGTGGTTTAAAAATACTGTTTGAACAACAAAATGTTGTTCAAATGACGACTAAACTGACGCCTGGGAATGGAATTTGTTAAAAAAGCCACTACATGTATCTTGTCAACACAAAATTTCATTTCAAATTGTACCATCTCAAAGTCAAACGATTTTTATACTGGGAATTGCAAAATGGTATTTTAAATTATTTTTGATATTTCTGATATTGTGAGATTTAATGCAATATTAAAAATAATTGTTTGTGAAACATCTAAATTATCATTCATCTTAAACTGTTTATTGGAACTTGAAACAGTAAACAGTAAAAAGAGTTCAAACGGATACACTCACACTTCGAGTAGCTTCGAAATCTGAGACCAGAAAATGTTTACATGTCGATATCGAATCGATATTTCTAATTTCTAATAACAAATTCAAATATATTTTTCCTAAACTACTTTTTTCCACTTAAAATGGGGTACAACATGAGGTCCACAGTCGCGGAGATTAAATTTTAGAAAAACGATGCAATAGCCTTAAAACCCTGTTTTTGCCATCCCTCCTAAAACATAACAAAAGGTGCTCACAAATATAGTGTTGATTTTCAATTTTTATGTCACTATCACCAGAACCTAGAGTGAAAGGTGTAAGAAGAAGCGATCATTCATATTTCCGTAGTTTCTGGGAAAAAGAGAAAAAAAAGAAATTAGTAAATTAGGAAAATTGATTTAAATCAATACCTACATCTGTCCCTCAAATCCAGTTCAGTGGTGAGATCCTCAAACTTTCAATATAATAAGCATTTTTTGGCTATTCTTGATGGTAGGCCGCGAATTTAAAAAATCGTGAATGACATGTAGGTACTTATATCTATTTTGTGAAACCATTTTGTCCAAAATAGACTTATTTCCTCTTCCCCGGAAAACACGGATTTGTGTCTTTTTTTTCAACAACTAGGTACAATCTGCGTCTTTGTTCAAATCCGTTGTCATTTTATGGAATCCAGTGAAACATCTTTTTTTATACTGAATTTTTTGATATTGAAGTCAGTGGCGGCTGATTAGGTGGAAGTGCCTCTTAACGTAAAATTCATTGAATCCATTGAAATATTTTTTCAATATAGTTGTAAAACTAATCTAAATTTATTCATTCTTATCTCTTTACATTTTCCATTAGTAATTCTAGTACTAATTGAACTAGCTTCAGAAGATTAAATAATATTAAGTCTCGTGTGAAATGTGAAATTAACACAGACGCACGCGCCGCGGATTCGGTTTGAATACAGATATGAAGAGCTAAGCGTCAACTGTGGTCTGCACTGCACCAATAAAGTCCGTTGACACGGTAACGAAGAAGAAAGGATCAGACACATCCCATGCAAAGTTGGCTTGAGGAGAGTCTGAAATCTTCAATTGTTTTCGCTATTCGTAGTGTGTGTCGTTTTCATGTTATATGTATGTTAGATTTTATGGAGGTCGGTTTAATATTAATCGCATTTATTAGCTTTTATATCACTTTATTCTCCAAATTTTAATGGACAACCCAAAAACGAACGGGCTACGCCCAAAACTCTGCTGATTATGTTTTTGCTCCTGACGCTCTGGTACGTTGCGTCACACCCGGGAGGGGATATTCGCCGGCACATTCTAACAATATTCGCTGGCATATTCTAACATCTAACACGGCCATCCTGCGAGGGCTGCGTCCTCGCAGCTGCGGTATGCGTCTGAAGCTGTAACTTCCGCTGGTCACAATCAAATGTTGCAATCCTGGCCTTCAACGGGTCTCCTTGCAGTTGAAGTAAAATAGCAACGATGAAGTCAAACACGATTCAGCCCAAGTCTGCATGAGCCTGCAGAATCAACACGAGATTCAAAACAAATAGTACAGCAGAATCAACACGAGATTCAAAAACAAATAATAGGTACAACAGAATCAACACGAGATTCAAAAGCAAATAATACAGCAGAATCAACACGAGATTCAAAAACAAATAATACAGCAGAATCAACACGAGATTCAAAAACAAATAATACAGCATAATCAATCAATAGGCTACGTCCTCAGACGCTCGTAAGCCGCCACAAGGTTGGCTTGCATCCGAGAATCCAAGCGCCGCAGCTCAGGAAAATAAGTTCAGCAGAATCAACACGAGATTCAAGGAAAGGAGGTCAGCAGAATCAACACGAGATTCAAGGAAAATAAGTTCAGCAGAATCAACACGAGATTCAAGGAAAGGAGGTCAGCAGAATCAACACGAGATTCAAGGAAAATAAGTTCAGCAGAATCAACACGAGATTCAAAAACAAATAATACAGCATAATCAATCAATAGGCTACGCCCTCAGACGCTCGTAAGCCGCCACAAGGTTGGCTTGCATCCGAGAATCCAAGCGCCGCAGCTCAGGAAAATAAGTTCAGCAGAATCAACACGAGATTCAAGGAAAGGAGGTCAGCAGAATCAACACGAGATTCAAGGAAAATAAGTTCAGCAGAATCAACACGAGATTCAAGGAAAGGAGTTTAGCATAATCAATCAGTGGGCCACGCCCTCAGATGCTCGTAAGCAGCCACAAGGTTGGCTAGCCTCCGAGAATCCGAGCGCCTCAGCTCGTATCTATGGTGGTCTAACACTCTAATAATTCGAAACAGTCCTAAGTAACGTTGCGAAATTTACCACTACCTGCTAGTTGGGCGTCTTGTGCAACAACCAAATCATTGACTTTAAATGTTTTGTCTTGACGCCGTTTTGTATTGAAATTGTGTTGCTGCTTCAAAAGACCATGAGTTAAACGGCTTCTAACTTCTCCATGAACGTCATCCACATTTATATCAGGATCAACAGGTGCTGGCACATTCTGTAGGAAAACATTTTCTGCGGGGAAGCGAGATGTTCTGCCAAACATTAAAAATTCTGGCGAGTACCCGTGGCGGCGGATATGGTTCCATTTACAGCATGCTCAAGCATCGGGAGTTTCTTTGTCCAGAACCGTTCGGCCTCACCTGACAAACTACTTAGTAGCAGGTTAAAAGGGTCCTCATGACGCGTTCAACTTGACCGTTGCCGCGCGGTACTCCTGTAGCTACTTGATGAAACTCGACATTCCATTCCTGCAGCAGTTCAAGGATTATTTTGGATTTAAAAACAGGAGCTCTATCCGTCATTAAACGTTTTGTTGCATGGTTAGCGATAAATAACTCACGAAGGGCAGCATTGGAATTACTTCCAAGACACTACCACGACAAATCTAGAGAAAAACGATGTAACGCGCGCAACCGTTCCGTCGCGCAATCCCCTAACGTTCTAAAATTCGAACTAAGCATGCAAGCCGCTTTGAGCATTCGATCATGAGCATTCTCGTTATTAGGATACGCAGTTAATAAATCGTCTCGTAACGTTTTCCAATCGCGGCTGATCGGACGCCATTTTTCATAAAAATTTTTAGCCCTACCTCGCAACGCATCACCTACTTTAAGAAGCCATACTCTTTCACCACAGCCGGTTTCATCTTTAACATCATCGATAACTCGTAACCATTCCTCCACCGAATAGGGGCTATCGTCTGGGTCCCACTTGGTGAGGTTGAAATTAGTCGAAGTAGCTGACCCGCGGTCCACCTGCGGCGATTCTAGGCGTGGACAATTCTCAGACGGATTCCTCAATTCAGTCAGCATCATCTTCACCAATTCCGTGACTTGGCTAACGGGCACGGCAGGATCAGTCATAGTGACCGCTGCTGGGGTCGTGGAATTTTCCGCAACTTGGCTCATGGGCACAGATGGGTCGGTGGCAGGCACTGGTATCTTAGGGCGGTTCACCTGGCTGGTGATCTCTTCTTCAAAAACGTCGTCCATTTCCACAGTTACATCGGCACCAACACTCATGTTCGTGGTTAAACGTAGGTTTAGCACTTTGCTTTTTCGAATCCCACTTCTGATGTTAGATTTTATGGAGGTCGGTTTAATATTAATCGCATTTATTAGCTTTTATATCACTTTATTCTCCAAATTTTAATGGACAACCCAAAAACGAACGGGCTACGCCCAAAACTCTGCTGATTATGTTTTTGCTCCTGACGCTCTGGTACGTTGCGTCACACCCGGGAGGGGATATTCGCCGGCACATTCTAACAATATTCGCTGGCATATTCTAACATCTAACATGTATATTAGTATGAGTGCGTAATTGTTGACTATTTTAGTGTTAGTTTAGTCTACAAACAATTAATCCAGTTAACGATATTGTTATGATGACGTAAATTATTGTAAACACCGTTCAGTCGTTGGAATGATGACGACAAAAGGGATGTAATATTACAAATCATTAGACATTCATTTCTGTATAACGCGAATAAAAGGGACACCTGAAATATTGTTAACAAATTTTTTGAGGAAGTGTTTGGCAAGGCAAATGCCATCACAGAAGCGAAAATCTCTAAATGGCAATATGTTCGTCTTAATCGGGAAAAAATTACAGGAAAATACAGAGCACTTTTTTATAAATTGTTGGACCACATTTTGATAGAAAGGGACGTTAAGAATTGAGAAAAGTTTCAATTTGTTTGTCCTGCTGACACTACAAAATTCGAAAGATATAATTTACGTTTTCCTGTCGATGCATTTGAAAGCCTAGAGAAATTTTACGGAAAAACCTTTGCAAAAAGAAAGCGCTTAAAAAATTATTTTTGTCCTTTATATTCATCAGAAAACTGAATTAAAACAAATACATTTTTATAAAAGCCTATAACCTGTTTAGCCTCATTTTGACTATGTCGTCACCAAGTGCATCGGTGGAGAGAAGTTTTTCTTGTCTTAAGCGCATCAAAATTTATTCGCAGAATTCAATTTCTCAAGAACGATTCTCATCTTTGGCCAATATTTCAATACAAAAGTAACTTCTGTTGGAACTGACGAGAACACAACCTTTCTATGAATACATAATTGATAAATTAGCAGCTCTAAAGGGCACAAGAAACGACTAGGTGTAAGATAATTCTAGTTAAAAAAATATTGCTTTTTCATGTTAATTATCTAATGTAGCTCTTAACCCACTTACCTGCAAGCCGCCACTGTTACATGTCGATATCAAATCGATCTTTCTAATATCAAATTTAAATATAACGTGCGTTCAAAAAAAAAACGAGGCTGCGTTGGCCATGGAAAAACTTTGTGCATCAATTTAGTGTAGCAAAATTCGAACTGTCAGTTCGAATCTGTCAATTTTTAGGTTGGGTTCTTTGTTGACAATGGTTTCGTATACGATTATTATGTTGGGACAAATTTCAATAAATGGACGCGAAGGAGGGTAGCATTATATTTATGAGAGCGATGTACACTTGTCCTGGCATTTATTATAAACAATTTACATAAAATTGGTCCGTGGAAAATTTTAGACTGACAGTTCTTGTCATTTGTGGTTTCTACACTGGAAAGCCGATAAATATACCTACTTATATTTTTTCTGAAACTACTTTTTTCCATTTAAAATGGGACAAACATGTGGTCAACAGTCCTGGAGATTCAAAACCTTAAAACCTTGTTTTTGCCTTCCAATCTTAAAACATTGTAAGGAACAACCAAAAAGCATTCAAAAGTAAAGTGTTGATTTTCAATTTTCACCAGAACCTAGAGTGCAAGACGTGATCACTCGTATTCCTTGGTATCTGGGGAAAAGAGAAAAAGCTGAAATTAGATAATTTTCAGTAATATTAATTTATATCAATGTGGGTGCTTCAGATCCAGTCCAGTTAAGAAATGTACCTACTTTGTGAAATCATAAATATCCCATTTTGTTCAAAATAGACTTATCCTCTTTTTCCGGAAACCACGGATTTGTGTCTTCTGTTTTTCGACAATTTGAACATGTTCTTCATGTTGATGGTTTTCGTTGCATGAACTAACATGTAAAAACTGCTGAAGTATGTACGATTTGATTACGAAAATGACAAAAATGGGAAGTAGAAACCGGTATCTTTCTAACGATATACTAAGGCTAGAAACACAAATTTTAGAACCTACAGCAAAAAGTGCAACAAGAAGTGATCCCTCACTTTTTGTCTTCTGTTTTTCGCCACAATATGCGTCTTTGTTCAAATCAGCTCTCATTTTATTACATCCCACAACAATTTACGAAATAACCAAAACTGCTCAAAAAGAAAGTGTGGATTTCCAATTTTTGTGTCACTATCACCTGAAGCAGGTATCTTAGGACCACGAGCGCTCCCCACAAACCGATCCGCGGGAGTGTTTTAACGAGGGTTCAAACAAAAACGGAAATCATCAGTGCACAAAAACATTAAACACAAAACAACAGATGTAACACCTTAAAATGGAAGAATAACTTTGGCGTTCGAAAGAGTGTGGCAAAATTTCGACCTCGAGTTGGAGATATTTGAAATTCAGTTGTTTGTTAATAGCCGTCTCGAACACAATGCATAAGGAACCTCTTGTGTCTTCTTCGACACTTTCCATCTCCTGGTCTTGGTTTAGACATCATTTGAGCCACTTTTTGAGTGACAGCTCCTGTCAAACGTCTACATTGGAAAAAATAAAATAATAGATTCCATGGCCTTCTGAGCCTCAGTTTTTTTTGAACGCTCGTAAGTATCTACACAAACAGAGAGAGGAAAACTGGATGGTCCAAATAAAAAATATTTTGAGTGAATTTGTGTCGAATGCGAGAAGTTTGACTTCTTAGACGCTCCAGAGTAGGAAGGATAACGGTGCCGTTACGGGCATCGTTTCAGCGGGCGATGGGATCTCGCGCCGGTGAACTATTGCTAATGAGATCGTAGTGTTGCAGTTGACAGGTAGAGAGAGAGTAGAGCAGCTTCCTTCTGCAGCGGTGGCGGCAGCAGCAAGCACCAAGCGCACCATCCACGGGCGGTCGGCCGTTGATCTGGAGCTTGAGCGTAAGGACGCGGTCAGGTGGAGACCCACACCTCCTCAATCCGATTTGTTTAAATCACACACACAACACCCACAGCGGAATTTACGTAGGCCCCTCGCATCCTGTCCTCCACCATCATCATCATTATTATCATGACGAAGAAGTGTAGGCTAATCGTAATTAATCGTTTTCCGCACGCCGTCAAAATATTGACGGAAGATAAGCGATCGCCGGTAATTAGGTCTTCGGAGGCAAACGGGACGAAAATTCTATTGTAGACCGGTAGATTTCTAATCTGGTTAAACCAGGCTCTTAAACTTAATTGAATAGATTTAAATAGTCAGAACACCAATTTAAACTCGGTGATAGTATCGGCACGAGATAATGTTTACAAGCAACAAATTTCAGCGGTTATCTGATCGAGGTTTGAATTTATTGGCGGGGCTTCTTGGACGATTGTTTTCGGTTTTTTCGACGGAGGGACGTAGGTGAGAGCGGTCGCTGCGGAGACTTTCCCCACGAAACGCTGGAAGTCGCGTGACGGGACGCTGTTCTTCACTTTCGTGAAGAGCGCGAGGTGGAGATTTTAACAGGACGCAAACGGAAACAAACTGCTTCAGTCTTGGGAAAGTTCGCGGTCCGAAAACTGCGGACCTACTAGGAAATGAACCGCCGCGTTTGATGGAGGTTTTAATCGACTCGATTTGCCGATGAAGGCAAGAGGTTATTGATAATTGGCGCATGTTATTTCCGTTTCCAGCGTTTTTATTCTGATGCCAAAGTGAACCGCCTGTGCTTATGGGCGACTCATCTAGGATAGTTTTTAGAGGTGCAGGAAATACTTCAGAGTTTATGACTTTATGAGGCAATAAACGGTGCAGATGAGCTTCCTCAATTTGCGAATATCGCTGCGTTTCCACGTTTTTATCCCAAAACCGAATTGCCTGCGGCTCGAATACTTTTAAATAACTCACAATTTACAACATTTCGCATGTTTGAGTTTAACAAGGTATGTCACGATCCTAATCCACGGAAAACTGAGCAATTTTCCGCTCCGATTATCACAGGTAGCTCTTTGGTACTCTATTCTCAAAACTTGGAACACAAATTTTGGAAGTACATTAACTGTCAAAATTTGAGGACATTGCGAACTCGAAACTGGTAACTATCTATTGTCAAGACTTGGAACACAAATCTTTCAACTTGAGTGAAAGTGCAACATGTTTGTGTCTTCTGTTTTTGGACAGCCACAATCTGCGCCTTTGTCCAACTCAGTTTCCATTTTATTGAACAGTGTTAATGTTTTTTGTTTTTTGCAATTGAAATTTAAAAATTGCTGAGGTTTAATTTGATCGGATCTAACAAACAACAAAAAAACTAGGTAGTAGAAACCGGTACCTTTCTAAAAAGCAAGGTTTAGATCACAAATTTTAGGACCTATAGTGAAAAGCACAACAAGAAGTTATCACTCATATTTGCGTCTTCTGTTTTCCGACAGCCGCAATCTGCGCCTTTTTCAAATTACCAGATTTTTTTCTTACATAATGCACAAACAAAATCGTTTCTTGACGACTAATCTCGGGCTATGCGTCCATCACCAGTTCTACACAACAAAGCAAACGAAAACTCAATTAAAATTAAAAGAAAATTAACAAATCATGGCAACCTGCCAAGGTCTCAACAAGAACTGTCCAAAAATTTAAACTTTGACGAATGAAGTTTTATGCAACAATTTTTTTTTCTTTTTTAATTTTTGGAGTTCAAGATTTTAAATAACGAATAAAAGAGAATGTGGCGTTCTACTTATTGTTTTTATTGATGTTCCAAACTAGTTTCGGAAAACAACCTCCATCATCAGTGCACAAAAACATTAAACACAAAACAATAAATGTAACAACACATTAAAAATGTATAAAACAACACATGGTAAAATGAGAAATTGAAATAGTCACACCAAGCAAGGAGGAACGTGTAAAATTTGATAAAGAAGAAAACAGTGACGGAGGTACCAACTGAATGCTTGTGACAAGTGATTAGCAAACAAATTTAAAAAAACCAACATTGAGAGTAAACTGCAAAGAATTATTCAACCGATAATTTTGTCTAAAAAAATGAAATTAAATTAAAATAAAATTTGGTCATTTACTAGATGGAAATTAGAATCGTGTAATACTTAGTAAATTTCAAGATTTTCTAACAAATTGAGACGAGAACTTTTGTGACACGTGTGTAAAACTTGCACATTTTTATCTTGGAAGAAATAATGTTTTGAATCTAATATATGGTTGGCAAATTGTGAATTAGTATTAGTAATATTGGTGTTTTTATATTTATCAATAAATTTTTGGTGTTCATTTATCCCGGTGCTGATCTTTCTGCCCGACTCTCCCACATAAACCGCTTTGCAATCATTGCATTTGAGACAATAAACCCCTGAATTAGATAAGAAGAATAAGATTGAGGTATTTTTACTTTTTACAAGTATTGATATTGAGGTCATCACCAGAACAAAATGAGGTGTTAATATTATGTTTAAGGATAATTTCTCAATCGAATGGAGAGACTACTAAAGAAACACAACGGAAAATATATGTTTGTGGATTAGAAGGGAGTAAAGTAGTAGTTGTTGGAGTATAATTGTGAGTGTGGGGAATAAAATAGAACGACAATCTGTGTTTATGTATTAAAAATTGAGGTATAATTTATGTGTATATTAAAGATAAAAGGAACGTATTAAATACGCAAGAAATATTTAATAATATCATACTCTTTTTTAAAGGAAGAGATTCTAAGAGGTATGGTGAATAAATGTGTAACTGTAAGTAAGGGTGAAAAGAATTGAAAGGGATGGCCATATCTGTGGTAGTAAGTTTTCTGTAAATTTCAAATGTGGAATTTATTTTATTAAATGGCCCAGAAAAAAAATAAAAAATATAACACTAAATTTAAATGTGAAAAAATTGAAATTAATTGTAAAAACTAAAATTCAAATTCAATAGCGCGTGATACGCATTATCAAACTGCGAATTCATGAAATAGTGAAGCTAAATACATATACATGACATACAATTACCTGATTAAAAATTTACAAGCTAGGAGTCAAGAAACTTTTTCAAATATGTTCAAATTATTTGTCATTTAACTGAATATTGAGCAACTTAGAACAACTTCTTCATCTTGATTCTGTAAGAGTGTTGATGATTTCAGTTTCTTGGAATCGACACTAAAAAAATTGTTGAAGTACGATTTGACTCTATTTCTAAGGCTTGGAACAGTAGTGAAAGGTACAACATAAGTTAGTCTTCATTCACTGGTCTTCTGTTTTTCGACAACCACAATATGCTCATCAAATCAGTTGCCACTTTATTGTATCCTAGTGAACTTTGAGCACTCCAACTTCTACTTCTTTATTCTGTCAGTGTTGATGGTTTTCGGTACTTGGAACCGACAATTAAAAATTGCGAAAGTACGATTTGAATTCGAAACTGACAAAATTTGAGAAAAATGGAAAGTTGGAACTCCGACCTAAAGACCGGACTCTATTCTCAAGACTTGGAACACAAATCTTGGAACCCAGAGAAAAAAGTACGACAAAAAGTGATCCTTCACATTTTTGTCTTCGGTCGTTCGACAGCCACAATCTGCGCATTTATTCAAATCACTTGTCACTGTATTGAATGCAAGTAAAATATTTTGCCCTTGAGCCCTCCAACATCAACTTCTTTATTCAGTCAGACTGTTGATAGTTTTCATTTCTTGGAACCAACATTGCTGAATTACATCGTGGAACTGACAAATTTTGAAAAAATTACCTTTTGAAGAATCAGACAATATTTCTAAGACTGGAACATACATTTTAAGACCTACACTGAAAAGTGTAACAAGTAGTGAACACTCATAATGGGTCTTCTGTTTTTCGACAGTCACAATCTGCGCCTTTGTTCGAATCAGTCACTTTATTAAATCCAAGAGAAATATGAGTTATTTTTATGGTGTCGTCGTTTCGGTTCTTAGGACTGGCATTTAAAAATTGCTAAAGTATGATTTGATTTCGAAACTGACTAAATTTGAGAAAAGTTGGAGGTAGGATTCGGTACCTAATACATACAGTGGAAATTCCCCAACTCGAAGTATTCTAATTGTCGAATTTTTGGTGAACATATATATACCTAAGGTATTCAACAATCCTTACTAGTAAGTTTGTTTCCGCAAATCGAACTTCTGTTACTTGAATATTTCTAATACTCATATTCGTATTTACGTACCCAAGCCTAACTCAAATTGTTTGAAAAATATATACTGTATTTTGGAAAAAAAATTTGACACTTTTAGTAAAGTTAAGCTGATTAAGGTTAATTTCTGTTCAGTTGCACTAACGGTGATGCAGTTTCACAAATAATTTATTAGTAATATTAGTGATATTGGTGCAAATGTGAAATGGCAAAGCGAAATTTAAAATGTTTAACGCTTTAGGTGAAATTGAAATTAATTGCTGAGGTAGATAAGGGCGAAAAGAAAATTAAAGATATTGCAGAACAATTCAGGTCAGGTCATTTTAAAGAACACGGACAAACTTTTGAAATGGTCCATCTTGACATAAAAAAACATGTCACAATTTCTTTCGAAACAATTTTTTTCTCATCTGATTTCTTCACAGTTTTTGACTTAATTTTTACTAATGACTGATATTTTATTCCTTGCAACTCTTAATCCATTTACGTATTTATCGATTTTCCACACCTTACTCTTTCATTTACTTACACGATTTATATTTGTTTCTACTTTGACTAAATCCCCAATGAGCGACGATGTTCTTGAAAATGTCAAACAATTGTTTTTTCCATTTTCACTATTCACTACTCATTCATACTTTATTCCCTGCATCTCATCCATCGAAACCTCGAACTCGAACTCTTTATATTTTAGATTTTGATCATTCACGCTTATACATTGAAAGAAAATACGAACACATTGATTTTTCTTTCAATTCTTTGTTGTTGAACATATTAGCTTTCAATTGCACCACAATTTATTGTTGCTAAATTGTTCATAAATACAGCGTTTTATGTTTTCTAAAAGCGTTTTGTAGGAATCCAAACATTTTTAATACATTTGCTTCATTTATTCTTAATCTGTCTCTTATTCAGATTGTTGCATTTATGTGACTAGACACCTCATCCAACATCATGATCTTCTTGAAAATATTGGATAACAATTAATATACTTTCAACGACCAAAATTCCGAATTCCCCTAACACATTATCGACCATTTTAAAGAACAAGGACAAACTTTTGAAATGGTCCAGTTTGCCACAAAAAAACTGAATTTTTCAAATGTTAAGACTATAGATATGTGTACTTTTTCATTTGTTGTTTTATGTAGGTAGGTACATAATATGTATGTATGAACCAGTGTTTTTTAAAGCTTACGTTTTAATTCGGCGTCTGTTCTATAAGTCGAATTTTCCCTAATTCGATGTAGATTTTCGTTCACTTAGAACAAGAAGTGATCAGTTATATTTGTGTCTTCTGTTTTTCGACAACCACATCTGTGCCCTTTTCAAATCAGTTGTCATTTTATTGAATCCAAGTAAAATCAGTGATAGGGTTTCAAATTTTGACTGACAAAGACGACCAAAAGTCATTGAATTTAGTTGTTTTTGGAAGATAAAAGCTCGTTCCCAAGCATTCGTAGAACACAGTCAGCCAAACAACAAGCCATGTGTTCTATACAATGGAAATAAATTCAACACATCAGTTCATCATTGTAACAAACGTTGCAAATGAAAAGAAACCAGGCGCCGGTGGAATTGTTACTCTGTGCAAGCATTGAAATCTCCGACAACTGATACAATTCTAACTTCCCCGTTCGTGTCTCGTGCCGATACAATGTCCAAAAGCTAATAATTTTGCGTCGGTGATTCAGCCCGGTTTGGCAATCCGTGTTTCGCTCTGATAACCAAAACAAACCGCTTGATTCACGTTTGTCCATATCAGGCAAAATCGCAACAAAATCACAACTCCGCGCACCTGCACCAGGTGACAAAAACTCGTAATTTGCAAAAAAAGAAGTTGATGAATTGGCGCATGTCGCCTGATTATAATAATCCATAACGTGGGTCCATTTTTGAGAAACGGCGGCCCTCGGCCCCTCGCTCCGTCTAATTAGTGTCTTATAAGGCTGAGAGCGCGCTCGATTTAACCGGAATAATATAAAAGGAGTTCAGGTGTGCGCATTCAGCAATGGTAAAGCGGCCTTATTTGCAAGTGGGCGTTTTAGGAAACAGGTTGCTCCAGTACCATATGTGTACGCGAAATTAATACGAATGTTCATAAAAATCACGCGGCTTACGTTTCGACCCATCTTCGCGCGGACGAAACAATTACCAAGATGACTAATTGGCGAATTTGCACGCCGATTATTCATCCGCAAATTTAACAACCACGGGCGTTATTTATGAGTCCGGCGTCCCGTAGACATTAATCTCGCGCTGATCCACATTCTCGCCGATAACAATGCTCATAACAAGAATGGTAGGTTTAATGACAACGATGGATCTGATATGGGCCTCCATGACGTCACTTTATCACCATTCGGAGCGAGACGCAATTCTGCGCCCACCATTCCGGCGACAAATAAATCCGACAAGAAAAAGCGTTCCGGACAATGTTAATGATAATTCAGGCGACGATTTCATTTATCCCGATCGGGACTTACACACACTTCCAATCTTCGCATAACTGTTCCGGCTGAAAAATGCGTCCCCGACAATTTAATCGTAAAATTACACTCAGATTAATTGAATTTGTGTTAAGCGGCATTCAGACGAGGACGTGCCGCGTTGCGAACTTGTTACAGCCACATAAATAGAGCAAAGACCCGAAGATGTGTTAGTTTATTGTGCGCGAAACTATTCGAATTGTATTTTATGAATCGAACACAACATTTAGTATCGTTGTTAATCTCACTTAGACGAGATTAGACACGGACATGTTGTCGGCCGTTAAAATTCAATAATAATACCACATTCTCGCTACCGTCGGTGTAATAAAATTTCTCTTATTATACACTTCGATAATTACAATCATATCGACTTCACAATTATGCCAGAAATGGTCATAAAACGTCCGTAGGTTTTTATGAAGATCTAGATCATAATTTGCACGCTTGGTGTTAGCTTTCTATTTCCGAGTAATATAATATGAAAGACGTCCAGTCAATAGACACAAAAACATCGATTCACTGCTAGTAAATTGAGAGAGAGGGAGGAAATTAATAAGTAAATTATTTATTTAGAAAACATCTTAATCAATGTCGGTGGGTAGTCATGCTATAAATATTGGTATGTTGGACAATGCAAGAGAAAGGAAACACAAAATGAGAAAGGGAACACTGCGATATCTTCGCACTGCTTGCCAAAATCTGCACTATGACCGCAGTTTTATTTTCTGCATCTCTTATTAATAATAATAAAAATAATCATCATCTGATGTAAATTTGTAATATTTCATTGTCTAAATTGTTTTCATGAAAATATTGAACAATTTCTTTCGTAACAATTTTTTCTTTCTTCTCTGATTTCTTCACAGTTTTGGATATAATCTTTACTAATGACTGATATTTTATTCCTTGCAACTCTTAGAAATCCATATATTTCTCGATTTTCCACACTTTACTCTCACATTTACTTACACGAATTGTATTCGTTTCTTCGTTGATTCAATCCTCATTGAGCGACGATGTTTTTGAAAATATTAAACAATTGCTTTTTCCATTTTCACTATTTTTGGCACATCACTACTCTCAATAATATTATATTAATCCCTGCATCTCGTCCATCGAAACCTCGAACTTGAACTCTTTTTATATTTTTGATTTTGATCATTTGCTTATACATGATCTGTTTAGTTTTTCTTTCAATTCGTTGTTGTTGAACACATTTCCTTTCATCTGCACCATCTTTTTTTTCTGTCTGATTTTTGCTTGCTAAAATCTTCATAAAAAAATAAACAGTGTTTAATGTTTTCCAAAACCATTTTGTAAGAATCCAAAAATTTCCAAAATTATTTAACATACCTGCTTTATCTATTCCTAATCAGTCTCTTATTCAGATTGTTGCATTTATGTGACTACACACCTTATCCTAAATCGTAATCTTCTTGGAAATAGTGGATAACGATTAATATACCTATAGGTATACTTTCAACGGCCAAAATTATTATTCTTTATTTCTTTTCAATTAACTGGATTGATGCTATTGTTCCTTCTCGTCTTAGTAATACTTCGATCCTCCGCAACTCTTTTACATTTTCATGCGAGGGTTATAAGAAAAAATCTCGGAATAAAAATCAAGATCTCGAAAGAGTGTTTCCGAGAGATCTGCAAAATATTGTTTAACCGCATTGTCAGAGGGAAATCTCTGTCGGCCAATATGTCTTTTAAGTTTCGGGAACAAATAGTAGGTAGTCTAAAAGGGACACTCGATATTGTCCATATTCAAAAAGGCTCTTTGGGTTTGATTTTTTTTCAAACGGCTCTAAGGGCATAACTATTGGACGGAGTGACATTATGTATTATTTGACTCACCGCTACTAGATAATGCAAGAAATATGTCATTCGGAGAACGTCTGAATTGGCCCCAATACTCTTAAACTTATTTTCTTTGCATTTTTAGTATTTTTTGGCCCAGACTGTGTAAATAGTATTTTTTAATACATACTTTCATTTATTCCAAAAATTTGTTTTACATTTACCTTCGCATTTTTTACAATTGATTAA
This sequence comes from Eledona agricola, assembly GCA_964023215.1. NCBI lineage: Eukaryota > Metazoa > Arthropoda > Insecta > Coleoptera > Tenebrionidae > Eledona > Eledona agricola. The sequence continues at coordinate 14,245,282 of OZ026854.1, forward strand.
AGAGTACTAGACTTGTTTTCTTTGAATTTTTAGTATTTTTTGGACCAGACTGTGTCAATATTTTTTTCAATTATTGAAAATTATATTTGCTTTCATGTATCCCAAAAATTTGTTTTACATTTACCTTCGAATTTTCTTACAAATGAATGATATTTTATTATTTCTATCTCTTGGAAAACCATCGATATATGAAATTGTTACAACTCACTTTCTCTTTTTCTTATATATCATCTGTATTTTTTTCAGGTTGATGGGAGTTCTTTGACTATAATGTATCCCAAATAAGTGACGATTCTTAAATAGGTATATTGTAAAACACATTTATATCGATCATCAAACATTTATTTTTCTTTTAGTTTTTTCGCACTTCTTGCCAATCTTATCCTAATGGTTGTATTGAAATCCATCGAAATATGCATCTTACTATACCTACAACCCTTTAAATATTTTTGTGGTATATCTATGCCAATACATTTTTTTCGTCCAAGTTCTATGCACTTCCTGTTTTTCTTAATTAACGATTAATAGTTGAGTTCCTACATCTCTTAAAAATCCATCGAATTATCGATTTTCTGCAACTCTCAATAATTTTTACTCAGGAAAGTGTTATATATAGTGTATAAATCATTCTCTTAAACTAATCAAAGTAATACATATAACAAATTAAATTAATATTAAATATCTTATAACATAACATATTCTTCTTTGTCTTCTTTTATTCACTTCCTTTTATTTTCTCTCGTTCACAGCGTTTTTGATCCATTCTAAACCTCTTCCATCCTCATTCAGTACCTTATCCCCCCTGTTTTCTTCCTGCCTTAAACTCTCGAATTCATTGAGAATTATACAGAGTGTCCCAAAACTGATTTAACAGCGGAAAAGTATCGAATTTATTTTCAATGCTTATATCAAAATCGGTATTATAAAGTTTTATCGAGGTTTTGTTTCGAAGTTATGAGGATTGGAAACTGACCAATCCCAGAAGCTAATTTCTAGGTACATTTATAAATCGTCCTCGTTGCTAGGGTACACAAAATTATCAAATTTTCATGAAATATATGGGCGACATGAGAGATCCATCAAAATGACATCTGATCACTTATAGTAAAACTGACATCAGATCGTCACATTTTGAGCAATGTGTCACCTCAGTTCTGAGACAACCTGTAGAGATTCCACTGTCTCTCGTCCTTCTCCACATATTTTGCATCTTCTCTCCTCCTCTCTTAACCAGTACTTGCATCCTCTCTCTTCATCCCCGCCCCTGAATCTTTTAATTATTCTTTTCTCGTTTACATTTTTTCTTTCCAGATATTTCGGTAGTTCCTTCGTTATAATTTCTTATTGTCATGAAAGTGCCGTAAGCTGTATACTCATATATGACATCTTATTTTTATCTCTTTTTTACCTTACATATGAAAGTACGAGGTTACTATAAATGATTGCCTTAAATTTAGATAATTGGCAACAGTGAGGAATTGGTACCAGATTAACTGTCGTCGTGATTTATGTCTATTAACTTTTCAGGTTAGAATATTGTTGTCAAAAAGTGTAACTTACTGAATAGTAGCGAACAAAAAGTGACAAATAACGGAGAAAATGGTTACAGCGAGTGATCGAAAATATCTTCCAGTTGTAAAACCCGTTTTGAAAACAAATCTGACAGGGGCAATTTTTAAATTTGACGTTTATTTGACAATTTCAAATTTGAAAATCAGTGCTACCCAATGGAAGAGTTAAAAAATATTGCCAACCTAGCACAAAAAATGTCAATCATTTATAGTCACCCAGTGTATACTAATGAAAAATACATCATTTTCATTTTCCTCAAAAAGGAAATTTTTTCCTTCAATTTCTTGTTGCCAAAATCGTCACACATGATTGAGACTCGGCTTCTCTTAGAAACGAACGACCATAACTCTTTTTTGTGTCATTTACACTTGTACTTGTTTTCCTCTGAATTCATAGATGTTTTATATCATAAATCACCATCTTCTTAAAAATATTAGAAAGCACACATATTTAATCTATTCTGTCTATTTTCTTCCACCCATTAGGAAAATTTTCATTAATGATAATGTGCTACATCTCTTAGAAATCCAATAAACTGTCCACCTTCCATAACTGTTTAAATACTTATGTATCAGATGCATTTTTCCTGATCTGTTTTTTTCTTTTGAATTGTTGTAACTAGAGCCATCTCGATTAAAGAGTGCCGACTGTTCATTAAAATTCATTTTTGCTGTGGCACACATAATTACACGCGTCCACTGATTCCGTTGAGATTCGACTCGCCATATAAGACTGCCAGTGGAAGCCGTGAATTTGGTTCTAACAAGCAAAAAAACCTCCACTCTATGGATCGCATAGAGCACCGCCTCTTCGGCATCCAATCGGAATTCTAAGCACATTACACACCGACAATCCTTGCGCCTTTACAGCGGTGAATAATTCAAAATAAACCGATTATTCGCCTCGTGCTTCACTTATATCTAGTTTAAATAAGACTCTCAGTCCGATTAAAATAATCCTTTCCGCTCAGCATCCGCGAGAAATGTGAGGTATTCACGGTGCCGTCGGTGCTGGAAAAACGCCCGTGCACGAAGACACGTCTCGGATTGTTTTTGTGGGGGGATGGCATCGGATCCATAAAGAACTTGCCGAATCTTCGCAGCTGATACAGATGAGACACCGGAAACGGAGACAGGATGATTGACGGCCACATAACCTGCTCCACTATTTGGACCTGTTGCGTCCTTTAAATTTACAGACGAGATTTCCGGTCCTGTGTGCTTGCATAAAGAGCGATCGTCGTTAGGTGGTGCTTTAAATTGCAAAATGTTCTTTTGTGCGGCACCCGTGCCCCGGATGACCTCCGTAATACATCTTAAAAACGTGGCGACAGTTTGGAAACTGTCCCATAAATTATGTATTAAAAAATGCTAAAAATAATAAAGATTACAAATTATACAATATTGTTTTTACTTGGTTCCGTTAGTACCACAACTGTTGAGTTATTTTAATGTTACCGTGTTTAGAGGAGTTAGCCCATATATTTTCATTTATTTTTCTTCCAAAATATTTATGTGTGTATAGATTTGATTGTTGAAGCCACTGTTGTGTAAACAATTTTGCCATTCAGGTTGGATCGGATCTGCATAATTTATTCCAGATGTGCTTGTTTGGTCTACATCAAAGGGTTATAAGCAACCCCACGACAGATATTTATGGGTATTTATTGAATGGCTCGAGGACGAAACCTGCAGTGGATTTAATTGGGGGCTCCTCAAGTTTAGCATGACAAAGATTCGAGTGCGAGATCCGCAGCCTTAATCTGGTGCGAAGTCGTTTTGTATTTCTTTGGCAAAATCCGCGATGCCCCGATAAGCCGAATGTGGATCAAGACGACGCCGCGATTAATGTATGTCGTCAAGGACGAGGTCGTTTGTCGAAAAGTTTCTGGAAAGTGGGTAAGAGTCGCCGAAATTGCGTCTTGTAGCCTTTCAACGACACCAAGCAGGACCATTATTCGCGTTTTTCGGGTCAATTTGAACAATAAAGTCGTCCTACGCGTAAACGTAAAACCGCAATAAATAAAAGAACGGATTAAACATATAATTCAAAGGGGAGGTCGAAAGGTCGCAAAGGCCGCGAGTCGTAAAATGGTGCTTAATACGGTTATAAATCGGATCTTCTTTGTTCGCACGGAGAAAGCATCTCCGGGGATGTTTATGCAATCGCCCTCCACCGGAGCCGGCGATTTCGCGTCCCTATTCGTGACCTCCATTGGACATTCCGCGCAAACAGACTGTTTACATAACAATAACATGCAGAGGATGTTCAATTTAAATGTCTGATGCTGCATCCGAAGACTGCACTTTGTTCGCGCTCCGTCTCGCTCCGATGCAGGGAAAAAGAAGAGTGACGAGTTGACGGATTTGGGATTTTTCGGCAACGTGTGACAGTGCAATTAATCGCGCGAGATCACATTGTTACCGGGCCGTAATTTATTGGCGGCAAAAGAAAAAATCTTAGATACATTCATTACCCAGCGGCTACCGTCAGCAAACACTTGGAAAATTAATCTGAGTTAAATCATGAGACTCTGTATTTATCGCCGGTCGATGATTAAGTGCACGCCTCGTTTTATTTTGTTCGTTCCCCAGTCGGGTTTCGCGATTTTTTTAAATGAAATGCGAATATGAGAACTAAAACAGTAAACTGAGGTTGGGATGAAGTGCACGTGAGGGACAAGGAGTGACTCATGTACAGGGTGGCACATTTTCGAGCTCGATTTTTAAGAAATGTATTGTGGTGGAAACCGCATCCCGCTATATTCTTTCGTCTTCGAGATATAAGCAAAAGTTGACATTTTGGCGCAGACTTTAAACCTTCCTAACCTTTTTATTATTGATGTTATGTTTTTATTTCAAGTTAATGCTCAACTCCTATGAAGGCACATTATTACGTAGAATGCACCGATCAAGTCAAATTTTATTTCAAGCTGTTTATTTGTCCGTAATAAAAGTATGTTGCGTTTTTCTAAATACAACCAATAGAAGGCGATTATATTTTTTCAACCGCTATTTTAAATAAAGTTTGGAAAACTTGTTAAACTTGTTAAAGTATGAGAGACTGATTATATTAACCTTGATATTTGATTGGTGTAACCCTTATCTCAGCCTCAAAAGATATTTTAATAGGTCCATTAGAGATTTCTCGGATTCTAAAAAAGTTGGTGATTTGAAATTTAGCACACGTTCTTTTCACTGCATTCTCGTCGATTTTCATAACTTTATGAGAAATGTCACAATAAATATGTAAAATTGAGAATATTTAAATAGGTATAACTATTTTTTTTTAATGGAACCCCCCTATTTTCTTTACAGATGTCGATAGAGAATTGATTTTTTTTTAAATGACCGATATGGTTATCATTAACCGTTTATTTAATTTACTAGGATCACTAGCTTTGATGATCCATTGCTATTGTATCTAAGGTAAATACTGTTTTTATTTAGGTATGTTAATTGGTGCCGTTCGCAATTTTGACACTTCAAAATAGAAAATCGTCGTTTTCGCTATTAGAGGATGTTTTGCTGTTCAATTTAAAAAAATTGAGTTATCCCTCTTAGAAATTTCTCAAGTTTACAAATTTACTGCAGCATTTCTAATAAAGTTACCAAAATCTGCAATCATGGAAAGAACCATTATTTTGATATTATCGGACATTTTGTTTATTTATTGGGAGCAGTTCAAGAGTTATGATATCTCCGCAATCATAACAAATAAGTAAAATAAAAAAAGCTGAAGGCAACTTCTAGTATAACCTGAAATGCCATTTAGACCAAAATATTTTGGAAAGATAGATCGAGCGAGACAGTGCCAAATTTCAAACCACAATTTTTTTAGAATCCGAGAAACCTCTATCGGGCCATTTAAAAAAGATTATTCTGCATACATTTTATGTGATCCTGAAAAAAGGCATAATTTAAGTTTATTTCGCAACATCTTGGAAAACTAATAATTTGATTTGTTACATTGCCAACCAAATGTGCAAATAGTTGTTAAACCATCACAATTATCTTTTGTTCCTGGTTTATTTACGAAGAAAAATGTAAAGTTACGAGAATTCTGAAAAGTAGGACATGTTAGAGTGTTACATCGAATCCAGTAAAAATGTGACAATCGCAAGATTTGCCTGGAAGAAATATTCGGATAAACCGCAAAACTTCCTAGGACATTAATTTCTTCTTCCTTCCTCTTTTCTTTAGCGTATCTCCTTGAACATGGTTGTATGAAGGAACCAAACGATTCTAAATTTTCTAAAAATCGTTTGACTATTTTCAAACCTGGTTGGAGTGTTTCAGAAAATCTTTCGAAATAGGTGCTTCTTACAACTGCCGCATTTTTGTTAGATTTATTGTCTAATACTCTAATATATTGTATTTTGCCTTTTTCGTTTGAAAACAAAACAGAAACAAAATATATTTTTGCACATTTGGATGGTAATATAATAAAATAAATAATTTGTTTTCCATGGTCAACAAGAAATTGAGGAATGAATGTAAATTATGCATTTTTCAAAGATTTTCAGGACTATGATATAAAATATACATGGTGATTGATTTAAGGCAGCCATTAGAACTTTTCCTACTTCCCATTGATATAAATATTTGAAATTTGGCTACCAGCCACAATCGAACCTTTCGTATTGAAACAAAATAGTGCCATCAATATTTCGCTATCGATTTCACCGGAAACGACAGGAACTTTTAAATTTCAAAGAGTAATCCTAATCTTCTTATTTATATTCGGATTCCAGTTTTTACGAGATTTTGGACAAGCCTAATTACGTGGGTCTACTTGCCACGGTTATGAAGATACATTTTTTGTTGAAAAATTCTAGACGGTAGACTGCCTTTCAAAAATTAAAACTCTAGGGCCGTTTGAGATAGAGGTGGGAAAAAACTCCATTCTGTAAACAGAACTAAATGCCTTTACCGTGCCACAAATATTTTTTTTTCAACTGTAACGTGATACTTCAAGCTATTCGATAGAAAATGAAATTACCATGTCCTATACCTATCTTGGACCATTTCCAGAATTGTTGTTTTTGTTTCGAAGCAAACAGTAGGCCATGAGAAAACAATGAAATCAATCTATCGACAATTTTGTCACCTTTCAGATTCGTAAATTGTTGAATCTGCGACAAAAATCGAGACAAAATGCCATATACAAATAAAGTTATTTTTGATTTGTTTATTATTACCATGTATGCGGTTTCCACAAAAATAAGTTCCTCAAAAATCGAGCTCGAAAATGTGCCACTCATTTTTTTCCATATCCATTAACTTCCGAGATCGCTTATATGGCAATCGAAAATGAACAACCCTGTAAAGTCTCGGACGCAAATCAACGCACAACGCAATTTTGTGCACAAATCATACGTTAATGAGGCACTCCTGCAGCTGTGGGACTCGGATAAATGCAAGCCACAACACTAATAGAGCCATTAGTAGCAGAAAAAGTGCTGAAAATAAGTAATTCTCTAGTTAACAAGTATGCAAAGCGGCCGTTTGATATCCATAATATTATCGAGTAGTGATTACATTAACCTTAATCTATCCGGCAGAAATTCTATTAGTGAGTCTAGCAGACAGGCGAGCATTCATTACGCACTTTGTGTCTCCCAATTACTGACAATAATACGCCAAATAAATCTGCTTTAACCTTTCCACCGACACTAATCCCGATAAAGGCCAGAAAAATCGACAGGTGCAAGGACAATACAGTTAAGAATAATTCTCTAATGATTTTACAGTTAGACCGTGCGAATTCGCCGGGATGCCAAAACAGAGCTTAATCGTGCGGCAAATATTAATAAGTGTAACAAACAATCGATGGAAAAACATAAATTGTGTAAGACGTGACCGACGATTTTGCTGCCCCAAATTGTTCCGTTTCGTTGTTCTACCAGCTCATGGGAACCACGATCTGGCCACATACAAGACCGCGCTTCTTTTACATATTTCTGAATGTGCGGTGAATTTGGCGAAGAAAGCGGAACGGATCGCCATCAGAGTAACGAATAGCCGGAAGGTCGCACAATTTGTTACCGCTAAAAAGCCATAAATTCAAACACGTCAAACATATTTTTGATTTAAATCGGCCTGGGTTTGCTGTTATCACCGACATCGACTGACTTCTAACTCTGGGAGATTCAATTTTTCCCACACTGATTGACGCGATTTCGGACGTCGTCCAACATCTGGTTCCGAATCTCGGAACCAATTAGGATTATCGAAAAACACTTCAATTAAAATTAATTAATTTATAAATTCGAGGTTCTGGTGCAGGTGTCGTATTTTATATCTGTGCTAATTTCTTTTGTGTATTGTTCAGCCGTCATTATTTAATAACCCACAAGATACTCTTTGGATTTTTATTAATTTCTTCACACAAATTTTTCAGCTATACATTGAATTTGCAGAGGTGGTTTTTTTATACTACTTCGAATGCATTCCATTGGAGAGGATATAGCGAGCGCATCAAGGGGATAACACGACAAGTGAATAAGATGAAGTCATTTAAGACGTTTCGTCAACTGCTGCGGTAGACATCCCCAGTGGCAGTGTGAGCGTGGACGAAAAATATTTCTAATCACTATGTGACTAGCACCAGCTCTTTCATAAAACTGTTAAATTTCCGATTCAACAAAATCCGTAGGTATATTTTTTAAAATTTGCGTTACAACACAATAATACAATAACTTTTTAAAAGTTAACTTTATTACAAGTAATGATCTAAAAGTCAACCTAAAAGACCTCATCCACCAGACGATAAACACTATCATTAATTCGACTTTCTATAACTACATATGTATTATAAATCACAAAAAACAGGCTCTTCAGTATATCTACGACTAATACTTCGTTTCTTGTATTCATAATATTATTGCACTGAAACATGTTTAGGGGTACCTTGAATGGAAAATTCATTATCAGTTATTTTTCAGGTAACTCTAACCCCTCAACGATATTTTATTGTTTGAAACCAGTCGAGTGTATGAATACAACGATTTTCTGTTTTAGTTTTTTTATTGTAGACACTTGTGAGAGACACCCTTGATTACTGTCAGCTTACAAATAAACATATTTTTCTAAAAGAGCAGTAATCTATATATATAAAGCGAAGTGTCCTCACTGACACACTCATTCATTCACTCATTCATCTACACATCTACACACTGATTCATAATCAACCCACAGCCCAAACCGTGAGGGCTGGAGACTTGAAATTTTAGACACGGGTGTATCATGTGCCGAAACTGAACACTAAGAAGGGATTTTGCGAAATTCGGCCCGGTTCCTTTGTAATTCAATAAAAACCGGCTAAAATAAACAAAAAATGATCGGATCGCGGAGACCGTGTTTATGTTAGAAGCACGTATCTAGCCAAAACAACTTCGACGACGGGCGACCGGTTTACATTAAAAGCACTTATTTAACCTAAACAATTTCAACGTCGAGTTTCTGCTTTCGTGATCATACTTTTGCCGTACCTAGCGAGGCCGCAGATATTTCAATTATAATTTTGATTTCAATTATAATGTCGATCCGTGACTCAATTAAAAATTACCAAACCACTCCAAATTTAATCCGTCAACATTAAACATCCTCAAATATCTCTTACCACTGCAAACTTTACCAAATCAACCCCAAAAAATTCCCGAACTATGCCAAACTGACATAAACTAGATCCGTTATTTTAAATCATCCCTTACCACCCCTTAGCAACCCCAAGCAACTCCAATCACTTTAAAATAAAACAAAATGACACAAATCATGGCAGATTAAGTCCAACTCACACATATTATTTCGTCTACCAAAAATCACCCCCAACTACCCCTTACCACCCCAAAATAAGCCCAATCACTTTAAAATTACAAAAAATGTTACAAACCTTACCAAACTATGCCAAACTCATCTAAATTACTTTGGCTTCCATAAATCACCCCCAACTACCCCTTACCACCCCAAAATAAGCCCAATCACTTTAAAATTATCAAAAATGCTACAAACCATAGCAAACTATGCCTAACTCACCTAAATTACTTCGGCAAACATAAATCACCCCCAACAACCCCTTACTACCCCAAAATAAGCCCAATCACTTTAAAATTACAAAAAATGCTACAAACCATAGCAAACTATGCCAAACTCACTTAAATTACTTCGGCTATCATAAATCACCCCCAACTACCCCTTACCACCCCTAACTCATCCCAATCACTTTAAAATTACAAAAAATGCTACAAACCATAGCAAACTATGCCTAACTCACTTAAATTACTTCGGCTAACATAAATCACCCCCAACTACCCCTTACCACCCCTAACTCATCCCAATCACTTTAAAATTACAAAAAATGCTACAAACCATAGCAAACTATGCCTAACTCACCCAAATTACTTCGGCTAACATAAACCACCCCCAACAACCCCTTACTACCCCAAAATAAGCCCAATCACTTTAAAATTACAAAAAATGCTACAAACCATAGCAAACTATGCCAAACTCACCTAAATTACTTCGGCTACCATAAATCACCCCCAACTACCCCTTACCACCCCAAAATAAGCCCAATCACTTTAAAATTACAAAAAATGCTACAAACCATAGCAAAATATGCCAAACTCACCTAAATTACTTCGGCTAACATAAATCACCCCCAACAACCCCTTACTACCCCAAAATAAGCCCAATCACTTTAAAATTACAAAAAAAGCTACAAACCATAGCAAACTATGCCAAACTCACTTAAATTACTTCGGCTACCATAAATCACCCCCAACTACCCCTTACCACCCCAAACTCAGCCCAATCACTTTAAAATTACAAAAAATGTTACAAGCCATATCAAACTATGCCAAACTCATCTAAATTACTTTGGCTTCCATAAATCACCCCCAACTACCCCTTACCACCCCAAAATAGGCTCAATCACTTTAAAATTACAAAAAAATTCTACATTCCATAGCAAACTATGCCAAACTCACTTAAATTACTTTGGCTTCTATAAATCACCCCCAACTACCCCTTACAACCCCAAAATAAACCCAATCACTTTAAAATTACAAAATATTCAACAAATCATAGCAAGCTATGCCTAACTCACCTAAATTACTTCGGCTACCATAAATCACCCCCAACTACCCCTTACCACCCCAAAATAAGCCCAATCACTTTAAAATTACAAAAAATGCAACAAACCATAGCAAACTATGCCAAACTCACTTAAATTACTTTGGCTTCTATAAATCACCCCCAACTACCCCTTACCACCCCAAAATAGGCTCAATCACTTTAAAATTACAAAAAAATTTTACAAACCCTAGCAAACTATGCCAAACTCCCCTAAATTACTTCGGCTACCATAAATTACCCCGAACTACCTCTTACAACCCCAAAATAAGCCCAATCACTTTAAAATTACAAAATATTCAACAAATCATAGCAAACTATGCCTAACTCACCTAAATTACTTCGGCTACCATAATTCACCCCCAACTACCCCTTACAACCCCAAAATTAGCCCAATCACTTTAAAATTACGAAAAGTGCTACAAACCATAGCAAACTATCTCAAACTCACCTGAATTACTTCGGCTACCATAAATCACCCCTAACTACCCCTTACCACCCCAAACTAAGCCCAATCGCTTTAAAATTACAAAAAATGCTACAAACCATAGCAAACTATGCCAAACTCACTTAAATTACTGCGGCTACCATAAATCACCCCCAACTACCCCTTACCAACCACAAACTAAACCCAATCACTTTAAAATTACAAAAAATTATACAAACCATAGCAAACTATGTCAAAGTCACCTAAATTACTTCGGCTACCATAAATCACCCACAACTACCCCTTACGACCCCAAAATTAGCCCAATCACTTTAAAATTACGAAAAATGCTACAAGCCATAGCAAACTATCTCAAACTCTCCTGAATTACTTCGGCTACCATAAACCACCCCCAACTACCCCTTACCGCCCCAAAATTAGCCTAATAACTTTAAAATTACAAAAATGCTACAAAACATAGCAAGTTATGCCAAACTCACTTAAATTTCTTCGGCTACCATAAATTAATAATCGTTTTCAATCAAAATCTTCTATTTGGTTGTGTTATTTATAAATGCCTTATCGTATTAAATCATAAAATATTAATAAATATCTGCACATAAAATATATTGTTCCGACTAATAGTCGTTATTCTGAATATTAAATATGCTGATACCTATTTTGATTCTCTTCCACCTTCCAATAAATATTTGTTCCAGTTGAGATGCAAACATAAACGTATTTCTGAATTGCAACACGCGGACGGGGCAAGCCCTACCTTTTCAACATGCGTGCATTTGTATAAACAGCTCTATGGTTTTTAACGTTAAAGAGGTATAAAGGCGGTGTAAGCGCTAGAGTTTCGTAAAAATATCTGAAAAATTCGAAATTCTGCAATTGATTCAGAACTATCTTTGTGTTCGATAGTAAATTTATACTTGCAGTGGCACTGCCAACCCTGCCACTCCTGACGAGGCACCTGCTGACTACTCTCCTTTCAGGGAAACTTTATAAATCAACGTCAAAATAATTTAGGGCGCCTGAATGTGAAAATATCACTGTGTAATAAGTTCAGACTGACATGGAACACTTGAAATTTCGATATTTGTTTGTAATTCGTCACAGGTCCATGAAGGAATGCATGTTAATGTAAACAAGTGTTAGTTTGTTGGAGAGACCGAATAAGATTTTTAACATTCCTGTCAAAATATTTATTTACTTTAGAATGTTAATTTTTTAAGTTCATTTCGTGAAAATTATGACGGGCCATACGAGTACACCTGTGCGAGTATTATTTGGTACATACAAATTAATCTTTTTTGTTATCCAAATTGTTTACATACGCACTAGGCACGTGCACCTCATATAATTGTGAAAATTGCTGCTTCAGCGTCTGAAACGCTGGTACTCAACGTCGCCAAGGTCGAGGCGACGCATCGGTATTCGAAGTTCTATCGCTATTAAATAAATTATTTTATTCCCGATATTCCCGATTTGTTCTTGCCGTTAACCAAAACTCTCCCCAATCGATTTTCGAAAAATTTCCAGCGTCGGACCGGACGTCACTTATTATCGTACGCTAATTTTTACGTTCAGTTAATCATAGTGGTGTATTTGTTCTTCACCAAACCTGCTCCGGCCAAAATCCGAAATTTTCACTGACATCATACGCTTAAGTATTGTGTGCTTATACACGATTTACACTATTTATTTTACGTACATTGCGTTCATTATGGTTCTGCATTATTTATAACTAAGATGGAGCAGTTTGAAAATCTAATAGTAAGCGGAGAACAAATACCACCATGTATAATTCCCGTGAAAAGTGATGGAAATAGTCTTTCTTACTATCTTTCCTATTGCATTTTTAATACCGGAAATAGAGCTCAAGAGCGAAGAATAACTTCGACTTTTTTTATACATAATTCCTAAATACTTCGTTTTTATGGTGTAAAATTTTGTATTGTGTGGTCTTTAACGTTGTCAGAGAACTAAATGGGAATAATTTGGAATAATTTAGCTTCTATGTCAACGCTCCTTCTCTTGAAACTTTGGAAAACAACGACAAGATTCTTTAGGGCGCCTGGATTTGAAAATATAACTCTGTATAATAAGTTTAGACTGACTAGAGTGAAAACAAAGGAGCTTGCACCCAGAAACGAAATTAAATGGAACACTTGAAGTTGCAATATTTGTTTGTAATTCGTCAGAAGTCCATGAGGGAATGCGTGTTAATGTAAACAAATGTGAGTTTATTGGAGAGGCCGAATAAGATTTTTACATTATTGATGCAGCTGGAGCCTGCCACGTCAAGGGCAAGGTCACAAACGTGAAAAGGCGATGCTCGATTTAGTTTGATTGAGTATCTATGCAGAAATTCGCACATACCAAGCGTTGGATAAGCCTTTCTTATCGTTTCTTAGAATTCGAGAATTGCTGGTTCAGCGTGTGGAGCAGTACTCGATCGCGGTGTTTAATTTTAACACAACTACAATTGTGAAAATTGCTACTCCAGCGTCGGAAACTGTTCGCAAAGTCGCCAAATTCGATGAGGCGACGCATCAGTGTTCGAATGTCTACCGCTATCAAATAAAGTATTTTAATTTAACATTTGATCCTCGCGTTAACCAAATCTGCCCCCAATCAATTTTCGAAAAATTACCAGCGTCGAACCGGATTCCACTTATATTTGTACGCTAATTTTTACTTTCAGTTAATGGTAGTGGTGTATTTGTTTTTCACCAAATTTGCCCCCGCTGAAATCCGAAATTTTCACCGTTGTATGTACCAGAGATCACTGACATTCATACCCTTAATAATTATGTGCTTATACACGTTTTACACTATTTATTTTACGTTCACTGTGTTTATTATTGCTTTACTTCATTTATAACTAAGATGGAGAAGTTTGAAAATCTAGCGATGTACAAATACCACACCGTATTATGAAAGGTGATGGAAATTGTCTTTTTTTATATCTATGGTATTGGTATTGATATTTTAATACTGGAACGGAAGCTCAATAGGTTGGCACTTTAATTGTTCAACAAGTGTGTGATAATGTAAACAGGTGTGAGTCCGTCGGAGAGACCGAATAAGATTTTTACATCCACCATATTCCCGTCAATATATTTATTTATTTTAGAATGTTAATTTTGCCGTTAACAAAATTTGTTCCCAATCACCTTCGTCGTACCGGACGACCGTTCAGTTAATGATAATGGTGTATTTATTTTTCACCAAATCTGCCTCGGCTGAAATCCAAAATTTACAGCGTTGGACCAGACATTACTGACATTGATACGCGTTTTACACTGTTTATTTTACGTAAATACATTGTGTTCATTATTGCTTTACATCATTTATAACTAAGATGGACAAGTTTGAAAATCTAGCGATGCACAAATACCATAAAATACCACATTTTACCACATACCAAAATTTTAATACTGGAAAGGGAGCTCAAAAGGTTCGCACTTTAATTGTCCAACCAGTTAGGGCCAGGTTGTAATAATTTTTCTGCAGTTCAGAAGGAGATAAGTGTTTGTTTATTCCAGAGATAAGTCAAAATCATCTACATACTGTTCTGTTTGTGAGTTGACTGCAGCAAGAGGAATTGTTCCATTGTGTTTTCAATTTTATCATAACATGATCAGCTAATTTGTAAACTTCGATTTCCCCTAAAATTATATAAAGTTAATTTCGATTTCCTGGAATCGTTTATAGGACAACTGCCTAAAGAGTCTATTCAAAATTTTTTATCTCAGATATCAACCAAGGTATCCTTTTTGTCCAAATCATATTGAAGTACCCGGTCCTGGCAACGCAGGTTAATTTCAGCATATTTGTTTATTTTGTGATTGGAAAAGTAGAGCATTCCTGTTTAATTGTATTATAATGTCGATTAGTCAACATCACCACTTTAGTCAACACTGAGTTTATTTAATCTACGTCCGGGCAACGCCGGGTACATTCAGCTAGTTATATTATATAAAGTAATTATAAGGACTTCTCACAAATCTGGATAATAAATGGCTTAAAAATTTTTCGAACCGACTATATTTTTTATTTTCTTCTGTTTTATACCTACAGTGAGCGACAAAAGTATGAAGTCAATTCATACAAATTAAAAAATGTTTTTTTTTTAAATCCCCGTACAGGTCTATTTTAGTTTATAAAAATACAATTTTTTTATGAAAAAATTCCCAACAGGCATTTGTTTTCGAGACGTCATGGACTTGTTTTTCAAATGAAAACCAATTTTTTTGTCAAAATGGCAACATAAAATTTTCATATCTTACATAAGAAACTTTTTGAGAAAAAGACAATTGAAATTTGAAATAAATTAATTTTATTACGAACAAAAACAAATAAAAAACTTAATTAACTTAGAACGAGTAAATAAAATTAAATCATCAAAGAAGTGTCAATTTCATTGATTTATTTTACAAAATTCTCTCAAAATAATTAACAGAAACAACACGTATATAAATTTTAATTTTTATATATCCTTCCAACATCTCCTGTTTCTTTAAATTTATTATACTTTCAATTTTACGGGCTGTGGATTGGTTGATGGGTCTGTACTGCAACCGCTCACAGTAGGTATATTTTGTAGAGCGTACAAATAAAAACCCAGACTCAGAAGGCGATGGAAGAATTTTTATTGTTTTATTTTTTACAGTGTAAATCTTGGCAATGTCAGATAATGATATTTGACAGAAACTGTCAATCAAAAATTTGCTCAAACCGACACTTGGAGATTGAATTTGTTGAAGAAGTCATTAAGTAATGTCTCTTATGTAACTTGTGTGAAAAGGTTACCAACTAAGAACTTAAGTTCAAATATTTCGAACTCAAGGTCGAAATTTGGCTACACTCTAGCGAACGTCGAAGTTATTTCATGGCTTAGGCAGCCTCTTTTTATTTGTGTACGCACGTTATTATTTTCAACTTATCATAGATCAAAGAAAAATAGTACAGATAGGATATAAGATTTGGTTCGGTAATAATTATATCTAAAGCATTCTTTGGATTTGCTTCACTAAGTTCGTCTTTGGTATCGTTGTTTGTTTTTGGACTTGTCTAAAAAGCTTTTATCATACCTGTATGGTGGATAGTTGAAAGCACCATCAGATTTCTTATAAAGCACTAACTTTTTATTTTATTATTAATTTAATTATAACGATCTTCTTCGGGATTTTATTATTATTTTGTTTGCAAAATAATTTTTTTATCGAATTTTAAGTCAGATATCGAGTGGCTTTAAATCTGCTTCTTCTGAAACACAGTTTTACTCAAAAGTTCCGACAATATCGATTTATAAAAATTATAATTGCAACCCAGACATTTACTAGCAATTGTGCTGAAAATTTGCAACTTATTTTCTTATAATTTATTATTTATGTATTAACAAAATAAAATATATTTTTTAAATTTTTCCTGGAGTAAAGTACCAATTATACCTACTATACCTATTATACCAACTATAATAAATATGTTTTTTACTTTTACTCCTTTACTGGATTACACTTTTTTTTCTAATTGCAGTCAGATATAGTGTAAATGTTCAAAATTTGCCACTTACCTTATCACAAGTGTTTGTAGAGTTGTTCACAAATACAGGAAGTTTCGAAACTCGACAGAAGTCTCTCGGCGAGTTGATTCCCTGCAACAAAATAAAAAAAGTTGTTTAAACATGTCTCGAATGCGACAATTGATTACTCTCACTTGAAACATTTTGAATCGCTTATTTTTTGTTGTTTTTTCTTATTTCTCACGAGATATAATCACTTTCACCATAAATGAAGGCAAAAATAAAGTTTCATATTATAAAGGCGTAAGACGATGGTTTTCTGCAACAACTAACAGACAATGTTGTAACGATTAAAAAGTAATCAAAGGCTTTTCTGGAATTAAACCCCAAGAGATCTGAATGGATGCAAAAGTTTGTGGGTGGGTGTTAAATGCATCTTTCTAACCGCCAAGTTTTTTTTTATTTAACCAATTTTTTTAGGTTCCGAGATTACCACCATTTGTGGCTGTTTAAAAAATTCACAGCATCTCCATAGATTTTCAATAATAATAAAATCCAGAAGGTAATTACTATCAATCAATGGGGTATAATACAAATTTTTGTAAAAATTACCAGGAAGTGCATTTATGCATACAAATTGCATTACCAAAAAGATTTTGCGTTATAATGGCTAGATTTGTTTTAAAAAATTCTCAAAGTTTGACACTAAGCCCCGCCCCTTCTTCATCTAAGATACCGGTGACGTCACCGGTATGGGCGATTTGGCATCGGTGGAAAGTCATCATGAACACATAAGGCCGACATACACGATGCGGTTTACCGGAAGGTTTCGTTCAGTTTGCGTATTTTCGTACTACGAAATATTACTACAGCTGAACTGCTTTCAAACAAACAAACAAACTTCCGACTTTTAGCCACTGCTGACATATACACATTCCGATTTGAAAGCGATAAGCACGTCCCGAACGCTTATTTCAAGCGCTAGCAGTTCTTCGCGAAGCTGAGGGATCAGCTCGGGTGTTCCGGTCAATATGACTATTAACGATACGTTTTGACTGTCGATTACTAAACCAGAAGGTCTCCTTCGGGTAAACCGCATCGTGTATGCTGGCCTTTACACTTTAGTTTGACGTGAGTTTGACATTTTATTACGCGAGCACTATTGGTCGACGGAATCGGTGATGCAACATTGTGCAGAAAACACGCCCGCGCTATTTAAACCCAATCCCGCGACTAAACAATTTTCAAACGCCTAATTTGCCGGAATAATCGGGTAATTTTTTGAACTGACATGACATAACTTCTTAAACGTTGTTAAGGATTATGACATGCTACTTATATTTATGATTTTCGTATGTTGTATTATACCCCATTAAGTTGTCACTATTTTCGCCGAATGTTGAAATGTCCTGGTCTCTACAAGAAATACTGAGATTATGTAGACAATTTGTCTTTGTAATAAGTTTACATGCCTACCATCAAAAACTACTAAATCCACTGGTTCATGATTGCAATATGTGGCGACATAGTAAAAATCGTCCGTCGTTTCTTAAATCGTGACAATAGTATTCAAAACAATCTAAATTGAATTTTTTTGTCATCACTGAAAATTACTGTCTTCCCCCCTTTCGTCAAGTGCGTATTTAATGAAAATTATAAACGTAATATAGGTTTTTGAGTAGTTTTCTACGATTCAAACATGGACGTTTCTTTATTATTCTTTGAACGGTTCATGCGGAATTATTAGTTGTCTGTGTGTTTTCTTTATAATGTTGTCCATGCCCGTTTCGGAACTTTGGTGTTTTATCTAATCTGGTGTTACGTCTATTACATAAGCAATAGATGGTTCAGTTTTGGGTATGGTTAAAAAAGACATGTGACATTTTGAGACTACAGTTTTACTTTGTCGTCGCTGAGGAATTCATCAAGGGCAATCGCACAAGAGCCACAAATATTCATGGTCGAGTCGTATTATCGTATTTGCGAAGTTATGTGAACGCAACTGCAGACGTTTGAATTTAAAATTTTAAAGCAACTCAATTCCCTAGTTCGTGGCTCGAAATGTAATCGAAAGATGTGGAAAAAATGTTCAAATCGTGTAGTGACGACCGCGGCGCGATGAAAGATACGCATAAAAGAAGGCAAATCGCTCCACAACCATTTGTGTAATTCCAGATCAAATTTTCGATTCGGCCAAATTTGCCTATCGTATGGTGAAAGCAGGACCGTTACCATCGCGACCCCATAAAATCGGCGTGACACTTAAATCTGCTCGCCAAAAATATTTCAAAACTCAGACTCGATGGCTGGCTCTCCACTCGCAAGTGACGAAACGGTTCGCATTTGAAAGTGTAAAAAGCACCTGCAGGACTACCAACATTAACCACATGCACCTGTCGCAAGGTCACACGTCCGATAGGAATTTCCAGCAGGTGGATTCCCTGCGTTATTTATTATTCTTGCCAAAACAAACGGAATCTCCGACAACTTATCGATTAAGTAAATGCAAAAGGTTGAAATGTTGTCCGATTTTTAAAATTAATAGTGGGGATTATCGGCGATCAATTAGCGCAACCCACGTCTTCGATCGACCATCGAAAAGATTAAGATCTTGTAGGCGCCACTTGTCTAAATATCACTCGGTTGTGACAGCACACCTCCTGCCATTGTTAACGTAATTGCCATGAATTCGATTTGAATTTTTATTGGAAAATGAACGTGAAACTGGGTTGTCGGATATGTCACGATCGACTCTGCACACCATTTTTCATTGCATAAACAAACAACGACTACTCATTCCCGCTTCTCAGAAGTGCCGCACAATGCAGCCAATCTGCGAGTGTCCAAAAATGAAACATGTTCCATTCAACGCGATTAAATAGCGCTAATCCTCAAAAGTCAGAGTTCAGTGTGGAACGTAGGCTTCTATGATGTAATGTGTAATTTTGAACTGCTCAAATTACTTATAATCTGTGCTGTATAGTCTCGTGCATGTAAATATGTATATTTTTGAAACCGGGGGCGTATGGAGATAAATCTTACTCTGCAGCGTTTATAGCTGCGCTACATGATAACTATAATGTTGTAAAAATATACTTTAGATAGCCAAACTAGTGTTGGTGTCGTTGTTCTGTACGCAATTACAAAAATTTCTTCAATGACTTGTCTCAAAATAATTATTAATAAGTATTATTATTAGTTACTTTTTGTTATTCACCTAAAAATAAGTTAAGTCATAGAGGAATGTAACTGAAACTGATTTTTGAGTCAATTCAGAATTTTCTTAAAAATTGCGTCTAAAACGATTAAAAAAAATGAGATAGCTGTTAAAGCACTTCTTGAATCGAGTGCGTTAATAGCTTTTTGAGTTTCGTAATATCGTTTTCTAAGATGATGTGTCAGGTCAAACGTAAAAGTAAACACCAACACAAAACTTTACAATATTTTTCATTTAAATTATTATAAACATGTTGGATGTGTTTTGAGCACTTAAAGTAATCCCAGCTAGGTTGCTTGTCAAAATATTTTGCTGAAATTAATTTTCACTTCCAACTGTTGTGTCGTCTAAGTGCATTTGAAAATCGAAATTTCAATTTTGACAATTGTCAACCAATTGCAACCAGGCAAAATTCCCTACATTTTAAAACTGCAAATTGTGAAATCGTGCAAAATGTATAAAATAGTATAAAAAATAGTTCATAAGGCTATTAAGGCACTCGTCCCTTATTAAACTGTCGCTTTATAACTTTGCCGGTCGTTTTATAACTTGAATTCGTACAATAAAATAAGCCTTATGGAACTTGTTCTTTAATATACTATTATCTACTGCCTTCTCTAAACTGTCAAATTACGCACTGAGAAGCACAGTGATAAGTGATAAGCTTATAGAGATTCAGGTGTATCCGGTACTTTAGCCATGGGCCAATCTTTCTTTAGTCACGGCTTGTATTTTTGCCACATCACTGTACTAGGTAATCTAAACACTTGAAATTTGACCTTCAATTTCTTTTCAATAACTGTTTTATTTGTTTATTGGGTCCCAAAAAATAATGGTTTGTAACGAGTTTCAAAAACTTCTTGAGTCACTCGTGACTAAAATGGCGTTTTTGAAACGTGTTACAAAATTATCCTACTATTTTCTTAAAATAGGTACTTAATTTATAATATTTCATATGACCAAATTCGTAATTTATATATTAATTTCTTCTTATATTGTTTTAATTTAATTTTTTATATGTGAGGATATGTATTAGTTTCTAAATATTTATTTTTTCTAAAAAATATTACATTGTGAATTAATACTGAGTAATTTTTATTAAATTTGGGGTTACATCTTAGTTTAATTTTTCATTTACCACCTCTGTCTCATGTTTTGCGTCAATTATAATTTTAATCTGTTGCTGAATTTTAGTGGTTCTAAGCATAAAATGTGTTTAAATATTTTTTCCGTGAAATATAGTCTTGTCCAGAAACTTTCTATTTTTTCATTCAAGTACCTTATTTTTAATCAGTAATGAATTGACTAATTGGCCAAAAACCATTTGCCATCTTGCATGTAATTTCTAGATTCAACTTTCAAAGAAGCGGTAAAAACCTGTCGACTCAAATGATGTTATAAAACTACTATCAAGCATCAGTAATTTCTGACCAGTGACTAAAGAAGTATGTGTTTCGTAGTTGTCATGATAAACACAGTATCCACGATTCATCAATTCTAAGCTCTCCGGTGTCTCTGCATTTTCTAATAAAAATGAAAAAATAAAATAAAAAATAATAAAACAGCATTAAACCTGTACTTTATTAACATATATACGAGCCTTCACCCGTCGCGGTTTCGCCCCCGGTAGTTATATAAAAGCTAAAATACGTTTTTTTTTCTTTTGGAGAGTATTTGTGCCAAGTTTCAAGTAAATTCGAATAGAAAGTTGTGTTTTCCCATACAAAATTTTATACCCTGGTCTTAACCTCCCCTAGGGATTGAAAAACATCTCTTAGTAGGTTCCTATGTCATAAGGTTTGGAACATAGAGAAATAAACTTAAAATGAACACGTCCCTAACATATAATTACATCTTTAAACTATGTTCAAAAGGTTCTCGGCATCAAAACAAATATATATCCTGTAAATTTGAGCGCAATCGGTTCAGTAGTTTCCGAGACTATACTGTACAAACAAACAAACAAACATTGATTTTTACATATGTATATACATTTTTGAAGACATATCATTTGCTGCAGCAGAATGTATCTTCATTTATAGCATTAACTTAGTGTAAACTCACACACAATACTCTATAGTTTTAATCTTGCAGACAAATGTTATTATCATTATGCTTATTTAGCACTAGTCTTCACAGGTTGAAAATACACCAATTTTAACTTTGCACCACCAAGCAGAAACATTCAGAAAATTGAATCAGTGAAACTTTTTTAAATCTTGGTTTGTTTTAGATTGTTTTTGCAACTGCGGTTAAACATACATTTGCCTTTGCTGGCTTTCGCCACGACGTTTTTCTCAAACAAAGTCTTTCAACATGCTTCGCTTCGAACTAATCCGCATCTGAAGCGTTTAATTTGAAAAACATGATTGAAGGTAAAAAGCGACCGTCCATCGACATTCTAATCGCTCTCCATCGCGATTACACTTTAACAAATAGATTAAGTTGGTCGAAGACATCTTCATAATTCTCCTTGTAAAAACTGCATCATTAAGTCGTAGCCCCAAGCCACGAAACGGCAATTTTCACTTGCCGCGGTGTTTTTTTTTACAGAAATTACCCATATCGGGTGTACATAAGTACGTAATTGATTGCAACGATTGATATCAGCGTGATACGAATGGTTATTGTTCTTCAGATTGACGATGAAAAAATAAAATCGCGCATAAAATCTGTGCAGATTTCGTTTACTGATCAATTGTTTGATACATGGGGGGCCATTGTGATACCTACAAGCGATACGTCCATCATCGAGAACCATCACAGCGGCCATTAGCAGCTCTTATAATTATCGCGTATCGCACAAGACCCTTCGATTCAAGCGCAAAAGTCTAAAGGCACTTCCGGCGGCGATCATTGTGATTTAGCCGGGCGGAAGTGACTCGAATGTCACCCGAATAAGAAAGAAGTAATGATTTTGACCTCTCCATTCATGGATTATGCGTCTTGTGTTTAGGCCGAACGAGAATAAAAGGCACGGCTGTACTGGCTCAATTCTATGCAAGCGTACTGCTTGTTTTCCCACGTTTTTTCTTCTGTCTTGGCTCGATTATTTTCGATTTTAGGTTATGATAGTCACGGCACAGCTTCGGTTTCGAGCGTTTTATGATGCAAAGTAGGTGTAAGGAAACGACCTCACCTTTTCCGACGTTTTTTCTGCTCTCGGGGAGTTTATTTGACTAACAATGGAGCAAATTGAGGCTGCGACTGCCAAATCACACCGGTCACACCAAATCTCGGCCATTCATGTGTCAACCGGACTGACCCAAGAGGCCAAAGCATAAAAAATTGATTTCGAAGTTGTTGTAAGCCATCTCCATCAAGCTCTTGTCTTCAACTCTTGCAATGGTGGTAATCACCAGTGGCGGCTGATGCTAAGGGGCACAGGGCACATGCCCACTGATGCTAAAGAAATAAATAATATTTTTTATAGATTGTAAATAGATTATAATTTTTTTATTTGTTTTGGTTTTCAAATAATTTGAAAACCAAAACAAATTAAATATTTAAAAATTTATAAAAACCATTCTTTATTTCTCTAGCATTAGTGAGCACGTGCCCCTGTGCCGCCACTGGTAATCACTGCCCGGAGTCTGTACAACGAAATTGTGTCACCAGTAGGTCCGTTTCCAAGAAGGTTGTATAAATACAACTAACATCGTTTCCCACAGACTTGTTCAATAGACACCACAATTGAAATGTCTTCATAACTTCCAAATTTGTCCTCGCATTGTGCACTTGTTGAATAACTCCCGGTGTTAGAACCGGACTCTTCAACATAGTCAGCATAGTACTTGAACGCATAAAATCGCAAGTCTCATATTAACGACTGGATTGAGCCTTCTGAAACGGAGCCGCACTAATTAAATACACGCTGTTTGCTTTATAATTAAAGCACCCCGTAGCCCCCAACGGAAACGGCTGCAACCTCAGTTTTTGCCACTTGTTCGCCCCAAATATACACTGGTCCAAACCGAACGGCTTACATTTCACTAGCGCGGGGATTCTTGCGACTTGCCTGGTCGCCCCTCCCTACTAAATACATAATGACAGGCTTGAGATATCCGGAAAACGATATCGGATTTCGGTGGTGCGACACGATTTTTTCTCGGCGAGGAATATTTTAATGTGCGATATTAACAGCGATGCTGAAAAGTATTGTAATGAGTCCATTACACGGGGCCCAAGTCGTGGGCAGAAGTAACACACTGATCTCAAAAAGAACCGAAATTCAAAGAGGAGGCGGTGTCTGGTTTATTTAGTAATATTCAATTCAACGATTCAATTCAATGCATAATTTGATACTTTGATATTAAGTGCCGACACACACACGCAATGCAGCGATATCTATGCAATCAAGTGATTTAAATTATGGTAACAATGGGCGAAGCTAATTAGGGGAGAGGCGCGCGATTCCGACACTTCGCTGTCAAACGCCGCCATTTACATAAACGATACTATTAAGGCCGACCGTAATCACCACTTTTCCCAACATCTTCTGGAAACGGCGCCTGTGACAGCTACGAGTTCATCACAGCGCGAAAAAATGAGCTTTACTGTTGAGTTTCCCAACAAATCGAGTTGTGGGAATCAATTGGAACGTATTTACCTTTTGACAATCCGTGATTTCCCGTGGTAAAAACGCAACTAAGCCGTCTATTTATCAGTCTGACTATTTCTTAAGAGCTCATTTACATTTGACATTGTTGAACAGTTTTGTGAAGATGGACTTGTTTGCAATTTGCCGTGAAGCTTTCCTGGAACTCTTTGTTCACAATGCTTCTCCATATGCATCTCCAAGCAGGACACGACGACGTACAACGAACTCGATTTTTGTGTCAGGTGTGCGGAAATCAGTTCAAACAACCAAATTTCTTTAATAATTGTAGCAGCTTAGGCACTAAATTGTTGGAAAGGGGCTTGCAACATTAATTTTAGTCAGTATTTACAATTCCATAAGTTCTTTACAGTTCTTATCAGAGGCTGCCATGGATGGGTATGACATTAATCCCAAGAGGTGCTCGAACTGATTTTTTCGAAACGATATTTTTTCACACAATTCCCTACGTTTCTTCCTTAGAGATTCTCAGTATGCGTAAAATAAGCGACCTTGAACTTATGTTGTGCACGGGCAATGGTCGGGTTGAGCATGCGCAGTGGGCGGTGGGAGGAGGCCAGAAGCGACTTATACAGGCTACTCCTGTTACAAATTTTCCCAATGGTTTCTACCCTTTAAAATACATAGACCAATTCTCACTCGTGTCAGAGGTAGTTTACTTTTTTGATCTTTAAAGATTTTACTTCAGTTTGAAAAAAGAGAATTAAACTGAGAATTAAAAAGAAATACTAAGCCTACAACAATTCTGAGAGTATGTACCGTTGGTTTCTGCATTCTTTTTACTACTAAGCGCAACCTTGGTGGATACATAGAACTAGTTGAGTTAGGAGCTGTATAAGCAAAATTGAAAAAAAAATTAAAACAATTGTGAAAGTTTTTGACGATGTATATGACGTTACGCACGAGTTCCAAACCTAAGAAGCATCAAATATCACAAAAACTGCTTCTTTAACTAAGTTTTCTTGCGTATAATAGTTTTTTGTTACTTTTTTCTAACGTCCACAAATCGTTTAGAAAATGTGAAACAACGTGGGGAGTAAAGAGGGAGGAGAGTTGTACGGAAAAATTCAGACATTATTAAATTCTCAATTAATGTTTTATTTAACATAATTTAATCAAAGTGATTACCCCCCCCACCTTCAGCAATACACAATATTGATTAAACATGTCGGAATTTTCTTTTGCTCATCTTAAAGACACGCGTTTCTTTTATGGAAGATCAAATGGTAACTCAAGGGAGCTCGAAGACGTGTCCGTCTTTTAGGCACCACGCGCACTGAATCGACTCGGCTCGGTCGGATCGGCACGGCACGATCGGCATGTTTTGGTATACATGAAATTAAATGAGGGCCCACGCACTGGATCGGATCGGTCGGTTCAGACCGGTCGGATCGTCTCGGCATCGGCAGAGAATAGCCGGCCATAGACACACACTTTTTCCCAGCGTTTTAACCGCCACACTTTTTCCCAGGGTTTTGCGCGTGGCGTTCCTCTTAACGACCTCGGCCACTAACACACAGTTAAAACTGCCGGTTTTGCGCGCCACACGCAAAAGTGTGTGTTTATGGGCGACACCCAGCGTTTTAACCGACGGTTTTGCGTGGCGCGTGGAACGTTTAAAATTTTAAAACGCCACGCCACACGCCGATCCACAACACAGGATTTTACTAGTGGCGGTTAAAACCCTGGGAAAAAGTGTGTGTTTGTGGCCGACTAAATTTTGCCTCGCGCAAGAGAAAACTGTGGCGTGGCGCGCTCGTGGCCACTAACACACAGTTTTAACCGTAGAAATTGCGCGTGGCGGTTAAAACCCTGGGAAAAAGTGTGTGTCTATGGCCACCTAATGATCGAAGAGGCAAAAACTGCCGAAAGGTCCGACGGCTTTCCGCATTTCGGTCCACATCTGCAATTGTAAAGTAATCTGCAAATGTAAATATGAATCCAAAAAATAGCCGTGCCGCCTCCACCACCATAAGGTGATCAACATAAACACTCTGTATTACGAAAAAACCACGACGGTACAATTAAACTGTTATTAATTACCCGATTTTAATCATTCAACAACCACATAAGACATCTATATGAGCATATTTTTTATTATATTTTTATATATTATATATTAAATAAATTGTTGTTAAAAACGAACTGTACTAAATGAGCTGATGAAATCACCGAAGGTGCCGACTGCCGACAGTGCCGATTGTGCCGATTCAATGCGCGGTATACGCTGCCGTGCCGATCGTACCGTGCCGATCCGACCGAGCCGAGTCGATTCAGTGCGTGTGGTGCCTTAGTGATCCAGGGACGTGAAAAGAAAAATATTTTTTTCTTGAAAACGGTTGGTCCCAGGTCTATGCAAGAGTACCTACCTTTTTTACATGTTTTGGATCGTTGAATCTTAGTCCAGGGCCAAACTGCAAAAATGATGTCTAATAACAAACTCTGAACAGTTCAAAATTAGAACCACTTCCCCATTTCAAAATAATAGTCGCTTGGTTGTCTGTATTCCGAAAAAAGCATAAAATGATGGAAGATAAAACAACATTTTTCTAGTTATAACGGTTTCAGAAATAATCGTAAAAATTATGCAATATACTAACATCAACTTCGAGTGCTTCTTAGTCAGTAAGGAAGCATCTAAATCATCATGAACACCGAAACAAATATTTTTAATATCGTTTTTTCGGACTTTGTGATTGATTATAGTTATATTGAAGACTTTTAAGGAGACATTGCCGTTCTTTCGTTTATTTTCACCCAATTTGTTCCAAATTATTCTCAAATATAAAAATTACCTTTATTTTAACAAAAAAATTGGAAAAATTTGCGTTTTTTTTTAAATTTTTTGAATAATTGTTAAATCTATAGTTATGTAATGGAGTTGGTAGTATTTGAAGGCTTGAATAGAGGTCATAACTGGTTCGTCTTTGTGGATTGAATTGGCGCTGCAATTCAGCGGGCGTGGATGTTCTTTGAAGAAGACAAAACGGCACTAATTGTGATCGGTGAGGTGGCGACTGGGGCGGCAAAGGCCCGCGTAATTAGCTCTCGAAGAATGAGGAAATAATCCGAACCTGATGAATAGGGAGACCACTCCTATGTCTAGTGTCCGGAGCTGAGCAGTGCACTTTCTTTGTGTAAAGAGCAACACACGGCTCCGACCGTAATTTAAATGCTTATTAAAATTAAGAATGAAGATATCCATTATTTATTCAAACAGAAAACGAATGTAATTGCATCGCCGTGTAAGACAACAACTGAATTAAGCAAAGCTTTAAATCATCGCCGGCGTGGGCCGGTGCTTTTGAATTCGATTATTCTAACAAGCTCCGGCACTATTTGTCCACCAGGAAAGCTCTCCGAGTCGCATTTCTTGGCGGCGTGGGCGTAACCCAGATTCGAGCATGTGAAACCGACTCGGACGCGAAATAGAAAGTGCCACGTCGGCATTTTTCGGCGAGGAATTTGCGTCGTCGATAACGCTTTATTGAATTATTCAGGCGGGAGGATTTGCTGCCGATATACGGAGGCCGTGTCGGTAACGTACGATTTTAGCTCGCGACTTGTGAAATATATTCCAGCAGCAGCTACATGGGTCGATGGTATCTGAACGAACGTAGACTCCTGGACGACGGTGCAACAAGTGCCAGATAACTCGCACGCTATTCCACCTCACGTGTCTCTGGTGACCGGTGGCGGTTATCCGTTTCCGATTCCCATGCGCCCCCCGTTCCCAGGGTTCCGGTCACGCCCTGACCCCCAGCCTCCCCAAGATCTGTACCTGCTCCAGATTCTCAACCTGATCCTCGTGAACGCACCCGACGCCGGATCTCTAGAGAAAGTCAAAACTCGCACGGACCGGATATCGTCACCTGCTTGGGGAGACGAGGGCAACTCTACCGACCAACCCAAACAGCAAGTCATTCTATCTCTAGCGCAATCGAAATTTAATTAAGCAATTCATTATGTCGTCTATTGATTTAATTCCATTCTTTCTTGGCTCGGCAAGGTTTCTGGGAGCTCCGTCGCGTCACGATTGCGTTACCCAACAGCCAAAGCGACCCTCCACATTCGCCATTGGGGGTTCTTCAATTACTTCTTGTAAATGACTTTCGTGCGGAGTTCGCTTTGTCTGCGATCGTCTGCTGTAACAAATAGTGTTCGACGCAATTTTTTTCGATGAATGGAGTGCAACTTGATATTTACAGATGAACGAGCAACCCTTTCGGCTGATGCGGACTTATTAAGGAATTGCGTAGTTGAGAGAGAAATGAGCACGAAAAGGGGATGGGATGCGAATCGAAATCGTTATTTAAGCACTCTTCGGGTCAAGGTGAACAGCAGGGGTACACATGTTCTTAAAACCCTCGACTGTCTTACAAGTTTTATCATTGGATAGTTTCATCGCTTTTCGTTCAAATTCTAATGAATTGCATAATTTTTATTAGCAAATAAAAAAATAAAGACAACAGAGAGAACATAATGGCAAGTGACAAGAAGGAGGAACAAAATAAAGAAGACAACAATACGAACATTTAAACTAAGACACAAATCCATACATACATATTAGAAAAGGATAACGAAATATCAAAGAAATTTTAACAGATTAGACAGTAGAAAACCTATGGAAACGTTTTAAAGATAAAAGGACTGGTGCAAATATGGGGTACTATATTATTTTTGGACTGTAAACTTGATATTTCTTGCTAAAACTGTGCAAAAATTTGGCAACTGAGTAACATATAAGCTAAGACAGAAATCCGTACAGGAAAATTAGAAAAGGAAAACGAAAATCAAAGAAATTTTAACAAATCATACATAGAAAACCTATGGAAAAGTTTTAAAGATAAAGGAAAATGGGGTACATGTAGGATATGAGGTACCATTTTAGTTTTGAACTTAGTAATAAACTGTTCTGTAACATTTTGCTAGAGCCATTTTTCGAATTACAGAAAAATGTATAATAAGTAAAACACAAAGCACTTGTATTAGTTTAACTAACGAGTTGTGCTAAAAATATGACCTAGTATATAACTGCATTAGAGCTGCATAAAATGAAAGCATCAGAAGAACAAAACACAAAAATAGGATAAAATAATACAAAAGAAGTTTATTTGATACTTAACAAATATTTTTATACTAAAAAAATACATAGAAACTTGTTTGATCTAAATCCTGAGCAAAAAATCGCAACTATAGAAAATAAAAAATAAACAACACATTTATTTAAGTCTTTGGCAGAATCATGGTGATTTTTCTCAGCACTAGCAAAGTGATGAAATTTTTGTACATTTGCTAAGTTTTTGAGGGAACGTTCCAGAAGATGGTAAATGTGACGATAAGAGCTGCCCATAACTGGAGAGTAATCAGAAAAATATATACAGGCAGGCAATGAGGAATATTGAAAGATGGTAATGACATATGGGGACATATGGAAGAAATGGTACGGCCTCGGTTATTTTGAACGCCTTCTTTGAATATTTTTTATAAATAAATTGAATTTTTAAGTATTCATTGCTTATTTACGTATTCTTGTTTGTATCGATGACAAGATAATTTAGAGATTATGACATGATATGAGTTATAGTGGTCCAGGTGAATTATTAAATGTTGATGAATTTATTTTTTTATGTAACTTTAGTAACGGGTAACTCATTATTTTCCCCGTCCCAAGAGAACTGCATTGGTACTGGTGAACTTGTAAACGAAGCATCGAATCAAAATTTGGCCATCGGCCTACTTCTCCCGCATTGTTTACAGTTAGCGGCTGTCTAGATAATTCTGGGACACTCTGTATAACAGGATACAGGTTAGCCATGGAGACAATAAATTTTCGACAATAAGGTACTAAGAATAGACAATTAACACAGGTGCAAGTACGTAAAATACAAAGAGGGTATAATATTGAAGAGTAATGGCGACATAATGGCACTCTGGAAAGATTATTTGGACCTACAACAAACAGAACAAATAGACACAGAAAAAAAAGATGAAAATGGTAATACAGAGCAAGGGATAGAAAGCTTCGACCATGAAGAATTTAGTACAGGGAGTAAAAGATTTAGTGAAAAATTTAAAAAAGGATAAAGCAGCAGGACATGACGAGATAATTTCTTAAATGCTGCGGAGTTTAGGAAACAATGCTTTAAATGTACCTACTAACAAATCTCAATAAATTTGGGAAGAAACACTGTATACCCAAAGACTGAGTAATGGGAATAATTGTACCTGTACATAAGAAGAGTAAAAATAAAGACTGTACTAAATACAAAGGCATAACGCTGCTAGATACGGTAGCCAAAGTGTACCAAAAATTACTAGATGGTAGATGAAAAATCACAAAAGAGGGTCAACTCGAAGAATCCCAGAGCGGCTTCAGAAAAGGAAAAGGGACACAGGAAAATATTTGTGCAATAAAACTAATGATGGAAAAGAACTTTAATAAAAACATTTACGTGGCCTTCATATACCGTCAAATGGCATTTGGCAGCATACCAAGGGAATCGATATGGAAAAGTATGAAAAGAAAAGGAGCAAGAGACACATTTACCAGAAATGGGCAACATATACAAACATTCAAGAGTAACGTAGTCAGTAACGTAGAATTTGGAAACAGAAGAATTTGAGATAAGATTATGCAAGGTAGTGTGTTAAGTCCAATACTCTTCAATGTAATACTAGATGATGTAACAAAAGAAGTGAAGCAAAAAGCTAGGAAGTTACAAATCGGATACAGATATTTGGAACCAATAAAACATAACAGAATGGTGTTTTCGCCGATGATTTGATGATATAGTTAAAAAACGAGAAAGATCTACAGCAGAACTTGAAATTATGAAATACAGCACTCAGAAACAGCAATCTAAAAATAACCCAGCAATAAATAATAAAATACAAAACGCAACAAAATTGTATTACTCACTGAATAATACGTTCATAAGGAAAAAGATGACAGTTTTCAAGACAATATTTAAACTAATACTAGGCACGCGAAAACAACTTACAAAACAACATTAAAGTAATTTGCATACAGTAGAAATGAAATATCTCATAGAAGTCAAGGGATAACAAGAAAAGACAAAATACGCAATGAAACAGTAAGAAATGAATCGGACGTAGAATCTACACTCGCCAGCATTGAACGATACTAACTAAAATGATTTGGAGGAGGAGTACTCAAAATATAAACCAAAGAAAACATAGAACTATTTAATGTGAAAAACCTCAGAAAGAATAAAATGAATTGGCACGGGATAAGAAAAATGGACAAAATTTGTTTATAGCTTAACATATACACCGTGTAAAATGAGGGTTTGATACAAAAATGTTCAAATGGTGCTAAATGATACAGAAATCACTAAGACTTTATTTATTTATCGATTATATCACTGCCAAGTTGTAAACAGGACAATTTGAACATTTTTGTAGTCTTAAAATGATTTTCAAAACTATCTTGATTTTCGTTTTTAAAACTTTTTGTATGGCTTCCTTAGGCACAAAAAAATTATATTAATATTTTTTGAAGTAGTTTTTTTATTCTGCATTCGACAGAGTAAAAATATTCTAGGTGTCCTATATAAAAAGTATAAGTAGGAAGCATTTCCTGTTAAACAAAACGGTTAAAATATAAAAATATTATAAATAAATTCCTTTGCAACTATAAATCGGCAACAAATTAAAAAAAAAATTAATATGTAACAGAGTTTTTCGACCTTTTCGGGACTTTATTTTAACCCGGTCTAATATAAGTTTTATTACTGGCAGCAGTTTATTTTTCACATATTTCTGAAAAGAATGAGTGAGCTAGTGGTGAAGAAGAAATTTTTGACGTTCGAGGAATTTGAAGATAATTTCGTTCGGTTGGTCGCACGACCGCGTTGATTTATTCATATAAGGAAATTTATCCAGTCCCGGCGTTGATATTTATGGCGTCGCCTGAAAGCGCGCCTGAAAAAAGCGATTTTTCGCGGCGATTTGAACGGGCGATCAGGTCATGAACCCGCCAGGTGGCGAAGTGCAGGCCACAGGTATAAGAACCGATCGGATTTCGGAACCTGTGCACTTCCTTCCCTTACACGCAACAATTTCACCCTTGAGTCCGCGTCCGCGCATTATTCTTCCGACTACCTGTCCGACGACAGAAACCCATGGGAATCACGACAAATCCCTGCTTCCACACCCTTTTTCCGATCGCAGGCAAATCGGACAGGTGGCGTATGAGTTAATTAGGGCCATCGAGGTCGCCGTTTCCATCAAAATCGGCGATTCGAGCGCGTCGTGTCGGTGCGCTTATGGTAACGGTACCCACGATGGGTTCGGGGGTCAGCTCAGACGGTGACACCGGCTGATGGGTCTAGTTATCGCACCACCGATCGGCCCCCAGGCCCGCCACTACGATCAGACAACGCTGCCAGCTTTGTATTTCTTGTGCTTTTCAAGTGCTTTATGTGGAAGATGGTTGACCTCGGGGTGCACTGCATTAAATTTATACCGGCGGCGAAACGTGAGCTGAAACGGCCGCTTTGGTGACGCGGTCCAACTTGAAAGAGATTTTAATTGAATAAGTGCCAAGGTCGAGGTGCTCACTTTGCCCCAATTCCGAACCAAATTGCTGCTGACTCAACGCTCAAACAATCTAATGCCAATAGAAGAAGCCTGACATCGTCTCCAAACACAACTTCCAAAGCACAGCGTTTTGGGTCTTGTGTTTTGTTCTTGTTGCAGTTGTGCGCTTTTTACAAATCGTGTTCTAATCACTTTCTCGTTTCTTGTTACGATACTTTCCAATTCTGCTTGTCTGTTGCGCGATTGTCCGAAAATAATTCAAAACAAAATAAATCTATTTACGCTGATTTAGAATGAGAAGAAATAAGTGTACCTAATTAGGATTCGGTAGTGATTTCCTCTATACACGTATCTTGTCAGGACTTCTTCAAACACTATCAACACTTTGACTTTTCAATGTTTTTAATCAGCAAACTTTATTCATAACATCAACACGTAAAGAGCACAACGTAAAAAGCCTCGAACAACTAAAGTTACAAACATTTATACCAAATTTGTACTTCCTAAAACCAATCACCTCCCAGCTTAGTCTAACGAACATCTTAAACATCCAATCAGTTTGAAAGATTCGCACAACGGTCCTAACGAAAATTTAATTCTAAAAACACATTTATATTAAAGCATGAATTATTACTAACGCTCTAAATCTCAACCGTCTATCGTCCGTTAGCAATAAAACAATTCCAACGGTCTTTACTTTACAGAACACTTACGTTTCATCTGCAATACATTTTCGCTGGGTACACATCCTCAGCCAACATTATTTTTAAATTAATTCTTTGAGACTTTTAAGACACTTCAAACGGCGTGAGCTTTCGCGGTCGCTGGAAGACCGCGCTCTATTTGAAGCTATTTTATTGTAAATTTTGATGATTTTTACTTTACTTTGTTTATATTAAAGAATTCCTCTTAGTCACCCTTCAAATTTGTGCGTAATTGTAACAACATCTTCCAAATACAATTACACGTGGGTTCTCTTAAGAAATACCTTGTCGCGAACTGCTAATGTGATTTTTTACTTCTAGATTGTGAAATTGGCATTGGATTTAAGAACGTTCCTAATTTTGCAGCAGATCTCCAGAAATTTTTCAATGGTTTGAAACGTTTAAGTAAAAAAATCAGCTGAGAATAGGAGTATCTACAGGGTGACTGGTTACTTACTCGTGTAATAAATTTTCCCAGTGGGTTCTACCTTTTAAAAGCAAGTTTTTTTTTAAGATTTTCTAAAATCATCTATTTAAAAAAACGCCAATAATTCCCGAATTACTAATCTTACAACAAATCGGGGGTACCGCGTTATTTTTTATAAATGCAGCCTCGCTGGATCCATAGCACTAATTTAAGTTGTGTCTCCAAAATGTAAAAAAAAATTAATTTGTGGAATTGTCAATATTTTTGACCATGTCTTTGACCCATAATTTTCAAATTCAAGAACCAGAAAATATCACAAAAACTGCTTCTTTAACTAAGTTTTCTAACAGGTGCGGTAGAAAGTTAAGAGGGATAAGTTGCAGGAAAAAATTCAAATATTTGATCATTTCTTTTAATTTTTTTTATTAACACAATTTGTAGATCGATTTGTTTTTGTTACCTCATTTGTGGATTAACTACCGGGTGACTATAAATGATTGACATTTTTTGTGTTAGGTTGGCATATTTTTTAACTGCTCCATTGGGTGATTGACTGATTTTAAAATTTGAAATTGTCAAATACACGTCAAATTTAAAAATTGCCCATCTCAGAATTGTTTTCAAAATGGTTTTTACAACTGGAAGATCTTTTCGATCATTCGCTGTAACCATTTTCTCCGTTATTTGTCTCTTTTCGTTCGTCATTATTCAGTAAGTTACACATTTTGACAACAATATTCTAACCTGAAAAGTTGACAGACGTAAATCACGACGACAGTTAATCTGGTACCAATTTCTCACTGTTGCCAATCACCTAAATTTAAGTCAATCATTTATAGTCACCCGGTATTTCCTCATTGCTGGAAGATCTCCCGTTAGATTTAAAAAGGGATTCTAATCATTCAGCATTACGGTGCTTCTCATTTTACCAGGGATGTCCTGATCTGACTAAATGATAATTTCACGTGGCTATGGGAGGACTGTTGTACCAGGGCCACCATGATCTCCTTGCCTCACCCCAATGGGTTATTTTGCGCGAGGATACTTAAAAGAAGAGGCTTACCGCTCAGAGTCACCTGACGAAAAGACTTTTAATCTCCGGATCCTTGCCGCTGCGGAAAAACCTTGAAAGTGCTTAACATTCCTTGTAATAGTAAATAATTTACGGAAAATAGCGAGATTGATACATCCCTTAAAAGTAACTGTCAGTCATTAGATGTCATGCCTGTATTGAATTGAATTACACTTCGGAAAACTCTTTGAATTTAATTATTATTTATAGAAAATGTGATAAAGTCACATCAAGAGATTATTTTAAAACGGGAAAAATTAAAAATAAAGGCCTTAGCAGTCCATGAACCACCATGGATGAGTGTATGCAACGAGTAAGAACTGTATTTCAATAGTTACATCCAGATTCTATCAAAAGAGCCACACACGAACAGTTGTTAATAAGATGTAAAAAATGTATGGAGGTCCAAGGGCGAAACTTCGAACACGTTTTAAACCAAAAACAGTATTGTTATTCAATGTTTTATAATTTTTTCTATTTGTGTATTCGTTGATATGTATTAGCTGGATTTTGTTTATGAGAAAACCCTTTAGTAAAGATCTGTATTATCTTGAAGCTAAATCTTTGCTGGTATTTCAAAGTGTGAAAGTGCCGTGCGTACAAATAAAAACGGAGGCTCGGGAGGCCATGACCAATTATATAGCTTCTGTTTTATTTTTTCGGTGTAGAGTTTTGAAAGTGTCAAATCATTTGACAACAGCTATCAAGAATTTGCACAAACGACGTCTAAACCGAGACCTGGAGATGAAATTTGTTAAAGAAGATATTAACCGTATCTTAAGTATTGTCTCCGAGACGGTTATTAACAAAGAACATTTCAAACAGTTTCAAATTTCTCCAACTCAAAGTCGAAATTTTGCTACATTCTATCGACTGTCAAAGTTATTTCATGTCTTAAACATTTCATTTTTCTATACACGTTATTGTTTATAAAGGAATAGTAAAATAGAAGCTTTCAGCTTCTGTTTTATGTAATGTCAATATTGAAATTGTTAGAAAAATGCTGTAGATGTAGGTATTATCAACTTTTCGGGCAGCGATTTCTTTAAACTAGGACTAGGATGATAATATTTGCAAGCGGGATAATGTGCGCGGGTATAATTTGGTCCAATTACGGAACGAAAATGCTGGTCGTTTACCGCTGGTTAACCCAATTCGCTGCAGGTGTGATCAGCCGTCATGTGCGATGCGTCCGCCCTCTACACTCCACCTAGATTACCGTAAATTTGCAATTCGCCATGCAACGCGCCGCGAGGATTACGTACAGCTTCCACAACGCAAAGCCCCATCCGAACCTCGTATTTATTGCCCGCTAATCGCTTTATTCTCGTCCCTCATTCAGGCAGCCACCTACGGAGCATTATTTCGTATTTAGCGCGTTTAATGACTCCGTTCTTACACCACGTCGCCTCGAAGACCTCCTCCGCGGAGCTGCTCACTGGGTGCGAAAGGAACGGAGGTGAGTGACGTGGGGCAGGTCTGAAAGCGTCGACTGAAAATCGTGCCATATTTTGCGAGATGAAGAGAATTAATGGTAGCTAAGTAATTCTTTTAGGAGCCAAAGGCAATCACGATGCATTGACGTTCATTAAACTTAATATCTAATTCATACAAAATACTGTAATTTCGAAGAGTAAAATTACGACGGCTCTCCTAGTTTTAACATCGTTTCAATTAAACATTTCGCGGTATACTGGCGAGTTATTTCGATAAGTTCGTTTAGGTTGGGCTTTAATCACTTCCAAGCACCTTGAATCAATTTAATTATGAAATTATCTTAAGATCGGCGGCTGCTGAAAGGGGCTCGGGGCAAAGTGCCGTTACTTAGAAAAAAGACGAACGCGGCGGCTTCGAAGCACCGACTTTGCTGGCTGCAATTTGCGTGAATTTCTAATTCGTAATGAACTTGTAATGGAGCACTTCCTTAATTTCGACAAAACGGAGCTTGTGGCGAGGCCAAAAGTCAAAAAACAAGTGCAAGGCACGTCTAGGCGAGAAAAGTTGTTCTTATTTATGGACTCTCGGCACTTCCTGGTTCATTTTTGACAAGCAATCTTTTATTTTTTTCAGGTCGAAATGTTTTAATCCCACCTAATGAAATAGTAGAAGACATAAATCAGGAACGCTTGAGGACTACTCCATAAATTTAATATTGACCCAATCGCGTTGAACAATTCACTTCATGCAAAGGATTACATCAACTCACTTTCAATTCTCAGGACACAAATTTATACACAATCGCCAAAAACGGTAACAATTAAATCTTCAAAAAAATAATAAGTATTATTAAGAGAAGACCTTAGTACAAATGAAAAATTATAAACAATCTTAATCGAAAAAGGAATCAAAAACATGTCAGAATAATAAAAAACATAACAATTACAATGCAAACTGTGTACAAATTAGGCAGGGCAAAACTTCAGAAGCGTTTACAACAAATAATGGAATTAGACGGGTCGAACTCCATTCATAATTTTCATGGACGAAATAATAAAGAAGTGAACACTGAGAATGAAGGAATGAGAATAAACAAAAATAAAACAAAAGTAATGGTCTTAGGAAAAAACAAAAAGCAATAAACATAAATTTGATGATAATGTAAATATTGAAAATATGAAGCAAGTACCTATCTAGGAGTAATAAAAGAAAGTGGGAAACAAGAATTAGAAATCAACAGTAGGATAGAAAAAGTGCTACATATTTTCCACTTAAATGTTCAAGCAACACTCGACTTTATAGATAACACACGACTTAGTTAGCGGGGGTACTTACAAAATATAAATGCAAGATCAGTGAAAAAAGTTTGGGAGGCGGAAGCACAGAAAAAGAAACATTGATGAAAAATAAGGCAAATATGAAATAAAACAATAAGTGAACTACTGAACAAGAAGGAGTTGAAGCAATAAACCTCGCACAAAACAAGAAGAAGTAGACAAAATTTGTGCATGAGATATCAACTCAGGATAATACAGGATGTAAAGAAGATAAAAGCCATTAGAAAATTTTTAACTTCCTATAGTGCAATAAAATTTGGAACACGGCCGAAATTGACCATTTAGAGTCGAACTAAATTATTTTCAATATGGCGGCGGTTTCGCTTATACCGAAAATTGACGCCAAACACCCCAGTGTTTATTCCATTTTGGAATCCCCCTTTTCCATCTGAGTACAGTTATATCATCTATGTTACATCTATGTTGTTTCTATATATCTGTCATAGTTTTGAAGACATGCCAATTACATATTTTACAAAATTTCTCATTTACGGTGGTCCATTGAACAAATTATTTTTCAGTAGATCACCATAAGGAAAAAACGTAAACTGTTTCTTATTATCGACAATCGATATTTTGTGGCACCCAATTTTTTATAAACAATTGTTAGAAAATTTAATTTAAAAATGAATATTGAAAACCAACAATAACTAAATCACATTCTACGTACTTACAAATATTATATAAAATGCTCAAAACTACGTCAAATTTTTTATTTTGTTTAAATGGCACTGACAATTTTATATAACCAATCGATAGAATATGTAATTTTAAAATGAATATTCTAAATCAAATAAAGTTAAATTCAATTTCTAATCTATCTAATTCTCTTCTAATCTAATCTATTCTAATCACCAAATCACCACACCCTACACTTCACGTCTTATAATTTTACAAACACATTGAATATCTAAAGTCTTAAATCTAATCATTTTCTCTTCATTGAAGCTCAAATACCGTGTTCCAATGAGCAAGGCCACTTATCAGGTGAATACATCCGGATGTAGCGAATGCTCCGAAGAGCTTACCTGATAAGTGGCTCCTGAAGTACTCCTCTCGTCGACTACAATTGCAATTGGAAACGAGGAGTATTTTGCTCACGTTCACATCGTCCCTGAAGATGTTCACCGTAGTCGTAGACAAAACGTTTAGAAAAATTTCGTCGGGTTAGACCTTCGAGGCTTCATCACCCCGATGGAAAATGTCTATTAGAACACGGTCTTTGAACTCAGAAAACACCACCACTGTTAAATCGGTTCTTAATGGGGAATTATTGCCTTCAATTTGGGTTTTAACAGTACTTTTGTATATTAATTCAGATTTCATTCAACAATTCTTTTTATTAAAGTAACAATGTGTTAAAAAATTTTTGTTAAAAAGTGATTTTTAAAGTTTAAAGCATTTTTTCTACTTTGCGTCTCTAACAAAGCTGTTAAAGCACTTAATTGAGTGCATTAATAGCTTATTGAGTTTCGTATAGTAATCTGTGGTTTTGTATTAGAACTAGTGTAATTTATTTTTTCTAGGGTGTTATATCATGGTTAGAAATTTCATGTCAGAAGTCAAAGTAAACACCAAAACAAAACGTTAGAAAATTTTTAATTTAAATTAGCCATTTTTTGTAAATATTAAACGTTGCGTTGGATGTGTCTTAAACACCTAAATTATTGTTTGTCACAATATTTTGCTTTAAACTATTTTCAGCCCCAACTGTTGTGCCGTCTAACTGCATTTGAACATCGAAATTTCAATTGCAAATTTTGAATTAAAAACGCAAATGCAAAGTAGAAAAAATTGTAGATATAAAAAATTCGTTTATAAGGCCTTTATTAAGGTTATTATGGCACTTGTTTATTATAAACTCTGCTTCGCCGGTCGTTTTATAAACTTGAGCTCGTGCAATAAAATATACCTAATGGAACTCGTTCTATATACTATTTGGTATAAAACTAGTGTGATTTAGTTTTTCTAGGGTGGTATGTCATAATCAGAAATCTCATGTCAAACGTAAAGTAAACAACACAAAACTTTACAATGTTTTTAATTTAATTTAGCTTTCCCCAATTTTTATAAACATTAATCGTTACACTTAACACTTAAATTAATCAGGAATGCCAATATTGCCACAATCTTTTTCTGAAAATTATTTTCACTGCCAACGTTGTGTCGTCTAATTGTATTTGAAAATCGGAATTTTAGTTTTGACAATTGTCAACCAACCCATTAAAAATTCCCTAAATTATAGAATAGCAACTTTTGAGTTAAAAATTGCATAAATGATGCGAAGTAGAAAAAATAGTACATATAAAATATCTTTTCATTTCACAGCAAATCCAAAATAGTAATTTACCAATAGATTAAATTTTACAGAAAACATTTAGAAATGGTTTTTTTCGATAAAATTGCAGGTTTTTTGGAAAATAAATGATACGGGTCTGTATATTTTGTACACATAAATTTTGGATGTACGCAATCAGAAACAACATTCAACATCCTAGGAGAACTTCCCACTACCCAGTCTTAAAAGTGCAGAAAATACACCGAAAAACGCCACTCCAACGGATGGAAGAGAAAAGAGTTGATTTCAGGTAAAAAGACCCAACCGAACAAACCCGGAAGGATTCAACAGTTGTTAGTCGCACGTGATGCCAATGTAATTTATACACTTTGGCACCGTTTGGCGAAAGTAGATTAGCACTCCAAAACCACTAACCACACGTGAAAACACCGCCGCGGATAACTCAATTCGGATTACATGACTTGCATCCAATTTCAGCCGACATTAATCCCCGTCTTGCACTTTTCGTCCGCATTGTCATTCTGATTTTTCAATTTCAGCAGCGGGAGTCCGAAACAGTCGTCGCCGTAGGCGCCACTTGTCTATACTCAGCACACCTCGCCTTATTGTCATCCTAATTGCGTCGACTCAAATTTGAATTTCGATAGAAACTACCCATCCCACGGATTCCCCAAGTCTGCGATAATGTCCATGGTCGGTATTAGCGCCGAATCGTGTTCCCACGTAGCGATTAGCGCTGGGCAAATATGGCGTTAAATCGAGTCGGCGGTGTGATAATGTCGGCATGAAGAGTCTTGTCCCAGGTAATGGCCCCATCGATCACGGGTAACATGGGTAGACGAGTGCAAAACTGCGCCATACACCTGATTAATAGTCGTGATGGCCCAAATGCGCGCCCAGCTTGCAGATGCAGCGTCTTGCAACATGATCTCGTTTAGAAGAGACAAAACGAAAGCGCTTTTCTAATGGGATTTCATTTATTAGGCGGGCGCCCCGGTGCACGAGAGGGTCACTAACTCTAGCATGGGAGCAGAATCGAGGAGGTGATAAGTTGGCACCGACACCGTGTGCGAACCAGCAAATTAATAATAAAACTTGTTAGTTTGAAAACTGCGACTAGCCAGGAAAAACATTTGCATGAGATCAACGCTTCTAGTTAAACACAGTTGAAAAATTTGAAGGGTTTCTAAGATTATTTTTTATCAGCTCGGCTAATTCAGTTTCCATTCAGATACGCTGGGCTTGAATAAACATCTCATTTCCTGCTTCAGTACTTCAGTTTCTGATTTCGCAACTCGTATAGTTTACAACCTGATCATAATCTTCGAGTTGTCGAATCCTACGTTTCCTCAAATCTTCTTAGAAACAGTCAAGAAACCTAAACTTGGTCGCAACTGTTTTTGATGTCTGTTCATTGTTTTCTTTTTTTTGATAGGTACCCAATGTAATCTTGTACCGGGTGACTATAAATGATTGACTTCAATTTAGGTAATTGGCAACAGTGAGGAATTGGTACCAGATTAACTGTCGTCGTGATTTATGTCTATTAGCTTTTCAGGTTAGAAAATTGTTGTCAAAAAGTGTAACTTACCGAATAATGGCGAACGAAAAGTGACAAATAACAGCGAGTGATCGAAAAGATCTTCCAGTTGTAAAAACCATTGTGAAAACAATTCTGATATGGGCAATTTTTAAATTTGACGTTTATTTGACAATTTCAAATTTGAAAATCAGTGTACCCAATGGAAGAGTTAAAAAATATTGCCAACCTAACACAAAAAATGTCATTTATAGTCACCCGGTACTTTGTTGCACACAGTTCAGGAACCAAAGCTTCTTGTGCTTTTTTTATACACGAACATTGAAAGTTTTCCCAGCATCTTTTTTAATTAGAATATTAACCCAAACGAAATAAATATTTCACTTCCAGCTTCGGCTCATTCGCATATTTACAAAGCGTCATATTTATTTTTATGATTTTCCACTTTGCATTTGTAATTTTGGGCTTTTGTGCTCCTGGTTATACAGCTTAAACGAAAATGTAACAAACCTATTTTGTTCTTAATAAAAATTTCTATTACAATTTTTTATTACAAATATTTCAAAGTCGCTTAATTTATAGCCTGATCTTAGTTTCAGAATTTTGCACTTCCGTCCTTTGATGCCACAATTTCGCGCAGCGGTTCTGTAGCATTTTTATTCAAATTTCTGCTATTATATTTTGAATTTCGATCGTCAAATTTGAGATGCGGGCAGAATAATTAATGCATCGGTGCAGCTAAACGCGGTGCTGCATATTCAAGAGCAGATTGACACATTGAGATATTTGTATCCCGCCTCTTTTATCGCAAATTCCCTCAACCGCAAGATGTTTTGTTCCGTTCACGCTTCCATGTCTTATCTTCATCGAGCTTTTACGGATGAGGCCTTGAGCGTGGACCATCACGCCACTATTTGCATTTGCATTCTGAATCTTTATCAGACGATCCTCGAATTCAGGGTTATTAAACCCACCGGTATCAATGTTTGGTTTGAAAAAATACAAATAAGTCTGGTAGGATGTTGCTTGAATATTTTTTATTTAATCAAAGATTAAATGGATACTGTTTGATGAATTCTGTCGAGGTTCAGGGTCGACCGGGCCACGCCTTTTCATCGAACTTCCGCCACACAATGTGTGTTTGTCTTCGATCATCGAGTAAATAAAAATGCAATTTATTGGAGGAAGGCCGCAGCGGCGCCGACTTGCTTGTTCCGGGGATTGACAATAATGACTGAACCAATGTGACTGATAATAACTGACCAATCGAACATATTTTACATGCTGCAAGAACTGAAGGAATAAATTGAAACTTTTATTGTCGTTCTAGTTCATGTTTAAATATCATGTTCCAGAAATAAGAACCATATTCTCTCTAATCTGTCACCAATTTGTCACACCCGAATTTTTAATGTTTCGGGACAAAATTGAGGCGTTTCTTAAAAATTGTTGAATGCTGTAAATTTTAGTAAAAACGGAATGTCCATTCTTATAAATAAATAAGAAATTACTAGAAAAAAGCGATGTAACAATTGTTATCTCTGCTAGTGCAGCTTGTTCAATTAAATGAGAATTTCTTGATAATTCTTGATTCTATTCTTATCATAGTGCGATAATTATGATAATGGGGGTACAAAATAGTACATATATTAAGGAACGAGTTCCATAAGGCATATTTTATAGCACGAGTTCAAGTTTATAAAACGAGTGGCGAAGCCGGGAGTATTATA
Organism: Eledona agricola; assembly: GCA_964023215.1. NCBI lineage: Eukaryota > Metazoa > Arthropoda > Insecta > Coleoptera > Tenebrionidae > Eledona > Eledona agricola. Next base: position 14,288,897 of record OZ026854.1, read on the forward strand.
AACGACAAATGCCATAGTCTTATGAACAAGTTTTTTATACATTTTTTTCTACTTCGCATCTTTTAATTAAAAATTAGCAATTATACAATTTGGGGAACGGGAAGTTAAAAAAATTGCTTTTTATGCAAAGATGTATATACCAAGTCTGAAAAAGTAATTTTGAGAATTGAGGAAAACAAGATGGGTTAACCATGGACCGGTTGTGGCCTCTATAATAGCCGAATAATCCGAGGGCTCTAACTATAATTATAAATAAAGCAAAACACAAAACCGAAAAGGACAAATTTTCAATTTTCGGGAATGTGGTCTGATATAACCGAAACTGCTCTAGCTAATTTGAAACAAAAAACTTAGAGGACCAAGTTGAAAACTTTGAGCTATGGTTTGTCTGCAAATAAGTCTACAAGTTTACTCAACTTGGAACAACTTGTATACAGCGTGTCCCAGAAATAATGGCATTAATTTTAACCACTAGTATAACTCGCCAAATCCAACAACTTTTCTTAATAACTTTTTGTTGTAAACGATTTGGTTAACAAGTTAAAATTGTTTGAAAATTTGAAAACTCTTATTTTGTTATCCGTCTATGGATAATAATGCTCCATGTTAAGCACAGATCAGCGCAGAACGAAAAACCAATCCAAGAAAGCTTTCCCTACTTTTTGGTTCTTTCGACGCAGCAACTTATTAACTTGACCGTTGCTACTGTAAAATTCTGGAAATCAAATTGAAAAATGTCACTGATTTATCAAATCCATAGGCAGTTCGTCAATTTCAAGAAGGTTAAAATGCTAAAACCAAATTGCGATTTCGAAAAAATGGTACATAGAAAAAACGTTTGTCTTCAGTTCTACTAGTGCTTAAAATTACTGCCATTATTTCTGAAGCACCTGTAAATTTATTCTATATCTGATTGAAAATAGATTTCCATTTTTAACGTTCAGAAAATTCAGCAACAGAGAGTGTATGGGACGTTTTTTTAAAGACAGAACTAGCTGTCACTGTCAGTTTCTGAGTCGTCAACTTTTCTGTAATCTATAGATACAATTGTTCACTTGTGGCCCCACAAACCAATATTTGTTTTCTAGAAAATGTTCAAAAACTTACTTTCTATTGCTTTTCGTTTCACTGGATATAGTCACAACTTTTCATTAATAGAAAAATTTTGAAATATTTAAAAATAGAATAATTTTACAGGACGAGTGCCATAATAATATATCCCTATGAACGAGTTTTCTTACACTATTTTTCTACTTTTCTTCTTTTTAATTAAAAATTGCAATTTGAAAATATGGGGAATTTTGCATGGGTTGGTTGACAATTGTCAAAAAGAAATTTAAGTTTTCAAATGCAATTAGACAGTTGGCGATAAAAATAATTTTCAGTAAAATACTGTGGCAAAAATCCTACCTGGGTTTAATTTAAATGCTCAAGACACATCCAACGATTAATGGTTATAATAATTATTGGGGAAAGCTAATTTAAATTAAAATTATTGTAACGTTTTGTGTTGATGTTTACTTTGATGTTTGACATGACATTTCTGATCCTAACCTATCACCCTAGATAAACTACATTCTATTCGCGAAACTCAAAAAGCTATTAACGCGCTCAATTGACTGTTTTAACAGCTTTGTTAAAGACGCGAAGTGGGGAAAAAAAGATTTGCAGCACATATCATTTGTGAAATCGAATATTTGCATTTGATGAAATGGTTAAAGCGAACATACACTCGGGCACTTTGATGTGTCTTAATTTACCGACTCAAGACGGAAAACATTCGTGTTCGTGCAAACATGTTGAAGACGAATTTTTCATCCACACATGCAATATTTTTCCCGGATAAAGAATATTCGTAGACGAATACCGAAAGTGCGGCGCCGGGGTAAGCCACAGAATCTAGTTTTTGTTTTATTTTTTGCACTGTGGATGTTTGATATTGACAGGAACCCTCAATAAAAAAGTCGTGCAAACGACGTTTAAATCGGCGCGAGATGAAATTTGTTGAAAAGACAATAAATGTATCGAATGCTTCGTGTCCGAAACGTTTGTAAACTGAAAACCTACTTTCAAATATGTATCTCCATTTCAAGGTCGATCATTTTCTACCCTCTAACGAGTTCCAAACGGATTTCATGGCCTACTCTGAATATATTTTTTGTACGCCCGTTATAATTGTAGTCTTCTAATATCCGGCTTCTGTGTGAGTGTATTTTACTTCCGAAGTCATTAAGTTGATTCTTTTGTATTAATTGAGATTTGGGCAAATCAGGACCGAGTTCCCTTTTCACTTAACGATATATGTATGTATTTTGTTGTTTGTTCGAGTCTAATTTCCTTACAAAAATGCATAAAACTGCAGATTTGGTGGGTGTGGGTCAGGTATGTCTCCAGTCTAAAAATAATCGGAGGAAAACCCAGCCATCGTTGGGTGGTACATCCGTGACATTTGGCTGGAATGCAAAAAAGGCGAGAAAGTCGGCGTGATTTAGGCAGATACACAGGCCGCAGTGCCATAATTCTTCAAAACCCCGGCAATAACTTATAGCTATCGGTTTTTGCTAACCGTTGGTTGTAAATTTTTGCCATTTAAATCGCTTACCGGGGTCAAAACGTCGCGACCTCTCATTGTCCCCCGCACAAAACATTCAATTTGCAGTACCGTAATTCGCAAAAATCCCGATCCCTCTAATGCCCTTGCGGTCGTTTAACTCTTACCCGGTGATCCATATTGGCGAGGAGGTGGTGGGAGTGGAAGACGAGTCGCCCAACAACCTGCAGCACCATATGGCGATCGCTTCTTTTTAATCTTGGACGGATTTCACGCTAGCAGCGCCTTTTTGTGGCCGGATCTTAATTTAAGACTTTGAACTGGTACGAAAGGAAAAGTTGGACCGATTTAATTAAGCCGGAGAACAGGTGCACCACCGCATCGACCTTGGAAAATGGCGCCGTTTCATTCAGATCAGGTTCATGCAAAGTCTTTATTTAGTCGAGAGTGCCTCGGGACGATATTGAAATTCTATTCCGTATTTCGTTCTTCCCATCATGATCATTGTTGTGGCGCGGAGGTCACCAGATGTAAACACCTGTTCCAAGACACTGTGTGCTAATTAATGGAACTAGATAGCATCCGAAACGGCTCGACCGCTCTCCATGGGATCGTGAATCGTACTCGAATTTGCATCGATCCCATTTCGAACAAACGCCAACAACGATTGTCTTTCAAGCCAACTGCTGGGTCGGTGCGTGATTATCTAGGAATGGATCGTTTTCAGGTTTTCCAAGAAGCGGAACTTTGTTTTTTCGGCTTACATCAAACGGCGAGATTTATTAGAGCATGCAGATCATGCGTACCGTACCTACTTTGATTTGTCTAATCGATACGGCTTGCATCTTCCGTCGACGACTCTAAAGATATGATAGATTGTCGCAAAACTAAATCGGTCGTGTACGTGCAAAATGGCACAAGTCAAAAATTGTGAAAAGCGGATTATTTTTACTATGCCGATGAACAATAATGTATGGTATGTGCACATGTATTGTACTTAATTGTACTTAAGTGTAAATAAAATGATTAAAAAAATATTGTTCAATTTTTATTAAATTCAAGCGGCAACACAACATTTTGCTCAATATGAATTTTTGAAGAACGTTTAAACTTGCGTTAAATCTAGCGAACGAGTTTGGACCCGTTTAACCGATCCGATCCGCAATATCCGCAAATTGTGACTTTTACATTCTGAAGACTGGAGGTGAATACTAACGAAACAAAAAGATATCTTTTATTATACTTAAACTTGATTTGATTTCAATATCTTTAATTAGACCATTAGTGGATAACAAGACAAACATACAAATAAGATAATGCAAACCGAGAAAAACGCGTAATATAATAATCAAATAAAAAAGACACTTTTTTGACCTAACTTATGAATTCGACTAAAATATTATTGTAAGGAAATTTACTTATACTTCCAGCTTATGCGATGCGGAATCCTAAAATATGTACAAAATTTCTTTTTTTTTTCAAACGTCACAAGTGACAACTTGTGTGTGGTCCGTGAAAAGTTAAAGATGTCTCACTCATCTGGTGAAGCAAATAAAGTAGCAACTTTTGCCTAATTTATGAGCCTAATCATATAAAATACAAGAATTAAACATTTTATTTGACACAAAAAATTTCAAATTAAATTTGATTTTGCTTACATCGTAAACAACGAACCCTTTCAATTTGTTAATAAATTATTGTTTTCTAATTTCTAGTTTTGATACAATTTAGTTCCTCGTTTAAAAAAATTTGTATATACAGAGTGGATTCATTATCTTGAATACGAATGATTTTGCGAAAAAATCTTGAAACACGTTGATTTTTGTCTATAACCCGCTACTTTCAGCCTATTCAGTTTTTGTTTTTTTTTAACTCAGGAGTCTGTAATCACCCTTAACTTTTTACTAATGGAAATTTATGTCAATTAACATATCATTGCAAAGCTCATGTTAAAAAGAGTACAACGATGTATTTTTTCACATTTTTATTATTATTTTTTTATATATTTTCTTTAGCTTGGGTTTATATTGTATGGCCAAATCCAATCATAAATTAAAGTTTAAAAATTCTCTTAAATAGCGCATTTTTATTAACAGTCAATACTTTTTTGTCAAATAAAAAGTGAAAACTTACAAAGTTTGCAAAGAGAATGAATTTGCAAGAGAATTTCTTGCAGAAAATGGTTGTTAAAATAATAAATCGGCGGTTGCACCGCCTGAAGAAAAAGAAAAACATTGAATCAATGTTTTTTAATTGGAAATATATGTCAATGACACATCATTGCAAGCTCATGTTAATCAGAGTACGTACAACGATGCATTTTTTAATATTTTTATTTATTTATTTTATAATTTTTTTAGCTTGGGTTCTGTTGCCAAACCCAAACATAATTAAAATTTCAATTCCATGATTTTCTCTTAAATAGCACATTTTTATAAACGGTCACTGTTTATAACTCAAAGTTTGCAAAGAAAATTAATTTTTTTGCAAAAAATGGCGATGAGGCGTAAGACACAAATACGTGAAAAAATACATTATTGTAGGTACTTAATTCTTTTTTCATGAGCTTTGCAATGACGTGTCAATTGACATACTTTCCATTTGAAAATAAAGTTAGGGGTGGCTACAGCCCCCTAAGTTAAAAAAGAAAAACTGATTAAGCTAAAAAGTAGCAAATCAAAAGCAAAAATTGTCGTGTTTCAGGAATTATTCGCAAAATCATTTGTATTCAAGATACATTGAATTTATTTCAGAAATTTGGAAAAAGGAGCCCGTGCGGCCCTAAAATCAAGTTGCTTTATACAAGAAAAAAATCTGTGGATATCTCTATAAATAAAAGTGAAATTTGTCTAAGAAAAATGTAATTTTTGCTTCTCATAATATAATCTTCTGTTAGGCAATTTTGCTAAATTTTTACCACCCACCATAGAAATAAGATTCAGCGAAATTAAAAGTAATAACACAGTAATAAAACAAAACAAACATTTTTATACTTACTTTTGTTCTCGAATTACGCTTCAATAATCTAATTTATTGCGCAATGATTAAAAAAAAACAAAAAGCTATTAACGCACTCAATTGACTGCTTTAACAGCTTTGTTATAGACGCAAAATAGAAAAAAATAGATTTGCAGCACCCATCATTTGTAAAATCGAATATTTGCATTTGATAAAAGGGATAAAATGAAAATACAGAGATATAACGAATATTCGGGCTTTATGTGCTTCGGCTCTCTTCGGCATTTTTGCTTATAGTAATACAATCTACTGGTACAAAATTTTGACTTATTATAAATAGTGGCGGCTGATGCTAAAGGGCACAGGGGGGCACGTGCCCACTGATTCTAGAGAAATAAATAAACTTTTTCATACATTTTAATTTTTAGTTTGTTGTGATTTGGTGTGATTGAGTTATTTTGCAGCAAAAAATGTATAAGAATGGACTACATGTACAAATAAAAAGTATTGATAAATTTTCTTTGCCACTTTTTTGTTTTGTGCCTACTTTGTTTCTGAACCACGAGCCGTCACTGGTTAGAAATAAGATTCAGCAAAATTAAAAGTAATAACACAGTAATACTACTTTTGTTCTCGAATTACGCTTCAATAAAACTGCTTCAATAATCCAATTTTTTAGCCCAATGATTTATAAAAAAATTGGTTTCGCCATATTTACAATTTCTTAAACTATTGTTTAAGTGAAAATTACAAGTTACAATTACACTATTTTTAAAATACCTACTGTTATTAAGAAATAGATATGAAATAGGTATGCACAGGTCGTGGCGAAGAAGATACACATAGGTAAATAAGATTTTCCAAACACAGAAGAAGAAATAAGTATAGTTTGAGTAGAACCAAAAACAATGGTCGTGGTAAAAAATGAAAAAGACAAATTTGCTACAATTCTTCAAATAAAAAATTTGAAAGTATAAACATATCCGTTCCTGAACATTTTCTTTAAGTCATTTCCGTCACCTTTGCATAAATTAATTAACATTCATACTCGATGGCTCAAATAATTTAAACGAAATGTAAGGTGTCACATAATTCAACGAACGAAAGAAATTTTGTAAATTCGTCATTTCTGTTCGCGAATTGCACGTAAACGAGTGAGATTTTGAAGACAAATTGATGGTAAAATTCGGATGGTCGCTTTAAATCCCTTGACATCATTAGGCCTGCAAAGCAATAAAAGTGCATTCGCTGCACCTACACGAGCAACGCGTCCTGGTGCATCGTGGTCGATGACTATCGTATGGGTGCGCGATCGCCATTTACATACAATGGAATTGCATCGATATTTTCATACTTCCCCCAAAATACGGCCGTCCCTCGATAAAGGTCGCGGCCAGCCGTGACCCCGGAGGATGGTGATGAAGATGATGACGACGACGCCGCCGACGACGACTCGAGCGGACTCTTTGATCCCGAGTGATATAAACATCGCACGGTGTCAGACGATATCTGCATATGATTACAACTTCATCGATCGAATCGCGCTCATTAATATGTATAGGAATGTTCGGCGAGTTATTCTGACTTATAGGCATGTTGCTCGTAGTATTTGCCTGGAAGATTGCGCTTTTAGAGGAGTTCCACGTACCAGATTTATCGGTCGAAGTCTTATGAGTTATTAAGTTGATGTGCTGAAAATGAGTCGAGGAGTCGTGACCTGGGGTCCAAACGCGACCTAGTGAGGTCATTCTAACGATTCGCACGAAAAAAACGGATTGTGCATAAGTGGATCCAGATCCTATCGGCACGATGCTAGACTGATGTATTGTCTTCCGCAGACTCACCATTAATTTTCACGTCGATTGGATCGGTACCGTTCGATTAATTATCACCTGCGATGGTAAGGAAGGAGCCTGATAGATGCCCCAACAGACCAACGGTAAATTAGAGCACCCCGTATAATAATATAATAATATTATAATAAAAATACATAAACCGGTTACTAAAGTGCGGTTTGTGTCCGGAAATTCCCAGGTGCCTCATCTCATCTCTTGAATTACTTCCGGAGGTACACTAACCCAAATGAAAATAAATGATTTGCAAGTTTCAAGTATTTACTACAAGTCGGAATTATGTATTTTATGAATGGACCCTTCTCAATATATAGTGTGAACCTTTCAGGTACAATCATTTAATGCAGGTAAATCTTCCTAATCCTTCCTCAAGTAATAGTACGAGCATATCAAAAGATATCAGATCAGTTTAACTGATTATGATTCAACTCAAACTGGTTACAAATATTTCAAAGGGAACTGTTGAGATAAGGAAATTGATCTTTTCATAGCTGCGCCAAAGCTTGTGATGGATGGTGCAAAATATCCAACAAGTGGCCATACGTGTTCAATGAGCCATAAATCAAGGGACAAAAAATGTATTCCAGCTTCCTCAAAAAAGTTCAGTGTCATTTTGCTGAAACATGGCATTGGGAAGATCTGAGATGTACCCCACCAGAAAGGGTTGAAGAACATCATCAATGTAACGAGCTGTTGTCATCTATCGAATGAATATTAATGGGGATCGTTTATCAACAGCAAAAGCCTTTCAAACCATTACGCCTATTGTACAGGGTACACGTCTTTTTTTAGCAAAGTCAATATTGCGCCTTTCAGTGCCGTCTTTGACGGAGGTACACTGTTTGGATACTGATAAAACTACCTCTTCGACCTAGTCACAAATCTGGGACTAGTTGAAAATGAATTTGTTTTTTAAAGCCAAAATTCTTATACAGCGATCTTGCCGTTCTAGATATTGTTATCCCCGATTTGCCAAATTCGCCTAACAGAGCTGATATTGATGGAAAGAGAATTCACGACACGAGAATCGTTTTCTTTCAAAACGATCACTTACCGGGTGAGACTGCGTAAGTCTTGAGACATTAATCTTGAAACACTAAATGTTGAGAAAAATTAATTTTCCTTGAATGCCTTCATAAATGTCCACCATCAGCTAATATATAATTTTGATGCAGAACTTTAGCAAATAAAATATATATTTTTGGTTTTCTCTTCTAATTGGCCTGATGGCCCAATTTCAGGAAGGGAGTATACATTTTAGTTACAAGTTACAATTCCCAAGTAAATATAAAAGGTTTTTGCATTTTGATGTGAATGAGTTGGTCCTACCGTTAGTAATGTTTTATCGTGTGGTGTTTTTAAAGCTTAATAGCTTTTTACAGTGGCTTGGTGGCTATGTCATTTTCTATTATTTTCCACAAGTGTTTCACTTATGTTGTTTTATTCTTTGTTGTAATTTAGAATCATATTTTTTTCTCCTCTGAATAATTTGCTTTTATGATATTTTATTAATTTATTTGTACAATTTTTTCGTTTATTTTCTTAATTTTTAGTAATTTTCTTCTTTGACAATCAATGATCAATCAATTTTTTGATATCAATGTTTTCTGGATGCCTGTTTTTAATTTTTAATAATTCTTACTTATTACTTATCTTATTAATTCAATAATTCAATTGATGTAAAAAGATAGGGTCATCATCTCATAAAATGTCCTAACTTTTGCTGTAAATAAAAAGGGCTATCATTCCTGGATTCCGCCTTAACACTGCATAATCGAACGAATCATTTATAGTTGTAATTCTTCTAATGTGATTTTTTTTCTGTTCCTATCCTTTTAACATCTCCAGAAACAGAAGCCATATCTAGTGACGGAGAATAACTATGCTTCTATTTCTTTAAGTGTTATTTTCCCTCTGTGGGTGTAATAATAGTAAACCTATCAAAACTAAAGTCTCGTCCGTCATCACAAATCACCATAAGTCAGTCGATTCAAAAAGGCTTGGAAAATTTCTATTCCAATGCCTTTTTAAACGACCACAATCTTAGCAATTTCAGACAACTTCTGGATCCTGTAGGACTTTGCTGAAGAATTCTTGTGCCGGACATAAACATTAGAACATTGATGATGTAAAGAGCGTACAAAAAAGAGGGATACTTCTCCGGAAACTAGCTTTTGTTTCATTTTTATAGTGTTGACATTGAAATATCATGACTTTTGATATAAATTGTTAATCAAAAATAATCCCAGAATTTGTTAAAAAAACACTAAATGTATATTAAGGTACAGATCCACCAAAGGAACATAGAGTAATATTTTGTGTTGCTGTGACAAGTTTCTGAAAATGTTCCATGGTTCCTTATTATTGCAGATTGTTTCGGAAACAAAAATAAAATATTGCTGATTGTTGCGTGTTTCCCTTCGAAGCGCAAAACTTCAAAGGAAAATATGGAACAAATGGCAACAAAACAAGTTTGCGAGATTTGTTTATTTTGTGGAGAGTTTCTTTTATTAGTTTGTGTGCGCATTGATAAATATTGATTAATAAACATTTTGCTTACGGTTACGAAACGACAAAATGTCATTCAAACGCAAATAAAACAGAACGCAAAATTTCGTTGCACAGTTCTACAGAGACCGCGAGTTAAAAAATCTGGCGTTAGCTGAAAGTTTCATTCCAAAATGATTAGCCTCCCTATACATATTACAAAGAGCGTTCAAAAAACAAACGGAGGTTGCGTTGGCCATGGAATTCTTTGACTTTCGAAAAAGTGTGGCAAAATTTCGACCTTGAGTTGGACATATTAGAAATTAAGCCCTTTGTTAATAACCGTATCGGATGCATGCACACATGCATAAGATATCTTTTGTGCCTTCTTCGACAAATTCCATCTCCTGGTCTTGGTTTAGACGACACTTGAGAACAATTTTGAATGACAGCTCCGGCCAAATGTAATGATTTGACCATTTCAAACGTCTATATTGTAAAAAATTAAACAAAAGCTAGATGCCATAGCCTCCTAATTCTCCGTTTTTTTTTGATTGCTCGTTTTATAGATGTACAGCCGTGGACAATCATAATTGCCAAGACACGTGGCCGGTTAGACTGGCGATTTTGACAGTCCACGGGTGTACATATAGGAATCGAAGAAAATTACAAGACTTCAGTGCAGCAATTGACTCAAGTTTTTTTCTCGTTGCAGACAAAATATAAAAAGTAACATTGTAGCATATCGTGGAATTAAAAAAAGTATTTCTAAAAAGATTATTTTCAATTCATGTTGCTATTTAAAACAAAGTTGGCTTTGTATCTCGAAAACAAATGAGGGTGCGACCATAAAAATAATTACAGCAAGTAGACATTATAGACCCCTCTATTATTTTTGGGTAAACCCTATATACCCAAATTTCGTTGAGATCGGAATTAGGATTTTTGAGATGTCGAGGTAATACCATACTTTTGCGCAACTTATGTGCGATGTATATTATTTCTGGTACAAAGGAATAATCCACGTCGAGGTAGATAGAAAAGATCAAACAAAACGGAGGTCCGCCACATTTTTAAACAAGTTACTTCTGTGGAAACAAACCGTAACGAGACATACCTAAACAAAACTGAAATGTTTCGAAAATAAGTTACGTGGCGAAGACAAAAAGTTTACAACTGTTGTTTGCTAAAACACAACAAAACACTTTTGTTTTTCTTACTGGCCATTTGGTTCCTGTATCACGGTTGACAACAGAAAACTTAATTTAAACTGTTTCAGTCTCAAGGTCAAACATTACAAAGTGTTTCCATGATCTACTAAGTCAAAAAACTTTCAACAAATGTTCAAGGACACAGGATGAACTCTGTCTGTGCACATATTATTTTGCAACTTTGAAATAGTTACACTGCAAGATGTCGCTTAGTATTGCAGCACAATAATTCATTAAAATATTATCGCAATTTATGTTTTAGACAGCCCTCGTATCTTTAAATTTATAATTCACAAATAGTTTGAATTTACATTTGAACTATAAAAAACATTTCTAAACGTTTTAACAATAGAAAAAAACAACTAGTAAATTATAAGCGAGTCGTTGTGTTCTAAAATTTGCAGCTTCTGTATCAATCAGATAGTCTCGTTAGAAAATTTACGGCGGCGGCCTCTCACAACATTTACACCGGAACAAGGCAAAAAGCTCTACCGGTAAATAACTCGTATCATATTTATAATTGGTCACACTGCCCATACAAGTCTAAATCAATTTATATATTCAAATATAATCACATAAACATCACTATAGTAGACGGTGTGGAGTTATAATGGAGTAACGTGAGTCATGCCAGTCATTATTCCGGCCATACCATCATCCTTAATGCGGCCTGAGTCGTTAATGCAAACGAGAATTTACTATGTTCGTATCGGGAGGTTTTCTGTTCACCTGCGCTAATTAGACGATTATTTAATAATAATTACGTAATACGGAGGAACGCGATGGTGCAATTAACGGGATCTGTGGCACACGACTCGCGAGAACGTCGACCACACGAACCGTTCCGTCCAAAAATCGGAACGGATAGGCCATTTCGTGGACTGAAATCAGCAAACATGTGCGCTGCGCCATAAACGTCGCTCGCAAAAAAGTCCGGGAGTCGAAGATTTACAGCCGCATCTCGATGTGCTCTGTGGAGGTTGCGGGTTTTATGGTTGTAACATCGATTCATATTTCGTGTGGGTTAATCGAGAGATTACGGCGGGAAAACGCTCTTCAGCCTTTGTCTTGCGTGATTCAGCGGATGGGGGATTTTTGCGTCCGGTGCAGATTCGGACCCGCACCGTTTCCCCATTTTCTAGAGCCGCATTAATTGGTCAGGTTCGTATTGTGCGGTTGGGAGTTCGTGACCTCGTGTGTGGCACATGTTTTATTAATGATCTGTGCGCTCATTGTTAGCCAACAATTTGTTAAAAACCCTGCTCTATATGTACAATTACGATTATTACAAGACACGTGAAATGTCCCGATGTGGCAGTTTCCCAACTTCGACCCGGCTTGAACTTGCAAATGTGCATGTGTGTGTGAGCGGTTCAGGTGGGCACTGCCGCAAAGGAATAGTGAAGACGCAAGACACTTGTCGATTTCAGCAATTTCAGGAAAAATCCGTTGAATAATGCAGCGCGGAGGATTGATTAGGATGACTCACGAGAAGTGGGCTTCGCAGGTGAATTTCCGCAAGATTTTCGGCGTGGGAACGTTTGACAGATGCCAGAAACGGACCGCTCCAGCGACTCAATGGAAAAATAAAGTAACGCGCCTCGTTTCGGTTATTTACCTACTTGGAATAATAGCCCCCACGATATAATCTATAATCTCGGGCGCTCTCGGAAATTATCAAGCAAAGTCACGAATCGCGCCCATATCTCCCAAATATCTTCCAACTGTAAATTTTAAGAAAGCTTAATCGCATATTCAGAACGAAGATTTGCACATAAAAAAGGTCAATTATGAATAATGCAAAACAGAAAGATTGATTGCGGTGAGTCATGTCGGATTTAGCGGACGTTGTAGGCAGGTGGAATTAACAATATTAGAAAATCGAAGGAAAAACGCCAACAGAAAAGACAAACCCAATATCTCACAGTCATCCTTGTAAATGAACTCTCGATACTCCTATATGGAACAATAACAACAATGCCCGATTGTGTATGCTTTCGAGAATTAATTAGTTCAAACCGGAAGATGTGAAACAAAAGACACTTTTTACGATTCTCTGCCGGTACGGTCTTTACGGTGTGGTCGGGCAGCCAATGGAACCGTTAACGAGCCGCCTATGTCTCGACAAACAAAACTTTTCAACAGACCACACAAATCCAGCGGTTTTATTCATTCAAGTTGGGAAATTTGCTCTTCACCTACGAATAACAACAAGTAAACACTTTTGTTGGACACATTTAGCATTTACGCCAAAATCGTTTATTTTTAGAATCACCAAATTTAATATTTGGACTACCAAAATTTCATAGTTATTTAATAAACAAATATGTAATGAAGGCGATTAATAATTGAGATACTTTTCTAAGAGACAAAAATTTGCTTCTAAAATGACAATTCGTAAAATAATAGTGTCACCTATTCTCGTAACCGTGATTACCATTGAAAAAATCGTGCATTAATGGAAAATCGTTGATTAATGTAAAATCATGCCAATATTGACCTACATGAATGAACGATTTCTCAGACGAAATCAGGCATTTATAGGCCGTTTAATAAACGGCGACGAAAAAATATTTTAAACCGTTTTACTTTTTTATAATAAATCTTCGTCATATGGAAGTTAATTTTTCCTACGTCCCGACAATTTTCTCCGTTTAATTTGTCAGTAACCTGCAAACGTTTCAATTTCAGAATTTTTAGAATTAGAATATTTGATTATCAAATTTCAAATATTATCAGTGGATTTACTTCACTAGGAAATATTCGTAATTTGGAGTTAATGGAAAATTCATTCATTTTATACTTTTGTGCCGAAAATCTTTGTTTTATAAGTAGTGAATACATTTTGTGTAATTTTTTAAATCGCATTATTTGATTTTTATTAGATAACAAAGACAATCAATCCGCGTCAGTTTTTTGTTATTAAAAGAATAAAAAATAAACGGCGACGAAAAAATATTTTACACCGATTTACTTTTTTCTAATAATAAATCTACATCATATGGAAGTTCATTTTTTTATCGTCCCGAAAATCTTCTCTGTTTAATTTGTCAGTAACCTACAAACGTTCAATTTTCAGAATTTTTAGAATTAGAATATTTGATTATCAAGTTTGAAAATTTTTTCTGTTTAATTTGTCAGTAACCTACAAACGTTCCATTTTCAGAATTTTTAGAATTAGAATATTTGATTATCAAGTTCGAAATATTATCAGTGGGTTTACTTTTCACTAGGAAATATTCGTCATTTGGAGTTGATGGAAAATTCATTCATTTTCTACTTCTGTGCCGAAAATATTTCGGTTTAATAAGTAAGTAGTGAATACCTTTCGTGTAATTTTTTAAATCGCATAATTTGATTTTTATTAGATAACAAAGACATAATCAATCCGCGTCAGTTTTTTGTTATTAAAAGAATAAATAAACCAGTTTTAATTAAAATGCAGATAGTCGCTTGACGGGGAGGAAAATTCATTCATTTTCTACTCCTGTGCCGAAAATGTTTGTGTTTAATAAATGGTGAATACATTTTATGTAATTTTTATATCGCATTATTTGATTTTTATTAGATAACCAAGATATAAGTGATCAATCCGCGTCAGTTATTTGTTATTAAAAGAATAAGTAAACCAGATTAAAAATGCAGTTAGTCGCTTGATGGGAGTCTCTCTCACTAGAGGAGCTGTAAGAAAACTACGAAGCACTCTTTAGGACATTTTATTAAATAATAGTATAAAATCTGCATATACGCTCAATAAGACTAAGTAAGGCACTATACATGGCATAAAAATAGCATATTGACTAGAGCTCGAGGTCGCCCCCTGTGTATGTACAAAAATATATTAAATTTCCTTACGCTAACTTATATACAAGTGGTAGGAATTATTTTGTACATGAATTTCCGCAGTGTCAGTCTTCGAAAAAGGCACTATTTACCAAAAAACAAAAAATACTGTCAAAACAGGAACCGAAAGGAATGTTCATCTGACATTAGGAAAACTAGCAACTAGTACATCTTCTCTTGATGCACTCCGGCGCCGCACCCACCTTCTGCATGTTTGGTCAAGAGCGACATCCTCGAAAAGGTCTTGCTGCACGTGGGGCACGAGTATTTCTTCACGTCCGAGTGAGTTTGAAGATGCGCCCGTAGATTGCTCCTGTCGGCAAAAGCACGGTTGCAGTAGGTGCAAGAAAACGGCTTCTCTCCGGTGTGAGTCCTGATGTGGCCTTGGAGGAGCCACGGCCGCGAGAACGCCTTTCCGCAGATGGTGCACTTGCAGGGGAGAGTGTGCGTCCTGATGTGCATCTTGAGCGCCCCCAACGAAACGTAAACTTTTTCACAAAACTTGCAACTGAAGGATTTCTTGGGGCCGTCGCCGGCGGCGCAATGAAACTGGCGGTGTTTGGAAAGTCCGGAGAACGTGGAGTAGCTTTTGCCGCAATCGGGACACTGGTGGCGTACACCTTGACGCCGCTTTTCCGACAAGTCTTCGGGGATGGTGGTCGGTGGTGGTGAAGCCGTCCACGAGGATGGACTCAGCGACGACTGATCGATGGGGTAGATGGCTGGACGCAAGGCGAGCGGTTGCAGGGGTTGCTGGACGTGGTGCGGCGGCGACAAGGAGCTGTCGCTGTAGGTCGGACTCATCCCCATGTATTCGGGGAACGGATACATGGGCGGATAGAGCGGGGCCACACTCCGGTGCCACGTCTGAGGAGCGTATTCGGGGCTGATGGGTGCTGGATACGCCAGACGTGGTTCGGGTTTGGGGTAGAACGGCGAAGGCGAGCGCATCGGCGGTGACGGTGGCGGCGACGTCTTCACCGAAGAGTTTGGCGAAACTGGACTTAACGAGGACGGAGACACCGAAGCTAGTCTTCCGGTCCTGCTGAGATCCTCCGGTTTGGTGCTCAAATTTTCGGGTTCATCTGTGGAAACGCAACAGTCAGCACCGGGCTACGACCGCCGCTAATTGATTACAAACCTGGTATGTCGTCAAACATTTGCACCGGACGCTTCTTAAGCGGACAATGCGCGTAGTTCTTAGCCATGATATCCAGCATCACAATAATCCAATCAAACGAGCACTCAGCACGACACGCACTAACGTTTCTCTTCGAGTCTCTGGTCGGTTCTGGGTGCCAACCGGAGGTCTACCTGTCTAATAATCGTCTCCCCACTCGCTTAAAACAGCTGAATCCACGTGCCGTTCAGCCAATCCGAGCGCGCGCCCATTCGGGCGTCCAATCGCAAGAACGAAGAGTGGGGAAAGCAGGTGTGCTACCGAATACGCTCAAAATATTGTTGTAACATTATATTGTTAATACATAAGCGATTTCTAGCGCGTTATTGTTGTGATTTTTGCGCAAAATCGCGCCTTTCGTCATCGTTTTGCAGCGGCGGCGCGCGGTGATTTCAACGCGCGAACAAGCGACAGGAATTGCGACAATGGGGGGTTGCACTAGATTACGAGGGTGCGTAACGGTCTCTTTGGCGCAGCTGTCAAGCGCGTGCCTCCACCGAATCGAAAATCGCGACGTTACAAGTGTGACACTTGCATCTTATCGATACCAGCAGGTTTACTCTAATTCGATTCATTCAAATCAAATAAACACACCTTGCGCATTTGTCCGCTCTAGTGTCAACCGAGCGCCCCTTATATTTGTTCGCATCAACACAGAACCGTCTTTATTCGCGACGCAGTTTGTTTAAACAATTCCGATGTGGGTCGCTCCTGTGGGAAACAAACTGGGCCACATTCTCAGAACCCTAATTGGACGTATCAATCGAACCGATTGCCTTGTAATTATGCCAAGTGGCGGCCTCATACGGGTCCTGCACCGTAATTATCCAGCATCTGATTTTCACTTAAATGCGGACTATCGAATGACAGGAGGGGTGTTGTTCGAATAGGCATTCGAACACCTTTTTCGCTGACAGATGCGATTTTTCGAACAATTATATCTGTTATACTTACTTCCCAGATTTACATCTGGACGCCAGACTCGCCCGTACTGTTCCGGTGGTCCCCTGTAATTTCCTACGGTTTTTCCAAATTTTATGCGAAGACGTGACACAACACCGGCCCGATTCAATTCAGGGAAAATCGCAAATTCCGCATGCGGCCGTCACCTGGTCCGCAAGTTCCCACAAAAGTAAAATCGTTCCCATCGTCTAGCGCGAGGGTATTTTTTTTCCTCGAACCACTCCCCACCTGATTTTGCTGTTGTTACAACGGACTCAAAGTGGAGCGACCACTCTCCGATAAATAAATTCATCTGCATAAGATACATTTGAATTTATAATTAATACGGCTGCAATTAGAGACGCGGCACTTTCTTGGTTTGTTCGCCACTTAAATTAATCAGATTTGCTGTAAGCGGTGCAATTTGCAGAAAAATTGTTTATCCGATTCATATAAAAACGCCTGCATAATGTGGCTAAAATTTGCCTAATAGTATTTTAATCAGATTTACTTTGATTGAAATGTCGTGCCCGGACAGTCTAATTGGTTTCTTTCGGCCACATCTTTGTCACTTTTTTTATTGTTACCTCTTGGCAGCTACGATTTAAAAATTACAGCTCGTCCTTCTAACATATACAAATAGCCTAACTCGCAAAATGAGCTGAAAAACTAAGCCAAGCCAAAACAAAATTAAACAATTTCTTTTGACATGGTGTTTGTTGAATGCATAAATAATAATTTTATTTCAATTTTGCGTTAATTTATTACACCTGTACTAAGTGGCATCAAAATGTTTGTTTAGATACAAAATGGGCAATTTGCATTTTAGAACGACGAAATATCTGAAAATTTTTAAGTGCCGGATAAACTGCTTCCAGACCTTTCGTCCACATCATGATTGTTTTGTAGTGGCGTTGTGGACGTGGGTGACGTACTCTTCTCGTCCTTTCACATCTAATTACAAAGACGAACAGTAAAATTTCACAATTTATAACGGTTTTCCCGATATTATTCAAGAATGAAAAAGGAGCGTCCTTTAGGGAAAACTGCTCAAGAACAAACACTCTTGGGCAAATGTGTGTTAGAAAATGGTAAATGATTGTTGGAACTATCCGGTCTGAAATAAACAATATGAACGAAAATCATAAATTCCTGATTTCCTGATTTTAAAGCGGTCATGCCAGCTGAGCGAAATTCTTCGGCAATCGAGTAAGTTCAAACACTCAGATAGATACCAGACGGTATTTTACAAAAAATTTACAAAAAAAAATATACCTACATGGGAAGGTTTTATTTTTATTTTTGATTTCTCACAAAAATTTATTCTTGATAAAGAATCTGCTTGCTCTCAAATCTCTAAAAAACAATTACATTTTATTGTAGTCAAAGGATGCTGTGGTATCTAATGTAAAATACATATTTACGTGCCACTTCACTGTGATAATGCATGCAAGTATTTTTAACAAACACTTTTAATGAACGGAAAAAACAACAAAAGACCACAGTTAATGAAAAAAAATAACGCAAACGATAAAATACAAGTACGAACAAATTATGACAGGAATAACCATACAGATCAGAGTGCAGTTGCAAAATAAAAGCCCTAAATTACAAATAGGTTCGTATGGAGCGGTAACAGCACAGCACACTTCGA
Organism: Eledona agricola; assembly: GCA_964023215.1. NCBI lineage: Eukaryota > Metazoa > Arthropoda > Insecta > Coleoptera > Tenebrionidae > Eledona > Eledona agricola. The sequence goes on from OZ026854.1 coordinate 14,307,576, forward strand.
CTACAATAATTTATAATGATCATGTATTTTTAATTTGGACTTGAATATTTTTATCGATAATTAACAATAGCTGTAAGCGAAATTATGGCGAAACAACTGTCGAAACTTTAGGAAATGGGAAAAAATTACAGCAAGGGTAATTCACGCGATGCTAAATCGATATCACCCGCTAAAAAATAAATGAATTAAGATAAATCCTTTTCTGAATAGTCAACATTAAGATATTTGTAGAAATGCTAAAAAATTATAATTGCTATGACAGTGACAGTTGTTTCAATCCAAATTTTTCAAAATATATAGATTTACAAAAAAATTGTTGTTACGTTTAAATGAAAATGAAATTGTTATTTAGGGAGCTTGAGAGCAATCAGGCTACTTTATCAAGAATACATTTTTCTGCATAAGCAAAAATTTTAAAAATATGACTGTATATAACCCCATTCGTGGACATAGGTAGATACTGTAGAATGACGAAATTAACGTAAAATCACTCCGATTGTTCAGGTTTTCAAAATTATGTAACTGTAATTTTCAATAAGTTAGAACTGGCCAAGTTTTCTTTTAATCGTTTCCCGTTGAGTTGCACAACCAGTGCAAGAAACCGTATAAAACACAAACCACTAAATTTTGGAGAAAATACCATATGGTTAGAAAAAGTCAACGCCACCCAGAAAAGCGGTGTTTTAACAATCGACAACTCCAAAACTAGAAAAGTGATAGTCGGACTATTCAGGCGGAAGCGTTTATGTAGATGAGCGTTATTTTTGGTAATTGTTCAATAATTCATAGTCTTCGTTGCGATAATTGGAGGCGGCGGCATTCAGATTTCGGTGTTGAAATCGGCCAGAGGGTGTCGATAACGTCGGCAGCTGTTGTGGGAGCATGTGTTTGTTGCTATAGTGCACCGCTAAGGTGTTTCCGAGGTATTTATTAGTATTAATTAGCGTGAGTCATCGGCGGAGAGACGATTGTTTATGAATAACGAGGCGTTTAAGTGATGGGATTGAACTTCCTCGAAGTGATGTTTATGCAGCGAGGTGCACGGATGCGAATGCTGAAAAAGCTGAAAAACTCGCGTGGCCAATTTATTAAATTTACAACACCATAAAGGTGGCGATTCGCCTTCCCAAACGACTGCCGACGACTTGTAAATGTAAATTATAATGTCCTTTTGAATGCGCCCTTCAAGCATAACAAGTAGGACAATAACCGCGTAATGCACGTGTTTTGCCTATATAATAATATAAATCCGCCATCTTAAGGAGTGGTAAGTAGAGGTGTGCGTCATAACCGGATGTCTGTTCCGGTCCATGCTCATCTCAAATGGTCCATCACGTTTGGTCGGAGCAGGTTAGGAAAAGGGTGACCCCATTCAAATTGGAACCAGTTTTTGCAACCGTAACTCTTCAACTCCTCAAGGCTCAGTTCCATGTTCCATATCTCATCTAAGTAGGTACTCGCAGGATTTGAGCGAGAGTTTTAGCAATCGGCGCAGTCGCCAGTACCCAAATCTCGGCGCGATTTATAATTTATACAAAAAAACCGTAAAGGGTGTAAGGGTCCGTGGTTTATTTTCATGTAGAGCACCTGGCAGAGAAACCAGGTCGGCAAGTTAGGGCACACCTGGTTGAATCGGCGACTGGGGCCACCACCCTTGATTTAATAAGTAGTTTTTTATTCGCCGAGACGATGATGGTTCTGAAATGGTTGTTTGAACGCGTCGTCGTCCAAAAATTAGTTACGGCTCTGTCCGGTGACCTTTTTTCGCGGACCGACCGTAAATAAAGAAGGTCGGGGAGGTGAAACCGGCCTACGTTTTTGGTAAATCGTTTGTTTATCTTGAGGCGAACAAATTCGCTCTTAATGTCCGACAGATAAACGTCTTAATGGCGGCGACGAGCAAAAATCCGGTAAACGTTTTAAATGCAGATCACGATCGATTTCCCGCGGGGTGAAAGACAGGTCCATTAGTACAGACTCTCAATGAGATTATTGCGGCGTTGCGGCGGCTGATAGTGTCGCGATTGACATTTGTTGCGTCGTAATTGTTTCAATATTTGAACGCTCCGAGCGCCGGACAATAACGATAAATTATTATTATCGAAGTGTGTGCAATTTTCGGGAAAGTCCACGCGATTTGAAACTGGCCTCTAAACAAATTGTACGTGGACACTGATTGATCAATGGGACAATGGGAGATTCGGGTACGATGGCAAACTCAGTGCGTTTTTGGCAAAATGTCACAGCTGCAACATTATGAAATTTCAAAACTCCTTTGAACTAACGTTTCATCTAGCGTATCTACTAAAATGAAACGGGGCTGCGTAGGCCTTGGAATTGCTTGGACGTTTGATAGAGTGTAGCAAAATATCGACCTTGATTTGTCGATATTCGCAACTGTTACAAGATATAATACATTCAATGGCTTTTTAACAAATTTCTTCTTCAGGCGCCTTTTTTATTGACAATTCCTCTCAAATATCATGATATGTCAATGTCAAACGTGTACACTGTAAAAATAAAACAAAAGCTAATTTCCATTGCCTCCCGAGCCTCAGTTTATTATTGTACAGGCTCGCGCAAAAATATAGAATCACCTCAATATCTCAAAAACTATAATACTTATAATACCGGGTAACTATAAATGATTGACATTTTTTGTGTTAGGTTGACAATATTTTTTTACTCTTCCATTGGGTACACTGATTTTCAAATTTGAAATTGTCAAATAAACGTCAAATTTAAAAATTGGCCATGTCAGAATTGTTTTCAAAATGGTTTTTACAGCTGGAAGATCTTTTCGATCACTCGCTGTAACCATTTTCTCCGTTATTTGTCACTTTTCGTTCGCCATTATTCAGTAAGTTATACTTTTTGACAACAATATTCTAACCTTAAAAGTTAATAGACATAAATCACGACGACAGTTAATCTGGTACCAATTCCTCACTGTTGCCAATCACCCAAATTTAAATCAATTATTTATAGTCATCCAGTATAAATATAATAGGAGTCTATAATACATATTTACTTTAATTTTTGATAGTAGCATAGTTATTTATTTTTGCGATACAAAGCTAACCTATTTTATTGAATAGCAATGCGGGTAGAAAATAATCCTCTTGAAAAGACCATGTTTTCTAAATTCAACGATATGCCACGATGCTATTTTTTATCTTTTGTTTACAGCGAGAATTTTTTTTTATTATTTATATAATTCAAATCGCTGCTGAAAATGTTATCATTCTTAACATGTGTCATCAAAACTAACCATAACAGTGTCTGAAATTGAATAATAAAAATAACTGAAAAAACGGGTAATAGTAAAATTGCATTTTACAACAAATGTGCAAAATGTTTTTACACTTGGGAGTTACCCTAAACATTTTACTAATATCTTAAATTCAAAAGCAAATAACGTAAAAAATGTTGGTCTAAATGATAGTGTAGTTATCGTAATTTTGATTGATAAAACTAATCTAGGAAATTCAATTTTTACGTTTTTTAAGTTAGGTCAGTACATATATTCCTAAGCGGGCGATTTAATGCTCACGGAAATTTGAAAAATTTGCTTTAATTATTGTTTTGGTTAAATATTTGTAGGGATTTAAAATGATTCGGTTAATGTCGTTGGAATCAAATCTATGATAATATAGACACATCGCATAAATCATGCGCAATAAAAATATTTATGTAAACAAGTTTGGTTAACACACATGCAACACATTCAACATTATAAATTTAGCAAATATCAAGTTGGTAATAATGGTTTTGTTTATTTCTATATTCGTAATAACTTGTTTTTAACAAGATAGCCATAAATCACTGTTTGCAGTCACAGCATGAATCCAAATAAAAATAAATAAAAAGTGCTAAATATACGCCAGAAAATACGTTATGTTGTTTATATCTTAATTTTCCCTTTTAAATTCTAATTTTGCCCAGTAAATATAACTATTTTATTTGCATTGTAAGTTTTTGAATACCTCCTGTCGTAACGACAGTAACAATACGAGTACAAACGACTGTCGTAAAACAATAAATAGATCGTAAATTTTGAAACGAGTTTTAATTCCAATGTGCTAGGTATAAATTGTTCATTTTCAAGATCAGACCACAAAAGGAAATCAATTATTTGCTTTATATCCGGTTTTTTCACATTTTTCCTCTGCACATGCAACATTTCAAAGAAATGCATCCTCTGACGCCGATCCGAGCTTTATAATCGAAAAACGTCGATTCCTTATCATAACAAAATATTCACTGTTTGTAGTTTACTTGTCTGTGCATACACAAAGTGTCGTAAATCTGCCCAACGGTTCCCGTATCTTATCTCCGGTGTGTCTTGGCAAAATTGGGCAGATGTCCGTTTGCCTCGTCTGGAGATGACACTTCAGCCCTCCGACGTTCTATCTATATTTGGCCACTTAGGGGCGGCGAAACAAAAGTAAACATCAGCGTGCACGCACGAAGGGATGAACACTCCCTCGCACGTGCTGGGCGCGAGGCAGATGGAGTGTTTTCAAGAAAGATGGGTTTTCCGCTTTTACACCTAAGACGTGGTGCGACAAAATGGTAAAACCCACTTTATACACAAACATGTACTATCAGTCTATTGCGTCACGGTTTCCGAAAAATTGTCAAATCTCTCAACAGCTTGCATCACAGCGCTTCGTTTCAAATATTTACCGCTTCACACTTTTCGCACATTTTCTATTTATCATATCACTTTATTTTTGTTATAGTGTTATATGTTTTTTTTCCTGCTCCGCGTCTATAACAAAGCTGTTAAATCACTCAATTGAGTGCTTTAATAGCTCTTTTAGTTTTATAATGGAACTAGTGTAATTTAGTTTTTCTTTGGTGGTATGTTATGATGAGAAATGTCGAACGTAAAAGTAAACCCCAAAACAAAACGTTACAATAGTTTTAATTTAAATTATCTTTCTCCAATTATTATAAACATCGATCCTTACATTGGATGTGTCTTGAGCACTTAAATTAATCTCAAGTTATGTTGTTGTTACAATATTTTGCTGAAAATAAATTTCACCGCCTACTGTTGTGGCGTCTAATTGTATTTGAAAATCATAATTTCAAAAATTGGTTTATTTTTAATTAAAAAATGCATAAAAGATGTTAAATATCAAAAATAGTAAAAAAACTCGTTCTTATCTTAAGGCTATTACCGCACTCGTTCTTTATAAAACTTGTCGTTTTATAAACTTGGATTCATGCAAAAAAATATGCCTCATGGAACTTGTTCTTTAATATACTATTAGGTAATAATAAAATTATTAATAATTCGCATAGAATGCGCTTGTGGAGTGGGAGATGTTAGTTAAACAGATTGTTAATATGCGCTATGATCGAAATACGAATAGTTTATTTATTTTTCAATCATTGGTTTTGATGAAAAATTAAGAGAGGTATGGCGTAAACCTATGTACGGACAAAAATGTGAAATAATATATGAGATGAGAGATGATTTAGTTTCAATGTTTTGCAACAAATGTTTATATTATTATTCCTACTTTAATCTTGTTTCGCAACCACTGCAAATAACACGAGTAAAAAACAGAGCCTCAGGCCACGGGATCAATTTTTTACAGTGTAGACTCTTGATATTAACGTGATATTTGCTAGAAATTGTTAATTAAAAGTTTTTAAGCGATCTCCAAACTTCTCTTCTGTCTTTCGGCAACAGACGCCTATAGATAAGGTTGTTGCGGAGAACTTAAAACCTGAAATTTTGCTCTACTACCTAATTTAGAAGAGCTTCCATTGCCTACTTAGCCTCGTTTTATTTTTATACACACAAGAACGAATTTTTGGCAAATTTGCGTAAACGTTTCCGGTGAAACTAATAAAAATTTATTGGGGCCGTCAGATGCGTAACAGATAAGCGAACACGTAAGAGGAATGTGGACGTAAATAATCCAAGTACTAGAGATTCGTGGCCAGATGTAAATTAATCGAAATCGCCACTAAATCACCAGATCGCAGTCGAATAAAATTCCTCAACGTCTTGTATTTCCCGAATTTACAAGATCGAGGACTGCTCTCAAATTCGATTTAAATAATTTATCTGTCGTGTTTCGCATTAGATTTCCTTGTCCTCATAAACAAGCACCGAAACGGTATTCGAGATTCCGTCGAGATTTCAGTGCGTGTTCTTTTCTGAGCAGCATCCGCTTTGGAATCCGATTTGAAAGGGTTGCGTCCACTTGTTGACCGAGAAATATTTGCAAGAAACGGCAGGTGCATTTGGAGAATTTCTTGTGCTTTACCTGTTGCTTGCTGCAAGTGAGTCCGGTGGTATTTCGGCTGGCGGTCCAAGCAACTCGAGCACCCGCGTCCAATTGCGACAAGAAGTAAAACGAACTTGGTCGTCTGCAATTCTCAGACTGTTTTGTACAGTTTGATGGTTAAATTTCGCGATGCGTGTGCGGTTCTTGCAATTTAATAAAATCAAGTGAAAGTATCAAAATAATAATAAAGCCGTATTAGCGAACAATGAACCATTAATTTGTCTGGCGGAAGGTGTGTTATTAAGTAAATTAAATCTAATTATATAAATCAATTACGGCCCACGGAGATGTTACAAAACCCCGAATTAATTCATAATGTCAAGAATATAATTGCTGGGGTTTTTGTTGATCAGCACCGTGGACCGCATCATTGTCTGGTCGCTTTTTATTCACCAAACAACGGCTTTGCTTTTGAGAAATAGCGATTGCGAGTGCCACGACCTGCACTAATTAATTCCATCTGCCTCAAACGTGTATAATCGGACTCGACCTACGATCAGTAAAGTCGCCGCAGAACGGTCTTCGACTCTTTAATTTTATTAGCTCGGCGATGTTTTGTAATTGGAGCGACGCTTTAGCGGAAAATCGCCATCACGCTTCTTCGACTCAACCGGCAGACCAAGAAATATTAAATTGCGCCGTGAAAGATGACTTCGCCTCTAAATAATGTGCGTACAAATAAAAACGGAGGCTGAGGAGACAATGGAATCTAACTTTTGTTTTATTTTTTACAGTGTAGATGTTGCACCTTTGACAGGAACGTCAACAAAAACTTGGTCAAAAGACGTCTAGACAGAGATCTGATGGATAAGAAATTTGTTGAAGATGACATTAAATGTATCTTATGTATTGTATCCGTTATTAATAAACAACTTAATTTTGAATATGTCCAACTCAAGGTCGAAGTTTTACTACACTCTTTCGAGCGTCAAAATTATTGCATGGCATACGCAGTTTCGTATTATTTTTGTACGCATGTTCTCATACATTCTCTAAAAACTAGTTTACTGGTATATGGAATTCCAGTGTTTTTTGGTATCAAAATTTTAAAAATAACTATAAATTGAGAAATAGATTTACACATGAACAGGAAAAGTGGTAATTCCTGATTTTTTAAATTTGAAAATTATGAGATAACATCCAAGTTTAACCAAAGCTAAATATTGCTTCTAATGCAAATGTTACTTTTGCAGATTTTAATCTGAGGTTTTAAAAAATAAAGTATTTTAAATTCACCGAATTAAAAATATTGCTCAACGTTTTATATTCGTTGCTGCATAGTGAAAGAGCACACAAACATCTAAATTTTTTCCGGTATAATTGTAAATTACAAATTAAAGACAGAATCTCTGGTGCAATATTTTTTAAAATACAAGTTAAAAATAAGAGAGATTTGAAATATCAAAGGCAAAAGCAAAATATAACAAGTTGAGTTAAAAAAATATACATAAAACATACAATTTTATTGGAAAAGAAATTGGTTTGCAATTTTCAATCAGAAATAAAGATTTTGATAACTATTTGTAACGTAATTTTACTCTAAACTTTTACAACATTATTTTAAACCTTATTGTTTTTTGTAATAAATAACACACATGTTCCACAGAATTTACAAATAGTCCGAATCAAAAGTTATCAAAAATTCAAAATAAAATTAAAACATGCATCGGTTTTTTATTTTACATTATAAGCCGGGCTCGGTTTTAACTAGGATTTTTCAATTTATTAAAATAGGAATTTTAAGAAATTTGAGTGAACTAAATAACGCATTAGATTTTTTTGGCTTTTTACAATGACTGTTTACAATAAAATTAAATAATTTTTCTAACAAATTTTAAACCAGACATTATTCTGACTAGAAGTATTTTTTAAGGCGTCCATTTTTATTTAAACTATTCTTAAAGTTTATTTTTCTAGATTTTTTGGAATTATTTTAAAATGTTCCTCAAATTATTTTGGAGCTCAATAATAATTGCGCTTTAGTTTTAAAATTCACTTGAGTTCTTCTCAAAACACCACTCAAATTTAGCCACACCAATTTAAAAAGGCCTTGCTGTATTGACAAAAATACATAAATTTCTAACTTGGAAATTCACTGAATTACCAAAATCAAAATATCAAATGCACACTCTCATCTCTAAAATCCGTGTCCACGTGCTGTTCAAAAATATATAAAAGACAGGCTGATTGTTTGTCTGCAATATTAACAATAATCACTTCGCTGCTAATACGTCATAATAAAAATGTGTAACTTATCTGTACGTCTCTTCAAATAAATTACACTCAACCTTACCTGATAAAATAATCTTATAATGACCGGTAGTTCGATAAAACCGTAGTTTCAGGTTCACAAGTTTCGTAGTTTAATGTACTCATGGCGCATGCGTCCATGTACTCCTTAGAGATGGGAGTATGCATTTGATATTTGATAATTCTATGATTTTTTAAAGTTTGAAATTCAAGCTTTTTACAACAAATAAATGTAGGCTTTTTCTACATTAAAAGTTCAAGTTGTGTTGCAGGTAGAACTCAAACGTATATATTTTAAATTTAGAAATTACAGCGAAATTTTTATTGAGCTTCAAAATAATTCGAGTAACATTTAGTTCCAATAAAATTGACCGAAATGTAACTGAAGTAATTTTCAAGTAGTGTTTTTCGGTAACGTCAATTTAATTCAGTAACATATTTATACACGTAATTACAAAATGTATAAAACACTGTACACTTAATTTTCATCTTCAAAAATAACACACATAATTTTCGAGTTTACTAATTTGACAGCGCTATTTAATTCGACGACTAAAAAAGACAAATGTCTTTAATTTAAAAAATGCTATAAGATTCATGTATAGTGTTATAGAAAATATCGTCTGCATTGTTATTTCCTACTGAAAATTCGATGCCGTCGTGTTCAGTATAGACATGCAAAAAGAGTAATTTCATTTTTTTTTAATAGAAAATTAAGATAAATAAATATTTAGGTGGGATTTTTTAGTGTCCGACCGAACTTCGGTTCGAACGGTTTCGGTTTCGGCCTAATTTCGGCGAAAAAACTGGTTTCGGCTGTCATCCGGCCGAAACCGAAACTGCATTCGGGAGGTTTTGCAAAGCTCTTTTTATTTTGATACATTCGATTGAAGATTATTTGCATCAAAAATATTTATTTAGTTGTTGTATATGGTTGATAGGGACCTATTAATTTGAATTTTATTGTAGTTTGTTAATAAGAGTACCATACAAAATGACCAAAGTTTAGAAAAAATAATTTTGTTAAGATGATTGTGTACCTTCCTACACATATTTACTAGGTAATTTCTTTTTACTTTAAAAGCATTAATTTTGTTTTGTAGCTTTTATTTTATTTCATAATATTAAAAAAAAGTATATTTATTTGTGCTTTTTTAAATAAGGGGGGTAATAATATGATATGATAAATTAATGATTACTTAAAATATCAGAGGCTGAATGATTAATATGTGATTGGTTAAAAAAATAATAATAAAAACTGATTATGATAATTTTTACTTTGTTTTTCCCACGAAAATATGAAATTTCGGTTTCGGTTTCGGCCGAAACTGACACTGAAGCCGAAATTCGGTTTCTGTTTCGGTTTCGGCCGTAAAAACTAGTATCGGTCGGACCCTAGCGATTTTTCAAAGCATTTTTGAAATTGTAAAGAAATACATGCACATAACTCTTTCTTTGAAATACATGCCCTACATTCATTTGTAATCCAAATTTAAAAAGTGCTATAAGATTTTTCTATGGTTCTATAGAAAATAACGTATGCACAGTGTTATTTCCTACTGAAAATTCGATGCTTTGGCGTCGTTTTCAGTATAGAAATGCAAAAAGGGTATGATAATTATTTTTTAATAGAAAACATTTATTTTTCGAGGCATTATTGAAATTATAAAGAAATACACGTACATAATTCTTTCTATGAAATATGTTACATAACCTAGATTAATTTGTAATCCAAATTGTACGTAGTAGAAAATACTTTGGCGTTCCATACTGGCAAAAGAATGCTCGCTACAAATCGCGAAGACGCAACAGTTGCAGGAAGTGGTCGTAATGTTAGGTTTTTTGTGCAGCCGCAAGCTTTCTAATTAAAGCTGAGCCAGAAGTGTATCATGCTGAGCGTCGGCAAAGCGACACCACAACCGCAAACTCTATAAACGTCTCTAATTAATATCGCATTGACACCGCAGAGCTGAGCCGTGTCTCGGTGCGAGCTGGGGCTCAGTGAATCGGAACCATGCGTGGGCCGATTTTTTATAATAGCACCTGTTCCCTATGATATAATGGAATACTTATGTTGGTTCAGCGGCTGTCCGCTCGTTAAACTCTCTTACACTTTAAGTGAAAATAATAAATATGGCCGATAATACGGAATACCTTTCGTATTGCGAGCACGCCGGACTACTCACTCGCCACTCAATTCGGTTTCCTTCTTGTTCTCTCGCTTTGGCGTTGCGCAATCGTCATTAAAATCATAAACGTTGTTGCGGCTATTGTGCGGCAAAAATGGCTTTTCGCAGGCAGACACGAACGGCAATGATATTTAAATAATCGCGAATTCATGGAATGCAATCAATGGTAATTTATGTAATGTCGCTACCGCCTCGTTCCAGGAGAAAAATTCATGGCTAATGCCACGACGACTGATACCACGGCGGGCTACAATGTCCGGCCGCTTTTTAATGGGAGAGTTCGACCGAAACATAAATCACCGGCACCGATTTTTGCTCTTTACGATTGCCCCACAGTTGGCTGACCTGATTCGTTGACAGACAGCACACACGCAGTTTTGAAACAAATTTATGTCCAAAATCACGATTTCGATCGTTTCTCAATCGTGTCGAAATTATTTGTTTGGTGTTAATTCGTCATGTGCCCAGATAAAATCGGATCTTGCGGCCAGGACCGGCCTCGCACCACACGAACCAAACCGCAAACTGTTATGACGAGTTTTTGTCGTTGTTGCAATTTTCTCACAATATTTTACACGATTCGATATTCGCCTCCTCGCCGAATGTTAATGTTATGTTAAAAATAAAAGGAAAATTAAAAATTAAAATTTGTGCGTAATATTTGGTATTGATCACCAGCAACCCACACTATTTTTGTTATTATTATGATCTTGCCCTGTGAATTACTAAAATCGAACAAAACACGTTTACAACAGAAAATACGTCCGTTATTGTTTTTGTATAACAATTCATATTAAAGAGAAAGTTCAACTAATAGAGAGTCAGAAAATAACATGTGTTTGTCTGAGACTCACCGCTTACTAAACCTACTAAATTACATGATATTTGCTCTGAAAGATCAAATAACGAATACAATAGGAAGTAGAGTGGAGAAAAAAAGGGATTCTCAATAGGCCATAGAATCTAGCTTTTTATTTATTTTTTGCAGTGTAACATTGACATATCATGACTTTTGACAGCTGTCAGTCAAAAAGTTGTTCAAACAACGTCTAAACCGGCTCCTGAAATGTTGTAAAAAATGTGTTTTAAAAAGCACTAATTGTATCTTTTGCTCCGTCCCGAAGCGGAAAACCTAGAATTTCTCCAATTCAGAGTCAAAACTTTACTACACTCTAATCGTTATATTTATAACAGAAAAAATGTTTCTTTTATTTATTAGTTCAAATCGATAAAGTCGTTGTTTACTAAATGCTCAAAGCTAAGGGTAGGTGCTTTAACATGATATATAAATTTCCGATTCATGTTGAAAGCTCAAAAAAATGATGCTCAAAAGCATCTTTGCTGTCTAATTACCCAAATCAAGAAAAAAAATCAAGAAGAAAGGAAATAAATAAACTTACAAGGACTTGCAGGCGGAAGATGAAATTTTTGTCGGGTGACTCACTGTTTATTAGATGTAAAGCAGGTAATTTAACAAGATGTGCACTTAGTGTATCAGTATTTACCAGAAGGCTTAAAGCTCACTTACATAAAAGAAGTAGGTAGATAATAATTTGCCAACGTAAATGAAAAATATTTGCTTTTGGCCCGGGTGGTCAATGCACAAGAGGGAAAGCGGAAAAACAATAAATCACATAAAAACATGTTCGGCATTACTGCAGAATATGAATATAATATAGGTAAATGCACAATTTGGATAATTCATATAAAATTTGTTAATAGATGTCGTGTATTTAGACAGCAATTCAGCAACATAAGAAAAAATTACTAAATACAAAATTATCCACTTAACTTTCATCTTCTTTATAAAAAGCGAACAACTAAAGGTGTTCTCACAGGCATTCTCAAGAAGTCTTGAAATGAAGCTTTTGTTTTATTTTTAATAGTGGACACAATAGTTTACAAGCTTGACATTGACTTATCATGACATTTGACAGAAACGATGAAAATTTGCTCATACGTTGTGTAACTGGACGCCTGGAGTTTGTTAAAAACGATACTACATTTTAATGTAGACGAAGACGAACCGAATATATTCTGCATTGTAACAAAATCCAAAGTTTTTGTTACATTCTATACGCCCATTGTTTTTCTTTTTTTCAGTTTTCAGGAGAATGTTTTCCTGCAAAGTATTTAAAACTGTGGACTCCACATTGAAAATAAAAAGTTTATTCAAGTTGCTGTTTAAAAACTTTACAATCTCTCTCACATTATTTTCATGCTAAGGGAGGTTCCAAGTTTAATGATATACATATTTAATTGACCATTTGTTTATAATTTATTATTTATTTTTTACAACAATTTCTGTTACATTTGTTTTATTAGATTGTCAAATTAGGTTTTCCAGTTAGATATCCAGTGTAATTTTTTTACACGATTTAGCAAAAATGTGCAAATTGACCCATTACTTCTTATCTTCTTCATTGTAACTATATGATTTAAAAAAATTCCTATTCAGATTTTTATGTCCTGCACATTTAGTCACGCATTTTTATAACTTCAACTGTTTATTTACCAAAATCGATTACTATCGCATTACACAGCGCAGGTAGCTCAAATGGTCATCATAGGAACCTCAGTGTTGTTATTGAGTTGACTTCTTCATAACAAATTTACAGTCTCTTAAATACATATTCAAACTGTACGGTTGTTAACTTTTGTATTACATATTGTGAAGCCCTTGGTTTCAGTTCCACAAGAACGTATTTTCCTGAATCAAGCAACATCCACATCGCCTTCACTCCATTTAAGGATTTTTCTTTGCCTGCGAACTATTAAAACCGAAAAATATGAACTGTAAACGGAGAACCTATTGTTCGGAACAGGTAATGAGTGCAAAAGCAAATTTTTTACGTTCCTCAAGTTGTGTGTTTTTTTGTCTTCGGGACAGAGAACCGCCTGAATCCGAGCCTGCGTTGGCCCAATACACAGCCCACTTGTTCCGCGCGCCTAGCGGTACGTTTGTTTATCTAGCAAGCCTTGGAACGGGCGCCGCCTGCCCAGATCTATAATTGATTTCACATACACCGCGTATTGTTTCTTCAGAAGTAAAAAGCTGATTGATATTATCACCTGCTATCGTTGTTAATAATGTTTTTTGTGCGGACGCAATTAAAACTCATTTTTTCGGGGCGGAGGGTCGGGCTCTCACGGCCGCCACAAAAGAATTCTTAGACGATATTTTTTAAGCATCGGAGAATTTCCATAGATTTAATCACGTATGTGAGGTGAGGGCAGTGTTTTGTGAGTATTTCGGTGCGTGATCGCGCATGTCCCTCTTGATTCAAAGACAGGATGAGCATTCAGTCGTCTTCCGTCGAACGCTTGAAAGGGCTCGCTCATGAAAGCGGCCGCGAAGATCTGCCGCCCTAGACAATGGGTCGTGGTGATCGATCCTCGAACGCTTTAACAGGTCGTTCCGCTGTCTCTTCGGTTCGAGGATGTCAATTAGGCGCTTTCCGCAACGATTTTTTGCCGCACAGGAAGATCGACTCTCCTGCGATCCGTTCTGGACCCATCGGGCGCGGTTAAGTGGGCGTCGAAGGGTCACTTCCGGCGCAAATACGGTAGCGACCCGGACCCACCTGGACTACCAGCAACCGCTCATTACGCCCAATTATGGCCGGCCACGTCTTCAGACCCTTGCACAACTCGCATTTGCATTAATAAAGTATAAATTAATGCCACGCTTCGAGAACCACTGGGGCGGAATAAGGTTGCACTGATATTTGAAAATATCTATGAAGTAGTCCTTATTATTCCACAGCGCTGGCGGCGGAATCGCCTCTTTACAAGGCAATTAATTGTTGTTGTATTGTTACGCAACAGAAGAATTGGTAAAAATGCGCGCAACCTTGTTCGAGTTCGATATTGCCCCAAACTACGCCGATTTATGCTTGTCGATACACTCCCGCACGTGCGTAAGGAGAAAGGATTCGAATGGAAAAATCGGTCCCTCCTTCGATTGCTTGCACGAAAATTCACAACGACTCGTCTGTCGCTTCAAGATGCTGAAACACGATAGCGAAACGTCAGGTAGTTAGTTGTCAAACGACACCTTGCCTGTCGATTCGTGTTTAATCTTGATTTTGGACGGAATCGCTCCAGACATCTTATTTTTACACGGACAAAATGTTTGGACATCTAATGGCTCCCGGATCTGATAGCAGGCAGTTTGTTCACCATTTTTATGGGGCTTTGTGCACACGTTTGCGTCAATCATGTCTGTAAATGGTGCTGCCATAGAAATTTCAATTGTCTTTCATCGGCTCATTTTTACAGCCACTTCTGTGCTATTAGCAAATGAAATAATTATCACCTGTACTGCGAGTTGAAGACTTATTCACGCGCCGCAAAAATGACAAGAGTTGCGTGTTCATGACAATTTATTCTTGGCTGCAAATTAATAACAATTCTAATGTTATCTAGTCTATTCTATCATTTCCATGCCAATAGGCAAAATAAGATCATAAGCGCTTAAGTACGAGGGTCATTTGAAAAGTTCTCAGAATGAAAGATTGGCGGCTATTTAATTACAATTTTTGGGTT
Organism: Eledona agricola; assembly: GCA_964023215.1. Lineage (NCBI taxonomy): Eukaryota > Metazoa > Arthropoda > Insecta > Coleoptera > Tenebrionidae > Eledona > Eledona agricola. The sequence goes on from OZ026854.1 coordinate 14,322,874, forward strand.
ATCTAGTAGCCGCTCTCATCATTTTAAAATGGACTACCAAGTTGGTCGAAGCCTGGAGAGTCCAAAAGATAACCCTCGCTGCGGAAGAACAAAAAGTGCAACAAGTGAAAAAATCTGTACAAGTTATAATGGAGATACATAGGCGCCATACCATAGTGACGAAAAATCAAGAAATCGAAGCGGAAGCAAGTCAGCTCCCGTCTTAAAAGAGAATGCGAATAAAGTTTAAAAACGATTAGCAGCATTGTTATTTAAACAATCAGCACGCTACAAAATCCATAAATTAGTTCTGGAAGATCGGCGACTAAAGATTTCTGTGATTTCTAAGACTGCTAAAACTAGAAGCTGACTAGGCCATGGTGCCGCCCATTACTGAGCAAAAAGCAATTCGAGTAAAAATATCGCTGAAGTTTTTGACCCGCTTTAAAGGTAATCGTACTGATTTAATCCGCCGATTGGTAACCACTGATGAACATTCGGGTTCTTCACCTTCAAAGAAGGCACTTTCAGAAAAATCTACAAGAAAGATGATGAAAGCAATTTTTCGGGATGCCAAAGAGGTAGATAAATTACTTTACAAATGGGCAGAGCATAACGAGGGCATATAAGCGTCAAGTACGCATAATACGGTACGAAATTCTACCACATGGGTCTTCTTCGCCAAATGTAGCTCATTCAGATTACCATTTGTTCCCGAACAGAGATTTCCTTCTGGTGATGCGGTTAAAGACGCGGTTGAATAATATTTTGCAGACGTCCCGGAAACCCACTTTTAAAACGGGATATTAGCATCATTGGACCAAGTGCGTTGTAAAATGAGAGAATATGTTCAAAAATAAAATATAATTCAAATCACTATAGATTTTTTTCTTTTTCATTCAGATAACTTTTCAAATGACCCTCGTAGCACTCTCACTCCAAACTGCGAATGATCGAGGCACCCAATGGGGCAGGCCTTCTTCAAATACAAAATACAAATTCGTTTCTAATTTATATGAATTTTATAAATGAATAAAAAAAAATCAGTGATTTCTCTTTCATTTTTCTTAATTTAAATCCAATTATTTTGCAGAATTTCAATGTTTTACAATAATTATGCCTTCCCAACATTTTTCATAATTTATATGTTTTAGTGTAGATAAAAAAATTAAATGTAGTAAAAAATTATAGTTTTGTATTTTATTCCTCACATCATAGATTTGGGTTCAAGATATAGCATATAAGAAATAAATAAAAACCTTTGAAGAACCCGCAGTTAACAAAAGTGTGGACAAATTAATGAACAGTGACTGAATAGTAAAAATTGCTAGGTATAAATCGCCATCAAGAACACCGAAAAAAAAATTTAACAAGAGGAGTGATAACAAATATAGGACAGGTGTCATAGCCTAATCAGAAGAAGGAAAAAGAAGAAGGGTTCATATATATATTTAAACTTGTTTGTTAAATTTCCTGTCAGATATCGAATAGAAATTTCGCTCGAAATTTGCTACTTCTGACAAACTCGTTAAATTCAACTTAAAATTTCCAATAAAGTAAGATATTTTCTCTAATCTTGCATTTCAACATTTATCTAAAAAGAAATAACATATATTCCAAAAACATAAAAAAACTAAATACAAAATACTTATAGTACTGGGTAAGACTACCGCAGTAATAGACAAAACGTCTTTTAGTGGAACACGGTCCTCGAACCCAAAAATACCTCCCATGAATTCATGTATTGATGACCCATATATATATTTATATTTATATTTATAGATATAAATTTGTCTTCTGCTGATGTGGATATCGCCCGCTTTTAGAAACACTTGTATAATTAAATTTACAATTATATTTAAAATTCCTCCTTGCACCGTTGTAAATAACATATTTATTTTGAGTTTCGTCTTTCTCCTAATTGCAGGTTAAAGTGAAAAATATTTATTTAAATAATTTGCTTACTATCGCATGACTCAGGCCAGGTATCTGGAATGGTCGAGAAAGCAAACTCTTCCATAAAGTTTATCGTAATCTGTTGAATACACTTGGCTCCAAACTGACGGGTATAAATTTGTGAATCAGGTATTTTGAATTTCTTAGTTCGCGAATCACATTCGGCCTCTTTCATAATGATGAAACAACGACTAAAAAATGTAATCGGAGAAAGTTTTGTACTATTTCTTTCCGTTTAAAAGTGCCTAGGAAAATTGTCTGCTACCCTTTTACTAATTTTATAAATTGAAAAATATAATCAGCAAACCTAGTCTTTGCATAGACAAAAATTCATTTCTGCAAAAACTTTATTTGACTAGCTGCAAACGCTGACGCAACTAATATGAAAAATAATATTTATTAATCGGTTTATAGAAAATTTCCCACTTATGCTAATTTTATTGTGAATAATTATAAGTTGATGGAGACATTAAAAAACTATCATAAAACGGCTATTAGTTACTATATTAGCAAATTTATGATGCAAATAACACGCACCTTGTTAGTATTCAGTACAAAAAGTTCTAATGTAGTCAATCACGTACTTACAGCTAAATTATTGCCTACAAATCCAACTAATGACTGACAACTAGTAATAATGTAATCAAAAAAAAATTCATGAACCCTTCTTGGATCTCTAGGAAGCCCTCGTTGTGGGATGTTTCGCAGCGGGGTCTAGTTTTTTGCGTCTTCTGTGATGCAAATCCCGCGCCCCTTTTTGCATCGAACAATCCGTAACATTTTAATCCCACAGCACTACGATCTGCATCAAATGAAAGGACAAAGACCCGCATAATTTCGATTTTTTTGGCGTCCACTGCCGTTTAAGGGTTTAATCTCTCGGTGTGAAATTAATAAATCTAAATATTGTGCTGAATTATTGGTGGCCCTGTGAAAAAAAGCAAACACCGTGAGAAGGTCTATCCGATTAAAATGTGAACCGGGACATAAATTATTGCATTTTTCGGTCTCGGCTCGTTCTAGTCGACTTTTCTCAGTACCATTATGGGTAATTTGCTGTGTAATAGGTCGCAGCCCGTGGCGGTCCAGATGTATCAATGTATTAGTTTATCAGAGTGCAATTATAATCGGAAATTATAACATGTCGATGCTTTTCGCTGATAGCATCGGATCGATTCCGAGTCGGACGCCCATTAATTTTAGGAATTATCACGAAGGATATCGTTTCAGACGACGATTGCTCCATTTGGCCACGACGAGAGATTATTAATTAGCGGAACGGTAAAAGGTATGATTCTAACGTAATTTCGTCAATATTTATCTTCGTAAGACGCTATCACGTTGCATTCGTATAAATAAAGGTGGGTGTGAGAACGACAATAATCAGCAACAGGATAAACACGCAAAGTGTACCAGATATCGAAATTTTTTCCCCCAGTTTCAGTTTGACCCCGCGTCTCAGACCAAAGATACTAAGAAAATTGTCGAAATATTTTAATATAAAACATTGAATTCAATAGAAAATTTTGTTCTGATTCCTACTTTAACACAATTTTTCATTACAAATTTTAATATAATTTTTTGATTTATACCTAAATTTAATTTAAAATACAGTCAATTTCGCTCTTGTTTGAATATTTTTTTAATTACAGATTTGACAAAATTGTTCTTTATTCAAAATGTAACTTAGAGATTGCAACGAACTATTTCTTTAATCAAAAGGTAACTTAGAACATTTTTTTATAATTTTCCTACTTTGCAAGATTTTTTTTGAATTCCACTTACATATAACGTATAATTTGCCCAATATTTGCCACTTACCTTACGCAGGTATAGGTCATTCCAGAGTAGGTATTATTCCCAGTAAACAAATACAGGTGTTTCAAAATACCTCACAGACCTCTCGGGAACTCCTTCCCTGCAAAAATTAAGAACAATTTTAAACATCTGCCCGAAAATGTTAGACGCTTTAAAAAATGTGAATCGTTTATTATATATTAGCGCGAAAGATTAGCAAAAAGCATCCAATTCATAAGTAAATCAAAACATTTCAGTGTTTTTAACAAAATTGATACCGAAGTCCATTGTCTTATTCTTATAGCAATGTATCAATTAGAACAACGTTATTGGCTTAAAGCTTCCTCTTTTATCTCTTTCATCCAATTTCCGTAACCCGTAAAATATAAATGTTCGCGTGGGATTAATTTTTGCAATTTATAGATAATACTTTTGTTAATTAGCAATATTGAATAAGTGAAAGTAATATAAACATCAGCTCAAAAAAAAATTGTAGAGAAAGTAAAGAGTAGAATTTTTTAATTTTTTCAATAAGCACTACAATTGAACATATTTTTGTAAAATTTTGAGCATACTCCATTAAAGCATGTGGTTTTTTGAAATTATTATATTGTGCTTAAATTGCTCTGGAGGTTACAAATCAAGAGAAGCATATATCCCATTATGTCTGATCGCTTTTATTCTTATAGTACTTATACTTTCGGAGTAGTTCGCATATGTTCATACCACTACTGAAGATGCCTACCGCAGCCGAGACGAAACGTTGCACAGTTGTAAATTATAGTAATTCAAAATGATTACTATGGACAAACTCGATGACTATCATGTGACTCATCAACATGAAATGTCACATGAATATGAGCATAAGAAAAAAAGGAAAGTCATTGACAACAGAAGAGATAAAAATATGAGTGTAAAAATGGAAGTTGTTTCAGAGATCACGAAAGATGATGCGTGAGGGATTGTAATCGATATCAACCAACCCATATGGTCCAATTAGTCAGAAATGGAGCAATATTGATGGGAAGTTGTCTTATTATCTTGTGGGGATCAGTGCACAAGAGATTTAGGTCGATTTCTGTAACACTTGTATATTTCAAAACAAATTACATTGATTTTCCACAAATTTATGATAATCTACCTGCTCCATGCACAGTTGTAAACAACAGAGTTATTTTAAGATCCTCACATAAGGATCTGGGGATAAATTCGATGCCTATGATGTGACTCCTTGGCACTAGAAGACATAAAACTATGAATATATTAATTTTTTTAATTATTGCAGTGATGACACGTAAGGTGATGTGTTGAGGGATTGTTATCGATATCCACAAACTCCCTTATGGTCCAATTAGTCAGAAATGGAGCCATATTGATGGGTCTTCTTAAGATTTTGCTCGATTTCTGTAACACCTGTATATTTCAACACAAATTATTTTCAACAAATTTGTAGTAGTGTCCATCCCTGCATGTACAGTTGTAAATAATAGAGTAATTTTAAGGTCCTTACATAATGACCTCGTTAGTATGGTGGAACCCAATGATTGTGATGTGACTCATCGACACCTGAAGAGATAAAAATATGATTATAAAAAATCGAAAGTTGTTGCAACGATCACGTAAGATGATGTAGATGTGTTGAGGGATTGTTATCGATATCAACAAACCCATATGGTCCAATTAGTCAGAAATGGACTGATGCCTCCGTCCATAAATAAATACGTCTGAGTGCATTAAAGGCACGAATTTATATTTGCAATAACATTTATGCAAATCGCTCTCAAAAAACAAACAACACTTGTTGTGTTAGATTAATAATGTTGTATTTATGCAAACGAGTTTTTTGTCGGGTCCAAGCATCGAAAAGCAAAAGGAAAAGTCGAAACGATTAGGCGCACTTTCGTCGCCTAATCGCAGTTCCGGAATCCTGTTGTAGCCACCACTGGCCTTCTGTATTCAGATTTTTAATTCGATTCAAATAGCTCACGGTTAACCTTAATGTTTATCATTCGGTAATAATCGTGCGGCTGACATGTGTAATTTGTGCATTTATGAATTTCAATGTTGAAACGAACGCTGGGTCCCGACACGCACTCCACCTTCCGTGGTCAATCGAGGGAAGATCGCCGCCGCTGGCAGCAGATGCAACCCCCAAGGGTCAATCCATCTGTTCGGTTCTTAATTAAAGCGAAAACAATTCCATTATTGGAGAAGTCGGAGGAAACGGTGCAGGCAAGAGTGTTCGCGTGATTGCTTGTATAATAAAAAAATGTGTATGTACGACGACATTGTTTTCTAATCGACGGGTGTGCCACCTGGCGGGAGTTATTGTTATTACATAATCGCGGTAGTTTCTTAATGTGGCCATATCTCTTCATCGGACCACATTTTAATACACCGCCGTTGTTTTAAATGGATTGCTTTATGTCGTTCGGGTTATGGTACTTATAACGGCTAAAGGTTAACGCACATTTTTGGCATGTTTCGTGACCGTATCGGTTCTGGTCGCCCTCGGCTGGGAAATCGCGCAAAAACTAATGTCATTTCTAATTAAATTACAACGATTTATTGTTATATAAGTCCGAGTACCTGCAAAGAAAGCAACGGTGCAAAAAACGTATTCACAATAAAACAAACAACAGAAAGCATTTGCCACTTACAGAGCAAAATTTAACGATAGAAAACGTACAACCAAAAACGGAGGCCAAGGAGGCCATAGAGTCCAGCTCAGTTTTTGGAATTCGTTAAAGTATGTATTATGCGTCCGAAATTATTGTCAACACAATTTGCTCTACACATTTTAATAACTTTCAAAATGCAGTCTATTATGCTTTGAATTTTGTACGTCGCCGTAGGTATAAAGTTAAAGTTAAAATTTTCAATCATAAAAAAGCACACAAGCACAAAAATAAAAAAAAAGGAAGAGATGGTATATATTTTTTTTTATTATTTTATAATAAAAAAGTTCTAAAAAATAGAAAAACACATTTCGGCAACTGTACCAGTTGAAGAATGTATTTTTAAAAGGACATTCTACTTTTTTCAGGAAAACACAAAAACTTAAAACAAAGCTTAACTAAACTATATAAATGAGTTGAAGTATTGTTCTTATATAATATAGCGTTTAATAAGTTCACAAGAATATTAGAGCATTAATTATTTTTGACCCCCCCTTAATAAAATTTATCACTGAAATAAGTACTTTTGTATTTGATTACTGTTTGATGATTACAACAATAAAAATTAATTGACACTAAAAATTTGTTACAAAACTAAACACGAATTTCTCAATTTTTAAATATACATATGTATTTTGTTCATAAACTTTTATTTCACAATGCAATGTCTGTCTATTACTGAGTTTTTTTTATTTGGATCTTCTGAATTTTTTGCTATCTCTCTAAATTATTAAATTTTATTTTACCTATTGTCTGATTTTAACAATATATGTATTAGTACAAGTTAAAAATAAAATAAAGTAACCTATGGTATTTCTCGGACTCGAGGACCTCGTTCCATTAGTTCTTCCCAATGAAACATCTGATAGTAGTAGTCGGAGAAATAACACCGAGCGTGAAAGCCTAGACTCTTTCATAGTGACTTAAAAGTTGGAATTTCAATTAAAGCGTTGAGATTACTTATAAAATGAACAAATCAATATTACCTAATCTAACCTAGCTAACCTCACATCAAAGCGTTATGCACGAGGCTCGTTTCCTTCTCTCTTAATTAACTTAATCGTCTCAAACTGAAATTCCCGCAGAAGGAATAAGATTTATTGTCATGCACTGGAGAGCGTCTTACAGCATTGTATTATATAAAAAATTACAAAATTCTTACTGCTTGTATGTGAATCTCGTATACCGGGTGTTTCAGAATAATGTGTCCACCATATTTTTATAATTATGTATAGTGTGTGATATGTGCATTTCGTTGTGCTTTTTGAAGCCTTTAAACCTTGTGTTCATTTTTGTTTCGTATTCTTTATTTTTAAATAAAACATCTCTGCATTTAACAAATTTTAACAAATGTCTTTTTGGCACATATGGTGACCTATTTTAAAATGAATACATAAAGGAAGATATCTCCTAAAGTAATAATTTATAGTTCCAATTATATTTAGATTGCAACGTTTTGTAGTTGAAATAATTAAATAAAATGCAAATCCCTACCCATCTTTTCGAAAACCAGCCCAAATACATGAATCAAAAACAAAATCTTCTCAGCAACCACCGTTTTTAATAAAGAATCCAAATTAAAAAAAAAATGTACACAAATTTCGTTTATTAAGTAATGTTTGAGCAAACTTATTTGTTTGGTGAATCTTTCAGTTGTTCATGTATTTACATTTATTTTTTTAGTAACGGGCGTACAATAAAAAAGAAATTCCGAGTAGACCATGGGATCAATTAGAAAAGTGATGATATGTCAACGTTTACACTATACCTAAGCTAGATTCCACGACCTAATTAGAATTTTTTTTCTGTACGCTATTTCGTGAATGATCAATTCAAACATCAACATAATATTTAAATGAAATTGCTACGTATTTTTAAATCAAGTTTATAAAAAAAATAACGGCAGTTCTAAATTTCAGAAACAAGAGTGGTTCTAAAAGGGATCTTTAGGTAAAACCCGATATGGAATTAAATCTGGATGGAACCAGTTGCACGACTTAAAGTTTACGATTGAAGAATTACGACCGAAATAAGTAATATTATTTGCACGTGCAAACGCTTTTGATTCTAATAAGAATATACTGTGGAACTAATCAAAGGCTTCAGTGAAATTTGTAAAAATAACATCTACACTATTCTGATAAGAACGAAGAATGTTTCAGTAGATTTTTTTTAAGTCATACTGATATAGCTCTAGTAGGACTAAATAATGATTGGAATTAAACATTTTTCAAAAATTGTAAAACATTTATTTTTATGATTTTTCATAGATCAGAATAAACACCACTTAATATTAAATGCAAAGATCAGCTTGAGTGCTCTCACAAGATACGAAGTAAATTTGCAACATTCGGGAATAAATGGCAGACGTTTCGGCTACATCCGCAACATACATGTTCAGTGGTGACCGCCATAGGTAAATATATATTTTAATTTGCAACTTACGAATAGCAGAATGTTCATGAAAAGGACGAAAAAACATTATTCATGTGCACTTGTAATATCATTGACGTGAAAACAACTACAGATATAATCACGAAGAATCTTGATAATTGTATCGAGCGCATCGAATGCAGTTCGTGTTCATTTTATTACGAACAAATAAGTTTAGAAAGCCTTTAAGATCCAATGGATTCTTGAACTGAAATTAAATATAATTTATAAAATACCTGAATAATATTTTTCTTAAATGTACTGAACTCGAAGATTTTCGAGCTTCTGACAAACTTAATTTGGGCAATTTTTGTATGGTGGTCACTTAACAACATCGGTATTCAAAATAAGATTAGTAGTAATAAAATTAGATGCCGGTTCCAGGAAGCGATCGGTGCCAAATATTTCAATCCTCAACCAATTCCCCGAAAATCGTGAGCGACTTTCTCGTCTCTCGAGTTTGACGTACGATAACAAGTTTTTGCTCGCACACGTCCGAGTGAGGTCGCAATTAGTACACAATTAGACTTAATAAAAACGCTCCGAGATGATGGATGATAGAGATGATAGAAAGATAAACCGGCACTTGATGTCTTGTTGGTTATCTGAGTTGGTTTTTTATATAATCCCGGACGAGGAATCGTGGTCGTGTTGCGGTTTAGTTGATTGTGTTCGTTGCGGGTAATGTGTGGCCGCTTTAAATTAGACCTCGTCGACCAGCCATGAAGTGGAACGGTATTGTTTTCCGCGCTCTGGCCATAGCTGCGACTTCTAAATAGCTAACTATTGTTTTATTATCGAAATTTATTGTATTAAACGATACATTGTGTTTCGATTAATGGCTTTCAATTGGATATTAAATATTTATGCGCGTGGGTCTTGCTTATGTATTATATAATTGTGTTGATGTCTGCTGCATATATTACTACGGTCCTGGCGTGTCCATTGTCCTTACACGAGGAAATTGGCCGCGAGATTCGTCTAGCCAAATTAGCTAGTCCTTGACCGATAAATTCTCACGTTACATCACCCACGAGTATAACTCAACACCTTACCAACGTGTGCAAAAAGCTCACTCTTTTTCCTACTTTTGCACTATCAAGTAATTATTTGAATGTGGCAATTAGAGGAAAATACTGCATTTTGATCTTAAAATTTACACACGGTTGCTGGTACATCTACGAGAGTCAGTTGAAAAGTAATCGGAATGACATTTGCATTCCAAATTTTTATGGCATTCTAAATTTTCTAGCCAATAAAACCATTCGACTTCTCCACCTCCAAAGGTGATGGTATCAATTTTTTGCGATGCCAAAGGGATACTGTTGGCAGATTTGTCTCCTAAAGGGACAGGCTCTTACTGCGGCACATTTTTTGGGTCAGTTAGACAGAAATATTCAAGAAAGAATTGCCGAGTTTATCCAAGATAAATTTAGACAATGCAAGAGTCCACACCGGTGCAGTTTCCACAGCAATATTAAACGAAATAGGCCACAAAATCCTACATTATATCTAAACCTGACATATAGCTCCTTCAGATTATTATTTGTTCCCGAAACTCAAAAGATTTATTGGCGGACAGAGATTTCCCTACGACGATGCGAAACCCACTTTTCAAACGGGATATTAGCATGTTTGGACCAAATGTATTGAAAAAAAGAGAGAATATGTTGAAAAATAAATATAATTCAAATCACTATAATCTTTTTTCTGTTTTATTCAGAGCACTTTTTAAATGACCCTCGTAGCACCCCCGTTGCGCTGTTACATTTTGGCATAAACAGCAATTTCTTTTTAATTTTTGGTTTCTCCGTAAATTACCCTTTATTATGGATTCTAAATGATTTTCTGAATCGAACGACCCGATAAGTGACATTTGAGATATTAAATTAATTTTTTATGCAATCTGTTTTTACGATCTAGAGGGCTGCAAATTATTCTTATCGATACCAGCACCCTTTCACACAACAAAGTGATTCAAAAACTAATTATATTATCTCTCTATTATCTCATCAATTTGGACAAAATTGTTGTACCATATATCCCCAGAGCCCATATCAATATCCATTTTTTATCTTGTTTATGTATTAGAAAATTTGAATTAAATTTGCCTTGATTAAAATATTCCAAATTGACGGCAATTTTAAAAAAATATAAAATTGGTACTGACATGGGAATATTCCTTTTGGAAGAAACATTGTAATGGTACTTACGTACGATTATGGTTTATGTAGATACAGACCATTATGGTACTAGTAGAAAAATTTTAAATTTTATCAAAAAACCATTTTGTTCAAATTGACGAGATCATAGAGAGACAAGGACCTAATTAGTTTTTAAATGAGTTATATGTGGGAAAGGTTCCTTATTCCTTAAAAAAATAAATTTTACATATCAAATGTTATTTACAGAATGTTTCAGCGCTGCTGGGAAGTAAGATTACTCTAAAATGAAAAAAGATATCGGGATGCGGTTTTCGACAAGAAGTACAATCTATTTAAAAGAACACTGTGAAAATATCTGCTTATGTCCAGATACATGGTGGCACATCAAAGTTATGTTTTTTTTAAATGAAACACTTAATATATTACGCTATTTTCGGATTGCCTAAGAAAAAATAATTATACTTTGTATAACCTATTATGGACCTAACTTCAGTTGTTTTGCTATTATTTGATATTAAAACAAAAAAAAGCCATTTATTGAAAAATTACTGCTCCCAAATCACTAACAATTTTGGCTTGACATTTTTACATAAATTTTTTAATATTGTCTAGTTTATAGTGGTCAAGTCAAACTTTGAATTTTAATAATTTAGTATACAGGTGGATCATTAACGCAAATTGTTAATTTAATCGAATTTTTCAAATGGAACGTCTTACATATTTTAGTATCAATCGATCACATTTTTGATAAGCTTTCTATCGTTTTTCAACTTCTTAACCAACTATTTTCCAAATTATCGAGATTTCACTATTCAATCATATCATTAAAAACCTCATCAAAAATGTAATCGAGTGATACCAAAATATACAGGTGTTCCATTTGAAAAATTCTATTAAATAAACAATTTGCGTTCATGAGCAACTCTGTATATTAAATTACTACAATTTAAAATTTGAACTGATCAATATGAACTAGAAGATATTTCTGTCTGAATATCAAGCCAAAATTCTCATTTGAATGGGAGCAGCGATTTTTTAAAAAAGAGGCTTTTGTTGGCTTAAATCTCAAAAATTAGAAGACAACTGAAGTTATGTCCATAATAGGTTATACAAAGTATAAATATTTTTTGACCAGGAATCCGAAAATAGCGTAATATATTGGGTGTTTCATTTAAAAAAACCCAACTTTAATGCGCTACTCAGTAGGTAGATTATACAGTATATAAGCAAACATTTTCAAAGTGTTCTCTTAAATGCATTCTGTCGAATACGACATCTCGATATTTGTTTTCATTTGAGAGTAATCTTACTTCCCCCCAGCGCTGGGACACCTTGCATGTGGTGTCGTTCGATTTAGAAAATCATTTAAAATCCAAATATGAAATAATTGTACAGGCTGTTCTATGTATTTAAATAACAAAAGATGTTGAAATTACCGGACAATTCAAAGATTAAAAAAATTGCTTTTTATGACAAATAGTGACTACTGACATGCGTATTTGATGTACCAAGTTTGAAAAAGTTATCTTAGAAATTGCGAAAAAAAAGGGGGGTGTACCACGATCCTGTTACATTCTGTATTTTGAACAATTGCAATTTAACCACTCAAAAGAAATAAAATTCTTCCGAAACCAAAAAATCAAAAAGATATGATATGAGAAGTGCGGCAACCGTTTTCCAACAGTATTGTTAACATGACGCTCCTCATTTCATAAGAAAAGAAGGACCGACAATTGATTCGGAGATGCATTTGTATTTGGGAAAATAGACACAATTTAACCAGAAAATCCCCGTTTCTAAGAAGGATTGAGTAAAGCTAATAGAAAGATTAAATGAAGCCTTAATTGGAAGCAAAGTTCCCCCAAGTGGTCACTTGACGCTCCTCATTAAATAAGAATGAAGGAACGACGATTCAGATAGGTAATGCATTTGGGTGTATGAACAATTGCAATTTAACAATGGACGCATGACACGTGCAGATGCCCGATTGTTCCCGGATGTATCCTGTAACGGTCATCGGGGACGCGTGCCGACGCACTTACGTTTATATCCAGGGCTACAAGGGTGAGTTTCGCATTGAATTCTAACACATGTGAGGGTTGCAAAGGGATGGCTTTGTGTGAGGGAGCAGGTGGGATTTGGCGCGCGCGCTCCCGATCGTTGACATAATAGCACTCGTCTGGACCGGGATGCTGCGCCACAGGGTGATCCATCAACGAACACGGAAAATTACCCTACATCCAATCTATCACAGCGATAACCTTCAAATATGAAAATCTTAAAACCGAAATAATTTCAACACATTTTCACACTATGAAATATTGGCACCGTTTAAGAAAATCCGGCTCCCGGATAAGATTGTTTGGGCGCTGTGTCCCTGTAAGAAATTCCTCTTTGAGCGGAGGCCCTCGGTCGGCATTCTAGGGTCTGCCGAGGAACAAAAACACATAACCTGTGCCATTGAAAGCGAACAATGCGCGATTTCTTATAAAGGAGCCAAGAAAGCGGTATCTACAGGACACCTTATATTGTGTTTAAGGTTGGTTTTCCTTTCAAAAACATCACCAACTGCATTCATTCACCCCGAAATCGCTCATTGAACGTTCGCTTTTTGCAGACAACCAAATCGTAAATTATTGTAACTGACGTGTTGCTTTTTTACCGGGCAGAGCGCGAGGGGTGGCTTTTGTCGAGAGTTCATCGAAATCCGTCACGGGGACTTAGGTAAAGAGCATTTGCTTTGTCTTTGACAAATTCGAGCACCTGTTACGACACAAGAATGTCCCAAACATTCTAATTGCTTTAATTTATGAGAGATCGCTGGGAGATAATAGCAAACACAAATCGATTACGCGTATAATTCGTACCTACACACATGTGCAATTACAAGAAATCACTCAAATAAAATGGCGCCCGTAATGATAGACCAGGAAAGGTCACAACTTGTGCGCGAAGTGCAAGTGTCGTGTTTGAGATTTCCTACAAATCTGTCATAAATCAGAAGTGGGAATGGGATTTTACGATCTTGTTTGATCGATCAATCACCACGAACCAATCATTTAATCATCAATTGTTTATTCTATTGATCAGACCATTAATCAACGATTGTTCCAATCAAACACTATAACGGAAGAGTGTTAATTGTTGGTCTGAGGAACGCGGAGAACGTAAAAACAAATTACAAATTTCCAACAAGCTTTATTTTAATCAGTGTTATTTATCTATTTTAATGTCCACATTATTGATCTAGCACCTATCTATTTTCTATTATTATGCACAGATTAGTCGTGCGATAACTAAGGCATTCATTTGCGAATTAAACTGACAAGTTAATAAATTGCACGCAAAACAAATTGGTTTTAACTCACGGCCAAAACAAAGAACATATTTTCTGGAACAAAGAAGACCAAATGTGAAATCAAATCGTTTTAAAGCGACAACTGCTAAAATTTCATCATCAATTGTGTAACAGACACATACATAGAACGGTTTATATTTCGGGAACAAAGAAGAAGAGTTTTTAATTGTGGTCAAATCATGTCACGTCACACTTCTTAAGAAATTATTTATAAGAAATTGGCATTGTGCCACTGTTTGTTCAACGAAACTCGAGTTTCCTCAAATCTCGTCGCATTCAAATCACCGCCCACACCACATCTCTTAATATCGTTAACGAAATTGGAACAAAGACAATGGCACATAAAATATGAGATCTATTCATTATACATTCAAAATATTCATAGAGGCGCATTACAAAAGTGTCCAACGATAATTTTTCTTGGAGCGTTCCCCATGTCAAGGTGTTCGCAACTAGGAGCGATTGCACAATGGTCTCGGCGTTATTTCTCCGATTCATTGAAAATTACCTGCAGAAGGGCATGTGCCATAGCGACAGATGCGTGATATATGGTACACATGTCCCTGTTTGGCGACCGATTCGGGACCTCTGGAAGTCCGCACGGCAGGTAAGGCAGATGCAACAACGGTAGCGCACCTTTCAAATTAAAACGTGTGTGGATGAAATATGGGCCCCGGAATTTGTGCGAGACTGCAGACAGGGATGCACTTTATTTATAGATAAGTTCCAAATATAAACAGGCGAGGGATGAGTCAACTGAGATAAGGCGCCGGAGGTCCATGCGGAACAAACACTTTTCCGATAAATTCGGTCTCTTCAATGCAAACATCGATGATTCCCACCTGTGGCGAGACAAACGAAGCTCTATGCGCTTCGGCTAGGTACATCTGCCATCTTGAGTCGGTACATCTGTCATAGACATCATACATAAAGGGGTTATCGGGACGAAAAATGAATAAGCGATTGTATTTAGCGGCGGTAAGACATGATTAATCTTGCACCGACATTAAACAATACCATAAAGAGGCAGTTCAGACTCCACCCCCTTCCTCCGTGGTGTCGGACACGTGTGTGAAATACGCGTGGCTACACGTGTGTAAAAGACGCCTCAAGAACAAACCATCTGCCAACATACACTCAAACCCATCGAGATTCCTCATCATCTTCATCGACTCTCGGAACGTTCCTCGTCGCGACCAAATACCTGTGCACTGCTTACAAAAAGAGCGAACAATGAGGTGCATTCGGTCAAAGAATGCACGTTACCTACCTGTCGTTCTGATTTGCCAAGTCGAAAATATATTTCACCTCGATAATCATTGTCAACCATTGAAAGGAAAGCCTCGCTTTGTCCGCGCACCAAATTCTCGAGATGCGATGAGATAAAGCGTCATCGTTTCTCTTTTTTTTTAAATAAGCCGCGGGATCGAATTATAACTTCCGTCTTGGAGCGATCCTGTAAAATCAGGATGCTGTAACGGTCTTTATGGGATTTCCACTTTTTCCTGGCACCGTGTTGATGTTTGTTGGTTGGCATGCCCTTCGTCCCTTGATCCAGACCGGCAGCTGGGACAGGTGATGCGTATTTGGTGGTGGACCTGCACACATAATGCACGCGGTTATGTCAAAAGGGCATGTGCTATCCCGTAACGGACTTTTCGATGGGACACCTTTCTCGCATTGTGCTGCGATTGATTGTTGCAGACTCTGATTTCATTGCCCTTCTACCTGATCACGGAAATACGTTAACCCTTGTTTTACATAAAAATTATCTGGTAATTGTGCCTTGCCACCACGCGTGAATAATACGTGCCATTACAATTGCTCGACCTCCGTGAGTAATAGTGTTTCAACACGAGCTCGGTCCTGTAAATCTCTTCAGTTTTCTTCCACACATTTTTGTCTAGTTCATCGTCCAACTGTAAGCGTTCAACTTATTTTCTAACCAAATCAGCTCTCAGGTTATTGAGATAAAAATTACTCTCATAACGCGTCTTTGAAACATGTCCCACACATAGTCCATGGGGTTTAAGACTGGGATTGTGCTAGATCTGAAGTACTGTCCATTTTCGCTACGATCAAAAAATTCTGAATTATCTGGACACTATCGGTCACAAAAGTGAATCTTGATCCAGCATAAGACATCATGAAAAGCAAATTGGTGCATGCTCTTATTTTCCTGGAATTGGCGAAGAACAGAACTCTGGACCATTATGAATCAGACCAAGTAAGGTGTCGTGGGCCTATAAAGCTTTTTCTACCGTGTGAGTTTTAAGGTACCGATTTTTAGAGAAGAGAACAGAAAAGATTTGCTGTAAAAAGTTTGAGCTCAAATGAAAAAAAATGGATAACTGTTGGCAACCAAAATTACCACTATACAGGGCATAAGGCTCCTTGACAGTCTGAATATGACTTTGATATCTTGTATCGGTATGAGTAGGTAATATGGCATAAAATATTAAACGTTTAAAACTGAAATAACTTATATAATTTAAATGGCACATGCCTATTCTGTTTATGCTCTCTGAGTCTTTTTTTGTAATCAATACCGTAAGTATACCTAAACCCAATAGTTTTCTGTTATAAGTAGTAAGTATGTAGGTGAGTGAATGTTAAAAATGAATAAATGGTTAAATTACACTTTGAAAGACTATTTGAATTTATACTTTATTGTTTGTGGAAATTGTGAAAAGTCATATTAAGAACGTGTGCTAAAGAGTTTCCTCATAAACAGAAACCGGCTAAAGTATATCAACGAATACAAAAATACAAATAAAAACATTGAATAACAACATAATTTTTAGTTTAAAAATTAATTGTTCCCCTTTAAAAATAATGTTCTTGATGACTTTATCACAACATTTCCATGAATAATAAATAAGTTCAAATAGTTTTCCGAAGTGTAATTCAATCGTGCATGCATTGTTGACAATATTAATGACTTGACAGTTATTTGTTTCTAATCACAACCAACTTCGTTCGCCCACATACTACTTAATAAATGGAAATATCTTAATTGGGTTCAGGTATAGGGTACAATATACAAAAAAAAAATTGAGAATATTACCTAAAATCAGAAAGAAAAAAAATAGTTTAAATTAAGTTAATTAAGTTATTTGAGACTTAAGAATTTAAAATTTGATGGATATTATTCATAACCGGTACAAGATATAAAGTCTTATTGAGACGGTCACGGAGCCTTATGTAATAGACACCATGTGGCCAAATGTCCAAATTTAACAATTATAAATTTTTTGTTATGAATTTTTTTTCGTCATTTGGCATAAAAATTTAAATATATCTGAAACTGTTAAATATAGATATAGGAATGTTTAAATAAAGTGACGCTTAAATTATTCGCGGAATGAATAAGTAATATAATATGAATGAATATGTAATAAAAATAGAGGTGCTCCATTTAAAATAATAAAGTTGGTACTTATTGACTTCCAGTATTGAATTTATTTTTATTGAATCGTCCCCATTAATATTTGTCCACAATTTTCAAAAATATATATTTTGTAGATTTTCCTATATCGATCGATTGAGGTTTCCGGTGGGACACCTGTATACTATATATGTATACAACTGCACCATATTTGTCTGGTACATATTTCATGTTGTTTTCTCAAATTTCCAGTCTCCTATAATGAAGATTTGTTTCATGTAAACGTCTGACTCTCTTAATTCAGATTCATTTTAAGGTATGTCTCTTCAAGCAGTAGTCTTTCTTGTACATTACTTATTTCTCAAAAGTGTCGATCAGCGTCCTTACCAAGCTATTGATGCCTTCGACCTACTGCAACTGCTTGTTGAGTTCCACTGGCTTTACGATAGTTCTCTTCATTTGTTAAATATTTTGCCATGAGTTTCACTAAGCTCACAGGTAACAGTTTTGTGCCGTTTGTGTTTTCTCCAATTTAGAAAGAAATGCCAAATCACTTCTTCACATCTCTGTATGTAATGAATAGACGCTTCTTATTTAATTTCTTATAACGGAAGCGCATTCGATACCACCAGCCTAATAAAAACGTTCAAGCAGCTTCTTGGACATTGATTGAAACGTCGCGAACGTGCGTCGAGTAACACCCGCCGGGTCAAAAGAAGTGCAAGAAATTCTTAGTCATGTAAATCAGATTTGGGCAAAGTTCTTGATCCAGTTTCAGTCATGTGTCAACAGGAATGTGGTGCGGGGGGCGATGGGTGAAGGCACATGTGAGCCAGCTGTGTAGGAGCTAATCGATTGACGCGTGGCCCTCGGCAAGACCTCAGTTTTGCTCAAAGCCGATCCGGTAAGCCACCCGCAGGTGTGCTCGCATTTGCACAGGACCGGCCTTTCGGATTTCGTTCAGGTTTGATCGCAACTAAACGGGGATGGAAAGCTGCGAGCTTTGTGTAAAAATGTCAGTCAATTATGTTGAGGTGACTGGCTTCTGGTGGGCAATTAAATGTTTTTGTCGCCGTTTACATAATAAACAACTCAATTTAAATATAGTGGAAGAATGCTAATTAAGTAAATAGCAAAAAGACTAATGGGCATGTCATTACGACAGAACTAGTGAAAATGCTTGACTGAGTCCTGCACCTTTCTACCATTGAGTGACAGGTTCACTTGATTCGAGTTGCCATATTTTATGTCTTTTCTTACTATCTCTCCGTTACTACTACTCCTCGGTTAGTATATCATCCTTAATCTGCCTTATCATTTTATTCTTTGACTTCGCTTTATACTTTTTTTATCGTTACAATTACTCTTTATATTAATTAAATGTCTCATGTACTTATGTTTCTGATTTTATCTATATTTTTGCTAATATTTGCTTATATACAGTATGTCCACATACAGAGTGGCGCATCAAAGCAAGAACACCCAATATATTACGCCACTATGGACCTAATTTCAATTGTTTTTCTATTATTTAACATGTAAGCCAACAAAAGCCCCTGTTCTGAAAAGTCGCAGCTCCCAAATCAATGATAACTTTGGCTTGAAATTTTGACAGTAATTTTTCAAATTTCTTATGGTTCATAATGATCAATTCTAATTTTAAAGTGTAGTAGATTAATAAATAGAGTTGTTCATGAATGCAAATTGTTCATTTAATCGAATTTTTAAATTAATAAACAACCTATATATTTTGGTATCAGTCGATACATATTTGATGAGGTTTTTAATGATACATAATGATAATAATAAATACATCGTTGTACTCCTTTTTTCATGATCTTTGCAATGATGGTGTCAATTGACAAATCTTTCTATTTGAATAAAAAAGTTAAGGGTGGTTACAGCCCCCTGAATAAAAAAAAACTGACTAGGGTGAATCGACAGGGTGTTACAGGATTTTTTCTCAAAATTATTCGTTTTCAAGATACTAAATGTATGCCAGTTAAAGTTTACACTCTGTACTAATGATTTTAGAAAACTATGAAGAAAATCTACTTAAAAACAACGAATAAAAATCGAAACTTGAAACGGTTAGAGGATTGGGCAAAATTTAAGATTTTTTATTATACCTACTCGTAATTTTGCATGAAATACAAACACACTTATAATTTATGTTCGTATTGTTTGTAGTTCTCGATTGTACTTGATATTAAATTTCAAAAATTTCCCCGCGCCATTAATTGTTCTGGTCAACTTCTAAATATCTTGTTAAATAATTTTAATTGTTTTTGCGAACTGTTTTTTTACTTTACCAGATATGTTACTTCGAGGATTTTTATACAACAGTCTTTCAGAAAATTGTGTAAGGAGGTTAACACAAGTATTTTGCAATATTTATACTTTTTTACAAGTTTTGAATTATGCAAACACAAACAAAACTGTTAAATTCATAGTGTCAGGTCGTTTATGCTCGGTTCAATTTTTTTTTGTAGTTGGTTCCTTTTTGTATAGTTTGGTTTTCTTATGCCTTTCTTTTAAAAAATTATCAGTTCTCCTTAAAAGTTGTTGTTTTAATAGAGCTCCAAAAAATGCCTTTGATATATTTTTGAAAAACATTCTCAAGGATTCTGACCAAATCAGAAAAATTAAAATTTTGAGCAACGAAGATAATACATTTCATCTTTTTGTAACTCCAGTAAGGAACTAAGGAAGCAACTGAATTGTTTGTGGTGCTCGACTGTGCTTTCCAAATTTGTAAATTTTACTTTACTTTTTTCAACTTAGCCAGATTCAGCAACTGTTTGAACAAATTCTGAATTTATTTCTATACTTAGTTGTTTCCTTTTTTCCTAGTAAGGTTGACTATCTTCCTTTTTAAAAAAATTTTGACAGCAATTTTTCAAATTTTTTCTAGTTCATAATGATCAATTCTAATTTTAAATTGTAGTAATTTAATAAACAGAGTTGTTCATAAACGCAAATTGTTCATTTAATAAAATTTTGTAAATGGAACAACCTATATTTTAGCATCAATCGATTACATTTTTGATGAGGTTTTTAATGATACGATTGAATAGTAGAATATCGATAATTTCAAAAGAGCTGGTTAAGAAGTTGCAAAATGATGAGTCACAAGGACATAGGGGGTTCCATTTGAAAAATTAGATTAAATTAACAATTTTCGTTTATCAGCCACCTGTATATTAATTATTAAAATTCAACCTTTTGGACTAAAACCGCATCTCCATATCCTTTTTTCATTTTAGAGTAATCTTACTTCACCGCGGCGCTGAGGTTTAGGTTTAAGTTTGCTGCACACATTTCGTACATATTCGTTTTTAAAACCAGCATTTGCTGCACTTTGTATTGTGCGACTTTTATGTATCCAGTGCCTGAGAAGCCAACACAAATTACCAGTTTGCTATTAACGGTCACTGTTCGATCAGTTCCATTGACACATCTATCGAGAGTTTCCAGCAAGAAACATCATTTCTCAATCTCCAGCATAATGAAGTCGCTTTATTGTCGATTCGAGTAGTTCAGTCATTGAAATCTCCATCAACCGTACGGTATTTCCATTGTCTAATATGAAATGGGTCAAATAGCTAGCTTATAAGCGACACATGACCCAACGGACATTGGGTGAAATATCCAGCGCTTAATTACGTGTGGAGAACTTAGTGTTGGACTATTAATAGTATAATGCATGGATTTACAAACATAATGCAACTTTAACACGAGCACCGGCAAGTGCTTTATCTTGCAGTGACAAGACACTATTGGCGCGTAGGCCAGCGACGAATACTCCGCCGTTAAAATTAGTCTATTGAATTTATTGAGCATTGAAACAGCCGTGGGAACAGCAATACCTGACGCCACCTAGTTCGCGTACCTGGAAGGTGTAAGTTCCAATTCGCGCTTTTTTCCAAATCCAAGAACTGGACGTTCGACGGTTTCGTCGTCATGAGAGCGATATTGTGAAATTTACAGTAGACCAAAAGTGAATTATGTCATTGGAGTTGAACGGGCGCTGATCTTTAAGGAAGGCATTGTTATGGAATTTCGCAACGGTAAAAGAGTGAATTGTGGTCGATGCGAGTCGATATCATCGGCGGTTCGTACAATATGGCTGACGGAAGTGAGGGCACGTGGCCCTTGCGATGCTGGATCGAATTACCGGCGGAACTATTTGCGGAATGGGACGCTATTTCCGGATTGGGGTAGGAAAGGGGCTTTGTTTTTCGAGGCGTTTACCGTTAGCGCCCTTTGTCGTGGAGTGGTGCACCTTTCAGCCGAACACACAGCTCCACATAAAGCGAAAATAACGCTGATTTTATCTTGTTTTGTCTAAAGAAATACAATACTGGGGTACTGGTTTGGGGTGCGGTTGGTAACGTCTTGGGCCTCTCACAATATTTAGAACGTCTCGACGACAAAAAACACCAGTGATAAAGATGTTTAACTGTATCGGAAGCAATGAAGGCAAACATCAAGTGGGTGCTTGATTTTAGGTTTATAAACATTTTCTTGTAAGGTTTCTTTTTTATGTAATCGGTTCTATGGGCTGTTTGGGTTTGTCCCTATTTTACTTTTTCAGTTGACTATTTTAAATTTTACCACTGTTGCAATTCTTCACGCTTTTACTAACAAGCATATACAGAGTGGAAACTATAACTGGAATGAACGCAGTATCTTGAATACAAATAATTTTGCGAAAATTTCCTGAAACATGTCGATTATTGTTTATAACTTGCTACTTTTCAGCCTAATTACTCCGGGGGCTGTAATCACTCTTACCTTTTTTTTTTCAAATAGAAATATATATATCAATTGACACATCATTGCAAAGCTCATAAAAAAAGTACTACAATGTCTTCACGTTTTCATGTCTTATGCGAGAAAAAATACCTAAAAAAAGTTTTTAAAATGCTTTAATGTTTTTCTTTTTCTTCATGCGGTGCAAACACAGGTTATTATTTTATCGCCATTTTTGCTAACTTTGATAGTTTTCTCCTTTTATTTGACAAATAAGTAGTGACTGTTAATAAAAAATCGCTATTTCACAACAAATCTTAGAATTTAAATTTAAATTATGATTGGTTTTGGCGACTGAATACGAGCCCAAGCTAAAAAAAAATAAAAATTAAATTAATTATATGAAGAAAATACGCAAATGTGAAGAAAATACATCGTTGTACTCTTTTTTCATGATCTTTGCAATGATGAGTCAATTGACAAATGTTTCTATATATTTGAAAAAAAGTTAAGGGTGGTTACAGCCCCCTGAGTAAAAAAAGAAAAACTAACTAGGGTGAAAAATGGCAAGTTAAAAATAAAAATCGACGTTTCAGAACGTTTTCTCTAAATGTATGCCAGTTAAAGTTTCCACTCTGTACAAATGTTTTTAGAATACTATGAAGAAAATCTAATTGAAAACAACGAACGAAAAAATTAAAATTTGAAGCAACGGTTAGAGGATTGAATAAAATGTATGATTTTTTATTATACTCGTAATTTTGCTCGAAATACAAGCACTCTTATAATTTATGTTCGTATTGTTGGTAGTTTTCGATTGAGCTTGATTTTGAATTTCAAAAATTTGCCCGCGACATCAACTGTTTGAACTTCTAAATTGCTTGTTAAATAATTTTATTTATTTTAATAGAATTGTTCTTTTACTTTACCAGATATGTTACTTCCAGGATTTTTATACGTCTTTCAAAAATTTTTGTAAGGAGTTAACAGAAAACAAAATTGAAAATTTAAGCAACGACTTGAAGAATGTGCATTACGAAACAAAAATTTAAAACTGCAATTTTTTAAGAATTTGGTTGTGCTTGAATACAGCTTTCTGAAAAATATTTTATTTCTTCTTTCTCTAATTTGGCCCGCGCTTCATCAGACGTTTGGACTTCTAATAAAACTTTACTGGCATTGTAAAAATTCCAATCTTATAGTAATTTTGTCTACATAAAAGAAATACATATTTTAAGCAATCATTGAGTATTTTGCAATATTTATGCTTTTTACAAGTTTTGAATTAAGCTAACAAACGAAACTGTTAAATTCATAGTGTCAAGTCGTTTATGCTCGGTCTCACTTCTTTTATTTTTTGTAGTTGTTCCATTTTTTTCTTAGTTTGGTTTTCTTCTACCTTTCTTTAAAAAAATTTTCAGCTCTTCTTAAAAGTTGTTGTTTTAATAGAAATCCAAAAAGTGCCTTTAATATATGTATATATTTTTCAAAAACATTCTTAAGGATTCTGACCAAATCAGAAAAATTAAAATTTTAAGAAACGAAGATAATAAATACATTTCATACTTTTTATAACTCCAGTAAGGAACTAAGGACACAACTGAATTGTTTGTGGTGCTCGACCGTGCTTTCCAATTTTGTAAATTTAACTTTTGTTTTTTTAACTTAGCCAGATTCAACAACTGTTTGAACTTCTTCTGATTTTTTTTTCTTTACTTAGGTGTTTCCTTTTTTCCTGGTTAGGTGTTTATTATTCTTTTTAAAATTTTACAGGTTTTTTTTAAGTAGGTAGTAGTTGTTTTCATAGAAATGCAAAAAATGCTTTTGAGAAATAATTTATACAACAAATATTTTTCAAAAACATTCTCAAAAATTCAGTCGAATTAAAAAAATTTAAAACCACGAATATAATAAATTTTATACTTTTTATAACTCCGGTACGGAACTAAGGAAACAACTGAATTGTTTGTGGTGTTCGACCAATTTTGTAAATTTGACTTTATGTAGTATGTAGGCTTTCACGGTGGGTGACTTAATTTTAATTGACTTTTCTTTTTTTAACTTAGCCAGATTCAGCAACTCTTTAAACAACTTTTGAATTTTTTTCTATACTTTGGTGTTTTTAAAAATTCTACCCTTATTTCGATTGTTGGTTTTTCAGGCAGCAAGAATTGATTGACTCAAACTTGTAAAGATGTCGGATTATAAAAAAGAAATTTTATGCATCAGCGAGGATTAAGCAAGGCTTACGATTTTTTACAACTCCAGAACGTACGAAACACTAACCTGAAACTGTCATCTTTATGCATGCATTTATGGTTTATATTGCTCGCTTGTGTTTGCTTTTTTCTTTTCGAATTATCTGATTTTGTGTATTTCCTTAATTCGCTTCGTCGATTATTTAGACTTCTTCTTTTAAATTGTTAACATTTTTTTTCGTGTTTTGGTAGCAATACATAAAGGCAATAGTTTATAGAAGAAATATTTGTCTTAAAGATTGCATTTTTTCTAATATATAGTAAAATTAAATTTGCAAAAATTCAATTTGGGCAACGCTGTTTATGTTATGTAATGAGTTGCTTAGAAACAAATGTAAATCCTTTGTGTATAGAGTCATTTAAGCGGACGTTGTGTGGTATGCCGTTTATCTCGGCGTAGATACGTTTTGAATAAAGATTACTGTCAGTATTACTTTGAGAATCTTGATATTCCAGTCGCGATAAAGCGAATTATATCGTGCGACGTACAAAGACAAATCTGGCCTCTATAAAAGCAACGTTAGGTTTAATGGGGCACTATTTCGCCAATTTTATTCGTACGGCAGCCAAATAACTCAATTAATTTTTACGAGTCAATGGAGAAGGAACGGTCGACTGGTTTCGCCACTGTCATTATCCCGCTCGTCATCTTTGGCCATCGTCTATTTGGTTTAATTAGTATACGGCAGCGGGCTCCGGTCGGTGATTATCTCGATTGGTGAACTTTCCAGCATTTCATAATTCCCAGCGCTGTATGTGTTCTTACAGTAAATCACCATTGTCACTCCTATGATAAAGCAAAATCGCCTTGTTGCCCAACAACAATACGGTTCTCGGCCGCCATTAAACGTATTTGTTGGATTTTTTCGCAAAACTCACCTGCCCCTCAGTGAAATTGCTTCATTTCGTGTGATTGCTAAGTGGGACGGCTCGGCTCGTTGTAATTTCTCTCTCTTCACACTCGCTGATTTTATTATACAAGCTCGGCACCGCTTTTTTCTAAGGACTTCCGTATTGTAACCAGAACCGGACTGCTCGGCCGGGTTTCAGCGAAATGAACGCTGATAAACAACGTCTAATTTATTAAAGTACGATTCGGTTTTATCTCGTAACATTAGCCAACTTCCATAACTAGTTTATTGCCGGTTCACGGGTGTTTATCTTCTTGTTTCTCTTTTCCGATCCGTTTTATTTATCTCTTTCCGAGTTTATTGTGAAACGGGACAGTTTAAGTTCGCGTAGGTGCGCCCAGGCGACTTTGTTGCGCGCATTTTCATGCATTTTCTGCATTTCTTCGGACTAGGCTGACCACCTGATTTATCGCGAACGTGCGGACAAATAACCGACTCGGCTACATGCATAATATTCCATCTACCGTATAATTGATTATAATTTATTATATGTCGGCGGAACGCCGCGGGAAGTAACCGCAACACGCAAAAATACGAATCAAACCTTTTTAAATGTCTAAGAGCACCTGAAATCTAGACACAAATTAGAACAAATTTATTCGGGAACAGTCTCTGCTTTACAGTTCCTATCAAGCCCGTAACCAGGATTTTTTTTCGGGGTGGGGCTGCGATCCTTCTGCTAAAACTAGACGTCTGGAAAGTTCGTTTTTTTATGAACTCAGACATTTTATAATTGTTTTTATTCTATATGTTAACATCATCTAAAGTCTGAAAATGAACCGAGACGAAGTATACTGTATTGACAGGATCCTTATTATGTTTCATATCGAACATTCAATAAATCAGAAAGCATCTATCTGTTGCCAGAAACTCGAGGACATCGAACACATATAACCCAAATGAGAAATAGACAGGGCAATACTTAAGAAATTAGACGGAATATGAGCAGAGCCAATACAGAAGTAAGTAGATACAAAAAGAGCTGAGACAAAACTAAAAACAAGTCTGCCTTCAGACGATGTATTGAGCGTTGAGCATACATCAAACAAGAAAGAAAACCGGGAAACGATGGAGGGTTTTATAGTAAAAATAATAAAAAGAAAAAAGAAGAAAATAATATGTAAAATTAGCCGTTACGTGAAGAGAGAGGAAATTATTAAGAAGACTAGAGAAGCCAACGATCCCCAGCAATAATATAATGCTCAACGGCGGCTCCCGTTCTTGATAGTAACCAAAAACGGAGAAGTTTTACTGAGTAAGTTCCCTTTAGAAAGACTAGGATTCCCACATTCCTCTCGCATATAAGAAGTGGCAACAAGCTTGAGATATAAACAAAAACAAAATGGACGAAGAGGGTTGTTGGAGACATAAAGCCGAGTGAAAGTTTGGGGAAATGAGATTCTGTATGATTCAGATCCTTATAGTCCGTCATGACCTACGTGCAAAAATCGAAAAGTAAGAGACAACAGACAGCATGTATTGCTAGAAATTCTACAACTTTGAACAAACACTCATTCAATGTTCCAAATGAGAACCGGAAAAAATAAGAATTGGAACAACACTTACCATATTGTTAAAAAAAAAACGGAAAACCGATGCTAGGTTTTATTGTAAGAATAAAAAACAACAGCAATATGGAGAATTAGCCTCTACAGGCAAAGGAGTAAATGTTTAAGAATCCAACGATCCCCACCAGAGATATAGTGATCAACCAAAGCAAAACGAAGAAGTTTCAGTGAGTAGAGTCCTTTTAGAACGAATACAATTTCCACATTCCTCTCGTATATAAGAAATATATAAGAATGAGCAAAATAAACGATGATGATTATGAGAGACATGAAACCATGGATCGAGAGAAAGCTAGGGGAAGTGGAATACTATGTGACCCATCCCTTTAAGGTCTATATCATACATTTAAACAATAAACTTCACTTGTTCATTCATGTCTTATGAATATTTTCAGCGAGAAATATTAATTATCACTATATATTATTTCTCAAAAGTGTTTTTTGTCGGTACGCCATATCTCTTTTTATACAGCATCAAAAGCAATTCAAAATGTTAATGTTTCTTTTAAAATTATTAAAAACCGACTATCAGTTTAATTAAAAGCGCCATCTATTGACATCTCCCACTCCCCAACGCATTTTGGTCATAGGGCCATCTATTGACAATCTGTTTAACTAACATCTCCCATTCCAAAAGCGCTTTCTATGCGAATTATTCGCACGGACCAACTAGTTTTTTTATATTATTGTGAAATTTGTAGTGTATTATTTTAATATACTTACACTATATTATTTTTAATAATAAAATAATAAATTGCACGTCTTGAAATGTGTCCCAGCTCATGAAAAATCCTTGTTTATTTCGCTTCTACAAATTTGTATAAATTTAAGAATGAAAAATTCTTCTAACAGCTCAAGTTCGTAACACAAAGGTAATTTATAATTACATATTTCAACCTTCTCAATATCATAAATCTTCTTAAAGCAAGGTCCTGCTTCTGGGGACTTATTAATTCTAACTCAGGACGATCTTGTTCCTGCTCTAAAACTCCTATAAAACTGTGAATAAAAATTCATTGTTATGTCGGCTACACTTACTTATTTTTTTAATGTGCTCAGCGGGTATTTTTAATTATTTCCAACCTTCGTAATATCATAAACATGGTTCGAGCATGCATAATGCATTTTTATGGCGTTTTTTGCTTTCACTTTTTCTCAGAAATGGCATTTCCATTTTTTCTAATTTTTTATCGGCTAGAAGTTTTCCAAAGTGTGAAAACATTTCAATCAAGAACTCTGAATGCTAGTAAAAGCGTGTAACTGGAATAGCTTTAGATAATGTAGAAATTATAATTTTTTATTGGCGTGGCAATTTGCACAATTTTTACAGCGTCTCCGTGGGAAAATAAAAGTGCGTCTGATTGCGACAAATCAGTGCTAATTGCTTCTCTTTCTGCATGCTAATAAATTAACGAGCTCGCAGTACCTGCTGTAATTATTGTTATTTAAATAATTGCGGTAATTGGCGGTGTGTTTAAGGAAGCATGTACAATGTTCGTTTTCAATTTGTGTGCGTAGCCTTAACGTGGCTGTTATTTATTATTCGTTTGGTTCTTTGACAGCGAGCGTGTGTGAATTAATGATTATAATGTACATCGCTGGAATAGCCTCAGCCATGAATGTGTTGGAATTAATTAAGAAATTCTCTTTTCGCGTGCGCTTTATTTAACGTCTCGTCCCGTGCTGTTTTTTGGAAATTTTTCACCCATCAGCGCTGTAATTAAGACAACAGGCTCGTTTCATGTAGCCATTAAAGTTGCATTATCAGCTCCGTGAAACGAATCTTTTAATTTGGTTATTAACGGGATCTCGCGCGCCCCGGGTCGTTCTCTTCCAACTGCTCAAATTGATGATGATTTCTCTATTCGCATCTAATAAAATTTCAAGTGTAATAATTGCCTGGACGGAGACTTTAACGAGTGTTTTCAGCGCTACTCGTAACACCGGCCAAACTATATTTTAACACGCGAATTAAATTCGCCTTGATTTAGGGTTATGACTGCCGCAACGAGATCGTAAATTGTCAATATAACCACCACCCCGTCGGCTTTGAGCGAGAAACGTGCTGCACGGGGAAAAACGTCTGACCTCTCAGCTTTGCGAATGGCGATCTATCGCTTTTTTGTTTCATGACAACCTGTAATGGAGCACGATTGGCGAGGGTCAGGTGCTCCATGCTAAAACAGAAATTTAACAACAATAACAACGACGGCCATAACTTCTCTAACCCATAAACCCGGCCGTAACGTGCTTTCGTGTTCGTTTCCGAAAAACTCTGAAATTGCCTCGACGTGAGGTCCAAATAACGCAGGAAACGGAAGGGTATGACCGATCTAAATCCTAGAAATACTTCTCTAAAATTGTTATTTGCTGCTCGAACGATTTTTGAAGTGAAACTTCTTTGATCGCGGTGAGGGTAAAATTTCAAGGTCGCGTCACGTCACGACACGGAACGTTTAGCAGCGAGACAGTACAAGTAACTAATATTTTTTTGTAAAATTTCGGTGACACCAGTTTGAAATTATTCTAGATTCAGTGGCGTAATTAGATTAGAGATAAATAAATTGCTAACAAATTTTCTGAAATTTAGCACCACAGAAAATGTATGGAAAAATCGTCTAATTCGACCAACAAATAACAATTTTAGAGGGGTGACCCGCTTTCTAATGGGTCACTCTGTACGTACAAGTAACATTTACCAAAGATTTGGACATCCGATGTAACAGCTTGAAAAACACTTAAGTAAGACTGTACAGATATCCCAAATTGGAAAAATTTGGGGTGTTTTCCCTATTTCCCGGAAAAATAGCTGAAAAGCCAGTGAGATGTCTAAGGCTCGATTTTTGAGAAGAGTTGAATGGCGAAAACCGCATTCCGATATATAGATTCGTTTAATAAGAGCTAGAGGTAGGAGTCAAAAATGGTACTCTCTAATAAATAACTCGCTTGTCTATCATATTCTTCGTAAAAGAACTGTAAAAAATTTTTAAAACACAATAAAAAATATTCATTAACAAAAAAAGCTTCTTCAAAAAATTTTAAAAATCGAGAAACGCCCTCTAGCTCTTAAACAAATCGCCATGCAACTGTTCTCAAAAAGCGAGCCATAGACCTGTTATCTATTTTTTGGATAGGGAAACGGTGACTAATTTTAGACATCTGTACTACTAAAATCAAATTGTCAAAGGACGTATGTATTATGGCATTGCATGTTAACAAAAACCAGAAGATAATACCAAAATACGAAATATTAGCCATATTCAGTTCCATAACTAAGCTTTTTTCATTTAATTTTGAGTCTGGATTTTTGACATTTAACAGGAATTGTGAAATTTTACTTTATGTTTTGAAATGACCTTGCAACGATGACCTAGTGCCATTTCTAATAATGAAAAAAAAGTCTCTAAAATTCGTAAAATTGAGAGAAAGCTTTCGCCGAGTCGGGCATTTTTGCGCACCATAATTATTGTGTGTTTTACTTCCCAATACGAATGATTGGTGCATTTGCTAGATTTAAGAAAAGCATGCCACTCCGCTCTTAACAGTAACGTAGGGCAATGCGTACATAGAAAAATACAAAAAGGAAAAAAGTTTTTTTGTAATCTGCCAACGTTCCCTGCAATAGAAAAAGGAAGCTACACTGTATTTGCCCTTTGAATCAACGGGGCACTACTCAAATTTCTGCAACTCACAGTCAAACATATTCTTCTATGTCTATTACTGAAATACTTCTGAAAAAATATTTAAAAAAGGATTGTACCAGTTTTTAAGTAAACAAAACATTTTATTCTGACTTTCTTTCAACGTGCGACTTTTAACTGAAACCTCATCAAATAAACCTAAATCTTGTGATTTGGACACATATGAAAGACACATTCACTCACTTTGTACACAATCTCAATTCAATGCAAAGGATAATTAAACATAAACTTAGTCAACTTTTTGTTAAAATTTAACAAGAGAACTAAGGAGATAACTAAAGCAAGATCGCCTGCTCTGAATGTTGACTCTAGCACAAATTATCAAAAAACAAGTTGTCTACCTGAAAGACTAACCAGCAAGGATTGCATCTGCTTCAGAATGAACAATGAAACCGATAGTAACGAGAAAATCGTACCTGAAATCCAGTAAGACCCACGAACTGTGGCATAAATTGAGATTTTCAAAACTGTACGGGTCATCTTGAGCAGGTTTAGTCTAAGGTGGTCAGAATTGGGGCACGAAATCTGTCACTCTGACGCAACTAGTGGGTGGTGCTTTCGGTATTTCGTCTTCGCAACGATTATCTTTTAATTGGAGCGATTTCGGCAATGTTGGGCAACGAAGAGGCGCATCGCGATCAAAAGCCGTTCGATACAATAGACTTCGCCAAAAAACCCGACTATATAATTAGTGAGCAATTAAATAATGGCTGCTAGAGCACAATTGCTTTTTGCGCAATCCAATAAATTAGAAGAAGGAAAAAATCGAACGCTGGAACAAAACGGTTCATTAGATTTGGACGTCGGTCAACTTTCCCGAGTCGTGGGTGATATATCGGCTTGCAGGCCCGGAACGGGGCCTCCGAAGGCCCGTTAAGTTAAGATGTCATCGGTGGAGATGTGATATATTAGATCGCGAGGTCGTAGGAGTGTTGGAATCTTATTATGGTACGGACCAGAACAACCTGCTGCTTTATATCTCGGATTTAGTGCAGTGCTAATCGTAAATCTTCGATTATTAAAGCCTTTCGAAACTTTATAGACGGTATCTACTGGAGATAAAATTATTAGTTATAAATCAGATTGTTTTCTTTACGAATTGATCAAGTGGAAACGCGTCCAGTGCGAACGCGCTAATAACGGCTTCGTGTCTACGAAAGGAGATATTACGAAAGAATCGCTTTGGGTCGTTTTTTTTCCGCGGTGTCCATCCGGTGTTTGGCGGAAAATTATTGTCGTTATCTGCAGGTTCACGGTTCGTTGTTTTGGCTCATTCAAGTGTCAGAGTCAGGTCCATTTGTCTCCTTTAAATTGATTTTAAAACCGCACACATCGTTTGTCTCGGTGTCGAGTCATTTCAGCTTAATCGTGCTGATAATATTTATAATTCCGATTTGGATGGTTGGGACATTGCGCGCTTACATTATACCATTGTTCATAAACCTACTTTCGATGGACCCGCTGGATTTTATGGTAATGCCTGCACCACTTGACATGCATGTCTACACCGCATGATGTTGCCACTTTCTCTCTTTTTTGCATTGTTTCGAGCTTTGCCAAATATTTCAGCGCGCATTACCGATTTTACAGTTCCATTGTTTTCAGATAACCTCCATTTGTTCGCTTCTCTTCAGCTCGGACTTTCTTGTAACTGTATCTCGTCATAACTCCAGAATATCATTACAGTGTCTATCTTGTTTTAAGTACAAACTGCATATTTGGTATGAAAATTGTCAACAGAAAAAGCATAATGAACTTTACAACTTTACGTGTGGTTAAAAGTAATGAAAAAATAAAAATACGCAGGTTCGCGCAAAAGCTTGGCATCACCTCGATATCTCAAAAATCCGTCATTAGTTTTTAAGATACAATTTTTTTTACAACAACATTGGTTGAAATTCATCTTCTCAAAAAGGCAAAAATTTTGTCTGCAGCGAGAAAAAATAAGTATTGAGAAGTCATGAGATATTCTGCAATTCTAACAGCGATTGTAGCGATTATAGAAAAATCACACACTGAAACACGTAAGAGGAGTTTAAGTTAAGAGAGGAATCGAATATCCTGATTTGTGACCTCGATTTTTCTTCTGGGGTTATGTGAAAAATAGGAGTTTATGCTAGAAAACCACTTGATAATTTAAAATATCGAATAAAAGAAGAGATTGGCAGAATTGCTCCCAATATATTAGGCAATGTGTTAAGGAGCTTCGGTCATAGAATTAATTATTGTCAAAAAATAATTGATCATTTGTTGTAAAATGCAATTACTACCTACACTATTACACATTTTTTTCAAATTTGGTTTAGATTCGACTCGGTTTCGAACAGAGTGTTTGGGATATGGAAGTGATTCCTTGCTTTCGCGCGATCCTGTGTTAAAAAATCTCAAAAATCTGTCATTAGTTTTTAAGATACAATTTTTTTTACAACAACATTGGTTGAAATTCATCTTCTCAAAAAGGCAAAAATTTTGTCTGCAGCGAGAAAAAATAAGTATTGAGAAGTCATGAGATATTCTGCAATTCTAACAGCGATTGTACCGATTATAGAAAAATCACACACTGAAACACGTAAGAGGAGTTTAAGTTAAGAGAGGAATCGAATATCCTGATTTGTGACCTCGATGTTTCTTCTGGGGTTATGTGAAAAATAGGAGTTTATGCTAGAAAACCACTTGATAATTTAAAATATCGAATAAAAGAAGAGATTGGCAGAATTGCTCCCAATATATTAGGCAATGTGTTAAGGAGCTTCGGTCATAGAATTAATTATTGTCAAAAAATAATTGATCATTTGTTGTAAAATGCAATTACTACCTACACTATTACACATTTTTTTCAAATTTGGTTTAGATTCGACTCGGTTTCGAACAGAGTGTTTGGGATATGGAAGTGATTCCTTGCTTTCGCGCGATCCTGTGTTAAAAAATCTCATTCTATTTGCATCATTTTTTGTCTGCTTCACAATTTGTGTTTCCTTGGGCTTGCATCATATATTATAAGCTTCACATTCCGCCTTCTTGTTATATTGTATGTCTCATATATTTATGTTGTGTTTTGAATTGCCCATCTTATTTGAATAGTCTGATTTGAATTCTGTCTGATTCAGATCCTGCCTTGCCTCTGATTTTGACTGCTTCAAAATATTTTTTGGCTTAAATTAGGACTGCCTCATATGTTGCAATGTGATTTTTTATCAAGACTTTTCCGATTGCCTTATTTGTATTTGATTTATTGTATTTGATGTATTTGATTTCTTCACATATTATTTTTTATTTATGTGACTCAAAGTTTGACTGTTTCACATTCTGTATTTGTCATATTTTTCGGGTTCACCTGCTATTATAATTTCTCGTGTATCTTTTACTATGATTACTCCCAAATTATGTTTACTTAAAATTTTGTCTTCTTAAGCGTTTTTTAAGATTTTGCCCAAAACTCATAGTTTTTTCATTCTATTTACTGCATGTGCTTTACATTCTGCTTCATCATTGAACACATTCCCCTTATTTCCTTTCTGCTTTTTTATTCAACGCATTGATCTTATTTACATTCTGTCCTGTTCTATATTATATTATATTTTCTGCCTCACATTCTGCTTTCACTTATTATCTTGTTTGATGAAAATTCCGTCTTTTCGTTCTCTTTGCCTAAGACTTTGAAAGCTTTACAACTTGGCTTGTCTTTATTCTGTATTTTAGATGTACTCATTTTTTTTATTTTAAACTAGCTGGCCCGACAAACTTTTTTGCCCTGTCTCTGATTTTTTTGTCATTTTGCTCACCGGCGGTTTTGCCCCCGTTAGCTAAAAGTTGAATTTGCATAAAAATAAGTATAATCAATCAGAATTATTGTATTTACTATTCAACGCTCAGATAAAGATATTAAAAAAATTAAAACCAAAAAGTACGGACACATCTGTGGAACTGCCATTAAAAAA
Source organism: Eledona agricola (assembly GCA_964023215.1). NCBI lineage: Eukaryota > Metazoa > Arthropoda > Insecta > Coleoptera > Tenebrionidae > Eledona > Eledona agricola. The sequence continues at coordinate 14,357,759 of OZ026854.1, forward strand.
ACTGAATTAAATGCGTAATGACGTTCTTTTGTAGATTATTTGTCCCAAGTTTTAAGCAGATACGTTTTTTTGCATAAAAAATGTACAACCTCTTGTACCCTCTTATTTGTTTAATTCCTAAAAATCCTATCTTAGGAGGTGTCTACGTTATAAGGTTTGAAACAGTTTTGATAATTGTCTATTGGTGGCGCTAAACAAACACACAAAATGACATTAACGGCAGATAAAATTTAAAAACACCAAAACACGTCCAAAACATATAGTTACATGTCGAAAGCATGATCTTTGCCTTCCCAGCATCAAAACATACATTTCCTGTAAGTGTGAGCGAAATCGGTCCCTTCAAAACTGCTTCAAAATATGAATCTCTTCTAGTTTTTTCATTATATTTTTCCTATCCTACTTTTTAACTTTTCATTGGGTTGTCGACATTTTCATTGATTCACATTCTACATTCTCACTTTGCCTTAATTTTTTATTACTTTAAATTTTTTTTTCATTAGATTGTACTAATTCCTATTTTAAAGCATTCGTGTTCTTCTTTCTACTCGTTATATGGTATTTTTTCGAAATTGTACAGTCATGGTCTTCACACCTTGTTTGCTTTTTTTATCATATATATTTTTTATCATATTCATATATAATATGTTCTAAATTTTACATTTTCTCTTCTAATTTTTTTTTTCTTTCAGTTTCATTGCAATCTCATTCTGTGCAACAGTGAGTAATGAATCGTTAAAATAACTAGAAAAGCAAAAATCCAATGAATGGAGTAATTGTTAAATCGCGTGTTTGAGGAGACACTCGAGTTGTTGACTTAAGTCGCACGTCACTTTTTGTTTAGAATTCCAAGAATCTCGCGTGAAAATATTGAACAATCCTTCCTCCTTTCAGCAGCAACCTGTCGTGTCATACCTCCGCTTAATAAACGTGATATTTGTGTAACAATGACGCAAAGCAAGAACAAATCCGCTTATCATTCGCACTATGCCGAACGTGTACCGAAAAATGAAAGTTTGAAAGAGTGACAAAATTAAGTTGTCGGGGGCAGGCATGCATGACTATCCTTCAAATTGGTACCAGATCCATTTAGCCAGTTAAGTGAGGCGAAATCCGAATAAGGTGCGAGCGCATTAGTATCGTCCAAATTACAATTAGCACCCGAAATGAGAAAATAAAAAGCGTAAAGGTAACGAAATCATTAGCCGGAGCCGAGGAATAATTAATGCTCGAATCGCTGCAAAGAAGCCACGACTTTGCAATTAAGCCGGGCGATGTAAGAAAAATCCTTTCAAAATCCACGGCTCAATTAGCGCCCAATTAAAGCTGAAAATGAGCGCGTTAGGATCTTGGCAAACGCTGAAATTGCACCAGCTATAAATTAAATCGCGCACTATTACATGGCCGAGTTGACCAACGGCTTTTCAGGCGATTTATGCCAAGGAGATTCCGATGATAGAGCAGGAACCGAAATGTTCCACGAAGCACTTGTTAACGCTTCGATTATTCCATCCTCGCAAACAAAGGGACAATTATGTCGATGCTTATTAGAGGCACAGTTACACTCCCTAAATAATTGCCCACTCAGCAGCGGCGAAAAATGCTTTTTACGCGACTGCTCTCACTTTTATCTCGTATTTATGGATTGTAAACAAAACGCTGATGGCAATTAGCGCGGATTCCCAGTATTTTATTGACAGATTCGAGTGAAATAGCGGCCTGGGAGGGCGAGTTACGGCTCGACGAGTCTAATTGGCGCCTTTCCTGAGAAATCTTTCCTAGGACGACGGCCTTACTCAATTTTTACATTTTTTTGCCCCGTCGGGTCTTTTTATCGATTAATAACGAAGTTTTCACTAACATATCAAGTACGCCGATGTACTTCTGGATTGATTTTTCGCATTTAAATTTTTTTTTCCAAAATCGCTTGCTCACAATTTACCAGGCGCAATTTTCACGATCAAGAAAATGATGTATTTTTTACTACGTACAATTTGGATTACAGATTAACGTTGGGCATAATATTACAAAGAAAGAATTATGTCCACATATTTCTTTTAGATTTCAAAAATGTCACGAAATACGCAACCTGAATGTTTATTTATTTATCTCAATTTTCTATAAAAAAATTAAATGTTTTTTTTGCAATCATTATTTCAAACGACGCAAAAGCATCAAATTTTCAGTAGGATAAAAACGAGATTTTTCATAAAAAGCATACAAGAACGTTAAAGTATTATCAAATTATCAAATTTTCGTCAAATTTCTATCAAACTAGTTGTAGCAAACTGGGTTGATGACGTCATTACTACCCTGTTTGCTGCGTTCGGCAAAAACCCTGTCACACTATCAAATTCAGCTCAAACTCGTTGGACGCAACAACAGTCAAACGTTTGACGAGAACAGGAGGGCGTCTATTTCCCTCAAACTATTGGAAGCGGTCGGTCCTTTCATTGGCTGATAACTGGCGCCAGTTCTAAACATTCTCTTGTTGACGTTTAGGTTCTTGTATTTTTCACGTTAGGGTGAAATGGGAATGAACATTTGGAGTGGCAGTGATTTGTCGACAATATTTGATTTATACAAATAGGAAGCAATATTGTACGACACGAAAAATGACACGTACTGCAACAGATTTGTATGTCGCGATGCACTGCAGCGAATTGTTGAGGAAATTGGCAAAATTCGGCCCAGAATAACTAGAATTTCAAAGGTCGAAGAGTTCACGAAAGAATGGCAAGAAGTGAAGAACATTGTTATCGGGTTTCGAAAAGCTGACAGCATAAAAGCCTACAAGATTTTATTAAAGACAGGAGAGTAGAATGTAACACATCGTGTTCCGTTTTTCTAATAATTTGTTAAATGTTGCCTGATCCATTCGCATGTTATTTGTGAAGTCATACGGATCTTCGTCCGCGATTTGGTATTTCATGAGGGAAATCAATTTTTGCCCACTTATCTCTATCCATCACAGCATTCCTTCGTTTTATCCAAGATTGCATCCTTTTTTAGGCTTTGAGTTTTGTAGTTAATAAGATTCGTGCTAATGATAATAACAGCACCTTCCTCTTTTGCGTGGAATTCGATTACTCAAATTTCTATCGATTCCAAACAAAAATGCACACAAAACCACGATCGTCCGCGGTCCCTTAAGCTAACCTCAAAGTTTGATCTAATCTGACGTTGGCTACAACTAGTTTGATGGAAATTTGACGAAAATTTGATAGTGTGACACGGGCATTAAGGAGCCAAAGAGCCACATGCGGCTCTGGAGCCGCACTTTGCCGACCACTGCGCTAACCGATGGTATAAACATTGTATATAGACTATTATAGTAAAACAACCTTATGGTAAAATGTGTTAATCAGTTGTGGGGGCCAAATAGCTCTGCTTGTGGGGGCGACCGCATAGGTGGCGCTAATGCACCAATTGTAGTACACTGTAATGCCGGTAATCTATATATATAAAGCGAAGTGTCCTCACTGACACACTCATCTACACATCTACACATCTACACATGCACTGATTCACCGACAACCTACAGCCCAAACCGGGAGGGCTGGAGACTTGAAATTTTAGACACGGGTCTATCAAGGGCCGAGAATGAACGCTAATAAGGAGATTTTGCAAAATTCGGTCCGGTTCCTTTGTATTTAAATAAAAACCGAATAAAAACCGGTTAAAATAAGCAAAAAATGATCGGCTCGCGGAGACCGGGTTTTTTTTAGAAGCACGTGTCTAGCCAAAACAACTTCGACGTCGGGCGACCGGTTTACATTAAAAGCACTTTCACTTTCTGCGTTCCTGATCATACTTTTGCCGTACCTAGCGAGGCGCAGATATTTCAATTATAATTTTGATTTCAATTATAATGTCCCCGATCCGTGACTCATTTAAAAATTACCAAACCACTCCAAATTTAATCCGCCTACATTAAAAATCCTCAAATATCTCTTACCATTACAAACTTTACCAAATCAACCCCAAAAAATTCCCGAACTACGCCAAACTGACAAATTAGATCCGTTATCTTAAATCATCCCTTACCACCCCTTAGCAACCCCAAGTAACTCCAATCACTTTAAAATAAAACAAAATGACACAAACCATAGCAGACTATTCTCACACTCACACACATTATTTCGGCTACCAAAATTCACCCCCAACTACCCCTTACCGCCCCAAACTAAGCCCAATCACTTTAAAATTAGAAAAAATGCTACAAACAATAGCAAAACTATGCCAAACTCACACAAATTACTTCGGCTATCATAAATCACCCCCAACTACCCCTTACCACCCCAAACTAAGCCCAATCACTTTAAAATTACAAAAAATGCCACAAACCATAGCAAACTATGCCAAACTCACCCAAATTACTTCGGCTACCATAAATCACCCCCAACTACCCCTTACCACCCCAAACTAAGCGCAATCACTTTAAAATTACAAAAAATGTTACAAATCATACTAAACTATGCCAAACTCAACCAAATTACTTCGGTTACCATAAATCAACCCCCAACTACCCCTTACCACCCCAAACTAAACCAAATCACTTTAAAATTACAAAAAATGCTACAAACCATAGCAAACTATGCCAAACTCACCCAAATTACTTCGGCTATCATAAATCACCCCCAACTACCCCTTACCACCTCAAACTAAGCCCAATCACTTTAAAATTACAAAAAATTCCACAAACCATAGCAAACTATGCCAAACTCACCCAAATTACTTCGGCTATTATAAATCACCCCCAACTACCCCTTACCGCCCCAAACTAAGCCCACTCACTTTAAAATTACAAAAAATGATACAAACCATAGCAAACTATGCCAAAATCACCCAAATTACTACGGCTACCATAAATCACCCCCAACTACCCCTTACCACCACAAACTAAGCCCAATCACTTTAAAATTACAAAAAATGCTACAAACCATAGCAAACTATGCCAAACTCACCCAAATTACTTCGGCTATTCTAAATCACCCCCAACTACCCCTTACCACCCCAAACTAAGCCCAATCACTTTAAAATTACAAAAAATGCCACAAACCATAGCAAACTATGCCAAACTCACCCAAATTACTTCGGCTATTATAAATCACCCCCAACTACCCCTTACCGCCCCAAACTAAGCCCACTCACTTTAAAATTACAAAAAATGATACAAACCATAGCAAACTATGCCAAAATCACCCAAATTACTTCGGCTACCATAAATCACCCCCAACTACCCCTTACCACCACAAACTAAGCCAAATCACTTTAAAATTACAAAAAATGCCACAAACCATAGCAAACTATGCCAAACTCACCCAAATTACTTCGGCTACCATAAATCACCCCCAACTACCCCTTACCGCCCCAAACTAAGCCCAATCACTTTAAAATTACAAAAAATGCCACAAACCATAGCAAACTATGCCAAACTCACCCAAATTACTTCGGCTATTATAAATCACCCCCAACTACCCCTTACCGCCCCAAACTAAGCCCAATCACTTTAAAATTAGAAAAAATGATACAAACCATAGCAAACTATGCCAAACTCACCCAAATTACTTCGGCTATTATAAATCACCCCCAACTACCCCTTACCGCCCCAAACTAAGCCCAATCACTTTAAAATTACAAAAAATGATACAAACCATAGCAAACTATGCCAAACTCACCCAAATTACTTCGGCTATCATAAATCACCCCCAACTACCCCTTACCGCCCCAAACTAAGCCCAATCACTTTAAAATTACAAAAAATGATACAAACCATAGCAAACTATGCCAAAATCACCCAAATTACTTGGGCTACCATAAATCATCCCCAACTACCCCTTACCACCCCAAACTAAGCTAAATCACTTTAAAATTACAAAAAATGATACAAACCATAGCAAACTATGCCAAACTCACCCAAATTACTTCGGCTACCATAAATCACCCCCAACTACCCCTTACCTCCACAAACTAAGCCAAATCACTTTAAAATTACAAAAAATGATACAAACCATAGCAAACTATGCCAAACTCACCTAAATTACTTCGGTTACCATAAATTAATAATCATTTTCAATCAAAATCTTCCATTTGGTTGTGTCATTTATAAATGCCTTATCGTATTAAATCATAAAATATTAATAAATATCTGCACATAAAACATATTGTTTCGACTAATAGACGTTATTCTGAATACTAAATTTGCTAATACCAATTTTGATTTTCTTCCACTTTCCAATAATTATTTGTTCCAGTTGAGATGCAAACATAAACGTATTTCTGAATTGCAACACGCTGACGGGGCAAGCCCTACCTTCTCAACATGCGTGAATTTGTATAAACAGCTCTATGGTTTTTAACTTTAAAGCGGTATAAACGCGGTGTAAACCCTAGATTTTCGTGAAAATATCTGAAAATTTCGAAATTCTGCAATTGAATTACAGAACTATTGTTGTGTTCGATAGTAAATTTATATTTGGAGTGGCACTGCCAACTCTGCCACCCCTGACGAGCCCCTTGCTGAATACTCTCCTTCCAGGGAAACTTTTGAAATCAACGGCAAAATAATTTAGGGCGCCTGAATGTGAAAATATCACTGTGTAATAAGTTCAGACTGACGTGGAACACTTGAAATTTCGGTATTCGTTTGTAATTCGTCACAGGTCCATGAAGGAATGCATGTTAATGTAAACAAGTGTTAGTTTGTCGGAAAGGCCGAATAAGATTTTTAACATTCCCGTCAAAATATTTATTTACTTTAGAATGTTAATTTCTTAAATTCATTTCGTGAAAATTATGACGGGCCATACGAGTACACCTGTGCGAGTATTATTTGGTACATACAAATTAATCTCTTTTGTTATCCAAATTGTTTTTATACGCACTAGGCACGTGCACCTCATATAATTGTGAAAATTGCTGCTTCAGCGTCTGGAACGCTGGTATTCAACGTCGCCAAGGTCGAGGCGACGCATCGGTATTCGAAGTTCTATCGCTATTAAATAAATTATTTTATTCCCGATATTCCCGATTTGTTCTTGCCGTTAACCACAACTCTCCCCAATCGATTTTCGAAAAATTTCCAGCGTCGGACCGGACTTCACTTATTATCGTACGCTAATTTTTACGTTCAGTTAATGATAGTGGTGTATTTGTTCTTCACCAAACCTGCTCCGGGCAAAATCCGAAATTTTCACTGACATCATACGCTTAAGTATTGTGTGCTTATACACGATTTACACTATTTATTTTACGTACATTGCGTTCATTAATGGTTCTGCATTATTTATAACTAAGATGGAGCAGTTTGAAAATCTAATAGTAAGCGGAGAACAAATACCACCATGTATAATTCCCGTGAAAAGTGATGGAAATAGTCTTTTTTACTATTTTTCCTATTGCATTTTTAATACCGGAAATAGAGCTCAAGAGGTTCGCACTTTAATTCTTCATTTTAAAATTACCAAAATTTTTGTAAAATTTACCTGAATACGTTAAACACCCCAAACATAACGCACCATTCCAAACTATCCCTAAAAGTCATACACTTACCATTCAAAACTACTCCAGGTCAACCCATAATTAAAAAAAAATTACGAATTCTAAGCAAACTACGCCAAACTCGCATAAATGACTTCGAATTCCCCTAAATCACCCCAACCACTTCTTACCAAGCCAACCAAAGCTCAATCACATTATAATTACCAAAAATTTCGTTTAATCCGCCAAAGCTAAACCCTGCCAACCATCAATAACCATTCCAAACAATCCTCAAAGAAACCCATATCATCCGAAACAACCCCAAATCAACCTAATATTTTTGCATTTTTTTGAACCATAGCAAATCACGCCAAATTAACATAAATAACTTCGACTTTTTTTATACATAATTCCCAAATACTTCGTTTTTATGGTGTGAAATTTTGTATTTATATATTTCAACATTGTCTTTAACGTTGTCAGAGAACTAAATGGGAATAATTTGGAATAATTTAGCTTCTCTGTCAACTCTCTTTCTCTTGAAACTTTTGAAAACAACGACAAAATTATTTGGGGCACCTGGATTTGAAAATATCACAGAAACGAAATTAAATGGAACACTTGAAGTTGCAATATTTGTTTGTAATTCGTCACAAGTCCATGAAGGAATGCGTGTTAATGTAAACAAATGTGAGTTTATTGGAGATGCCGAATAAGATTTTTACATTATTGAAGCAGCTTGAGCCTGCCACGTCAAGGGCAAGGTCACAAACGTGAAAAGGCGATGCTCGATTTGGTTTTATTCAATATCTATGCAGAAATTCGCACATTCCAAGCATTGGATAAGCCTTTCTTATCGTTTCTTAGAATTCGAGAATTGCTGGTTCAGCGTGTGGAGCAGTACTCGATCGCGGTGTTTAATTTTAACACAACTACAATTGTGAAAATTGCTGCTCCAGCGTCGGAAACTGTTCGCAAAGTCGCCAAATTCGATGAAGCGACGCATCAGTGTTCGAACGTCTACCACTATCAAATAAAGTATTTTAATTTAACATTTGATCCTCGCGTTAACCAAATCTGCCCCCAATCAATTTTCGAAAAATTACCAGCGTCGAACCGGACTCCACTTATATTTGTACGCTAATTTTTACGTTCAGTTAATGGTAGTGGTGTATTTGTTTTTCACCAAATTTGCCCTGGCTGAAATCCGAAATTTTCACCGTTGTATGTACCAGACATCACTGACATTCATACCCTTAATAATTATGTGCTTATACACGTTTTACACTATTTATTTTACGTACAATGTGTTCATTATTGCTTTACATCATTTATAACTAAGATGGAGAAGTTTGAAAATCTAGCGATGTACAATTACCACACCGTATTATGAAAGGTGATGGAAATTGTCTTTTTTAATATCTATGGTATTGGCATTGATATTTTAATACTGGAACGGGAGCTCAAGAGGTTCGCACTTTAATTGTTCAACAAGTTTGTGTTAATGTAAACAAGTGTGAGTCCGTCGGAGAAGCCGAATAAGATTTTTACATTCACCATATTCCCGTCAAAATATTTATTTATTTTATATAGAATGTTAATTTTGCCGTTAACCAAATTTGCTCCCAATCACCATCGTCGTACCGGACCGTTCAGTTAATGATAATGGTGTTTTTATTTTTCAACAAATCTGCCTCGGCTGAAATCCAAAATTTACAGCGTTGGATCAGACTTTACTGACATTGATACGCGTTTTACACTATTTATTTTACGTAAATACATTGTGTTCATTATTGCTTTAAATCATTTATAACTAAGATGGACAAGTTTGAAAATCTAGCGATGCACAAATACCACCAAATACCACATTTTACCACATACCAAAACTTTAATACTGGAAAGGGAGCTCAAAAGGTTCGCACTGTAATTGTCTAACCAGTTGCGGCCAGGTTTTAATAATTTTTGTGCAGTTTAGAAGAAGATAATTATGCTGAAGTGTTTGTTTATTCTGAAGATAAGTCAAAATCATCTACATACTGTTCTGTTTGTGAGTTGACTGCAGCAAAAGGAATGGTTCCATTGTGTTTTCAATTTTATCATAACATGATCAGCTAATTTGTAAACTTCGATTTCCCCGAAAATTATCTAAAGTTAATTTCGATTTCCTGGAATCGCTTATAGAACAACTGCGTCTTTGCCTAAAGAGTCTATTCAAGATTTTTCATCTCAGATATCAACCAAGGTATCCTCTTTGTCCAAATCATATTGAAGTACCCGGTCCTGACAACGAAGGTTAATTTCAACAAATTTGTTTATTTTGTGATTGAAAAAGTAGAGGATTCCTGTTTAATTGTATTATAATGTCGATTAGTCAACATCACCACTTTAGTCAACACTGCGTTTATTTAATCTACGTCCGGGCAACGCCGGGTACATTCAGCTAGTATATATATATATTTGGGCAGATTTGGGTGAGGTAAATCGGAATAAGAGGGGAATGCTGTCGGTAAGCCGTCATGAGAACACGAGATAAGAATGATATAATGATTAGATACCCGACGGACGGCTGACCAAATCAGACTGATTCTCCGAGACGACTAGAAATTGTTAGGGTTTAAAACAAAATTATCCTCTAATTCGTCTAAAGGTGGCCACAGACGTCGCGATTATGACTGAATACAAACAAATATGTATTTACAGCGAATACGATGATGTTTTCACCCTGATGTTATCAAGAAATCGTTTTTTAAATAATTGATTGCTGCATTCTAGGGAAAATGCACGTTATATTCCAACCGTCTCTATTTGAATTTAGATTTGTATGCACCGAGTATTTTAGATTCCATATCAACTCTTCTGCTTCATAAAGTTCAAAAAAATCGAAAGCATTTTCACTTGAAAACAATTGTTTCTGAAGCACTGTATTTTGTCTACGACAAACTGCAAGAATTGCCTGATTGGCTGTTTTCACTGGCTATGAGACAGAAAGTCTTTACTGCGAAAGATAAAGTTCATGATAAAATTCTGCAGTCTGTACAAATTTTTGATAGGTTGAAATTTTTCAGTATAGTTTTCATTTCTGTCCAGTTACAGTTAAGTGTTAGTTCGTCATTATTCGTTATTTTATTACATTCTTTTCTGTGTCGTGTTTGTGTTAAACTGACTGTTTTACGTGATTTGTGATTTTACAATTATTTCTAAATGTCGGGACATAAGTGCGAATATATTAATTGTGGAAAAAATCAAAGACATCAACCCGGACTTCACATGCATCGTTTTCCCGTAAAGAATGAAAGTGTCTGCAGTGAATGGATTTTAAATTCAGGCAATGCAGCTCTAGCTTTGCTTGATCCAGGTTAAACAATTTTAATTATCACATTATAAAGAATTCCATTAACTCTAAATTTTATTTTTAACAAAATAGAAACATTAAAGAACCGTTACATCTGCCAAGAACACTTTCCTAAATCTGCTTATCGTCGAGTGCGACTTTGTGTTGATGCCGTTCCAAGGGTATACACATTCGATGAACAACCTAATCTGCTTCATGTAAAGACACCTACTAAAATTTATAAACGTTCACACATTAGCCATGCTGGCAGTTCTTCTGCTAACATGTTTCCGTCTTCTTCTGGTAATATGCTCTATCTGTTAAGTTAATTTTTTCTATAAGTTTTAACCCACCATAGGAAGTACATCTTCACTTAGTCCTTTGAGTCAAAAATGGGTAAATGATTTAATTGATTTGCCAGAAGAGGTTGATCGAAGAAGTTTAAAGAGAAAATTATTCCAAGGTGGTCTAGAGGATTCCCCAAAAAAACAGAAACTGAAATTGATTCAGCAAAAGAAAAAATTAAATAGCAAATCGGTGCTGATTTGTAGGCTTAAAAAATCTCTGAAAAATTTCAAAAAGTTTTCTTCATTGCGAGAAATTTTGAATAGTTCTAAATATTCGTCTAAACATTCTCGGAGCTTGGTTAAGATGCAACTTCTGCACAGAAAACATTCTCCATGGTTAAAAGATGAAAAGCAATTAGCCATGGAGTTGTATTATAAATCGCCATGTGCGTATAGATATTTACGAAAAATGGGGGTAATTTTACCTTCGGTGTCAACGATTCGATCATGGATAGGAAAATCTGAATTTTTGCCTGGATTTTCACCTCTGTTTGTAAATCAGTTAAAAAATAAAGTAAACACAATGGCAGAAATTGAAAAATATTGTGTAGTATCTTTGGACGAAATGGCAATCAAGAAGTGCATCGAATATTGGAAGGGTTTGGATTTCATCGAGGGTTTTGAAGACTTAGGGCCTTTAGGACGTCTATATAGTCTATATACAATGGTATAAAGATTTTGTGTCAGTGGCGCTCATTGTCGTCAAACACGGATACTTATCATACAGCCCTCGTATTACTACATCTGAATTTAAACGATGTTAAGGATTATGACATGCTACTTATATTTATGATTTTCGTAAGTTTGTATGTAGTATTATACCCCATTATTCGTTTATCGTGTGCTCGACGTCCAGGAAGCGCTGGCCCCACTTGCCGTCAGCGTTCTCCGTGGAATTTTTGGCGAGCTGGGGGAAATCCGGGTGGAAGGTGTGCGTATCGGTGTACGGAGGAGCTGGCAAGCGTGGATTAGTGACTGTGGAGGACCTGGGGGCAAGGTGCGGCCGGCGCGCGGCCCGCTGAGCGATGTGACAGCTAAGCCGTAGCCAGTTCGCTGGTACCGCTCTACCGTCCACCGCCCCCGCGGCAACCTGTCCTCGCACTTACCTGCTCCATAGACCGTGCAAAAGGTGTAGATGGACCGATAAACGGGGGCCAGCGAAACCCGACCTGGTGCCGGCGAAAAGAAAGTTAACTCCTGCCTCTCGGTGCACTCAGTGCCGCTCGCTTGTCTGAGCTCCGTCTACGAGTCTTGGTCCCCACGGCAATATTATCTTAACTAACAACGCAATTACGAGTTTCGATCGATTGTCTTGGACGTCGTCGTCCTAGCCATACGTTAAAACGTAATCCTCGTCAAAGCCGCTTATTACGGTGTCTTGGACGCCGTTTTCGCAGCAAGGCATCAGGTGTTTTTTTTTGTTATGGCAGGCTGTCGAGCTCATCATCTTCAATAAAACAAATCATTTTTTTTATCGTAGAGCGTCTTACGATAATCAAGCGGCGTCCCACACAAATCCATTAATTCACATTTCGTTTATATCATTTTCTTGGTCCAACACATTAATTTGTACATAATTTAGTGGGGCCATTCAGCCCACAAACCGAGCATGTTTTGTAATTTAATAGAGTTCGTGTTTTTATACGATTGCGCCCGTTGGTGGTCCGAGATATCTCACAGAAGCGACAGAAGTGCTTGCGTTAAACGCCAGTTAAAGTTTGGACGTGCTCCGGTGATGGCCATTAAACAAATTTGTTGCTGCTTTTTGTAAGGATTTTATGAAATTCACACCTCTTGCTACCGCGCGGATGTTCGTTATTCGTCGGTTTACTGGTCCTGTAAATCTCTTTGGACTGATCGCGTAATAGCGCAAAATAACACTTGTCAGGACAAGGAAGCCTAAATTCGCCGACCTTAAACTTCCAAAACCGATCGGAGCCGGTCCGGGCTTCCGGAACGCCATTAATAAGTCAGTTCGATTTGATTTAATCGAGTCGATCTTGATTGAACGTAAAAATCTAATTGAATTGATTCGAACGACTTATTGCGTTCAATTATAAAGAAAAAGTCCGGATTAATTCGGCTGGAGTCCCTTCCTGATTATAATTACGGGGTCAGGAGGAAGCAGGTCGCACTATCGCCTCGTTGTAGATGATATCAATCAGGCACGCCCTCAACTGTCACAGGAACTCTTCATTGTTCGGGTTAATGGGCTGTGGAAAATCGCCGCACTAACACCACTGACATACAAAGGTGAAGACAGCGTGCCGGAAAAATCTAAAATTTGTAGCCGTTCCGGTTGGATTTTGCGGTCTGCCTTTCCGGGAATCTTCCGGAGCGAGCGCCTTCGGCGTCTTTCAGCTCGTAAATTTCTTTTGCAATAATAATTATTCAAAAGGCAATTTTCTCGTATTATATAACATAGAGGCCACGGACGCCTACCAGGACAGCTCGAGTCGGCATCGCGTTTGTTTTCGCTTTGTTTCAAGGCGAGGGAGGGCCGGAACCTTCAGCTCTTTACACTCCACATCCAAAGAAGTGCCATTTGACATTAATTAAAATTTGTTTTTCAAATCGTGATTTATGAACCTTGAGTCCAATTTGGTTTTAATCGTTCCACTTGATTTCTTACGCACACACTTGTTTGTTTTCTCGCCGGATGTTGGGACATTTTTCAAAGGAAAAGCGTGGTTTCCCTGGCGGATGCGCCTAATGCGCGGTTTTGGCTAATGGAAATATTTACACTTGGCATTTTTAGGTAAGACAGAAAGGTCAACACCGAAACGTTACGAGGATATGTGTTGTACGCTTGGGTTACTTAAGAATCGATTCCGACATATAAATTATAATATTATAATTATTACCGTTTCGGCTATCTGGAGATCATATCATGTGAATTTGAGCCAAATCGACTCGGGGCCAGTATCGAAACGATATTAGGTTTTCGGACTTGGATGTGGGTGATGATTTATTCATGCAGAATAGAGATTTTTTAATTGATGCTGCCTGCCATACAACGCTAATGAACTGCACCTTAAATTTGTATCCAGTTTAGATTTTTCCACTTTAAAATGTAACTTTCAGCAAATAAAAGTATGTCTTATTTATGAATTGTTTATGCCTAGGCAATCTTGCACAATCTCCAAATGATCACACAATTCGCGAATTGGCAGTTTACAGTATTTAATCTGTAACAAAGTTTCACTTTTTACTGCAAAAAAGGGAACTGTGACAGCGACTTGGCCCCTCTAGACTTAATAAACTAGTCGCAGCCATTTTTTACAAGTTCCTCGTCAATATTCATGAAATGTTCTTGCAAAAAATCGAATTTATTACGCTGTAGCTTTTCTACAATATTGCAGCTTTATACCAAACTTGAATCTGGTCCATTCTACCACGAAGAGTGGTGTTCACTTTATTTGCTTCTGTTTTTCTTTCATTTCGGGAAAATTCTATAATATCCTTTCAAGAGTAAACATTTTACTTCATCAGACTCATCGGTCCAATTTATTTCCTTGCGTGTACTTCTAACACTTTGTTATTATATACAAAACACAGTACACTTTCTACAATTTTATAATTCCATGTCAGGTGTGATTCCTTCGGATTTTTTTAAACATTGTCTGAAAGAATTTGACCATCAGTTGTTGTTATATTCATTACTAGATCTTGTTTTTCAATACTTGTATCAATTAGAAACTTGGCGCATTATTTTCAGCCAGTTGTGTAGTAGTTTCTTAAATCTTCTCCAGTTGAAACTATTCATTTCTTCTGCAACCTAAACCAATTACACCAAAAACACTTTCGTAATGATAATAACATACAGCAGCATGTAAAGCCGTGTTTTTAAAAACTTAAACCAATGTTACAATTTTGGACAAGTTCGATGATATCTGACCAGTAAGCGTCAGTAACCATGTTTTGTATGTCCTTATAACTAGTTGTGTCTTGGTCCAACATGTACTATTTAGTTCACACGGTCAACATATTAATAATTCCTTCTACAGTCAATTTTAGATTTCTCGACTATTGGTAAATCTCCGCTTCAAAGTAGTACCTAGTCTTCTCATCTTGTCGCCTGACTATGGACCATTCTAGAGGGTTGGCACAAAACATTTTTACGTCAAGAGATGGCAATTTAAAAACTAAAATGGACGTGTTCGAGCGTTTTTCACAAAACAATTACATAACTAAATTATGAATTTTGTCCCGAACTTTATGATCATCTGTACAGTGACGAAAGATATGAAAACCTTTATTTTTATTTGTGGGTTCGGGAATAGTTCAAAATACTCCAAGTATATTTTTTCTCATAATCATTCTTATCAATTCAATTGAAAATGGTCCCAATGGTTTCTTGCAAATGCTTCGTAAAACTTTACATTATTTTTGAAAAGTAACAGTATTTGACACGAAGCCCAATTGATTCAAATGTCGTCTCACGGTACGATTTGATAAGAGTGTATCCGTTTGTAAAATTTTTTAAGCAATTTGCAATCATATGCAACATTGTTTAGTCATCCTGGCTTTAATGAGGTCCTTGTAGTCCATTTGTCTCAAAATGTATTTTTTTTAATGTTACATTTTGGAATACTTGAGCTCGAGATAAGTCAACAACACTTGTCCCTTCTCTTCTCAAACTAATATTTTTTCCTTCAAGTCCTAGAAATATTTGCACCTAGGCATTTTTCCTGATGCTACTAGCGCTAACAATGATATAGAATACCAAACTGAAACGAGTTTCAAACTTTTCGACTGAAAAAAAAATCGATTAGCTGCTCCAAAATAAGTGTCCGTTCTGTTTACCAGATATAACACAAATAAATTAAATTGAAGAAAAAATAATATCCTCATAATATTTTAAAAATTTATGAGGATAAGAAGGAACAGATAATCAAATGCAATAAAAAAATGCGGGGTTTTTGAAATTGACATTGTAAAAAAAAGTTTCCATACTTTTGGCCACAACAGTAGATATGCGCTTGTTTTAAGATGTCATTCAACTCTTCGGCTGAAAGCACAATTAAAATGCTGTCATCCGGATTTTATTTTAATTTTATTAATTCAATAACTTCACATGAATCTTACTAAAATTTAATCGGTTTTAAGACCGTAGTATTTCTTTATATTTTGGTCATTATTTTTAAAATTTCTACAATCAGCTTCCCGTTTGATGATAATAAGATGCTGTTATATTTTTTCATTTAATTACACTGTTTAAGATTAAATCAAATAACATGGGTATATGCTGGTAAAGTCTGCAAACTACCTAAGCAATCTATGAATTGACTAATTTCTTAATTTCCAGTAACAGTTTAACTAATTGGCCTAGTCAAAGTGCGGCTAGGAATGATCAATCATACTTGAAGCAATCGGCATTCCGCAGATGCCTAAAACAATAGTTAGTATGAGAATTGTCTGGTAATTTGTGGAATCTGCAGATTATCAAAGCATTCCACAGATTAATTTTCCAAATTCGCAATACATATACAAGAAAAAAGAGAAGACTAGAAGAGCACCTCGCCCACACTAACGTCGCCACTGATCATGCCTGAGGCAGTTATAGACGAAACGTCTGGAATGATTTTGTCGGAATCACTCGAGATCCTCGATTGACTTCTATTAAAACACGATCTAATCGATCCCGAGAAACACTTCGCTATCTTCGCTATAAAGATGCTATTGCACTCATGGAGTGATTGTGGATTTCATATACAAAACATCAATGAACACTAAAATGTATACAGTGGCTCTACGTCATACGAATACACTAAATCTCTTCAATCATCAAAATTTAGGAAGACAGGTCCTTTGGTGGGTGTCTCCCTCTCACCTCTTTCTTTCTTTTTAGAATAAGAAAATTGTGGAGTAGGACTGTACAAAAGAAGATATTGAATCAAAAAGTTGAAAAGGGAATCAGTTAACGAGCACTAAGACAACTCATCAGTTTTTCATTTTTCTCAAGTCACAAGTCGCAATAACTTAAGTCAAAATGATTGAAAACGATTTGATTTCCGCATGTAACATTCAATTCGTTCCCAGCCATTCGCATTAAATTCATTTCGAGCGCGCACCGCCTCAAAAACACAGTTCTTTGACTGAAAAGCTCTCAGCAGGCTTTGTGGCATCCATAAACCCGTCACTGCTTCTGCACGTAATTGAAAATTTAATTAAATCTATTAATCAACGATTTATTATTCATGTTTACACGGAACACACATTTAAGCCTCACAAACCAAAATAACGGTACCGAAAACTGTACGAATCGCATCTTTACAGTTTCGCCACAACAAATTGGCTTTGATTTCTCGGCTTAGCGACTTCTTGCCATTATGACGAAAAAAACGAGGTGCACTTGTTGTTGGCCGGACCCGGATACGCTAACTTTCTTTTGGCAGCGATCGTGATTTATAACACACGCGCGAAAAAATGCTGCCCAATAATAGAAGTCCGCCGGGAGCTGTGGAGGCCGTATGGATCTGGCAGTAGTACTAAATTCTAATCAGTTAATCGCTAATGAGTAATCATGCGGCGCTGTGAAGAGCCTTCGGCACCAATCTTATAAGTTTACTGTATGGCAGATAGGATATGAACACTGCTATCATCGAGTCGAGAGGAATGTAGAGTGCACAAATATTACACAAATTGAAATAGTGCACAATGTGCTTTAACACTGCAATTACGGATTCCGGGTTTACGATGCATTGTCAACACCTTCAGTCGCGCCGGTCTTGATTTATTTACCGCCAGTTTCCACTGATCCGACTTGACAATTTGTTGTGAGGTTTGTCTTGCGAGTTGCGCTGCAAGATGTTACAATATTGCGACAGGGCCGGTTTGGCGCGTCTCTCTTCTTGAATTTTTCGCTTTGTGCGCTGTCGAACATCGCTCGTTGGCAAACTTCTCCTTTTCTATATTAATTAATACAAAGTAAACATGCGACCACCATCATAGAGCCCATAATTTATGCAAAACACAAACAGAGCATTACCGGTTCGACTCGTACTGTCTGCATTTCATTATTTATCGGACCGAAGACATTGTTAATAGACGAAGTCCTCGGCATAACTCGTCTTCGACGATTTTCGATCATTGCACGCTATATTAACACATCTCGTTGTGCAACTCTAATTGCGGAGAAGCGCCAATTTGCGCCAGAAATGGGCGAAGTTGATAAATTCAGTAAAGTCTTGTTTATGAAGCGTCGTGACTCTCTGAGACGGCAGACTGGCATAATGGAGGAAAGTGTTGTGCTTTTATTGTTAATAACTGTCATTAGTGGCGTTGCGGCAATGGTAAAATAACAATTACAGTTAATAGGACGGTAGTGTTGTTCTGCCCTCGCTTGATTTATACTTTGATACGATATTTTACACGGCAACTTGTCGCTTTCTTTCCTTATTATTCGCAACGTGTTATAAATCACGGATAAAGAATGTGGAGAACAAGGCTCGACGATTAATATGGAATCAAAGATAAGCGATCGGAATGGACGTCGCGCCATTGTCGTCGCGACCGGAATGCGACAAGGAGCGACTCCTCACTTCTGTCAAAACTATTCAGCTTGATTTAAGACGCGTAGAAAAGACGAATCATGTGTTCAAACAACTAAACATATTGAAAACACATTGAAACTCGTCACAAAAGATTCGGATAATTTATAATGTGTTCTAACGTATGAGCTGAAACCCGAGCGACAATAAGTCCAAATATCATCGTTTTCTAGCACTTTCGTTTCTACTTGAATCAGGAGGGCTAAAGACTAAATAGTCTAGTACGATAACTGGATGGTGGAGAAAGTGTAAAATCCATAGATTACGTTAAAATCTATTTTGAATTTCTTTAAATGTGAAGGAGGTTCAAGAAGGCAATTTACTTGATTTAGTGTTTTTGTCGTAATTTTAATGCCATGGTTAGAAATTAATCATCTGCTAAATTCCAATGTCTATCAAAGCAGAAGACTTCTAGTCGTGGAATGTGTAGTTGTGAAGTAGTATTTCAAGCGACGAGAAGTCTAAATAAGACAAGGGACAGAACAAGCTCAAAAACGCAATATCTTTTATTTTCTGTGCATTTGAACCTACCGTGTGAGTTTTAATTTAATAATTTTTAGAGATAGGAACAGAAAAGATTTGGTGTGATTTGGTGAGTGCGAATGAAAAAAAATGGAAAAATGTGGGCAACCAAAGTAACAACTATAGGATTTTCAATATGGATGGGCGTGCCTTTGCACAATTTCCCGTCTCCTCGATCTCTGTTTATATAGCGTATAATCTGAGCGTTATCATACTTATCCGGGAATATCGAGTGGAAAAAGAAAAGACTCGGCAAATATGTGCGCAAAACAAAGACACAATGCATAATCCGTGGTAAGACAAGAATTGTTCGGCTTGTGGTCGGAATGTGTCGATTTTTAGTCGCGAATTTTTACGAACGGTGTTGCCTCTCGGTGACCGGTTGGTCTTATCTTTGGTTTACGGACTTATTTTCCGATTCTTTTATTTTTCTACTCGCTAGCCTTCTAGCGCTCAGACCACACTGTATATTTCAATTAAAGCAGAAAACGAATTAAAAATATGTGTGCAATGAAGGGAAAAAATAAACGACTATACAAAGTGTATGTTAAATATTGCAAAAATAATTATGGAGCGATTCCTTGCCAAAAAATAAAGCGGTCTTCTTTCTAAACTTATTTCCAAAAGCGTCTTCTATCAATGTTACGCCTCTGTAAAGAGGTATGTTAAAAATAAGTTATTATATTTCTCAAATTTGGAGATACATATCAACAAAAGCTTTACTATAGCAATATTTTTAATCATCTGCTTCCCTCGAAAAAAGTTGAAAATTGCAACCCTTAATGGTATTTTCATTGTACGATGTTAACGAGTTAAGAATTTACGAATAAAAAAATGCCATGTAGAGGCCTTGCTGAATTTTTTTTGATAAAATGTGCCCGTTTTTTGAGACAAAAAATCAGATTTTTATACAATTTATTTAAAACATACAAAATACATTTACAAAAAATTGTTAGAAATGGCGACTTTCAACTTGAATACAACTTTCTATCCTGCGACGCACTGATTGGCAAACAAACTTTAAAATGCCTGGAATCGGTCGAACTGTTCCATAAGACGCAGAATGCATAATGACGGATAATGCAGCATCGTAATTTCTCTACATTTTTAATTTGAATCATAGAAGAAAAAGAAAAAAATTTATGTACACTTGTATTTTATTTTTTTCCACAGAAACGGTACATTTTACGAAAAAATGCAGGAGTTTATGAGTGAGCAAAGCTTTTAAATTCCAAGTTTGTAACTCAGTAAATACAATAAAAAATCATTAAGCGTTTTAACTTTCAACCCCTTTCGAGGGTAGAAAATAAACAAAAATATTGGCGTAGAAAAGCCTTTAATAAGTTAAAGTTACCATCCCATATTTTGTTGTTCTAAAAATTTCCAAATTTAAGAAATAAAAAAATTATTATTACATAATTAATAATTAAATATAATTAAATAATTAATTAATAATTAATTAAATAAAATTTAAAAAACATTATTTCTTAAAGGTGTTTTTTTTTGTCGGTACACCGTATCTCCTTTAATACTTCATACTTCATACTATAATTGAGCCGTCATTTTGAAGATTACCTTCACCGTCAGATGCAAAAATAAACAAACAATTCAAAATGTTAATGTTTATTTTAAAATCATTAAAAACCGATTTTGTCCTGACGCCATCTATCTGTTTAATTTAAAACCGGATTTTATTCATAGCGCCATCTATGGACATATCCCACTCACGAAGCGGATACTATGCAAATTAAAAATATTGAAAACGGCGGCGGCAATTTGTGATAAACGTTTACACGTCTTATTATATCTATATATATATAGACTCGTATTTCCCCTTAATGTGATTTATATTTTTAGCAAGAAATCGTTTCTTAAAATGTTTTGAAAAATTTAAGATACACTGTATATTATTTATGTTTGTATACTTTCGCTTAATCACAAAATATTTTCACATAATCACTTAACATAATTATATCTTAAAAACAAATTGTACAGTACTGTAAATGTTAATGAGCCGCAGCTAAATGGGTATATCCAGTGATAATAGGCCACCAAGTGCAAGATAAGCAGATTCATTAATTCATTTTATATATGTTTGAATGTAAACAGAAAAGTAAGATCGTGCAACTGTTGAGACTGTATTACAAAAAGGTAACTTCTTTCGTTTATTTTTTTTTCGTCACACATTACCGATTAAGGCATTTAAATAGTTAAGAAGAACTCGTAGAATTCAAATTTAAATTCAAATATGAGTTTTTACCACTACTCATGTTTTATTTGGGAAGGAAGGAAACCCGCTCTTAGAAGCGGTAAAAGGAAGACGGTAAAAGGGCCTGTCTTCCCAAATTTTGAGTATGGAGAGATTTTAGCAGGTCTTAGACCTTAGCGCCTGAATGAAGAGACCCTTGGTGTATAATTGAAGAACCGGCCTTAGAACTTAGAGGATTAGACCTTACTGATTGATTGAAGAGACAAAGTAAGTGCCGTGACGTGGATCTATGTATTTGTTCTTTGATACTTGAATAAACAAAATAAACGAACAAAAGTGTATCCTTGAAATTTGCCACCCCACGAGCCGTGTGATATCGTCCCCATTAACTTGGTAGGGAACACTTCAAGAAAGTTGTTTAAATCTCTAAAGCTCAAGAAGGCAATTTAGTGTGTCGATCGTGATTTTCTTGTGCTAGACATAAATCGTTGCCCATATTCCCATATCGGAAAGGAATTTGATTGCAGCGAGCCCGCACGCGCTTTTCTCCACATTATAAATCGCTCCAACAATTATCGGTCGGGTTGCAGAAAACCGTACAAAAATTCCGTTTAGATATCCGCGGCAGTATCCCATTGTTGCTGCCGTAAAACAGATTAAGATAGCATCTCGACAGAAATGTTGCGTCATTGTAGAACGCCTAAACGTCACACTTGGCGAAAAATATAAAGTGCTCGTAATGGTGAACACCGTTCGGCGCAATTTCGCAAATTCCCATCTACATTATATGTTATTATCGGCCGAGAATAATTGTCGGCGTGCTATATGTTTATAGTTTTTGCTTATAAGCGCGAGCTTCACAAAGCTCGCCACGTTCACAATTACCCGACACAATTAGATTAATAATCCGGAGCTTTCGAAAAAGCAGTCGTAAATAATTGTGAGATTTATTGAGTTCGCCACTTTGCGCAAATAAACAAACATGAAATTAGTGTCTATAAATTTAAATTAAGGCGGGAGCGAAACGAACTGGGTAGGTGCATGTGAACAACTGTAATAAAACAGAAACCACTTAATTGCGCCGTAATTATGATACTTTGCTATTTACTATCTATTACGGGAAACAACGGTGGTATTAATCGGGTTTGTTGACCGTGTTCCATGCGAAGTTCCATGAGGGGGGGTGTAGTGAGCGCCCCGAGAGGCTAACTCAGCAAGTGATCCCCATGAATCTCTGCCAAACGTTTCGTCCACAGCTGCGGTGGACATCTTCAGTGGCGGTGTGGTCGTGGTCGAAGTACTCTCCCAGCTGTCACAGTCGCGACTGTGACAGCTGGGAGAGTACTTCGACCACGACCACACCGCCACTGAAGATGTCCACCGCAGCTGTGGACGAAACGTTTGGCAGAGATTCATGGGGATCACTTGCTGAGTTAGCCTCTCGGGGCGCTCACTACACCCCCCCTCATGGAACTTCGCATGGAACACGGTCAACAAACCCGATTAATACCACCGTTGTTGACAACACCGACCGTGAAAGCCTACACACTTTTATTACGGGAAATTCAAGCGGGAACGGTTCTAATGGCGCCGCTCGAAATAAATTATATATAAATAATAATCATTCCTGCAACATTTCTCAATGCACGAAGCAATGTGTGAACCAGCAAACATAATCACTCAGGTGTCAACGACATTTAATATTTTTACGATGACCACCTCTTATGTCCTCCTCGGGTTTCTCGAGTTTCATATTTTAGCCAAATGTAAATAAAGGCAACTTTAACAGGGATCGTCTGAACGGCGATTCTTTTCTTTCTTCTCTACGGTGCGTGCCATTATGGCCGCATTTGGTTTAGTCGTGAGCTTTCTATGAAACTCAGTACCTTCATTTTTCCGTTAGTAGATAGTAGGTACCCAAACCTCCTTTGAGTATAAGCCCAAAAAAATCACCTCGCTGGGGTCGCCCATGTCTTAGATATTTTTAATGTCTCAGCCCGAGAATGTTTCTCCACTGAGAGTTAAACTGAGATTTCAATGCATTTTCAGCTCTTGTCTCACACGCGGGTTCTTCAGTCCTTTCGTTGCCTATAATACTCGTTTGGCCTAAATCTTCGCAGGTTTTACACGAGCGGGTTTTGTATCAATCTCGACCTCACCTCCACTGAGTTAAGAACTCCGACTGTCCATATAAACGAAGGTGGTCACCAGAATAATTTATATCGAAATTTTCTTGTGCATATCTCAGTGTCGTACGTTTCTGTATGAAGGCTCGAATATTTCTTCAAGGGAAAAGACATTTCCACGCTGAGCGTCCTAGCTAAAATTCTCGCAATAACCCTCGTTCCCATTTTTAGAAACGGACTTTTCGGAATGAGCTGCTTTCACCCTTATTCGGCAATTCCTCTTTAGGGGGATGTTTATCTTACACGGATATGCGGATACTACGAATATATCTTATACGGTTTCAGTAAGTCATCTTTGCTCCCTGGAATTGAAAGTGCCATATGATGTCCTCTCTCCGAACGTCACCTGAAGATGAAGTGGTTCAACTTCCAGAAGCACTTCTTTAGCCGCAGTCGGTGTGGTTCTTAGAGCTAACCTCTCCCCAGTCTCTAAATTTGCTTCCTGATCTATTACCGCTCTGTAGCAGACTATACGAGGATCATACAAAAAGTTCTCGGAATGACAGATTCCCGGCCATTTATATTCCAAATTTTTTACGACATTGTAATTTTTGGTTTATCTAGTAGGCGTGGATCAAATATTATGTCACTCTGTTAAATGGTTTTGTTTTTAGAGCCGTTTGAAAAAAAAAACGTAACGTTCTTTTTGAAACGAGTGCCGCGCGGTCATCAAATACATATTTCGTAAAGAATGACGACAATGGAGATTCGTGCTGACATAAATGATACATTGCGGGAATTTTCCCCATTAAGAAATGTACTACGAAATTTATGCAAAACAAAAAGTGCAACTTCTGGAGAAATTATCGAATAAATCCATAAATTGGTTCTAGAAGATCGTCGATTAAAGGTTTCGGACATTGCTAACACTCCTGGCATTGTGGAATTGTGAAATGAAAAAGCTTTTTGCTCACTACTGAGCAAAAAGAAATTCGAGTAAAAATATCGGAGAAATCTTTGTCCAGATTGAAAAAAATCGCACTGATTTTATACGCCGATTGGTAACTACTGATGAAACGCCAGAATCGAAATAGCAGTCGAAGCAATGGAAGCATTCGGGTTCTCCACTTCCAAAAAAGGCACTGTCAGCAAAATTTGTAGGAAATAGGGCGTCAATTTGGAATACCAAAAGGATACTGTTGATTGATTACCTTCCAAAAGGGCAGACTATAACGGAAGCATATTATACTAAGCTTTTAGATTAGTTAGAGAGAAATATTCAAAGAAAAAGACCGAGTTTTGCCAAGCCTTACTCTCCAGATACAGCTCTTTAAGATGACTATTTGTTCCCGAAGCTCAAAAGATTTCTTGGCGTACAGAGATTTCCCTTTGACGATGCGGTTAAAGAAGTGGTTAAACAATATTTTGCAGACCTCCCAGAAACCTATTTCGAGATGGATATTGCCTCTCGACCACCGTTGGACCAAATGTGTTGAAAAAAAAGGAGAATATGTTGAAAACTAAAATATAATTTAAATCACTATAGACGTTTTCTCTGTTTCATTCCGTTTCATTTCAACATACATTTCAAAAGACCCTCGTACCATACTATACAGCCACAAAGCAACCTAAGGCTTTAAGCCCCAAGTAAAACCCTAAAATCGACCTAAATATGGCAATCGCTTTTTTCACCTTTTCCAAATGATCGGATACAACGTTACCTCCAGATATTTCACTCTCTCGACCAGCCCTAATGTGAAACTTTGAATACACATTTTTGGTAAACAGTTCTTTCTCTGCCGGATGGACATAAACTTCTTTACTACTACACCACCTTTCAACCAAAACGAGTGCTCGCTACAGTTTTAGAAACTTCCTCTCAATTACTTTCATGGAAACCTTTTACGTTGAGGTCTTTTAGAAGGTGAATCACTAGAAATAACCTCAGGATGTAGACAAACACTCTACCCTATGATAACCCCTGACTACTATGGCCCCATCTAAAGTTCCTCACATAATGGACATGCACGGATCCATGTTACAATGGTCCGGTGAATAGCGTGCTTAGAGACAAATAATGGATTATTAAACGCTCACTCGAAGACCGCGAGTGCCCATTTTCAATCTTGTGTCCTACACTCTTTAACAAACCCATGGAGCGTTGTTGAATGTTGCTTTGATTCTACCTTCATCTCCCGTCTTTTCATTTCTTTATCGTGTCTTGCTTGTGAGTCGTTTCTGGAACTTTTCAATGCGTGTCGTTCTGTATTTTTGTCAGTATACTAAGATGGAAATAATGAACCACACAAGAAGTTTCACTAATTATATCATATTATCTATGGTGTTATGTGGTGGTAAGAAAGTTTGTGAATATTATTTCTAGTAGTGTATGAACAGAAAAATTTAAATTATCTTGATTAGGAAATTGTAATAGTAACATTACAAGTGAAAGAACTCAAATCCCGCAACTGCTTAAATTTTAAAATATCAAACCTACTTTCCAAGCAAACTCGATAAAATTCTAATAAGCCTCTACTTCGCTTGTAATGATTGTAAAGAAAAGTAGAAAAAATCAAATAACTCAAAAGCCGTCTATTTTAAGTATAGGAACATGATACATCATCGGATAGAGAATAACATTTTCTATGGAAAGGTGTAATAAAAACATGGTTTCAATTTGAAAAAGTCGATTTTTATCTTTTTTGGATTTATTCAATTGCAGCTGAGTTTTCGTCTCCTCCAGAAACATCCTTGAAAATGTTTAGAATCCTACACATAGCCTACACATTTTGTCTAACCGTTGACCATGTTTCGTCGACCTGACTTTTAGGGTTTATTAATAATTTTTTTCTTATTGCACTGTATTTTCGCCTTTTTTACAAAAACATTTTTTTTCTCTAAAACAATACAAATAGGTGCAAAAACGTTGATACCACATGACAAAATTTAATGCAGAATCCGAAAATACACTGTTGTATTTAAAATAACAAAGTTGATACCAACTTCCAGTATAACCGGAAGTGGCACAATCATGAAAATATTTTCGGCGGGTAGATCTTATAGTTTATAAGTATGCAAAGTTACAGTTCTCTCGGTTTTTCCGTTTTCTTTATCTGCCGAATAGACCATCGTCGTGAAGCACCCTGTATACGTATTTCATTTTTCTTAATCCGGTTTTTGATATCCGGATTTAAATATAAATCTTTGCAACGTCGAATAAAGTACTGATAAAAGAATACTGCGCAATGCAACGACTTAAACTGCACCGAGATATGGTAAAAGGTTTGAAAATCGTTATGCAAGACCGTTCAAATTCAGAAAGCTCACATTTCGATATAAACCAGAAAATTAACGATGCACATCAAACGACGTCGACGTAAAGAGCCACTATAGATAGCCAAGTATTTCGTCCGCAAGCTGCATTGTAGGAAAGCATCCCGCAAGCTCGCCACTAGCGATTTATCCAATACACGATATCCCGCGCAAAAATGCCGATTTATCGGCCACCTCGTCGTATTTCCTTCGGCCCGTAAATATCTTCAAAGTGGTGCGTCCGCCACTGCAGAATAAACATCGGTAGGTGGCTTCCTAGGGCGCAGATCTTGTCCAGGGTGCGGTCGTTTTATAGAGCAAGCCACCCACAACCATTCGGCTATTTTGATCTTGCGCATCGCAAAAATGCATTATCATGCAAAAGGCGTGTGTATGTATGTATGTATACGTTGCAAAATACGCACACAACGATCTCCTCAAAAACAAACAAACAATCGAATTTGTGCTGCGTAACGTGTAATTAACGGCACAAAAGGTGCGCTTTCAAAAGGTAATTGATTCGGTGTTGGACAACACATCAGGAAGACGGAAAAATTCAAGCGCTCGCTCTAGATGTAATCGGTTACGAAATCCGCGAATGGAACTGGATCGCTAATGAAACGGCGGTTAACATTTGACCCAGCGGATCCAGAGTTAACATTTAAGTGGCCGTGATATTAAGTTAAGTCCATATGGGACGATCGATCGTAAATCACCGAAATTAATCCAGTTAATTTAATTACACGAGGAACGCCTTCTGCACTGAATACCAGACTCGGACAAACTCATTTCCAAGTCGATTCCAATCAACCATTTCCGCCTTACCAATCCCATTTCTAAACATCGCTGCCAAAATGTAATAAAGCCATTTTTTTAATCAAATGAAATTTTGATTTTAATTACCTGAAAACGCCTTAAAGCTCTTCTTTCTCTTCGTTGTTAATTCAGAAAATATTTTTGCTTCGAGTTAATATTGCAATAGATTTTTAAAATGATCGCTTTTCGTATAAGTACATTTTATCTAGAAGCTGAGCCGGGTGTAGTAGTCGTATTCCCGTTGTATTTCATTATATTGTGTATTGCAAGATGTCCACTGTAGAAATGGACAAAACGTCTGGAAGCAATTCCACACAAAAACTTTTTAATAGGCATATTTAGAACATTTTCTAAAAAAAATTAAATCGGAATCGTTCTGGGTGTGTCACAAACAGTGTACTGTTAGATATTTATAAATCACTGGTATAAGGAGTCAGAATGATAGTATTGACTATTCGAGCTCAGATTTACTATAGCTACTGTAATGTTTTAAGAGAACACTACAAAGTTACACTAGTTGCAAAGGCTATAAAGACATTTCACCTTGTTCATAGTGTCTGTATTAATTTTTCAAGTAAAACAAATACATAAAAGTCTAATCTTTTATGTTATTTTAAAAATAGAAAAATATTGAAAAAATAAAAACCAAATAGTACCTACTGCTTACACATCTGTGCAACTGTCACTATAAAAATTGAATAAAATGCGTAATGATGTTCTTTTGTAGATTATTTGTCTCAAGTTTCGAGTAGATACGCTTTTTCCATACATAATTTTACACCTCCTTGCACCCATTTAAGGGTTAAATTGCAAAAATCCCTTTTTAGTAGGTGCCTAGGTCATAAGGTTTGGAATATAGTTTGGATAATTGTCGACAGGTGGCGCTAAACAGACAGCCATAAAATGACATTTGATGACAGATAAAATTTCAAAACATCAAAACACGTCCTAAACATACAGTTACATGTCCAAAGCATACTCTAAATCTTCCCGGCAGCAAATAATACATATCCTGTAAATTTAAGCGCAATCGATTCAGTAGTTTTCGAGTCTATACGGGACAAGCAAACAAAAACATTTTTTTTATATATATATAAAATGTTCCAGAAATAATGACATTAATTTTAACCAATAGTAGAACTCGTCCAGACAAACACTTTTTCTATGTACCATTTTTTCGAATTCAAAATTTTGATTTAGCATTTAACCCTCCCCGAAATTGACGAGCTGCATATATGGATTTGATAAATCAGTGACATTTTTTGAACTTCAGAATTTTAAATTAAAAGCGGTCAAATTCATGATTTGAAGCATCGAAAGAACCAAAATATAGCATTATTATCCCTAGGCGGGTAACAAAATAATAGTCAAATCTTCCAACAATTTTAACTTGTTAACCAAAACGTTTAGAATAAAAAGTTATTAAAAAAAGTTGTTGGTTTTGAAAAGTTATACTACTGGTAAAATCAATGACATTATTTCTAGGACAACCTATATTCAAATATTGAGGTCGATCTACAACAATTGGTTAATTTTTGGATGGGAGTTTAAATTTTTCTCATTTGCCTATTCTGTCAAAAATTTTGACCAAAGCAAAAAGTTCTAATTCTAAGTTCTAATTAAGGTGGGAAAAAAGCATGCAAATTTTTCATAAGAGGGTTTTGAGGGTTTTTTGGTATTGCGTTCACTGAACATTGCAATTTTAATTAACATCATATGAGATTTATCGTAAAAGTAGTTATTTAATAATTAATTAATTAACGGCCCTTACATAATGCTGAAAAAGATGACAACAAAGCAGATTATTTTGGAATGTGATTATGATGAAGATGCCTCAGTTTACCAAAACCTTTTACCAAAAGATGAATGCCCTAAATTGCCTGATAACTGAGATTAAGTATTATTTTTAACGTGTTTCATGTAAAACCTACGTTCTCAACTTGAAAATGAGATGTCGCTGCGGATCAACTTTTCGTTCCTAAATAAAATATCGGCAAAATGTATTTCCAAAACTACTTTCTACAACGAATACTACGATTCATCGTAATCTTTGAGGCAAAAAAACTAAAATTTGGCTGCCTGCCTTTGATGGATAAATAATCGATCTTTGCGACATCTAGCGGCCGTGATTCGTAACAAATGAAAAATTGCCCACCTTAAGTTCTACACTCAAAAAACTGTTGTAAATCTATAAGAGGCTGCAGAGGAAACAAAGACCTACTATATAATATTTTTTGTATATTATAGTTTCTTTTTGTATTCAGATGTGCTTATGAGTATTTTCAAAAACTCATTTCTGAGAGCTTGACATCAGCAGTTTCTTTAATGCCAACCTGTAAAAGCAAAAACCCTGATTTTATTTTGTTAAAAAGCCATTAAAATTATGTTAATTTATAAGATCGGAATTAATAATATTGCGGGACTACAATTTGCGGGACTTATTTATTGATATTTTACGTTAAAAATAGAAGAACAATCAGAATTTGGGAATTTTTATTTCTTTTGGTTCTATGGAAGCCTATCATCGGTCATCTTTTATCCTGTTGCGTCTACGTACATTATTTTAAATCGCTGTTGTGTTTTGATTTAAAAGTATACGATGACAGGCTTACCGAGTAAAGGAAATAATGAACTTGTTTTTCGCTTATACATTATTTCGGGCAAGAAAGAGACAATGGAGGCCCGTTAATTCCTTTAACTATAACTGCTGAAGTTATGTGAAACGCACTGTAAACGTACGTATATGACGTCATTAAATTTTTGTGACGTGAACGCAAGCTCTCGTAAATTAGATTATAAATAAATATTTTCTGATGGAAATTTTTTGTATTTCATTAATAATTCTTCGCAAATAAATTGAATGGATTGACAGAAAATTATCCTTCAAACTTGATATTCAGTAGAGGACCCAAAAAACAGATAATTTTTTTAAATAAAAGGATGCAGACATTCACGTTTGGTGCCATTAACAGTGGTGGTATTTCTCAGACGCGAAGACCGTTTCTTTTAGAATAAGTTTCATGGAAAAGACGATCCTCGAGCCCGAGGAATACTACCACTTTAAGTAACTTTTTATTATTCACTGATTTTTCCACTGATGATGTCCACGGCAGTAGTAGACGAAACATCTGACATAATTTCATTGGAGTTACAATTGAATATATTTTACTTCGAAGTGTTCGAGCTCCAGAAATGCCACTATTGAAAAAAAAAACAGTTTTTTATTCAAGAGGAGTTGGTATGTGGAAAAACATGGACACTGGAACCTCCACGGAACTGAATAAAATACGCAACAATTTACCATCAAACAATTCATAAAGAAAACATTCTTTGGAGGAGAAAATACAACATGTAAATGTACGGATGGGAAATAATGGCCTTAAACTGTCAATGTAATAAAACGAAGCAGATTATCACCATTAGGCAACAATTCATTTTCAAAAATGTATAAACTTTCCTAAAATCCAAAATTAAAAATCCAAAGCTCTAAAATTCTCTCTCCCGCAATACTTCCAACTTTCTAGTACCTAATTTGCACCATAAAAAATAAATTTCATGTCTGGAGATTGCACCCAGCTTACGCGACCAGAAGAACCTCACCATCGAGATAAATCTGTCGTTGACATGTCCGCTTTTATTACCTGTATCGAAACAAACAAGGTTGTCACAAACACACCGACCGTCGTATATTGACAAGAAGTAATTGGTTATAAAAGCTGGTGTGAGTGCATTTAACGAAAGACGCGTGCTTGCTGCGTGCCATGTGTGGGCGATCACGGACAGGTGAGAACACGCACTTTTCCCCCTATCAGTTGCCGGAAAGGAACACGTGTTTTAAATTATGCTTTTGATGAGACACGGGGTGGCCCCGAGCCTAAGGATGCGCCGATTTGACGGCCAAAAACTGTTTGTAATCTTTAGACATCATTAATACATGCCCGCTGCGCTTCAGCTCGCCTGTTCAGAAAAAAAAACCTAAACGAAAGCTTCTTCAAACCGTGACAATTTTAAAAGCAAACACCGTAGTCTGGGACGAATTTGCACGAGCTGTATTACTATTAATGTTAAGAAGAAGATAACAGTGCGTGTGTTGTACAACACGAAGAAGCACAAAGAGCGTGTCTGCAGTGCCCTTGAGGCAAGCGCCAAGAAGAGAAATTCGGTATAGTGTCCATTTAAATATCAAATTGAGATGTTGCCATATACCATAAATCACACCGTGCGCTACCATCAAGGCTCCAGGAGTGTTACAAGAAAGCTTCAACTGGGGCGTAGGTCGCCGGTTGCTAATTTCGCTCAAAAACACCAAGCACACTCCTTAACATTTTGATAAATTGTCCGGCATCGACAATAAAGTTGTAATTTATTAAAAAACCGTCTTTCGAGTTTAGTGAAACCGATAAATTAAGGCGATAGGTGCCACCCACTCGATGACATCACCGAAACCTAATTTGTTACCCTCGTCTGCACACGGCAGCACCAGATGCTGCGAATCCATCACCGTAATGAATTTTCCATTACTAAACAGAAACGATGAGCATTTATGACACCTGATAGATTCTCATCTGAGTCACGAGCGGCAGCATCCGGTACGAATTCGATTAAAACGCTCGCACGTGTTACCCTTGTTTTCAAAACACTGGCGCTTCTTTTTTCATTCATCGAGTGCCAATTAAAATGATTTGTATTACACTTACAATATGCCAGATACAATTAGATGCTCCCCCAGAGACTCGGAGCACCCGTGGGAATCGCGAGTCCGCGTGTGACCACTGATGGTCCCGAGGGATGCTGTGAGCTAGATTTAAGTTTCACATTCCTCGGGGTGTGTTTATGTTTATCGGCGGATCAAGTGAGGGATGGCAATGACATTGTGCAAGGGTGGCAAATATCGGTTTGAGGGTGGCTCGTGGGAACAAGAGTAAAGTAGTCGAGTACAAGTGCAGTTACTTGTTGGGCAACGGGGTCGCTTTTGTTTGCACTAACTAGGGGTCGTAGGACCAGGAAGCAGGAACATATATTGTGTTAATTCGTAATGAATAGATGGGTGTCAAATCGAGCGGATGCGTGGGAAATGAGAAGCAGTTGGTTGCAATCATTTTGCCCAATAATCTTGCTTGCATTTCAAAAGAGCTGACCGAAAACATTGTTAGAAATATTATTCAGAATCGTTAAAAATTATGATTACAGTAGAATATTGTTAAAACAATTTATCGATTTTTTCAAATTTGGTACAATAATGTATGTTTTATGTACAGTATTATTTTTTCTAATTTTTTCACTTTTATGTCTTTGTTTTTGAGATATAAAGGTAACTTGATTTTTCTTAATAGCACACGGAGTCAAATTCCATATTTTGTTATCAAAAATAACAACAAAATGAATGCAGTATATAAAAAAAGTATGTAGTGTGTTTAGTCTGTCGTTAGCTTTTTGCCATCTACATAATTGTAAAAATAGCCCGTTTAATTATAAAATTGGCCCTTCTTTATTTTAATAATAATAAAATTATATACTTTAAACACCAATATTGTTTTACAATGGATACCTACTCAAAATGTCATCCATTTAGATTCTGGCAAGATTGTACAGAATTTTGCAAAAATTAAATCAAAGTATTCGGCGAAATATTGACAACATAATTTCATATGCGTTCTTGTTAAGTGTTCGATTTGTGTTGGTCTGTTGACATAAACTCGGTTTTTTACAACACCCCACTAGAAAAAATCAAATGGAGTTGAATCAGGTGACTTATCTGGCCATTCTATTGCTCTCCTTCGCCCTATCCTTATAACAGGAAACATTTAATACAAATATTGGTTCACTTGGTGGCCAAAATTGATGCTCCGTCTTGGCAAATGGTTTCTGCTGGTACATTTGGGTTGTCGTGGTTTGGGAATATTCTTGTATCTCGGGGAAACAATATCTTGCCGTAAAAGTTGCATTATATTTTTCGGATGTTAAATTGCTATTAATGGACTTAGGATATTCCGACCAATGATAACACACCTAATAGTAACTTTTTGTAGTAAGTACTGCTGAATCTGTCAGACCAATATGTGCAGTTATGGCGGTAAATATGCCCATTTAAAAAGTTGATTAATCAGAGAATACGATTGATAAAGTTACCATCCTGATTTACTCTGTTTATTATAGTTTCACAAGATGCGATTCTGCGATCAAAATCGTCTTCACTCAATTCTTGTAGCAGGTGAATTTTGTAGGAATGAAATTTTCGTTTATTATTATATAAATGGATCCTCTATTCATACTGTGGTTTAACGCTAATTTTCACAATAAACTTTTTACGAAAATGATTACTTTCAAAGATTTTTCTTAGTTGGTAACAATTTTAGATCGTCCAGGTTTTTCAAGTTAAAATCTCCTGGAGATTGGTTCCCGGTTAGGATCAATTTCATTAAAAAGATTTACTACTTCGGCACAACTTCGTCTTCTATCGCCATATCCAACCATAATGAGAATTTTTATACGCTCAATTTCACTTATATTAAACTAATTATTACACACAAGTTTCATTTTTGCTAAATGCAAATGTAGCCAACTGTAGACAGTATTTTCTAAACTAACTTGTTCAATTTTGTTTAAAATTTAATTGTATCTATTTGTTTTTTACGTTTTAATAGAAATAAAGAATGTGTTAAACCACTGAATTCAGAAAAAATGTTCTCTACAAAATCATTAAATTTGATATCCGTACTAATGAAAAAAACAATTACAGTACACCCTCCTCCGTTATATGGAAACCGCGTTATAAGAAACTCAGAATCAACAGAAATCAGATTAATTCACACCGCGTTATACAGAGTGATTCAGAATATATTCTTAAAAAAATATGGGGAGAGCAACGAACCCACAGGAATACAATGTCGCCAAGAGACATTTTAAAAACAATCTTTCAAAACTGATTAAAAGTGTTACTTGCACGCCACTGATTTCTGGGCGATTGGATAGAAAGAAAAGTCCGTAGATAAAAACCAGCAGCTGATAACAAAACCGCGATTAAGCTGAATCTCATTATTTTATTGATGCAAACGACTCCAAATTTAATGGGCTATAAGCAAATTTTTTGGTATAAGTTTTGAATAACCCTATATGGAGATCATTACATGAAAACTGCGTTGTAAGAAGGCGTAAATGTAAATAATTATAACGATCTTCTTCGGGATTTTTGACTGTGTTCCCTTTGAAGTTCCATTAGAAAATTATTATCATTTAGGTAAATGTTAATGGTTAAAAAGATGTATTGTTCTATTTTTACAGTGTATCAATCAGAAGGAGTTCTAAACCACGTTAAAACTGACGCCTGAAGAAAGGAATATGTTGAAGAAGACACTAAATGTTTCTTATGCATCGTTTCCGAAACGGTTGTCAACAGTGAACTTTCTCGAAAAAGAATTACAGTACGATAGACCTTATCCACACTGTGAAGCAAATTTTGGAAAAATGTAAGGAATACCAGAAGCCTGTCTACATAGCTTTTATCGACTATTCTAAATCATTCGAGAGTTTGAAACATTGCTAGATCTGCTCCAGTTTAAGACAGCAAAGAGTGGAAAACGTCTATATCAACATAATTAAATACAAGGACAGAAGGAGTAAAAGTCGCATAAAACTGGAATCGATAGGAGACCCATTTCCCATAAACAGAGATGTCAGGCTAAGAGACCCGTTGTCTCCCAAACTCGAAATATATGCGAACAAAACAGAAATGATAACTAACTCAACTGAGGCCGATATAGTAATGGACGGAAACAGGCTCGAGTATGTCTATTTGGGACAAATAATCTCTCCTAGTGATCTCATGTCCAAAGAAATATATAAAAGAATAGCTAGTGAGTGGAAAAAATATTGGTATCTTAAAGAGGTCATGAAGAGCAAAGAAATAGGCATACATATTAAAAAAATTAAAATACACCTGCATCCTAACATGTTTAACACCTGGTCCCTTACCAAGAGTCACAGAGAGAAACTTGCAAGGTGTCAACGTGCAATGGATAGAAGTATGTTGAGAATACAACTCAGAGATAAAATTAAGGAACAAAAAACTAAGACACAAAACAAAAGTGCAGCCGACAGAGTCCAATGAAGACAGTTGGAGAAGGCCTATGCCAAGAGGCACTCCGAAATGAGGGACATTTTAGAAAACGGATAATGGTAGAAGTTTAAAAACAATTCAATGTTCGGAAATAAAGGGATATTATTATTTTAATTTTCAATAGCCTACTCTGAAACCTTTATTTGTAAGCCCGTTACATTTTGCATGAAAAATTAACTTTTTAAACGACTTTTTGTTTCCCAACTAATGTTTATTAGTTGAGATGATAATAAGATCATAATCAGCAGAAACAACAAACATAATTTCTTTAACAATTTTATAAAACGAAATCAACTGTTTCTAGTGGCAGTATTTCACAAAATGTCAGAGAAATATATCAGATGCCTGAAGTTGATAAGGAAAACTCGAGGGAAAAGTGCAGTGCTACCG
The DNA here is from genome assembly GCA_964023215.1 of Eledona agricola. Classification (NCBI taxonomy): domain Eukaryota; kingdom Metazoa; phylum Arthropoda; class Insecta; order Coleoptera; family Tenebrionidae; genus Eledona; species Eledona agricola. The sequence goes on from OZ026854.1 coordinate 14,393,963, forward strand.
GATCAGATGGTTTCTTGAATGCGTGACTCATATGGGGCCGATTACGTTTACCCAGAATACTATTTTATTGATCTTTGAATACAGTTTTGGGTCATTTCTTGTCTACATTTTTACGTTATACATTAGAACCTCGATTATCCAAACCAATTGGGACCGTGGGTTTTTTAGGACGAGATCATACCCAACAACTTTTTACATAAAAACAGTAAATACAAATATATTTAAAATTTGACATCTTCTTCTTCTTGTATGTATCTTCTTCTTATTTGTATTATCACAGAGACGATAAACATCTTGAAGGGTAAGTTTTTTTTCGAATTATCCTCTTATTTGATAATTTTTTTTTCAATAACTAAAATGATTCATCTGAAATTCATTATGCGTTGGCGCTATTTCTGTGATATTGTTAGTTCTGCTCATGTGTTTTGTTCAAAAAATGGTGCGTCGAAAGTTGATTTCATCAGAAAGAAATAGAGCCCTTGGTATGCTTCAAGCCGGCTGTAAACAAGAAGAGGTCGCTGAGGCCATTCAAGTTTCACAAATTGTGATTTCCCGACTTCTTGTAAAGTTCGAGCAGACTGGAAGTGTCGAAGAAAGATCAAGAACTGGGCGTCCGAGGAAAACCTCTAATGCTCAGGACCGTCTTGTCAGCATTTCGGCACGTAGAGCAGTTGTCAACATTCAGACAACTTTATGGGCAACTATTAAATGCTCATGGCGTTCATGTTTCAATTGAAACCATACGTAGGAGGCTCGAAGAGAGCAATATTGTTTCCATGAGTCTTTTACGATGAGTTCCCCTCACGCAAGAGAACAAGCGTGCAAGAGACCACATCCATTGGACACATAAGTGGCGTTCCGTTTTCTTATCCGATGAGTCCAGATTTGGTCGTTACTCAGATATCAAGGTGTCTGGAGTAGTCCAGGAGTACCTAAAAATCGTCGCCACATTCAGGAACTGCACCCGTTTCGAGGTGGTACAATTTTTATTTGGGGTGGAATTTGTCACGACGGAAAATCAGATTTCTACATATGCGCTAACAACAGGAACGCAATAATTTACGCAAGGGACATAATCCGTAACATTTTGCCCAATTTTCAAGCTGCGGTCGGAGCGGGCTCTGTGGCGATAAGGACGATAATTCTCGAACTCACCGCGCGGCAATTGTCATTGAGACGCTGGAAGATCTGAGAATTCAAACCATACAGCTTCCTTTAATCATATAGAACATACGTGGGACATGTTGCAAAGAAGTCTAGATAGCCATATCCCTAGGCCATCCACGTTACAAAAACTCCGGCAAATTTTACCTCTACTATGGGCTAATTTACCCCAACACATGCTTAAAACCCTTATTGAAAGTATGTCCAGACGTTGCCAAGCAGTAATTGATGCCAGTGGAGGTCACAGAACTTATTAAAACAGTACTTTGTCACTTGTAGGTCTCTTTTCTGTTACTTATAAAAAGAAAATAAAAAAAAAATATCTCGTGTTTGAAATCTAAATACGGTTTTGTGGTATTTCTTGAAACTTTATTCTAAATTTGCCAAAAAATAAATTGCATCAAAATATTTTAGTCGTAAGTAAAGAATTTGGCTATATCCCTAACTTTTGTGGAGCAGTTTACCTGAAAAAGAGTAGAATGCTTTTTTTATATTTTTTATGTATCTTTCGCGCCAACGTTACTCATCTTAAGTCATCGTTCGGATAATTGAGGGTTCGGATGATCGAGGTTCGGATAATCGAGTTTCTACTGTATGCATAATTATTACACAACCTATTCCTAAATAGCCGTTCGTTTGATCTCCGTAATCTATCACATCTTGCTCTGGCAAGAACTAACTAGAGATGAGTATGAAATCGAGGATGCTCGTGGGAAATCAGACCGATCCGTCTTAGTGCATTTTTCGCGTCGTCTTCTCGTCGTAAAAAGGCAAAAGACCTTAAGTGGGCACCTGTCGTGATCCGCGACCCGTTCCCAGATGAAATAGATAGGTACCGGTGCGGCGAAATCGTGACCGAGAGACGGTACCGCTGTACTGCCCATGGGCGCATCTAGCTGCCGTTGGTACATACAAGACGCGGACGTGACTGGATCCCGAGTGCCGTGAAAGCGCACAGGTGCTTCTCGGACCGACGTCGACGGCGACTAATGCTCTAATTAGTACCGGGAATCGAATCGCGCCCGACCATCGCGCTCCCACTGCAAATTGCTATCCTTTTGTTCGTCGTCTCCTCCCGTCGCCGGGAAAAACGCCACATATCTCACTAATAAAACCGGCCGCAATAGATTCCTTATCTGTACTGTTTGTTTTCGCTCCGAGAGCGCTCAGTACTGCGGCTACTACAAATTGACTCCACGACAGCGCAGACCATTAGCCGGGACTCTGTGTCTCTCGACTTATCTCCAACGAGATAATCGACGCTTAATTGTACACTTCGATTCGTAATCAGCGGACGGACGAGTCATGACCACCGACGAGCCAATTACAAGGAAATGGTACCGGCTTATCTGCGCCGGCTCAAAACAGTACTGTTTCCTGTAATTTGATTTCTTGTGATTAGCGGGTGATGGTCGTGCATCATGAACGAACGGCTAGGGAAAGTATGGAAGTATCGCGGCGCTCGGTACGATTCCTACCACCGATATTGTTGTAGAAATGTGAAAGCAATCTCTTGTGCTCTCTTATCAAACATCAACCTGTCACGGGGGCAGTTGCGCAACTCGCAGTTCACTTGCGCCTATTCTATTTTTCCCTCATGTAATTCAACTCCTTCGTGAGGGTTGTGGGAATGCGAGTACACCCCAAACACCATAAGTCACAAATTAAACAATCGACCATACGCACTCTACTGACAATATGCTGTTTGTCCATTAGCTCGGGTTCCCAAGCCGGTTTAAAGCGCATCCATCACTTGCACCCCTATCACCGTATCCAATTTGCACCCCCATACGCTTTATGCCCACTTTACATATTCACATACACCAGAATCTGTATTTACCAAAAATAAATAAACATATTCTGGCATTCGATACGAAAATGTATCAGAACATGTTAAGTACGAAGTACACCTCATGGGTCAATGTAGTAATGGCCTCAGTTTTGAACCAAGTGATAGTGTTGTTAGCTGGTCACGACCGGATTCAAATAGCCGTTGGTCACCGCCTGCCTCGCTGTAAATCGTATCACCTTGAAGCGGTGATTTTCCGGCGGAGTTTGCGCTTTTCTCGGGAAAACCAAGCGGAAGATTGATGGGCTTTGCCAGACCGGTTAGGTGTGTTTTGTACGAACGTGATCGTGGCTCACCCACACTTTGCTACTACAGATGATTTAATCTACACGTTGGCCAACCGTAATATATTAGAAAATATAATTGATGGAGGAATTGCGCGCAACAAACGCTCCGATTAAGAAAGCGCGCTGAAACCGAGCAATTGCTAATTTCTTAATTCGGTCATGTCAAATGATCGAGGCGAAATGTTGATGAATGTCGCTGAATGGCGAAATCCGGGCACAGTCGCCGCCGCTGTGCCGAACCCATTTTCGGACGACATCTCGTGACGAACTACAACATCAAACGGTCGATAACTGAAGTATACTAATGGCTAGCGGTGGTGGAAGGCAAATATGAAATCGTCGCTGTTTTCAAGCATTAAAAATTGGCGTTTGAAAAGTTCTTCAAAAGCACGACCATTGCCATATTTATTTCATTTATCGCTTCGTCACTAGACATTTGAAAAAATTCAGAGAAAGTTGACCGGAAAATTACTAAATATATGTACCTTAAAGAAAAATTAAAACAAAAAAACAATCTGGTTTCAGTTCAAAGATTCCCACAACAATGCATTTATAATTCTTTGGGAAAAAAAAGAAATACAGTAGAACCTCGATTATCCGAACAACTGAGACCGAGACTAGTTCGGATAATCGAAACGTGGGTTTTTTGGGACGAGATCATAAAAACAGTACATACATATATATTAAAATTTGACATCTATACATACATATTAACGTTGAAATACATATACAGGGTGTTTCACGACGAGGGACTATTAGGCAGATATAGAGAAGAGAAAAACCGAGAGATCTGAAACTTGACATACTTGTATAGACTTATAAGATCCACTTGCTGAAAATATTTTAAGAAGATAGTATTAACTTTGTTATTTTAAGTACAACATACCTATGTTTAATGTATGTATGCATTGTTTTAAAGAAAACTATTTTTTTTAAAAAGGGCACAAATCTAGTGCATTAAAAAAAATAATTATTGCATAATCCTAAAAGTCAGTTTGACGAAACTTGGTCAACCGTTGGACAAAAGGTTGAGCTATCTGTGAAAGTCTAAATATTTTCAGGAATATTCCTGGAGGAGAAGAAATGTCAGCTGCAACTCAATAAACCCAAAAAGCATAAAAGTCGATTTTTTCAAATTGCAACCTTATGTTTTTAATTCACCTTTCGATAGAGAACTTTATTCTCGATCTGATGATGTATCATATTTTTATAAAATGGATCATTTTTGAGTTATTTAACTTTTTCTACTTTTCTGTACAATTATGAGAAAATAAGTAAAGTAGCTTATTATAATCTTATCGAGTCAGCTGTGAAAATAGAGTTTATAATTTTAAATGTAAGCAATTGTGAGATTTAATTTCTAATTCACTTGCAATGCTACGATTACAAATACCTTAATAATCAAGATAATATAAATTCTTCGTTGATACACTGCCAGAAAGAATCTTCAAAAACTTTCTTAGTGATTAGAATCTTATTTTTAAATTCATCATCTGGGTTAATTTGTCAAAAAATCCATAAACTCTGTGTTATAAAAAAAAACGTTCGTTAAGCACAAAAATAATTATTTATTCATTTTAATAAATGCTTAAATATGCCCCCATTTTGTTGTAAATACATCTAATTCGAAAATTGCTTTTACTTTGAAATGATACATTAAAAATTAAGAGTAATCACAAAGAAAGTTTGTGAAGATTATTTCTGGCAGTGAATGAACAGAGAATTTAAATTATCTTGATTAGGGAGTTGTAATAGTAACATTATAATTGAATTAGAACTCCAATCCCGCAACTAATTGCATTCTAAAATAACAAACCCACTTTCAGAGCTAACTCGATAAGATTTTACCAAGCCTACTTCGCTTATTTTCTCATAATTGTAAAGAAAAGTAGAAAAAACAAATAATTAGAATCCTACACATAGCTGAACTTTTTGTCCAACCGTTGACCAAGTTTTGTCGACTTGACTTTTAGTTTTTATTATTAATTTTTTTTTATTGAACTAGATTTTCGCCTATTTTACAAAAAATTATTTTTTTCTCTAAAACAATACAATAAGGTGCAAAAACGTTGGTACCATGTGACATAAAATGTATTTTAAACACCTGAAAAAAGTCGAATCATTGAAGGTTCGGATAATCGTGGTGTATAGTGAGAAACACTACTACCCTACACAATCTTTTTGTACATACAGTTAGATGACAAAATGACAAAATTAATAAAGAAACGAATATCATTTGAAACAAATTACAACTGTATTATTACCTATGCGGAACTTAAAATACCCGGAGGTAAGAATTCGATCAAAAGAAAGTAACAGTCGAGTAGAACGAAAAATTAGAGAAGTCATGTCAAAAGGTCAACAACGAGAGTGACGGTAGAAAGAAACCGAGAGTTATCGTGGTCATACAAGGTTGAAAGATTAATAACACACATTTACTAACAAAAACGAGATTAATAGTAAAGAAAGTGGTAGAAACGGCAGAAAGTAGATGAAATAATCAATATTCTGTCGGAATATTACATTTAATTAACTGTCTCAACCGTTTGTAAGTTCCTAAAAATATGTGAGTGATTCACAAAATGTGAGTCTATTAACAGTATTTTTCTAGCGCTGGCTTAAACGATTGTCGATAAGAAGTGTAATTTTAATTTCCATTTGTCGATGGTTGTATCGTTAGGAACAACAGCGGAATTTCAATCTCATATTTGACATTTAAAATATGTAAATTGACGGCGTTCTCGCTACCATTTCAATTCACCGAAGTCGTGTTGTAGTAAGAGAATTTTCTCCTTTCTCTCGAAAAAAACGACTTGTAAACCCGTGCCTTGAACTTCGTCCCATTGTATTATGTCTGTCTGCGTTGAAATTAATCGAAGCAACTGGATTAAGGTGCGTTCTCAGGCGCCCGCTTCGGTCTCATTTGAATAAGGCCCTCGGGGGACATGCGCTTCAACTATGATGTATCAACATATTTTAATATTTAAGAACGTAATGAGCTATAATTTCACGTTTTGCTTGAAAGTGAGCGTGGAATTATTGTAATTATGATTAATGTGCCTCAACTTTTCACACATTCTCTTTGATCTCCGATAACTCGCCGATGAGATTAATTTAAACTGATTTAGACGACGTGTGGTGCTTTAAAGCCCCAAAACAATGGGAAATTTATGGTGCGAGACCAGCGATTCACTCCGCTGAGTTGATGCCACTAAGCTACAAACTAAATTATCTAGCTTAATCATTGAAATACTCCAACATCAAACAATTATAATAATTCGTTATTGTCAAACGGACCGATCAATTAAAAAACTAAAAAACCTAATCTAACCAGGAAGCTGAACAGTTATTAAGGGGCCATAAACACTTGCAAAAAATTTATTGCGTGTATTTATAGAAGGACGGTGACCAGGACGGAGTATCTAAAGATACCATGAATATGGACTATCTGAAGTATTTTAAATACCTACAAATTTGAAGAAACTGGAGAGAATCTGAAGTTTCTGGTGTATCTTAAGGTTTAAAAAAACTGGAGATCATCTGAAGTATCTAAATATTTGAAGAAAGTGAAGAGCATTTGCAGTATCTAAAAATATGAATATCAGTATCTGAAGGTTTGAAGAAACCGGAACATTGAAGAATTTATAACTACTGAAGCTGTTGAAGTAAGTGAAGAAAATATACAGTTTATGGAAAAATCAAGAAACTGAAAGATCTGAAGCGAACATTACTAAATTACAGCCTACATCTGACACTGGCTTGAGAAACCCGAAGAAAATTTGTTTTAAACAGTACGAACATTGGGATGGATGCTTTACACTAAGAAGTCCGAGCGTTAATCTTCTTCTAACCACAAGTTGAACATCGAAAAATTTGCACAATAAAACGACCCATTATTTTCAGTGTATTTATAGAAGGACGGTGACCAGGACGGATCGGAACATTGTAAACGCCAGAAGAAGCAGAACAATCGAGTTAAAAGATTTTAATAAATTTAGAGGATTTAAGTAATATAAGAGAGCCACATGTTTAAAAGTATCTGGAGTATTTTGAGAATCAGAGTATTTGGAATATCTGTATTATCTGTATTATCTGTATTATCTGTATTATCTGTATTATCTGTATTATCTGTATTATCTGTATTATCTGTATTATCTGTATTATCTGAATTATCTGGATTATCTGTATTATCAGGATTATCTGGGTTATCTCGATTATCTGGGTTACCTGGAGTTTCTGGATTACTAGAGTGTGATGTGAGTGTCTGGAGTGTTTGGAGTATCTGGAGTCTTTAAACTACCTGCATTACATGCATGTTTGAAAAAACTGGAAATTTTGAAGCATCTAAATGGTTGGGAATGACATGATAATGAGTAACCGTTCTTGACTGGTACATACATATTTTCAAATCTCCTCAACTTCAGCGACATGACATTCAAAATCATATGAAACCAAAGCACCTAATTTAAAGAATCTGAAGGATTTGAGGGCTCTAAAAGATTTGGATGTCCAGAGTATGTGGAATTATTTGGAGTGTGCAGAGAATCAAGAGTATCAGGGGTAGTGTCTACAGTATTTGAAGTAAGTATCTAAAGTATTTAAAGATAAAGAAAATTGAGACCATCTGGAGTATCTTAAGATTTGAAGAAACTCGAGTGCCTCTGAAGGAATTTAAAGAATCTAAAAATTTGAAGAAACAAAGTATCGAAAGATTTCATGAAATTGGAGATCTGAAGTATTTGAACTATCTAAAGATTTGAAGAAGCTAGAGTACATTAAGATTTAAAGAAACTGGAGAGCCTCTGTAGTATCTGAAGTATCTAAATATTTGAATAAAGTGGAGGATTAAGGAATCTATAACTACTGAAGCTGTTGAAGGATATAAAGAATGACTTTTAAGGTACTACTTTTCAGAAAAAACGACTTAGAATGAAGCGATTGAATCCGGTACACTCTTGCAGGAAAGTGCGAAGCAACAGAAGTGCGAATGAGAAGAAAGATGTATTGAAATGTTGGCAACCAAAAGTATAATTATAGTATAATTTGAATAAAATATTAGAAAGACTTTCGGAGTTTTCGGAGAATGTGGTGTTATCTGGAGTGTCCAGATAATTTGGAGTATCTGAAGTATCTGAGGTATCTGAGGTATCTGAGGTATCTGAGGTATCTGAGGTATCTGAGGTATCTGAGGTATCTGAGGTATCTGAGGTATCTGAGGTATCTGAGGTATCTGAGGTATCTGAGGTATCTGAGGTATCTGAGGTATCTGAGGTATCTGAAGTATCTGAAGTATCTGAAGTATCTGAAGTAGCTGAAGTATCTGAAGTATCTGAAGTATCTGAAGTATCTGAAGTATCTGAAGTATCTGAAGTATCTGAAGTATCTGAAGTATCTGAAGTATCTGAAGTATCTGAAGTATCTGAAGTATCTGAAGTATCTGAAGTATCTGAAGTATCTGAAGTATCTGAAGTATCTGAAGTAGCTGAAGTATCTGAAGTAGCTGAAGTATCTGAAGTATCTGAAGTATCTGAAGTATCTGAAGTATCTGAAGTATCTGAAGTATCTGAAGTATCTGAAGTATCTGAAGTATCTGAAGTATCTGAAGTAGCTGAAGTATCTGAAGTCTGAGCATGTGGAGAATCTGGAGATTTGAAGAAACTTGAGAGCCTCTGAAAGATAGTATCTAAAGATTTGAAAAAACCAAATATCTAAAGATATCACGAATATGGAGTATCTGAAGTATTTGAAATTCCTAAAAATTTGAAGAAACTGGAGAGAATGTGAAGTTTCTGGAGTATCTTAAGGTTTAAAAAAGCTGGAGAGCATCTGAAGTATCTAAATATTTGAAGAAAGTGAAGAGTATCTGGAGTATCTAAAAATATGATTTATAACTACTGAAGCTATTGAAGTATGTGAAGAAAATATATAGTTTGTGGAAAAATTCAAGAAACTGAAAGATCTGAAGCGAACATTACTAATTTACAGCCTACATCTGACATTGGCTTGAGAAACGCAAAGAAAATTTATTTTAAACATATTAGTCGGTACGAACATTGGGATGGATGCTCTAAAATCTAACACTAAGAAGTCCGAGCGTTAGTCTTAACATTTGCCCAATAGAACGCCCCATTGTTTTCAGCTTCCTAAGACTTTTCTTACTCAGTCTCGCTCAGGTAAAAAGTGCTTCGATCGAGGCGCAAATGCAAAGCTACGGCGTTTCAGTCAGTCCGTAACTGCTGCCGAGCTTTCGACTCAAAAATGGTCAATTATCAAGTGACGTCCGCCGGGCGGTTCCGTTAGTTGTCAATTATAATGCGCTCGCCATTTTGCCGCATTTGAGAAACGAGAAATCCATACAAATGATCACAAGTGTTCGCTTCTACCCTTTTTGCTCTTGCACTTGTTATGCAGAACGCGCGGCATAAACTATCGCGTTGACAATTGAAAAAACGCCAGGATAAGTGCCCCGGCAACCGGTAGAAGTACGGCAAGCTCCTATATTACGCCACCTACGCAAAAGAACGGCGCAGTTCGTCCAGCACTGCCATCCGTCAACTTCACCACCCGCTGGTATCATTTGCAACCGATAATTACTCTACCGTGGCCGAGCGGCGACCGTTTCCTAGTGCGCGAGATTCCCACGAGAAGGACGCACCACACTTACAACAAATTAACTAATAGCCCACTTCCTTCCCAACTTAACATCTTCATAACACTCGTAAAAAGCTCGTAAAGCGGCGTCCGTGGCAATTTTCCCATTTTTACGAATGTGTAAATAAGGAGCGCGTGTTGGCCTCGAAAATATAATATGGCACCTCCTCGTTAGTTCCTCATAAATTTTCAAGGTAATAATGGCACGGGCGCGTTGCGGCTCGACCCTTTTTCTCCTAGCCGATTATAAAAACTACCACCAGCTGGCCACAATTACGCCGGCCCTCCTACATAGTTTCGAATTAATATCTAATTTCAGTAAGCCACAAAAAACATCATGAATTCTATTACAAGACTAGTATTAGGAATTTTGATTAAATTATAGGGTTAGGGGGCTGAGTCGAGTATCGGCAGCTCGGGGTAAAACAAATGGGAGATAAATTGAGCCCTAAAAATGGGACGACACCATTCAATTGATTAATTGATTCAAAGTTAGGATATCCCTTGACGAGTTTGTCTACGTTTCAGTCTTTCTCAGCTTTCAACTCATCTGTCCACAACAAAAACCAATCCAATCCATTAGCTTCAAAAGCAACCACAGTTGTGAATAAAATTGTTTTAAATTTTTTGACCTATGTTTCAATCTCCAAACTATACTTAGGTATATCTTCAACTTTAATCTCAAACACAACAAAAACCAAATTTATCAACAATTTTCAAATACAAATACTGCTATAATTAAAAGTATTTTAAAAACGTGTCTTATAATTTACAAGAAATCGGAGCTTTTTCAATCCAAGCTGGCACAAGAACATGAAGACTTATGTTCGAAAAGCAAAACGTAAAAATATAATCGAAAAAAATAAAAGTTACAGTTAATTAAAATCACGAAATTTGGCACTAGGATCCTCTGTCGTTTATCAATAAAGGAATACTTTGATTTTGCCTAATTTAGTTTAGTAACTCAGTTTAAAGAAACAGAAATGTGAAAAGTGTACTTACCCTTGTAAGGAAATTATGTCTAATCATTAGATACTGATTTTCACTTAACATCTCAGAAATATAAAAATTTACACAAAATTTTGAATTTTGAATAAAACAACACTCGTGTTGTAAATACCACTTTCTCACCAAAATACGGATTCAAAACCTGACAAACCTGACCAACCGTGTCCAAAACCTTTGATACAATTTTCAATATGTCGTGACCCCTGGTAATACGAGCATCAACTATATAGAAAACATTTGGCAAACCAAAGTGAAAAAGTCACTTGATGGGTCAAAATAATATTACATGCGATTTAAAACAAATCTCTTTGAAATTTGAACTTCATTGCATAGATGCAAAGATAGTACACCTAATGGTGAATTTACTGCAAGGGAGTAGAAAAATGGGCTTATATGTGCTTTGGTTGCTTTGGGTGCTCACCACATAAAGCCTAATTTTTGCTCCTAATAATATAATCTGCTATTATTCTACCCGAACTCTTATTAATTCTATATATGTATTTCTAATTCTGGAAATATATAGGCGTGTATTCTTGAAACATTCTTTAAACTCATCTAGTTTTTAACAAAATAATATGATATTGCAATATATTCATTTTATTGTTACTTTGGGCAGATGTAATTTTTCTTCATATTATAATATATCATTAGATATGTTTTTCATAGAAAAAAGAGTTATTAACTAAAAAAATTGTGACGGAAGTGAAGAAACTAAAGAGTTTTGAAGAATCTGACATATAAATAATCCAGACAATCTAGAGGATCTAAAATAAATGGAAAATGTGAATAATGTAAATGAATGTAATAAAATGGAAGATTTGAAGGATCAAAACAGTTTAATCTGGTTTATTCTAAATACTCAGAATGCAAAAAATACAGGAAAAACATCCGAACCTTGTAAAAGCAGTAAGTACTTCAAACATTCAAGTTCGAGTGCTTTTTTAGTTAACAAAAAAATTCTAAACTAAAAAAATATGACGATTATGATAAAATCAAAAGATGTAAAGAAGCGCCAGCAAGTGAAAGAAATAAATGGTTTAGAGAAATTAATTTTGTGAAGAATCTGAAATAACTAATAGATTTGTAAAGTATGAAGAATGTAGAGGATTTGAAATATCTAATAAACTGGAAGAATATAACGAATCCGTGGAATTTAAGCATTACAAAAGATCAGAAGAATGGATAGGGTTGTAAAAAGAAATCTGCAGGACCAAAACAATTTAAACTGGAGCATTCTAAAGACCCACATGCAGAAAATACAGGAAAAGCATACGAACCTTGTAAAAGAGGTAAGTATTTGAAAATTCAAAGTATGTTTCAATCTTCAATATCCTCAACTTTCACCCCAAGTCTCACACACATTTTTCATTCTTTGAACTCATCTAGTTTTTAACAAAATAAACTGGCGCTATATTCATTTCATTGTTGTTTGGGGTGGATATAATTTCTAAATGTTGGAGTTGTTTTTTATAGAACAAAAAAGTTACAAACTAAAAAAATGGTGAGGCTTATAATTGAACCAAAACATATGTATATAAATAAGCGCAAGGAGGCGAAGGATCTAAATGAATTTTGTGCATAATCTAAAATAAATGAAACATTGGAAGATTGTCAAGGATTCTAATAATATGAAGGATCAAAACTGTTGAATTTGGAGTATTCGACAGACCCCAAAAATGCAGGAAATGCAGGAAAAGCATTCGAACGTTGTAAGTATTTTCAATCTCGAAATTGTATAATAAGTATATCCACAGCTTTTATCTCCTCACACAAACTACATTTTTCATTCTTTGAACTCATCTTGTTTTTAACAACATAATATTGCAATAATATGTATTATATTCATTGTTATTTTGGGCATATAATTTGTAAACGTTAGAGTTGTTTTTTAAAGAACAAAAAATTTGTTATAGAACGATTATAATAGAAGCAGAAGTTCTTACGAAGCACAAGGAAGTAAAGGAGCTAGTTAAATGGCTGGGAGGGTATAAATTCTGTGAAGAATCTGAAATATCTAAAGGACTTGTAGAGTAGATATGAAAAATCTAGAGGATTCGAATTATTTAATAGATTTCAAAAATACAATACAACAAATCTAGGATTTCAAAAAAAAACATCTGAAGAAGGTTAAGAATTACCTATACTAAAATGAAAAATGTAAAGGATCGAAAAAGTATAATCTGAAGTATTCGAGAGACTCCAAGAATACAGGTAATTCGGGAAAAGCATTCGACCGTTCTAAAAGTTATAAGTATTTTAAAAATTGGTCAAATTTTACTTAACTTAAATTAAGGTAAGTTTCAATCTCCTTAGCTTTCATCTCAATCATCACACAAGACACATTCCAAGTACGTTTTAATTAACTGTTTTCATCTCCCAACTGTACATCTTCAGCTTTCATCTCATACACAACACAAACAAAATTTAACAATAATTTTCAAATAAAGATGTGTGATTGAAAATGTTTTAGATGGGTGTCTGTTTACAAAAACGCCCAGTGTTCTCTTTTTGAATACAGCGATCTACCCATGTTCGAGATGCAAACGGAAAAAAAATTAACCGGCAAAAAATAAACGCTCCAAATAATTAAAATTACGGGATCTGATGCCCTGCTCTTCAATCACTTATCATAAAAGGAAACAAGCCGTGATTTTGCTTATTTAGTTAAGTAACAACGTAAGTAAGTACTTACCCTTGGAAACACATTAGATGTCTAGACTTCGGATATCGTGCCGATTTTCTTCGCCACACAATCCGGAATTACCTTCAAAAACCCGGTTTCTAAACACGACTCTCGCACTATTCACAATTCCGATTTCCATTAAACTGTCCCGAAACCGCTCATAAAATTGAAATAACGGACTGCGCCCCATTTTATTCGTCCCGAATAATTTTCGAAACAAAAGCGAAACAGTCACCTCATCGGTCAAAATATGCGCGGTCAGATGCATGACCTACTACTCATCTCGTTTAAAACAAATTTTGAAATTTGACAGCGATGAAAATTTAATTGCTGGAGAAAAACTAAAAGGAAAATTGCATTCTGGAACGTAGTTTTCTGTTCACACATCGTCCGGTACGAAGATAATAAAAATAAAATTTCATAAGTCGCCTCACAAAATAGGCAACCGCCCACTCGTATTGACAATCATTTTATGTATCAATATTGGCAATGCTGCGTACCTGTGATGTCTCTTCAATGTAAACAAACAGCGACAAAACCTAACCTAACATGAAAATATGAACTACATAATTTACTTTACCTCATTCCTAAATACAAACAGTCGGTTTATTAACTGAAGAAGTCTACGGCAGTTGCAGATGAAGCGTTTCGTTTACTTTCATCACAAACGCAGCACTATACCGGAAATCTTGTTGGTAAAGAAATTCTTTTAACGTCCAGAAAAACCTCCCTTGAAGATTATTTTAAAGTAATTTTATCTGATTTACTTTATAAAACAGCTGGTTACATTAAATGTGTCCATGTGAGCCAGTTACAGGGGGGCACCCTTGTAGACATTAAGCAACTTATAATCACCAAACGCTTTTTTATTGTATTTCTAATTCGGGAAATAAAGAGGCTCCGAATATTCAGTTGACTCATTCTGTCAACTTATCTAGTCTTTACTATCATAATTTCACAATATCAATATACAACATTAATTTCATTCAAGTTTTTTTTTAATTTGTTAAGTTTATATTACAACCAGAAGATCTTAAGAACATCAAGAATGAGAAAGAGTTTGATGACTTGGAGTGGATTAAGTGAATGATTTGAAATATTTAATAGTTTTGTAGAATTTGAAAACCCTAGAGGATCCAAAAAATGGAAAAAATATGAAATATCTAGTGAAGTAAATGTTATTACCTTGAAGATCTGAAGGATGTGAAGGATTCAATAATCTGAATGATATGAACAATAAAAGAAGTTGAATTTGGAGTAGGTGTTTATTTAAAAAAGTTAAGATCTGAAGTACAACAAATAAATAAAATAGTGGATTAAAAAGGAAGTTACAATTATTGCAATCTTAAATTTGTTGTCATAATTAGGTATTGTAGTATTAGAGAAACTCGAAAAATGCCGGAAATTTAGTATCTGAACGTTGTGAAAACAAGTAGACGGAAGATATGTTTAATCTAAAGAATTTGAAAAACTTTAAGGTTTTGAAGGATCGGAAGAATATTAAAATTTTGAAGGATTTTGACGGTTATAAGGACTAAAGCCTTTGAATTTTAAAATATCTAAAAAAATCGAAATATCTATACTTATATGAGAAGTAAATTTAAGGGAATCGAGGAATCTGAGAGAATTGAAGTCTTTATCATTACATAATTTGAGATATGTATTTGAACAATATGAAAATTTTGAAATCTAAATGTCGTAAACAGTTTGAGATGCCTAAAAAATTTTAACTATCAAAGAGAGACATCTGCAGAATTTAATTAATGATTGTATACTCTGAAGGGAATTGGAAAGAAAAATTTTTTATCTAAACGTTCCAGCAGTGTGATGAAGTCTAAGAAAACTTGAATATTCTGAAAACTCAAAGTACATTAGTTAAAATAATTGAAGAATCTGAAAGCTCTTACATTTTTTTATTAAAGCAAACTATAGAATCACTAAAAAAAAATTTGAGGGCCAACGAAATTGTAAACAAAGTCTCTGAAAGGATAAAGTATCTAAATAAATCGAAAAATCCAAAATATCTGTACGATTTAAATCATTGCATGGTTCTCATCAGAAGATCCTTTAACAAGAGTTTCTAAAAATTAATCTTAAGCCTTTGGAAATTATAACTCTCTAAAAGAATAGAAGTATAATATGAGAGATCTGTAGGATCTAAATGATTGCATAATCTGCAGTTCTGATATCTTTTAAGAATCTGAAAGAATTGAATATTTTGAAAGATATAAATTGAAAGCAAATTTTTTAAAACCTGTGACAGTCTGAAACTTCTGGTAAACTATCTCAAAGAATTGAAGTGGAAGATAAAGCGCTTATTTATATATTGCATAATCTGAAAGTTCTAATATTTTAAAAAATTCTGAAGGGTTTGAAGGTTCTGAAAATTAAAGAATCTACACATTTTTAAAATTCTGACGTACTTTAATCTTGTCTACTTCGAGTTAATGCCTCTAAAAATTTAAACTACCTGAAAGAACCAAAGAGAACGAAGAGAAGAATTTAAATTATTGGCTATTGTGAAATTTTTAAAGAATCTATGAACTAAGAAGAATTTTAACATTGTAAATAATACAGTGTGCAGCTTCTGGAAAATTAAAGTATCTAAAAGAACCGATACACATCGGTTAAGAAATATATTATTTATTGCATAAGCTGTGATCGTCCAAGAATCTGAAGGGTTTGCCAGTTCTGAAAATTTTAAAGCATAACATTTTTTAAATATAAAGAATTTAAAAAAAGTTGAAGCCTCTGAATTTAAAGTGAACGAGAAATCTGAAGCGTTTAAATTATCACATTTTTTAAAGAAAGTGAAGGGTTTGGGATATAAAGATTTATTTAATGCATAATCTGATGGTTCCAATACCTTTGAAGAATCTGAAGAAGTTGTAGATTCTGAAAATAAACTAAAAAGTATTTTAATTTTGTAAATAAAGTGTGAAGCATCTGGAAATTTAAACTACATAAAAGAAGCGATGTGTATAAGAAATCTGAAAATTTTGAGAGATCTGAAATTTTTTTAATTTTGAAAACTGTTATTGTTTTACATAGTTGAAGCCTCTGAAAACTTAAACTATTCCAAAAAACCGAAATGAACGAGAATCCGAAAGGGTTGTAAATTCTGCAACTAGTCTTAGTTGTTATTATTTTGTTTGTTATTAAACCAGTTCAAATTTCTCTTATCTTGCATTCTAATTTTTTTCCTTTAATTCTTTTTAATAATTAAGTGATTACCTATTTCAATGTATATTTGTTAAGGATTGTATTTTTAACCTTTTTTTTTGTCCTGTAGTTGGATCCGTCTGTTGGGCTTATTATAATAATTATTATTATTAAATTATTTTTTATAGTTCTGACGAACTAATGTTGTACAGAGTTGAAGCTTCTGGAAATTTAAAGTAAAATATAAAGAGTGGAAGTAGTTGAAGTAGGTGAAGAATTTGAATTTAAATAATAATCTGAAAGCATCTGAAGAAGAAACAAATTATTTGCAAAAGCTTTAGGATTTAAACGAACTGAAATTCTAAAACCTGACAAGATCCGAAGTATTTTGATAGAGCGGAAGAATCTGAAAAAGCATCTATTTGAAATTTTGAACTTTCTTAATTTTTGTAAAAATTCTGTATGAAACATCTTATTAATTTGAGCAATCTGCTGGATTTTCAGGAGGATTTTCACGATATGAAAAATTTAAGAAATCTGAATGATTTGTGTTTTGTGAACCCTGCAACAATACGAAGTATTTCAAAGTCTTTCATCATCTGAAAGATTTTAAAAGATCTAGAGACACTGTTTTTTTATTATTTTATATTTATTAGAATATTATTTAAATATTAGAATTTAAATTGTTTCTATCCAGTTATTTCATTTAACGATAAATGAACAATATCAGTATTTTAAACAATATTTTTACATAGCCTTGTTTTTAATTTGCTGAAAAAAAATGTTTGTTTTCAGTTACAATGTTTCCAAGTTTTTGCATTTTCACATTTTCTCGATTTTGCATTCGCCACTCTTTGTTATCCTTGCTTTCTTCCCTCAAGCTGATGCTATTTGAAATAAAATATAACAACTATCTCTATGACATATATAACAGTATAAAATTGGTCATGTTACTTATAAGGGCCGCCCGGTATTAATACTTTTCAAACAACACTTCACTCTACGTTGCATAAACAAAGGATTAGCAATTAGCAATTATAAATAAGACTTGTCTTAAGAGAGATTAATTGACTTTATAATTCAACACTTCACTAACAAAGTAGACCTTTAAACGCTTGTACCCTTCATGGTTTTCCAGAAACTAATTACAATACTGAATTTATAAACCGCTCACTCTGTATACAGCTGCGTCGTAAACACGCCTAGTGAAAAATTGATTAAATCCGGCCGAAAACTTAAAACCTAATAATTTCACTCGGCGTCCGAACACAACCGTAAATTCCACAAACGTTATTCGACATCGGTAGCGTGCAATTAAACAATTATCCTAAATGAAGGGTTGCCACGAGGATTAACGAGCCGCCAAAATAGTTCGCACTTGCCCAATATAGTTACCAAACTGTCTTAAATAACTAATGGCCATCTCCTACATAATCATACCTTTCCGAGTGCAGGTTTCACCGAAATGCTCGCCTCCTTCCAATGCTGTCAGACGGACTCCAGCAGAGAGTGGATGGCGCCTAGACAACATGGATGACTCAATTTCAACCCTTGACGGCGGACCAAATCGAAAAATCGCGACGCATTAAAAGCATCATTTAGAATCGTGATTTCACGCCGGAGACGTTATGGGTTGGCAAAAGAGGCCGACTGAGATATTAACGAGCTTTTGGAAGATCCTGGTGGTCCGAATTTATAACGGGCGACATTTGAAAGTTGTAAAAACCGCTAATGAAGGATTTCTGAATTAACCGACGTGACCGACAACATTCCACAACAAAGTTCTTCCAAATCTCGAAAATTCACGATTCATCAAAGTCAGAGAAGGATTTAACGCAAGGAAAGTCGTGCGATGTCGTAAACAGAAAGCCAGCCAAGTGCGCATGAAATGAATAATTAATTGCGGCGAGATAAGAGCGCGCAAGTCCGACAAAGAGATTTTAATGCATTTGCGTTTCCATTTGCAAAGTGGCCATTGTCGCGCCCAATTAGTACGCTCAGATGCTATCACGAATTAATTAGATTTGGTAATCACGGCGTTTGGCACGCGTTTTTTATAACCCTGAGCCGAAAAACTAACCATTCTTCCAAACAGGCCCAACCCATCAATATGATAATTCCATCGGCAAAAGTGTCGAGATCCATTACAAGCTTCACACCTAAAACCGCTTGGGTTCCTCCTAACAACCGGCCAGATGATGATTATGATAAAAAAGCACGAAATTAGCCGCGATCGACGGACAGGTGAAAATTGCAAGCGCCTTTTGTGTGGAAGTCGATTCATCAATATTAGGAAAAAAATCCACGCGTTTAAACCATTACCACGTGCTGCTGAAACAATCGCTTCTCGGGATCTCGGAAGATGTATTCGCATCGTTACTGCCGAAAATAAATTCCCGATCCGTATAACTGCTTTTATTGATAAGATCAGGGTTATTTTTGGGGGTCAACTGTGATTATATTTCGCTTATATATTAGCAGGAGTTTAATTATACGGTTAAGTCGCGCCAATATATTCGCAGGAATTTAAAATGATTATCGGTGGTGATCGCGAGACGAATCTCGGCCATTTCGGACACGTGACAACATATCAATAACCGCCGATAATCGCCAGATGGTTATCGCAAAATTTGGTCATATACACGGTGGCCCATTGAAACTACCAATCCATAATCATCTATTGTAAAAGTTATCTTCATTTGTGATATTTCCTATCAATTCTCTTATAGAAAGAAAACACATGAACTGCATAATAAATTTACCAAGTATGAGACGCAGATTGGCACCATTTCCTGATAAAAATTGGGTGCAATTGGGATTTCAAACGACAAGGGTAAATAAAATGCGAATAAAGGGTAGTAATGAGCAGCTATCATTCAAAAACGTTCTTAAATGACGTCTAAGACAAGACCAGGAGATGGAATTTGTCGAAAAAGGCACAAAACGTACCTTACGCGTTGTGTCTGAGACGGTTATTAACGAAGACCTTAATTTTGTCAAACGTAAAACGTCAAAATTATGGCATGGCTAACACAGACCCCGTTTTTTTAACGTTCATTAATTATAATGTATTGTACATCACAAAAAAAAACTGCATAAGCCGTGGAAGCACTTTGTTAGAAAAAGTGTTAGGGTATATTTTGACTGAATTGAAGTCATTTGAAATTAAGTTCCTTGTTAATAACCGTCAAGAAAATGTGTAGAGGGAAAAAGTTACAAGAACTACAAGATAAGTTTCGAATTAAGGAAGTGAGATCATTTTACCAAGAAGTGAGATGAATGGTCAAAGGGCACCAAAGGAAAAACAGTATGATGAAAACGAACAAGGAATTACTAATAGCTGAACCCGAAAAGATAATGAACACATGGCAAAGATATTTCAAAGAGTTGCTAAACCAAGGTGAGGAAGAAACTGTGGTAAGAAGAGGAGAAGAAAAAAATGTAGAAGAGCCAACTAAAGATGAAGTTAAAACTGTAGTAAAAAAACTGAAAAAGTTCCAGAGAAGGCCGGCTAATTGCAGAAACCCCGAGGGAGAAGATCTTTCAGTTTCTGTTTAACCGGAAATGCTTCCTACTTGTGTGTTTTAAATGGGACATTTAGAATATGTTTACTTACATATTCAAATTTTTAATGAAACTACTTTCAGAACTGCTTTTAACATATTTTTTTAATCGTAGAAAAACATTTTAAAAATTTAAATAACGCATCTTTGAAAATCTTTTTAAGACTATAAAAAATATTCAAACTTTGTTAAATGCTGCAGAATTCACTCGGACATTTTACTGATCGGTTATATCACTGCCAAGTTGTAAACGAAGCACAATTTGAACACATACATAGATATCTTAATTTTGCGATTTTTAATTTTTTTGAATAGCTTCCTTAAGAATAAAAACCATTATGTTAATACATATTTCTAAAAGTAGTGTTTTATTTTGCATTGGAAAATATAAAAATGTTCTGTGCAGCATTTGCTGTTAATCAGATGGTGGAAAAAATGCTGCTTTCAAACATAAATTACTTTTACGTGGTTTGGATTGTGAAATTGTGACATTTTAATTTGGATTTTTTTTAGTGAATAAATGTACATCCAATTTGTTTGAAACTGCTATTTCTCTTTTCTTTATTTTAGCCCTTATTAGTACATACAAAAATCAAACAATGTTTGGCTTAATAAAGCCATAAAAATGTGAATCGTATAGAGCTAAATATAGAACCAAGAACTCCGCCAATTCAGGAAGAAAATGAAATCATGCTGAGGATACACAAATAACGAAAAATAGTAAAACTCAAAAGGAGTATATTAGCAAATTTTATTTAATTGCTTAATAGATACCATAAAACTATTTCAAAAATTATTATTCTATTCCTGTATAACTACATTTTTTTCAGAAGCTCATTTTTCTTTGCCATAATCACACCCCCAAATTTAAAATTATCCGAGATGAGTATCTAAATTGGATAAAAACAATCAAAGTTCCTTATTCTATAAAACTGCATACGAGCAGCAGGAATTTGACAAAGTAAATCAATGCTAGAAAAAACTAGACATAAAAAAGATAAATCTTAAACCGACCTACACAAAAAACCGGTATTTCAGAAGCAAAGAAAAATGGGTTGATTACTTTTATAAAATAAAATAAAACTGTACCAATTACCTCAATTATTATAAAAAAATTTAAAAAAACATTCAAGCATGTCTTTTACAAATTTTTACAATTTATGTTATGGAATTTTTGTTTAGTTTTGATTTTTTAGGATTGGAAATGGAAATACTTTGTGCTGCGTTGTTTATTAAACAATTTGCCCGCGACTTCGTTCGCATGTAAATTTCGATGTGTATGTTTGTGAGATGACGACCTGATCATTATGAAAAACCGTATCATTACGGTGCTGTGAGAAACAGTCTGATATATGTTATAAATTAGGGAACTTGTAACTCATTGATTGATTTATTTATTCCAATACCGTTCTGTGTATTCAGCGTGCTGTATTCGCCTCATTTCTGACTGCTCCGGCGTTTCAGTTGATCTAGAAGCAGTCAATTCTTGCTCAATTCTGCTAAGCTCTACTTGAGGAGTCGTATCTCGACTTCTAGCTACTTTCATAGCCCGAGCATTATTACTCCTCTGCGAAAGATTAGATTTGCAATTTCCGGGCATTTCAACAAACCTCCAAATAATAACAAATCACACAAATTATAACTAACCTAAGAATAATTTATGACAGCTTGCGACCATCACCGCCATCTAGTGATGAAAAGTGCTCTATGAAAAACGATAACATATATCACACGGGAACATTTTTCCGGGATAATCAGTAACCTATGCGCTATTCCAGACTATAATCTATCTCTGTGCCAAATTTCATCCAGATCCGTTCAGCCGTTCTGGCGTGATTGAGCAACAAACATCCAAACTTTCACATTTATAATATTAGTATAGATTATGAATAAATTTTGACTATATTTGAATAATTTCGTAATTTAACCCAATTATTACTC
The DNA here is from genome assembly GCA_964023215.1 of Eledona agricola. Taxonomy (NCBI): domain Eukaryota; kingdom Metazoa; phylum Arthropoda; class Insecta; order Coleoptera; family Tenebrionidae; genus Eledona; species Eledona agricola. The sequence goes on from OZ026854.1 coordinate 14,416,271, forward strand.
AAAATTGAATTTTGCAACATAGTCGATTTGGACCTAGATTTTAAATTCAAAATAGATACATCCCACGTTTTTTTGTTACATCTAAGTATTACAAATATTAAAACACACAATCAATTTTAAGGCTTGAAAGATATATTATGTGCCTAAAAATTGTTACTCTTGGAATATTAATAAAAAATAGATGTAAATAATTATTTTTAAAATCTTATAATGGTTCTCTTGAAAAAAGTATTTTTTTGAGCTGTAACTCTCTTCTTCCGGATTCACGACATGCTAGACCTAGATACAGAATAAAGCAGAGGAAGAGTATTTCTAAAGACGGTAAAGAAAAATATTGATATCAAATTTTTGAGCAAAAGGAACATAAGAAGAAAGGAAAAGAAAAACGAACGAGGAAATACAAGTTTTAATAAAATTGTGCCATATTAAAATAACTCCATTTCAAGAGCAGTTGGTTGTATCAAATTTACGCTTTCTAACTGATTTAAAATATTTTTTATTTTACATCTTTACAGCCATGCTGATTGTGCTACAAGAAAGAATATTGATTTGGAAAATTGACAATAGGGTTTTGTTGTTAAGATTATTTGAAACTGTGACTTCGAGAATCGAGATGTGCCTACTAAAATAAAACGTAAAGGCTGCGTGGGCCATGGAATCGCACTGAAACTGGTTAGAGTGTAGCAGTACATGATACCTAAGATACGTTTAGTGTTTTCTTTAACAAAGACAGGTTTCTGCAAATTTGTCAAATGTCATAATATGTCAATGGCAAGAGTCTACACTGTAAAAAATAAAATAAAATGGCTTCCATGGCCTACTGGCTTTCAACAAACAAGCAATAGAACAATTCAATGTAACCAATTCTTAAGTTACTAATGTGAACGGTTCCTGTTGTCTTAAATTGGTTGAAAAATTAATTTGACGTTGTAGCTGTGTAAATTGTTGGTCATCGTTGTAGAAAGCTTCCCCGCGTGGACTGGCCGCTGGAAATCAACGTGTGCGTCTGTAATTTATACCCCATAATTAAATAAGAGGTGAAAAATCATGGCCGATTTCACACCTGCTTCGGAAATATGCGTTCCGACCATCAATTTGAAAGAAAAGTCGAGTCATCGCCTTCTGTTTAGACACAGGCGAAACCATTAAACACACATCACGGGCGCTTTCTCGATCATTTGACACGTGTAATCGTTCGATTTAACTGGAAACGCGCGCCCCGAGTCCATATCAATCTACCAATTACGAACACATTTTCGTCTGATTTGTGGCATTCCGCTCCGGCGCCGTCGACAAAAATCCGGAACAAACTGTAAATCGACCTGTTAATCCCGACCATAAATATAAATAATATGCACTGAAAACGTCAATTATAATCGGTGATAAATCTCGGGTAAACCACGTAAGCGGTCAACAATAAAATATGAAGTGGAGGACTCGAACACGATCCGTTCCTTGCTCCGGTGCTCCTCTTTCGATTGTGTTAAGTGCAATTAACGAATTCGGAATGTGGCCGTCGTCGTCGTTTAACTCTTTGTGTCGGCCGATTTCACACACGTAAGCTGCCTTTTCGTGGGTAACGTCTCAATTATGCACTTTTGTAAAACATGATCTGGCATGAAGCGACGCGCCATTGTCGCCTCCATTGAAACGCCCCTTTGTGCTCCACGAGGACTAATCCTTTAAAAAGCATCTTGACGACGTCCAACTCGCGCACAGTGCACTCTTTGTGTGTCGATCGAAAATTTTGTTTTTGCTTTTCGGTGGTTCGCAGAAACGGCACGTCATTGACACAGATCGCGATGAGTGCCACAGATGTGCAGAGTTTTCATTTTTCAAGACATATTTACCTAAGGTGCGGACTCGTTCACGTCTTCTAGAAGTGGTAGCAGTGTCAAAATTGTGCATAACTCACTGCGGAGGGTATTATTCGATTTTTTTTGTACATACGGTTGGCTGTAATGCTCGTCCCTGTTAAATCGGTTACGAAATATTCGTTCAGTCATTGGCTGCTTCAAGTTTCAAGATTCAAAACCGATGCATGCAGATGGTACAATAAGGAAAAATTCGAAGTCATGCAGGAGCTTATTCAAGTTTAAAAAACATTTTTCTTTAATAAGTTTATTAATAATGCTTAAATGCTTCCAGCGAAACGAGAAATCCACACAATAAATTATCGTTATAAAAATCTTCTATCTTCTTCTTCTTCTTCTATAAAATTCCCAAATATGTGTTTTATAACAAAAACTTCTGATAAAGAACTCATCTCCAAGTATACAAAAAAGTGCAGAAGCTGCAAAATTTTAGGAAAAATATATAATAAAACAGCGAAAGCTTCGGCTTGCTTGTCATTCATACGAATGAAGCTTAAAATATTATAAAAGTGTGTCTCAAAACGTTATTTATAATAAAATCTAGCCACAATGGCGGCTGGTCAGGTGAAGTAGGTGCATCTTCACCTAAAATTCATTGAACCGATAGAAATATTTTTCAACATATTCGTAAATCCAATATACATTTCTTCATCCTTATCCCATTACATTTTCGATTACTAATTCGACTAGTATCTACTAATTGAAGATTTCAGAAGATTTAATAGGTATGTATGTATTATCATGACTCTTGTGAAATGTGAATTAATAATAATTTGAATCAGCAGATGAAGAGCTAAGCGTCAACTGTGTTCAGCACTGCACCAATAAAGTCCGTTTCCATGGTAACGAATAAGTGCGGATGTAAGTTGGCTTGGGTGCAGAGTTTAGTCGCCGGGCGCCTGAAATCTTCACTTGTTTTCGATATTCGTAGTGTGGCCCTTTTCATGTTTTCGAAGTATAGTTCTAGAGCGATACTTTTTGTATTTTATATTTGTCAAACTGCGTAATTGTTCACTATTTTAGTGTTAGTTTAGTGTAGAAACAATGTATCCAATTAACGATATTGTTTGTATTTTATTGTAAACTCGGTTCAGTCGTTGGAAAGATGAGGACAAAAAGGATGTAATATTACAAATCATTAGACATTAATTTCTGTATAACGCAAATAAATGGGACACGTGCAATATTGGTAAAGAAGAGAACTGACAAATTTTTTCAGGAAATGGTTGGCGAGGCAAATGCATTCACAGAAGTGAAAAGTTCTAAACGGCAACAATTAGAAAGACACCTTTTTTTGATTTATTGGACCACATTTTGACGCAAATGAACGTAAAGTTTCAAAATTGCGAAAAGCTTCAATTTGTTTGTCTTGATGACACTACATAGTTCGAAAGATATAGTTCGCGTTTTCCTACCGATGCATTTGAAAATCTAGAGAAATTTTACAGAAAAATATGTGCAAAAAGAGAGCGATTAAAAAATGACTTTTTTCTTTTATACTCTGGTGAAAGCTACAGAAAAATGTCCCTTCAAGCATTCATCAGAAAACTGAACGAAAACATTTTTATAGAAGCCTATAATTTGTTCTGCCTCATTTTGATTGTGCCGTCAACAAGTGCGTCGGCGGAGAAAAGTTTTTCTTGTCTTAAACGCATTAAAACTTGTTCGCGAAACTCAATTTCTTAAGAAAGACTCTCTAATATTTTTTGACCAATATTTTAATACAAAAGGAACTTCTGTTTACAACTGACGAGAACACAGCCTTTCTATGAAGACATAATTGATAAATTCGCAGCTCTAAAGGACAGAAAAATTGACTACAGTGAACAAAAGTAAGGTCTAGCTTAAAAAATTGCTTTATATGACAATTTAGGTACCTAATGTAGCTCTTCACGCACTTTTTTACCTGCGAACCGCCAATGCCTAGTCATGAAGGAAACGAGGCAGAAAACAAACAATTAATTTTCTAAATCCTTAAACTTATTCCAACGTTTGTCCAATAAAGCTATCCTTTCGGAAAAACTCGTTTGGCAACACTTTAAAATAGCTAGCTTCTGCCTTCCTTCTTTATTCGTTCGACGAAAACCCTTAGATGTTTTTTGAGATTGGAAGAGATAGTAGAGGGAGCCAGAACGGGACCAGGGTGGATGGCAACTTCTTCAAAACAACATTTATTGATTTTTTCTTCGGATATCCCAGTAAACACCAACACAAAACGTAATAATATTTTTATTTTAAATTATAAAAATGAAAATTTTTAATAAAAATGTAGAGAAAATGGTATAAAAACTCGTTCATAAGGCTATTATGGTACTCGCCTTTTATAAAACTCCCGGCTTCGCCGCTCGTTTTATAACCTTGAGCTCGTGTAATAAAATATGCCTTATGGAACTCGTTCATTAATATACTATTGTTTTTACTTTATTACTATTGTGTAAGTACTTAATTATTTATCTCAATATATTATTTCCCAAAGGTACTTTTTGTCGATATGCCATATCTCCCTTAAATCTTTATCAAAACCAATGATTCAACCATCATTTTGAAGATTATTAGGTACTATTACCCTTAATGACGAAAAATAAACAAACAATTCAAAATTTATGTTTCTTTTAAAAAATTCTTTAAAACCATATTTTTGCAATAGGGCCATCTATTGACAATCGGTTTAACTAACATCTTCCACTCTCCAAGCGCATTCTATGCGGTAAAACAATAAAACAAGCATGTTTGTGATCTGAATTATTCGCGCAAGGCAACTAGTATTCTAAGTATCAGATTTTTTTATATATTATTCAAAACTATTTTTTATTATTTAAAAAACGGGTGTATTTTTCTTAATTTTGGCGTCATAGCTTGGCGGTGAGTTTGTGTTTGTGTATTATTTACAGAAATACCGAGTATTGTATATCGTTCAAAAATAGTTCTTACACTTTGAAAAATAACTCCCAGGCCATCATATTCTTCTTAAAAAAACTGTAAAAAAGGTTAAAACACAATTAATAATTTTTCATAAACAAAAAAGTTACGAGCCTCTTCAAAAAATATTAAAACTTGAGCTATTAAACAAATCAAGATATGGGAATGCAGTTTTTGATATTCAATTGTGCTCGAAAATCGAGTCCCTAGGTATCTTAGCTCTATATATCTTGGCTATCTTGCGGAAATAGGAGAAACCCTGAAAAAGTGTCCAATTTGGTATATTCTGTAGTTGAGAATCTGCTTCTGAATGCCACTCTTACTGTGGTGGCTCTTTGTGTACTGGATCGGAACAACAAGCAATTTCCGATGCAAGACACCACGTCAACTCAACCCAACAACTCCCTCTCTTTCAAAATCACTTATCACTCAATTAGTAGAACAGTTTTGGTGTTTCTGTTCTCTTAATCAGAAAGTCCATCATTTTCTAACAATATATTGAGTTTAAAAAACTAATTTAATAAAATACTTAAGTCGCCAACCAATAATCGAATGAAATATGTGGAGACTTCAACGCTCGAGCAGGAACCAAAACTAAGCTTTCGAACTTGTCGAGCGCTAAATGAAGAGAGAAACAATGTAATTTCAATAACCTGCAACTGTTATTTGTATTAACGCTAATTTCAGTTGCCTGTTGCAGCTTTAATGGTTTTGAAATAATGAAAGCTCCGTGAACGGTTACGACCGAGGATCGCCCAGTATACGGCCCACCTTTCCGCGAATTTCGGCGCGTATTTATGACCATAACCGCCCTTCGAGATGGGCATCAGCATCCCATGACATTTGACCTTCCCCGAAATTTGGTGACCACTCGATTCGACAGCTTTTAAATTAAGCTCTCGCTAATTTTTAATTGCGGGACCGGCGTAAGGGTGGACTCGCAGATAACTCTTAACAAATTGCTTATTGGCAGTACGGAATTTTGGCCAGTGGCGGGCGGCGGGCAGCTATCTATAATAGAATCAATTTGGAAATTAGAAGTGGGCGTTCCTCGTTTTAATCCCGAGCCGGCCATCGGTCCTGTTGATTTTGGATAATTGATTTTTAGTGATGGCGCGATAAATTTTTGGAAAAGTTGCGTGAGCGAGGGTTACATCGAAAGGACATTTGCATGACTCGGTACTTCTTGTGTTCGGGCTTGTCGTGGTGTTGTGACAGACATGTCGAAGTGGAAGACTGTGTAAATCCCGGCGGCGAATAACAACCGATTTCCATTTCTCGGACTCGGACGATCCTTATCGCGCTTTTTTCGCTCTTTAATCCAATTCTCCTCGAACAGTTAGCTTTTAGTTGCTTTTTTGTGACTGGCTCGCTGTTAATGTGTTGAGACAGGTGATATGTGATGATATCTCGACGATATCGCAATGTAATTAATTTAAAAAACACTGTGTCATGTCCGTTATAGGCCGCAATGTTTGATGGTTATTAATTAAACGGACAAATTATCTACAAACATTATCCGTTAGGTGATCTTCGGCGAAGCTCCACCGAATCCACCCATTCGTCCAATGGCTCACGAATAAGCTTTCAAAAGCGCCAAATTTGGAACTTTTCTATCTCCTTATTTCTATGCTCGCAGACCTGTTCCGTCATTTCCACTTTCTTTTCGCTATTCGCACCAATTGGCAGGTGTTGCGCAACATTCAACAGGGGGCGTTTCCCATCGTTTCTTCGGGAAAAACTCGTTGCCTAATTATCTGACAGTCGCGTAAATGCTGCAATATAGTCGATTTGGATTTAATGTAAAATGAGCAGAATTGCAAACAAGTTTTATATTGATACCGACACAATTGAAAAACCGCTCGAGACTGCAATGGTAGCAGAAATTATTTTTCTAGCCCGCTACCGAGGGCGATTTTTGAAAAATCTTTCTCATTTCTCTAAAAAACAACAAAATGCCCTAATTTTATAACAAGTTTTATACCCAAACAGTTAATAATTAAGGCATAAATTTTGCACCAATATGTTTCAAATTGCAAATTCTAGCCCGATACCGAGGCCGATTTTGTAAATTTTGTTATTTTGTTTAGTTATTGTTAAAAAACGAAATGATAACTAGTCAACACTTCATACACCAAATTCAGCTAGCTGCAAAATTTGTTATGATTTATGACAGCAGGTAACATAGATCCTTCACAGCGGGATCTAATTGCACATCATAAAAGTCCGAACTTGGGTTTGTGGTCCGAGTTATCAAGTACAATAATAATTATGTTCTTTGACTCGGTCAATAAGAACTGTTTCATTGAAAAACATTTATCAATAGGATTATTAGAGTATCGGCAGAAAATTTAAACTTTTGAGCCTCAAATTTTAGGATTAGTCCTGATTTACCCCAGTTCTAAGAAATTTGTAGACAACTAATCTTTCTAAACGACCCTTTCTTGGTTTTTTGATTATAGTAAAACCGACAATCATAACATTTGGATTGGTCAAATGAAGAAATGGTACATTCTATCCCATAGATATAAAGGTGCCACTAGACAACAAAATTTCACAAAAATTCTTCCAAAAGTGAACCATTTTTTTCATTGCGCTATTTTACCGGAAATAGTCGATTCTCGGCTATCTCGAAATATTGAAAAATGGAGTACGAAAGGAGTGTTGGAAACAAGCGGATAGACTTTTAGATAGACTCTGATATATAATACATATACAGGGTGATTCACGTAGATCGTTTATTAGAAAATTTTTAATTTCCCATAAAGCTAGACAGTTGAAATTTGGTGTATGATTATCATCGATTTTTCTGAATCGAAGTAAAATACTATAAAGATTGCGGCACTTCCGGTTATACCAGAAATTGACGTCAACTTTGTTGTTTATTTTTATGCACTCGTTCGTTTTGGCAATCAATTCTAAATAAGATGCGCCCAGGTTGTCTTATCTTATTTCTCATAGTTTTAGAAATATTCTTAATTTAATGATAAAATTTGGAAATGCCAGGATCTTTCTAAAACTTAATATCTGTTGAACCATTCGAAGTATTGCAATAATTTTTTTTCTATCGATTAGTATATCTTTAAAGAATAATTAGAGAGTACTTCTAATACATTTTAATGCTTCGCAACGCCCCCAACGCCTCCCAACAACACTCGATATTTCTGCAAATAATACACAAACCCATAGACACCGACAAACTATGAAGCCAAAATTAAGAAGAAAACACCCGTTTTTTAGGAAATAAAAAATAGTTTTGAATAATATATAAAAAAATTATTACTTCAAATGGTTCAAGAGATAATAATTTTTAAAAAGATCCTTGCATTTTCAACTTTTAACATTAAATTAAAAATAACTATGAGCGATAAGTGCCGACAACCTGGGCGTTTCTTATTCAGAATAGAGTGCCCAAACGAACGAGTGCATAAAAATAAGGGATTGCTATTTAAAATAACAAAGTTGACGTCAATTTCCGGTATAATCGGAACTGTCGCCATCTTAATAGTATTTTTCTTCGATTCAGGACAACCTATGATAATAATATACCAAATTTCAACTGTCTAGCTTTACGGGAAATTGAAAATGTTCTAATGAACGGTCTACTTGAATGATCCTGTATTGTTCTCTATTTGGTGTCAACATTTTTGTCAATATAATATTTTTATCTCTTCCGGTTGTAAACAGCAACTTTTTTATAATACTTATATGAACATGCATACAAGTCAAATTGCCAGCTTTATCACATAAAACTTTATTATATTATCTATATACCTACCTACTATATCAAATAACAAGGTGATTTTACCGTTTCGGGATTTTTGGTAACGCGTTATCTACTTTTGATGAAGTAATTTATAATTATTGCAATTATTAGATATTATTGTTGAATTATTGAGTTATCAAGTACAATAATGATTATTTTCTTTAAGGTCGAAAACTCTAACGTCTGGATTGGTCAACAATATTTCATTGTTTCTCTAAACAAGTGAACAGTGCGGATATAATTACCATTTGTGGTTATACGTTTTTGCGTTTTCGTGTTTTTTACATTTCCAAAATGGGTGTTCATGAAAAATACCAACTAACTCGAAAGAAATATCGAATGTTGCATATCATTGAAAAGCCAAATTTATGCGGTTTTAAAACTGTCAATAATGAAATTAAACAAAACAAAAGTTTGTAACATAGTTAAAACATGGGACATTTTAGCATTAACAACACATTAAAGCATTTCCGAAAAATTTTGCCTAAGAGCCATCTGACACATCCTAATTTTCGTTCTGAATTTAGTATGTACTGAAACTGTGCGCGCAGATTTAGTTTACAAGTTATTACAAAATACCAAGTTTCAGTCCTAAATTCAGGACAAAAATTAGGATCGTGCCAGACGGGTGCAAAATAGAATATATCTATAGGTAATTTAAATTCCTCATCAGAGTAACTTATTCGCGCCCTCTTCTGTTATGGAAGTTTATTGGGAACCTCTATAATTGAAGCATGGATTTTCACAAAATACATTGTTTTTATTGATACAGTTTGGCATTTTTTTGACAAAAAACTACGTTGATGTCATAGAGTTGAGTCATCAAAATAGCACAAAAATACTAAACGGTCTGTTCCGAGGATTTTTAATAAAATCTGTTAGTAACAGAGATTGAAAACTAGATTGTCAGGTATTGCAAGGTAAATACCTGCCCCTGAAGTGCGGGTACATCCATTTATTCATTTTTTTGGACGTTATGAAGCTGTCAAAAGCTGTATCCCTGGTTGTATTAGGTAGTATTTAAGGAGCCGAGCACGAACTTTTTTCTGAGGGAATCGTAGCCTAAAGTCCAGGAAAATGTTATTCGGTACCAAGTCCACCTCCGCCTCATTACCATAACGAAATAAACATCCATCTCGTGGTATAACAATGCGTAATGAATCACGAGTTTGCGCGAAATAAGGTAAGGCCAGGCGGACCTTGTCCCAGCAGACAGGAGACACAAGATGTAGGAACTTCCACGATTTCGTGCGTTGGCGCCGTCGCCAAATTATGCCACGCTTCATTCATCATTTGAATCGATTACGATTCATGTATTCCAGCTCAATCGCATTAAGTTCCCGGATATTCTGCGCTCAAATAATTACGAACGAATACATTAGTGGTGGATTGGAAACGGCGCGATGTAGAGACTTGTAGGATTGGTGGATAAAAACGCGAGTGGACAATGCGAACACGAGACTCGCGTGCTATATGAGACGAGGCAATAAAGACATATGCCGGACAAGAAAGGTAAGTTGTCGTCGGTCTAATGTCTGTCTGGGCTGGACCTGGTAGACGCTGCCAGTACCCACCTGTTGGGTTTGGCGGCGCCACGGGCGTGGTAAGTTTTACTCACTTCTTTCAAGATCTCGTATGTCACATCCGAGCATTGGAATAACTCACGAAAGGAAAGGCGCCGCCATCTGCTGGGCGGCAGCAATACCAGATCGATACCCTCAGAGGGCGCCAGTCATTACAACTTACTCTAACTATATATAAATCGCTTTATTGCCTACCTGTCTTAAGACGCCTACATATACATATAACAAATCAATTTAATATAAAATCTCTTAAATGTAAACATAACATAACATATTTCTTTTATTCCCTTTCCCTTTTCTTTATCTCTTTCACAACGTTTTTCATTCATTCTAGTGCTCTTCCATCTTCATTCAGTGCCTAATTCCTCCTTCTTTCCTCCTGCTTTAAACACTCTCATTCATTCAGTAGATGTTCCACTCGTTCTTCTCCACATATTCTGCATTCTGCATCCTTTCTTCTCCTCTCCCAACCGGAACTTGCATTCTCTCTCTTTATTGCCTCAGTGCGGCAATCATTCTTGTCTCTTTTACATTTTCTCTTTACAGGTATTTCGGTATTTCCTTTTATAATCAAGTTATACTTACTATAATACCTATAATATATATAATACTATAATACTCTTTTATTGGCTTCCTTCTCTCTTGTCACTCCACATCTCTGTCTCTTACTCTCAGTTTTTCTGTCAATCTCACCTCTCGTTTTCTCATTATCATGGCTTTTTCTGAGCTATACCCATTCCTTTCATAATACTTTGCCCTTTCACTCAACCTATCAGTTTCTTCTTCTCTCTTTTTCTCTCTCAGACATTCCTGCATCAGTTCGCACCTTTCGTTTCTTTCCATTCGCTTATCCTCACCTCAAATGTTACCGCCTTCTTGCCTGCTAATACTCTCATCTTTGCTATTTTCGTTTTCTCTTTTACTATATACCCTGGCGTTTCTCTGTCCACTTCTAGCACCCATTTCAAATATTTATCTTGCACCCTTTGAACCTCTTCCCATTACTTATATCCCTATATCCCCCACTCTTCACTAGGCTATCAAACATCATCATTATTTTTCTGTAATTATGCCCGAACAACCTTTCTCCTATTCTCACACTCTTCCTACCACTTACTATTTTCAGATATTTTGGTATTTCTTTTGTTATAATCAAGTTATACTTACTGTTATACCTTGATTCGTTTATTCTGTCCCTTCTCTCTTGCCTCTCCACATTTCTGTTTCTATCTCTCAGTCTTTCTTTCAATCTCACCCCTCGTTTTCTCTTCTCGTGGCTTCGTCTGAGCTATACCCATTCCTTTCATAATACTTTGTTCTTTGACTCATCCTATCATTTTGTCCTTTTTTCTTATTCTCTCTCAGACCTTCCAGCATAATTTCGCCACCTTTCGATTTTTTCCTTTTGCTTATCCTCTCCTCAAATGTTACCGCTTTTTTTCCTGCTACCACTCTCATATTTTCCCTTTTTGTTTCCTCTCTTACAGTAGAACCAATCACGAGCAATTAGAACATGCCGATCGCCAGGCACTGACTACAATTAATAGGGTAATTAATTAAAAACAATTAAGAATAAATTGAAAACCTCGTAGTAGTCGATGAATGGAAAACAGTGAACCCTATGTTTACATCACTTACATGCAACTTCGCTCAAACCTAACAATCACCAACTATCACAAAAACTGCTCCCTTAACTAAGCTTTGTAAAAGGTATAATAATTTTTGTTGTTACTTTTTTCCAATGTCCACAAATCGTTCAAGAAATGTGTAAAAACGTGCGGTTGGGAGTTAAGAGAGAAGAGAGTTGCAGGGAAAAATTCAGACATTTGCACATTTCTTATTAATTTTTCTCTTTAACTATTTGTAGATCGATTTGTTTTTGTTATCTCATTTTCTGGATTTACCAATAAGATTGAAGGGAACCAATGACTTGGTTTCTGTCCGAATACAATTTCCTCATTGCTGAGGAAATCCCTTCTTAAATCTAAGAAGGGATATGATGTTTCAGCATGACGGTGCTCCTCCTCATTTTACCATCTACGATCTACAAATTGTGGTACCCAAATAAAAATTAATAAGAAATGCGCAAATGCCTGAAGTTTTCCTTGCAACCCTCCTCCCTTTATACTCCCTACGATTTGCGGACGTTGGAAAAAAGTAACGATAACAATTATTATACTTCTAGAAAGCTTAGTTAAAGAAGCAGTTTTTGTGGTATTTGCTACTTGCTAATGTTGGAACTTATTTTTGGATATACAGCTCCTAAGGGCCGGTTTTTCAATCGTTGGTTTACCTCTAGTTAGTAGGTTTCTATGGAAATTTTTGCAATTTAACCAATCAAAATGCTTCATTTTTAGTTTAACTAGAGGTTTAACTTTAACCAACGATTGAAAAACTGGCCCTTGCTGTTCTAGTTCCATGTATACTCAGATTTGTAGTAGCATTAGTTATTCCGGAGTTATTGGCGATTTTTCAAACAAAAGTCGTAATGTTTCAAAAAATAAAAAAGTGAACTACCTCTGAAACGAGCGCGAATAGGACTGTAGTAAAGTTGAATTTTTTTGTTCCTTTTGAATGGCACTGGAAAAGTTTGCAACACGGTAGCCAGTCACCCTGTATATTATTGTATTTTTTAATACCTCGTTTCATTTTAGGTCGAGTTTATTGTTCATATGTAGTGTAGTAAAGACCGTTTTTGAGTTTTTCAAATTTTTTTATTAAACAGACTTGTGCAGCGGTCTGAAAAGATGCAAATATCTCCGGACCTAACTACCAAAGTGTGCTTTGAACTGTTGAATTCCGTATATATAGCGTTTTTTTCTAATAAAAAAAGTGGATATATACATAAAGGGCGCTAAATATGTATAACGTGTTCAATTTGAAGAATTTCAAACGTACATAACTCCAATCTTTCAAATGGGACCCCCAAACTGTTCTTATGTTTTCGATACTTTTTTTAATTGCCTATCAAAAATAGTTTAAATTTTTGAAAAAAATTAAAATATGTAGAAAAATGAAATCGCTAAAGATAAGTATAGGAAATAGACAGTTGATTGACATTTAAAAAACAATCCGATCTTTCGGGTTCAGAGTACCGCTCCTCTACAGCTGAGTGGCACTGTATTGGAACTGCATTCGAAGGACCAATGCTATAAAAACTAAAATTATTTCTTGTACATCTTGCATTGGTGGTAGTTATCTACTTTGGCTTCTACCAATATTTGCGAGTAGTATCTAAACCTCCCAGTTCAGGCTTTGCAAATAAGCAGAACTGTTAGTTTTGGTGCAGTGCCAACCCAAGAAGAACTCAGAGCTTGATTCTGGGCCGTCCTCCCCCCACCTGAATACCTCCTCCCACCACTTCAACTTGAAACTTTAATAAACTTCTAAATCGGGTCGAATTCGAGTTGTGGCAGCCGAAGAGTTTAGGAGAAAACCGCAATATTGTGAAACTCTGTGAGAGGTTATAAAAATGAAGTTGGAAACAAGAAGTGAATCTGATGTTAAAAAACTCCCACCCTCCTACCAAAACGAGTAGCTTTGAAAATGAACTAATGTTTGCACTTGAGTTGGAGAAATTCGAGATTAAGATTCGACATAACATGCATTTTACTGCTTTTTTAAACTAATTTATCTCCAGGCGCCGATGTAGATGTCATTGGCAGTTACTGTCAAATGCCTTATGTCAATATCAAAGATATACACTGTTAAAAATAAAAAACTAGAGGCTTCTGAGATTTTTTGTACGCTCTTAACTTGAGTCGTCTAGCTGAGAGAATATACGAATTAAATCAGTTTTAATAAAATTTTACGTCCGTTCAATTGAATGTTCTAGAAAGTTGCAGCCTTCTTATCTCGGCATAATCATAATTTTGAAATACCGAGACGCTATGTATTGAATCTGAACATCGCAGATGGGAAAGCTGAAAACTAAACCATTATGAAATTACAAAATTATTTAACATCCCCAAAGCAAAAAATGCAAAAATGGAAAGGTGAAAAAGCTAACATATCAACTACACTATAAGAAAATGTAAAATTTGCAGGAAATAGGGAACATATTGCACGGTTAATATACTGACCTAATTATAAAATGAAATTTTCTGGTTATGACCCAAAAATACCTTTACACTTGGCAATTATTTCAAAATATTTTGCTAATATATCTATCTAATATCTAAACTAACTAATCAATTCATATACGAAAAATAGTTTTGAGTTAGGTCAGAATAATATGAAGTAATATTAAGCGTGCTATATACATATAAATGTGTGCAAAGAAACAGGAAAATTAGTAAAATAAGAAATCGTGGAGACATTTAAGAATCAGCGAGTAAATGCACTTTAAACTGCCGTGTGAATTTAGCTGACGTTGACGAAGAAGACGAGCAAAAATCTAAGGATAAAAATCACTTTTTATACATTCATTTCGTGTTCATTTATTCATTTTGAACCAGACACTCGCTTTACTTGTGTCCTAGTTAATTTATGAATACAAGAGACACAATACATATTTTTTACGTTTTTCTATGTTGAATAGACAAGCACGTGAAGGACAAATAACAATATAATACATTACGGCGCCAGGAGTGATTAATACACAGTTGTAATAATTAATGAGAGAAGTTACTACTCTTACACTCGGTATCGGAGAAATCAAGAACGATTAGTCAGAATAATGAATCCTCTGATAAACGTCTTATAATTTAAACTTTTACAATGTGTAATACAAAAAAAGTGATTTACATTACATATTTGTTTATTATTTTCCTACTTTCTGCCTCTGCAAGATTTGATTTGCTTATTTCGTTTTTCGTCAGCTGTGACAAACGAAGATAATCCAACAAAAATTTTGATGGAGGTGTGTCAATAATTAAATGAAATTGATTAATCGCCCAAACTGCCAATAAGAATTGTTGGAAAGTCGTCAAAAAGCCATAAACCGAAGCATTCAATTAACTATGCATATATTCTCCGGTTTTATGGAGTCAAGAAGCTGCATCGTAGAAGAGCATAAAAGTCGAACATTCGCCTCCCGCATACGCAAGACGCCAGAAAAATTCTTTCAGGTGCTGTTATTACCCAAGCTATAAATAGCAGACGCTTACAGGTGTTATTGTGATTTGAGGAGTCCTCTCTCGAAGTCGTCGCGTTAATTAGAAGCGGCATGTGAAATAATAATTTACGAGTGTTGGTAAAACGGCGTTGGAGTCGTGTCCGCGTAGACAAGTGCAACAATTCCCTGCTATCTCGGAAGATCAGGATGTAAGGAGTCGACAGGCGTGGTGTATGAATGTAATAGTATAGCTGCCATTGTCAAACAGGTCCCTGGCTCATATCCATACATGCCCGTGTACATCTCATACATATTTATCACAAGGTTAATGTATGGAGATTTAAGCAGGCTGCATGTATACCTGGCTAGCATCCACTCCGAATGGAGCCGGTGCAAAGTGCAAACTTATTCAACACCTCCACCAATTCGTCAACGCCGCTTCGGCCCATTGAAAGAATCAAATCAATTATTCGGGCGCAACGTTCAAAAATTATTGCGTTTCTCTCCAGACGAATAGTCCAGTTTACAACCGACATAATCCAAACAAATGTATTCGTATCGTTAATGGCGCCATAAATAAGCTTCCCACTTGAATCCGATTTTACCACTTGCTTCGGAGGACTTTTTCAGCGATGATTAATTTCAGGACCAGAGCTGCAGAAAAGGAGCCGTGTTTTGAGGAAATCTTGGATCAGTCGGCACTGGCAGGATAAGCAAACATACGAGGGGGGTTTATAAAGTTATCTACCCAGTCATGAGGGAAACGAGTCAGGAACAAATAAAAATTTATTTTTCTACATTATGATCCTTGAACCTTCACAAAGTTATTCCAAAGTTTCGCCAATAAAGCCGTCTTCGAAAAAAACTCTTGGTAACTCTGCAAAATAGGGTTCCTCTTCGTTCCCGTTCGTGTTATTTGAGGTTGGGAAAGATATAGTAGTCAGAGAGACCCAAAATTTATTGTTTTTCTTGCACAAACTCTTGCTTTTCGTGCCTTATGCACCCTGCAGTTGTCATGCAGAAAAAGAGTTTTCTACCCATGATGTAAGGCCTTCTCTTGTGAATGGCAACCCTCAGATTTTTTATTGTTTCTTTGTAGCGGTGAATCTGGAATGTCATTTTATTAAAAATATACTGTGTGTCTGCTTAAGTTCGCATTATATGGAAAACTTTTTTATTATTAATTTTACGAAAAAAAGTAATTCTTTATAAAAAGTTTTGCATAGTCTAACACCGAAAATGCAACCATCAAAAATTTTTTTTCAGTCGTTTGCGAAGTTTCTAAAAAAATATGAATTTGGCTCAAGAGTAAAGTACCTTTATTTATGACAACATCGAAAATTTTTATGAAGACTGTTTAAAAACGAAAATTAGATTGAAATATACAGTTATCTCTTTATTCGTTAAAAATTTGATTAAACTTGTTCTCTTTAAGAATTATTAATATTGTATCTTTACCAATTTCATCTGGAAGCGAAGATGCTCTTTTTGGCAGGGATAATTTAGGTTTTTCCATTGCAAATAATATTACATTTAACTTCATCTCCTCAGTTGCAACAGTTTTTCGACGTTTGTTTGTGAACTTATTTTTAACATCTGATTTGAATTTTTCCATAATTCTCATTACTGATGTATTGTGTACATTTCTCCCTGGATCTCTGTTGTTAAATATTTCAGCTGCTTTTCGATAAGTTTAATAATTATCACCAACGATTAACACAATTAGTATTTTTTCTTGCACACTAAATATCACAAATAACAAATTTGATTCAAAATGCATTCACTTAACCGCGGCAAACTTTGTAGAAAGTGGTAGAAATAAAAGTTTTCGATACTTATTTTATACATATTTTTTGAGAAACCTCTATGACTGAAAAAAAATCTGATGGTTGCATTTTAGGTTTTAGACCATGCAGTACTTTTTACAAAGAATAACTTTTTTTCGTAAAATTAATAATAAAAAGTTTTCCATATGGTGCGATTTTAAGCAGACGCAGTATATGTAATAAGCAAAGTTATAAATATAGCTGTGGTTATAATTTTGGGGAGGGCTCTTAAAACATTACATTAATATTAATCTGTATTTGACATTAATGTAACACAAAATTAAAAATTTATATATTTTCTACTTTGTTCTCATTTTGAGTTGAGAAATTGGTATGGTAATGTGGAATACCCGAGTATGTTAATGTGGAATAGGGAATAAAAGTGTAAGAGAGTGCGTGTAAAAAGAGGTAATTCACTAAGTATGAACAGTAATACAGGGTCTTTCAGAACTCGGCGACCCAGCAAAAAATAGAAGAAAATAATTTACTACTGCTTACATAACTGACTTACAAGACTTGTAATTTTACCAATTTCAGAAAGGTATCTCGAGGTGTGTTGTTATTTCTACCGGCCAGTTACTAGGTTTCAAAAATAATACTATCAGCTATAAAAAATGTTTGGGTTACTGTAATTTGGACACTATTAAATTTGACTTTCCAGTGTCAACAAATTGGTTAACGATGGTGTCATCTGAAATGTTACAGCTGTCATTCCACCGCAAGTTCGGATGCCTTCTTAAAAATTAGTATCTATTATCTTAAAAATTATTAGATCTCTAAATAACGTATGCAGTACCAGAATTAATGAAATACTGGTAACGTAAAATTAAGGCAAATACAACTTGGAGGTGTTGATCTCTGATTACTCAACTTTTGTTTTTGATTTTTTTGACATTAGCTGTCTTTCCTCGAATATCTTTTGAGCTAGTTTTTTTTTCTTTAAAATTACACATCCAAATGCGATCTCGTGTTTCCTCATTTTTTCTGGGGCGCGAGTGTTGAAGAAGTTTGTATATTAACAGATAAATAAATACAAAATTATTGCTTAAATTATGCGCAAAAGTCTCAAATATATGTCTTAATATTGCTTCCTTTACTGCATTCTTCACGGGCCCAACCCTTGCAAAAGACGCATGAACACAAATCTCTCCACTTTCATCCGTCAAAAATTTGCCACCACAGAAAAAGCATTCAGAATCGGCTTGTACATTGATTACATCGTGCACATCTTCATTGTCTTGATTTTGTATTTGCATAGATGTTTTTTGTTGTGATTTGGACGTGTAGAAAATCAAAGCTTCGTTATCTGATGATCAAGAATCGTGCAACAAAACGTTTATTTGAGAACTTTCAGAAGACGATAAGAGGTTTTTTAATAATGTTCTTCGTCTTCTTATCCGGAGGCCCGCAGATAACCCATTTTTATCTCCTTTGCACTTTTGTTATTTCTTCTTTTTGGGAGTCATCTACAAAATGATATAAGCCTATCGGTAGCCAAATTGTCCGTGTAAATTTCTACCCTGCACAATTCTTGTTCAGGACATTTTGTTCATTCCCAAGTCTTAGTGCAAAATGTTGAACACGCCTTTTCGGATATCCCAGTCACTAGAAATGTTCTCTTAATTTTACGTATTGTATTATTTTAGAGACATTTCCACAAACTTTCTGTATCAGAAATGGCATTAGGGCTTTGTTTGAAGGTCTATCCGAAAAAAATGTTGGAAAAACCGGTGAAGGACATAAAGTGAAAATTTACCCAGATTTGACATGATAAAGTAATTGGAATTGTATTTTGTTTTTGTGGGTGGGTAGAAGATAAGTTTGTAAACTCCCCTCGTATCAAACTAACGCACAATGTATCGGTAATTTGGCATAAAAACGATGAAACATGTACTAATACGAAAAAAGGTAATTTCCTGCGTGTCATTCGGCTAATTAGTTCGATGGCTGATACCAGCAAAAACTCAATCAACAGGAAATTGGTTCGTTGCGAGCACGTCGGACTGTTATACTTTTTGTAAATTAATTTCGTCAAGACTGTTATTATTTCGTTATTACAAGAGTCGAACGGACGGTAATTTAAAGACAATCAATCTTTATTTGAGTCGTTTGAATGAATTGTTTAATGAGACAACGAGTTATGCAAAGCAACTCGGCCCCGATAATAATTACAATCGGATTTTTAGCGAGCCACTGAATATTCCCAGTACGTACCCACACACAATGTGGTCAGACTTAGTTTTGAGTTTATTACGCTCGACCATGCGTGCCAACCAAGCGCCATCATTTATCAAACGTATTTTAATTCAGCTCGATAATTTATAGAGCAAGTTTGGCCGCAGACCGGAGGAAAAATCGCACCCTAAATGTGCGCGTGTGTTTGCACAAAGCGAGTCCTTGGCGCGATTGCGGGAAAAATCGCGGTCCTACCTCGTTTCTCGAGAATAGAAAGGTTTCACATTAGATCGCTTTTAAACAATTAAAATGGTGGCCGGTATTGCGGCAAACTTCAATTAAAATGTTTTGAACGTGAACACCACACTTGATTGATTCGTGTCTTGCAGCTCTCCGGGGAAAAATCCGGCAGGATAAAGTGAGAGCTAAATTAAACCCTTGCTGCTGGCAGGTTGATTTGTTGAGTGCTTTTCTGCGTGCGCCGCGGAATGTTAATTAACAATCATAGTCTCAAAAACTTTTTTTTTCACTTATTCCACTGGACCAAAAAATAAAAGAGTGGGTGCTAATGATAAACTCAAATTCAATCAGCCAAACCAAAGTCCTTGCAAGTGAAACCACCATCTTGACCGAACCAAAGACATATCACAAAATAAAACGTAGAATTGGATGCTGTGCAATATTAAACTTAAAAAATATATAAGTTGAAGCCTGTTAGCTTCGGACCATTTACGAGGGTTGTACAGCATTTGTTGCCTTTAATGAATTTAAATCAAGCAATGCCAAAGGCATTAGTTTTCACCACCTTCTACTGCTGTTTTCACGAAAAAACTATCGACTCGTTCATACTTCTTCTAATTTCCGTTTTGTGAAAATACTATGAGCGCACAAAAAACGGAGGCTTAAAGGGCCATGGAATCTAGCTTTTGTTTAATTTTTTACAGTGTAAACCTTCGATATTGATATTTGACAGCAATAATTTGTACAAGCGATCCTATCCTCTTTCTTGTCTCTGGTCCATGGTCCAAACCGACACCCGGAAATTTTTTAAACAAAGGCAAAAAGTCTTTATTGTCTACGAAGTGTCTATCTCCATCATGTTGTATGTTGGGTTGCCCAGCTACATATGCAGGATATTAGGTAATGGTTCCGAATAAACTTGAAGGTGGATTCAGGATAAAAAATAAAGTCGAAAAGTAATTTACCATATTTGGCTAAAACGTATTTTCGTCGAGAAAAAAAATCTTTTAATTCGTCAATATCGGTACTCCAACTGCTGGAAGTTGATAATATAATGTAAACATGTTTGACAACAAAAAGTATACTGCAGTATCAAATTTATTGCCTGGCATGTTGTCTCTGAGATGTCGACTCATCAGTATTTGAGCAGGCGAAAATGGCGTGTTTGTCAAAGCTAATAATTATGCCAAATAAAAACCTGAATTATCTTCTAGTGTTTTCTTTAGTATCTTTTTCATTGTTTGTATGGTCCATTCTGCTTGCCCATTAGATTGTTGGTGGTGTGGTGACACGTTTATGAATGAGAAGTTAAACTCTTTCGGAAACCGTTCGTATTATTCTTTGATTCTTAATTGAATACTACTGTCTGATGTTATTATCTTAAGAATGTGCAAAGATCGATTTTAGTTTATGTATCACATTGTATTATAGGATGTATATTGTTATTTAAGTCTAACCTCTGGGACTTTCGAGTAGTAATCAACAACTAGTAGAAAAATGTCGATTCCTATATTTTCACGGTTTCTTAATGATTTCACGTGATTTTAAGAGCTCCTTTATATTTGATTTTTGATATGGATTGCAAATGTGACGTATAAATTGTTGTATATATAATATTTTTATGAAAGCTTCTATTTCTTCTGAATAATTAGGCCAATACACAGAGTTTTTTGCTCATTGTGTGGACTTGTTGATCCCCATATGATTTCTGGTCTCAACAATTAAGGGACAATTAATTGATTTCCTTTGTACAACAATCCATTTCTTCCTTCTGTTGTAACTGTTCTACTTAAAAAAAAGTGTTACATTTCTGTATTTGCTTGTTTGGTATCCTTTTGCAAACTATTTTTTATAAATTGTTTTACGAATTTTAGGTCTTCGTCTGAATTTGTTATTCGAATAAACTTATTGATAATGATATTGATCTCAAAATCGATTTTTTTCTATTATGGTGATTTGCATTTCCAGATCTAAATTGTATTGTATACTAATTTGGAATTATTTATTGAGAGATTATCTGCGATTACTAATTCCCTATAAGGGTTTATTAAATATTGATATTAGCGGTTTGTGATCGGTCTCTATTGTGAATTGTATAGGTACCATATAATAAATGCACTGATGGACAATTTAACGGAAAATCTATCCTACAATAAAAATGTATAGGCGCTTTCTCAGGGTCGTGCTACAACTTTTACTTCTTAATTTCGGTCGATTCAAAACTTGAAGTTTTCAGATTCGCGTGAGTACCTACTATAAATTGGGTTTTTTATAACTAAGGTTGGCGAAGAAGATAACGGACAAGAATAGATCTAAATATAAAGATAAAAAGGGAGCACGTGTTAGAACCATTATATCAAGTCGAAAGGTCCTCTCCGCAGATTGGAAACGGTTCAAACTTTAACACTTTTGGAAAATGTTTACATTTCAACCTATATAGGGTACTTTTTTAATTGGTCTTGTTTTAAGAGGTTTCTCGGATTTTAAATTAATTAGTGATTTGAAATTTAGCAACGATTATTGTTCCGTGTCATCTTTCTGAAATATTTTTATCAAAATGGTACTACCGGTATACCTTTCTTATTTTAAATGGAACTATATTTGTTTAACGCCGCCACATTCTTTGTTTAATTTGATACATTTTTGATCTGACTTATGTTTACTTATTTATTATGGTAACGGAGATATCACAACGTTTGTGCAAAAATGGTTACTTGCAAAGATTTTTTACAATAATCATAACTTTGGAACTGCTCATAATAAAGAAATAAGCAACATACCCGATAATAGAAAAATAATTGTTCTTTCGACTGCATGTTCGCAGATTTACATAACTTTACGACAAATCTAACAATAAATTTGTAAAATTGAATGAATACATTTTACAAAAGTAGATCGCGCGGAACAATGGCACAAATTTCACAACACCAATTTATTTAGAATCCGAGAAAATTTAAAAACACAAAATTTTGAGTGGAACGGTTTAATTGTCCATCAGTGTATAATACTGATAAAATTTGTTCACTCCAAAGCATTTTATGTTGTGATATTTTGCCGTTTCTAACATTGTCTGTAATATCGTCCATTATAAATTTCGACACCGTTAATTGTTAATTGTGAATATGTTTTGGATATGTTCCTGAAAGACTTCTCTAGATGTTTTGATGCAGTAGGTACTCTTGTGAATTTATATGTACAACCGTGGACAGTCAAGAACAACACTTTAGCCGGCAGGTGTGATGCAAATACCGACTCAATGACAATATCTCATAGAGTCGGTATTTGCATAACACGGGTGTTATTCTTGACTGTCCATGGCTTTACCAAGTAGCGTTCCGAAAGTACACAATCTGCTAGAGTTATCATTCTTTCATTTAATTGTACTTATAGAGGTAGGTACATTCCAAAATACACTTGTTGCATCTAATGTTGTGAAGTCAGGTGAATTTGTTAATTTTGTAGTTATTTCATCCCTGTTCGGTTGCTTGAATGGTTGCGAAACGATTACCTTGTTAAGTTTTCGAGGATCTAAGCATAGCCTTACGAATTGTCTAACTTTTTTAATAGGATGTACAAATGAATTTAACCATTCTGTTGGTCCGTGAATTTTTTCTGTACAATAATTCAAAATTCTTGACTTGCTCACTCTTAAACGGTACCTACTGAAATTTTTCTGTCAAGATTCTCATTAGTTTAGAAGCAGCGGTTTTTTTAGAAAAGGACTTTTTTTCGCTTACATGTCAAATAATAGCAAAACAAATGAAGTTAGCTCCATAAAAAGTTGTATTGCAACTATTTTTTGATAAGGAATCCGAAAATGGCATAATATACTAGGTGTTCCATTCGAAAAACATAACTTTGATACGCCACTCTGTATGTGGACATACTGTATATGTATAAGAAAATATGTTCTTTTAAATGCATTGTACTTCTGTGGAAAACCGCATGTCGATATCTTTTTTCATTTTAGAATAATATTACTTCCCATGATAGAAAGGAATTTGTTAAAAATATGCAACTACATATTTGCAAGTTATCAACACAGACATAAAAATAAATATCTTCAGCTCAAGGTGCTTCATTTTCATTAGTGATCATTTTCAAAGTGATTTCGCGGCGTAGTGTTTGGCACAGCTCAAGATTTATTGTAAATCTGTACAAAGTACATAAAATAATATACGCATTTACAAGATACACAAAATGACACAACGAAGTACAAAGCACATAAAATCGTAGCGATGTACACAATGTGACATAACACGACGTAAAATCTAATAATATAAACCACGGTAACGGTAGAAAAACGTACAAAACCTATCCTAATCAGTCGTTATCAAACGTGTCCATAATCTTCAAGCAGCGACTGCCCATAATGGGTGATAACATAGTCGTGGTAGTACATCATAATGCACAAGGGCTGCCCAATAATCAAAGACGCCCAAACCACTATATTCCCCATTCTGGGCCCGTAGTTGCGTTCCATAACCTTGGAGAAATGGGACAAAGGGATCTGACCCATCATTCCCATAAACGCCCATATTTTGTACGTCTTCAAAGGCACGCTCACGAGATACTCGTGGAAGAAGGCACTGATGAAGAACACTGTAGTCCCGGCGACGGTTTTCCCGTACCCCAAGTCGACCAGTGGAAAGTACAAATGTCTCAATGCCCATCTGTGCACCGGCAAGTTCCAAGTGCGCCAAAATGTATCGATATTATCAGCATTCCACCAATCGCCGTAAAAATTGCGATCGGCAAAGTGCAGCACTTCGCCCAACAAATTCAGCCAAGAGTTGAACATTATGTAGAACATACACAGCCATATCAAGTGGTTTGGGATCTAAAACAGCTTTATTGCAGATTTTGTGTCAAAAATTCAATTCTCACCGCTAATTTTAACAGGCGTTCGGACGCGAGAGCGATGTCCATGTTGCTGAACGGAATCAACGAGTTCTTCACTGACGGGATCATGTACTGTTGGAAGATGCACAACACAAGTTGGATGCCGGCTAGTACTTCGAAAATCCTCTTCAAGAGGAACCGCTTTCTAATCCTGTCGGTCCTCGGGAAGTTCAGCTCGTAGCACAATGTAGGCGCGCATAAGAAGTAAAATAAATCTTTCAAGTTCAAATTGTCCGGGTATTGCACTAGGAGATGCTCGGCGACGCCTAAATCATCCCTGCTCTCTTTGTGATGCGGACTGTCGTTGTCTTGTGGCAAATTGTTGTAGGAGAACGACTGTCGCTTCAAGGTTTTATGATTCTGCTGCTGTCTGGCGTTTCTGCACCACAAATTTACTTGGATGTACGACCACAGTTTGAAGAACAGGACGCTGTATAGCATTGTAACGGAAGAGGCGCCGACTGAAAGAGTTAGATTAAAACGAGAACATTTCAACCCTCCCGCAGTTGATGCTTACTCAAACTGAAGCCGTTCTTGTAGTGGATTGTTACCATTGGTAAAAAAATCAAGACTAGCAGGTTTACGACATGGATCATTATGCCCAGACGACGCGGAATTATCTCCTGAAATGATAACAAATCAGTTGTTTTGTTTTAAGAAGAATTATGTACCGACCACAGCTAAAGCCTTTTCGGTAAGAAGACAAAATATCACTGGAACAACTGAATCTGAAAATATGAAACACTTTATTATATTACATCTCACAAACCATCTGCAACGAAGATTTGGAATATACAGCTGGTAATAGTACAAAAAATAATTTAGTTTGAGGTTTCATCACACTACTTACACAGTATTAAAACAACGGACGGGTGCTCAGTTCCTTGTTCGTCCTGACCGGTTAGTATGTAAAACCACTGCACGGGGTCTACCCGAATTCCATATCTAGCAAACAAAAAGTTGTTTTACAGTATCAATTTCAGTTATATTGAAATATATAAAAACTAAACTATTTAAACTATAGGTACCTATATGTATATAGTGTGATTGTTTTAAGGGTCTTCGGTAGCAAATTTTAGTACTCCTTGTTGCCAAATTAATGAATAGGGCTTGATTACGACTTGTTTTAATATTATAAAACATAAAAAAAAGCTTTAGATACAATAGGAAAAAATTTAAAACTAGGAAAATTTCTGAAGTTAACGTCAAACAGAACACGGAAACTATTCGTTCAAATAATTTCAAATTTATTTTAGTACTCCTTGTTGCCAAATTAATTAATGGGGCTTGATTGCAACTTATTTTAAAATTATAAAAAAAATATAAAAAACAACTTTAGATACAATAGAAAAAAAATAAAAACTAGGAAAATTTCTGAAGTTAACAACGTCAAACAGAACACGGAAACCATTCCTTCCAATAATTTCAAATTTATTTTAGTACTCCTTGTTGCCAAATTAATTAATAGGGCTTGATTGCTATTTTTTTAAGATTACAAAAAAAATTTATCACTTTAGACACAATAGGAAAAAATTAAAAACTAGAAAAATTTCTGAAGTAAACGTCAACTAGAACATGGAAACTATTCGTTGAAATAATTTCAAATTGTCTAAGAAGCAAGTCCCAACAAATCTTTACACCTTGACTTCTCGATTTTTTTGAAAATGTCAAATGCAAAGGAAAAAATAAACGCTAAAAGTTTTTAGCTAATTAAAAAATTTAATAAAGTTAGGAGTCATAAACTTATGACTCCTAACTTTATTAAATTTTTTAAAATTAAAAATATTCCGAATTTCTAGAAAAGCTACTATTTTGAAACTTGGGGCACACCTATAACCAGCCAATACGACCTAAAATAAAATACAGCCAACATGGCTGACTTTTCGGAAATATTGGAAGTTGACATTTTAGTTCTTTTAAATAACATTTCATCAGTGTAATGTGCATTTAAATCTTACTTGAACACAGTCAGGTTGTCTATACCCATCACACATAGTTCTTGATAATTTTTGTGAAAAAAATTGTACTTTGTATTGTTGATATTGATAACGTTTCTAACGAATGTTGCAATTTGTCAAATCTGGCAATTAAGAAAGGTCATAAACTCAATTTTTTTCAATGGCACTGTTAATTTTTAGGTATTATCAAAGTTGAGATCCTCTTATGTGCATGCTTCCCAATAATTACTTTTGAGTTTTTTGTAAAAAAATGCTTGAAACTTTTTGTATCATTGTGTTCTTAGCAAAGAAACAACACAAATGACATGTAGCCGATTTAACTTGAATAACAAATAATAATTTAGATTTGCTACTACTTTATGACATAAAATGGCACCTAATTACTCGACTGAAATAATTTTTGATTTGTTTCTTTTGCATTGTAGTTGTAGTAAAAAGGTTCAAAAAACTTGAACTGAATTTAATAGTAAACACCCGAATTTGCCTCCAACGGATAGGGCCAAGTTTAGATGAATTAAAAGAAAATTTCTCAAATTTGGAAATAGTCATTCATTGTTTCAGATTTAGAAGACAACCAAATGTTCTAGGATATTTTGCTGATTGTTCAAGAAACTCCACCCGGGCAGCATCTTAAACGCCGATATAAAAATTCTGCAAGTACATCTTTATTCGTATTAATTTTTGTAATTGCTGCAATAAAAGTTGTTTCTTAGTTTATTAACAAATCTAAAATAAATTTTTTTGAAATAAATAATCTACTTGGGAAATGCTGGCTTCTGAAATATGACGATTTATGTTTTAATTGTTTTTCAATTGATGGTAACAAAAAAATGTTTTGCTAACAACGTATTTTTTTCAAAAAACACAAAGTAATTAAGTTAGGTATAAGAAATGCTAACAATAATGGCTCTAAAGTGATGATACGTTGATTGCCAGCAAAGAAATTAAAAGGTGCCATTTAAAAAAATTGTGTTTGACCTTTCTTGATTGCTAGATTTAACAGCAATCGTTGAATACGTTATCGTTATCAGAATAGTATTTTGTATTCACCACTTTTCTGGAACCTTTAGTTGGAGTACTTTCATTCATTAAAACAGTGCAAATAAAAATGCCAACCGTTTATAACACTTCGGATTGATTTTGAAGATTTTTTTTAGTATTTTTTTCCTGACTTTTTGAAGACTTACTGCACAGTTGGTCTGTCATATTTGAGACAGCCTGTATATTAAATTGTCAATAAAAAGTTTGCCCAAACGACGTCTTGAGATGGAAAAGTTGTAATGTATACACCTATTCACGATTGCCAACTGAGAACTTTCTCCAATCCAAGGTCTATTTTTAACACTCTAACGAATTTTAAAATGCTTCAATGACCTAGGCAGCCTCCTTTTATTTTTGAACGCACGTTATGAAAGTAGACCTGCACACATTCGTCGCAATTGCAACAAAATTTGCAAATTATTCACGTCAAAGCTAACAAAACCAGATATTGCATACTGCAAGGTCTCGCAGTATTAATTAATTTAAACACTTAATGTTTTAATTGCCGCATATTTTGTACGGACATACTTACTTTATAAAGTTCTCAAGAAGGAGGCGCAGACCACCTATGGACAGAAGCAGGAAGGCCCAATTCACAAACCCCGTGAAGTTTTCGAAGCCCGAAGCCCATGATAGAAGAGAATCTCTGGGTTTATGAATCCTGAAATTTGAAAATTGGTAGAGTTTGTACATAGTTTGGTTAATTTTTTTATTTTTTACAGTGTAGAACTCAACATAAACAGAAACGGAAATTGTCAGACAATTATTTGCACAAACGACACCTGGAATTAGTTAAAAAAAACACTGAAAAATTGTCTCACTCTAATCACTTTCAAGGTGTGCACAGCCTCGTTTTTTTGTGCGCGCCTCATATCTATCTAGTTGGCAACAATTATATGAATAATTAACGTTGGTAGCACTGCAACTTTTTACATTACGAAATAGGACTCTAATATGTTGTAATTATTGTGAAAGTAATATAAATTCTTCTAAAAAACCTCGAACTCAATTTATAATGTAAATTACACGACTACAATTAAGTATAAAACTGACCTAACTTAAAAATAAATTCTGTGCACACCCATCATCCATTTAAACCAGCTTTATTAATTGAATTTGCATTTTATTTTTTATTTACAGGTTTTGTGCAACCGACATGACTTGACCTCACCGTTTAGAAAAACAAAATCCCCAATAAAACCTAAAATGGACAGACCATTACAAATTAACTTAAAGTTCAATTAAATCAATGAAAATATAAATGTTTGCTTCTGTTTTTCTTATGAGGACAGCATGTTTATGACTTTTTGTGGTTTAATAAGCACCTTCTGCGAATGATGACATGACTTGACCTGACCGTTTTACAAACAAAATCCCCCGAGCCTGACCTAACCTCACTTGTTGCTGTCACAGTGACAGCCCCAAGAAAAGCGTGTCATGTTACCATTGCGTGCGCTTCTAGAATATTTATTTTCTAGGAATAACCTTTAGAACATATGAAAATTGTTATTTGTGTGGAATTCGAAGGTTAGAAGCGAATTTCATACGTACGGTTTATCCGGTTGGGACTTTCGTATTTTTTGTTCCACGGCTTGAATCTCTTCCGCTCTTGTAACGCTCTGGGCCCTCCTGCACCTGACACCATCTTGCTCGCCGGTCATGATTTACTTTGAGAACAAAAACTGATAATCGGAATCGCACCGAACATATTTGAGAGGGGTTATCAGTCCGACATTGACGCGACAATTAAGAGGAAACGTTGGTGGGATTGGTTGAAGTTGAACAGAGAAACGTGCGAGGAACGCTTGGAAAGAACCGACTGGAAACTAATTTTGTCAGCGCGCGTTAGAAGCAAGTATTGGGCGCGGATCTGGTCATGGATTTACGCTGCGACCTTTGCACCACAATTCTAATCTTATCACCAAATTCGAAGCCAAGTTTGGAGTGGACTGATTCATGAGAAAAGAAACACGTAGACGTGCACTATAATTTATTAACAATATAATTATGTACATCACTAGTTATGATCTATTGCAACATTCATAGAGGGAATGTCAATACATATTTTTTTAAACAATTATATACACGAATGTACATCACAACGACTCCGCGGCAGGCACCACCACAATTTTCCGAATCCTTTGTTCAGATGAAAAATTGCCCAGTCCTTCTAACCAGCTTCAACAACCGACCAATTTAAAACAGAATAAATTAAATGCTAATACTTGTCATTCCAACAAAACTTGTAAAAAACAATAATCTATCATCAATTAAACTAGAATTCAGAGTATGTTCCAGATCGTAGTGTCTGTATGTCATCAAAACTCTTCTTGGCTTTTTGCGAAATATCGTCCATGGATTTCTTAGCACTCGAGGCGATATCGTCTATGGATTTTTTAGTCTGATTTAGGATTTCGTCCGTGTTCCTTGTGAAATCCTTCACTTCATCGTTCAACTTTTTTATCACCCATTCCATGGCTTGCCGCCCCTTGCCGGCGTTGTTCGAGATTCTGTTAGTGAGGATGTCTTCCATGTAATGGTTCAATGGAACTCCTTTGACTGTGACCACGGCCTCTTGCTTCAGAAGGGTCTTGCTTGGATCTGACGGATGTGGGACGTAGTTCAGTGTCTCGTTAACGGCGATATGACGGCAGAATGTCAGGTTTATAGTTCTGAGGATCATGTTTCTCGACGACGGATCCACCTCTGAATGCTCACGGGCGTAGCATACTTTAGCTGATCCGATCAACTGCAATAAAAACAAATCATCACTATCATAGAAAATGAACAACAAATGCACATTAGTAAAATATGTATATTAATGTTTTTAGGAATATGCTTGTTGTATTTTTCTACATGGGCCGTTCGGGAGATTTTGCGAAACTCTTTTTATTTGGATACATTCGATTGAAGAAAAATTATTTGCATCAAAAATATTTATTTATTTGTTGTATTTGGTAGATTGGAATGTACCTACTTATTAATTTTAATTTTATTGTAGTTCCTTACCAAGAGAGCCATACAAAACAACCAAATTTTAGAATAAATAATTTTTTCGGCCTCTATCTCAAATTAGTTATTTTGCAAGCGCTCAAATCGTCTTGAAAACGATAATTTACCTGCCTGGGCAAGAAAATGGAAAGCAGGGATTTTCAATGAAAGTTTTTATGTTGCCGGCACTGACTTTTCGGGTAATAAATTCTGAATTAGATTTTCTGCTCCTTTTTGAAAATGTGTTGGTGTGTCTTTATCCATTTTTACTTATTATCAGTAGAATTGCGCACTCAAATTACTCAAAACTTACAAATGTCAAAAAAATTATTTTATCTCATTATGTCGTGGAATATGTACCGCCAACAGGAGAAAAATAAATCTCCTAACCGACATTATTTTAACAATTAATGTAATTTTTTAATTAAAATATTTTGTTGGCCGAAAAAGTTTGATTAATCACACGGTCAGAAACTGTCTTTTGCTATTTCTGGCCTTGTAATAAAAATAACTATCGTTCTTAGTGTGATGAAAGAGTGTTTTGTTTTGTGTACCTACCTAAACATATTTATTAGGTATATTCTTTTTACTAAAAAGTATAAAAGTAATTGTTCTGTAGGTTTTATTTTATTTCATAATATTAAAAAAAAGTATATTTATTTGTGCTTTTTGAAATAAGGGGGTTATAATATCATATGATAACTTAATGATTAGTTAAAAATATCAGAAGCCAAATGATTAAAATATGATTGATTAAAAAAAATGACTGATTATGATAATTTTTACTTTATTTTTCCCACGAAAACATGAAATTTCGGTTTCGGCCGAAACTGAGACTGAAGCCAAAATTCGGTTTCGGATTCGGCCGCAAAAATTAGTTTCGGTCGGACACGATAAAAAATTTCAATAATGCTCGTATTTATAAAGGAGCATTAAAAAGAGCCGTCTGACACGATACTAATTTTAGTACTGAATTTAGTACTGAAATTGCGCACGCGAATTTAGTTTAAAAGTTAGTACAAAATACGAAGTTGTTGTATGAAAGTAAAAATTAGGATTAAAGTAAGTGTATGAGTGTGAGTAATGATTTCAATTCTGAACTTTTGACAGCACATGTTCTTTTTTCTTGCCCCCCATCTCCTAAATTTGCACACGCAGTTTCAGTGTAAAAATTAGTGTCGTGTCAAACGGCTCTAAAACATGCATCGCTAAACCATTATTTTTTTAAAACTTAAATTGTTAAGAATAGAAAAACTAACGACAACACGACATCTCGTCATACAATTATATTAATAATATTAGTAGCACTTGTTACTGAAAATATTCATATACTGACAATGACTTTTACGTTACGAAATGGGACTCCGTTATTTATTGTAATTGTCAAACCAATGTAAAATCATTCTTATACTGACAATGACTTTCGGGTTACGAAATGGGAATTTATTGTAATTATCAAACCAATGTAAAATCGTACGTAGTTATGATTTCATACACTACAAAAACGGTCAGAAAACGTTACACAAGACAGGAAAAGCAGTTGCAATTCCAGAAAGTAGAAAAATCTACATAAAAACGAAACAAAAATGGAGGAATTGACGCAACAAAATGATCACTAATTAAGGCTTTTGGAGACGATATTAAAACGCAAAGGCCACTACAACATGAAATTTATCATTTCTGTAAAAAAATGTACTCTTGCCACAACTCCTAATAAAACATGTGATTAGTTTTTGCCTTGATTTTTACATTAAAAACAATATGCCAAAACTGAAATGTTGTGTTCCCTAAATTAGCCGGTGTGCATATCTAAAATGTTTGGAATGTTTCCAGAAAAGTTAAAACATTTGCAGTTCCCCCCATCCGGAAACGTAACAAGAATAATGAAGAATAATAATAAATAAATGTCAGAATTTATCTACACGGAATTTTAACAAATTTATTTTTAAACGTGTTGTTCTTTCAAGTTCTTTGAAGATTTGAAACCTACACCTATTTTGGGAACGAAATTGTTTTACTAATTTGATTGACAAATTTCACCCCGCCTGATAAGATTAATGAGGTTATCTTTCATTGAACCTTCTTAATTGTTTGATGATATGTAATTGCCCCAAAAACATTTCCACACATTTCGGATAAGTGGTTTTATTAATTCAAAACTGTGTGTCTTAGGTGTGAACAGTTACAAATACAAATTAAACGAACGATTTACTCGCGCCTAAAGTTGCTAGAACAGGCAACAACTCAGAATGGTCAAGACCTAACAGGAAGCTATTCGAAAACCCATATGCCAGTTTGAGTTAAAATAAAAAATTCTGTTAAGTAGCTGCATTAAAGCTGATAGAATTAATCGCCGCAAAACACGCTCATAAGAAATCGCGACAAAATATATTCAAAGATAAATATATATTCCAAAATTGGGATCTACAATTACATGTTACTGAAATATTTGGTCTTTTAACGAGTGAACAAGCTGAAAAATGTCCCAGAAATAATGGCATTCATTTTAACCAGTAGAACAAAAATAGACAGCTTACTTTTTGGTTCTTTCGAAGCAGCAACTCATTAATTTGACCGTTGCTATTAATCTAAAATTTTGGAATTCAACTGAAAGATGTCACTATTTCTCAAACCCACAGACAGCTTGTCAATTTCAGTGAGGGTAAATTGCAATTTAGAAAAAATGGTACATAGAAAAACTGTTTGTTGCTGTTTGTTGACGAGTTCTACTACTGTTTAAAATTAATGCTCTTATTTCTGGGACACTCTGTAGAGACAACAGATATACAGGTGGGACAGCCTGCTGTATTTGGCGGACTGTGGCTCGGGTATTAAAAATGGAAAAAAATGTTTTAAAACAAAAGTTTTTCTCTGATAAGCGTCCTATCACTTAAGAGTAAACAGAGTGTTAGTGCCCACACGCAAATCCACCTTTTATTTTAAATACAGAGTGTCTATAAGGCTCTGTTTTTCAATCGTTGGTTTTCTTATAGTTAATAGGTTTCTATGGAAATTTTTGCAATTTAACCAATCAAAATGCTGTATTTTTAGTTTAACTAGAGGTTAAACTTTAACCAACGATTGAAAAAGCGGCCCTAAATGATTGTCACATCGCAGAGGGCTATAAAATATGCCACCTTTCGTTGATGATGGACATTACTATACATATAATGCCTGTCATGATTAGTTTGTGAAGTTGTTTGTGACTGTTACTTTTTGTGATTACGTTGTATTTATGTAAAATATATATGTGGTAATGAATTCACTGCATAAAACAATGAAGCTTGCAAATCATAAGCAATTGACTAAAATTGCATGAAAAGGAAACCAGAATTTAGAATTTAATATAGGTACACAAATAATTCTCGACCATTTTCGCGTTTACATATACAGGGTGAGTCATTAGTGAGGGATCGGTCCATAACTTCTAAATCATGTAAGATACAAAAAAATTTTAAAGACAATTTGTACACC
Organism: Eledona agricola; assembly: GCA_964023215.1. Classification (NCBI taxonomy): domain Eukaryota; kingdom Metazoa; phylum Arthropoda; class Insecta; order Coleoptera; family Tenebrionidae; genus Eledona; species Eledona agricola. Next base: position 14,450,076 of record OZ026854.1, read on the forward strand.
GTTTGTCAGGCTGCACAACCTAAAAATATTTTCACGTATACAGGATGTTCCAAAACTCATAATTGCTACACAACTTTGTTTTTTCAAATAAAACTACCAGTATTTTATTTCTCCATTGGAACCCCTTTTCACATAGATTTATGGTGATATAAGACATTTTACATTCTGAATCACCGTTATCAAATTATCAATTTTTTTTCACATTTTTTGTCATTTACAGAGGTTCACTTAAAAATTTACTGAGAGGTTGTTTTAGAAGTTAGAAAGCTGAAGTTTGATACAAATATGAAGAAAGGATTGCTCTTTACGCCCGATGTGCAAAATATCATTTTTACTATACAGGCTCTGCAAAAATTTGTGTCAAATTATACTATTTTTAAATAAGCTTAACTTAATTTTTTTAAATGGAACTCCCTATATTTTTTAATGTCATCGAATTCGACTGGAGTCTGGCTACGTTTTTTATTAAGGTTGTTCTATAGCGAAAATTCATCATTTACGAGATATTTGATATTTTTGGATGTGATACAGATTGAGCCAGGATTGAGTAGATAGTGTGCCATGGAAATCATAGAAATCATAGAACTCACATTTCAATACTGCACTGTTGTGTCATCACCGACTTGTTATTTGATTATCCATTCTATTATCCACAATAAATTCTATTTTACAAGAACAAATCGATATGATTTAGTCTCTGGAAGAAGGCGAAATAAATCCTTTGCTTGCGGCAAGAATTTACGCTCAACGTTAAATAAATCAACAAATAAACATTTACAGAAATAAATATAAAAATTCAATAAAGTAAGCTAAACTAAATAATATATTCAATGTTGCGGCCACCTCTCTGTGCACACTTTCACGCGGTGGGTGAATGATCTTCCAATATTTCGTAAAATTTGTTGGCAAACGCTTCTAAATGCATTTTAGATTCTTATTTTCATGTTCTCTTTGGTTGTTTCGCTTAATTTCAGACAATAAATCAAATCGATTTGTTCTTGTAAAATAGAATTTATTGTGGATAATAGAATGGATAATCAAATGACAAGTCGGTTACGACACAACTGTGCAGTGTTGAAATGTGAGTTAAAATTATTAACATGGTTTTCATGGCACACTATCTACTTTATCTTGGCTCAATCTGTATCACAGCCAAAAATATCAAATATCTCGTAAATTATAAATTTTAGCTATAGAACAAGCTTAATAAAAAACGTAGCCAGACTACAGACGCATTCGATGGAATACAAAAATATAAGTGGAGCCATTTAAAAAACTAAAGTTAAGCTTATTTGAAAATAGTATAATGCGACACGAATTATTGCAGATCCTGTATAGTAAAAATTACATTTTGCATGCCATCTTTTCTTCATATTTGTACCAACTTTCAGCCTTCTAGCTGCTAAAACGACCTCTCAGTAAATTTTTAAGTAATCCTCTGTAAATGACAAAAAATGTGAATAAAAATTTATAATTTGATAACGGTGATCCAAAATGTAAAATATCTTATATCGCCATAAATCTATGTGAAAGGGGGTTCTAATGGAGAAATAAAATATAGGTAGTTCTATTTGAAAAATCAAAATTGTATAGCATGCGGTAGTTTTGGAACCCTCTGTATACATTAAAATATTTTTATGTTGTACAGCCTGGGAAACGGTGTACAAATTGTATTAAAAAAAATTTTCTATCTTACATGGTTAAGGAGTTATGGACCGATCCCCCACTAATGACTCACCCTGTATAACAAATTTCTAAAGTGTTGTAGAATCATAATAATGTTACAAACAATTATCTAAATGTTCCCCATTTCTCTCGAGACACGAGTAATTTCCATTCATTGTTATTCCTGAAATACAATTCATAGAAAAAACAGATGCTTTTTACAGCTTATCATAAAATCAACTTTACTGAACTGCGAAAATTGTGAACAAAACTGGACAAAACAAACAAGCACAAACACTCAAAGCAAATGATAGTTAAAATGACAGATTAGTAACTATACCATAAATATGAATCAGCAAAATTCTTATGTTTGAAATTTGCAACGCCTTCTCGATGTTACAATCATTTATGGATACACCTTATACAGGGTGTTTTTTTTAAGGCGGCCATTAGAAACTTTTTAACTTCCTACAGTGCTATAAACTTGAAATTTGGAACACAGCCGAAAATGACCATTTCGAATCGAAGTAAATTATTTTCAATATGGCGGCACTTCCGCTTATACCGGAAGTGGACGCCATCTTTGTTATTTTAAATAGAACACCCTAGTTTTTATTTAATTTTCGAATGCCCCCTTTCATTTTGAGTATCCTACACCTATGTTCTACGTATCTATGTGTTAAAGTTTTGGAGATGATGCCCACTTTTCTACAAAATCTTGCATTATCGGTGGTCTATTCAAAAATTTTTTTCGCAGGAACCAGTGGGAAAAGGTACAAACTGTTTGGTGCAGTCGATAGCTGAAAGATTGCAGAATTATCGGCTGGCCTCAACAATAACTATATCACATTCTAAGTACTTACAATGATTTAATAAAAACTCACGAAACAAAACGTCAATATTTAATTTTTTTTAAATGGCACCTACCAAATATTATATCCCCAGTCGATAGAAAATGAAATTTAAGGCAATATTGTATTAGCATGTCCTATACCTATCTCAATTACTTTAGGAGTTATTATGATTTATTTAGAAAATGAGTCTAATTCATGAGGGTGTTTAGTAGGCTGTGAACGTAAAACAATTGATATCACTGCAAAAATTGCAGTTGTCTTGTAAATCTGTTTTAATAATTGAGTGCAATGGATAATTACCCAAATGTATTGATTTTAGATTTGTTTATTATTCACGAAAGTTGTGATAAAATCGTTCAAAGCACATGTTAGTATTCGCACCTAGCCCCAATAAATAAACAAAAATTTTCCCGTCTTCAGAATCAGTTTATCCATTCAGGAATAATACATATCACCAGAGAAAGAGTTAAAGTTGTTCCTAGAAGTAAAGAAAACCAAATCAACGTTTTGGGATATTTTGCCGCATTTCCCCGTGCATAAAAACCAGCTGCCGCTATAAATTTGGGATTAAATCTGTCTTTCTGTCTTTCCAGACTTAGTGAAGTTATGCAAATTGGTTATTTTTGTGCTGTTTTGGGCATAAATTTACAACAGAACTGTAAATAAAAAAACAATAAAATATAAAACGACAATACCAAAAATTCCAAACTCAATAATATTAAAAGAAAATGCTTACGCTTAAATCTATTTATTACATTAAATCAATTTATTACAACTTAAACGGCGACGTTGACAGTCATATACATTGTTCACAGCCTACTAAACACCCTCATGATTACAGAATTAGACTCATTTTCTAAATAAATCATAATAACTCTTAAAGTAATTGACATAGGTATAGGACATGCTAATACAATATTGACTTAAATTTCATTTTCTATCGACTGGCGATATAAAATTTAGTAGGTGCCATTTAAAAAAAATTAAATATTGACGTTTTGTTTTGGGCATTTTCATTAAATTATTGTAAGTACTTAGAATGTGATACAGTTACTTTTGAGGCCAGCCTACAATTTTGCAATCTTTCCTCTATCAACTGGAAAAAACAGTTTGTACATTTTCCCAATGGTTACTGCAAAATCATTTTTTGAATAGACCACTGAAATTGCAAAATTTTGTAAAAAAGTGCGCATATCTCCAAAACTTTGATAGATAGATAAGTACAATATAGGTATAAGATACTTAGAAAGAAAGAGGGTATTCGAAAATTAAATAAAAACTATGGTGTTCCATTTAAAATAACAAAGATGGCGTCCACTTTCGGTATAAGCGGAAGTGCCGCCATATTGAAAATAATTTATTTCGATTCAGAATGGTCAATTTTGATTGTATGCCAAATTTCAAATTTATAGCACTATAGGAAGTTAAAAATTTTCTAATGGCCGCCTTAAAAAAAACACCCTGTATAATATTGCTTTTTTATATTCTCCGTTTGATTTTAGATTGAGCTTATCCAGAGTAAATGGAGTCTAAAATGGAGTATTTTCGAGTCAATCAACTTTTTTGATTAAACTGGACCGTTGCAGAGGTCTGGTTACATATATCGAGCGCATATTTCTGGACCTAACTAACCTAGAAAGGTGCGGTTTGAACTTTCCATTCAGCATATCTTGCTCTTTCTCATTATTAAAAAGAAATTGGTATCATACAACGTGTTCAATTTGAACAATTTCATAAGTACACAACTCAAATTTTTTAAATGGAAGCTCCAACTTTTTTTTGCTGTGTTAGATACTAATCCAATTATTTATCAGAAATAATTTAAATAATTTAAAAAAAAATTGTAATAAAAATAAAAACACTAAAAATAAGTATAGAGAATAGACCGAGTCCTTTCTAGGTTAGTTACGTCCAGAGATAACGTGCGTTCAAAAAAAAAAACGAGGTTGCGTTGGCCATGGAAAAACTTTGTGCATCAATTTAGTGTAGCAAAATTTCGAACTGTCAGTTCGAATCTGTCAGATAGTTTTTAGGTTGGGTTCTTTGTTGACAATGGTTTCGTATACGATTATTATGTTGGGACAAATTTCAATAAATGGACGCGAAGGAGGGTAGCATTATGTTTATGAGAGCCATGTACACATGTCCTGGCATTTATTATAAACAATTTACATAAAATTGGTCCGTTTTATTTTGGTAAAAAATTTTAGACTGACAGTTCTTGTCATTTGTGGTTTCTACACTGGAAAGCCGATAAATTCCAAGGCCAACGCAGCCTCGTTTTTTTTTGAACGCACGTTACTTGCATCTAATCAAACCCCTGCAAAGGTCCATTTCAGTCAAAACATTTTAATAACTCGAAAACAGTTAATTTAAGGCCCCACTTACTATGAATAAATTCGATCTAAAATCAAACGTGGAATCTAAAAATTCAATAATATATAATTGTTCGATTTTAAATAAGAAGGTAGAGTTGCGTGTGGGCTAAACGGAACAATAAACGGATAAAATAAAAATTTGACCAATGATGTTATTTCTTATTATTTCTGGTAACATTTTTAATAAATAGCTCAGGGTGTCCCACCTGTGCACGACAGAGTCGTACATAGACCCACAGCATTCCCTGCAAATTTCTCTTATCTTTCCGGCTCTTAAAATTAAGAGAGAGGTTTATATATACATGGAGTGAACAGAATATTTAATAAAAACTGTGCTTTATGTACTAATTATTAAGAAAGATACTGGGCACTTGGGATATCAGTAATTAAATTATTTTCATATTGATTGCTTTTTCTTATATCGATCGATGGGGACACCTGTATTTGACAGAATTGAGACGTTCCCGATTCCACAACCGCTCATTAATAATGCAAAATGAACACTTTTTATTATGGATAATAATTAATTTTACGGTCGTTACTTAAACGAATAGTCTATTCAACGTACTCGTAGGTGTAAAAAGAGTTGCCTGACAACGAAAACATTTCTAAGGAATTATTTTTAAAAACAGTTGTATTTTTGTACACATCCGGAACTTCATGAGCTGCATCTACACTTTGCTGCGGGTTATATTATTAAAAGAAGTTGCACGAAAAAACAACTTTTATATATTTTTATATACTTTGCTTCGAGAAATTGCACGAAATGAACTTATTTATTTTTGGTAGGGTTAATTGAAATCATAACTTTTTTTTCGCATATAATACGCAAGTCTATTCAATTATTTTTTACTGCGTACCGTTTTTGACTTATGACACAAACATGTGTTTATTTTTTAATGGAACACTATATTTTTACATTTTTGAATTGTTTCGAATTCCTGTTATGTCAGATTAAAATTTAAAAAATATTACTGCACATTTTATAAAACCTGCACAATGAAAACGAGGAAATTACAATTACTGCTTCGTACTAGGCATACAATATCATATTTAGTATTTAGTTATGTCCGCTTCTCTCTCGTTTCAATTGCGTCACAAACTCGCTCAACTTGCTTCTTTGTATTTATATACATTTTGTGGCTTTTTGGCTTCTAAATTTAAATTTTTTCGTTACGAAACCGGCGCCAAAAATATGCAAATATGCAAATCACAAGAAAATGTTTAAAAGTAGTTCACGGCTGCATGAATTCCGTGAAATTTTACCTTGATTCGTTTGACTGTACGAATGAGCAACAAAACTTATCCAATTATAAAGTGATGTTTGATTCGACTTGATTCGAACGAGGAACTGACTGAACTAAGCAAACAATCTGTCTGGGCTGATTTATTATCACTAGTTATCTGTGCCAAAATTATATTACCACACAAGGAATCAGTGAACTTTGTTTCGCCAATTCCGACTAAAACTAAAACTTTATTGGCCATGGATCGAATCAAAATTGAACAGGGTTGTTACTTCAACAATTCTTTTCAAATTTCGCAACATTGCGCTGATACTTCTTGCGACTTTCACTACTAGGAAATTTACTTAAATATTTATAACAATAAGGACGCTAATAACTATAATGATGTAACCTGTGCCACCTGTAATCAAGGAAACGTTTCCATGGTAACTTGTGTGGTTCATGGAATGTTTCCAAGTGGACACCAGGTATCTAATAGGAAATCAATGGATTCCAACTACCGATACTGAATATTTGATAATCATTGTCTTGTTGGCGATAAAAGGACAATGGCATTGCGAGGCCAAATTTATTTAATCGGCTTCACGCGTCGTCCAAAGGTCGGACATAATCCGCGAGAAATTCCAAGCGTGCTCAGTGCCCTAATCCAAGCGCAAATAAGACACACTTTCGCCTGACAGTAGTGACGTTCAAGAACAGTTTTAGCTGACTTAAGTAAGAGTAGACGAAAGACAGACAAATGTTATCACGAGCGTCATATGTCGCGCGTGAAAGATTTGGCACGGGCCAAACTCATGCAGAGTTGGGCAATCGCGTGAAAGAAAAATTTATACATGCAACATACCGCCTGTGCCCACTTGGGGAAGTACCAAATCGAGCTGACCAATCTGTGGGTGTGGAGGACTCCGTCTACGACTTTTCGCTCCACCACATCAGTGCCGATGACGGCGGGGTTGTGGGGATTGGGGTATTTCCTCCAAGCGGCTGTCGCCACCGTCTCCCAGGGGTGACTGAAAGCGAAAACGGGGCGGTTACTGAAAAATACACGCAAATGGATTCGGCTCACTTGAATGTGTGTTCACTCGTCCAGATTTTCATTCCGGAAGATTTGCACTTAAACTAAAACGAGATCGGAAATTTGGGCAAACCTTCGGCCGCTTCCACTAGGCTTGACAGCTGTGACGGGAATATTACGGCGCTGCCAAACTAGCGGAGTTAAATGTTGCTAAACTAGCGACATCTACAGAGTGTGCGCAATATGTGCCACCTAAATTCAAATTAACAAACTTTTTTTATACCAATTATTGCGCTCTATATGTAACAGTCGTACGTTGTAACAAACAAGAAATAATAGACTAATTATTCCGTACGTACAAAAATAAAACCAGGCAGTGTGGGCCGTGGAAGCACTTTGAAGGGGTGTAAAGTGTAGAATATTTTATTACCTCGAGTTGGCAAAGTTTGAAATTAAGACAACCGTTTCGGTATACATTCACCGGAGGATTTATGTATAGGCCGGTTCTAGGGGCGCCTGACCCTAAAATAAGGCGCCACTGAATGCTCTAAATAAATAAACAATGAAAATTATACAGGATGATAAATTCAGTGGCGGCTCGTGGGTTCAGAAACAGAGTGGGCACGAAATAAAATAATGCCCGGTTGCAGAAAGCTCCAATTAATTGACAATTACTTAACGGTCCGTCAAATGTGACGGTTTGTTAAAATTTATTATTATAATTATATATATAATCAATGGTTGCACGAAGCACTTGACGCCTCCGTTAATCGTCCGTTCCGTAATTGGAGATTAACAAGGGGTACAACGTGGCAACAGCGCAAAAACAATCCTTAAATGTCAGAAATAACATTTTGACATATCCAAATTTATTTCCGCTCAAGAGAAATATCCGGGCAAGGGACATTTGCAAAAACAAAGTAGGCATATAGTATGCAAGCATATTTTGAGGAAAAAAAAACAGCAAAAGACATGAAGAATAAAAGAATATCAAGAATTAACTTCAAATAATAGAATATAGAACTTCAAAATTTGATAGAGATAGAGAAATATCTTTATATTCTTCTCTTCTGTACACTTTGTCAAGATTTCATCAAACACCACCAACACTTTTATTCAACGTAATATTCAACAAATTATCTTCAAGCCTCGAACAACAAATTTGCAATATTTCTACCAATTTCATATTTTCTAGACAAATAATATAACAAAATGGGTGTCCTCGATCGCGTTTAAACCGAATTCTTTGCATCGATCTTCGTGGTGGCCCATCTTCGAAATCACTTGGTGAAACTAGACCGGATAGTATTATTTAATGTATATCTTGAATTATTTTGACAAAACATGTTAAAGTTATCACCAATTTTGAATAAAAAACGTAGATAAATGGCCAAAAAACACGAATGAGTGAATTGATTTTAGGTTAATCGCCCAAATTTCACTGATTAAATTAACAAGCCGTTGACAAGAGTTTAATCAGAGATTATCGTTTGTGCAACGCAAAACAGCGTTGATTGGCCGTTAATTAGAGATTAACTTTGACAATTGTTAATATTTGATGGACGATTAATCCCTTGTTAACGGGCCCGTCAATCGCTTGTTAAAGTCATTGATTGACCGTTAACAACTGATTAACTTTTGTGCAACCGGGCATTAGTTTTTTGTTAAATAGCGCATTTTTATTAACAGTCACTACTTATTGTCAAATAAAAGGCAAGAACTAACAAAGTTTGCAAATTTCTTGCAAACAATGGCGACGTGTTTGCACCGCGTAAGAAAAAGAAAAATATTGAAGCATCTGAAAAAGTTTTTTCACATAAGACAAAAAATACATCGTTGTACTCCTTTTTTCATGAGCTTTGCAATGATGTGTCGATTTACTTATCAAAAAATAAATTAAGGGTGGTTACAGCCCCTTACAGAGTACAAAGTACAAAGTTACAGAGCAAAAAAGTAGGATAAAAAGTAACAAGTTAAAAATAAAAATCAATTTGTTTCAGGAATTATTCGCAAAATCATTTGTTTTCAATATTCGGAATTTATTCCAGTTAATGTTTCTACTCTGTATATAAATATAAAACAGAATGTTAAAGTTTCGAAAAACACCTAAAATTCATTAGTTGTTTCCTTGTCTAAATATTGTCACTCTTAAAAAAAATATACTATTTTTAGTTAAAAAATTACCCATTTTTAGTCAAATTTTTACCATTTTTGCTTAAAATTAGGCAATTTTTGTCAATTTATTGCTCTTTTTGTCAAAGTTTTAGCATTTATAGCCATTTCTAGTCTAAATATTGTCATTCTTGGTAAAAATTTTGCCATTTTTAGTCAAAATTTTAGCATTTATGGCTATTTCTAGTGTAAATATTGTTATTCTTGGTAAAAATGTAGCTAATTACTAGTCAAGATTTTATTATTTATAGCAATTTTGAGGCTAAATCTTGTCATTCTTGGTAAAAATGTTACCATTTTAATCAAATTATTTTTATTTATACATATTAATACCATACAAGACCTGCTTTTTTTTGTTTGACATTCTAAAAAAATGTTTGCGTTTTCTGGTATGAATGGAGCGCAGTAATTAATGGGCTTTAGACCGTCATCATATCTAAATCACAATCTGAATCCGCCACTGGATACATTAGTGTCTTTTTTTAACAAATTCCATCTATGGGCGTTGCTTTGGACATCGTATGAACAACAGTTAGTTGACAGTTCCTGTCAAATGTCAAGATTTTACAGCACAATAGTTCGTAGTCTACTCTGTAAAATATAAAATAAGATGTCCGTTTTTTCGCTCTTTTATAAAAAACATGCAAAAACTTGACGAGTATTTTCGGTCTAAAATGCTAAAAACTTGACTTCCGGAATGTCTTGAGGCCGTAAAACAGATACATATTTATTCAGAATGTTCTAAAAATGTAAAACTTTAGATTTCAGAGTTTAAATTGTCGATAAAATGATATCACGGCTGATATCGAGCGCACTTTACACATGATCTAATTGATTACGTCTGAAACAGTTCAAAGATTCCATAATTAGGAAAATATTTGTTCAATAAATGTCTGTTTGTTTGTTAATAAATAACATTTATCTAAATCACATTTTGCAGTATGTAACGTGTGTACAAAATAATAGTATGGGATCAAATGCGTGAAACAAATTTTCACAATTTGCATGTGCGAATGCAATAAGAGTTACATTATGATTATAAAAGCAATGTATACATGTCTGGCATTTGTTATAAACAATAAAAAAAATTAACCTTTATTTTAGTAGGAACATTTTTGACTGACAGTTCCTATCATGTGTCAATATCAATGTCAGTTTACATTGGAAAGCCGACGAATTCCATGACCTCCTACATCTACATCTACAGAGTGTACGCAATTCAAATTATCAATCCATAAACAAAACCGGCGGTTTCAACGTCGTTTGTGCAGCTTTTTGATCGACAATTCCGGTGAAACGTGAAAATCAAAAGACTACACTGTAAAAAATAAAACAAAAGCTAGATTCCAGAGCCTCCGTTTTATTGTATGTCAGGTTTAAAAATTTTGTATTAATTTTTCTTGCTCCTTTTAACGTAATTCTTTGTGCTCTTGCAGTAATTAAGGAGTCTTTCCCTATTTGTTATTTCGAGACTGAAAGAGTTGGAAACAAAATTTGTATTTTCTAAACTAAACTAAAGTTAAACGAAGCAAAAAATGAGGATTGGAAAGACTTCGGAAACAATACAGAAGAAAACTACAAGGAAAACTATAAACTATTTTATAGAACACTTAAGAACTGTAAGGACGATTAAAGACAAGAATGGACAAATAATAGGTACTTGGCAACGAAAACTCGGTAGAAGAGTTAGAATAGGTATTGAAGAAATTAAAAGTTGGCAAAGCTCCAGGAGAAGATGGCACTCAAGAAGAAAAAGTGAGCCACTAAAAATACTTGCATGAAGAATTAAGAAAATACCAACTGAATGGAATACAGCTAACATACTAGCTACATATAATGCAATACGAATAAATTCCTAATGAAACTAGTTGGCCCGTGTGAATGCGCTTGGGGAGTGGGAGATGTTAGTTACACAGATTATCAATAGATGCCGCTATGACCAAATACAGTTTTTAATAATTTTAAAAGAAACATTTGAAATTGCTTGTTTATTTTTTGTCGTTAAGGGTAATATTCAAAATGATGGCCCAATTATTGGTTTTGATAAAGTATTAAGATCTGCCATATTTTAGGTACCGACAGAAAAACACTTTTGAGCAATAATATACATATAAAAATCCACAAAAATCACAGTATATGGAAGTGTCCCAAAAATATCGGGTAATCTCTTCACTATTCATTATTAGAATGTGCTCAAGGAGTCAGAAAAAAATATCAAAGTTACTCCATCACCCTATATTCTTCATAATTATTAGCAAAAAACTACATTCTCAATTTGGAAACGTTGTAGTTCTGCGTAGTTAAATCAACGTATAAAATAACGTTGAAGTAACATTTATAATTGCAGTTAAAAAAGTTTATATTTTCCCTTAAATAAACGTTTAATTCGTTAAATGGAAACGTTAAAATAAACGTCATTCGTTAACGTTTAAAAGATGTTTATTTTAAACAAATTTTAAATATTTGGAATAGGTACCGCCAACAGGGGAAAAATAAATTTTCCTTTTCAAATTATTTTAACAATTAATGCACGGATTGATGTAAGTATTTTTATATAAAATCCTTTGTCGACCGAGAAAGTTTTATTTATCACACGGCCAGAAACTGTCTTTTGCAAGTGCTTGCACCTGTTTCTGACCTTGTAATAAAAATAACGATTTTTAACTGGGATGCTGGTAAAATGTTAGTAAGGGGCATTATTATTGTTATCAGTGTCAAGCATGACATTTGTTCGCAACTCTACTTAACGTAAAATAAATAAATAGAAATTCAGTAGAATTAATTAATTAAATAATTAATTAGAAGAATAAAATTCCTAATTATTTATTATTAATTATTGTAAGTAAAAACATTATTCAAATTTACTTTTACCTTGGTAATTATCACTGTTTGCACCAGCGATGTCAGATTTGTTTTCATGGCATTTTGTGATGTAAAAAATCGAACTTTTTTTAACATTAAAGTAAACTTTGGCAATATTTTTTGTTATAACTTGAGAAAAAAAAAGGACTCCCTTATTTGGAGTAATTGTATTCTTTTAAATACTGCATAATCTCGTGTTCAACAGTTTATATCTCTTCGGATTGACATTGAAGAATTTTATTCCTGATTTTCTGAACCGCCATTCGTGATACAATCTGTATAAAAAAATTTTTTAAATTAATTAACAGTGCGCACTATTAGGACAAAACAAAAATATTAACTAATGTTTTGCGATTTATACAACCTCTTTCTTTGTATTTCCTATATTTCTAATGAGTTAATTAAATAATTACCTTTTTTGACTTGTGTCACTTTGTAGTACCTACATCGACAGCCAGTAAACACACAAACGTTTATTAAACGTTTATATTTGACGTTGATTTAACGTTTTAATGTCCCTCGATTTAACGTTTTTTGAAACCACTCTTCAACGTTTTTTTAACGTTTATTCAACGTTAATTAGAAACGTTTTTTTAACTGACATTATAAACGTTACTACAACGTTTTATTTGACGTTTATTTAACGTTTTAATGTCCCGCGATATAACGTTATTTGAAACCAATATTCAACGTTTTTTTAACGTTTATTCAACGTCAATTAGAAACGTTTTTTAACTAACATTAAAAACGTTTATTCAACGGAAATTATAAACGTTATTTCCACCTTATTTTTATACCTTTATTCAACGTTTTTTAAAAGGAAATTAAAAACGTCGACCAGTATGTATGTATAATTTACAAATAGATATAATTACAATACCAATAAAGAAAGAAACAAACGCCAGAAATCAACAATGAAAAAAGTCCAGTAAGATTGCACTTGTTGGAGGTGCCTTCTCCCCAAAGATCAGAGCTATTGTGAAAAAAGCGGTGACCTATAACATTCGAGTGACGTAATCGGCTGCAGAATAGATGTGATTGCAAATGTGATTGCTGTGACGTCAAATAAAACGTTGAAGTAACGTTTATAATTTTAGTTAAAAAAACGTTTCTAATTTACGTTGAATAAACGTTAAAAAAACATTAAATCGGAAATGTTTTTTTTTTTTCAACGTAAAACCCTTTTTCAACCGACTAAACATTTCATCAACGTTTAAAAAACGTTAAATGCGTTTTGTGTGTTTACTGGGAGGCTGGAGAAAAGACTGCAAGCTGCGAAAATTAGATTTCTGAGGAAAGTACTTGGCAAGAGTTAGAAAAATTGACAAGAAAAGAAACGACGACTACAGAACTGAGCTAGAACTAAACTGCCTAAAAGACAAGATCGAAGAAGGAAAACTCAAGCGGGTATCTAATTAGAATGAAGCACCAAATACAAATCAAAGCGATATGGGAAGTCCGAAGAACAGGGAAGAACAAGAAAGGACGGCCTAAAAGACATGGATGACAGAATTACCAAGAAAACAGAAAACTTGGGACGAAGCAAAAGGAATCCCAAGTGAGAGAAAGGAATGGCGTTAATTTTCAGAGAAGTAAGAAGAAGGAACCTCGACACCACGGGTAGAAGAGGAGTTGATTATGATGATGATGACTAATGTTGCACTTGAAGGTAGGTAAAATTTGATTATAATTAATCACTTCGAAAAATAACAAATAAATCCTTAAGAGATCATATAGGTACGAAGCGAAGACATTGTACAAGAATGTAATATACAAAAGATTGGAGAATGGGGTACAAAAACGCAGAGATGAATGGAATCAGCACATATCCAGAATGAACGAGAACAGACAAGTCAGGATAGCAAGAGATAGAAGATTCCGCTGGAAGCGCAGCCTCGGAAGACCACAAAAAAGGTGGAAAGACAATCTGAAATGAACAAGCTATTAGCTTAATAATAATAATAATAATTCGTAGTGCAATTGATGAACTTAAAATCCCTAACTTAAGTCCCCACCTTCTTAAGAAAGTCTTCTATAAAGTAAAAGCAAGCGTGCAAATTTCTTCACTGTTTGTCCTCGTTATCGCATACAATTGCTTCGCCTGCAACTACTTATTGCAAATTATAATCCAATCGGATTCCACGCGATGTATTTCAAAATATTAAACAAATAACACGCCAAAAACCCAATATGAAATCGGTGATAACATGATAAGGCGTGAAATCTATAAGTTTTAAGGACACCACAAGCGTTATGTGTTGTCTGACAACAAATTGAGGAATGAATGGGCCGAGTCGGTGTTGATGCAATCGCCTTAAACAATGAGTAGTTATCCCACAAGTGAGACGTCCGCTTCTGCCAACACCAACGCAGAAACTGCCATCAACTGCGTTACCTTCGCCCAAGTGATCAAAAAGGTAAATACAAATGCAATCGTCACACTCGCCGCGTCACCCGTTCCTTTCAGCTGGTTCTGTTCTTCGTCATTTACTCGATCGGCTATTTCGAGCTCGCACCTCTCTGGATTGGCCTTCTCCTCCTCGTGCTGGTGCTGGACGCGGAATGGACCAAACGCAAGAAGCGCAAACTCCTCGTGGCCAGAGCCATGGCTCTGGGCTACGAAAAGGAGATCATAACAAACCGCCTCAAGCCCCTACCGTCGTGGGTCAAGTTTCGTGACGTCGAAAAGACGGAATGGCTCAACGATTTGTTTAAACAAATCTGGCAGCAGTTCAGCGAGTACACGCACGACCTCGTCCCCAAGATCCTGGAGCCGGCGATTCAAAGCTACGTCTCCGATTTCAAGTTCAACCACGTCGTGCTGGGAAACGTCGTGAGTACAAAACGTTTTAAATATTTTTGAAAACTTGTGTGCCTTGAAGCCGCTTCGAGTGGACGGGGTCCAGGTGTACGATGAGGGGAAGAGCAGGAAAATCGTCATGGATTTGGACATTTCGTAAGTTTGATTTGAGTGGTTCCCAGGTGAGGTTTTCTTTACAGGTACGTGGGCGACTGTTACGTCACCTTTCAAACGTTCCGAGTCACTGGAGGTGTTAAAGACATCACATTTAGAGGACGATTACGCGTCGTGCTCACTCCTCTCGTGTCAAAACTGCCGCTAATCGGAGGTGTTCAGCTCTATTTCATGCAACAACCCCACATCGATTTTGACTTCTTTAAAATAACCTCCATTCTTGATATCCCCGTGATACGGAACCGCATCAAAAACACGGCGATGAATGTCCTCAACTCCATGCTTTTGTACCCAAATTTCTACTCGATCAATCTGAGGCAAGGGATTAAAATGTCCAAGTTGGCGGTTTTCAGGACTGAAGTACGAATCGTTGGAGGGCTTTCGTTTTGGTGATTTTATATCGTAGGGAGTCTTAAGAGTTCACGTTGTGGATGCCGTTAATTTGGAAAATAAGGATTTGATAGGAAAATCCGATCCGTACGTGGTGCTAAGTTTGGGGTCCATTAGAGTTGAGACACCGGTCGTGCGGAACTGTTTGAACCCCAAATGGGATTTTTGGAGAGAGTTTGAGATTGATCGAAACTCCCATCTGAAGATCCAGGTGTGGGATAAAGATGACGGCTCCAAGGACGACTTCTTGGGACGGTAAGCAATGCAAAGTGTTTTGTGTGTGTGCTTATGAATTTCATTACACTGCAATATTTTTTATTTTAATTTAAGATAATAAATAAACAGATAATTTCATTTTACATACAGGGTGTCTGCTTATATACAGAATGACCAGATACAGAGAGGCGCATCAAAGATATGTTTTTTTATTACTCGCAGTATATTACGCTATTTTCGAATGTCTTATCAAAAAATAATTATACTTTGTATAACCTATTATGGATCTACCTTAAGTTGTTTTGCTATTATTTGACAAAAAAATTTGAAAGAAAAAAAACACAATAAGAAATAAGGCTTGAAATTGTGACAGAAAATGTTTAATATCGTCTAGTTTATAGTGGTCAAGACTAATAAAAGTGTGTGTCGCCAAGACTAACTTTTGAATTTTAATAATTTTATATATAGGGTGGCTCATGAACGCATATTGTTAATTTAATCGAATTTTTTTAATGGAACGATCGATCGATCACATTTTTGATAAGCTATTCAATGACGACCTTATGACTCATCATTTTTCAACTTCTTAAGCAACTATTTTCCAAATTATCGATATTCCTTTATTTAATCATATCATTAAAAACTTCATCAAAAATGTAATGGGTTGATACCAAAATGTATAGTGTTGTGTTGTTAATCTTCTGTCTATGGATTGATCTGCTTCAGAGACTTCCAATTTTTTATTGTTGTATTTTTGTTTGTTGTATTGACTTAAAGCTTTTGCTTGTATTTTCGTCATTCCAGAATTTGTGTCTGTGTCTTGCTTCTAAATTTTATTGCGTTGTTATGTCATGATTTTCTTCGTTTTTGTCTGTAGATTGTTCTATTCCCTTCAAAATTTACATTTTTTTAAATTTGCTACCAAACTCATGGTTTTTGGTATTGTGCTTATGAATTTTCTTACACTGCAATAATTTAATAAAAAATATGTTTTTGCCTTGTTGAGTTTTGTATTTTATTACATTTAGATTGATTTGACTTAGTTTTGCTTCCAATAGTAGATTAAGTTCATTTCAAAATTTATGTTTTGGTGCTATGGATTGAACTATACATATTGCAAAAATATTTAAGACGCGAATCTTTGCTAAAAAATAAATGGAGTTTTCTATGTAAACTTATTTTTAAAATCATCTTCTATCGGAATTACGCCCCTTGTAAAGAGATTGGTTAAATTTTAACCGTTAAAATATTTCTTTAATTTTATTTCTCAAATTTGGATATTTATGGAAGAATAAAATTTGAAATGTAACTTATCAACGGCTTTTCTACTCCACTATTTTCCATTATCTGGTACCCTCGAATGGGGTTGAAAATTAAAACTCATAATGGTTTTTACTGAGTTACAAACCTGCATTCCAAAAAATTCATGCAAGTTCAATTGAAAGTTATTAGACTCAGTCTTCTAAATTTTTTTCCAAAAATATACCGCTTTTGAGTAAAAAAATACAGTAAAAATAGTATCAGGCATTTTCGAACGTCTTTGCCAATTAATGCGTATTTACGATTTTTTTAATAAAATTTAAGAAAAACTTATTATTTTTTTTAAACACGGTATATTTTACAAATAAATTCAAGAGATAGAAAATATTTGAACTCCGTAAAAAGATATGAAAAAAGCATTAAAGGTTAGAATTTTGAACTCCTTTCAAAGGTTATAGATGATTATAAGTAAAAATATTGCTGTAGGAAAGCCTTTGATATGGTACATCATTCATCAACGAATCTGTAAATTTGAGAAATAAAATAAAATCCGAATTTTAAGCCACCCCTTTACAGGGGCTTAACTTTAATAGAAGACGTTTTTGGAAATACGTTTATACTAGTTGGCCCCGTAATTCGCATCGCAATTATGTTTGTTTTATCATTTCACCGCTTACAATGTGCATGCGCTTGGGGAGTGGGAAAAAATCTATAGATGGCGCTTTGACCAAAATTCGTTTTTTAATGATTTTAAAAGAAACGTTAACATTTTGAAATATTTGATCATTTTTCGCATATAGCGGTGAAGGTTATCTTCAAAATGAAGGCTCAATCATTGGCTTTGATGAAGTATTAAGGGAGATATGGCCTAAGTACATGAAAACACGTCTGAGAAATTATATATGGAAATGGAAATCCCTTTATTTTTGACAAGGAATCGCTCCTTAAATTTTTTTGCAATATAAAAGATACACCCTGCATACGTGCTTCAGATCAGAGTTTTACCAAAATTTTAGAAGAACTATGGATTAGCGACTTTAAAAACATTTTGCAGTCTTTTGCATTTAATGAAATTCGAAATGTTTTGCAGTGTGGTGCTTGCGGATCATTTTATTCGCACCAATGAGCACATCTTTGTTTTGCCTCTATGAATTTGAATGCACTGAACTGATCTGTCATGGTGCAGCTTTTGCTTGTAGATTATTATAGCCCCTTCAAGACATCATCTCACCTTGTTCTAAACGTTCTTAACTTGATTTACTTATCGTGCTGTGCTTTGACATGTACATTATTTTATCACTTCAAAATTAATTTTGTGTTGTTGAGCTTCGTGACTGTTGTATCTGTTTCAAAATATTTTCTTTTCTATTATTGTTATTTCTGGTATTTTATAGTGCCACAGTAGATATAGGACAAGTAGCAAAATTGGGACACGCCGACAAGGTAGAGCTCACCCCCAAATTGCAATAACACACAATCTGATTGCAGACGATTCCTCTGGATGGTGTGAGCAGAGGAACGATCAGAATCCGTTTAAGTTGGCTCAGTTTGAGCTCGTCTTACTCCGACCTAGAAGATGTAAGTGCCTCTACGACGGACTTTTTTTTAATCCTCAACTTTAGGCGATAAAAGAAGCCCAACTGCTGAGCCCGTATCTTCACACGTCTCTGCTGATGATTTATTTGGATTCATCGTCAGATTTACCAATTAAGACAAATCCACCAAATCCTTACGTGGAGCTAGAAGTAGAGGACTTGGTGAAAGTGACGGATGTGGAGCTAGCAACAAGTCAGCCGATTTGGGACAAAGGATTCACCTTCTTAATCCGAGATCCACGACAAGCTGTGTTGAATCTACGAGTGGTTGATGATGAAACCAAACTCAAACTGGGAGAAGTGTCGTTTCCGATTGACAACTTAAAGGATGAAACTAACACCGAATTGAGACGTCACACCTTTTTCTTGAATAAATCCGGCAGTGAAGCTAGGATTTGTTGTTCGATGAAGCTTCGAGTAATGGCACACCAATCGCGAATCGTGGCTAATGGAGACGTTGCAGATTTTTAAAAGCGAGGACAAGGATGAGGAGTCGAAGGATAAGGTGCTAATAAAGCAAGAGTCGGACGATTCGAGCCAGTCTGTGATCAGTGGAGAGACCGAAAGTTCACCAGTCGCAGAAACCGAAAGCACTAACATGTAACAATAAAATCGGCTGCAATCGGTTGTAAAATTGTTGTTGCAGAACGAGTGACTTGGGAAAAATCAGGCTCTCTTTGTACTACAGCCAGCAGAGACAAAAACTAGTGGTCAAAATTTACGAAGCGTCAGTAAAACACTTGCAAAAGCACGCAATTCACTGTTTCAATTTCAGGGAAATATTTGGCGGGTCGCAATCGCTGGATTCGTACGTGAAGCTGTATTTACAGGTGGACAAACTGAAAAACAACAAGCAACGAACAAAAGTACAAAGTCACAGCTCCAGTGCCATTTGAAACTATTTATAACTTCTAGACGGCGAAAAACACCAACAGTCCAGTCTTTAACACCGAATTCGAGTTCCTGATTTCGGACCAGGACCTCAACTTCACCTCCCTAGTCCTTCAAGTGAACAGCGAGAAGAGTTTTCGCAAGAAGTTTCTAGGCCAAGCTGTTATATCGCTTGCAAAGTGTGTGGACTTGACCGAGGCTTATACCAACTGGTTCCGTTTGACTTCGGAACCCGATATGGACGTGTACCATTTGGTGAAATAAAACCATCTTGAACTGTCAACCAAGACCTTGACCTTTTCTTCACTGCTCCTAATTTATATTCCAAGACGAGTTAGTGCAGGAAGTGGCTTAGTAACAAAACTGCGTTCGTTCGACGATAAGGCAGTGTTGTTGTTATTATTGTTGCGATGGGCGTGAGGTGTTTGAGACCTTGGTTTTGGAACTACTTTCCATTTTCAATTCGTGCGATGGTTCTGGTCTGAATCATCCTCAACGATCTAAATCCAGTTGTTTGTAACTAATAGCGTTTTATATAAACTTTCTGTAGTGTTCGCGTCGTCAAGACTGATATAAAGGTGAGGTTTTAGGTGGGAGATTTGGTTTAATGTTGCATTTCGTAGCAGCTCTAATTGTGCTCATGATTGCGTTCGCATTTCACAGATTGGTGTGAATTACTACAATAATATTGTGCTCGGTAAATGAGTAATAAGTTGTCGCAAACGCAGCAAAAGTGGAATAAAACAACGATGTGTTCAATGCAAACAAATTCATGGTAATATAAATTGAACCTCTTGATGCATGTTTCATTCATTTAGTTGTAAATCAATCATCAAGTTCCAATAACTCGGATCGAGGCGATAACGCAGATAATATTTTATCAAGAAAACATTGTAGATTTCGCCGCGATGCTCTACGCAACTAAATCAATCCGTCGTTACCGGTTTTCCTCGCAATTTCCACGTACGTGTTTCGAGGCGCCAGACTGACTATGTCCATCGATTTTTCATCTCGCACACTTCGCTCATTGCTGTTCTGTTGTCGTTTATTTGTCCAGGGTCAGTGTTAAACAATCGCAGTGATGCAATGTTAAATTGCAGAGATGACCCACGAGTCAAACCACGCCAGGCCCACGCAGCTGAGTGGGAAGATGAGAGTCGGCACGAAGAAGCGATACATCCTCATCAAAATCCTCTACAAAGTAAGACGAAGTGAGAAAAATCTTAAACTGTTTGTTATGATTCAAGTCCGCGCTGATTTTTCTGGGCTATGTCATTGCGTACATGCAGTGGTCCGTGGTGCTGTTGTTTGTGGCCGCGGGCTCTTTGATATGGCTGGAAAATCGCGACAACACCAATGTAAATAAGATAAAAGTGAAAGCGGCGGCGAGTTCGTGCGGTAAACAGGAACTGCTGAATAAAATCGACGAGATTCCGTCCTGGGTGAGTTCCTAACTTTGTGGGACTTGCGTTGATTTTTGGTTTCAGGTGAAATTTCCCGACAAGGAGCGAGCCGAGTGGCTGAACCAGGTAACACCAACAATGCCATAAATCCCGCCAAATTTTTCATTTCAGGTAATCGCGCAGCTCTGGCCCACAGTCAACAACTACATAATCAAACTATTTCGTGGCTCCATTCAGACGAAAATCCGAAAAAAATACGAGTCGTTCCGGTTCGAAAACATCGACTTCGGCCCCACTGTAAGTCCCACCAAGTTACGAGGGTCATTTGAAAAGTTCCGGGAATTATACAACTTTGGTTACAATGTTTTACGACATTGGTTTATCCAGTAGCGAGTCAAATATTATGTCACTCCGTCAATTAGTTTTGTTCTTGTTGAAGCAACAAACTTTCCCTTCTATGTAGGTATGTGCGCATGATCAAAGGAGATTAATGTCATTATTTCTGACTCTCAAAACAAACACTTTTTATGTACCATTTTTTCGAAATCGCAATTTTTTTTTTAGCATTTTACTCTCTCTGAAATTGACAAGCTACTTATGGATGTGATATATCAGAGACATTGACATAATCTGTTTAATATGTATGTCATAATACACTGATGGGCAATTGAACCGGTTCACTGAAATTTTTGTGTGTAACATACTTTGTGGTCATCCGAGTTTAAAACGGTTTTCTTTAGGTGAAATCCTCATTTTATATCTACCAAAAATGTAAAACTTATCATCGTCATGTAATCAGTACTGTATATACCGGGTAAAATGTTGCAAAAGCGTTCCCTATCACCATAGAGGACCTTCTGACTTGATATAATGGGCCTAACGTGTGCTTCCAATCCGTTTCCTTTTTCGCCAACTTTGAAACAAATAATTCCACATTAGCTGTTTTTCCATTTCAGTTTTCCTAAACCTCTAGTGGTTAAACTTTTTTTTGTACTCGCATGCAACTGAAAACTTCAAGTTCGAAGGAAGCATTAACTAAATCGATCGAAATTATCAAGTGAAAGTTGTAGCATGGTCCTGAAATGTTAGAAAATTTAAAGATCCTATAGATTTTTAGTAGCTTTGATTAAAATCATTAAGTCCCCCTAAAAAGGAACGTTTTAGTGAAATTTTGACATGTGGATGAAAAGCCTACACCCTTAGGTGTAATGGAGCTTTCACCTGAAGAAAACCGTTTTAAAATCGAATGATAACAAAGAAAGTTACACTTGTTTTAAAGATTTTTGAATGGAACGGTTCAATTCTCCAGTGTAGTTGGCCCTCATGCGAATAATTTGCATCGTAATTATTTTGTTTTGCCGTTTTACCGCTTGGAATGCGATTGGGGACTTAGTTAAACAGATTGTCAATAGATGTCGCTGTAACCATTTAAAAAGTAAAAATAAAGTTTGAGCTTCAACGGGGTTGCTTTTACCTAAAAGATGAATAGGGAAAATAAGTCATTTGAAAGGTTTTTTGAGTCTTTTTATACATGCGTACTTAATAAAAATATGAAGCATACTTTTGTCAAAAATGAAAAAAATATTATAAAAATAAAGTTAATAAGAACAAAATAAACAAATTTTATTATAATTAATTTCCTAAATACTTACTTAATTTATTATGCTTCTTATGCCTAACATTTTGCAATATTTCTGGATACAGTTGTTGACATTGAATTCTTTGACGTAATTCGTCGAGTTATCTGGGCTGGGTTTGGTAAACTTTTGATATTAGATAGCCCCATAAAAAATCTAATGGGGCATGAGATAATCTTTAAAAGAAATGTGGGTACCCAATATTCCAGCCCGACGATAATTTTATGCGGCTGTCGAGTATGTGTTTTTCTTATCAAATGAGGGTTGTCGTCACAATTGTGGCGATTTACGAAAACATTAAGATGAGAAGAAACATTGAAAAATATGAAAAGTAAAGTGTAGGATAGCAAAACGAGTAGTTTCCATAAAAAATAAAATAATTTTTTAGTCGTTTCAAATAAAATAGAGCTGATTTTGAGAACGTCGTTAGCAAAATCAAGTTTTTTTTTTAAATAAATACAACAAAACAACAACCTGCATTTTTTTCTAAAAATAACACCTAAACCAATTTTAAAGCACACAATTGTAAAGAGACTGAAAACTACCTTTCAAATGAAGGGGTCACTCAGCTTATTTTTCCTATTCAAAATTTAGGGATGGAAGCAACCGTGCTGAAAGGGTACCCCCACAACTTTTTCTTTAACGTTTCAAAAAACGCCGAAACGGGTCAATTTTTATAACAACAGACACACATTTATCCCTCTTGGTTTAAAAATTTCGGCGTTTTTTGAAAATGTACATTCCAGTCGAGATATTTTGACTGCCTCGATTTCATTGAAACACCCGTATAAGGAGGGAAGATACAATGGTTTAGTATTTCTACCCAAGGTTATTATGACCCTGGAAAATTTTACATCACACGGCAGAATTAAAAGGTGCAATTGCTTTTGGTTCCCATATGAAAAAATAGATATTATTTTCGCGATTTGGTTTTTTATTAAGGTAAACAATAAATGAAATAACAAACAATTATCAAATAACCAATGTCACAAAACAGTTAAATACCGAGTGGTTCACGATGACCCGATCAAATAGAAATACGATCACCAATTAACAGTTAAAGATGACCCTCGTTTCGGAAAACCAAAAAGTGCAACATCTTCAGAAATTAATGAAAAAATCCATTAGGTAATTGGTTCTGGAAGATGGTCGATTAAAGATTTATAAGATTTCTAAGACTGCTGATATATCTGACGAACAAGCATATGATATCCTCACGGCCAAATTGTGCATAAAACAGCAGCTTTTAGCGCAATGTGTGCCTCGTTTGCTCACTTCTGCAGGAAGCGTCCGCTTTTAAAGGAATACGCACGGGTTTTATGCCAGGATTGGTAACCACTGATGAAACTTTGGTTCACCACTAACGCCAGAATCGAAATTGCCGTCGAGGCAATGGAAGCTTTCGGGCATTGTTTAAGTATATACTATTAAGAATATACTTAAACTATATTCTTAAAATATACTAATACCGGGTGATTGACTTAAATTTAGGTGATTGGCAACAGTGAGGAATTGGTCCCAGATTAACTGTCGTCGTGATTTATGTCTATTAAATTTTCAGGTTAGAATATTGTTGTCAAAAAGTGAAACTTACTGAATAATGGCGAACGAAAAGTGACAAATAATGGAGAAAATTGTTACAGCGAGTGATCGAAAAGATCTTCCAGCTGTAAAAACCATTTTGAAAACAATTCTGATATTGGCAATTTTTAAATTTGACGTTTATTTGACAATTTAAAATTTCAAAAATCAGAGTACCCAATGGAATAGTTAAAAAATATTGCCAACCTAACACAAAAAATGTCAATCATTTATAGTCACCTGGTGTATAATATTAAGAATATACTTAAACTGTGATTCGGGTTTCCACCTCCAAAGAAGGCACTGTCAACAAAATCTGTAGGAAAGGTAAAGGCGTCAATATTTTGGGATGCCAAAAGGATACTGTAGATAGATTACCTTCCAAGGGGACAGACTATAATGAGGACGCATTGTGCTAACCTTTTAGACCAATTAGACAAAAATAATTGAGAAAAAAGACTGAAAAGAGCCAAGGAAAAAAAGCATCTTCTACCAAGGTAAAGCAAGAGTCCACACTTGTGCAGTTCTATGGCAAAATTAAACGAAATGGGCTACGAAATTCTACCACATCCGTGTTATCCGCCAGACACTATTTATTACTGAACCTCAAAAAATGTATTGGCTGACAGAGATTTCCCTCTGAAGATGCGGTTAAAGACGCGGTTGAACAATATTTTACAGACTTCCCGAAAATCACTTTCAAGACGGGAAAAAAAATACAATTCAAATCACTCTAGGCGTTTTTTCTGTTTAATTCCGAGAACTTTCCAAATGGCTCTCGTAGATAACATAACAACAAGTGGTTGTAGCCTCCGAAGATCGACGGCATCAAAGTGTACAGCTCCGCTCAAACTAAGGAGGGCATAATAATCGACTTCGACGTCTTGTAAGCCGCAGTAAGTCAAACGAACTCACACACTCAATCCGCGACTGTCTTCAGCTACGACGGCGACTGCGACGTGAATTTTTCGGTGTCCGGGGCCGAAATGGGCGGAATCCGCAATTTCCAGCTGAGCGTCGAAGTGCGGCTAGTGCTGAAGCCGCTCCTGCTTAAAATGCCCATAATCGGCGGCGTCCAGTTGTACTTCCTCAACACTCCGGACATCAGCTTCGCTCTGGACGGCCTCTCCAGCATCCCGGGTCTTAGCACGTTCATCCGCACCAAAATCGAAGAGAAAATCATGAAACTAATTGTCTTCCCCAACAAAATCACCAAGAGGTTCTCCAAGTCGGTTGAGCCCTCTGAGTTGAAGGCGCTGGAACCGGCCGGGGTGCTCCGGGTCCACGTTTTTGAAGCAAAGGATCTGATGGCGAAAGATATATCTGGGAAGTCGGATCCGTATGTCATTTTATACCTCGGAGCGCAGGAGCGAAAGACTAATATTGTCTACAAAAGCCTCAACCCGAAATGGGACTACTGGTGCGAAGTAATTCATAGTTCTTGTTGGAGACGGTTTGACCTTCTTGCGTTTGCAGTTCGTCATAGTTGATCCACTGTCACAGCATTTAGGTTTCAAGCTCTACGACTATGATAACGTGAACGAAGACGACTTCTTAGGAAGGTAACGGAAGTACAACAAAAGCATTCAGAGTAGGCCATGGAATCAATTTGCAGGCCGTGTAAGTGTAGACAATGTTTGACCTTGAGATCTGAAATTAAGTTTTCGGACACTACATATAAGAGTCCAACAAATGTATGATATTTTTATATGACTCACAATTTTTTAACTTTCCAAATTATTGACATTTTACTATTCAATCATGAATTAATTTTTACTATGATATCATTAGAAATATTTGTTTGATATTATTTATATTTAACATATAGGTATATCCTAATCTGCAAAACGCTCTACAAATATTTCTAATATTGCCAGTAACGAGCGCTACTTGCGAGCGTTCTTTTAGATAACAAAAATCTTATTTACGCTCATCTTTGCAGTGAGAAGGTTTGACAAACATGGCTATAATCGACTGAAAAATTAGTTACCGCCAGTTTGAATTACGACGATATTAAACAGTATATCCACGGACGGGTTTACAAAGAGGAATTTTTTTATTCTTGAGTTCTCAGAAAATTGTATTCTCGATAAAATGGCATGCCTGGTTTCAAACCCTTAAAAATTTATTTTATACTAGCCTTTTCCCGCGACTTCGTTCGCGAGGAAATTTTTATGTCTATGTTTGTGAACGGTATTATATAAATTAGGGAACTTGTAACTCATTGATTTACTTATTTATTTATTTATTCCAATACCGCTACATTACATACATCTCTCGACATGTAAACGAAGGATCAGGGTTTTTGTTCCAGGTCGAAATATCCGAATTTTTTCTCAATTTATTTATCTCTAAACTCCCATTGAGAAGGTTATAAAAAATACGTAAAAAATCTACAACTATGCAAATAATCATGTCGATCCCTTGCTCTATGAAAAGCAAAAACATGTTCCCACGGGAACATTCTTCCGGGATAAATGGTAGCCTTATGTGCTATTCCAGACTATAATCTATCTTTGTGCCAAATTTCATCCAGATCCGTTCAGCCGTTCTGGCGTGATTGAGTAACAAACATCCAAATTTTACCTATAGATTTATTTAAACAATAACAATAACATTTTCTTGAATAATTAATAATAGTTCCAGTTAGCGAAAGAAACTATGGCAACAACTGTCTCTGTCAGGAAGTATATAACTACAATTTTGAAGTACATATCTTTACAAATATCTTAATGTTGACTGTCTAGGAAATAATTTATCTTAAATAATGTATCTTTTATTTTATCAATCGTCATCGATTTATCCTCGCTATTTTTCATTTCCCAGAGGTTTTGACATTTATTGGCATGATTTCGCTTACTGTACTACTATTAATAATTATCCGGGGCAAATAAACAAAAGCATGATAATTTTATTTCACGTCAACCGTTTATTAAAAGGTCTATTAATGCATGATTTGGTCTAAGAAATCGTTCATTAATGTACAACCGTGGACAGTCAAGAATAACACTTTAGCCGGCGGGTGTGATACAAATACCGACTCAATGACAATATCTCA
The DNA here is from genome assembly GCA_964023215.1 of Eledona agricola. Classification (NCBI taxonomy): domain Eukaryota; kingdom Metazoa; phylum Arthropoda; class Insecta; order Coleoptera; family Tenebrionidae; genus Eledona; species Eledona agricola. The sequence continues at coordinate 14,477,274 of OZ026854.1, forward strand.
CAGAGTCGGTATTTGCATGACAGTGGTGTTATTCTTGACTGTCCATGGCTGTACGTCAGTACGGCAGTGGTAACTGTAGTTACTAGCATAGGTGACACTAATATTTTGCGAATTGTCATTTTAAACGCAAATTTTTGTCTCTAATTTTTTTTATATTCTTATATACCCAACTTTAGAAAAGCTGTTTAGGGTCAACGAAAAAATATTGTAATCAACTCGTATCTTAATGCGCAATTAATAATTGAGACAGTTTAAGTGTGAGTGTCTTTAATTGTCTGTCTGTTTAAATGGCAAGTCAATAACACTTGTTTATTAAATAACTACATATTTTACACGGAAGTTTTTTCGAGAAGAAAACAACTTGAGTGAACTAAAAATAAAATTAGGCTGATGAAAAAACAAGGTTCATTGTATTTTAGGAAGATTAATACAAGACCAATTCCACAATCTGTTTTAAGATTTTGTTTTCGATGAGAGAAACAGACTGTTATAAATGCTTTGTTTAACGCTATTTAGACGTATTTTAATCAGTTATAAAAACGTCACTTAATAAATTATGTGATTAGTCAAAATTTGAAAAAATCATCCCGGTGATTGGCCGAGTGTTAATGTAGTGATAAAAATATGTCACTCAAAATTTTCCAAAAAATTGCATAATAAATTAACTGTTACTGAAATTGTTTTTAGGGGTTTCAGGACAAGCCGGCCATTTGTTCAAAAAATTTTTTTTTCAAAACGCAATTTAAAAACATTTTTCTTTTTAACCCCATCCGCGGACATATTGTCGAGAAAAGTGACGTTTTAAAATATTTTTTGTTATAACTTTTTACCTCTTAAGTTTTCTGTTGTCTTTTTCAGTTAAAAATATAGAATGTTTCTTGATATTACAAATATTTCTACTAATTTTGAACAATATTTGCTATTTTAACTACTGGGCGTGTCATTGAAAATTTAGATTAATATAATGAAAATGGGCACATGTTCGTAGTTTCCCGACAAATCGAGGATAAGTTGAAATTTGATAATTTCAAGGAAAAGTCATTTAAATCGATGCAGGTGCTGCATACAAGACCAATTCCACAGTCTGTGTGATGTTTTAAAATATTTTTTGTTATAACATTTTACCTCTTAAGTTTTATGTGGTCTTTTTCAGTTAAAAATATAGAATGTTTCGTGATATTATAAATATTTCTACTAATTTTGAAAATATATTTTACAATATGATAAGTATTTTTTGGCTATTTTTGATAGTAGGGCGCGAGTTTTAATAAATCGTCCATGAAATATACTTTGCGAAATATAGATATTTCAGTTATTCTCTTTTTACCACAAATCACGAATTTATTCTTGGACTCTTGAGGCGCTGGTTGTAGGAATTGCTACCGGCGCCAACTAATCTAACCACAAGTTCCTCTCAAATGTCAAACATCTACACTGTAAATAAAACATTAGCTAAATTCCATGACCTTCTCTAAATAATTTTTTTGTGCGCCCGTTAGTCTAGTTCTTGCAATTTCTTATAATTTGTAGCGGCGAGGTTGATATAAGCAGCATAATCAAAGGTCACACCGACCAATGGTTCCATTTAGAGAATGCCAAGCACGGAGATCTTCACCTACGTTTTACTTGGTTGTCGCTGTCGTCTGACATCAATTCTTTGAGTGCTGTAAGACAATAATACGAGTTGTTTACACACTTTTTTATGAAAATTTAAGATATCGGAAGAAACCCAACTGTTGAAAGTTGACAACATCAGCACTGCGATTCTGCTTGTTTATGTCGACATGGCGATGAACCTTCCGTCAGTTAAACACTCGACAAAGCCGCACCCTTTCATTCTGATGACTTTAGGTGATCAAAAGCAGAAGAGTGCAGTGAAGAAGCACACGACTGATCCGGTCTGGGAGCAAGGATTTGTCTTCCTAGTGCACAACCCGCATTACGACTACCTTCATCTGAATATCATCGACAAGCAGACTGGAGACATTTTGACACACTTATCGTACAACATTTCGAATCTAATCAACGAACCCGCGTTACAAGTCAGCAAGACAGAGTTTTTAATGAGGAACGAAGAAAGTCGGATTGTGTTGTCGCTGCAGCTGCGCGTAAGACAATTAGAAATATTTTCAATTGGTGATGGTACATATGTTGTAGATCCTAAGCAACGACTCGTACGAGTTGGAAGATGAAGACAGTGAAAGTGATTCGGACTTGATATCCTCGCCAAGCTCAACCGAAGGTGTTGACGAAAATATCAGCAAACTAAGTAATTACGGAGCGGTTTCAGATGGAGTCAGCATAAGGTCTGCGAACGAATTTGACGGCGTTATTACACCTTCGGGGGTGACTCCAGAGCAAAGCGTGCGTCTATTGAGACGATCTAGTATCAGGTAAGGCGAGAAGTGTTCTGCTTGAATATCATTGGAGATGTTGCAGTTGTGGTGAACATCGCCTGGGTCGTGTGGAGCTCACGCTTTTCTACAACAAACCTCGGCAAAAAATGCTAGTCACGGTCCACCAAGCATCGTACGTTTTTCATATTCCTAAGCCGAAAATAAGAGTTTGTTGCAGAAATATACCGCTGAAGCATTCGAACGACATTCCGGATCCATACGTTAAGATTAAAATAATGTCAAAAGGGCACAAGACTGGCTCCACACACCGAACCAAGGTAATGTTTCTTTGTTTAATTTTGCAAGTGTGGCAGTACTGCTAATGGGAACTGTGTAAACGATACATTCGTACCAATCTAGCAGCCTTGTAAATGTATCCAACAGTAGGCCATGAAATCGCTTTGTTTTGAATTCGTTTAAGTGTAGAAAATGTTTGAACTTGTGATTGAGAAATTTGAAATTATTCTTCTTTCGTGTCTGCCAAGTGCTACTCGCTCTCCTTGGTGCAGTCCTGTTTCTTCCATGAAGCCCAGTATCTTGGTCCAGGACAGCGTAAACATCTTCTTTTCATATCGTTGTGTTTAGAATTTTTGGTTGTCTGTTTATTTTTATTATTTTTGTACGTGCAGCTCTTCTGGGATTGTATTCATGTTATTCCCTTGAAAGTGTTGAATAACTTACTAAGGTAAGGGATACGGAAGGAAAGGATACGGAAAAACCCAAATCGCATTAGTTCTGGTAATTCAGTTGGACCTCTGTAATATTCTGTCAGTGTCATCTAGTGTCAGTGTTAGGTCAACAACAAAAAAGGTGTATCAATGAGGAATAATGCACGGCGGTCATTTTAAACATCTGATTTGCATATTTTTTATAATTAAATTGGATTTTTCCACACCATTGTTTAATCAATTATTCTTATTTGTATCAATGATAATTTAGTGACAATAATATTAATGACAATGACAATGAATGACATTTTTATGTAACTTTGGTTACGGCTAATTCATTATGGCCCCCCTTCCAAGAGAACTGCACTGCTATTATTATTATTATCATTATTATTACTACTTTAAGCAGTGTTTACTCGTAAATAAAGTCTCGAATCAAAATTTTGCTTGCGAAATCGGGATCCATTCCTCTCGCCTTGTTTGCAGTTATCGGCTGTCTAGATCATTCTGGGACATTCTGTATATACAGGTGCTTTTTAAGGCGGTCATTAGAAAATTTTCAACTTGCTGTAGTGCTATATAAACTTGAAACTTGTAACACCGCCGAAAGTATCCAATCATAATCGAAATAAATTAATTTTACAATGGCAGCGCGTTTGTTTATACCGGGAATCGACGCCATCTTTGTTATTTAAAATGGCACACTCCAGTGTTTGTTCTATATATTTTTCGGTCCCCATTTTTTATCTGAATACAGTGGATTTATGTTGTCTCTGTCTATCTGTCATAGTTTTGAATATGTGTCAATTATTTTACAAATTTTTGCATTTATTAAAAAATATATTTCTCAGTTCTCATACGGAAAAAATTCAAACTGTTTTTTGCAGTCGGTAATCGGAAGTTTGTAGAATCTTGCGTTGGTCTCAACAATAAGAAAAAAAAGTACTTCATTAAATCATTATAAGTACCGATTGACTATAAATGATTGACATTTTTTGTGATAGGTTGGCAATATTTTTAAACTCTTCCATTGATTTTAAAATTTGAAATTGTCCAATAAACGTCAAATTTAAAAATTGCCCATGTCAGAATTGGTTTCAAAATGGTTTTTACAACTGGAAGATCTTTTTGATCATTCGCTGTAACCATTTTCTCCGTTATTTGTCACTTTTCGTTCGCTATTATTCAGTAAGTTACACATTTTGACAACAATATTCTAACCTGAAAAGTGAATAGACATAAATCACGACGACAGTTAATCTGGTACCAATTCCTCACTGTTGCCAATCACCAATTTAACTCAATCATTTATAGTCACCCGGTAGTAGGTACTTACAAAATGCCCAAAACAAAACGTCAATTTCTTTTTAATTGAATATATACCAATTTTATATCGCCAATCGATGAAAAATTAAGTTTAAGAGTGTTATATTAGCATATTTTATACCAATCTCAATTACTTTTGGACTTATTGCAAATTCTTTAGAAAATTAGTCTAATGCCATAATCATGAGGGTCAGGAACTTCTAGTCAACACCTAAGAATAAGTTTTACTTCTTTCCCAGAATTAAATTTTAGATTTTTTTTACCCTTTAATAAAAATAAAGGAAGGTATGCATTACATTCCCGAATTCAGCTAAAATTATTTTCAAAAATACAAGATTTGACCCCGCGTGCCATTAAAAAAAATCAAGTTGCCCTTGTATCTCTAAAACAAATGAAGGTATAAAATTGAAGAAAATTTTAGATGATAGAATTCAAACAGTTATAATTGTGTGCCAAATTTAAACGAGCTGTGCTGAACCGTTCTGAAAATATTTACCTGTATCCATACTTTTTAGCGGCCCTGTATATTGACGTTTTGTTTTGGGCATTTTCATTTAATTATTGTAAGAATGTGATTTAATTATTGTTGACACCAACGCAAGATTCTGCAAACTTTCCATTATAGACTGCAAAAAACAGTTTTAGTTTTTTCCGTAGGGTTACTGAGAATTTTTTTTTAATGGACCGTCTTAATTGCAAAATGTCAAATAATTGGCATTTCTCCAAATCTATGGCAGATACACAGATGCAACAGAAATGTACTGTAGTCAAAATCATTTATTTCGATGCAGAATGGTCAATTCCAGCCGTGTTCTAAATTTCACGTTTATAAAACCATTATAACAAGTTAAAACATTTTTAATGGCTGTCTTAAAAAAACCACTTGAATAGGATACATAAAACCGTCGGTTTAGAGGTCCCTTGGACATCTTTTTGATTGACAATTCCCGTCACACTCCATGAATTTACATTGTAAAAAATAATACAAAAGCTAGATTCCATGGCCTGCTGAGGATCCCCCTTTGTATGCTCTTTATAAAAACGTAAAATTTTAGGTATTTACCGATAATTGCAACCCTGTGTACGATGAAACGTTTGAGTACCTATTTTCTGAAAGTGAGGCGTACGAACAGACATTACTGGTAACTGTTAAGTCAAAGAAGTTTTTTCACAACAACACTATAGGACAGGTGAATAATAACAAGTCGGTCTTAAGACATATTTGTGTTGTAAATGATTGCAGAGTGAAATCAACTTGAAATATGTCGATTTAAATGAACCACACAGGACATGGTTCGATTTGCAACCCAAAGTGTAATAATGTTTGTTTTTTTATATTTTTGATTAACTGATTCTGCTTTGTTTGTTGTTAAATGTATAATAAACAGCTATCTGCTTGAATTTGCATTTCATAGGTTTGTGAATTTAAGTAAGTAGGGTGTAAAATGTTACTTCTGGACCAGGATATGTGGCGTCTTAAAAAACAATGAAGAATCCTACAAATTTAGCTGTTTGTCCAAAAGCAAACAACCGAAAAAGGCCTAAAACCTCTCAAAAAGCATTAATTTTTATGCGCCCCAAAAGTACCCAAATATCTGTAGACCAACAAAAATTGGGCACATGAAAAAACAGAGTAGAGCCCTACAAATTTAGTGTTTTCCCAGAAGTAAACATCCGAAAAAGATCTAAAAAACTTACAAAATGTCTTATTTTTAAGCACCCCAAAATGGCTTTTTATTTCTGCACCAGGACATTTGGCGTCTTCAAAAAACAAGGCAGAACCCTAAAAATTTAGCTGTTTTCCCAAAAGTCAACAACCGAAAAAGACCTAAAACCCTTTAAAAAGCATTAACTTTTATGTACCCCAAAAGTACCAAATATCTGTAGACCACCAAAAATTGGACACATGAAAAAACTGTTAAAATCTCTCAAAATAATGTAAAATTACTTCAAGAACGCCCTAAAAAACTAACAAAATACCTTGTTTTTACACCTCCCAAAATGGCTTTTTATTTCTGGCCCAAGTATTATAGTCTACGGTTGTGCATATTGTTAATATTAGTTTAGTGTTCCTATATTTAGATACTGTCGAAATACAGATGACTAACTTCATAGGGCGATCTTGTCCGGAACTATCTGTTTTCTACACATTTAAACTAGGCGCATGACATCTTTCTCACAGATACCATAACCAAATGTAGAGGCGCTGTAATCGTTGCTAATACTTTTTACGACCGCTAGATGTCACTACAAAAACTTTTATTTAAATTCAAATAAAAGGCCCAATATTTTTACTATTTTAAATTGAACAATGTACAATTCCGTGTTTTTTCAAAAGCGTGACTGTTTCTACGCTTGTTGCTTTTTTTCTGACTAATATTTTAAAAACAGCATTTTGCTGCAATTATAATCAAGCCAGTAAATGTCAAAACTTGCTTCTATATTGAATTTGTGAAAAATTTTAAGCGAAAGATGGGTCTTTTTTACATTATTTGTGGTGTTGGTGAAAACTAAGCGGAGAAACTGCATTGTTTTCCAAAAAGTGAAGAAAGGTAAGGATGTTTTATTAATACAACAAATTCAGGAAATCTAATTACATAATTCTAGAGCGAAACTGTGGCAAGAAGCTCTAAATGTCCAAAATTGCAATCTAAAGCAAAAGTGGAGGGTTTGCAAAAAACACTTTTAGGCATCTTTAGATATTAGGCTTGATTATTCCTTATTTTTTTGTATGAATTGGAAGAACTAAGCCAGGTTGCTCTATTGATTGTCCGGCAAGTCTTACAAAATTTCCATTATTATATAATAACCCCAAGTAAGTATCATATGTGTAAGTTATACCTATCTTAGAAATGTAATTGTTAACATTTTGGGTATAATTTTGTTTAATTTAAATTATGTAATATAATAAATTTATTTTTACAAAATTGTTCCCATGTGCCCTATTTCTGATAGGCTAAGATTTTTTAGTATTTTTGGGGCGCCTTTTGTAAGGCGCCAAATATACCTCTTTGATTTGGTGTTGTTTTTTCCTTTTTTTTGCATGCACCAAATGGCTTGGTCCAGAAATAAAAAGCCTTTTTGGGGTGCTTAAAAACAAGGCATTTTGTAAGTTTTTTAGATCTTTTTCGGATGTTTACTTTTGGGAAAACACTGAATTTGTAGGACTCTACCCTGTTTTCTCATGTGCCCAATTTTTGTTGGTCTACAGATATTTGAGTACTTTTGGAGTGCATAAAAATTAATGCTTTTTGAGAGGTTTTAGGCCTTTTTCGGTTGTTTGCTTTTGGGCAAACAACTAAATTTGTAGAATTTTGCCTTGTTTTTTAAGACGCCACATATCATGTTCTACAAGTAACATTTTACATCCTATACTTATGTAATACTCATGTAAATACATGTACATGTGAAGGAAGTTTATTTATAAAGTCCCGGAACAAACAAAAATTTATTATATGATCCTTGAGCGCTGTCTCACAAGTCTAATAAAGATATCCCTTCGAAAAAAAACAATTTTGGTAACCCTGCTAAACAGGCTTCTACAGCTTCTTAAAACTCTGAGAAAATTAACGCCCCCCAAGTGTATTTTAAGATTGGAAAAGAGGTAGTAGTCAGAGGACGCCATGAGTAAGTTCTTCAAAGCAGCATTTATTGCTTCTTCTTGCACAGATCGTGTTTTATGCACCCCGCAATTGTGAGGCAGATTATGAGGCCTTTTCCTGAGAATGGCAGCTTTCAGACTCTTGATTGTCTTTTTGAAAACATTTCCGCTCATTGTAGTCCCTATTGTCATGTATTTAATCTACCTATATCCTCCGAGTCCCAGAAAACTGTCGCCATCACTTTCGGTGCAGACAACTGGGTCATTGAACTAATCTATATAATGATTGATGCTCTATGAATGGATCGTAGTGTGACATCTATCGGCTTTTTCAAGACATACTTAAATTTTCAGGAAAATTTATTTGTTAAATCTGTAAATTTAAAATTATTTATAGCTACATTATAACAAGACCGGTTTTTGTTTATTTATAATGTAAATATAAACATGTGATTTTTTTTTATTTTGGGGAGCATTTTTATTTTATATTATATTGGCAGCATTTGCAGTAGTGTCAGATCACCTATGCAGAATACTGTCATTTGTGCGAGAGGTTATGTTTTTGTTTTCATAATTTGCTGGTGCTAATCACAGGGCCAATTTCGAAAACTAATTCATTCAAGACTATACATAATAAATTCGGTTAAAAATGAAACCAGCAATTGTGGCAGATGAAATGTTTCCTGAAGGTGCGGGCCCTTACATGGATCTCGAAGAGGTAAATCTGAAACACCTGGAGCCCTCAAGAAACGTTTGTTTTCAGGCTGGAGGCTCCAGCGGCTTGCTTATGGACCTCGCCGCCAACGAAAAAGCAGTCCATGCCGATTTTTTCAATGGTAATTGTAATTCATCTACAGCTTGTTTGTTTTAGAATGCTAGTGCAATTTAAATGTTACCAGTGGTGTAAGTTCTTTGATTATAAGGGTAATTCCCTAATTTTAATAGGTACATAATACATGGCATGATGTATGTGACTAAGTGTGCCTCAATTTGTTCTACTTGCGTCCTATTCTTTTAAAATCGTATTTACTTAAAAATTATTAACATAAATGAGACACTGGTATGTTGCATTCAAGCTCTAATTTTTCCAAACAACGTCCAAATGTATCTCTGGGACCCGCCATTTTAAAACACGCAAGCTGTATATATGAACTTAATATATCTATTTTTCGCAATTCATTTTCACACACATTAACTTGTGCTTTTTTGTTTTGCAGATTTTGAGGATTTGTACGATGATGAAGACATCAACTGAAAGCACTGAAGAATGGGGTTTGCTACAATGATCAAATGAAGTTGTAATTGTCTTCGGTTAAATACAACAGTCAGTTTTGGATGATTTATTTTTTACAAACTTGTCTATTATAAAATGAGGAAAATATTTAAAATCATTAACAACTAAACTATAAATTTCTATAAATGAGCTTAGAAAAAAATACAACTTTCAGGTATTCAATACAAGTTAAACTCAAATGGGCGCCGTGGTCAAACCCATGTCAAAAATAACAACTTCAAATAAATCTAAATTTCATAGCTTTTTTGGAATACTCTAATCAAAAAATATTGGTCCGCTACAAAAATCTGACCATTCCTTTTAAACACACTTAAATTACAAGCACTTGTTATCACAGGTGCAAATTTATTTGCAAAAAAAGCAAAAATTTATACACAAAACGGTTTATATACATATTTTTTAAAAATGTGTGAAAAGGTTTGTTGTTAAACTAAGATAGTTGTACCAAAAGTGTACGGTCGGTCGGTTTACCCACATCATACACGAAACAAATACAGAACGAAATAAGCTTTTAAACAAACTTTAGTACTTAACAGTAATGTACATCGATAAAAAATCAATCAAAGAAATCGTCTCTTTCTGCATCACATGGACAGACTTTGAAACACTACTCGATATCACTGGACATGTCCGAATCGCCTTCCTCGTCACTAAAATCCGGCGCACCCGGCGAGAGTGGGTCGCTGGACGACTGACGCGAATTCTCCTCGTCCAGAGTCGCCTCCACGAAGTCGTCGCTCGTTAACATTGTACTTGTTCCAGGTGCGTCACTGTCCAACAAACTGTCTGCATCGTTCATTGTTCCAAACGCTAAATCTAAAACACCACAAAAGGAACGTTTGAAACGCAATGGTGGGCGCACTCACGATCCACGTAACTTTCCAGCGACTTGGGTACCATCTTCTTGATCATTTCCAAGTCTTCAGGTGTGCACTTTCCGGTATCAAGACCTGCAACAGCACAACATAAAACTCGCTCGATCGCGCCTCTTTTTACTTACCCTTGAGCATGCCGATCGACTTCAACACCTCCACATCGTCCTTGATCTCGAACTTGTCGTTAAACTTAAACACGTATTCCTTCCTGCAAATGCACACGATTTATATGACACACACGGAATGACTCAGCGCCGACTCTTACTTGTCGTTCGAGATGCTGCAGTCGATCTCAGTCTTCTTGTTTGTGCTTACGATAAGAAAAGGCAACTGAACATACGAACTCGGCGGCGGACGCCCGTTCTTCTTCTCCAACTCGCGATTCCTCTGCGCCAAATTCTTGAACGCCACTTGATTTAATATCAACTCCTGCAGCTGCTTCTTTTTCTCTTTGATGGCGTTGATCCTCTTGAGCTTTTCCCGCTCCAGCTGCATGCATTCCTGAAGCGAATTCGTCGGCAATCCGATCCATCTGATCTCTTTCTTCTCTTTAGAGATGATGTTCATCGCCATCAGCACGTTGAGGGCGTCGTACACTCTCCGTCTGATGTTCTTTTGGTCATACTGATCGGCCAACGAATTGTTGCTGGACGCACTCGTGAACTCGCCCACTAACTCATCCGCCACTTCGTTATAAGTGGTCTTGCCTTTCTTCCTCACCTTTTCGCATACTTTCATCGAGAAGTGGCGCAACCCCTTACCCACTTTTTCCGACTTCCTACAGCGTTTACTAAACATTCGATATTTAAGCGGCGTTTGCGATAATCGAGGCGAACACTTACGAATCCTGCATGAAATCGAGCTCCACAGGTTCGGCCCGTTTCCTCTGCAGGATTGGAGGCGACGTGTTTTTTATTTGGTTCTGTACGGTGTGTGTTTGTTGTACGATGGGTATTGACGTCGTGTTTTGGTTAATTTGCACTTTCTGATTATTGTGGGTCACGATTTTAATATTTTGCTACAAACGCTAGGGGTTAAAAGGGTGTATCATCGTTGAAATTCGGTTCTCTCACCATTTGTGACGGTGTTAAGCGAATCGTTTTTGTACCTTTGGGCATTCCACTGACTTGTACTGGACTACCTTCTGGAATTTAACACAATGAACGGTCGAATAAGGAACTGCTATTTTGGGTGCACTTACTCGTGGTTACGAATTTTGGAGTCGTTGTTATTGTCCTTAATTGTGACGACGAAATTCCGGTTCCAAACACCTGCGAATTTATCAAATTAAAATGTCGCAGTTTTGTTTATCTACTTAAGTAAATCGCTGTCGCTGCATTGTTTTATCATTGTAAAAACTTTCGCGAAATGCGGTTTGATGTGCCAAATTCAAAAAACTAGTTAAAGTTATTTTAATGTTGTATTATTACGAAGTGGTGTACAGTGCTTGGTGTCATCCTAACATATTCACAAACATTTGGTTTCGAAAGATTAGTTTCACTGAAATATGCAAGCAAAAATGGAATGAAATTAATATCAGTTTCGGAAACCCTTACTGGATCATTAAGTACGAAACCTAACAAATACTTCAACGTTTGTTATTTCAGCTCTGGCAACGCATTTCAGTATTAGAATTAAATAGTTCGAAAGCTGAAAACAAATGATATTTATTTTGCCTTATAATTTCCATATTTTAGGTGTGATTTTGAATTTTCTGTGCAATGTTTATTATTGCATATTTTCAAAGTCAAACGTCACAGTAGTGATCTTACCTCGTCCCGCTACATCAACAAACACTAGTAATATTCTATTTTACGCACAGTTTGTAAAAACAGCGTCTCAATTCACTTAATGATAAGTTCGAGCACCCTTTTACTATCAATTCAAATTAAAGCTTATTGTACTCAAACATTTAAACAAACCGTTAAAAACCAATACACAACGAATTGTTGCGTTTTTGTTGCCATAATGTTATCGTCAAGCAAAACAGCTTTTCTGATAAACACATTCTTTTAATTTTCGTATCTGAAACTGAACAAATTGTCAATGAAGCGTAAATATAAGCAAACGTTCTTTCGTCGTTCTGGAATTTGTAATAGTATCATTTCAAGCAAACAACGCAATTTCGATAAAATGATTTGTAACCCTTTAACGATCGCGTAACTGACAATAATTATATTTTCAAGTTGGTGCTTAGCAGTGCAGAAATAGGCAATAATATAAATCCATAAATCAGGGCTCGATCAAAAAAGAAAACGCACAGTAGCGGACAAAATTAGAGTGACTACCAAAAAACTATATGACACAATAAAAGTATGAGACCACAATAAATTGTTTGCAAATATAAGAAAAAAGTTTTCATTATCAGTGGGCGACAAAGTTAAGATTTGTCCCATTTTAATATTTAAATAATGATTGTCAATCACCAGCTGGCACTGACCAAATTAATTTAGATATTATGTCTTTAGAAAAGAAACTGGTGAATATTTTTGTCCTCGATTTTCCTTAGATATGCAATAGTCAGGAGACTGAGACCGAATATTGCAGTGTGTTTGGGATTATTATCAATTGAAAGATAAATCTAAGTTGCACTTTCCATTCAACATAAGGTAGTATGATTTATTCCAGCTATTTCGGTAGATAAACTGGTCCATGATACTCTTAACCATATTCCAAACCATTAAGTGGCCTTCACCACGTCTAAAAGTTGTTCTGGCATATTTAGAACGGTTTATTCTATGGTCTGCATACGTATGCCCCAAAACTACAAAAAATATTCATCTTCTTCCAATTAAGATGTCTTGTAGTAAACAACATTCTAGGGTCTTTGTTTTTTTCTGGAAGATAAGATTTCCTTGCAGGTCTTCTTAGTCAACTAAACGTCGCTAAACTATACGTTATTTAAATTAATAATAACGATTTTATTCGGGTTATTGGACCGTGTTCCATTAGGAGAGGGTGTAAAAAGTAAAGCAAAACATTTTTTAAATCAATTTAGAAATTCAATTAAATTAAAATCAATTTTATTTTAACAGTCTAGAAATGCGTCGATCCAAATTTTACGAGTTTTTTCTTGAGCTACAGTGTCTATAAATGATTGTAGCATCCAGAGAGCTATGCAAATTGCCTACATAAGAATTTTGCCGCTTCGTATTTATAGTACCCTACTAAACTGTCATTTGCTTTCTTTGAGTGTTTGCGTTTGTTCATTTTTTTAGAGTTTCTCGGTAGTTTTATAATTTCCGCGAGATTTAAAACAGTTTTTTTTCTTTTCAAAACTACGCAGAATAATATTTATGTAAACCCAAAATTGGTCGAGAATTAGTTGTATGATAATTTTTGATGGTTTACCTTTCATGCAACTTTAGTCATTTGCTTATGCATTGCAACCCCTGTGGTTTGTGCATTCAATTAATTACCAAATATGTATTTTTCATAAACCCAGCTTAACCACAAAAAGTAACAGTACTTCAAACTAATAATGGCATGCAGTATATAGTAATGCACATCATCAACGAAAGGTGACATATTTCATAGTCCTCTGCGATGTTACAATCATTTATACACCTGTATTTCCTCGTGATGCATTAATCACTCACCTTAATTAATTAATGTTTGACTTCTACAGATTGTAAACATATCTTTGTTTCAAGTCAACTGACGCATTGTTCCTAGTAATTTTGATTTCAATGCAGATTCAGTCTGAAATCGGAATTAAATTCAAGTGGTAACCTCAATTTTGTCGCAATCTAATTTTTTTAAATAAAAAACTCTTAATCTTAGTGTTGCGTGGGCCCTTCATTTACTTTGATATCGCTACAAATAAACGAAATATGTATAGCATTTCACAGTCGGTGTTATCAATTATTATTATCAATTCATTACTACAAATCGACTCTCTCAACAAAAACTATAGCAACTCATTTTTTTTTTGAATTACGATATTCAAGAAATGTATATACAATTTCCCGAGAAAATTTTCCATTGAATCAACAAGTATTTACGAAAAATATGATCCTCAACAGTTTTCAATTATATTAAACAATTCCTTGATTTCTTTAGTAATCTTCAAAGATTCTAAGCAAGTGTTCTCGTGACTGTAATTTTTTAGTTACTACTCGTATACAACATTCTGAATTACTTAATGAAGATTCATTTTATTCTGTATACTAATGATGATATCTTATTTTTGTCTTTGGTGGGTACCGTTTCTATATTCAAATGCTTTACTTTTTCCCCTATTCTATTGTTTGTAAGACGAGGCTCTGACATCTATTTTATTCTGAGGAAATTCACGCTTGTGTTGCTATATTTTTATCACCACCGCTAGAACCGTAAGTTGATCTATGTGAACCTTTCAAGAATACCTCATTGTTTTTCTACTCAGTCACATTTTATAGGTCTGACTAATTGCGATAAAAATTCACGAGAATATCAACACTAAATGTAAAAAAATGTATAAAATGAGAGCAGCAGTTTTGATTCATAGTTTTCGCCAATCCCTTGAACCCACTCCATACTACTCATTTTAAACATATTCTTAACAGTACTGGTTGGTTAATTTCTCACCCATTTCTTTTAATGCTTTTATTCAATTATAATCTGAATACAAACCTATTTCCTTCTAACCACGACCTAATTTTATTAGTATCTAATTTTGACCGCTCTGCATATTTCAACACAGTAATTTGGCTGAAATGGAAATGTTGTGTTAAATAATCGCAATCAAAATAATTCAAGACCGTTTCTTGAGAATATGTGCTTTGCAAAATCGTACAGTAACTGCAGGATCGTGAGTGAACAAATATCCTGCAACGGGTCCAAAATTGATCAGGGAACACCTGCACCTTGCAGATGAGTCTAATGACAGACGTGAAAGAGTGTGGAGAACTTCAGGAACTCGATTTGATCAGTGCATTATCCGTCAATTGGAAGCTTTTGGAGGCGACAATTTTGGGGTAGATACAAATCTCCACGTCAAAGCCAATGAAACTCAGATGGAATGCTGAAATATCTCTTGAAATTGGTTCAAGATAACGCCCGTCCTTGAGGATGTGAGGATAGTGATAAATTACCTGGAGGAAGTTGATATTGAGTCCATAGAGTGGCCGGCAAGATCTCCAGATCTTAATTGAATTGTCAGGTTTGAAAAAGGCTCATCTCTGAGTATACTGAGTATCTTACCAAGTTCTTACAATATTGATACAAATTTTGTTTTATTCAATACTTTGGCCGAAAACGCACTATTAATTAGTACTATCACTAACATTAGTAACGCATTAGTTTTAGCGAGAAAACTGCATGGAAGCTCGGGAAGCTCTTTTAAACTTTTCCGAGATGAGCCCTTTACCAGAATCGTACCAATTTTTATGGAGAAAGGGTAGGAAGGAAAAGCAGTGTAAATACTATAAACAATGTATCAACACGTCAATACATCTTGATTCTGGTAAGTGAAAACATTTAATGTGGCAGGTTATTATCGATGCAATGACGGTCAGGTATATCCTAATAAAACTCAAAAAGGCATAAAAGGTTCAGACCAGCAAAAACAGTTTTCGGCTTTTGGAAACTCTGTTACCGTAGCTCCGCTGTGGCAGTGGAGCTTTTTTGAAATTTAGTGAAGACCATCTCTTCAAGTCTACTAAAACTTCGGTTTTCACCTGAGGGACTGAGAATTTGTCAGTATCTGAAGATGTTTTTATTAATGGAATGCATTGATGGTGTGTGAAGATTGTCTTTTAATGGTTCCAAAATCACAATCGCTTGGGCTCGTTAATCCACGTGCGATTGGAAAAGGGCGATATGAGACCTTTTCCGAATATTTTGACCTCGATTCGACAGGCAAAAAGGGGAGACCTGAGCTCTTCTCACTCAGCAAGCTCAGAGATACACAATCGACAAACAAGTGAAAATGGTCAAAAATCCGACATGAACCCTCCACGATTTAATTCAATCGTTAGTTTTAAGTATGTCGAGAAAATGTAGGGCCGTTTTATTAGGGCCAGAGATGGGAACACTAGGATTAAAGATTTTTTAAGTCATTAAGTTTTTGTAATTTTAATTTTGCGCAATAAAGTTTATTCTCTACAAATATTCTAATTTTTTGTGCGATTTTGGTGGAATGATCCTCAATTCAACATTGCAAGTTGAATGGATGAATAAAACCATGAGTATACGAGGGACGTTTGTAAAGTCCGTGGCCTGGCATAGATATGGCCCTTGGGTTGATGTATACTTTCGCCATGTGGCTGTTTGGTCTATTGTATAATATACCCTAAAATTTCAATTCAATCGTTCAAGTAGTTGTCGAGTTACAGATGATTAAGGCGAGTGTATCAAGTGATTTTGGTAAAAATGGAAAATATTGAGCACCGAGCGGTTACTAAATACCTCGTTAAAAAAGGTTTAAAGGCTCAGCAATCCATGGTTATGACATCGTTAACACTTTGAATGAAACACCACCTTTGTCCTTCATGGTTAAAAAATGGACACCGCTTTTCAAAAAAGGTAGAGAGAGCCTGGAGGATGACCCACAAAATGGACAAGCATCAACGGCATCGACACGTTAAAACATTGATGAAATCCATGACAATATTGACAGATCGTCGAGTGAAAGTACGTGAGATAGCTGAGGTAATGGTCATCTCATCTGAACGGGTACATCACATTTTTATTGAAGAATTAGGGTTAAGGCTGTGCAAACTGGCAAACAAAAACGAATTTGACAGGAAATTTCCCAGCAGTGTTTGGACGGTATTTGGCGAACCCAAACCTCATCACTACAGATAATCAACAATACAAACAATTGAAGCACAAAGATTCTCCGCTTCAGCTGCAAAAGCCACGGTTTCAGTTTTTTGGGATTCAAGGAGCATTGTTATGTTTGGTTATCTTCCAAAGGGTCAGACTATAATTGGGGCGTACCACGCTCACTTATTTAACCAATCGAAAGAAAAATGTCGGGGTTTCGCAAAAAAAAGGTGCTCTTTCATCACGACCCGAATTGCAAACTTGAAAATTGAAGAACTGGCATTCGAGTTCATACACCCCAGATATGGGGTTGAAAAAATTCAACAAATGAGGAGGTTATGGAGACTGGATGTTTACTTTGCAATCTTCGACAAATCAAGAGGGCATAACAAAGCTGGAACAAATGAATTGTATTCGGAGATTATGTGAAATAATAAAACTAATTTTTAATTTAGGAAACAATTGTTTCTATGCCGGGCCACGAAGTTTCGAACGTCCCTCGTATGTCGAGATGATGTAGGGCCGTTTTATTGGGGCCAGAAATGGAAACACTCATTCTTAAGTTTGCGTATTTCTAATTTTGCTCAATAAAATTAATTTTATGAAAGTATGTAGGCTTTAACGGTCGGTGTTATTAATTATAACGATCTTTTTCGGAATTGAAGTTCGATTAGAATCAGAATTCTTAAATAAAATTAATTTTATAAGAAATTTCTAATTTTTTTTTGCGATTGAGGAAACATCCTGGATTCAATATTTCGGGTTGCGTTGATTAATAACACCATGAATATATGGAAATTGGACGATATCGTTATTTTGAGTAGGGTATTTCTAAAAATTTCAGTGTTGTTAACAATTGTTGAAAACCATCTCTGGAATCGATATTTTGATATTAATGTATCGTAGTAATGGCCACAACCGTCAATCTGTAAAAACAGCTTTATTGATTTCCAAACTGTTCTTTTTTAACGTCCAAATTTAACGCCTCGTGACAATTCTAATAACTATTAATTGTTTTAATAACAACCCCTGGGGCGTTCCAATTAAACTGAAGGAAATAGCGGAGGGTCGTCGTTCCTTTAATTATCTTGTCTCCGCGGTTTGTCGAATTACTAATAAGGCAGTACAAAAACTCAGACGAATCGTTTGCGTCATCATTACAAAAAACGCATTTCACTGCGATTGCCCGCTTGACAAAATGTCTACCGAAAACGCACACTTGTATCAACGAAACCGGTGCCCAAATGCAAATTAGAACGGAAAATATGAAACATGAAACCCGATTTGTGTGTCTATTATTCAATTTTAGCGCCTTAAACCGTGTGTGTTTATTAACATATTAACCACCACGTGTCGAGTAACGAGCTAACCTCCAACGGTGAAAAATTAAGGGGGGTTCGCGTACATTAAAAAGGGATATAACATAACGGAGCCATGTTTAAAATATGCAAATTCGTTGTGAGTTGTTTTACTCCAATTCAATAAGAGTTGGGGAAAATTAGATTAATTAGCAATCTGGCCGAGAAACCGCGCAATGAAACGCTTGTCTCGTCCACTAACTACACAAATTGAGGAGGAATTAATATGGAAAAATTGGCCCGAAGCAGATTGACTTATTTACCTTGATCATTAATGTGGGAGTTTGAATAATGAGATATAAAATTGCAAATCGGGGAAGATCGAATAAGCAAGTCAATTACCGTGGTGCGAGTACAGGTTAATGATGTTCCGAATTGGAACCATGTGATTTAAGATTCAGTCAGGTGTCGGACATGCAAGTCGATTACAAACGATATAGTACCTCGAGTGAGTCTTGACCGGTCGGAGACTTGAAGATTTTGAGGGGCTGTCCCCCGACTGAAGTCACCCGAATCATTTGGGGCTGGCCTGGCGACAAAAATTCAAATTAGCGGCTAATCAGAGGAATCAGCGTGTGGTTGGCACCGTCGCCACCAGGTTATAAAAAAAATTCCGGTGCAAACTTCAGACCGTCAACAATTGGAAAATCAATCGTCGGCGACTTGATTCGAAGACCTGGGGCGACGTTCGCGAAGCAAAAGAGCATCGCGGCCGGCAAAAGGCGCATTTACCGTGTCCCTGGATCACCCAGTTGTTGGTGCTGTTTTGTTGGGTCATCTCGGGTCCCGGTCCTTGCAAAAATTCAAACGGCACCGATCACTCCACGCCCGCTCAGAGCATCGTCGCCGCCGCGAGTCCGCACCATAAACCGCCCGAAATTAATTTCCTGCGAGCCACCACTTCGTCCGAGTCCAACAAAAATGGCGACTGCGACCAGACGATATTTCGGAACGGAAAAGACGGACCGGGCGCGGCGCGAATTCCACGAAAACCACTCCGGAAGCTCGTCCGAGTATCGCGAATTGTCGTCGGGGTAGTTTCGGCGTCCCCGGGGGCACTGCAAGGGGCGGAGGTGTCGTTGAAGATGAGCTATTTCGTGCAGGTAAAGCCACTACGAGCTTGGCGGCGGGCACAAAGGCATCGATTTCATTGGTCGGATTTCTTCACGTGGGACACGCTGCGGTTAGTTCCGGACCTCGCCGCTTTTCGTTTGAATCGTTTTGGCGCCGTTTCGGCAATCAAAGCCTAACGATCCAAAAACACCCCACGGCCACCGCAGGAACATTATTTCACAATTTTAGAAAATTTCGAAAAAACTAGTTTTTGTTGGACGAAGCGACGGGTTGCCGTCCGATCGCTTGCCGAACCGAACCAATTTACACGACTTTGCCTACGTAACTATTTATGCGGCCTATTAAATTTTTCACAAAAATGTAAAACGTATCTTCGATGCTGGCACGCGTTTTTATTTAACTTATCTGCAAAAATGCGTTTACAATGTTGTTAAACTTTAGGACTATTTGAATTGTTGGGTTGGTAGCACTACTCGAGGCAAATTATACCACAGATTACCTAATCTAATCGCTCGAAATTATAATTTTCCAGAAATTACATTCAGTATTTATACTGATCATTACTTAAAGCGATTGCGAGAATACTTTAGTTTTATAATTTACATGAACTAATTCAAAAAGTATACAAATTAATTAAATTATTTTCGCATCACATCAAGCACGTTTGTATCACAATTGAAATGATAGAAATTAACCATTTCTTGTAGTGAGATAATTTCTAAAACGATTGTATTGTTTCACTTAATTTAAATAAAAACCTAGTACAGGTTTCTGTAATTTGTAGGTGTCTACTAAAATCGTAGTTTATCTCTACAGATTTCTGTCTATCGGTAAATATACAGGATGTTTCACCGAAGCAACTATACCGAAAGCTAGACTCACAGACAACACTACTCGAATTAATTAACGTATATCATCCACATTTCTATTCATTAATGTTTTTATTCATCAATTTACCGTACAATATTAAGAGGGGCCAGCGCAATTTAGCTCCGACTACTTTTGCCTGTGGCGCTCACATCGTTAAAATCGTAATTTTTTCCCTCCGAAGTTTTAATTCCTTCCACAAGATGTCATTTTTTGATAAAAACGTTCTTCTGATGGCTAAACGTTCCGAGATATTGGTAACATCAACAGGTGGCGGTACTATTGGGGTGAAATTTAATATTTATTGGCGTTTTCTGACGACTCATGAAAATCTGGACGATTTGAATTTGCAACATCGCGCGCTATCCTATCAGAAGGCGTCAGAATTTTTTAATATTTTGTATGGCTTCCAAGAATAAACAAATTTTTGAAAATATTACGGAAAATGTTTTCTTATTCTGCGTCCTTAGATGTAAAAATATCCTGAGTGACCTATTTAAAAAACACAAGTAGGAAGCATTTGCTGTTAGACGAAAATTTAAAAAAAATAAAATACTATAAATTTATTATTTGCAACTATACAGGATGATTCACGTAGACGGTTCACTAGAAAATTTTCAATTTCGCGTAAAGCTAGACAGTTGGTAATTTGGTATATGATTATCATCGATTATTCTGAATCGAAGTAAAATACTATCAAGATGGCGGCACTTCCGGTTATACCGGAAATTGACGTCAACTTTGTTATTTTAAATAGCAAGTCATTTTTATGCACTCGTTCCTTTTGGCAATCAATTCTAAATAAGATGCGCCCAAGTTGTCTTATCTTATCTCTCACAGTTTTAGAAATATTATTCATTTAATGATAAAATTTGAAAATGCAAGAATATTTCTCAAAATTAATATCTCTTGAACCATTTGAAGTATTGCAATAATTTTTTTTCTATCGATTAGTATAACTATTTTGAAAAAGTTTTATGTTAATTGTATTGCAGCAGAAATCGTTAGGGATAATTTAAACAAACGATTACGTTGCATCGATCCTCCATTCATACTGAACGCATAAAAACTCTACAAAAAGAAGAATGATGCAATGAAGCCAAATAAACAAGACACAGCAAAACATTAATTCGCGGTTTCTCTATTGGGGGGGGAGAATATGAACAGTGAAAATTAAGAATATGAATAAAAAATTGTCGGCTCTTTTTAGAGCCATCGAATAAATCGCTAACAAATAATATATTATCATATGAAAATGTAAGCCCACTATTAATGATAGTGGACTTTTGGTCGATTTAATTTCATATCTGTTCCGCGTCCCGGTATTTGTTTCGTATCTATTCGTATTAAATTTCAATCTTTTCAATCTGCGCCACTTCTTGACGCCATCCGTGAGGGAATGGTTGAACTATCAGAGGGTTTGCGAATAGGATGATACAAATTCAAACGGCTGTAACGATCAAAGCCGACTTTTCAAACAACGTCCTGTCCTACATGTTGTAAATTTTCAGTTTTAAATTGCAGATTCTTTTAAACTAATACCTAACGAAGGGGTTAAAGTTCTCAACATTCAATTATTGTTTAATTTTTTTTAAATATTACCAATATTCATAGCATTATTATGCGTACATTTAACAATATAAAGCATTGCAAACTATGTCAACCCCAAGTCCAATCACTTCTTATTAAACTGGTATGCTTCATTTATGATTTAAAGCTGCCTCTTTCGAATGCCGTTGTTTAGAAAAATTACACATTTTAGATGGTGGCGTCCTCTGTGGGCATTGATGAAGCGCTGACCCCTCTTTAGGTGGGAAATTTTTCATTTGTTACGATTCACGGCCGCTAGATGTCGGAAAGATCGATTATTCACGAGCAAAGGCAGGCAGGGAAAATTTTAGGATTTTCCCTAGTTTTTTTGCCTAAAAGATTACGATGAATTGTAGTATTCGTTGTAGAAAGTAGTTTTGGAAGTAAATTTTGCCGACAGTTCATTTAGAAACGAAAAGTTGATCGGCAGCGACATCTCATTTTCAAGTTGAGAACGTAGGTTTGACATGAAACACGTTAAAAATAATGCTTAATCTCAGTTATTAGGCAATTTAGGGCATTCATCTTTTGGTAAAAGGTTTTAGTAAACTGAGGCATCTTCAGCGTAATCACATTCCAAAATAATCTGCATTGGGGTCATCTTTTTCAGCATTATGTAAGTATTAATTAATTATTAAATAACCACTATTACGATGAATCTTATATGATGTTAATCTAAATTGCAATGTTCAATGAACGCAATATCAAATCAGACGATTCTGTTGGAAAATTAGGAAATTGAACCCTCAAAACCCTCCTATGGAAAGATTGCATGTTTTATTTATTTCTTAAATAACTACTATTAATATGAATCTCAAATGATGTTAATTTCAAGTGCAATGTTCAACGAATGCTATAACAAAAAATCAGACGAATCTGTTGGAAAATTAGGAAATTAAACCCTCAAAACCCTCTTATGAAAAATTTACATGTTTTTTCCCACCTTAAATCGCGGATTATGGAACGCCAAAGTATTTTTTACCAAGTAACAATTTGTATTACAAATAAATGCAGGAAAAAAACTGCCTACTTCCATTGAGAAAATGATCACGAACCGCCACTGAAAAAAACATTTCTGTTTTGAAAGTTTATGCAGATATCTATTTTTCAAGTCAAATTATATCTACATATTACTACTCTGATGTGTCTAAGAACAAACTGATGCCTAATACTTTACCAAGCTACTTTAATTCATTTTTGAACAGTTGGCTTTATGATTTGGTTATCGTTTGTATTTATACAAATTTAATTAAAATATGCGACTGTCTTTCAGTCTTTGGGTTAAAAACGAAGTGTTAGTAGTTATACTTTTTGTAACCTGCACTTCGCCGAACTAATTACACGAAATTAAAACCATTTGCACTACAAGGGTGAATAATACTTCTAAATTTATTCTGAAAAAATTAGGCAACTAAGAAGAAAATGATGAGAAGTAAGATTAATCTCAAATGAAAAAATATATCGAGATGCGGTTTTCGACAAAACGTACAATCTACAGAGTGACGCATCAAAGTTATGTTTTTTTAAATAAAACACTCAGTATAATACGCAATTTTCAAACTTCTAGTCAAAAATAATTATACTTTGTATAACCTATTATGGACCTAACTTCAGTTGTTTTGGTGTTATTTGACATTAAAACAAAAAATGGCCCTTTTTTGATAAATGGGTGCTCCCAAACCAATAATAATTTTGGCTTGAAATTTATTTTTATATATATGTTACGGTTAAAATGTTTACTTTCTTATATATATTTTTTGTCACTTTTCGTTTGCCATTATTCGGTAAGTTACACTTGTTGCCAACAATATTCTAACCTGAAAAGGTAATAGACATAAATCACGACGACAGTTTATCTGGTACCAATTCCTCACTGTTGCCAATTACCTAAATTGAAGTCAATCATTTATAGTCTCCCGGTACTATCCAATTAGTTTTTAAAGTAGCCAAGAACCGTATAAACCGAAAGCAAGTAAATAAAATAACCAATGCTTGGCTATAGTTTGCAAGCGGCTTTCAAATTAGATGATACTTCGATTGCCCGAAAAAAATTAACAAGCGCCGTGTAAAAAAAAACAATTTTTTGACCTTTCTTGATTGCCAGAATTAACAAATCCGAGCAATCGTTAGAAACGTTATCAAAAGAGAATTTTATATTTTCCACATTTCTGGATCCTTATATCAGTAAAGACATAAGGCACCATATAATTATCTTTGATATAATAATAAACCTCTGCAAGTAAAATTTTTTTCACAAAAGTTATCATATCATAAAAACTATGAGCCATGAGTATACAAAACCTGACTGTATTTTACTCAGTATTAAATGCACATTACAATAATAAAATAAAAAATGGCCGTTGATATTTAAAATGATTAAAACGGCGCCGCCTTGCGGTATTTTCAGAAGTGTAGCATTATTGCCTATATTTTATTTTAGGTCGAATTATTATAGGCATGCTGCAAGTTTCAAAATTCTATAACTTATTTATAAATTGTAATTTTTCTAATTGACGCTTTAAAAGAATCATCCTGTATAATAAAACAAAAACAAGCCTCTCAGGAACCACACCTAATGTAATTTGAATATTGGTTCAGATCACGACTAAAGCTTATGCCCACTCGAAACAGGTGGCGCCAAGTGATATTTTAAGGTAACCAATAGCCAAAAGAGTTAAGCACTGAGACACCTGTCCGAATATAGCCACTGTAAGAGAGTATTTTACGAAGGGTACGAGTTATCCATGCTGTTAGTTTTATCACAGATTAACTGTGGTTTTATGATGGTTTTATGGTGCTTGCGGGAAGGTGCGGTTGGTGTCCCTGTCGCGAGTTTGACACCTGTCAAATGTCACCCCCAGCTGGGCTGTGCTCGAAAAATGGATGTCGCAATAGCATCAACAGTCCCAGACAACGTCCTCGAAGTAATATTTTCATTTCTCTCCCTACATGACTTGCGGAACTGCTCACTAGTGTGTAAACGGTGGTACAGTTTTTTAAACGACGAGAACAACGACGTGTGGAGGCTCCACTGCATCCGAAAACTCGCAGAAGAAGCATTAAAGTCTGACCTGTTAACTTCCGTGCCCACCTACAAAGCGAAGTTGCGAGCGTTCCACCACGCGTGGAACCCCAACGACTGCTCTAGGAATATTTACATTAAACCGAACGGTTTCACATTGCACCGGAACCCGGTGGCGCAAAGCACAGACGCTTCCAGGGGAAAAATCGGATTTAGGCACGGCAGGCACGCGTGGGAAGTCATATGGGAGGGGCCGCTGGGTACCGTGGCCGTTATAGGAATTGCCACAAAAGATGCCCCGCTCCAGTGTCACGGCTACGTGGCTCTGCTCGGCTCGGACGACGAGAGCTGGGGCTGGAATTTGGTGGACAACCATTTGTTGCACAACGGGGACGCTCAAGGAAACTATCCGTTACTTAACAATGCCCCCAAATACCAAGTACGTGTGTTTGAGTTGAAGTGGGTGTTTTTTATGTTATTACATATTTGCTAGGTTGGTGAAAGGATTAGAGTAATATTGGATTGTGATGACAACACATTGTCGTTCGAGAAGAACTATGAGTTTTTGGGGGTGGCGTTCCGAGGTTTGTCCGTTTGCATAATAGTGGAACAACAATTGATGCTGCCTTTCAGGACTTCCTGACAAGAAGTTGTATCCGACGGTGTCGGCGGTTTACGGCAACACTGAAGTTTCTATGGTCTACCTAGGTCCACCGTTGGATGGCTAACATTAGTGGCCTTCGTGAGTGATGAGACGGTGCGCGGTTTCAAGATGGTTTATTCAGGACAGCAGGTTTGCCCATGTGATAACATTTTTCTTCAGTCACTCGGTCATACTTCCATTCAGCAACACGTTAGACTTAAGACTTTTTATAAAAGTAGACTAAGCGTGCGTGCGTTGGAGTCTCCAGTAGTCCACAGTCCGGAATTGACGCCGATTTATCTCGCTCGAATGCACTTCCGTACTTCAGTAACGTTTTGCCATATTTCGTGACCTGATTGCTGCGTTATTATCGCGAGAACAATGCTGGAAAGACGTTTTCGTTTGAGCAGTTTAGCCTCAAGTGTTAGTTTAAGCGAAACCAGTGTTGCCTTGAACGATCGGCAATTTATATTTAGTTTATTTATTGTTTCTGTGATATTTCCTCTTGTTTTTTAATTTATCATTTGTGAACAAAAATTGTATGGTGTGGCACCGTGGCGGTCAAATCGCGTCGCCGCCACATTATATTACTTGAGCTGGTTCCGGGCGACGATCGTAGATCTATTTTTTTATGATTGATTTTGTACAGAAGCCACGATCATCGGTAAAGTGTAATCCTAATTTATTAACGACACGTTTTAATTGATGTACATATGTATGTATTGTGCAATTTTTTTTATACTAAATAGGGTCAAAGGACAATTCTAGTCATTTGTGTTGATCACTTATTTGGTGGAGGAGCGTCGTTTATGATTTTTTTCTACATTAACCGGTAGTTACCAGTCGTTTACAGTATTGTAGATATTGTTTACTTTGTATAAATCTGCATTGTTTTTCAATATAACTTAAAATGTTCAATTCACAATTTATTCCTCACCTGATCACTTATGCAGAAGTCGGCGCAATCAATACAACATTCGCTCAACAACATTTTTTATTCAGAACTAGCTTTAAAATGACATCTCTTTAACAAAAAGCAGACTAATGCCTAAACGTTCGGAAACGCGCGATGTATTTGGTGTTGAATTGACAATGAAGACGACGAGAGGCGGTGCGAGTAATCCGTATTTATGAAACACAGATCACCGCTCAACAACTACAGAGCGTACAAATAAAAACGCAGGCTCAGGAGACCACGTAAACCGGCTTTTGTTTTATTTTTTTCAGTGTAAACCTCCGGCACTGTCAAACCGTGACATTTGACAGAAGCTGTCAATCAAAATTTTGCCTAATCGACGTCTAAATAGACACCTGGAGATGGAATTTGTTGAAGGAGACTTTAAATGTATCTCATGTATCTGGTCTGAAAAGGTTGTCAACAGAGAACTTGATTTGGGATATCCAGAAGTCAAGGTCGAAATTCTGCTACGCTCGATCGAACGTCGCAGCCTCGTTTTATTTTTGTACGCTCGTTAGTAATTGTAGTAAAATGGCGAAGCTACAAGGTGCAGGAATTAATTTATTAGTAATGCACGGGTCGTTCCGTTCCGTCCTTTTGTCGTTGTTCCCAGCGTTTAGTTAGCTTTTCAATATGAAAAATAGTTAGTCCGCCTTCCTACACTAAGACGGATGGTTTGAATTTTTTCTCCCATTTCTTCGAGGCTCGATTTTTGAAATCTGCATTTACATATCTCCGTTAGTTTAAGAATGTATTTGTAGTTTCTGTATGGCCCCCATACTTCATCAAAACCAATGATTGAGCTAACATTTTGAAGATTACCTTTATTACTATTGCCGAAAAATAGAGAAACAATTCAAAATTGATGTTTCTTTTATAAAGTTCTTATTTTGGTCATAGCGCCATCTATTGACAATCTGTTTAACTAACATATCCTTTCCCCAAGCGCATTCCAAGCGATAAAACAATACAACAAACATGTTTGCGATGCGAATTATTTTCGCGGGTTTATATGTATTTATCTTTAAATTTAAAAACTTTAAGGCCCGGTTTTTCAATCGTTGGTTTACTTCTAGTTAGTAGGTTTCTATGGAAATTTTTGCAATTTAACCAATCAAAATGCTGCATTTTTAGTTTAACTAGGGGTTTAACTTTAACCAACGATTGAAAAACCGGCCCTAAACGTTCTTTGGGTCCTAGTCAGAGAGCGTACAAACTAAAACGTAGGCTCAGGAGGCCAAGACAACCAGCTTTTATTTAATTTTTTACAGTGTAGATTTTTCATATTGACGGAGCGTGGTATTTGAAAAGAACTGTCAATTAAATAAAGTTGCTCAAATAAGGCACGGAAGTTGACTTTGTTTAAAAAAGACACTGAATGTATCTAATGCCTAGTGTGCGAAATAGTTGGCAAAGAATTTTACTTAAATCAACCCTAACTCAAGGTCAACAATGTTACTACACTCTGACGAATTTCAAAGTCGTAACCGTGCAAATAAAGGTGTTTTTTGTCGGTACGCCATATCTCCCTTAATACTCCATCAAAACCAATGATTGAGGCACTATTTTGAAGATTACCTTGACCGGTATCTGCGAAAAATAAACAAACAATTCAAAATGTTGATGTTTCTTTTAAAATTATTAAAAACCATATTTCGGTCATAGCGCCATCTATTGAATTTTTTCCGCCCTTTAAGCGCATGCGCATTCAAAGCGGTAAAATGGTAAAACGAACATCATTGCGATGCGAATTATTCGCACGAGAGCCAACTAGTATAAGATATTTCTTTCAAATTTGTGTTTTTATACAGGTGATGTAATTCGCCCGGCTTCAGGCTAATACTATGTATAAATTATTGAAAGAAATTGAGTTGATTGGTAACATTGAGGAATTGGTATCAGATTAACTGTCATCGTGAATTTCCGCGATTCACCTTTCAGGTGAGGATTTTGTTGTCTTAATTGTAAGATTAATTATTGAATAATGGCGAACACAAAGGGATAAATGACGGAGAAAATGGTTACTGAAAGTGTATGTATTTTATAAAACCATTTTGAAAAATAAATTTGTCGTTTGTTTAATAATTTGAAATTAGTGAGCTAGTAAACATTGACCACCTAATAAAAAATTATATCATTTATAGACACCCGGTATAATTTAATGCAATTGTGTTTAGAGTAAAGCGAAACCGTTCAGCTGGATGCCAATATTTCTGTTTCAATTTTTACAGTGTAGACTTTTAATGTAAATTCGTTACTTTTGACGATGGAGATGGAATTTGTAATAAAAAAATTCAAAATGTGTAGTTTTCGAACTGAACTTCAAACGTCTCTAACCTAAGATCAACATTTTCCTACACTGTCCTATTTCAAAATGTATCCATCCTCCATTTAACTTCGTTTTATTTTTTAACGTACCATATTCAGGATTCTGATGAAGAAGGTGGTCTAGGGACGTTTATGAAATAAAATATATCATACATTTGAAACTAACAATAACAAATAAATGAAACTCGGTTATTAGATAGCGTGCATATGAAAATAAAGCGAGCCTGCCTGGGCCATAGAAGCACTTTGAAATTCGTTAGAGTGTAAAAACTGATCCTGGGTTGGAGACATTTAGCAACTATTTCGGACACGATGCATAAGATATATTTAGTTTTTTTATTAACAAATTCTCTCAATATTAAAAACATACACAGTAAAAAATTATGGTCTCCTGATCCTCAGTTTTATTTGTACGTATTTGCGAAAAGATCAATTATTTTTTCTTATAAAAGGATAAAACAATTATAATGCAGATATCATTTTAAATTTTACATAGACAGACAGCTCGTGTCATAGGTATCATGTTTTGAAACATCAAAGACATACACTGCAAAAACATTTTTTCGAAAAAAATCTTAACCATTACTTAACAGCTTGTATCCCAAAAATTACTGGATTTGAATGTAGAGCATCGTACATAAAAAAAGCTCTAGAATTTATAAAGCTTTCAAAAATATGAAAAAAGAGTGCCCTATTTGAAATAAGCAAAATCAACTGACTTAAACAGTTTAAAATTTGATGCCAGATTCTCACATTCTGATAACTAAGTAGTAACTAAGTATTGCATTATAGCTATTATTAGTTTTTGAATTATGATTTTTTTATTGATCTAAATCGCAAGTAAATGTAAATATATTTGTAAATGTTGCATATAGATACAGGATCTTTCAGAACTCGTGCCCCAGAGAAAATGAGGAAACAGGAGGTTGCATTCGGATGAGTAATTTTGAAGAAAAAAAATCTATATTCGAGAAAAGACAACTTAAAGTAAGACAACTTAAGTAAGTTGACTAATCAGAGATCTACACCTTTAGCGCGTGTTTGCCGTAATTTCCCATTACTAGGATTTCATTAAAGAAAAAAACATCTTTAAAATATCTGGGCGACTCGAGTTTTTGAAAGATGTCAGTGTCAAATTAAATTTGTAACAAAAAAAGCAAAACCCTTATTTATTTGGTTACAACTCAGCCGCTAATTATTTAGAGATGTTAATAATTTTTGTTAATCGTTAACTTAATTTTGTTGATACTGAAAAGTTAAATTTAATAGTCTCAAAATTATAGTAACCCATACATTTTTTGTAGCTGATGGTATTATTTTGGAAACCTAGTAACTCGCTTTATTTGGTATAAATAACATCAAACCTTGAAATTCCCTTTTGGAATTGGTAGAATTACAAGTCTTGTTACTCTATTATGTAAGCAGTATGCAATTCTTTTTTTCTATTTTATGACCACTTATTGTCGTCGTCAGGTGCCATTTTTCTCTGGGGCGCGCGTTCCGAAAAATCCTGTAAAGGGAATGTCTACATAAAGTGGCCTTTAAACTATGGTGGGAAAACGAAATGTGTTATAAATATTAAACTAAGGAACTTGTATTGTTTCAATATACAATTACTTGTATTGTATGTATATTGAGGGTATAACCGAAAGTGACACACGGTTGTAGTTATCTTCATTGAATCGATGTTGGATGTTGGAATTGGTGGAGATCACTAAGTTTTTCCTATATCCGGCTGGGGTATAATAATTAGGCCACGTGGTCTAAAAGATGGATAGAAACTTCCTATTACTTCCGATTTTATAGCAAATGTAAAAATATTGTTTTTCAAACGGGTTTTTGAAAATTCAGGAAGCTAGTATAAAAAAGTACGATTAGTTTAAAAAATTCCTCAAATATGGTAAATCATAACGCAAGATAACCGGAGCAAAGCACATTTCGATTCGTTAAAGTGCACAACAGTTTTTAACCATGATTTGGACAATATCCGTTTGGGACAGGAAGTATAAGACACATTCGACAAATTTCAATCTCCAGTCAGTCGGTCAAAGGTATACACTGTAAAAAATAAAACGAAGGCTAATTTCGATGGCCTCCTACTCCTAATTTTCTTTGCACGCTCTACAAAATGTCTCAAGTTTACTAAAAATTGCAAATATTTTTTATTACACCTTTCAGATTCTAGGACGAAGTCAATTGGCTGCGGGAAATTTCCGAATTGAAAATAATGTGTTTGAATAAGCTTGACCGAGGCCGGTTTTAAATTGCAGAGACTGCAAGAACCCGAAAGACGAGTTCCGATTTGTAATATTTATTAATTCATATTTAACAGTTTTCAAAAATCAAGCCCGGAGCCCTTAGTTGCAGCTGCTGCTATTTATAAGATAAACGGGAGGGTCGAACTCTGGACTTGTAGCTTCCGAGCCGAATTCAGTGAATATGCTGGTGGTTGGCGGAGTCTACGACCTCGTAATACAGCGTACTTTTGACTTTAGTCAGCCAGAACTTCGTAAGAAAGAAATTGGCGATCAAACAGAACAGTTTGTTTAGAACGGGACACAGGATCGCCTGATGGATGACGGCGCAGATCCGATACAGTTGTCCTTCGAAAGGATCCAAAACGGCCGGACACAGCATGTGATTCAGGTTGACCTGAGTGGGCTAAAAACAAAGAAATGGTCAGTGGAAGGTCCGAGAAATCATGCCGCATGTTCACAATGAAAAATAGACAGTAATCGCTAAGAACACTCAAACATGGCGCTTGTCGGTGTTGCAACATTCATCGCACTAAAAAACGCAAAACATCGATAGGCTAGTTCGATCCAGACTTACTGATTAATGGATTTTCGCTGTCCAGTTTTATTGTGTGTGCGTATTGTACATTGGTGCAAATAATTTCTTTGTACCAGTGTGCATTTCTCTAACGATGGAACCGAAATGAAAATAATAAGTTTTCAGAGAGTCATGTGTATACGTACAATTGCGATCGTTTGTAAGAACGCAAAATGATAAATAACGTTAATGCTGTAGCTGAACGCGTTCCAGCTGATGTCGGAGAACTTCTCCACGTTGTACGCCCCTAAAATCCAAAGGGTTTTGTGAACGCGGCCGGAATGGAAACCAGGAAGACTTACCTCCTAATCTTAGCAGGTAATAAGGCACGACAAACATCATTCCGTGTTGGATCCAGTAAATTGCGGATTCTAACGGCAACTGTAACAAGAATTAAAACCAATTACGTTCCGAACTGCTAGATATTATTTTCAGGCGTCTTTATTGTCCCATCGATTTAGAATTACGAGGGTCATTTGAAAAGTTCACGGATTGAAACAGAAAAAACGTCTATAGTGATTTGATTGCTATATTATTTTTCAACATATTCTTCCTTCTTTTCATCACATTTGGTCCAAGGATATCCCGTCTCGAAAACTTTTGTTGGCATACTATTGTTCAACCGCGTTTTTAACCGCAAAAATCAGAGGGAAATATCTGCCAAGAAATATTTTGAGTTTCGGAAACAAATAGTAATCAGGAGCTATATCTGTCGAATAAGGCGGATGTGGTAGGATTTCCTAGCCCATTTTATTTAATTTTGCCATAAAAACTACACAGATGTGGACTTTTGCAATGTCTTGTGGAAGATGATTTTCTTCTTGGCTAAACCCAGTCTTTTTTCTTGAATATTTCCGTTTAGCTGGACTAAAAGGTTAGCACAATATAGCATAATTAAAGTCTGTCCATTTGGAAGGTAATCTATCAGCAGTATCATTTTGGCATTTCAAAAAATTGAAGGAAAATGAAGACGAGCAAACCAATGTCAGCCTGAATCGTCATTTCCGACCAACTCTTCTTTACGAAATATTTGATAACCACTCGATGTTATCCATGTTCAAAAAGGACCTTACCACTTTTTCTAAAGTCTGTAAGAACAAAACTATTTGACGGCATGATACAACAAATGAAGGAGATATGACATTGCGCAGGTTCGACGCCATATTGGATTGCTTCGGTTAGTGAACAGCATAACGTCGGCTTCATTATATGAAAAGTGCGTAGTCCAAAATGCAATTAGTGTTTTTTATTTTAGGAATTTATTTTATGTTGTTATTAATTTTTAATTACATTTTATGATGTACAGGGTGGTTTATTCTCGATGGTCACATAGGAGATCTCGGAAAGTATTGGACGAATCGAGTTGGATTTTTCAGAAATTTATCGGCTTTCATTTTCGAGATATAAGTAAAAGTTGACATTTTGGCGAAATTTTTAAACCTTAACTTTTTTATTATCAATGTTATTAACTTAAAATGAAAACATTATTCAGGCACATTTTTACGTAGAATGCAACGGTCTAATCAAATTTTATTTAAAGCTGTTTATTTAACAGTAATACATAAAACTTTTGTTTTTTTAAATATAAACAATAGAAGACGATTGCATTTTGAAAAACGCTATTTTTACTGATTTTAAAAATATATTCATTTTATATGATAGTCTTGAGTAAATGCATAATCTACATTTATTTCGCAATTTCTTACAAGTATATAAAAGTCCAATACTTTCCGAGATCCCCTATGTGTCCATTGAAAATGAACCAGCCTTTACATATTACATTTTTTGTAAATTTTGTAATATCGCCGTAATAGAAAAAATTTTGCCAAATTCAATTTCACACAACATATTTTTGGATTTATGCAATGTTTGGTTTGCAAAAACATTGAAAATAATTTCCAATACTTTATTATAAATTTTAAATTACCAAATTGAAACTAATTTAAAAAACCAATCAATTATAATAACATAACTACAACTACACTACTAACTGCAACTTCTAACAAGAATTATTCATAATACAATATCAAAACAAAAATTACTACACTAAAAATAAATTGTACATGTTTAATACTGTTATAGAAACTGTGATAATCATGTTCCACTGTATTTAAAAAAAAATAGGTTTTCAAACATCATTTTTTTATGATTAATAAACCCTAAACAAAGTTAAACTTGTAGTTACGACTTGTTTTTTTGCAAGTCTTTTTTACAGGAAGCATAGAGTTCAACATTATTTTTTCACCGTGGCTATAAATAAAATGTTGACGTTGATTGAAGGCAATAGTCCGATTCCAGTTTTTATAAGCTAGCCAAAAAATACTTAACTGATTTCCTCTTTTCGGAACTTTTTGAAAATAAGTATTGCGGTTGCATATCTATTGAAAAATAGTTCTATTTGATATACCTAATGTATAACAAAAAACAGTTTTACAAAGTCTAATCCTTTCATATGTTTTGTCCATAAAGAAGGAATATGAGCATGTTTTTTGTCTTTTGTTTTCATTTTTTTACGCCTTGGTTTTTTTGTGTTTGTACTGACTTTCCTATAACATACATCTTTGCTTCGCCCATTTTTCTTGAATGCATCTTAAAAGTATTAATGTGTGCAGTGATGATTCCAAAAATATTTTTATAGATCAAGAATGTTTTTCAGAATGCTTCATTTAAATCAACAACTAAGCGGTGCTTCACTGAGTAGAAA
Organism: Eledona agricola; assembly: GCA_964023215.1. Lineage (NCBI taxonomy): Eukaryota > Metazoa > Arthropoda > Insecta > Coleoptera > Tenebrionidae > Eledona > Eledona agricola. The sequence continues at coordinate 14,511,560 of OZ026854.1, forward strand.
AAAAGTAAACTCTGAAGTAAGTAAAACTAATTACAATGTGCATCGCGTCAAAAGGTATACAGTTTGTTGATTTCATTAAAAAATACTGTAATTTTTTCTTTGGGAATTATAAAATATACACAATAATATGCTCTTATTGTGTTTTATTGCAGTGCTTGTGATTTAAAGTAGGAAAGAGTGCACAATTTTAATGTTTGTGCCTTATTTCCCTTATGTGTGCATGTGTACTTGTCACGTGACGTCATGAGCAGAACCGAACGAAATTGAGACCGCATATGTCATATGTGTCATATCTTGTCATTTGTTGTATCATGATTTAACGGAATGACGTAATATGGGTTACCATATAATCCAAAGATTTGAATGCTGTAAAAAATTTTGGAATTTAAATCGTCGCAAATCCGTCATTCTGAGAAGTTTTCAAATGACCCTCGTATCTTACAACTTCCGCAACGATTCCCTTTCCAGTATTTCAGGATGCGGCTCAATCACTTGCGAGTCTTCGTTCTAATTTACATAAAATTGCCTCGATTCCGGAGCCACATATCAGCGCCGTTAATAATGCAGATCCAGACGAGAACGTAACATTCAAACATCCGTCCTAATTGAATTAGGAAAAGTAAAAATCGATGTCATGCTCAGATTAGACACGTCAGAGCTCATTTGTGGCGATCGATGGGTTGCTTTTTAACATTTTTTAGTAATTGTGTTGCGGTGTTATCGATTTGTACGAAAGACTAATGACGTCCGACAAAATATCGACCGATTCATTTTGGTTTGAATGATTAAATCTCGGCTTAAACGAAATTTTAATTTGAAGCCTTGGGCCTATACTTACTATTCTGGTATCGGTTTCGGGGAAGAGAAACGCAAGCAATGGTCCGTTCAGCAGGTTTAGGTGGAATCGAAACACTGCCGTTAGGGTCTTGCTTGGAGAGGCCGCCAGCAAGTAAATCTGCAAAGATATTCAAAAAGTGTGAGCGTGTGTGTAGCACAACGTTTTTTAGTGTGTTTAAAACGAATACGAAGAATGTAATTGAATTAGTATTATTTTTGTGTACAATTTAGTTTAAAGAATAGGAATCCAACTTTTGTTTTTTTTTTACAGTGTAGGCCTTTGACAGAAACTGTCTATAAAAAGTCTGCTCAAATGGCATGCAAACATATCCTTTTGTGCCTTTATTTCTTGTTTAGGTAACTTGGCTTGACAAACAAAGTCGGCTATAAAAACCTCCTGAGTCTCGGTTTTTTTGTACACTTTATAAAAATAGACATTCATAATGCTTAAGCTTCTGCAGGGAAATGCATTATAATGGAGTTCATTTACTAATTGTACAATTTGCAGAGAAATTAATATCGGTTTTTGGAATGATGGAATACAAAAAAAGTATTTATGAGAAATGCGATTTAATAAAAATTGTTCAAACCAGTGGCGGCTCGTAATTGGGGCGATTGTGTCGGTACAGGTTAATTTGAACTAGAAGAGTTTTTATTTTATTTATTATTTTTATTTTATAAAAATTGTTTGTCATCTCGAACGTGACTTTTTTATTGGAATGGCCTATTTCCTAACTATTCCTAACATTATGAACATAACCTAGTTTTAGCACATTGGCGTTTGAATCGGATTGACAGCTTTGTTGTAGAGGCATTATTTCTATTTCTAATGACTAAAAAATATTAAAGTAAACAGTAAAATATAAAGTAAACAGCGGAGAGTCAGGCAAATGCCTAGTGCCTTCCTTTTTTGTACGTTATTGCAATCTGTGCCTTTTTTTAAATAATAGTCTTTTTATGGTGTTTGTCAAAACATTTTCTCAATCGGAAGCTTAGCAGGTTACTGGAAGTGTGCTTTGGCCGTACCGAATATTTACAGGTAGGTATAACCATTGGTTATATATTGGAAAGATCTCTCACCTTACGGGTAAAAACGTACCCAGAAAATGTGCTGAACTACAGAGGGCCAGAGTCTGGCCCTCTGTATGTCAGCACAACAACTAAAAGTAGTAATTCCAACCAGTGGCCCTCTGTATGTCAGCATAAGAACTAAAAAGAGTAATGACTTGGTTTGTAGCCAAGATGAACTTTGATTTGAAGCTTCTTCTTTTATAAGTTACGTGGTTTTGCCATTTCAGCGACGATATACGGAATAATATATCCCAAAATATACGTATTCATGAGAGTCTAACATACGTTTATATTTCGTCTACGTTTAGACGTAGAAGCTAGGCCGTATTTTATAAAATATATTCAGTTTAATAATAACATAAGAAAGGAAATATGTGCTAAAAAACGGGTACCCCTCACACGGTTCAATAACATTGATCAATATAAAGTCAGTTACGATTTCGTTCATTTTGCTATTTTGTTTAGTTATTGCTAAAAAGCGAAATGAAAACTTTTTACACCAAATTCAGCTTGCTGTAATGATTTATGACAGCAGGTAGATCCTTCCAAGCGGGATGTAATTGCACATCATAAAAGGCCGAACTTGGGTTTGTGGTCCGAGTTATCAATAATACGAAATGTTTCATTGAATAAACATTTATCAATAGGATTATTAGGGCATCTGCAGAAAATTTAAACTTTTGAGCCTCAAATTTTAGGATTAGTCCTGGTTTACCCCATTTCTGAGAAATTTGGATATAAATTGGTAAAGAGGATTCTCTAAAATTAAGTCTAATATCCAATATTTATTTTTGTCGGGTACTGGAAAATAATGCCGAAACGAAGTCCTCAAAGCGCGGAGGTGTTTAATCATTTCGTCTTGTACTTGTGTTGGCAACATTGCTCCACCATAGGATTCCAAAAACGCTGACAGTGTAGGAAAGTGATTAAAGTTTTTTTGAATTGTGCTAAGTAAGCGTAGCGATTAGAGATTTTTGGTGGAATTTATATATTAATATTAAATGGTCCACAGATGAAACTACGAACGTCCGTTCGAACTCTGTTACAAATGCAATGTTTTCATAGCAAAAGAACCTTTTGAAGGAAAGCAGAAAGGAAACTGGTTTTATCACTGTACCTACTATAAATCACCTAGTAATTATAAGTATATGCAGCAAACATTAGGATTCGCACTACCTGGAATCTCGACAATTTTAACTTGGCTAAAGATTAATAATTTAACAACGGATTGCAATACATCTTTAGTCAACAAATTGGCAAATAAAGTCAAAACAATGTCCATTGATGAAAAAGAAATAATTGTCATGTTTGATGATATAATTTTGAAGAGAGGATTAAATTATAATAAATTTCATGACGTCATTGAAGGATTAGAAGATTTAGGCACATGTGAGGGTAGAAATGAAAAATTAATCTAACGGACTCCTTTTACACCACTCGCAAGTGCGCTCGTTTTGTAGACACGTGCGAGTGAGACCACACACAGAGATTCGTGAATTAAATAATGAATCCGCGAAACTTGAGTTACTTTTACAAGACTCTCTTTTGACAAATTCAAAACTGTCTTTGCTAAAGACCAGGAAGAAGGTAGAAAAGCGCATTTAGAAAAAAATTAACTTAAACTGGATTCTATATTGTCTGATTACGAAGATGATATTGAGGAGAATGATGACATTGTTATTGACAATATTTCACAATCTTTGAATCCAAAGAATATAATTATAGATAACATTATTTACTACCTGAGTTGATTTATTTGTAGAAAAATGTACAAAATTATCTAATAGTTCTTCATGTAAAAATGCCTTATGTAATTTGAACAAGGATACCGCCAGCAAATCAAAGGGAGGATTGAACTTTTCAAAGTCAAATATGTATCCACGGTATGTTCAATTTTTTTAGAAGAATTGAAATAGCTTTGCCCAAATATATATCGTCTATAAATGTTTCCGATGAGATATTGGACGAAATGTGTGACAAAAATGAACTTTCTATCAAAAACTTTCTTTGTGATATCATTGATTATATATAATCAATGGTGATATTCACAAAAATGACATTATTAGTAAATGTTTTCTCTTTTTTGTCTCAATGCGGGTAAAACAATTTTGCACCAATATGTTTCAAATTGCAAATTCTAGCACGATACCGAAGCCGATAGCGCATCGGTAGAAAATTTAAACTTTTGAGCCTCAAATTTTAGGATTAGTCCAGGTTTACCCCATTTCTGAGAAATTTGGATATAAATTGATAAAGAGAATTCTCTGAAATTATGTTTCAAATCTGAATCACAGGATATTTCTATTAATTGGTTTTCATGTGCCGTTGTCAAGCCAGTAATATCACTAAGTGTTGAAAGGGTCTAATGTCCAATATTTAAAATAAAAATTCTAAACCTACAAAAAACATCAAACGTCAGAAAGCTGTAAATATTAGATTAAGGCAAAATAAGCGGAAACACACTCCCGAAAACATCATGAAAGTGTTCCTAAAATTATTCGTCCGTACGAACTGTGTTACAAATGCAAAGTTTTAATCGCAAAAGAACCGTTTGAAGGAAAGCAGAAAGGAAACTGGTTTTATCACTGTACTATAAATCACCTAGTATTTATAAGTATATGCAGCAACTTTAGGATTCGCACTACCTGGAATCTCGACAATTTTAACTTGGCTAAAGATTAATAATTTAACAACGGATTGCAATAGATCTTTAGTCAACAAATTGGCAAATAAAGCCATTTTGCTATTTTACATCTGTCGGACCCGTGAGTGGTGAAACTATTGCCAAAATGTTAAATACCGTTATACAAAAACTTCATTTTCTTAGACTTCGTCCTCGTATTGTTGTCTGCGATCAGGGCTCCAATAACCGGAAAGCGACCACAGTGTTAGGAACGTCTAAATCGGAACCAAGATTTTATATAAATGGGAAAAATATACTTTTCTGTTTTGACCCGCCGCATTTGTGCGAGCGAGAGGAGAAAGAGTGATTTTTTACACTTGATGAAACAAGATAATACATTTATTGTTAATGAAGGAGAAATATCTTGGAATGACATTGTTGAAATATATAACATTGACAAAAACAGTTTGCGTTCACGTTATTTAATTAAAAGTACTGAAAAATATATTTATCCAAATAGCTTATCCAAATTATCCAAATCCACAAAATGAGGGTAAAGTATGCTGCACAAATATTTAGCAATGCCGTGTCAGCTGCTATTTTCACAGCGAAAGCAATGGGAGAATTGCAATCAGAAACTGCCACCAATACCGCCTTGTTTCTCATAGAAAAATTAACATCTTGTCAGGTCAATGATATCCTCCTGATTATATATTCTTGGGTTCTTTAATTCATTCTTGAGTGATGGCCGGTTCATCAATATATAATCAATGGTATAACCCTTACGTCTCTCAATACGGGTTTTCCTAATCTCAAAAGCAATAAACAACCAAACCTTTAAATTGAAATTTCACAACAATCCATGTCTACTCAAATAATGTGTTTTCGGTTTTTATAATCTACTTAGCCATTGATTATATAATATATAATAATAATTATAATAATTATAATAATAACAATATTATATAATATATAATCAATGGTACAGCTTACAATTGTGGTAATATAAATTAATTTGCTGCATCGCATCTGTTCTATTTCATTCATTACTAGTTTAGTCTGTGACGTACGTTTTCTTTTCAGAAAATGCCAGAGTGTGGTCAAATAAAACATTGGGTGAAACTAGGCAAAAATTTGTCAATAGATGGAGATTCTTTGTATTGTCGAATTTGTTTGAAACATGTAACTACACGTACGAAATATTTTATACATTTAATTTTATTTAAGGCGCTTAATGGTTTTGATGCCTTGTCAGCGCTATCAATAAAAAAGCACAAGCTGCCTTTAAGGATCCTGCCGTAAAATTATGCATAATTTTTATAAATACTCACCAGAAACAATTACCAATTTAGAAAAAAGACGGCTGACTTTATACGACTCTATGAAATTATTTCAAATGGTGGATGCAATGATTAAAAAGGTCCCTGGTGTCACAGGGCGAAAAGTAGCCGAAAATTTGCAAAATATAAAACAAAAAAATCCAGGCTACCTAATTATGCCAGAAGTGGCCACACCTCATGAGGATGGCGCTGCTGAGGATATTAAATTGACAATTAAAGAAACAACAATGTTAAAATATGCTCCGGTAACATCTATTGTCATGTGGAAAGATCTTTTTCACAATATAAAAACATATTGACCTATAAAAGGCAATATTTGTTACCGGAGAATATTGAAATATTTTTCAAAATTCAAATAAATATATCAATTTTTAATTAAATATTTTTAATCACCTCCTGTGGTCAAATAAAAATAATTGTAATGATATGTAAGTTTTTTAATACATTTTAAATGTTAAAATGGATTGCTTGTTTAAGATTTTGAGTGCTTTTTTTTGTCAAAATTTGTTGCCTAATTCCGTTGTTTTGGTGCTTTTTTGCATTTAATTTTTGCCTGACTATTCGCTCTTTAATCATAAGATTTATCTACATATATGAAACCTTTTATCCATTTCAGTCTGTGCTTAGAGAACCAGGAGTATTATTTTTCCTGATTGTTTTTTGAACATAATCTGACTCAGATTCATATTTAATGGAATTTCTTTACATCTCACATTATGGAATCTGTAGATACCAACAAATTTAATAAAACTTAAGGAGAATTACCGAAGTATAGTATTTTGTTTTCTCTGATATTTAGACAAAATTATTTTATGAAAGTGTGTAGGCTTTGAGGGTGGGTGTTATATTAATAACCCGATAATATTATATCTAAAAACCCGACTAAGAACACGGTGTAAAAACCCGATTAATATCGTTATTATTAAATTTATTTTTCCGTCTACCGTTTATTAAAAGGCCCATTAATGCATTATTTTTTCATTGGTAACTATGGTTACGAGCATAGGTGACACATTATTTTACCAATTGAAATTCTAGTAGCAAATTTTTGTCTCCTAAAAAATATTAAAATAATTTACGGTCAACGAAAAAATATTCTAATCTACTCGTGTGTTAATGGCGATTAATGATCTCGGCTATTTAAACAGTGTCAATTATTAATTGCCTTCATTAACATACACAGGGTGTTAGGTAATGTTCCGAAATAACTTGAAGGTGGTAAGGATAAAAATGACTATGACTGTTTTGGCTAAAACGTATTTTTTTCGTGAAATTTTTTTAAAAAGATACTCGGTAGATTAGGGACTGCTGGAGGTTGATAATAAAATTTTGCAATAATAAATATAGGTACTGCAGCGTCAGCGCTGACGTGCACTTGACATATTATATTAATCCAGCATTCCCTAAACTTTGGAGTACCGATATTATTGACCAATTGAAAGATTTTTACTCGAAAAAATACGTTTTAGCCAAAAATCCACCCTCAAGTTATTTCAGAACCAATACCTAACACCCTGTACTTATTTATTAAATAACTATTAGAACGTTCTCGTGTGAACTCGCCTCTCTGTTACCCAATTAAATTTGAATGATTTCCATGTGCCAAACGGATACAGTATAAATAGTAATAAATAATAGTTTGTTATATTTTTTGGTACGGCCCGGCAACGGTATCTACCCAGAAAAGTCATCACTGGCTCAAGCACATTGTTGCAAGGGAAGACTCGCATTTATTTATAACATGTTTTAAAAACATATACGCATACCTCTTAAGCAAATGATTTTATCTGACTAGAAAATTTTGAGAGTGTAGGCTTTCACGGACGGTGTTATCACCAGTGGTGATTTTTGTCGGGCTCGAAGACCGTGCTCTAGTAGAAGATATTACATTGGGTTAATAAGACAATTGACTTATATTCTACGACTGCGGCAGACATCATCAGTCATCACCAGTGGACGAAGAACGCTTCTTGTCTCAATCGCGACTGCAGGATTTTATCGGGGTCACTTGTCGAGTAAGCCCTTCGGGGCTCTCGCTAAATCCCCAATGGAACATCTTCCACTAGAACAAGGTCTTCGATCATGATAAGCACCGCCACTTTTTTTTACAAAAAAACGATTTCTACCATTAGGTGCAATTAAAAAAAATGGGTATGAACGCGTTTTGGTCGCCATAAAGAGTGAATAGGAATTTGAAAATGCAACGAAATGTGATATTTACCTGTATGGCCGTCGTCACGTGACAGGGGTTTAACAAATATATCACAGTACGCGATGAGAACTTGTACCCGATTTCCATGCCCCATATGAGGGACATCATCACCAGCAGCGTCCTGCGACCCCTGCGGTCCCTGCGGACGTAGACCACCGTCGGCAGCGCAATCTTGGAAAAGCTCTTCTTGAACAAACCGACGGCGAAGGCCAGCACGAACACCGTCTCGATCCGCCTCCATGTGGGGTTCATGAATTCCGCACATTCGGGTCCAGCATTACGGGGCACGGTTTTGTTAACGCCGCTGTATGCCCACTCCATCATTCCATCTAATTTCCACACTTCATTTTATTTCATTTCATTTTAAATACCGCTACCTTGTTTCGTGTGGACTTAATCCATAAGTCGGTGCTAAAATGGACGAGTTGGGGCTTCGATAATTATGAAGCACGTAGGAGTCGGTAGTTTAAGCATCCTGACGCAATTCACAAGTAATGGGTAATCGTCAGAATGCAGTCGGATTGATTGGAGCGAAAAACACGCATTGCCGAAGCTTGGTAAAGCTACACTAACTATGCGCCGTGGAGCTTTGGGCTTTGAGGTTTTTTCAGCGCGGCGACATCTGACGGTTTCAGGAGCGCGAAGGACGAGCTTGCAGGATGTGTTCGTAAATATGACTTTCGATTGATTTTATGTTGTTGTGCATATTTTACTAATTATTTATTTAGTTGCAGTCTAACAGTGCTTATTGTGTGCTAACACGCTCCTGCATATTTATGTCTTTATCGTTGTTCGTGGATTTTTTCGTTTAATTAAAATGTGGCCGTTGTCTTATTTACATTTGTATTTTTCATATTTCTTTCTATTGACCAGGACCGGTCACCAACTTTTCAATTTGATTAACTAGAGCCATGAGGGGCGTACAAAAAACGGGATTCAGAGTAGGCCATATAATCTTGAGATGAATAGAGTGCAGCAAAGTTTCGACCTTTAGTTATAGAAATTCGAAATTAACTTCTCTGTTGACAACCGTTTCGGACAAGACGCATACAGGGTGATTCACGTAGACCGTTCATTAGAACATATTCAATTTCCCGTAAAGCTGGACAGTTTAAATTAGGTGTATGATTATCATCGACTGTTCTGAATCGAAGTAAAATACTATCAAGATGGCGGCACTTCCGGTTATACCGGAAATTGACGTCAACTTTGTTATTTTAAATGGCAACCCCTTACTTTTATGCTCTCTTTCGTTTGGGCAAACAATTCTAAATAAGAAGCGCCCAGGTTGTCGGCACTTATCTCTCATAGCTTTTGAAATATTTAATTTAATGTTAAAATTAGGAAATACAACGATCTTTTTAAAAATTAATATCTCTTGAACCATTTGAAGTATTGCAATAATTTTTTTTCGATTGATTAGTATAACTTTAAAGAATAATTCTAGGGTACTTCTAATACATTTTCATGTCTCGGGTGGTCGTTGCGATTTCCTGAAAATTACTATAACAAAATGCCAGAAACTCAAGTTTTTCAAATCGCAACACCACAATCTAACAAAGGAATTCGATGTAAAAGTAAAAAATAACTCGACTTTTATAAAAGTATCATATGCCAGTTCTGCTTAATTTTCACGATATTTCAGATTTTCTATTAAAATGTATTTTTGTTTAAATTTTGATATGTGTGGGTGTGGAATAGAAAAAAAAATGAAGCGCAAACATTTGAAAATTCTCATTTGATTGTAGAGATAAATAATCAAAATCAATTTCGACTAAATGTCTTCGCTTTGCTAATGGATGGAAGTTCAATACTTCATGTATGAAGACAATTTAAATGGACAAAATTATCTCCAAATTTTGAGGGAAATTGTAGAACCATTTGTTGAAAATCTACCATTAGCCAGGGCACTTAATGCCTGGTATCAGATGGACGGAGCTCCGGCACACTCTATAACTGAAATTGATAAGCAATAAGAATTTATAGCAAATTGACATCATTGTTAGAAGACCGTTGGTTCGGGATTAGAGGCCCGTCATTGTGGCCGGCCAGATCACCCCATTTGACTCCTCTCGATTTTTATTTATGGGATCGTATGAAGGAAATAGTGTACGGCACAGCTATTTTAAATAAAGAAGATCTTAAAATAAAAATCGTTAGGGCATTTGATAATCTTGATCCAGCTGAAATAAGAAGAGAAATTCAATCTGTAAAAAGACGTGTCGTACAACCGTGGACAGTCAAGAATAACACTTTAGCCGGCGGGCGTGATGCAAATACCGACTCAATGACAATGTTTCATAGAGTCGGTATTTGCATGACACGGGTGTTATTCTTGACTGTCCACGGCTGTACAATGTATAAGTGAAAATTGTGGACATGTCGAACATTTGCTTTAATTACAATGTTGTACTTCAACAATAATTGATTATTATATTAGTTAAATTAAAGTTTTGTTCTACTTTCTTGTTTGTACTTTTTTGTTTTTAATTTACAAAATAAATTTATAGTAAAGATTTGATAAAAAGCATAATAATTTAGACATGCTAATTTCAATTGTTTAATTTAAATTTTTTTATTCCACAGCCTACACATATCAAAAGCTAAAGAGAAAATGCATTTTTTACAAAAAGTGTAATATCGCAAAAAATATCGAGAATTGGCATAACAAACCTTTATAAAAGTCGAGTTATTTTTTACTTCTACATTGAATTCCGTTATTAGATTGTGGTGTTGCAATTTGAAAAAATTGAGTTTTTGGCATTTTGTTTTTTTTTAACAAATTCCATCTCCAGATGACGGTTTAGACGTGCTGAATTATGTCAAATATCATGAGTTGTCGATATCAAAGGTCTACACCGTAAAAAAATAAGCTAGACTCCATGGTGTACTAAGAATTCATATTTTATTATTTAACTTTATAATTCACTTTACTTTCTACACAAAAAAAAGTTCTTGCTTTTCTCCTTCTTCTTATTTTTATATTGTGCAACGACCATTTAAGTTTTCTCTTGATATTCAGTATTGTGCTAAAATCGAATTTTTAAAAATAATTATAGAGGCTGATCACGTAGAAATTTAATTAGAAAATTTTGAATATCCCGTAAAGCTATTATATTAGCTAGCTAGCTAGCTATTAGCTATTATAGAAAGTTGAAATTGGGGGCATCATCATTATGATCATTCTGAATCGAGGTTAAATACTTTCAAGATGGCGGCATTTCCGGTTATACTGTAAATTGACATCAACTTTGTTATTATAAATGACAACCCCTATTTTTATGCACTCATTCAAGTGGGCACTTAATTCTGAATAAGACGCACCTAGATTGTCGGCACTTAATATTACCTCTCATAGTTTTTGAAATATTTTCAATTTAATGCTAACATTTGGAAACGCAAAGATATATTTAAAAAAGAATATATCTTGTATCGTTGCAGATAATACAATGTTTTTTTTATCGTTTTGCATAACCTCAGAGCAGAATCTAAAAGTACTTTTTATACAATTTTATTGTCCTAAAGGGTTGTTACGATTTTTTAAATATGAAAAACTTATTTTTCGCAAATAGCAACCCCACAGTATAGAAGCGTCATTCGATGAAGAATTAAAGAATAACTCGACTATAGAAAATGGAAAAAATGAATGGCAAATATTTGATTTGTTTGTGATCTTTTGTGATTGCGACCGTACAGTGGAAAGAACTTGCCGAGCATTTAACATGAAATATCCAGAATTGCTTCATTGTTATTAATTTACAAAATAATTTTATAGTAAAGATTTGATAAAAAGCATAATTCATATGACATGCATAGAACAGTAAATGACATGTTAATTTTAATTGTTTGATTAAAATGTTTTTATTCCACAACCTACACATGTGGAATATTGTAAAAACTTGTGAAAATTGGCATAACAAATATTTTTAAAGATCGAGTTATTTCTTACTTTTACTTCGAATTCCGTTATTTTAGGTTGTTGCATACGAAAAAAAAAATAGTTTTTGTCATTTTACAATAGTAATTTCAGGGAAATCGCAACGACCTCCTGAAACATTAAAAAGTATTAGAAGTACTCTCGAATTATCTTATGAAATTATACAAATCGACGGAAAGAATTATAACATAAAATTAAGAATATTTAAAAAACTATGGAAGGTAATCATCTCCGTTTTTTCGATTCACAGACATTTTATTGAACGATTATATCACTGCCAAGTTGTAAACGGAGCATAATTTGAACATTTCTGTAGTCTCAAAATGGTTTTCAACCATACCTTGATTTGCGTTTTTAAAATTGTTTGTATATTGCTTCCTTAAGCATAATTAAATAATTAAAATGTTAGTATTTGTGATAGTAGTTTTGTATTCTGGACTCGAAAATGTAAAATAGACGGAGTGAGCCATTTCAAAAATATGGTAAGCATTTTCGGTTGAAAGGAAACGTATCAAAAATAAATAAAATATTGCTTGCTACTACATATCCGTGACAAATTCGAAAAAAACCTTTTTAAATAACAAAGTTATGCGACCGTTCTGAGATTTTTACTAACCCTGCAAAAAGAACACTGGACTAACAAGCATTTTCAAGACATCGGGTTTTTGGTTGATATTAAAGAACAAAGAATATTTGTAAATTAGATTAATGAAACGAATCAAAGAATATTTTGAAAAATGCGCAAAACATACCAAAAGGGGCCACAGACTGTGTTTGTGCTGGACGGTTTTGTTCGACGAAGAAGTCTGTTCGATGAAAAACGACGCAAAACTGAAATGTGTAGTGACAGTTCTCCGGCTACACACTTCAGATTCGTTTTTGAACGAACAGACTTGTTCGTCGAGCAAAACAGGCCAACAAAAACGCAGTCTGTGGGCCCCTTTACATTTGAATCTGCCCTTGTGATTTGTACGCCGGCTGAAACTTACGGTCGGTAACAACAGATGGCATCAGGGAGTTGGGTTGTAGCGTCCAGGAGTTGTTGTACATATAAAAAATTACCGAAACTATTATTTCTGTTATTTATACATGTATACAATGATCAAAAAAATATAAAAATTTTAATTTTACTGACGAATTAATCATCAGTTCTTTGTTCCTATTTTTAGGAGAGCTGTCGGTAATATAGTTTCCTGTTTCTTACAGATTCTTATAATGTTACATGATTTTTGTAGTAAATAGTTTAGAAAGTTTTTTATAGTTTTTTACTAAGTTTATAAGCTGATTGTAACAGTGATCTTTGTTCGTAACTGTCTTCGTAACCTATGCAATTAAAATTTATAAATTTATACTATGCTTTGCAGGGGGGGTGCTTTTTTTCTCATGACCAGATCAGATCAGATGATTAGATGTCATTCGGTTCAGCTGTTTTGCAGTCAACTGTCAATGAGAGAAGTTAGGTTAGGGTAGCTATGGTGTAAGGTGGTGTTTGTGTATGAACATTGGAAAGTCTTCAAAATGCCCAGCTCCCTGTTGTTCGGTATTAACAATGAAGGCCGCATGCACACTCTCTCCACCACCGGCACCATGTGGCGAGAAATCCCGTACGCAGGCCAAGAATTCAAAAAACTGTCGGCGGTACCTTACTTCCTGTGGGCTTTAGGGGGCGACCACCAGATCTATGTATACGTCCACGGACTGGACATCCCAATAAGAGTACGTGAAGAGTCGTACGAGAACGAAGTACGTTTTTGCTATACTTGTGTCAATATAAACTAATTGTTGGAGCTTATAGAGGTGGTTACCTATCGAAGGTTTTTCCGCGCGCCTTCTCCCCACGGATCGTTTCCATTTTTCCAATGTTGACGGAACGGTTGATCGTAGTATCGACAAAATACGGCTGCCTTCGATGGCGTGGCAATGGGAAAGCGACTGGCAGCTTGAACTCACTTTAAATGGCCAGCCATTAGATCACCAAGGCTGGACTTATGCTGTTGATTTTCCGGCGCAGTACAACGCCAAGAAGCAGTGGTCCAGTTGTGTGCGACGGCGTCTGTGGGTGCGGTCCAGGAGGTACAGTGCTATGAATACGTGGTGTGCCATTGCTCCTCTACACAAAGACCCCACCAGCGTGAGTAAATTATACAAATTTGCTAGCTTTTCCAGTTGCCTCAAAGCTCATATTTTTGCAAAGATCAATTTTTATTTCTCATCAACTTTGCTGTTTGTATTTCAAAATTTGTGTAAGTGTTTATGATAAAAGTTGTATGTAATGTATGTAAATTTGTGGAGGGTAGTCTGAGCGACTTCTGGACTTAGGCCCCAGCTTCACTCCATCTGGGTCGATAGCCATCCTATTTGGGTGAAATACTTGACCACTGTGCCCATAAAAGTTATTTATACATAAAATTTATTGTTGGAATTTAAATCTTTATACGCAAACAAATTCTTATGAAATATTGGTATTGTCTTTGCTAAGAGTTGTTAACCAATTGATCCCTATTGCATTTCATACTATTTGTGATCGATCCTCTTGTTTGATGTCGTTTTTGCGAAAAATTGCATAAAAGCGCCATCCATAATAATTAATAATAATAATAATATTTCGTATTCAATTGTCCCAAAGAACTTGACTTTACACTGATGATCGAAAATTTTGTACAATCTGAAGAATTTCAAAACGGTTTCATGGCACTACTAGTAAGGCCTCTTCAGAACACTTTGTTTTTTAAGCATTTTGCCCTGTTTTTAAGGCATATTTATAAAAAAAATTAACAATAAGATTTTGCCCTATTTTTAAAGGTATATTTATAAAACAAATATTTCAAGGATTCAGCCCTGTTTTTAAAGACAGAAGCATACTATATAAACTCATGTAGATAACGATTTTAAGAGAAAATTGATATATTTTTCCGACGGGCTGTAAAATTGATGTAAAACTGTATTTATTTATTAAATTAGGTTTATATGCGAATTTCTTCTGTTATTAAGTTTGCACTATATGGGCCTGTTGAGCACAACAGTTCAAATTTAAAGATTTTACCCTGTTTTTAAAGATATATTATAAAAGTAACATTTTAACGACTTTGCTCGGTTTTTAGGAACTTTTTTAAAAAAGTCCAAATTATAAGCATTGTGTCCTGTTCTTAGGAAATATAAAATTCGATTTCGGCAATAAATTTCACCTTCGGAAAAACAGTTAAAATTTAAGGATTCTACCGTTTTTAAAGGTCTATTTAAAAAACAAATATTTCAAGGATTTTCTCATGTTTTAAAGGTATATTTAAAAAAGCAAAAATTTCAAGGTTTTATTAAATTTATTTGTAAAAAATTATACATTATTACTTCATTAATTTAATGTAATTAATTAAACGTAAAGCTTCATTTAGTCCATTCGGCTGGTCGTCAGTTTCAGACGACATGAGCTGGCCTTAGAATTGCAAGAATAAAACAATATAAATTGAAAAGTATTCTTAAAGAGGATCCAAATCTCCCAGAGCTCTTATAAACCGTGAGCAATCTTCCACGGAATAAAGTTCGATGTTAACGTGGGAAAAAAGCATGCAAATTTTCCATAAGAGGGTTTTGAGGGTTTAATTTCCTAATTTTCCAAAAGATTCGTCTGATTTTTTGGTATAGCATTCGTTGAACATTGCACTTGAAATTAACATCATTTGGGATTCATCCTAATAGTAGTTATTTAAGAAAAAAAACACGCAATTTTTCCATAGGAGGGGTTTGAGGGTTTAATTTCCTAATTTTCCAACGGAATCGTCTGATTTTTTGGTATTGCGTTCACTGAACATTGCAATTTAAATTTAAATGAACTTTCGGCAAATATAGTTCCAAAACTACTTTCTACAACGAATACTACGATTCATCGTAATCTTTGAGGCAAAAAACTAGGGAAAATGCTAAAATTTTGCCGCCTGCCTTTGTTAGATAAATAATCGATCTTTGCGACATCTAGCGGCCGTGAATCGTAACAAATGAAAAATTTCCCACCGTAATATATATCGAAAATATTGATTCTTTTTCATCTGGTGGTATAACTTACCTCAAATTGATAAAAAAAGTGTTTTTAAATTAGTTTCACAACTATTTAGAAGAATATACTGACTTAGATTAACAAGTATTGAAAAGATTTACACAATCAAAGATAAACTTAAACCAAAACTACTAAACACAAAAACATCTTATAAAATTAATGTATACGAAATTTTTATAATAATAAATATACAGGTGTTTTTTTAAAGCGGCCATTAGAAAATTTTTAACTTCCTATAGTGCTATAAATTTGAAATTGGAATACAGTCCAAATTGACCATTCCGAATCGAAATAAATTATTTTCAATATGGCGGCACTTCTGCTTATACCGGAAGTGGACGCCATCTTTGTTATTTTAAATGGAACACCCTAGTTTTTATTTAATTTTAGAATGCCCTCTTTCTTTTTGAGTATCTTACACCTATATTGTACTTATCTATCTGTCAAAGTTTTGGAGATATGCGCACTTTTTTACAAAATTTTGCAATTTCAGTGGTCTATTCAAAAAATGATTTTGCAGTAACCATTGGGAAAATGTACAAACTATTTTTTCCAGTTGATAGCGGAAAGATTGCAAAATTGTAGCCTGGCCTCAAAAGTAACTGTATCACATTCTAAGTACTTACAATAATTTAATAAAAATGCTCAAAACAAAATGTCAATATTTCATTTTTTTAAATGGCACCTACTAAATTTTATATAGCCAGTCGATAGAAAGTTAAATTTAAGGCAATATTGTATTAGCATGTCCTATACCTATCTCAATTACTTTAGGAGTTATTATGATTTATTTATATTTATTTATTTAATTATGAGGGTGTTTATTTAGTAGGCTGTGAACAATGTATATGACTGTCAACGTCGCCGTTTAAGTTGTAATAAATGGATTTGATGTAATAAATAGATTTAAGCGTAAGCATTTTCTTTTAATATTATTGTGTTTGGAATTTTTGGTACTGTCGTTTTATATTTTGTTTTTTTATTACAGTTCTGTTGTAAATTTATGGCCAAAACAGCACAAAAATAACCAATTTGCATAATTTCTCTAAGTCTGGAAAGACAGATTTAATCCCAAATTTTTAGCGGCTACTTGTCGTTATGCACGGGGAAATGCGGCAAAATATCCCAAAACCTTGATTTGGTTTTCTTTACTTCTAGGAACAACTTTAACTCTTTCTCTGGTGATATGTTTTATTCCTGAATGGATAAACTGATTCTGAAAACGGGAAAATTTTTGTTTATTCATTGGGGCTAGGTACGAATACTAACATGTCCTTTGAACGATTTTATCACAACTTCCGTAAATAATAAACAAATCTAAAATCAATACATTTGGGTAATTATCCATTGCACTCAATTATTAAAACAGATTTACAAGATAACTGCAATTTTTGCAGTAATATCAATTGTTTTACGTTCACAGCGTACTAAACACCCTCATGAATTATACTCATTTTCTAAATAAATCATAATAACTCCTAAAGTAATTGAGATAGGTATAGGACATGCTAATAAAATATCCCCTTAAATTTAATTTTATATCGAGTGGAGATATAACATTTGGTAGGTGCCATTTAAAAAAAATGAAATATTGACGTTTTGTTTTGTGAGTTTTTATTAAATCATTGTAAGTACTTAGAATGTGATATAGTAATTGTTGAGGCCAGCCGACAATTCTGCAATCTTTCGGCTATCGACTGCAAAAAACAGTTTATACTTTTTCCCAATAATTCCTGTGAAAAAAATTTTTGAATAGACCACCGAAAATGCAAGATTTTGTAGAAAAGTGGGCATATCTCCAAAACTTTTACAGATAGATAGGTACAACATAGGTGTAGGATACTCAAAATGAAACGGGGCATTCTAAAATTAAATAAAAACTAGGGTGTTCCATTTAAAATAACAAAGATGGCGTCCACTTCCGGTATAAGCGGAAGTGCCGCCATATTGAAAATATTTTACTTCGATTCGAAATGGTCAATTTCGGCTGTGTTCCAAATTTCAAGTTTATAGCACTGTAGGAAGTTAAAAAGTTTCTAATGGCCGCCTTAAAAAAAACACCTGTATAGTATATTATATAATTGTAATAGTATAAACAAGATTCGAAAGTAATATTCGGACAAAAATTAATAACATTATTTAATTATTAATTAATTGGAGGTTCATTGGAGTCACTTGTTGAATTAGCTCCTCGGTGCTAATGGAACTTAAAATGGATGTAGATGCCGTATCTGTAAACAATTATTATACAACATAGTATAAACTGCAAAACACATTGCATTTAAATGAATCAACCGCATCTACTACTACTACACTTAGCAAACAAAACCAACAAAATAAAGCTAACCATCAATGACACACATTAAATTTTTCGTTCTAACTATTTTCATAGGTGCTTGTAAAGTAAAAGTAACTATATTAGAAATTAAAAACTGGTTAGAATGTTACGTACCCCACAAATACTCTAATTCTGGCAATGATGTTCAGTCCTAAAGGGTAAATTTATTAGAGGTCTTTCAAAGCGTTGCGGTAATGTGAGTCCGGTTGTATGTACGCAGTTATGAACATCCATTCAGACGCAATTCGTCAAAAGCGCTTACTGGTAATGCGTCATTCACAGGTTGTATTATTATCATTTCGTTGGTAATTTGAACACGGGCATTATACTGACGATGCCCTCTAAATTGGACCCTGACGTTGTTTACTCGCATTTTGTCTGCTTTTTGATGTTGGATTCGAACCCACTCCTTTATAAAGACTCATTGTATCTGAAAATTGAAAAAAACAAGTGTTTTTCACAGATTTACAATTTGATGTGCGTACCTTTACCCATAGCTGGTTGACGATATACGCGATAACGATAATGAAAAGGTAACATTAGTAGCAAAACGTAGACGACTCGTGGATCATAGATGGACCAAAGAGAAATATAATAAGTCATTTTGGCTATAAAGTGAAATATAAAGTCAATTCCTATAAATATTATGGCGGAATGAGCTTAAGGGTAACCGTTTTCAGATGGCGCATTGATCGAATTTTGCGGCAAATTAAATAATCTCTCTTCTTTTTTTAAGTAGTAAAAATTCTATTATTATATTTTAAATATTTTATGATTTATTCTACAAATCTAATTTTTTACATTAGTTTTTAGGTTTTTTTAAAATAAGTTTTGTGGAATAAATCATAAAATATTCATTATTTATATAGCATAGAATAAACAATTTTATAAAAATCAATTTATTATATTACATAATTTAAATTAAATAAAGCTATACCCAAAATGTTACAATTACATTTCTAAGATTTGGTATAATAATTACACATATGATAATAACCTCAAGTTATTATTATAAATTTTTTACTTGTTCTAACAGTTTGATTTAACTGAAATTTTGATCGATTACTTACCTAACCCGGTAATTTTTCTGTTTGAAGCCCACACGATTTTTGCGCGTTTTTTTTTACCAAACCATTGGTGTAAGATCAACCTCAGGCGTGACTTAAAAAAACGGGAATGCGCTCCGCTTCGCTCCTGACAAAGACCTAAGACCGACGCATAGACCCACTCATTTTTAATATCAAAGTATCTTTTACAACAGCGCAAATGTGTTGTCATTTAGTCGTGCCAGAAAGATTTGTACGTCTAGTGAAACCACGTAGAGGCGACAACGTTTTCACCTGGATGGGAAATGGAATGGATCGTTAATGGGAAATGATGGTTAGTGTAACTGAAATACTTGTCTAATGAGGCACACCTGGATACAATTGTGAAGCAATTTTCCAGAATGCGTGGAATCTGTCCCGATGATCCTTAAATTGCTTATAAAACAAGCACTCGCATAAATAGCCCTCATAATACTCCTTCTTGCGGCCAAAACGCGGAACCAATTTTCGGACTTCCACCCACGTGCGCTCGATGTTTTTAGTGTGGGCCCCTGTGTCCGGATCTACAAAATGCAGCGAATGATTTACGGTTAAATGCTGGAAGTTTTCCCGTGTCAAATTGTTGTACGCTTTCCAGCAATCACTAAAGATAGTTGTTCCTGGTTTTATTTTATTTTTAATAATGTCGGTTAGAGTTTCCGAAGATCTATCCTCCACCGCAACTAAAAAAAACTTCTTAGATTCGCGCTCGATTCCGCCGAAAACCCACTGCCCTTCCAAGCAGCGTCCCCGATTATATTTACGTTTCCCAATCTTGGCCTCGTCGATCTCCACATTTTTTCCCGGTCCGCCTATCATTTCACTATTCTCGACGGCCCAAAAAATAAAAACTTCCCGAATGAATGAAAAATAATCAAGTATAGTGGACGAAGCGATTCCCGTTTCACGCATAATGAATTGACATCTTGGAGGTGGCCTGGTTAGGTACAAAAATACGACTTCCGCTATTACTGCGAGTTTCAACGATGTATTTTCAAAAAACGTATTTTTGTAGACACTAACGCAAACGTTGCACTTGCGCTTGTTTTTCTTATTTGCTACGCGACAGCGAAAAACAAAATTTCCGTGAAGTGTAACGTCCAAAATTCGACCGCATTTTGGACATTTATGGTGGCAAGGAATGTTACCATGGCGATTAAAAAAACCTGTAAGACGTTCTTCCGACCGAAGAACGTCGTAAAACTCCTTATTGCTCATCTGGCATCCCTCACAAGTTCCGAATCCGCAAGAAAGAGCATATGGGGGATCTTCCAGACGAAACGAAGACGTAGATGGACCTTCCATTTGGCACAAAGACCGCACAAATATTGAAAACAAAATAATCAGACGCACGAGACAAAAATGCACGCACACCAAAAATGGCTGACTAAATGTCTTGAACAAAGAGCCCTTCCTTCTCGAAAATTGTAAGTGGCTTTGGTTTTTCCGACCAATCATGAGGAAGCGTCAGGGTCCGAGAGTTAAAGATAATATTTACTTACTTTATTCTAGCAAAGTTAAAGCGCTAGTATGGCTCATTTAATTTAAAAAAATCCACAAAGAAGATACATGCCTCTTACCTGGTATTCTCGGTGATAATAAAGTCACAATCAACAGGTAAATGCGAGGGGCTTGCAACGAGACTATGCGTCTGCGCAATAGGTGGCCAT
Organism: Eledona agricola; assembly: GCA_964023215.1. Classification (NCBI taxonomy): domain Eukaryota; kingdom Metazoa; phylum Arthropoda; class Insecta; order Coleoptera; family Tenebrionidae; genus Eledona; species Eledona agricola. The sequence goes on from OZ026854.1 coordinate 14,532,721, forward strand.
AGACACACTTTTTTTCCCAGGGTTTTAACCGCCACGCGCAATATATTTAAATCCTCCATCTGTGTGTGGCGGTGTTGTCGCTGCGTTAAGAATTGGCGGTCCGTGTGGGCCGTTATTATCCTTTATTAAATAGATCGAATTTATTTGTTATTCGGCGTATATAATAATTTTAAGATATATGCAATATAACGTGCGAATAGCTGGGTTTACGATTAGAGATTTTCTCATTGCAATTTAAACAAAATAAGTTAAAAATGTATATATTTATTTGTGAACTGTGTTGTGGATCGGCGTGTGGCGTGGCGTTTTAAAATTTTACAACATTCCACGCGCCACGCAAAACCGTCGGTTAAAACGCTGGATGTCGCCCATAAACACACACTTTTGCGTGCGGCGCGCAAAACCGGCAGTTTTAACTGTGTGTTAGTGGCCGAGGTTGTTAAGAGGAACGCCACGCGCAAAACCCTGGCAAAAAGTGTGGCGGTTAAAACGCTGGGAAAAAGTGTGTGTCTATGGCCGGCTAATGGCAATATAACGGGTGTTCAAAAAGAAAACGAGGCTGCGTTGGCCATGGAAAAACTTTGTGCATCAATTTAGTGTAGCAAAATTTCGAACTGTCAGTGTCAGATAGTTTTTAGGTTGGGTTCTTTGTTGACAATGGTTTCGTATACGATGCATTTAGTGTTTTCATTATCAAATTCATCTCCAGACGCCAATTTCGACTTCTCGGTATTTCATCTGCGGTGTACGGTGTTTTGTCTATTACACAAACAAAATCAGTTCGTTCGTTCGTGTTCGTTTGCTTTAGCGTTTGTAAAAAGACAGGTGACATTGACGCTACAAATTTTATGTTGGTTTTGAGTTTTGTTGTCGATAGAGTCAGAAATAAACAGGATTGATTGGCAGTTACATACGTAATGTAAGGAGGATCGATTGGATTCTACAAAATTATGTGAACACATCAACTGAATAATTTCAAACACACATGTCTCAGTATGAAAAATTCGAGAAGTTTACGAACACGGCCAAAATTATCAAATATCTCGTAAATTATGAATTTTAGCTATAGAACAACCTTAATAAAAAACGTAGCCAGAGTCCAGACGCATTCGATGGCATACAAAAATATAGGGGGTGCCATTTAAAAACTAAAGTTAAGCTTATTTAAAAATAGTATAATTTAACATGAATTATTGCAGACCCTGTAGAGTAAAAATGATATTTTGCATATCGAGCGTAAAGAGCAATCCTTTCTTCATATTTCTGCCACGACCACGACCTCTCAGTAAATTTTTTAGTGAACCTCTGTAAATGTCAAAAAATGTGAAAAAAAAAATTGTTATTTGATAACAGTGGTCCAAAGTGTAAAATACCTTATATCGCCATAAATCTAGTTCAAAATGGGTTCTAATAGTGAAATCAAATGTAGGTGGTTCTATTTGAAAAAATAAAGTTGTGTAGCTTTTGTGAGTTTTGGAACAGGCTGTATACGTTAAAATATTTTTGGGTTGGGCAGCCTGACAAACGATGTATAAATTGTTTTTAAAAAATTGTTGTATCTTACATGGTTTAGAAGTTATGGGCCGATCCCGCACTAATGACTCATCCTGTATAATAACCCCAACTAATTATTATATGTGTAAGTTATACCTATCTTAGAAATGTAATTGTTAACATTTTGGGTATAATTTCGTTTAATTTAAATTATGTAATATAATAATAAATTGATTTTTATAAAATTGTTTGTATGATTTGTACATAATGAAGGAATATTTTATGATTTATTCTACAAAACAATTTTTTACATTAGTTTTGTAGAATAAATCATAAAATATTCGAAATATAATAGCGTTTTTTCTACCTATAAAGAGAGGAGAGAATATTTAAATTTGCCGCAAAATTTGATCGATGCGCCATCTGAAAACTGTTACATAATTAGAAGGTCGTTAAAGGTCATTCCGCCAAATATTTGCATTGAGTCAGTCATCTGGAGTAATCTGTGTTATAACGATCTTCTTCCTGATTTTGGACCGTGTTCCATTTGAAGTTCCATTAGAGGGGGTGTAGTGAACGCTCCGAGGAGTTGGTAGTTGCAATGTGGAAGAGCTCAAAGTGTTCTCTTCGCTGTCACATTCGCGACTGTCACATTTATATTCTGCGTAGTATTTTCTATACTCTAACGAACTCTAAGCAGCTCGCTTTTATTTCCGAACGCTTGTTACATCACATTTCTGAGTCCACCTGCTCACACTAGTTTGTATAATGTATTTGACTATGTATTTGTATGTGGTCAGGAACCATTCCTAGACGTATCTATCGGGGGGCAAACCATTGCCGGCGCCGAATCCGGAACGATGCTGGTCTGGGCCGTGACATCGCACAACCGGGTCATGTTCCGCACGGGCGTCAGCACTAAATCCCCCGAAGGAGCCCGTTGGAACCCCGTGCAGGTGCCCCTGGGTAGCGAAATAACACAAATCAGCGTGGGCCCCACCGGATTAGTCTGGGCCGCTCTGCTGGACGGTCGCGCTCTGGTCCGAGTGGGAGTAACGCGCGACTCGCTTTCGGGGGACTCGTGGGTGGAAGTGCGCGGTCCCGGAGACAACCTCAAGATCAATCAGCTGGGAGTGGGCACGTGTGCCGTTTGGGCCGTGACGCAGACGAAGCAAGTGTGGTTTAGAAAGGGGGTTAAAGGTGATTGTGCCGGTATTAGTGAAGAGTTGGCGGCGGGTTGCGGCTGGGTCGAGATGGTGGGACGCATGGCTCAGATTAGCGTGACTGCGAATGATCAGGTCTTCGCCGTCGGCGCGGACGATCGCCTTGTGTACTTCAGGAGTGGAGTTTGCGGTTCCGATCTGACGGGGAAGCGTTGGAAGGCGCTGCACGCACCTCTTCAAGTCAGTAGGGCTAGTAGCAACGCTAGTCTCAATAGAGATAAGCAGCTTCATCGCAGCTTCAACGCTTTGGTAAATAACACAAGTCCTTTCAGCAACATTCAACGCACTAACCCGTGTACTAATTTTATAATTGACTTGGCTTTTAAAGCAGAATGTACAACCGGCTTGAGTGATTGTCACCAATCTAGTTTCCATGCACCCATCTCTACTTACAAAAGGGAATGTTTTATGGCACTGCAGATAGACGTTGGGTTTGAAATTTGTAATGTTTACTATTTCTTGGTTTAGGTCTTATTTTAAAAATAATTCCTGAATATCCATCGAGTCGTTGAGTAATTTGCTACGAATTATAAGAGAAAAAACCAAATGTCCTGGTCCTGAACCTAAAGGTGTAGAGGAGAGACGCAGTTTTTGCTGCTTTTGTTGTAACCCACATTGGTGAATAGCATTAAATTTTAAATGTAAATATGACCGGATCAGAAATCAACGGAGTTGTTGAAATACACTCCGCGCCAAAATAGTCGCATAATTATGGTTTACATAATTCCAAAGGATAAATTAACAAAATAATATTATTTATTTATATAATGATATAAACATTAACTAATCAACATCAAAAAATAATTTATAAGTCAAAATTAACAAAATAAAAAATTCTTTGATTTTAAGGAAATAGCTTGTTAACTGTTAGTAGCATGTATTTCCCCCGTGGGCTCTTATGACAGCCTGAATCCGTTGAGGCATATTGTTAATAAGATTGTCAATGTAATTCTGGTCTATGTTGTCCCATTCTTGGATCAAAATTTCTTCGAGCGTTATCCTGCATTAGGACAAAATTATCACCTATGTATGTCGCAAACGGAACTACATGTGGTTCCAAAATGTTTATTAAGAACGTGCGAGCAGTTAATTTTGCTCTTGGTGGAGACACTAGCTCTGTATGGGCTCCCCAAGCAATGCCTCCCCACAATATTACAGATCCTCCACCAGAATGAACTCGAGGAACAAAATTTCACTGAAGATATCGTTCTCCTGGCCGGCGATAAACTGGCATGCGACGGTCTGATGAGTATTGAGTAAATCGGGACTCATCAGTAAACAGTACATTACGCCAATAGTCAACTTCCCAATTTTGATATTTTTGATATTCCCGAGCAAAGGCAAGTCTAACTGTTCTGTGTCAAGGAGTGAGAAGAGGAGCTCTAGCAGGTACATGGGCGGTAATTTCATGTTCCCTAAGACGTCGACGAACGGTTTGAGTATAAATTCGGACATTTGTTGCATCGAAAAAGTAATTTTGCATCATTCTTGCGGTGAAATGTCGCGTTCTCAAAGTCATTAATCGTAAACTTCTGTCATTTCTGTCCGTTGTAGCTCTTGGGCGACCTTGTCCTCATCTTCGATCATATCCTCCTGTTTCCCTAAACCGGGCAGAGGCTCTAGACACCGTTGATTGGCTCACTCCAAATAGTTGAGCCACTTCTTCTTGAGATCGGCCCATCTCCAATAAAGTCACTGCTCTAACAGTTTCATCGTGTGTTAGGTAACGGGTAGCACGATTTCGGTTAGCCATTATTAGAATTTGACACTTTTTCACTTAATTTACTAGAATAAACTTAACGAAAAGAACCGTCTAAAGTGAGCATCTTACAATTTTACTAAAAGAAGATACTCTTAACGTTTTGAAAAAAGCCCAAGATAGCATAATTGGTGTTAAAAACAATTCTTTTGACAACTGTGTAAAGAAAATAATTAAATTTGGAGTATTTCCAAAATAATAACAATATGCGACAATTTTGGCGCGGAGTGTATATTTCGCTAGTATAACGTAAAAAGAAAAAAATTATACATAATTCTACATTGGTAACGTAATGGAAAATACTTAATCGGTATTATTTTAGTCACATGCAAAGTGTATTGATCCGTTATTTTATTCTGTTGTTTAACAAAAACACCGCACCATCTGTAATAATGCTAAATGCTCAGTAAATTAACAAAACGCAGGGTATAATATGCTAAATGTTCATCAATAAAATAAAACATTTTGTGGCAAAATTAATCATTCCGTCATAAACATTATATTGTAAAATAAATCCATTTTATAAACTATTATCTATTAATTAACAATAATTTGAGAAATATTTAAACATAGAAAGTGTACATTCTATATTTAAATATGAGTTATAAAATTAATTTATTTCAGTTAACACATAACATAAAATTTAACAACACAAAATAAAAAATAGTAAAACATAACGATTATTATAAAATAAAGCAGACAGAAAAAAGTATTTTTTGAATAAATTAATATTTCTTTTTCAACTTGGCGAACGGATAATCCAAACAAACGGACGTTAAAACAATGCAGTAAATTATAGTAAATATTATACAATGCGTCAATTTTATTTACCTATTGTAATAGAAGAGTTGTTTTCGCGTTTGAAGGTCGATCTCGACACTGTTTAACTCCATTTCATTTTCCGAAAATTTTATTTTTAACGAGCTAAATTAAAAATATAAACCGAGTATAAATTACAATCTAAGAAAATACAATATTTCATCTTGCAAATCTACAAAAAACACTGAATGTTTTCTACATTTAATACTGGGCATTTAGTATTTTTTACCGCACGAAATGATACCAAATAATCACTCTGTATATAGAAAATTAAGAACAAACATCCGCCAAATTAAAATGTTCTTTTACTATTTTTTATTGTTAAATGTTATTTAGAATGTATTTACTATATTAAAGGATCAATACACTTTGCATGTGATAGAATAACGAGCGTCTCATTAATTTTGATAAAATATTATAACCCTCTTTTGATCAAAGAGTTTGTTTTATTTACTACACATGTTAATGGTGAACTAATTTGATTATTACAAAAGATCATTTTCCATTCATTACATTACAAAACTCACATTTACCATTGTAGAAATACGTATTAAATTTTTCTTTTTACGTTATATTACCGAAATATATTTCTACATTTATATATTATTACATATATATTACATAAATATATTTCTGATATGTTCATGTTTACATTTAAAACTGAATCCCATTCACATACTCCCAGCGCTGTGCGGAAGTAAGATTACTCTAAAATGGAAATAGATATCGAGATGCGGTTTTCGAAAAAAAGTACAATTCATTTAAGAGAACAGTCTGAAAATATCTGCTTATATACAGTGTGTCCACATACAGAGGGCGCATCAAAGTTAGGTTTTTTAAATGGAATACCCATTATATTATGCTATTTTCGGATTCCTTATTAAAAAATAATTATACTTTGTATAACTTGTTATGGACCTAACTTCAGTTGTTTTTCTATTATTTGACATTTAAACCAACAAAAGCCCGTTCTTTGAAAAATCGCTGCTTCCTAACTGTAAATATTAATTATTGTAAATAAAATAACGGATCAATACACTTTGCATGCGAATAAAAAACCAGGCGTTTAATTATTTTTGATAAAGCATTATAACCCTCTTTTGTTCAAAGAGTTTGATTTATTTACTACACATGTTAACGGGATCGTAAGAACTAGTTTTGATTATTAGAAAAAAGTATTTTCCACTACGTTACATTTACAAGTGTAGAAATTCGTATTACATTTTTCTTTTTGCGTTTTACTAGCGAAATATTTTTATACGACTTCGTTGTGTTCTGATAAAGTCATGTTTACATTTAAAGCTGAATTCCATTCTCATGTAGCATTCTCTACACTTTTAGGTTCAGGACCAGGACATTTGTTTTTTTTCTCTTTCAACGATTCGATGGACATTGAGTAATAATTTTAAAAATAAGACCAAGACCAAACCACAGATTACTACAGAAGGCCGACTCAATGCAAATTTTTTGGCGGAATGACCTTTAACCTTTAGGGTAACCGTTTTCAGATTGGGTGATTACCAAAATTTCTAATTTTTAAATTTTCATTTTTTCTCAAAACTATTGTTATGTAACACATTATAAATTTTATTGTTTTATACGCAAAAAACCATGCTCTTTAAAATGACGCAATAAAAAATTAGGGTTGCCATTTAAAAAAAATTCAAATGACGTCATGGCCTTGAAAGAGATGACATAACAAAGCAAATTTTTATGTCAGAATTGGCGCATTTAAAATTAAGAATTCACGTGTCCAAGCGATTTTTTCTGTCGCTCCCTATAAAAAAGTTATCGAAATAGTTCCAACCTTTTGATCCACACTGTATGTATAGAAAAGAGATAGTTCCGGACAAAATCGCCCTATGAAGTTATTCATCTGGAGTAATCTGTGACCAAACCGAGAAATAGTAAACATTACAAATTTCAAACCTTGCAGTGACATAAAACATTCCCTGGTATAAGTAGAGATTAGTGTTTGTTAAAATCGACAGCATGGAAACTATAGACTTGTCAAATATTAGTAGATCCGGTTGAAGTTGAAACATAATTTTAGGCTCCACTGTGCCAGTTGTAATCTCGTTGTTTCAAATCTTATAGTTAGCTTTGAAATAAAGTGAAATTGATACCAGCAGAGCCGCCCCAACAGCATGTGCGAGCCGTCAACCATTTCCGAATGGGACGACCAATGCCATTCCGCCCCGACAGCCCCCACGTCGCTTCCTGTAGGCGACCTGACCACCAAATACGAAACTCAACCAAAGAACCCGAAAGCGTGGAGTCCGGTCCATTCGGTGGGCTCGATCGTCGGCACCGAAGTTCACCCCGAAGTGGACGAGAGCGTGTGGAGCGACGGAAGTCGCGAGTCTTGCATTTTCGCAGAGGACGAGGAGCTGGGCTGGGCCGAGTACGAAGCGCCGTGGGCGTGGGTGGAAGCGGGCGCTTGCACCGTGGACCCCAACCAGATGCCGAACTGGTTTGCGGAGTCTGGGGGTGGCGCCAATAACGGCGAAACAGGGGAGCCTTGGCGGTTGATGATTTTGCAAAAGCTGCAAATGCGACTTCCCAGTGAAAAGTACAAGAGTTGGCAGTTGGCAATAGACACGACGTCGTGTGTGCATTCAGGCGAGGCGAGGGTGAGCTGGGGATTCCAACCGTTCGTCGACTGTGTCCTGGAATTGGAGTGGGTGCAAACCGCTGGGACTTTGAATGTCCTGAATCCGGACGGTGCCAGCACTATGGTAAGTAGAAATCAAATAGATGGCGCTATAACCATAATACGGTTTTTTAATTAAACAAATTGTCACTGGATGGCGCTTTTAATTAATCTAATTGTCAATAGATGGCACTATTATCAAAAAACGGTTTTTAATCATTTTCAAAGTATGTAACATTAACATATTGAATTGTTTGTTTATTTTGTCGCATGTAGCGGTGAAGGTAATCTTCAAAATGATGGCTCAATAATTGGTTTTGATGATGTATTAAGGGAGATATGGCGTACCGACTAAAAACACCTTTGAGTAATAATATGTAGAGATAATATAGCTGAGATCCTACAGTGGCTCTATCATGCATTACCTTCCTAATTCCTTCAATTCATCTTACAGCAGTCATACACCTCTTCCTTATATTTTGTGGTATGTATTTCAATGCTCAAGTTGGCCAACATTCTTCTTCCGTCCTCCTTACGTGACCATACCTGAGTAAGCTGTCTGATCTCTATTCTGTCGACACTAGTATACACTCTTCCCGTTCGTCTCCTTATTTCTTCGTTTGGTATGTGTTCTAGTTTAAATATTCGGCTCGCTCTTCTTAGGAAGTCAATCATCGTTTCTATCGTCTTTTTTGTCTTTGTTTGACATTTGCCAACATTCCGAACCGTATGTTAGAATTGGTTCTACGATACCTTTGTAGATCTTTACCTTTGTGTTTAGTTTCACATTATTCGACTACAGTAAAGAGTTTAGCAAGCGAATTGTTTTACAACCCTGTTGCATTGTATTCTCTATATCCTTTTTTGATGTTGCCTCCTTTGATACAATGCTTTCTAAATATTTATAATCTTTACACGTTTTTATTTTCTGAGTTGCGGATCTTGTTATTGCCTCTCGCCTATCCTAAGATATTCAGTTTTTGTCACGTTCATACTTAGCCCCCATTTTTTATATTCTTTTAAATTTCTCCGCGGCTTCTTCATCACCGGTTACAATCACACTCGTCAAACAATGGTCCTCATCCATCTGAATTTCCATTCCTGCAGTTCTCCCTTTCCAGCTTTCTAGTGCTTCCTAAATGTATAAAATATCTTAAATAAAGTTCTCGGAACAAAATCCCGATTTTTAAGTTAAAGTTAAAAGTTAAGTTAAAAAGAAAATAGGTATTCTTACAAACTGCACATCACTGAAAAGCTTATCAAAACCGTTATGGCATGGTATAAATATATACAGGCTGTTCCATTTTAAAAAATCGGGCTTTGATCATTTGTAATTCATAATTTGCAAAAAATCGTAGTAAGCGTTAGAACATTCCTTTGCCACTCGGCAATATATCAAACATTGTCTAAAGCCTAAAGCTTTGAGGGAAAAAATCGGTAAGTTTTTAAGTTTAGAAGTTATGCATTTTTGAACGGAACCTTATATCTGGAAATTTTCGACAAAAAACTGACACACATCAAAAAGTCTGACAGATCCGTGAAAATGACTAGTAAATATTACGCAGAACTTACTAAGTAATTCAAAATTAAATCAAAATGGGGTGGATCCATATAAAAACATAATTTTGGTGTTTTTATCATATTTTGACACCCTATATATGAACTAAAATATTTTTTAAATGTTCAAGAAAAGCGCACCTATCATCCGAAACTCGAGTAGCAAAAAAGTTATCGAGCTTTTACGGAGCTCTGGGTCACCTGTACCATTGTTTAAGTATATTAAGTATATACTTAAACAATGCCTGTACATTCCAAATTGCTCGAACATACGTCCTATTGAGGATATCGTTGTTTCAAAAAGCTTTTTCCAGGTCTATGAATACCAAGTGGGTAGATAGGTTCCTAGCTTTCCGTTTCTCCGTTATTTGTTATAGTGCAAATATGTTATCTACACATGATCTTCCCGCGCGGAATCCACTGTGTTCTTCTATTTCATTTTCAAGTCTCTTCTACAGCACTCTGCCGTATCATTGTGCTGTCACGTTTAAGCTCTATAGTCTTTTCATAATATTTATTTTTATCGGATTATTATTACATTATTAGCCACATCTAGCGGCTCCATTGTTGGTGTAACTGTCAGTAGAAATATGCAGTTAAATTATTGTGTTATTTGTTTATTTGGTTGTACATTGTACAAAAAGAATGGTTTGCAACGAGTTTCAAAATTTTCTCATGACACATAAAGTCCGTGACTAAAATGCTGTTTTTAAAACTTGTTACGAAACCTTGTTAAACTTTTGCATATTTTGATAATTTTCGTTTATGACTTGATGCGTGTTTTCTGGTTATGACCGAAAAATACCTTTACATTTTGAAGTTACCCTAAACATTTTGCTAATAGTTTAAATTAAAGGCAAATAATGCAATTAAGTTTGGTATAGTGCCGTTTGTCATCGTAATCTTTGATAATTTCCGTTTATGGAACCGTTCAAATATCACAAAATCGTTTGTCACCACCACAGATTACTCCAGATGACTGACTCAATGCAAATATTTTGGCGGATTGACCTTTAACAACCTTCAAATTATGTAACAGTTTTCAGATGGCGGATCGATCAAATTTTGCGGCAAATTTAAATATTCTCTCCTCTCTTTATAGGTAGAAAAAATGCTATTATATTTCGACTATTTTATGATTTATTCTACAAAACTAATGGAAAAAATTGTTTTGCAGAATAAATCATAAAATATTCCTTCATTATTTACACGTCATACAAACAAACAATTTTATAAAAATCAATTTATTATACTACATAATTTAAATTGAACAAAATTACCCAAAATGTTAACAATTTCTAAGATTACTTACACATATGATAATTACTTGGGGTTATTATATAAAAATGGAAATTTTGAAAGACTTGCCGGACAACCAATAGAGCAACTTGGCTTACTTCTTCAAATTCATACACAAAAATAAGGAATAATGAAGCCTAATATCTAACGATGCCGAAAAGTGTTTTTTGTAAACCCTCCACTTTTGCTTTAGATTGCAATTTTGAACATTTAGAGCATCTTGCCACAGTTTCGCTCTAGAATTATGTAATTAGATTTCCTGAATTTGTTCTATTAATAAAACATCGTTACCTTTCTTCACTTTTTGGAAAACAATGCAGTTTCTCCGCTTAGTTTTCACCAACACCACAAATAATGTAAAAAATACCCATCTTTTGCTTAAAATTTTTCACAAATTCAATCGACAAGCAAGCTTTGACATTTACTGGCTTGATTATGATTGCAGCAAAATGCTGTTTTTAAAATATTAGTCAGAACGCTTTTGAAAAAACACGGAATTGTACATTGTTCAATTTAAAATAGTAAAAACATTGGGCCTTTTATTTGAATTTAAATTAAAATTGTAGTGACATCTAGCGGTCGTACAAAGTATTAGCTGTGGTATTAGTAACGACTACAGCGCCTCTACATTTGCTTATGGTATCTGTGACAAAGATGTCATGCGCCTAGTTTCAATGTGTCGAAAAGAGATAGTTCCGGACAAAATCGCCCTATGAAGTCAGTCATCTGGAGTAATCTGTGGTCACCACGTTTAATAACTGACTAGGTACTGACTTGATCCGAAAATGAAGTTTTCTGGTTATGACCGAAAATAGCTATAAATTTTGGAGTTACCCTAAACATTTTCCTAATAATTTAAATTCTAAGGCAAATAGTGTAAATAAGTTTGGTCTAGTGCCGTTTGTCATCGTAATCTTGATTGATGGCGCCTATCCATGTAGGTAAATTATGTTTCTGTTTTTTTTTGGATTAGGTCAGTATATTATGAAGCATGTCCTCGGTATGTTTCAAAATACATTCTTCATCATGGTAACCCCATAATTTGAAAATAATTCTTTTAATGTAGAAAAAAATCACTTAAAAAAATTAATTGAGTTTTAAAGAGTTACTATGATTCTAGATTATTTTTAAAAGCTATCTGTGAAAACCGCACAGAAATCGAGTGAGAAATGAAGGAGAAATTTGCAAAATTCCGGTATCTCCACTAGACAATCCTCTTAAGTGGGAAGACAGATTAAAAATGTATCAATGAATTTTACATTCGGAACACTTAACTACTGTGTAATCATTTCTTGTGCCATAATGGCCGAGGAAGATTCGTGGGTAACAAAGCATTTTCAATGCATGTATTTGCGCCAACTTGTTTCTCTGATAGGCAAACCACTATCGAACACGCTTTTGTAGAATCTTTTCAGTTTGAACGACATCACCTGCGTGCAGTGCTGCAGCGAACCAGGAAGTCCGAGACTGGCCGTACACGTGCCCAGACACTCCCCGCCTCTGTTGCGGTTTCAGTTCAGCAGTGACTCCCAGCTGGAGGAATGGCAAGCGCACTTCGCTACAACGTGCGGAAGGCTGCACCAAGCGCTGGGAAAACCGAGCGGGGAGAGTGTGTGGGCCGTCACGAACCTCGGAGACGTCTTCGTCTGGGACCCAACGCAACTCGAAATGAACCAGCTACGCGAGAACGACTTCTACGTGCAAAAGTTCGACCTAAGCGGCAAGGAGTCGCCCATTAAAGTCGCCCTACACGGAAATTTCGCTCCCGGAACCACCCTCACCTTGACGGGGTGCGTCGCCGACGACGCCGACCGAATCGGGATTAATTTGGAAGCCCACTCCACTTATAAATTGCGCCACAAGAATCACACGGAGTACGAGAACGTGTGTCTGCACTTCAATCCTCGTTTCAGTGAGGATTGCATCGTTCGCAATTCCATGATCGAGGGAAAATGGGGGAAGGAGGAGAAGGACGGCGAGATGTGGTTGAAGCGCGGACAGGAGTTCGTCCTCAGGATTGAAACCACCGAAGATGTTTTTTTGATATACCTGCAGGATAAGTTGTTCGCTAACTATAGACATCGTCTTCCACCTAGTTCCGTGTCAATGTTGGGGATTTGGGGGCGCCTTCAACCTTTCAAACTAACCGTCAAAGGCGCGGAGATCATCCTCGATCCGCTCAACTTGTACTGGAGACAGCTCGGCGGTCATTTACGACGCGTGGAAAGTTGCAGAGTCGGAGTGACGTGGGGGATCGGATATGACAACACTGCCTGGGTATATACGTACGGTTTTGGGGGCGCCTTCCTCGGAAACCTGGACAGCCACGACGTGCATCCTATGACCGATTCGCAGGACTACCGCGTCTACGAAAACCAGAGATGGAACCCAGTGACCGGTTACACGTCAGCGGTGCTTCCCACCGATCGTTACATGTGGAGCGACATCACCGGGAAGCAGAAACGCAACCGCGACCAAGTTAAACTTCTCTCCTCTAAGTGGCAGTGGATTTCGGATTGGATGGTCGACTTCCACGTGCCGGGCGGCGTCGATCGCGACGGCTGGCAGTACGCCGTCGACTTCCCCGCCAATTATCATGCGCATAAAAACTTCACCGATTACGTGCGGCGCAGGAGATGGTACAGGCGGTGCGCGGTCGCCACCATGGGACCTTGGCAAGAGTTGGGACACACGAAACTGCTCGACGTGTCTTTGGAATCGGTCAGAGATGACATGGACAGTGTCGTGTCGGTGTGGGCCTTAGCAACCGGAGGCCAAGCGATGGTTAGAACCGGAGTAACGCGCGCGAATCCCACGGGAACAAGTTGGGAACACGTGTCGGCGGACCAGACCTTGAACAGCATCAGTTGCGGCCCCTACAACGTCATATGGGCCACGGGCAAAAAAGGTTGTGCCTATTACAGGGTCGGGGTCACGGAAAATAAGCTGGAGGGCGAGAGGTGGGTTGCAGTGGAGCCGCCCAGCGGCGGTCAGCTGAAACAAGTGTCGGTCAATACGGCCGGAGTGTGGGCTGTGGACCATTTGGGCAGGCTGCACGTGAGGCGTGAAGTAACGAGCACCTTTCCGGAAGGAACTCATTGGCAGAGTTTCATTCCAGACCCTTTGGTTTTGAGTAAGTGCTGAAGAGTGGTCAAATTTTACTTCATGTCCTGTGCCGGTTTTACCAAAGTGTTTTTTTTGGAATGCAGCGGAAACAGTGCCTTAAAACCATTTCTGACAATGAAAGTTTGTGGAAGTGTCTCTAAAATACATAAGGCATGAGAGGAATGATAGGGACACTGGAAGCATTTAGAAGTGAATGTGGAAAAACAAAATTGGGCACTAATTCTAAATCAACTTTGCGCCGTTGTAACTTGCGTTCGTAGGAACAACTTTACATATACATTTGTACCGTTTCCCCTAGCAGCGCAAGTTAAAACGGCGCATATTTGATTTAGAATTAGGGTATTAGTGTTTAGGAAAGAGGGAAGAGAAAGAAGAGAAGAAGAATGGTTGTGGGAGAAAAAGCAAAAGATAGAGAAAGTGAATGAGATGAAATACCTGGGATACATGTTTAATGAGAGAGGGACAAAAGGCGCACAGGTAAAGGAACAAGTCAAAAAGGCAAACAGAGTGGTAGGAGCAGTATGGGGAATAGGAGAAAGGAAGTTTGTGCATAATTTAAGAAGGATGATGATGTTTGATAGTCTAGTGAAGAGTGTGTTGATGTATGGGGTGGAGACATGAGAATGGAAGAAATGGGAGGAGGTTGAAAGGGTGCAAGAGAAATATTTGAAATCGGTGCTAGGAGTGGACAGAGAAACACCAGGGAATATAGTAAGAGAGGAAACGAAAAGGAAAAATATGAGTGTGGTAGCAGGAAAGAGGACGGTAACATTTGAGGAGACGATAAGTGAAGGGACTTGATGCGAACTGATGCAGGAATGTCTAATGGAGAAAAAGAGAGAAATAGAATATGATAGGGTGAGCGAAAGGGCAAAGTATTAAGAAAGGAATGGGTTAGCTCAAGAGAAGCGACGAGAATGAGAGAGCGAGGGGTGAGATTGAGGGAAAGACTGAGAGATAGAGATGTGCAGACACAAGAGATAAGGCAGATAATTAAACAGTCAAGGTATATTAACAAGTATATGGAAATACTAACGGAAGAACTACCGAAATACCGGGAAAGAGAAAATGTAAAACAGAAATGAATGCAAGATTCAGGTGCGGGAATAAAAAGATAGAATGCAAGTTCTGGTTGAGAGAGAAACAGAGAGGATGCAGAATATGTGGAGATGGACGAGAGACAGTGGAACATCTAATGAATGAATACGAGAGTTTAGGACAGGAGGAAAGAAGGAGGGATGAGATACTGAATGAGGATGGAAGAGGACTAGAATGGATGAGAAACGTTGAGAGAGAGGAAGAGGGAGGAGAGCGAGAAAAAAAAGACAAAGAAGAAGGTATTGAGTTGTGTTGGAAGGAACGAAAATGAGAGAACAAGGGATGAGATTGAGAGAAATACTGAGAGATAGAGATGTGGAGAGGCAAGAGAGAAGGGAGAGAATTAATGAGTCAAGGTATAATAACAAGTACACGTATATGGAAATAATAACGGAAGAACTATCGAAATACCTGAAAAAAGAAAATGTAAAAGAGAAAAGGATTATTGCAAGATTCAGGTAGGGGAATGTAGAGAGAGAATGCAAGTTCTGGTTAAGAGTGGAGCAGAAGAGAGGATGCAGAGTATGTGAAGAAGGGCGAGAGAACATGGATGAGAAACGTTGTGAGAGAGATAAAGAGGGGGAGAGCGAATAAAAGAAGAAGAAAGAAGAAGGTATTGAGTTGTGTTGGAAGAAACATTATATTAAGTTGAGTTGTTATATTTATGATTAAGCCGACAGGCAGTAAAACAATTTATACAGGTTGATTCTCATATGTTGTCCGATATTGAAACCAGGGTTTCCTGCATGCCTATATGGGACAAAAAAATTGAACAAATTTATGAAAATATTCACGGCACGTATTTAGGTCAAGTTCAAACATCTAAATGGTTCAAGTCAAAGGAATTGGACTAGATCTGCCTATCCGGAAATTTCGTATTAAAAAATTCACGCACAACGCAGATTTGGGAAGAACTTGCAGAAAGTCCAAATAATTGATTGCCAAGTATTCTTGTGCTTTTGTACGATTTTCACGTGGAATTCCTCGCACCCATCGAGAGGGCAACAACGCACCTGTGCCCCGTAATCTTTGAGCCACTCGCACAAATATCTTGCGATTTGCCAGGCTTCACCATAAACTAAATGCATATCTACCAATTCGTTCATCGTATGATTCTCCATTTCGACGTGACACGATGAAAGAGAGCTACAGATTAAAGATTTTCTTTTGGAAAGAACAAAACACAATCTGTAACACACTGGGGATTGGCATCTAATATACATTTATAATTTATGATTTGTAGTGTCGCTTGCCGATATATCCTAGCACTGCTAATTCGACAGCGGCCCCAAAAATTGTGGGGTTAATTTTCTTTATGTATTTACTCGGAAACCGTTGCACATATGCCACTCTTACTGAACATCAGTACTTATTTTGACTTGTGCTAGAACCCGCTAAAATATAAGGCATCATAAGAGAATCACCCTGTATACATAAAATTTCTATGTTAGTAAAAATGGGGCAGGTGCATAACCGGTGAAGGACATGGACAAGTAAAAAATGACCAAGAGTGTTAAGGGTCGTGTGTGCATTTGTGGACGTTGCAGATTCAGCACCGGGTACAACCGGCTTTAAGCATGTGAGCGTAGGGAAGAAGGAGGTCTGGGCGACGACTAACGCAGGCGCTGTGTTAAGAAGAACGGGGATTTGTGTGAGCAATCCTGGTGGATCTGGCTGGTTCGTTGGAATACCGGTATTTATAATTTTTTGCTAAACGCTTAACCAACTCGACCGTTTTAGGGCAACTGGCAACAAATTAGCGTCCGGGCGTTTAGCTAAGTATCATTTGTACACTTTTACTTTTTAGTTAATGCGGCTCGATTGACCAATCGATTTATCTTCTGTGATTTTAACTTTTTAGGAGGAAAGTAAAAGCAGCTTTTTAACTCGTAACTTATTTTATATTATTTGTTGTAATTATAAACATTCCATATAAACCCAACACATATAAACAATAAATTGTTACAAAAAATATATCTACAACTAAAATCATTTGTACACCTAATAACACTGGATACAAGTTGATGAGGTAAAAAATAAATAATAGAAAAGTTATACATATGGCTACAAACCAAAAAAAACAAACAACGGTAATATATGGAAAATGATATAAGTAGTGCTATGAACTGTACACAACGGTGATGATATTGTACTGTATTATATTTATACTGGTATACGTATGAGGCTTGTCAGGACTAGTAAATTCGCATCTCACGGACACACACCTTCAGTTCTGTAAAAAAAATACAAAGATCATAACAGAAACGCTGCAAAACGCACGTTTATTACTTCAAAATTGTGCACACAAATAGAAACGGAGGCTCGGGAGGGCATGGAATCTAGCTTTTGTTTTATTTATTGCAGTGTAGGCCTTTGAAATGGTCAAACCGTGACATTGGACATTCAAAAATTTGCTCAAACGATTTCTAAACCAAGGCATGGCGACGGAATTTGTTGACAGTTAATAACAAAACAAAATTTCAAAAATTCAAAGTTGAAATTTTGCTACACTTGTTTTAACGTCAAAGTTATTGCATAGCCTACCCTCGGTTATTTTTGTTGTCAGTTGTACAAAGTGGGCTTAAAGTTGGTCCCTGTTTTCTTTTGAGCTTAACTTTTATTGTAATAACAAATGAACAAAAATGAACTGATCAGAAGATGGCTGAACCTAAAATTATATTGGAAATCGTGGCCATTCTCGTTGATACAACATTGTGCACTTTTTAGATTTTTTCAATATATTCGGCCTTGTGTTGTCAATTTTTTGACGAATACGGTAATTACGGGAGGGTTGCCCACCTTAACTTTGAAAAATTGTAGTACACAGGCAATTGGTGTCAGAGCCTTGAAAACATTGTAATGTATACTAAATTTATTCAAAATTACTTATAATGGTTAAAAGTTGATTAATTGGAACGATTTAGAAAAAAAAACAGTGGGATGTGGCCATCTCTCCCGACAGTCCGGGTGTGATGCCCCATATAAACTAACAGTTTTGAAGTTGTCTGCTCCGCATAAAAATGATCGCAACACCCTCAGATTTGTAATATAAAATTATAACGGCAAAATTTATTTTTTAGGGGTAAGAACATGACAATAAGACCGCTTAAAACTCTGGTGCTTTTTATGTAGTTATATCTATTCATTACCATGTTTATATCGTGAGCGTTTAGGCGGCTTGAATGTAGTCGGATTAGACAAGTTTAATCCGACATCGTTTATATCGGAGTTGCTATTCGGATTGATTATAGAAAGTAGTAGGGGTGGGTTGCTAACTTCACTTATGTTTGCCACGTATACTCCTAACCTAACTTTCAGTAGTTGTCAAGTTGCAGGAATGATGGAAAATGAAGAAATGCCGTATATAATGTGCATGTGATTTTGGTGGTTGCTAAATGTTATTAATTTTTTTAACCAGCAACAAAATATTTTTATATTACTATATTAAATTGGAATGACAATGAAGTTAGCAGCAGTAGTTTTTTTTGAAGCCGCTTACATTTTACGCAAGCCGGTTATTTTGTCGGCTTGGACAAAACGTCCAAGCCGACTAAACTTTCAATCCTCACGATATGAACAGGGTATATGAGATACTTAATAAATTACAAGGAATTTCGAATTGTCGGGCCTTTCAAAATGATCGTTGAGTGCACCTTTATTTTACCGATAAACACTAAATTTAAAGCTTTTGTAGACATTAACTGGACATCGATCTTTTTATATATATACAAAATATAATATACATACATACATACATACATATATACATACATACATACATAATATAATATATACAAAAAAACCCCATAAGTCCGCAATCCAAATCGCAACGGACTCTATTTTTATTCCGCTTTCTGTCACTTTATAATACGTCAAATTTAAGGTTAGTCTTCTGTTTACAAAATTGGAAATGATGGACTTATGGGGGTTTTTTGTATATTAATGAGTCTCATTTCCATTGCAAAAGACTGTACGAGTATAAGCTTGTCAAAAAACATTGTTTATACTCAGTTTCGAGATCTATGGGTAAATTCCGAAAATGAAACTTTCGGGGCATCTTCCGCTGGAGCAGTTCTCCCGGAATTACCTTATTCTCTTTCAGATGCTCCAAAGTTTTAGCATTATTTGCATTAGACTCTGCTATTTAAATAACCATAAATCAAGTTGGAACCAAACTTCAGTTTGTAAACAGAAGGAACCTTTGTACAGTGAACATTGAACATACACATACAGCCCGCCAAACGATTTTGATGTTGAAATGCGATTTTGAATGATCTCAAGTATCTCACGTTCTGTTTGGGCGATTATGTATGACGACACCCTACTTATTTTTATGGGGTTATTTAAATAACAGAGTCTAATAATAATCCTCAAACTTGGAAGCACAAGCAATTGACAACATTACGCCTAATATATTGAAATAAGTTATGTGTACCATAAAAAGGGCACAATTTTGTAACAACAACAACTGCATCCTCATGCGATAGGGTGAATATCCCAAGTTTCAGGCTTCTTCTGATATGTCTCTTTTTGTTCATTTTTGATTTCGATAAAAGATAAACTCAAAAGAAAATAGGGACTAACTTTAAGCCAACTTGTACCAATGTGTACCAAAAATTGATCTATACACTCACCTGCATGGGTGAGAGCTGGGGGTTCCGCTCTAGTTGTAAAATATGTTGTTGCGCATGCGTCAGCTGTCTGGTGGCACTACCGAGCTGCTCCTCGAGCGCCGCCGCTTCCAAACACTTCACCGAGAGCCGTTCCGACAAATCCAGGATGTCGTCGCGTTGTTGCCGGGCGTAGTCCTGCTTGAACTTGGCCACTTCCCTTTGTACTTCCGCCTCGTGCGCCTTGCGCATGGCATCCAAGGCCGCCAGCGTCGCCTGCGTTTCCTCGGCCAACGCCTGTTCCTTCTCCTCCCTCAACCGGTCCATTTCCTCCGCGTGCGCCTCCCGCATCTCCTGGATCGCCCGTCGATGCCACTGCTCGATCGCCACCAGGACTCGCTCGCACGTCGTTTGCAACTGCTCGATGTCCGACTCCTGGTGCCGCTCTTTGCACGAGGCCAACGCGCGCCGATACGCCGCGCGTAAGTTCTCCACCTGGCCCAGATACTCGGTGCCTAAATACACGTGGCGGTGTTCTTCCTGCGATTCGAATCTCCGGTACGAGCCCGACCTCGACACACTCGGTCGGGTCGTGATGCTTCGTCGCACTTCCTCCAGCTTGTCGCGGAGGGTGCGGCATTTCGAGCAGACGTCGCTCCAGGTTCTGATGACGACGTCGTCGCGGTCGGGCGGGACATTGGCGTGCTTCTGCAGCTCCGCGATCTCGTCGGAGAGGTCGTTCAAGTACGTCAGCACCTGCTCGAGTTCAGGTCGGTCCACTAGAGCGTAACATTCTCTACTACATCTATCTATCATACATATAAACTCGGCTTCTAAACTTTGGTTTATTTGTACCGACTGGTTCTCCAACCACTCCCAGTTGTTGTCGTTTCGTAACCACGTGTCCACGCTTTCTGTCGTGGTCAGCTGAGTGGAGGAATTGCATCTGCCGCTTAGGACGTCGATCCGCGCGTCTATCAGAGCTTTGTGGGCGATGATATCGGCGAATTCGTGGAGAAGCGTTCCGGAGGCGCGTCCGTTGCGTTCGAGTTCCACTCGTCGTCTCCAGTTCTGTCTCTGTAACTTATTAAGCTGGTTCAAGTAGAGATCGGTCAGCTCGGTTATGCTCTTGTTGATTTCTTCATATAGACAATCGCCGACTGAATCGGACCACAACTCCAAAGCCGCGCGTTCCGAAGCGAAGAACGTGAAGAAGTAGGCGTGGTCGGCGTCAATGTGGCTCTGATAGATTTGGGCGGCGCGCAAAAGAACATGGTTAATTTCCGACTGGATTAGTTCGGAATTAGCGATGTCTTTCGCGGCCTTGTTGAAATCGTTGACGACGTCGTCGCTTAACTTCTTCAGTCGGCAGTTTTTGTCGATCGTCAACGTTTCCGCCGCCAGAGCTTCGGCAAGTTGCGGGAGCTTGGTGCTCTTGTACGTTTCCAACAACGCGTCCAGGTTACCGCGCTCGCTTTCGAGATAATCGATGGAGGGTCCGTGGGTTTGTACGAAATTCGAGCATCCACCGGACGTTGCCGCCATCAAGCATTGCGCCAGGACCTTAGACAAATAATCGGCGCTTGTTTTACACGCCGGCGGTTGTTTGGGTCCCTCGCCGGTCAGTTTCTTGCGCAAGAAACTCATCAAGTGCGCCGTCTCCCGCACTTCTTTGTTTATCAAACGATCACAGCCTATCTCTCCCGTCACTCTCGCGCTTAACGCTTCCTGTATTCGGCCGGTCAGAATATTTTCATACGCCACTTTCTCGGCTAGAATCTGCAGTTTTGCCTCGACGTCCAGTTTGTCGTTTTCCCGCAGCATCCGTTTGCGTTCGTTCAAACTCTTCAGCTTCTCCAGAAGGAGGTTGTGCAGTTGCTTGACTACGGCGCCGGCCGACGACTTGATTACGTTGACTTCGGCGCCGCTCATGTTCGAACCGAGTTCGGTAGCTTCCACCAGCTCGTTTAGTTCGCTCAAGTTTTGCTCCAAAGCCTGGAGGAGCTGGGGCGAAGCTCGTTTGCTGCGCAACAACACCACTTGGTTGAGGCATTCGTCGATTTTCGACTTGGCTGAGTTGTTGAGCGACTCGTTGGAGACGTTGACGTTGGTCACTTGGCTTTCGAGCGTACTCAGTCGCATCAGCAGCTTCATCGGCTCCGAGGAGGTGACGCTGTCGAGACTTTTCCGACGAAGACGCCGCAGCGACTTGTCATCGATTGGTGAGTTGCGTTCGCTGCTCCGCTCTCTTTTGTATCTTCTACGAGACTTGCCGCGCTCCAATGCTAGGATTTTCGCCTCCAATTCGGTCACCTTGTCCTCCACCTCCTTGTTTATCGAGAAACTTTCGCGTCCTGCGGGAGCAAATTTAACAATACAATACATGATAACTGCACAATTAAGGGAAGATTTCGGCAGACAAATGCAGCTTAAAAATTACGTTTTTTCTTAGATCAACGTCACTTTTATTTATAGAGATACCAAGTGAATTGTTTTTCTGGGTATAAGGGAACTGCGATTCTAAGCTTATTTTTCCAATTTTCTTCAAGGAAACCTTTATGAAAATTCACACATTTCGCAATCCTTGCAACAATCGGAGAGTGATGAAAACAAACACAGTATACAGAGTGGTACAGCTCCCTATATTTGGTGGATGAATGGTGGCTCAGGTCTTAGAGACGGAAGAATATGTCTTAGACAAAAGTCGCAATTAAAGATATTTTTGGTTATACAGGCTGTTTTTAAATGGAACCATCTACGAGGGGGTATTGATATCTAGTAGCCTAGGCCATTTCCCATGAACAAGAAAAAATCTTGTTACCATGGCAACAAACACTGACTTATTAGAAATGTTACTGTGAAATTTTACTTCAGCAAGTTGAACCATTGTTGTAGAATAAAATTTGAAAGAAAGCACGTGAAGAGCAATTGGGTAAATTCACAGATTACTCCAGATGACTGACTTCATAGGGCGATTTTGTCCGGAACTATCTCTTTTCTACACTTTTAAACTAGGCGCATGACATCTTTGTCACAAGTAGGTGTAAGCAAATGTAGAGGCGCTGTAGTCGTCGCTAATACTTTGTACGACAGCTAGATGTCACTACAAAAACTTTTATTTAAATTCAAATAAAAGGCCCCATATTTTTACTATTTTAAATTGAACAATGTACAATTCCGTGTTTTTTAAAAAGCGTGACTGTTTCTACGCTTGTTGCTTTTTTCTGACTAATATTTAAAAACAGCGTTTTGCAATTACAATCAAGCAATTTGGTAATTTGCCGCATAATTTAATCGATGCGCTATCTGAAAACTGTTACATAATTTGAAGGTCGTTAAAGGTCATTCCGCCAAAATATTTGCATTGAGTCAGTCATCTGGAGTAATATGTGGGTAAATCGATAATTTTAAATTTGAGTATCAAGGCATCATTAAGTTCCTGTATTTTAAGGGGTTAAAAGGTAAGCAGATTTATAAATATATGCTTAATACACTCGGGGATCAGTGCCCTTCATATGCCACTGGATAAATAAATTGGATTGGATTCAGAAGAGGAAAAATTTCCGTTGAAGATGAAAAGAGACCAGGAAGAATTCCGGTGTCAACCCCTGAAAATATTGATGCAGTTCATGACATAATATTGTCAGACCGTCGAATTAGACTGAAGCATATATATAGCTGAGACATTAAAGATTTCTTATAGTTCACATCGATTTAGATATGAAAAAAGTTTCTGCTAAATGGATACCCAAATGCTTGAATGCAGATTAAAAACGAGTAAGAGTGAAATCACGCTCAATCTGTGCTTGTTTTCAAGAAGATCAAGACTTTTTAAATCGTGTTGTGACCATTGATGAAACTTGGGTGCATTTTTACGACTTAGAAACGAAGCAGCAATCAATGGAGTGGAAACATCGTTCTCCAAAGCCTAAGAAGTTTTGAGTTCAAGATATTCGCTTCAGTTTTTTAGGATATTCATGAAGTAATTATGATTGATTGTCTAAAAAGGGGCCAAACAATTACTGGAGATTATTATTCTAAATTACTAAGCACCCTAAGAGAGAAAATCAAAGAAAAAAGACGTGGCATGGTAGCGAAAGGTGTGTTGTTTTTGCAGAACAGTGCACCTGCACACAAATCACATATTGCCATGAGTTCTATTCGGGATTTATGAATTGAATTAACTGGAACACCCACCCTATTCCCCGGATCTTGCTCCCTACATACATTTTTGTGTAACGAAGAGGTGCTAGAAGCTGTGGAGGGCTGGTTTACTGGACAATCCATTTCTTAAGGGTTAGAGGCGTTGCAGGATCGTTGTAATAGTGTATTAATTTAAAAGAAGACTACGTTGAATAAAAATATATTTTGGGTTCCAAAGTTTACTTGTTTTAACAGTAGGCTAAAAACATTTCAATGTCCCCTCGTACATAATATTGAATTTGTCGATTCCTCGCTTCATTTCAGAATATTCTACTAAAAATATAGGCTATCATACTTAGAGGGCGTTGAATACGTGTTCAATTTGAATGTTTCACAAGTTCATATCTCCACATTTTCAAATGGGAACCCCCTTTTTTTTGTTTTCGATTCATTTATTAAGACTATCAAATGTCAGTTACATTACCTATTAACTTAATTTTTTTCCATTATCTTTACTGTTAAGGTAATGGAGCACTTAATTGCAAACAAATGTTTCTTCCATTTATAATACCTGAGCAAATATAGCGGGCTGCACCAGCCTATAAAATAAATTGGTTTATTACAGTTTTATAAAACAAGAATGCCAAAAAACAATTAGAAAAATTTAAATTACATGTAAATATTGCTTAGTTGATGGATAAACTAATAACGTAAGCGAATATGTAATAAATATGGATTCGAATGGGTTATGATAATCTGAAAAATACAAATACCAAACATTACTTGCCTTGCACATATCACAAACTCCTCAAGACTCGTTTAAAACATTCGCTTCGTTCGGGATTAAAATTGAACTCGCGACTAAAGTGTTGTCTGTGAAACTTGTTATAAAATATACTACATATTTTGTACTCTCTTCTCTAAAATGTCAAATTATGCACTGGCCCTAACTGATGTTTGAAATGACTTCAGTTTACAGATTCTGGTGTTTACTTTATCCGCGCGCCTATCTTTCTTTATTTGTATTTTTTCCACATCTATTTTTTATTATCTGTTTTATTATCAGCTTTTATTTACTGTTGCAACGGACCAATGTAAATTGTTGTAATTACAGTGAACCCTATATTGCGATTAATTCCAACCGCGTTATAAGAAACTCTGAATTAAATATTACAAATGAAATTAGTTTGTATCGGTTGGTACAAAAACCACGTTCTGAATCTCAGAAATAAATATATTGTACATAAATCAGACCGATTTAACATACATACATACAAAACGCAAAAATGTAATACATTCGAAAAGTAATACCATACATAACTTTTTAAACCATTTAAGCTTTTGGCCTATTCTTGTACGAAAAGCGCGCAAAAAGAGTATGGCGTTATAGGAAGCTAAAATTAGAACGGAAGCGGAAAAGATCATGAATCAGCTACCCAAGAACATATACGTGGTGTCTCAAAAGTCAATTTGTGAATGTGGGTTTTTTGTCATATTTAGGGGCCCTAGATGCACTAGTAAATAAAGACGGGATCATTTACTGCAAAAGACTATACAGTTCTCAAAGAAACATTAATTGGTAAAATCACAGGTTCAGAATAAGTCGTTTTGAAAAAAAAAAGACTATTATTATCAAATTCAGGAACAATTTCAAGTCGCCAATAAAAATTGTTATTTTTGTTTTGTGTGTAGATACCAAGGCCTTTTGTTATCCAAAGAATTCAAAAAGATAGGAACTGTGGAATAACAATATGAAGAAAAAACTCCAAATGTCAAAAAATAGTCAAAACCAACACAACTGCAAACAATATACTCATTTTCGTCCAGAAATTAATTGGTAATCGATTCAATAGAAATAAAGAATTACAGTGAGAGAGGCACATTTTTTTCCCTATCCTTGTTATAATTTTTACTAGTTTTTTAAGTAATAAATTGTGATTTTATGTACAATTTTTTAAATATTGATATTGTCGTCGTCCAGCGCCGTTCAGCGATTCTTCCTCAGTCGATGTGGGCGGGACGCGCACTAAGTTCGTCGGACAACTGAACAAATTTCGACACTTAAAAAAAACACCCTTAACTCAAAGTTTCTTCTCTATATTTTTTACTTTTTCCCAAAAAAATCCACAACACCCCGTCTCCCCGACAATATCTCTCAAAATTAAATAGCTAACTACATATAAAGTATTAAAATTTGGGCAACTTTGATCAACTACAACAATATCAGTATAGGTCGGCTGTCCTAGTTCTAGCCATGCACAATAATAATATAATAATAATGAGATAGTTCGTTCTGCTGAAAGCTTAGATTCCAAATTTAAACCAAGTGAAAGTAAGTATTAGCCCTCCCTAGAAATGAAAGGCTCAACTGCAACTGGGTTCAATAAAATTGTAAAACCTGAACCCGAGCACCACTCTTTTTACGTGTAATAATATTGTGCTCTGGTTTGGAGGGGGAACCGAGAGCTGCAAGAATTGTACTCCCCTGAAATCCCCTGCGATTTCTAACATCGGTCTGCCGAAATCTCCCACTAACTCGATGTAGTAGTTTCTACGTTCTTTAAATTTACCTTTGAGAGATAAAGACCTCCTCTTGTCTCGTGACTCGCTCTTGGACCTGCTCCTGATCTGCTTCTCAGCCGAGTTGAGCTTCTGCGTGAGATGTTCAAGCCTCGACACCAACAAATTAATCTCGGCCCGACTCTCCTGCTTCGCTATCTCCAAGTTGTTCTGCATAGCATAATTCGCCAACTCCAAACTATCACATTTCTCGTGCGCCTCCCGCAGCTCCCGCTTAACGGCGCGTATTTCCAAAACCGCTTTCTCGAATCGCGTCCTCAGATCCAAACAATATTCCTGGAGCTCGTTCTGTCCCAACTCGCCGATGTCCACGTCCAAGTCCACATCTGTAAGTTCGGTCAGAGAGTCGACTCGTATCCGGCGCCTGTTGTTGTTTGAAGTGCGGCCTTCCAGCTCTTGGACGCGCTTATACAATCTGTCGTTCTCTTCTTTCGTGCGCGTGAAGCGCTCGTTGATGCTCGCCACTTCCTCTTGCAAATTGGCGACGATGCGTTGCTTGTTCTGCAAGTCGCGGCTCACCTCCTCGCACTTTTCTTCGTAGGTCGCCGCCAGGTGTTCGCTTTCTGCAAGTCGCCTCTGCAACGTCCTCTGCTCCTTGTTGAATTTCATTTCGGCTTGCGAGTTTCTTTGGTTTAGGTCGCGTTCGGTGCGCTCGAAGGCCAGCATCATCTCTTTGGCCTTCTTCTCTTGAATCACTGCCTCAGCTTGAAATTTCTTCAACCTGCAACGAAGTTTTTTCTTTTTATTTATTATCATTTACAATTTACTCTTTAGAAGAATTGGGGAATATGTGTTTAATGAAAGAGGAACAGCAGGGGCACAGGTGAAAGAACAAGCGAGAAAGGCAAATAAAGTGGTAAGAGCGGTATGGGTAATAGGAGAAAGGAAGTTTGGGCATGATTTCAGAAGAAGGATGATGATGACAGTCTAAGGAAGAGTGTGTCGATGTATGAGGCAGAGATATGGGGATAGAAAGAATCGGAGGAGATTGAGAGGGTGCAGGAAAAGTATTTGAGATGATAGGAGTGGATAGGGAAACACCAGGGTATATAGTGAGAGAGGAGACAAAAAGAGAAAAATTGAGAATGGTAGCGGGAAAGAAAAAGTATCATTTGAGGAAAAGATAGAAGAAAGCAGCTGGTGTGAAACAAAAAAAGGAATGTATAAAAGAAAAAAAGGGGGAGGTAGAAAAAGAAAGGGGAGTGAAAGGGCTAAATACAGTGTGGAACAAAATGATCATTATCTAGTTACCTTTGGGATCTTTTCACATGTAAATTTTCCTGCGCCGCTCTACTATTTTTAAAGTTCATAGTTCTGTCAATAAATTACATCAATCAAATTGACAGTTAATACAATTTATTGAAGTGAATTGAATTAACAAATACTAAAAATGTATACCGTGCAAGAGAACACTTTCATCATTGAGACGTATTTTCGATCTGGACGCATAGTTTGAAATTTTAATGTATTTTTTGAGGTTAGGATATCGCCCTCCTTATTTTTGTAGAGCGGCTCTTCCTATTTTTACAAGGGTAATGCAAAGGTAACTAGATGACAATCATTTTGTTCCCCACTGTATTATGAAAGGAATGGGTACAGTGTGGGAGAAGTGATGAGATTGAAAGAACAAGCAATGAGAATGAGAGAAAGACTGAGGGACAGAGATGTGGAGAAGCAGGAAAGAGGAAAAAATAAAAAGGTCCAGGTATAAAGATATATGGAAATAAAAACGGATTAGAGATCAAAATACCTGGAAACAGGTAGAAAAGAAATATGGCAAGATTTAGGTGTGTGAACGAAGAGAGAGAATGTAAATTTTAAAAATTTTTCAACTTCTTAACCAACTATTATCCAAATTAGTGATATTCCACTATTCTATTATATCATTAAAAACGTCATCAAAAATGTAATCGAATAATACCAAAATATACAGGCTGTTCCATTTCAAAATTTGATTAAATGAACAATTTGCGTTCATGAGCACCTCTGTATATTAAATTACTATGTTTGTGTGCACCGACCTGTCATTTGAATATCCATTCTATTATCCACAATTAATTCTATTTTACAAGAACTTATTTACCTGGCGATTTCTTCTTCGAGATGTCTTACTTCGTCCATGGATTTAACCAGCTGCGTTTGCAGATCACTGATTTGCTGATTTTGCTTGTTGATTTCGTTGTTTAGCTCCACACTTTCCGGTAGTTTAACGCAGTCCAGTTCGTCGGTGGAGGTGCTGTCCAGGGTTGATTGCCGCGACTGACACCTAGGCAATCGGGGTCTGATTCGCGTGGCCTTGACTTTGCTATTCAGCGATGTCCGAGTCAAAGGCGGTGACAGCGGGATTTCGCTCCAATCCTCCGAACCGCGTCTTCCACCTTCCGAAGCCGTTCTATACTCTTCGTCGCTGGAAAACAGGACGGATCTAGGTGTCACCGGGCTCTCTGACGAAGACGACGACGACGCTGGCACCGCTTTTTTCAACGCTTGCAGCCAGTTCGAACGTATCCCCGAGGTAACAGCGTAGAGGACGAGAGGCGGTCCGGTCCATTTAATCTCGAAGCCATATTTACTCTCGGTAGGCACTTCGCAATAGCTCGTCACCGAGGACATCTCCACGACGATTTCGGGCGTCGCGTGTTCGTCCTGGTCCCGGTAGATGGTCAAGTTGGGGCCGCAGAGCACCGCCCAGCGCATGGTGAAGTCGTCGTCGGCGCCTTTCAGCCACAACCAGCCCTGCGAATGCGACTCTATGTACACTCTGTATACACAAAAATGTTTTCATTCCATACCAAGTGAGCCACAATAAATTTGGATTGCGTTCAAATTTGGTACACCCGTGGACAGTCAAGAATAACACCCGTGTTATGCAAATACCGACTCTATGAGATATTGTCATTGAGTCGGTATTTGCATCACAGCCGCCGGCTAAAATGCCGGCAAATACCGACTCAATGACAATGTCTCATAGAGTCGGTATTTGCATGACACGAGGTTATTCTTGACTGTCCACGATTGTACAACCGGCTCAACTGATTTTCACCAGTCTATAGTTTCTCTGCTGCCCATCTCTACTTATAAAAGGGAATGTTTTATGGCACTGCAGGTAGACGTTGGGTTTGAAATTTGTAATGTTTACTATATCTTTCTTTGGGTCTTATTTTTAAAATTATTACTGAATGTCCATCGAATCCTTGAATGAGTAAACTAATTTGCTACGAATTCAGAGACAAAAAAAAAACAAATGTACTGATCCTGAACGTAAAGGTGTAGAGGAGAGACGCTGTGGAGCCCCTGCTTTTGTGAATGGGATTAAGTTTTAAATGTAAACATGACCGTATCAGAAATCAACGGAGTTATCGAAATATATTTCGATAGTATAACGTAAAATGAAAAACGTATTTCTACATTGGTAAATGTGACTTTTGTAACGTAATGGAAAATAATTTTCTGTAATAATCAAACTAGTTTTCTTATGATGCAGCTAACATGTGTAGTAAATAAAACAAACTCTTTGATCAAAATTAAGTAACCGCTAGTTATTTTAATCACATGCAAAGTGTATTGATCTTTTAATACAGTAAATACATTCTAAATAACATTTAACAATACAAAATAAAAAATAGTAAAACAACATTTTAATTTGTCGAATGGACATCAAACGGGTGTTAAAATGTATAACAATGTAGTAAATTATAGTAAATGTTATACAATGCGTCAATTTTATTTACCTAGTATAATAGAAGGCCCATCTCGACGCCGTTTAACCTTATTTAATTTTCCGAAAATATTATAAATTCAACAAGTTAAATTTAAAAATAAACAGAGTATAAATTACTAAGTAAATAGAATATTTGATCCTGAAAATCTACAAAAAAACACTAAATGTTTTTACATTTAATACCGAGCATGATATTATTCAAATATAATGAAACCCTTGCGAATCATGTCAATTTCGCATCTGTTTTTGGTTTGGGCCTATGTATGTTTAAAACTGATGTGGTATTTAAAAATAAAAATGCTCATTGTTTTATATCATTTTGTGCTTTAAAAATTACTAAATGCTCAGTATTAAATGTAGAAAACATTCAGTGTTTTTTGTAGATTTGCAGGATGAAATATTGTATTTACTTAGTATGTAATTTATACTCTGTTAATTTTTTAAATTTAACTCGTTAAAAAAATAAAAATTTTGGAAAATGAAATGGGATTAAACAACATCGCGATAGGCCTTCAAACGCGAAAAAAATTAGCATTCGTGTTTGTCAAGGTGTTAATTTTCCAGCAAAAGCTTAAATAAAAATGGATAAAAATGGATTACTCATAGTTTATAATAAACACTTCAAATTATTCAAGCTGCTGTTTGAGTGACTTGAATATTTCTCTAATTTTGTCCTAAAAACTTTATAAAAATGGCCCTTTCTCAACATATTCCATTAATCCGTAAAAGTTATAAATCACGAAAATCGGCTAGTGTAAATATACAGTGTGGATCAAAAGGTTGGAACTAATTCGATAACGTTTTTATACGGAGCGACAGAAAAAATCGCTTGGACACGTGAATTTTTTATTTTAAATAAAAATTTGCTTTATGTCATTTCTCTCAAGGTTATGACGTCATTTCAATTTTTTTAATGGTAACCCTAATTTTTTATTGCGTCATTTTAAAGAGCATGTTTTTTTGCATATAAAACAATAAAATTTGTAATAGGTTACACAACAATATTTTTAAGAAATTGATTTCTGATTCGGTCATATTTACATTTAAAACTGAATCCCATTCACATAATGTGTTTTACAACAAAAGCAGCGGCTTCACAGCGTCTCTCCTCTACACCCTTGGGTTCAGGGTCAGATTTTTTTTCTCTTAATACGTAGCAAATTAGTTATTCAACAACTCGATGGATATCACCGGTATACAGCATTTTTGCGCATGGGACATATATACCTTATATTTATTGCTTTTATAACTAGAAATAAGAATAAGAACAAAAAATAGTTCTGTATTTGATTTTGTGAAAAAAAATGCAAAAAACCAAATACATAAAATCTGTACATAGAAATGATTTGTTAAAAGTTAACGAACGTCCATTTATGATTTATTTGTCTTAAAATAGAGTCCAAATGTTTAAAAAGGAACAGTTTTGCTTTTCCTGTCATGTTCAACAGAAGTTTCTCTTATCAACTCTCAAATATAATCCCCCATCATGCTTTCAGTGTACTGGCCTTGGTAACGTCTCTCAAATTCCATTATGTCTTAATGGAAGCGTTCCCCTTGTTCCTCCGAATAAGCTCCCATATTATCCTTAAATGTATCCAAATGAGAATGGAACATGTGCATCTTTAGAGACATTCTACATCCGATGATACAAAAATTCGAAATCATGTCAGTAATTATCTCGTTATAAATTTTCAACTCTATGGTTTCCAAGGAAACCATGAACATTTATTGCCTTAAAACTGTTCCAGGCTTTTTTCTCCTCATTGCTGAGTAACCGCGGGAAAATATCACAATCCATAATTTTTTTATTTGAGGGTTTACAAAGATTCTAGCTTTAGTTTTCGCCTCTGAAAGTTTTGGAAAAAAATTCTTCAAATATTTGAAAGCTTAATTTTTGTTGTTAATTTATAAAATGGGTAGAAAATGATGTCAAACACGTGAATTATAATGTTTAAAGGGCAATTGTGGTAATTCACCATCTGGCAACAATGCAGTGTTGTCCACACGTCTGATTGGTTCTTATCGAACGATTCTATTTCCGCCTAACATCATCTCTTTACTGTCATCTGTCATTTTTGGCACATGTTAGCAGAGTTAGTTTTCACGTGGTTATTTTGTTGATACAATATGAAGAAAGTGTGTTTCGTTCCTTGCTGCCTCAATACAACGATAAATGCTCCTAAAAAAGTATTTGTTTTTGTTCCGAGAAATAACCAAGTGCAAAAATTATAATTGCAAGCGGTCGGAATAAAGTCTAAACCCACAAGCACAAATAAATATTACTGTGAGGATCATTTTTCAATTTTCTCTCAAATACCTTAACCAAACTAATTGAAAAACAACAATGAATCAAATGTTGTGTTCTGTCATTTTAAGTTTAAGTGGCCATAAACTCACTAACAAACGGATCAAAAATCCCCATATTCTCCAGCCGCTCCTACTTATCTCTTTTCAACACGCAACATATCACATATATCTCACATTTTAAAATCTTCCAAACGTTGCCAGATTGTGCAGAACAATTGCCCTTTAAATTTAAAAACCCAGACTTTAAAATGCTGTTTTTGGCTAAAATGGTACGTTTTCGTCATTAGAGAAAAGCACGGCAAGACTAACCAACATTATGTTTTCGATGTATAACACCAGAAATTAGGTTTTCAGACTTAGGACAATTCCTCATTGCTTCCCATTTAATGTTGCATTTTCCTACTTCGTACTTAGTACGTTCAGGCCAATGTTTTTGACGGTAGTGAGTTGCATCATTCCTACTATCCCATAGGCAAAGTATTTTAGTGCAGTACTTAGTACATATATCCACCTTGCATTCCAGTTAAAAAAGACACCATCTTGAAGTGTCAAATAACTTCCCATTTGTATTCCATATATTTAATAGCAGTTAATATCATTTTTACACTGTCATAATTTTCTATGAGATGTAGGGAATGTGCCAATGGAATAGATAGAAATGTGTTCCCATTGTGTAGTAGAACTGCTTTTCGACTTTTTGTTGAGCTGTCAATAAAAAGACGCCATACCTTTTACCTTTCGACAGCGACTCCGCGAAATGACCCACATTATTTGGGCGCGAAAATAAAAAATGATCAAATCGCTACGTTTTTAAAATCAAATATTTTGATGACCACAAATCCCATGCGCAAGAAATTTTAATTTTTTTGATAACCGGTGTATTCAGTACTACTTTTTAAAATAAGACCTAAACCAAGAAATAGTAAACATAAAAAATTTCAAACCCAAAGTCTGCAGTGCCATAAAACATTCTCTTCTGTATGTATGTAGAGATGGGTGCTTGTTAAAAAACTATAGACTGGTGAGAATCACTCACAACTCACGGTTGTACCCAAATTCCGCGTGTCGAGGGAGATAGTAGTTACCTTTTTGAGGTGGAGGAGGCTTTCGGCAGGTAGAGCCAAACTGGATTCGGGCGAACGGTCCGTCAAGGCCGTCGCAATGTCCCTCAGCCGTTCGTTACGCCAATCTCTACGGGCGCGGGCCTTGTCTTCGCATCGCAACTTGTCTCTGGTGGGCGGCGAGCTGGAGCTCATCAGGTAATCTGCGGAAAAAATGCATGTTTACATGACGCGTCCGGCAATGAGCCCAAACGACTTCCTGGTGGAGAAGCAATAAAATAGCGAAGCGTCGAGCGACTAGTCACGGCGCGGGACTGCCTCAAGGGAAACCCACTAACATTTCGATGTAACTGTAAAGCGCTCAAAAGTACCGTCAATTAATCCTCATTGTGTTGCATTCGGCGAAGATTTGCCTTTTTTCCCGTCGTCTCGACGTAAAGTAGCGGTAAGTGACGTTTCCATTTCGCTAGCCATTTAGCCAACATTACGTTCCGGCGGCAAAAACCGACAAATTGAATGTTTTCTAGCGACGCGGGCACCCAGCGCTCCGTTACTCGTTCGGCCGAAAAGTCGCACGTAATCGATCGAGGGACGTGACCCCGAGGTGAATTTATTAATCGACTTTTCCCGGAATCGTGACATGTTGGCGCCCGGGGCGAGCGTTCGTCCCACCGTTAGAAAAAACGAACGTGTTCGACGACTACTCCGGGCGCTGGAGATCCGGTGCCGTAACTACATGAGCCGCACTTTTCTGGTTTCCGAGCGCAGATCATCCTATTAGAAAAAATAGACGAGTTTCAGGTAACGGGGTTGATGGGCTGCCGGTTTTTTTTATACAGTTGCATAACCGAGCAACTACGCAATGATGAAATCAACCGATCGATGGTCCGTCCTCGCGCAACATTCGCTTCCAATTGACCCACTGGCGAAACGGTGTCGTCCGGATGATGTGGAGATAATTGGATTCCAACAGTTGCAATTATGTCAAAGATTTAATCCGCATGTGTACTACCAATTAAAAGAAAAGGGAAAATATTCTATTTGGCAGTATCACTACTACGAATGAACGATTGGCGGCTATTTATTTAAATTCCAAATTTTTGGTTCATAGCCGTGAATTAAAAAATTCCACGATTTCGAGATGGACCAGGGAATTTAAGCGAGGCCGGGAGAATCTCAAAGATTAGCATCGTTCCGAGAGACCAAAAAGTCCAACGTCTGGACAAATGATCGACAAAGCAGTACATAAATTGATTCTGAAAGATCGTAGACACCGAAGGATTTAGGTATAGGGGCGCTTGACTCTAAAAGGCGCCACTGAATGCTCTAAATAAATAAAAAATGAACAAACAAAATTATATATAAAAAATAACATTATAAGGTAAAAATCATTGTATTCTACTATATTATTACGTTACAAGCGGACGGGCGCCCTACAACCATAAATTTTAAGTGAAGACCCTCGTTTGAAGTACTTTTCTTGCAATTTTGTTTTTATGTTTTGTGTATTTTTTTGAAATCTATTTTTAGGATTTTGTTTACCAGTATCACTTCTGCTACATGATCAGGGTAGAGAGCTTTAGGTATCCTTCATGATAAACAGGAGTTGTTATGTACAATAGAGAAAAATACATAGATGTTGCAATTTTGAGTTGGCACATTATTAACCCTATAACCCTTTACTATTTTACATTTTGATTTAAAACAGTTCAGTCTCAGTCGTTAAGATTGCATGTTAAGTGAGCCCAGAAATAATTAAGTAATTACCAGTCGAGGAAAAAAGATCTCTGAAGACAAAAGACTGAGGAGCTGTTGAAAAAAATTACAAAGCTTGAGACATTTTTCACAAGCACCTCCACAAGTGCCTACATCAAACACTTCGGCACCAAATCAGGAAGTGACGGTGAGATAAGCTCTGAATTCTGATCTAGATCGAAATATTAAAAATAATGGTTCACTCAAATAGGAATTTGAAACCTGGGTAATTTTAAGAAAGACAAAATTACTGTTTTCGATTCGTTCTTTAATTGTATTTCAGCGTTGTTGGCAATCGAAGTTGAAAACAAAATATTTGTGAAGAGGTCATCGCCAAATTTGCAAACATGTTCGAATACATTTTTTGTTTTTTTTTTCTCATTTTTTTCATATATTATTTATATTATAAGTCATTAGTGCGGGATCGGTCCATAACTCCTGAACCATGTGAGATGCAAAAAATTTTTCAAATACAATTTGTACACCGTTTGTCAGGCTGCACAACCTAAAAATATTTTAACGTATACACGTATACAAATTTTATGTCATTTGCAGATGTTCACTTAAAAATTTACGCCTTTTCCCAGACAATAAATCCTATCGATTTGTTCTTGTAAAATAGAATTCATTGTGGATAATAGAATGCATAATCAAATGACAAGTCGGTGATGACACAACTGTGCAGTGTTGAACTGTGAGTTTCCATGGTTTCCACGGCACAATATCTACCTTATCGTGCCTCAATCTGGATCACAGCCAAAAATATGAAATATCTCGTAAATTATGAATTTTAGCTATAGAACAACCTGAATAAAAAACGTAAAAACCAGACTCTAGGCGCATTCGATGGTACACAAAAATATAGGGGTTGCCATTTAAAAAACTAATGTTAAGCTCATTCAAAAATAGTGTAATTTGACCCTGTATAGTAAAAATAATATTTCGCATATCGGGCGGAAAGAGCAATCCTTTCTTTATTATTATACCAACAAAAAATGTGAAAAAAAATGGTAATTTGATAACAGTGGTCCAAAATGTAAAATACCTTAAATCACCATAAATCTACGTCAAAAAGGGTTCTAATAGTGAAATAAAATATAGGAAGTTTGAAAAAACAAAGTTGTGTAGCTTTTGTGAGTTCTGGATATATTTATTAATTGTGCAGCCTAACAAACGGTGTACAAATTGTATTTAAAAATGTTTTATATCTTACATGGTTCAGGAGTTATAGACCGATTCCGCACTAATGACTCAACCTGTATATTATTATATTAATTTATACAGGGCGTTAAGTAATGGTTAAAGGTGGATTCAGGTTAGTCAAAAACCTATTTACCATTTTTGGCTAAAATGTTTTTTTGGAGAAAAAAATCTTAAAAATGGCCAGAATCGGTATTCCAAAATTTAGGGACAGCTGGAATAATACAATACGCGGTAGGTGTTTATTTAAAAAAGTTAAGATCTGAAGTAGAACAAATGAATACAATAGTCACTATTGTGAGAAAGAGAGTTTTTGAAAGTGTCATTAGATTGGAGATCAATCACGTTCATTTGTAAGCATGTCTAAATTTGATTATCAACTTCCAGCAGCCCCTAGACTTTGGAGTACCAATATTGACCATTTTTAAGATATTTTTTCTTTTTAGCGATAAATGATCACTTCATGATCATTACCTAACACCCGGTATACAGAGTGGAAACTTTAAGTAGAATAAATCAGTATCTTGAATACAACTGATTTTGCAAGAAATTCCCGAAACACGTCAATTTTTACGTTTTTAACGTGCTATTTTTAGGCCTAGTCAGTTTTTCTTTTTTGTACTAAGGAAGTTGTACCCATCCTTAACTTTTTTTAAGTGAAAGGTATGTTAATTGATACATTATGATATATGGAATTCGAAAATACGTAGTAGGAATACAAATGAATTAGAACCCGAATCTCGCAACTGCTAAAAATATCAAACCTACTTTCGCAATTAACTCTATAAGATTTTAATAAGCCCACTTTACTCAGTTTCTCATAATTGTAAAAAATAGAAAAACTCAATCAATTCAAAAACAGTCCATTTGTCCAAACATGTTCTTATAACATGATACATCATCGGATAGAGAATAAAATTCTCTATGAAAAGGTGTAACAAAAATACGGTTTCAATTTGAAAAAATCTACTTTTGTCCTTTTTTGATTTATTGAATTTTAGCTGACTTTTCTTCTCCTCCAGGAATATTTGTGAAAATGTTAATACTCCTACACATAGCTGAACGTTTTGTCCAACTGTTGACCAAGTTTCGTCGACCTGACTTTTAGAGTTTATTAATGATTAATGTTTTTATTGCACTTGTTTTTTGCCATTTTTACAAGATAATATTTTTTTTTCTTTCAAACAATGGGAGAGTGTGCATAAACGTTGATATCATACGACATTAATGCAGAATCCAAAATATGTATATTAAAAATTGGTATGTTTTAAAATAACAAAGTTGATACCAACTTCCGGTATAAAAGAAGTGGCACAATCATGAAAATATTTTCAGCAAGCAGATCTTATAAATGTATAAGTGTGCCAAGTTTCGGTTCACTCGGTTTTCCGTTCTCGTTATCTGCCTAATAGACCCTCGCTGTGAAACACCCTTTATATTATTTCTCATGGGTGGTTATTTTGTCTCCCTTAATATTTCATCAGAACCAATGATTGAGCCTTCATTTTTAAGTTTACCTCCACCGCCAGATGCGAAAACTAAACAATTAATTCAACATAGCGCCATCTATTGACAATCTGTTTAATTAACATCTCCCACGCCCCAAGCGCGTTCCAAGCGGTAAATCAGTAAAATAGACACGATTGCAATGCGAATTATTCGCTAAACTAGTAAAATATAACTCAAATTACTTTTGACGTTTCTGTTTCATTCCGAGAACTTTTCAAATAACCTCCGAAAATATTTGCTGCACTACAGGATATAAAGACCGAACAGTTTGTTACCCTGGCAAGATAAAGAACTCAAACTGCTTGTTGCAAGTGCAATTACCGCTAAATAATGCGCCAAAAAATGCGATTGTTTCTCTCACTAGGTGTGTCGGGCGTTCAAGAAAAAAGCGAGTCCGTTCATTCACTCACCGTTTCTTATGGGACTCGGAACGGTTTCGATGGGGAGCGTGCCCGTGGGTTCGGGCAGCCACCCAGGTCTCGGTTCGTCCTTCGGCGGCGACTCCCGTTCCTCTTTGAGCGGCGGCGTCTCAAAGTTCGTCCTGGGACTGGGGCCGCTGCACGAGAGATGTCTCGGCCTGGGAGGCTGCGGCGAGGCGCTGCGCCCCAACTGGGGAAGACTCGGCGACGCCCTACCGCCCGGAAAAGTGGCGTTCCGTTTGTGTCGTCTGGGAAAGACGGCCAACAATTCGGCCCACCACCTGGCGTCTTCGCGACTGGCCGCCTTCACGAAGGTGACGCGATCGGGGCTGGTGAGGGCCAAAGAGTGCGGATGGCCGGTCACTTGTTCGGCGCCCGTCACTTCCAACACCTTCGACATGTCGACGGAGCCCTGGGGGATCGTATCCGGCTGAAAACAACACAACTGTGATTTGGTGTCGGTAGCGCGGATCCGCTGCAAGAAGCGATGCACGAACTGTGTTTGCGGTCGCCGGTAACCTGTTGGTTACACTTGTTATTAGCCTGGAGATTGTATAGTTAGCGGAATGGTCCGCAAAGGCAGAATTGGATGCCCGTTTGGAATTACAGAGCAGAGGCTCAGCTTACTAGACCGAATCGATCCGAGCGAGGAGGCACCCTCG
This sequence comes from Eledona agricola, assembly GCA_964023215.1. Taxonomy (NCBI): domain Eukaryota; kingdom Metazoa; phylum Arthropoda; class Insecta; order Coleoptera; family Tenebrionidae; genus Eledona; species Eledona agricola. The sequence goes on from OZ026854.1 coordinate 14,571,716, forward strand.
GCGTCGAAAAAAATCAAAATTCCGAAGCGTTCCTTTCATCAAACGTGAATGACCTACTAAAACGCGCCGCAATTATATAATTATAGAGACGAGTTCGACGACCGCCGGGCCCATCGTCGTCACCGTCAGCTTTTTGGAAAAATCGAATCGGAAGTGAACGGAGGTGACGGTTCCGGTTTTTGCTCCGGTCGATAGTTATCTCAGGACTTCCGCTGGTATCCACATTCGTTTTCAAAGAGTGAAATTCTAACACACGGGGTTCTAAACAAACAGAAAGTGCATCTCATCATCAAAACGAATTACTGGGTCACAAATGTTAATAAAGCGGTTTCAGTCAAAACGTTTCTGCATAATACGTGTTAAATGATCAAATTTAAAAAAATGTTGATGTCTACTTTGCTACCTAAGGTAGGTGCGGGTAATAAGGCCTGTCGGCTAATAAGGCCTATGTAACAAAAATACTATTTAAAATGATCGGTTTCGCTCAAAGTCACACTCGGAGGTAGCTAACACTCATTAGATAGTGCCTCAAAGTTCTCTCAAAGCTTTAGCTTGCTCGCTGCCAATAATGCAGCATTTTTCGAGTGTCGATTGCGCGGCACGAATAATAAGAAATCATCCGAATCAATGGTAAGTATTTTTTGTAATGGTACACTTATATATATAATTTTGCGCTATAGTTGTCTATTATTTCATGCTTTTACGGAATTTTGATGTTTGAATAATATATCATGATCCGAAATTTATTTTTTTTAGTTTCTTTACACACGTTGTCAGCGGCTATTAAGGCCTACCAAATTTGATCGTAGGCCTTATTATCCTCCTCTTTGTATCAACATTTTTTTATTTTATGGCTTTTTCAAAGTGTAAAAGGAATGTAAATTGAATTGAGCATACCCCAAAAAGACCTCCTGCAAGGTTTTACCGCATGGTTTACAGAAATTTTAGTTCGGACGATGACGATGATGTGACGCTCCCTCAAGTAATAAGAACAGAATTTCAGCAGCTTATACCTACACCAGTCAAAAATAGTGAAAAAACACCAACAGTTAGAAGAAAAGCCATAAATTACAGAAGAACTCCCAAAGAATAAAAGAAGAAAAAAAAGATATCAACCCTCAAAAGTAGAAGTGGTACTAAACAGAACGAGGCGAGTTGGTACTGTCACGGTTGTGAGGGGGATAAGATGGCTTATACGAGGCAATGTCCTAAATGTGGCAAGTGGTATCATAAGGAGTGTGTCGGTTTGTCATAGGATGATACAGATAATTTTAAGTGTCCTGATCGCTGTTAAACAAACAAATTTGCTGTTACTTTTGTGGGTGTCTGCTGCGGGGGTTGTTGTTCAGCGCAAGGAGTACAATCAAAGTCAGCTTTTGGCGTTTTGGGCGTCGTGCCGTGGAAGGTGTTGTCGTGGAGCTGGACTTGGACTGACTGGTGTTTTGAGTTGGAAAAGATGGAAATTTGGTGTTGAAGGAAGGAGGGTGAAACAGGATGGTTCTCACGGTCAACTTGAGAAGGATTTATGACAGGGTTGGAAATTGGAGGCGGCACGACTGTTTATTGGATATGTACAGTTTCTACATATTTACAATTTGCAGCTGGGGCCTGCGACGTAGGAAGGTCGCAGCCGCTACAGTACCCCCCTGCCAGTGATTAAGCCGCTGGATGATTAGCGGCTAAACGCGGTTGTTGTGTTCTCCGCCGGCCTGGGGGTGGTTTGTAGAAATTTCGCAACTTCCGCGGTGTGTCACGACTCCTGGTGGCTGCGCTGGAGTTGATCGCGGAGTCGCTGTTTTTGGCGCTGTTGGGGACGAGGCTGGAGATGCTGCCGGTCGGGTTGGGTGCGCCAAAATGTTCGCCGGTTTCAGGCGGTCGATGGACATGGTGGTGCTCTTTCCCTTGACCCTTGTGGTGACGGTCTCGGGGTTGCGCTGCGCCGTCTTGAGGGGACTGTTGTGCGACCTCTGCTGGGGCTCGCTGAGTCCGTGGCGTCGATGTCGGGTGGAAACGGCGTCGTCGCCGTGTCATGAGCCGTTGGTCGGTTGGACGTCCGCGATGATTTGGGGCAGACCCGTGGCGTTGACTTCGTGGTCGGTGATGGATGGGTCCTGGCACTCGTTTGGAGGTTGCAAGAGTTTGCCGGTGGTGGCGACTTGCAGGTTGTTCCTCCAGGTGACGAGGAGGACCAGCAGGACTCTGGGTCGGAGTCGCGTCGAGTGGCTGGTCTTGCGATGCTCCTTCGGGCCGTGGCGTTGGACTCGTGCTTCGCGGTGGTGAGCTGCTCCGTTGTGGTTGGGCGTTGGGGTTGGGCAGCGTTGGCTGGACCGGGGATGGTGCGGAAATGGTGCTCTGCTGCATGTGTGGACTCGGAGACGCGACCGTCTGGGTGCGTGGTTCCGAGGAGCGTATGAAACAGACCGGTGAAGTGAGTCTCACCGTGTCTGATGGCTGTCCCCGTCCGTGGCTGCTGGGTGCTGCATGGAGGTCCTGGGGTGGATTGCTCGCCATTTCGACCGACTGCTGTGGGTCGGGTTGCGGTTCCCGCGAGTGAGGCCGGACACGGAGCGGATGCTGGCTTCCGTGGGAGTCGACGGCATTAACTTCTCGTCGGGGAGTTGGTGGAATTTCTTCGCAAGTGCTGCTCCAAGGCTGCGTCGGCTTTGGGTCGCGCGTCGCTTCCCTCTGCTGGCTGCTGGTGGAGGCAGGTTTCGTCGCTGCTACCTGGGGGGTGTGGGACCTGGCCTCGAGGACGCCGTCTGCTATGCAGGCCGTTATGTCCAGGGAGGCGTTGCTGTAGGCGGCTAGGACAGCTTGTGTATCTGTCGGTAGCCGTTTTAGCCACAGCCTGCGGATGATGTCTTCAGGTATCGCAGAACCCCCTAGGTAGCGCAGGTGGCGTAGAAATTCGCTGGGTGTTCTGTCCCCCAGCTCTTCGGATCGCAGCAGACGTCGGGTCTTCTGGTCCAGCGTGGGGGGGAGCCTCTTGATGAGTGCGGACCGGAGTGTCGCGTACTTGTTTTCCTGCGGCGGGTCCATGATGATGTCGCGCACTTCTGTCCAGATATTGGGGTCTAGCGCGCTGACCACATTGCTGAACTTTGCGGCGTCAGATGTGATGTGGACAGCGGCTAGTATCGGTTCGCAGATTTCGAACCATAGCTCTGGATCTGCGAAGAGGAAGGGTGGCAGGCGCACGAGGTAGATCGCGGGTATCGTTGGTGGCGGTTGCGGTGTTTGACTTCTGCGAAGTCTGGCGGCTCGTTCGGCCTTGAGTTGCTCCAGTTCCTGGAGGGCGCGCTCGTACTCTTCGCGGGTGACCGGTAGCGGCTGCTGGGGTTGGGCCATCTCGTGCTGGGTGGAGACGATATCGCGCACTATCACCACTGCTTTTTGATCGAAATCACTGGGATCACGTCGGGGTCACCAATGTGGGTGTCTGCTGCGGGGGTTGTTGTTCAGCGCAAGGAGTACAATCAAAGTCAGCTTTTGGCGTTTTGGGCGTCGTGCCGTGGAAGGTGTTGTCGTGGAGCTGGACTTGGACTGACTGGTGTTTTGAGTTGGAAAAGATGGAAATTTGGTGTTGAAGGAAGGAGGGTGAAACAGGATGGTTCTCACGGTCAACTTGAGAAGGATTTATGACAGGGTTGGAAATTGGAGGCGGCACGACTGTTTATTGGATATGTACAGTTTCTACATATTTACAATTTGCAGCTGGGGCCTGCGACGTAGGAAGGTCGCAGCCGCTACACTTTTAAGACTCTAAGCATGATTAATGCATATATATTATTATTGATCTCAATTACCATATGTATAGAAGCCTATTTTGATTATTTATGTATGTTAAAGTCATAGGCCTTATTATCCTACTATAGTATACTGACAAGGTTTTGTAAAATGTTTAATTTTGTTTTTGTTTACGGCAGAAATTGCCATTTTTTGTTTATATTTTATAGCAATTGATCTGTAGGTTTAATTAATATTAAAATTTATTGATTCGGATACATAGTTTTTATTTTATTTCAAATCTCCCTTAGCTAGGCCTTATTACCCGCACCTACCTTATTCATTAACCGGGTCTAGCGGCTGGTGAAAAATGGACCTTGCTAAATTTAAATTATTCACTAAACAAGTTTAACGAAATTTTATAGGGGAGAGCGGGGCTGGAAGTTCCCGGGGTAAGTTGTTCCGGCAGCAATAACTTTGTAAGGAAAATAAATAGCAACAAATGTGAAATGCGCCGTTAAAGAGTCAGGTAACGCACAACATCGGCAGTCATTTTAGTTACACTGGCAACGGCGGTTGAGTGACTTTGTGCATGTAGCTGTCAAAACATCATCTAAGTAAATTTTTTCTTGTTTAAACTATTTGGTCTATCTCTGTTTAATTATGGACCGATTCATGCGTAACTTTCCTAAATTGTAGTTACTGCATTAAGCAGTAAGGTAGGGTTCTAATATATTCTATTATATAGTTTGCCAGTATGGCAGTCTTCGTATATAAACGTAATTTGGGGCTATAAGTTCCTTCCTGGCGGGGCTGGTTGTTCCCCGGAACTGACCTTCAATCGTACCTAAAATTCTTATGGTCATTTTTCTTTTATTTTAAAGATGCGAAACTACAAACGTAAGACAGAGAGAGGTAAAACCTCCACGACATTGTTGCGTCAAGCTGCAGATGCTGTCATCAAGGAGGGAACACCTGTTAAAACCATGGCAAAAGAACTTGACTATTTTAACTGACACGCCGGAATAAATGCGTTGGCTGAAGAACAGGCAAAGAAGAGGACAAAAAAGAATTAAGACATTGCAAAGAAGGCAAAGGGGTCAAAAAAAGATAACAGTAAAGGCAAAGGGAAGGGAATATCTCAAGAAAAAGCTAAACGAAAAGTACTACAAGAAAGCGATAGTGACAGTGATAACGATCTGGAATGGTACTGCATCATTTGATGTGATTCGTATTCAAATTCTCGTCCAAGAGAACAGTGTACCATGTGTAAAAATTATGTGTGTCCCAACTGTGAGTGAGTGAGAAGAAGTGGGTGATGAATAATGTTTTTTAAAGTTTTGTTATGCATCTGATAAGATTTATAAGTCAATAATCTCAATTATAATTTAAGTAAATAAAAAAAGTTTCTTGCGCCAGTTATGTTTTGTACCAGTAATACTTCGTTGTTTTATTTAAGAAAATCTATGTTATTTTGACAGTGTATTGTCATAACCTAAGCGGAACAATTTGCCTCAAAGTTGGAACAACTCGCCCCAAAGCGTAGCTGAAGGTTCCGCTCCAAAATTTGACAAAAATTTGCTTCTGTAAAAAAAACTATTGAGATATTAGTAGAAGTAACTATATTACAAAAATCGATAAACATCCGTTCATTATTTACACATGTTGAAAATGAAACCATTCATTTTTATAATAAAACTTCATGAACATAGACCGTTCGTTAGAAAATTTTGTATTTTCCGTAAAGCTAGAAAGTTGAAATTCGGTGCATCATCATAATCCATCATTCTGTATCGAAGTGAATTATTTTCATTTCTGATTATATAGGCGGAAAACGTCAACAACTTTCAATTCTATTTTTATGCACTCATTCATTTGGGTACTCAAATCTGAATAAGACGCCTCAGACTGTGGTCACTTACCTCTCATAGAAACATTTTCAATTTAATGCTAAAATTTGGAAATTCAAGAATCTTTAAAAAAAATACATATATATTTCTTAACTCGTTGCAGATAATACAATAAGTTTTTTTATCGCTTTGCATTACCTCAGAGCATAATCCAAAAGCACTTTTTATACAATTTGAATGCCTCAAAGGGTTGATGCGATTTTTTGAATATTATTATAACAAAAACTTTTGTTTTTTTCTTGTTTCGCAATAATGTGAATGACATGAAGAAATAAATACGTTGAATTTGGAGTAAAATTGTTAAGATCTGAAGTACAACAAATGAATACAATAGTGCATTACAAAGGTAGCTACAATTATTACAATTTTAAATCAGTTGTCATAATTAGATATTGTAGTATTAGAGAAGCTCGAAAAATACAGGAAATTTTGTATCTGAACGTTGTCAACACAAGTAGACGGAAGATCTGTTTAATCTAAAGAATTTGATTAAATAATCGAAATATGTATACTTAAATGAGAAGTAAATTTAAAGGAATCAAGAAATCTGAGAGAACTGAAGGATTTATATCATTGCATAATTTGAGAGATTTGAGGAGACTATGAAAATTTTGAAGGATCCTCCAACTAAACGTCGTAGAGTGTGAAATCTCTAAAAAAATTAAACTATCAAAATAAAGAAGTCTATCAGAAGGATTTGAAAAATTTTAAAATTTTGATCTAAACGTTCTGGCAGTATGATAAGTCTAGAAAAACCTGAATTATGAAGAAAAATCCAAGAACATTAGTTAAAATAATTGAGGAATTTCAGAGCCCTGTAAAATTTATATTAAAGAGAAATCTGAAGAATCTGAAAAGAAATAGACATTTTGAAGGATCTTCAAGTTGTAAACAGTTGGAAGGATCTGAATGTATAAAGCATCTAAATGAAGCGAAGAATCCGAAATATCTGTACGATTTAAATAATTGCATAATTTGAAGTTTCTCATCTAGTTAAAGAATCTATTTGAAGTTTCTAAAAATAATGCCTATTGTGAAATTTTTGAAGGATCTATGAACCAAGAAGTATTTTAACATTGTAAATAATAAAGTTAGAAGCTTCTGGAAAATTACACTTGGTTAGTTTAAGAACCGAAGTGTAAAAAAACTATTATTTATTGCATAGGTTTTGATTGTTCAAGAATTTGAAGTGATTGCCAATTCTGAAAATTTTGAACAATTTTAATGTTTTAAAGAGTTGAAGCCTCTGAAAACTTAAACTATCGCAAAGAACCGAAGTGAACGAGAAATATGAAGTGTTTAAATTATCGCATATTTTGAAATCGTTAAAGAAACCGAAAGATTTGAAATATAAGAATTTATTTATTGCATAATCTGAAGGTTCTGATATCTTTCAAGAATTCGAAGGGGTTGTAGATTCTGAAATATATTTTTTTAATTTCTGACGACCTTTAATGTTGTACAGAGTTGAAGCCAGGAAATTTAAACTAAAATATAAATAATGGAAGTAGCAATTGAAATTAATACCTGTCACATTATTCTCCATTCAGTGTTCTGTAATTGTGATTTTAAACATATTGTTGCAATGGCAAATAATAATTACACAAATCAAGTAATATTTGATTGAACATTTGCATTAATTACCATGTTGTTTGAACCTCCACAATAATTGATTTACAGTGTTTGTTAAGTTAAAGTTTTGTTTTACTTTCTTGTTTGCTGTGGCATTGTTATTCATTTAAAAATAAATGTATAATAAAGATTTTATAAAAATCATAATTCATATGACATGCTACTTTCAATTGTTTGATTCAAATGTTTTTATTCCACACAGTTGATATGTGTAATCAAAAGCTAAAGAGAAGGTGCATTTTTTACAAAATGTGGATTATAGTAAAAACTATCTAGAATTGGCATAACAAGCCTTAATAAATGTCGAGTTATTTTTTAGTTTTACATCGAATTCCGTTATTAAATTGTGGAGTTGCATTTTGAAAAAAAATAGTTTTTGTAAATTTTATAGTAATTTTCAGGAAATTGCAACAAACAACGTCCTGAAACCTTAAAAAGTATTAAAAGTGGTACTCTCGAGTGATTTTTGAAATTATACGAATCGACAGGAAGAATTATTCGAATGGTTCAAAAGATCAAATTTTAAAAGGTACCATTCATTTTCAACTTTTAGCATACAATTAAAAATATTTAAAAAACTATGAAAGGTAACAACAATCTGGTTTTTTTCGATTCACAATTGAGTGATCGAATCATAATTAACACAAAAATAGGGCAAAATAACAAAGTTGATGTCAATGTCCGTCATCGATTCAGAATGATCGATAATGATGATGCACCAAATTTCAACTTTCTAGCTTTACGGGAAATTCAATATTTTCTAATGAACGATTCACGTGAATCACCCTGTATAGATAGGTGTATAGTTTTGAATCCAATCTGTAACTGTTGCAATTAACTCAATAGAAGGTTTAAACTACGCGATGGTCGACTATCCTTCCGGAAGAGTTCCAAGTTCAATACTTTTTAAAAACAATTTGCCTTGCTTCTATTTATTATACGCTTTCTACCGTTAGAATTTTACAATGTTTGCATTCTACACCTTTTCTAGATTTCTCTATTATTTTAAGCACATTAATTGTTTTTGTAATTACTTAAATTATCATTACTCTCATAACTGCGACATGTTAAGAGTGGAAGAAAAAAAAACGTTACGATTTAGCACTTTCACTTCGGCGGTGACAGTTTTCGTGCGGTCAACGAACGGTTTTTGACCAAGCGCAGTTTGCATCGGTAGTGGTTGGTGCTATTTCGATTTTTTTCTTCGTGCTACTCTCATTGTGTCACGCTACCGGTATTTTGGAGGAAAGGGCAGTCGATTCATGGTTTGGTGATTTTAGCGGTCACGAGGTAATTTACGACGACGAAGCACTTCCTTGAATGGTGGTGTTTGAGCTTTTCTTGCTCGAGTGCTTTGAACTGACTGCATTAAAGTCCAGTGTGGAGCCACTTATCAGAAGAAGCGATAGATAAATTCAAATATAAGGAGTCAATTTAGGTCCGAAAGGGGATTGTACCGACAAGTTTTTGTTGCCCACTTGTCTTTTCGATTTCCTAGTCTATTCGCGTAAAAACTCCTCGCCCATTGATGTCTCTCGCTTCCTCGTTCGGCTCTCGTCTCGCATCGTCGCCTCCGTTTTAAAGCCGACATAATGTCATGCAAACCCATTAAAAAACGCCAATAGGCTCGTCACCGTTTCATATTTTATTCATCGCTGTGTAACGGGGAGGTTTTTGTCCCACGAGACGAATACGGCGCAACGGACAAGATACACGTGTGAGAAAGGAAACGAGATATCAATTTGCAAGTGCATCGTCCAACCTCTCTCAACTACTACGCACTCCTTCGTCTTCACCTCGATGCTGAAGAAAGTCAACAACCCGTACACCAGCGCCATTTACATATCTATCGTCACCTTAATATGAAATGAAATGAAATCCGACGCCAAATCCTTGCGATTTCACCACTTCAAAGCAATTACACTCGAAAACGGAAACCGAGACGCGTCTTGTTTATTTTTCACTTCAAATTGCTAAATGCGCAAGACTAATGAATTAGGATTTGTTGTAGACAAATCGGGACGGATGATCACTTCACTGATAATGCGACTAATTGAGAAAGTTATAAAAATAATATTGTGCGATCCCAGAAATAACACGAGAAACCAGGACGGCTAAACCAAGGAATATTTTTAAATTCGTTGTAGGATAAATGAAGGAACTTGCAATTGCAATTTATGTGTATAACCGATTTGGATACAATACACAAGAGGATAGATTTAGTAGCTTTTTAAACACATTCCATTTCAAGTCGTCGAATCACACCTCGTTTGTACACATTTCTTACAATTTCTGTCACATTTTGAAAATGTCCCATGACACTGTAAAAAATAAAACAAAAGCGAGATTCATTGCCTCCTATGCCTCTGTGTTTATATGTACGCTCTAAATCAATCAATCTAAAATATACAGGGTGATTCACGTAGACCGTTCATTAGAATACTTTGAATTTCCCGTAGAGCTAGAAAGTTGAAAATTGGTGAATCATCATTATCGATCGTTCTGAATCGAAGTAAAATACTTTCAAGATGATTAAATGGCAACCCCCTATTTTATGTTAATATTGATTCGATCACTCAATTCTCAATCGAAAAATACCAGATTGTTGTTACTTACCTTTCATATATTTTTAATATTAATGCTAGTGTGAAAATTAGTGATTCTTTTTTAAAATTGATATCTCTTGAACCATTTGAAGCATTGCAATGATTCTTATTTCTGTCGATTCGTATAAATTAAAAAAATAATTTGAGAGTACTTCTAATGGCTTTTTAATATTTCAGGAGGTCGTTTCGATTTCCCGAAAATTACGATAAGAGAATGACAAAAACTCAATATTTCAAATTGCAACATCACAATCTAATAACGGAATTCGATGTAAAAGTAAAAAATTACTCGATCTTTATAAAGGTTTGTTATGGCAATTCTCGTTAGTTTTTACGATATTCCATATTTTGTAAAAATGCATCTTCTCTAGCTTGTGACATTTAAATTACACAATTGATATTAGCATGTCATATGATATGATTTTTATCAAATCTTTACTATAAATTTATTTTGTAAATTAATAACAATGAAACAGCAAACAGAAAAGGTACAAAATTGTAATTAATGCAAATGTTCAATCAAATATTACTACATTTGTGTAATTGTTATGTCTTATTGCAACGGTACGTTTCAAATCTCAATGACATGTGACAGGTACTGATTTCAATTGGCTGCGATTCATCATAGGTATTTTCTATTTCACAACTTGCACATATCAAAATATAAAGAAAAAATACATATTTCTAGTGAAAATGAGAAATATCGTAAAAACTGCGCAGAACTTACATGATACCTTTATAAAAGTCGAGTTATTTTTTATTTCTACATCGAAAGACGCTTTTAGATTAGGGGGTTGCTATTTGAAAAAAAAATTAGATTTAGTTTTAATCATATTCAAAAAATCGCAACAACCCTTTGAGACATTCAAATTCTATAAAAGCACATTTAGATTATGCTCTGAGACAAACACTTTTTCGATGTGCAATTTTTTTCGAAATCGCAATTTTATTTTAGTATTTTACCCTTCCTTAAATTGACGAGCTGATACGGTTTGATAAAAAAGTGACATTTTTCAATTTGAATTCTAGAATTTTACAATAGCAAGAAATTATGAAAAAGAACCAAAAAGTAGGGAATTTCTTGTAGTGCGCTTATAAGTGTTTAACATGAAGATTATTACTCATAGACGGGTAACAAAATAAGAGTCAAACCTTCTAACCATTTTAATTCGTTGAACAAAACGTTTACAATAAAAAGATATTAAGAAAAGTTGTTGGGTTTGACGAGTTGGACTACTGGTAAAAATTATTGCCATTATTTCTGGGACACTTGTATAACGGGCGTAGACCATAAGTGTAGGAAATATTTGACCGTGAAATGAAGAAATTTGAAATTAGGTTTTCTGTTGCCAACCGTTCGGACTCATTTAGTATTTTTCAACAAGTTCAATTTTTAGACGTCGTTTGGGCACCAATTTCCTGTCAAATGCTATAATATCTCTAGTCTATAAAAAATAAAACAAAAGCCAGATTCCGTGGCCTCATGAGAATTCCTTTTTTTACACGCTCTTAGTTTCATTACATGTCCGAGCTTCCATATTAACGTGTTACATTATTGTTGTCAAATTTCTTCCCCCAAATATTCGCTAGACAAATCTGTGAGATCTTAACTAGCGATGAGACGAATCTTGTTAAGTGCTTCAAAAATATAAACTTGAAAACAGCTGTAACTTTAGTTCAAATGCTTGGAAAAAGTGCCGTCCAAAACTTTGCAATAACTTCCATAACCTTCTAATATTACTGAAGATGATCCGAAAGACTTGCTTACATTAAGCGTTATAATAAGGAGCAGTGTTGTCCTTAAAATATAATTTGATTATATAAGATGAGTTTGTTGCGTGGTGTACTTGCTCCTGAACTTTAACTGATCTCTGATCTGTTCACATCCTTGCACACGCTGCTAATGAACGAATTCGGCAAGGATTTGAATTTTTTTGTTTGAAGTGATTTAAAATAATGTTAAAAAAGCCTGTTATTAGATTTGCACTTGATTTATATAAATTACTCGAAGAATCAGAGCGTCACTTAAATAAGTAATATCGTGGAAAAGTTTTAGGTCGTCGACATTGAGTGCAATGGGAATGTCAATGTATTTAACGATATCGTTCACAAATAGGTTGAAGATTACTGAACCTTGTCTTGTCTATATGAAAGGGGAGAAGTGAAAAATTCATTTCTGTCTAAGGTGCATATGACGTGAACGGAGCCTGTAGTAAAATTTGAGTCACACAAGAAAGGAAGTTTTTGGTTCCGGAAGCACGCGATCTTTACTTTAATCACTGAAATTTGTATCGCGAAAGTTGCACTTTCCACACAAGTTGAGGTTTATTAGTCATCAAACAGGTGCATGATTTTGTGTTCTATCACTCAGCTTGAAGGACAAACACTGCCTAGATTTAAATTGTGTAAATCTTCCCGGTCCTGCAAAATTTATCCAAACCAATTGTCTTGAATCAAGAGATTGCTAAGTTATATTTCATAAACTCTACTAATTAATGTTGGTTCGACTATTTTCAGACCACAATCGGTTCTAATCAAAACACGTTTGATAAGGTGCCGCAATTAGTTCACCACTAACAAGAAAACACGCAGATGTCTTTAAGCGCCACGAAATCGGAACGTTTTTGTAATAGTGCTTGTGTCAAACCTGATTTAAGTGGGAATCAGGTTGCTACCGGTACAATAACGACTGTATTTGTAGCAATAAAGAATTTTTTGGACTACTTACGTGCTCGTCCACCGAATAATTGAGCTCCCCGTCGTCGTAGAGGACGAACCATCTTCGTTGCCACCTCTGCAATCAAAAACAAACGATGTTAGCGTTCCGCAAATGGCGCTTTTCCGCAATCAATCGCCTCGAAGGGAAACCGTTTTTGGGATATGTAGGTTAGAAGGAAACGCCGGCACACATTGCCATGTTCGAGGCATTCGTTTTTGTCATTAACGCTGCTAAATCGGTCCCACCTCACTGTCGGAACAGCCATCATCGACATATTTTGTGCATTTATTCAAATTGACATTCACATTAACAACTAACTAAATTATTGTTAATGGGATTTTAACAACAGTCGTGGCGTGCGCAGACATAATCTGGTTCTGACAATTTTCTAGAAATTCGGTCGGTGGTCGAAATAAACAGATTAAAATGCTAAATTTACCATCTGCTTCTCATGTAATCAAATTATTTCAGTGAAGTAGAGAATATTGCCATATTGACTTGCAACTTGTTGAAAAATTTAGCCGATTTTGTTGTAACACCAACGCTTGTCAGCGGGGCCAAAAAAAATTTTGCTGGGCTGAAATGGTCAGTTGTTGTATAGTACTGACGCGTTAATCCGAATATAGGACAGTCCGGCTGTTCCTGTAATTCGGATCGTTATCGTCACTCCATTCTGTACTTTGTAGTCCAGATTTGGTAAGTTGATTCGGTGGTTATTTTCTAAGAAAATGGCCCCATTAAATGAGGCATTAGCGAAAAAACATTAGCGCAGTAGTATCACGTTGGCACGTCAACGATGAAATATTAAGCGAAATTCAAAGAAAATTGAGTAAGTTTCTTAACATTCAATTTTATACATAAGTAATTGACGGGGGCCATTTTCAAGATGTGTTTTGAATTGCGCTTCTGGTCCGGGTATGAGTTAAACTTTGAGAAAGCCTGAATTTCCAAAAATGGAAATAAAATTACATGCCTGAGGAATCGCCACGTACCTGTTCTTCGGAATTTTTAGCAGAGAAAGCAAAACTGCTTCATGTTAAATATTATCCTAATATCACAACGCTACAGATAAGAGACTGGTTACATCAAATGAGAAAACTGCAAACGTGTAACATGTTACATTTATGGCTTGCTATAATTCCAGTTGTAACCAAATATTGAAACTTTTAGTCATCGAAGAAGCTAAAAATTCAAGAGCATTCAAGAACGTATCTGTACCCCTTTACTATAAAGACACTGCTAAAGCCTGGATGACATCAATAATCTTCTAACAATGGTTTGGATTTGACCCTTACGTTATTCTAGAAGTGAGAAGGTTCATTTGAAACCAGAGAAAGCATAGCTGCTGATCGATAATGCTTCTTCACGTTCTAATACAGTGGAGCCTGTTGGAGACTCACTAACAAGTGATGATGGAAATATTGCTGTCAAATTTCTTCCCAAAAATACGACTTTTCTAAATCAGCCAATGGACAAAAATCATGTTCGTTGCATTATCTGCATTATCCAAAGAGTCTTGTAGCTGACATTTTAACCAACGATGAGAAGAATCTGGTTAAATGCTTCAAACATATAAACTTGAAAACAGCTGTACCTTTACTTCACAATGCTTGACCGAAAATGCCTTCCAAAACGTGGGAAAGATAACTTCCTAAAACCCAACGATAATACTGCGGAAATTAATGAAGAAGATGATCCGGAGATGATAAGACTTGTTTACATTAAGCCTTATAAGGGCTACCATCTGAAGTGCTGCCGAGATTATCGATGAGGTTTCTGCACTGTCAGAAGGAATAAAAAATGTAGAAATTGATGCAGGAGATGGTGTGGACTGGATTGATGGTGAAGCAAACTTGATACGATAATTGAGACTTACCGCAAATTAAAATCTGGAACGGTTCCTGAGATATTAAAGGTGGCTTGTTTTCAAATAATCACCCAGTATATTCGCGAAAAATTGTATGCCGCTTGTTATTTCACTTGATTATATCGTGATACATTAACAATGGCATACTGATTAAATATGGAGAAAATTGATTTTCTATTACGATACTTCAATTTCATTATTTATTATGACAAACCAGCTCAACACGTATGCCATTCTACAGATATTAACATTTTAGTATACACAGTGTGGTGATAAAGTAAAGAACAAAATTTATAATTGCGTTATTTATTGTTTACAAGCAAAATGCTCAGACAGGTCAATTTAATTTTTAATCAGCTACATTATCACATACAAAATTGTACTTATGACGTCATGTACTTTTGCACAATGACGTCATCATTGTTTTTTTTCAATGACAACCCCAATTTTTTTTGCTGTTTTTTATAGATGGTCCAACTACTTAATTAATGGTGCCATAAAATTGGTGCCTTAGATAACAAATTTTTCTTAGAAAATAACATTTAAACTTGTTTTTTCAAATTATCGTTATCCCGACTGTATCACTTTTGACGGTTACATTTTTATTTGTTACTCACGTGGAGAGTTGCTCGCATCTGAGCGCTAGGGAATTTTCGTTTTTTAAATGTGCAAAATTGATATTTTTATTTTCTGATATCTAAAATTTACGTTTTCAAAATAATTCAATTACAGTGGAGTTTCACAGTGTCATACATAAATTGAGCGTCAATTTGCTACCTCAGAAGCGACTTTTGTAAATAAGTGGATCTTGAAATGCAAATTTCAAATGACGATTATTTTTTCACAATTACAATAAACCAATGAACGGTTTTCTTCATTTTTCGTTTGTTGTTCAGTGCCGTTTCTCTCATATCCTTGTTTAAATTACGAATACGAAAAAACATTCGTGATCTAAAGACAGCGTTTTAATTTTATCGGTACAGTCAATGTTCACAGCTTTCCTCAGAATATTTTTCAAATAATTTTTGGTTAAAAGGGATTTGTTAGAATTAATATCTGTAAAAATGTGTTCCAGTCGCTACACATGCCACATACAGTTATCACAAAGCTTACAAAGTTTTCCTTCAGGCAAATGACTAACTAATATCAATGAAATTTGCCTTTTCATTAAGGCGAAATTTATGACAGATAAAGCCAGTCAAATTTTCAAATCCATCATAGTGAAATGAATCCAGTTCTCTCTCCAAGTTATGATATTCCCAAGGCCTATATTGTCCACCTCAATTGTAATCTCGGAAGTTATACTACAAAGATATTTACCACTTAGAAGCGTGGCCTTATTAATATTCAGCTGGAAATCTGGTGTCTTGTCTTCTTCACAGTTCTCTTTTCATTCATTCTTCTCATTTTTGCCAAGGATATATGCCCTCAAACAACATTTAAACTTCAAAAAATCTGGGTGATCATGAGGACCACACAATTTTGCGTTTTTTGAGATTTGGAAAGAAATCCGGGAATTCGACCTGAGTAGGTGGATTAAAACAATCTCTACTTTTTGCCAAGCTTTCGAATCGTCAGGGCTTCTGCAAGGTGTTACATATACAATATGAGTAACATATTGCATATATAATGCATTTTTTTGTTAAAATATACATAAATGTGGAATTATTATTTACAAAGTGTGATTGATTTTGCTTATTAGCTAGTTAATAGTGAATATTAGCAATGAAAACGGTTCTAATTTAGAATATATAGAATAGAATAGAATAATAATATAGAACCATAATTAGAATGTGACAATTTTAAGGTTAACACAAACTTCATCTTCAGATCTTCATATAACAATTTCATCAAAGTGTAGCTGATTAAATTCCTTTTTGGAAAAGTCATAGAATAAAGCATTTCTAGCCCATACTAGTGGACGCTTTCAAGGTATTGTAAAGCACCTATCTGTATTGTGAAATTACCACCAGACACAAAATAGCACGCAATCTTTTCAGAATAAAACCCAAAAACACCCCACTTTTAGGTTATTTTTATAAATACAGGAACCAAGTACTCTCAGGGTGACGTCGGGATCAGTACTGAGACCACGCCCACATGCGCAATATCATATATTTATAGTTATTGTATTATGCGCAAACGGTTTTCGATCTTTTCTTCAGCAGATTTATGACAAGAAGTTGTTTACTTATTGTAGCCTGTTCAGAAACGCAGAAAAAATCTTTATTAAATTACAAATGCCTATGATTTTCCGATGAATTTTCGATATGATCTACATTTTAAAGACACATGGCAGCCTGACTACAATAAAATCTTGCCCAAAGGTATTGTTTGCAAACAAATGAAGACTCACTTTTCCATATGAATGGATGACAGACTCTCCAATTCTTTGCTTATTATCATAAGAATATACGCATCATAATGCCCTCTGAAAGGCATACCAGGTAAAATCACAACAAAAAATCTGTCTATCCCCGGTCTTTTTAATTGAACCGATTTAACACATCAGAAAAAATCCATCTACATATCTACTTGACGTCTTGTCGCTTTCTTCACACAAACACAAGCAAATGTTCGGTGTAGTTTTGAAACACCTTAAACGCATATCTTTGACCATCAGTAGTATCTGGCAATCGCACTAATTTGCATTGTGCACCAAAACAAAACAAAAAAAAATAGCCATCGAATCCGGTCACGCTCAAATCGAATTAGTCACCGTAACCAATCCTCGATCGGCCTAATTGTGTTCCGGCGAATTAATTAATTGGCCGTCAATGCTCGACTTGAAAATTTCCCACTTGTATGTCTTTACCGACAAATTGACACACACGCACCATTAATTGGCAATTAAGCGGCGACCAGCCACGACGACATCGCGTTCCTTGGTCACTTTCACTGGCGGAAATCGATCATTTCGGTGGAAGAGTGATCGAAAAAGAACGGTTCGCCTCCGCCTGGTGAAACTAAGGTTCACGGCCCCTCTATCTAATCATCCGTGTTTGCCGTACGCATTGTTGTTTTATCAAAGAGAAAACTAAGTCTGTGAAAGCTCGTCCGTCTGGGAGCGCGATTCCCAACTTAAAGTTGCAAAATCGTAACAAGGAACGCACTTTCTTTCACACGACGGCCGCGAGTCAGTCAATGAACGAACGCGATTTACATATTTCGACACAAAATCGGAGATATCGTCGACCTTGAAGCGCAAAGATCAACCAGCAATAATAGACGGAGATAAATTTGAAATTTGATGGATGGCCGGTCGTCCGGGTTCACTTCAACCCATAATTGATAATTAATAGATTGGATAAGTCGTCGGAGTCAATTGGTGAATTTATCGCGGCAATAAAGATGTTGAGTCTGAAGCGGCGACTACTTCAAACGCTCGAGTCAACGACCAATTAGATTTCTTTATGCTAATTGAGCGTGATTAGCCACGCGGACCCATAGACCCATGGCTGCAGACGCAGCCACCGAACTGCAGATAAATCGTCATTTGGTCGGACGCCGCCTTTTTTTTAATGGACGTTAAACAATGATCTACCGCCGTTAACGCGGAGGTGCGGCCCCAGGTGAAGTTGTTCTTTTTAGCCGCGCCGATGGCTCGCTTTCGCGTACTACTAAACGCACGATTTAATGATTTAAATCAATGGCCTCCGTTTATGGCATATAAACTGGCTAATATACTATCGATGTAAACGGCCAAGACCAGCAGAATGGGTGGTTGGTTTTGCCCTCCTTTTTGCCTCGCTTCCTAGATGAATGAACCACGTGGAGACGCAGCATCAAGATCGCACTCGAGGAAGCGGTTACCGGATCGGAGAAACGACCGTCTCTCGACTTTCAGCGGCTTCCTCATTTTACATTACGTCTCTGTCGAAGAAATTTGTAAGGATAATGCTTCTAACTAACGCACCTAGGCAATGGAATAACTCCTACTCCACTAAAGATCCATAGTTGAAATTAAGTTCTTTATTTACAATCGTTTCGAACAATGTGCATAAGATACATTTCATATCTTCATCAACAAATTCCATCTCCAAGTTTCGGTTTAAACGTGATTTGCGTAAAATTTTAGTTGACAGCTCCTGTTAAATGTCATACCAAAGGTCTCTACTGTAAAAAAGATAAAACAAAAGCTACGAGGTGTATTTGAAAAGTTCTTGGAATAACAGATTGGCGGCCATTTAAATTCCAAATTTTTCTTTTTCGCTCCCATGCAATCGATCCTCTGACCTATCATACACTGCTCAGATAGGAGAACACTTTATTGTGCTCCTATAACTTTTTCTGTGACAAAAATATGCAGACAAAGCATAAGGATTTTTAAACATACACATATTCCCTCAATAACTAACAAAAACCACATTAAACGGAACATTTCTTCTTAGGGTAAAATTCAACAATCTAAAAAAATACAAAAACCAAAGTGAAAATAAGGTTAATTTAATTTTGTTTTTTTTTATCTAATCAGCATAATATCCGTAAATATTCATTATGCATGTCAATTTCTTATCAAATTAATCAAAATGATACATCTTACTGAGGTGGAAGTTGTTCGAGCAAATAACCCATGATTTTGAAAAATAAATCTTTAGTTTTCACTTTGTTTTTTGTACTTTTTTTTTAATTTAACATTGCCTTAAGAACAAATAATATTTTTATTGTTATCTTTGTCAAATTAATTAAAGAAAATGTGTCTTTTAGAAATATATTGTTTCGACTTTATTCCACTACCACTACAAAAGTTATAAAGACTAGAAGAAGTGTTCCCCTAATTTTTTGAGCAGTGTATTTCATTGATGCTCTGAGTGACAGATCTGGACTTCTGGAAGGCTGTGGAAGCAAGTTTACTTCATGCCGCTCTAGGAAGTTTGTTTTTAGCGCTGTGAGGGAGAGCATTATCTTGCTGGAAAAAACCACAAATATTATTTTGATACCAAATGTTACGAAAAATCGCGCGCGTCTTTTTTTGGAAGCAGATATTAAAGATCTAGCTGATAATGCAAAGCTTTTTTGAAAATCTTCTTAGTTTCCCTAAAAAATAAAAGAAACCCTTAATTTTCCAAAAGATAAAATTAAACCCAGGACGGTTATTTTTTTTCGGCTCCCATGCAATCGATTTGTACTCAATGTTAAATGAGACACATTTCTAACAAATTTTATTTTGATAGCAAATACATTTTAAATGTGAAAACGATTTCCTTTTTTTAAATCTTTAGTGCTTTTTTTGTCAAAATTTGTTGCCTTTTTTCATTTTTCTTGTGTCTTTTTTGCATTTTATTTTCACCTAACTATCCACTCTTTAATCATTATTTCTAGTTTTACGGAAATTTAAATATTAGTGACATGGCCAACTAGACCACCATCCCCATTCCAATTTCAATAATTGAATGGGTGAGAAGAAAAGGAATAAGATTCCAAAATATGTAATTTTTAGTGAGGAAGCAATACCTATTGTTTATTGCGACACGGGCTTTCCAATAAGTGCATAAACAATAATATTACCACTGCTTTAGATAGCTCAAGGTGACTTAAAAATACAGGTGTCCCACCGGGAACTGGATCGATCGATATAGGAAAAAGTATAAAAAATATATTTATGATAATTTGTCGATTTACGAATATCGATGGGACAATTCAATAACAACAATTGCAAATGTGCGTCAGTTTAGGCTGTACCGGATATTAAAAGTTAAAAAGTCAAAAGTTAAAAATGTTATGCCAAATTACTCATAACGGGAACAAGACATCCGTCTTATTCAGACTGTCAACATTTTTTAACAATTATAAATGTTTTTTCGTTGGACGGAAAACATCAGGTCAGGCCTAATTACAGGGAGAGTTTTTCAGTTTTTTACGTATTATTCACAGCATATGAACAAACAAATTAAGAGTTAGATATAGGAATGCTTGTATAAAGTGACGCTTAAATTATACGAGGAATCTGAATATCTAATAAAAATAGGGGTGTTCCATTTAAAATAAGATTTATTAACTTCCGGAAGTGAAGTACACATACAATTATTATTTTTATTGAATTAGGCCCCATCGACATTCGCAGATCCACAAATTTTAATAAACTTTTATTTTGTAGTTTTTCCTATATCGATCAATCCAGTTCCCGGTGGGACACTCTATATTGCAATAGTAGAAGAATGATAATATTCCTGAAATGGAAACACATTTATTCGTTTTGCTCACTTCTGAGATTCTTGGAATGATCTCCTTTTTCCAATCACCTGTTGAATTACCCCAAATTTCCCGCAAATCGAAAATAGTATATTAAAGAAGTTTATGTAAACGACGAGTGCCATAATAGCCTTAAAAATATAATATATTTTATAATATTTTTACTACTTACTTAATTGAAATTAAAAATTTGCAATTTTAAAATTTGGGGAATTATGCATTAGTTGGTTGACAATTATCCAAATTGAAATTTTGATTGTTACGTGCAATTAGCCGGCAACAGTTGGTGGTGACAATAATTTTCAGCAAAAGATTGTGGTAAGCAACCTATCTGAGACTAATTTAAGTGCTCAAAATACATCCAACGTAACGATTAATGTTTATAATAATTTAGAAAAGCTAATGTAAGTTAAAAAAATTGTAACGGTTTTTGTTGGCGATTAGGTTGGCGTTTGACATGACATTTCTGATCCTGACATATCACCGTAGAAAAACTAAATTACACTAATTCTATTAAAAAAGTCAAATGGCTGTTAAAACACTCCATTGAGTGCTTTAACAGCTTTGTTATACACGCGAAGTAGAAAAAATTGTACATATACAGAACTCGTTTCATAAGACATTTCTGCACTCGTCCCTTTATAAAACTCGCCGGTATGCGACTCGTGCAAGAAAACAGTGTCTTATATACTATACTGAACATGGATAAAATCGAACATAATTATCAAATGATTCGTCAAGAAGGGTTGGTCGGCAATGAAGATTCATGCCGAAATGAATGATATATTGATTTTTCACTGCAGTTGCAGCAATGAAAGCATTCGGGTTCTCCGCTTCAAAGAGGGCATTGTCAGCAAAATCTACAGGAATGGTAATGGTGTCAATTTTTTGGGATGCCACTTATGCAGTTTCTACGGCAAAATTAAACGAATTAGGCTACAACATTCTACCACATCCGCCTTATTAGCCAGATACAGCGTCTTTAGAATAGCATTTCCCGAAACTCAAACGATTTCCGGTTAAAGACGCGGTTGAACAATGTTTTGTAGACCTCCCGAAAACCCACTTTCTGGCTCTCGAACATCGTGGAACAAATGTGTTGAAAAAGTAGTAGAATATGTTGAAAAATAAAATATTACAATTCAAATCATACTAGACGTTTTTTCTGTTTCACTCACTCACTCACTCCCTCATCAAATGACCCTCGTACTTGTCAAGGCCTCCTCGGCCATTTTTTGGTACTCTTTCTCTATAGTTATAAAAAAAGAAGATGGCAGCGTAAGATCATACGTATGCAAAAAGTTTTTGAAGCTCGAAGTATCAGTGGATGATTGGTACATCCGTGACAAGTTTCATAGAACAAATGCAATCAAACATATCTTGAGTCGCTGAGGAGTAATTAAAAACTGTTAGTAACCGGAAACTAATTTGGCAACTCAATGTTACCGTTCTGCTAAAGTAACTTGAAAAGTCGAAGCTATAAAGATTTTCCATCCGACCATTCTAGCATCGAATAACATTTACATTGTTTGAAGCAAAACCATACATCGTACAATAAATTTAAATTTATACTTTGTTTGTGTTGCGGTTAATGGTGTTTGAACCAAATTTCTCCGGTTTCTTGTTTACTGCTTGGTCGTAACAGCGTTGCGACAAGAATGTACTAACAGCAGCTTTTCCCGACACGTTCGGGGGACGCCATTAGGCACTAAAAGCAATGGCTAAAGTCACCAATCAAGCCGTCACTCCCGGGAACGATTTTAATAACTGTGGCCCCCCGATTAGGCAACGACGGCTCGGCACTCTTTCGAAACGGCAAACGTATAATTTTGTGCTTTTCCTCTTCTTCGATCAAATGGTCCATCGGCGATTAGGAGGAGGGCGAACTGTCGAAACCAGCGGAGATACCGTAAATTTCTCGCTAACGCCTCGCGCGTTTTATTGGCCAATAAACGGTGAAAATTTCTAAATCGCCATACCATATATACATTTGGTATTTATTTGGTCTAACGCCCGTAATAAGTGGAGCATTGAACCGGCTCGCGCGCCATAAACGGTCGCATTTTCGTCCCGTTTCGAGGCGAAAAATTAGCATTTCGGCCGGTCTTTGGCGTGAAAGCTGTTGCGCTGGCGGTGAAATTGAACGCCTAAAAAAAAATTACGGCGACTTTCGCGCCGGCCGTGGGGCTTTTCCGCATTTTCGTGTGCTTTGCGCCTAATTAGCCTAACAAGACGACCGCGGAAACCACGTCAAATACACTCGCCTCTTTCAACACAATAAAAATGACGTCTGGACTCTTATCGCTCTTCCGAAATTAGGGTTATCGGCTTGTGTCAACAACAAGAATTTTCCGAACTTTTAATTGTTACTCCAAAATATTTCCACGCGGATAAATGGAGCCAACACGAAAAACCCCATCTTAATTAAATTAATTCGCGCCGCATTTAGCCCCGACTGAATCAATCGGAATCTTTTAACATTTCTCGCAAAAACACACTCGCCTTGGTAGAAATTGTAAAAGCACCGAGACAAACACGTTTTTCGTTCGATCTTGACACAAAATTGTCCTCAAATTTGTCCTACTATCAATGTTTTGCAATGTATCGGTGTATAAAAGCATTATTTTATTTCATGTTATGTCATAGATAAGTGGCCTTACATTTTAACAAGCTTTATTTGTGGTTTCTTGAAAAATGTAAACTTTCATGGCCATCGGTAGCATATTAACATGTTTGTTGGATGCACTTTCAAGTTTTAAACCAATTTCGCATTAATTCTGGAAAATTGTTTAAATTACGAGTGGAGTTTATAATGTTATCTACCTAGCCATGAAGGAAACGAGTCAGGAAACATTATACTTGAACCCTTACACACTTATTCCAACTTTTCTCTATCTATTCGAAAGAAAACTCTTTTGGTAATCCTGCAAAATAGGTTTCTACAGCGTCTTTAAACTCTTCGTTAAACGAAAACTCCCTTAAGTGTTTTTGGGAAAGGGATAGTAGTCAGAGGGATCCAGGTCAGGACTGTAGGTGAATGACCAGCTCTAAACAGTATTTATTTTTTTCTATCACAACTCGTGCCTTACGCACCCTGCACCTGTCTGTCATGCAGAAGAAGAGTTTTCTGGGCGTGATTCATAAACTTTATCTTGAGAAAAGCAAGCCTTTTTTGTCTATGTCCTTTATTTTTTCCATATGATCCTTGAACGGTTATTCACAACGTTACATTAATAAAGTTAACCCTTTCAAAAAAACTCTTTTGGTAACTCTGCAAAATAGGCTTCTACAGCTTCTCCAATTTTTTCGTTCGGCGAAAACCTACGCCTCCTTAAGTGTTTTTTGAGACTGGGAAAGAGATAGTAGTAAGAAGTCAGGTCAGGACTCTAAATGAATGAGCAAGTTCTTCAAAACAGCATTTATTTATTTTTTTACACAACTCGTGCTTGTGCATCCAGGAAGAACTTTCTTGGCGTGCTTGCGATGCCTGCTCTTGCGAATGGTAGATTCGTGATGGTTTCTTTGCACGCATTCTATTTTATCGTGGTCCCTTTTCTCATGTATTCAATCAGCAGTATACCGTCCCAGTGACAGAAAACTGGGTCATTGCCTTTTTTTCGGTGGTGGAGAGCTCCTGATTCGTTAGTGGGCCCCAGTAATGCACCCAAGTCCCATCTCTAGTCAAAATTTAAGAAAAGAAGTCGTTTTCTGCGGACAAAGCAGCCAAACTGTCCCTGGTAAACTTCTACCCTTGCACTTTTTGTCCAGGAGTCAGAAGATTGATAATTCATTGCGCCGACATTTTATTTTTTCCCAAGTCTTCATGCAAAATGTTAAAAACACTTGTTTCGGATATCCTAATGTTTTTTGCAGCAAGTTTAACGCCCACGCGCCGATCGTTTAACACTATTTATTCAACCTTTTTTTTGGTCATGTGTGCCGTTCGTGCTTCCTCGGGCCTCCCACATCTTGGGTTGTCTTGGATGGATTCTCTGACTCATTTAAGCTTCTACACCACAACTTGGAAATACATTGGACAATTCTCTGCATGCACCGCCGCCATTCTGTCATGCATATTCTTTGGGGTATTGATTTTTCTTGTCAGAAATTTATTGACGATTCTTTGCTCGAGTTTTTCACCTTCAACGCTTTACAAAAAAAAACAATGATATAACAGTGATTTAACAAAACAGAATAATTGCGGTGGCATTTTTTTCATGGCTAGATAGATAACTTTGTAAACTCCCCTCGTATAACGAGGCTGCGTGGGCCATGGAAGCACCATGGAAATTGATTAGAGTGCAGAAAAATTTGAGAATAAGTTACCGACAGGCGATTCGGATGCATAAGATACATCTTTTTAACAAATTTCTGGTGTCGGTTTTGACGTCGTTTTGGGGAAATTGACAAATCACGATACTTTTGCACGTTGTTTTTGATGATTTACAAATGTCAAAGATCTACACTGTAAAATAATAAACAAAATAAACGATGTTTGTGTTTGTTGAAAAATTATTGTGAACGTTAATTACAGAGTCAATAAACCTCTAAAGAGGGGTTTCGCTCTAGATTAGTGTTAATAATATTAATAATACAAACTAGATTCCATGGCCTACTAAGTTGTACATTCTTTATATTTCAACGGTTACTGTAAATCGGCGTTTAAAAACTAATAAATGTCATTTGTCGTCAAAATGAGAGAAATGTTGGAAAAACTAATTCGAGTCGGTTTTAGTGCCATACTAGAATAGAATAGTGTCTGGAACGACTTGTTTAGACTTTTGGTGATGAAGCCGTATGAGAACAACAGTTTATCGATGGCTTCAATGAATTAAATTCGAACGAACCAAAAAATGTGAAACGGTTGAGATTCAGGCGAGCACCAGTGCACATAATTAGTAAACACAAACGCAGAACCAAGTAAAAGTTCTCGTCGTACGAAAGAATTTCACTGAAAGTGAACAGGCTAAGAACAGTTGCAAAAACATGTGCTCCGTATAAATTTATCTGCACCAGTAATTTTCGTTCTCCTCTCGACGCAAAAACAACATCCGAATACAGTTAGAGTTATTTTTAGCGGTTTTTGAGACCCACATTCCGTAATTGCTTCAATCCGACTGTGTTTGTGTGCGAAGGATTAAATTAGATCCGTTCTGAAGCGCTGACAAGACCACCCCACACGCCCAAATCTGTTTATCAGCAGTCTCTCCTTGCCTTGAAACCCGGCCACGCGACACGGAATCAGAATCTGGGACCTACTTTTCTACACTTCTCTCGGTTCCAATTAACCGTTTCATAATAATTTATGCATCGATGGCGGCCCGTGAAAAATCCCCGATCCGTGTTCCGTATTGAGGATGTCGTCGTCGCTTTACCGTGGGGCATTCCTAACGGTTCCACGAAGAAAAGTCGCGATGAAAAGCGCGGAAAGCCCGCGACCTTCGACGACGTTCGAAAAAATGACGAGTTCAAGGACAGCGATTTTAATTCCGAACGCACACCTCTTCGGAATGCAATCGTCGACGATTGCCGAAATCAAAAGTTGACACACCGGGCGGAATTTTAAGAAGACGTCGTAACCCAAATTCGCTAAAACACGCGCGGTTTATACAGAGTGTCCCAACGCTGCGAAGAATTAAGATTGCTCTCAAATGAAAACAGATATCGATATAGAGTTGTTTTCGACAGAAGCTATAATGCATTTAAGAAAACACTCTGAAAATATCTGCTTATATTCAGTGTGTCCAACTGAGTGGCGCATCAAAGTTAGGTTTTTTTAAATGCGACACCCGGTAAATTACGTTTTGTTTATTGTGTATGTTTTGCTATTATTTCACAATTAAACCAACAAAAGCCCCTTTTTTATTAAATCGCTGCTACCAAACCAATTAGAATTTTGGCTTAAAATGTTAACAAAAATGTTTCAAATATCTTTTAGTTGATAAAGATCAATTCGAATTTTGAATTGTAGTAATTAATATATAGAGTTGCTCATGAACGCAAATTGTTCATTTAATAGAATGTTTCAAATATAACAGCCTGTATTTTTTAGTAACAATCGATTATATTTTTGATGAGGTTTTAATGATAAATTGCATAGTGGAATATCGATAATTTGGAAAATAGTTTTTATAAGTTGAAAAATGATGAGTTAATAGGACGTCATTATACATATAGCTTATCAAAAATGTGATGAATTGATACCAAAATATACAAGACGTTCCATTTATTTTTTTTTATTAAATTAACAATTTGCATTCATGAGCCACTCTGTATACTAAATTATTTAAATTCAAAGTTTGACTTAATCACTATACCTAAACTGGACAATATTGAAAAATTAATGTCAAAATTTCAAGCCAAAATTCTTATTGGCTTTGGAGGAGCAATTTCTCAAAAAAGAGCCTTTTTAATTTTAATGTCAAATAATAGCAAAACAACTGAAGTTAGGTCTATAATAGGGTATACAAAGTATAATTATTTTATGTTAACGAATCCGATAATTGCGTAATATACTAAGTGTTTCGTTTAAAAAAATATAAATTTGATGCGACGCTCTGTATCTGGACCTTCTGGATATAAGCAGATCTTTTCAGCGCGTTCTCTTAAAAGGATTGGACTTTTTGTTAAAAACTACATATGGATCTTTTTTCATGTGTGAATAATGTTACTTCTCTGTACTATACTGTGGTTGAAGTGCAACCAACGCCATTAACAAAAACAATAATAGTGTAGGAATTTAAATGGAGCGAAGACAGAAAGATTTGTACGAGCCCTGTAGGTAATAAAAAATACGTCGATGAGCAACAAGAGACAATTTTCCCCGGTCCGCCTTTTTTCTTTCGTTGCCATACATGGGCGTACTTAAACGGGACAAGTGCTCCGACATGACACGAGATAATGTTTAATGAGACAGATCTTTAAGCGGCTCGATAAGAGGATTTAAAGTTGAACGGTGGGCGCGTTGAGTTTATAAATATTTCCCGGTACGAGTGGGCACAGCATCAACAAACACGTGTCTCCAAAAAAATATACAAAACAAGCCGAGCCGCCGCGTTTTCCTACCCGCCACTGATAACGCCGTGAAATTTACGACCAACAATTTTACCGGTGGGCGTCAAATGAATTTTACATAATTGTGGCCGCGATAATTGGTGATGATCTAATTCCGATTAGTAATTCGTAAACTATTCTCGATTGTGTGATAAAGCAATTAGTAGAAACGCAATGGTCATTGATCCTCCGGCATTAGCTGATCGAAGTGGTGTTAAACGATCTCCCAACACGACTGTGATTATGAAAAATTGAGCTCAATTACTAATCTCTTTCGGCGTCGCATTATAAAATTAGTGTCACATGCAATCGCGTCGATTTTACATGGTTTTAGCGCGGCTTTGTTTAATCGGTTCCGCTTGTAATTGGAATTCCATTCAAGCGCGGTTCCTTTCTATAAAACATACTCGGTACAGAGTAGGCTGTTCTCCTGTCCTCTCAGGTCTTCAAAAGCCTCAAAAATCATCTCAAAATACTGGCCTTACTCTTTCAATAAAAATTATGACACCCAAGTCGCCTTATTTGACCAACTTCAACCGACCTTATTTGATAAAACAAACACAAACGAAAGATTTGGCCAAAAATAAGATCAACACGACTTGTATGATTTAGAACACTTACTTATTCATAAATAACCGATTGTGACTTGACCTCACCTTATAAAAACAGATTCCCTGCCATATTTAAGTAATACCAGGCTGGCAGAATTAACTAAATCACGTTTGAGTAAGATAAACATTTAAAAACATTTTTACCTATTGACGTGGACAGATTTGCCCGGTTGCTTCGTTGGTGGATTCGTCAGACTTTGATTGAAACCAAAACCGTAATAAAAATGAGCTATGATTTATCATGTTTCCATCAAGCCTAAACTCACATTTGGGTCTTTCAAAAAGTATAAGATGTAACTGGACCGAACGCTTTGGTGTTCAAGAAATCGTTTTAACCCTTGTATTTCCGCCCCCACGCGGCTTACATCTTACTGAAAACTCCCAAAAGATTGCATTTGACGAAGACTTTAAAATGACACCAAAAACATCCAGCTAGCTTAGGTAGAACTTACACAATATTGCAGAAACCGCGAAATTTCCAAATGTCACATAAAATGTTAAATTGACTGCCATCCTTCCGAACCGTTAAAATATTTCATCAATATAGTTATCATTACTTGATACACAATTTCTAAACTTCGGCTTATTCAAGATGTACGACGAGAGTATACAATGTAATCTGCCTAGCCATAAAAACAATGCAATCGCAATTATTCTGTCAGTCAAATCACTGTGATATCAAAGTTGTAACTGCCAAGTTTAGTCAAAATCGACGATCATTTGTTTTTTGTTTTATTTTGTAGAGTTTAGATGGAAAAATTATTTATGTCTGCTGCGTAAAGTGTGTTAAGTCCAAAAATTGTGTTATTAATTGCTTGGCCCATAGAAACTACTTTTTTCTTCTGCATGTGTCAAATGCAATGCAAAGTTAAGGCAAAGATATGAACGAGTGTGGTTTGAGATGTATATGAATTTACATTGTAGGCGCTTTATTTCAATTTATTATACAGTGTGGATGAAAAGGTTGGAACTAATTTGATAATCTTTTTTATAGGGAGCGACAGAAAAAATCGCTTGGACACGTTAATCTTTAATTTTAAACGCGCTAATTTTGACGTAAAAATTTGCTTTGTTATGTCATCTCTCTCAAGGCCATGACGTCATTTTTTTTTTAATGGCAACCCTAATTTTTTATTGCGTTATTTTAAAGAGCAAGTTTTTTGGGATATAAAACAATAAAATTTGTTATAAGTTACATAACAATATTTTTGAGAAAAAATAAAAATTAAAAAATTAGAATTACTCAGGAAAGTTTGCTAATCACCCCACAAATTTTAAATAATGTCATAAAAGAATTTGAACATCGTCTTAGTCATTGTCAACTTGAAGAAGGTAGGCACTTTGAACATTTAATCTGATTATGTTGTAAATTTGACATGTCATTTAAATAAACTGCTATTCTTAAAATCATTAAATTACTAAACAAAAAAATTATTTTTTTCTCAAAAATATTGTTATGTAACATTACAAATTTTATTGTTTTCTATGCAAAAAAACATGCTCTTTAAAATAACGCCATAAAAAATTAGGGTTGCCATTAAAAAAAATTGAAATGACGTCATATCTTTCACAGAGATGACATAACAAAGCTAATTTTTATGTCAGAATTAGCGCATTTAAAATTTAAAAATAACGTGTCCGAGTGATTTTTTCTGTCGCTCCCTATAAAAAAGTTATCGAATTAGTTCCAACCTTTTAATCCACACTGTATATCTTTATTGCAGGGTGCCACGGCAAGTTTTAGGCCATTATGGAATTATTATGTTAGTGTCGGAGAATTGAGATGGTTATGGTTGTTAAGCCGAAACGAGAAAATTTATGGAATTAAGTGTTTTTGTGTCTCAAAAGTTTATTCGGACCTTCCTTTAAACTATGAACGCCCCACAGTATAACCGGCGAAGTTTAAAGTTCGATTTCCCAAAATTAACGATTTTGGAATTAACACAGATTTATTTCAAACACGAGCACAGAAATGACATTAAATTTCTGACGAGAGTTGGCAATGACACCAAGAATAGCCATGGCAGAATGACGGCGGTATATCCAAAGAATTGTCCAAGTTATTTCCAAGTTAAGTTCACTGGTGCAAAGAGTTGAAATGGGTCAGGGAATCCATCCAAGATGTCCCAAGAAGCACGAACGAGTGTGGGCGTTAAAATTATTGCAAAAGACACTAGGATAATCAAACAAGTACTGCTTTCAACATTTTGCATCAAGACTTTGGAATGAGTTTGTCAGCTGGATTATCAAGCTTCTGATTACTGAACAAAAATTGTGTTGCTAAAAGTTTGCAAAAAAAATTTGGCAGGTTCCTAAAATTGTGACTGGAATTGAAACTTGCGTGCATTACTGGCACCCATCAACGATGCAAGGAACTCTCCACCACCAAAAAAACGGCAAGGAAGCAGTTTTCTGGCACTGGGAGGGTATACTAACGATTGAATGAATTGAACATGAGAAAAAAGACAATAAATTGGAATGTGTGCAAAAAACAATCAATAATCTGAAAGCTACCATTCGCAAGAGCAGGCCCCACAATCACGCCCAGAAAGCTCTTCTTCTGCATGACAATTGCAGGTGCATAAAGCACGAATTGTGCAAGAAAAAATTCATAAAATGGTGTTTTGTAGAACTTGCTCATTAAGCCTATAGTCCTGACCTGACTCCCTCTTACTACTATCTCTTTTACAATCTCAAAAAACACTTAGGTAGGCGCCGGTTTTCGTCGAACGAAGGGATAGAAGAAACTGTAGAAGACTATTTTGCAGAGTTACCAAAATAGTTTTTTTTGAAAGTGTTAGCTTTATTGAAGAAATGTAAGGAACAAGGATTGTTTTTGTTTGTTCCCTGACTCGTTTCCTTCCTAGCTAGGTAGATAACTTTATAAACTCCTCTCGTAACCTATTGAAATGGACAGGGATTTGTTACGATTATCAATATAGTTATCTTCGGGTGATATTGAATGTGTATTCGTTAGATTACACTCTTCGGCTTACAAATCCACTTCACTCGTCGAATAACGCAAGCGTTCGGTCGGTGATTGTACTCTTGCATGAAAAATACAAGAAGAAGCCTCATCTCTCCGTTACGTAAGCCGAGTCGGGGTCACACGAAGACATGAGAATGGCTCGGCATCGTTGCTCAACTCCACCTGTCGTGATCCAACGACGAAACTTTCCGAATATCATATCTTCGGCGTTATCATCGTTCCGAAGAAGATTACTCAAACTGGAAGAGAACGAACAATGGCGCGAGATGGGGGCGAGTCCTTCCCGGTATTCTCCACCCGACTTCGCTGATGATTGATGATGGGAGATACATATTGAGACACACGTTCTTGTGGCACGCACAATAATAAATGAACGGAAAATTTTTATATGGTAATGATTGTGGGGATCGCTCTTAATTTGACGGTTGAAAATTTTTATCGACAAACAATCGCCGGTTGATGATGGTTATTGTGTTTTTGTAGTTGGACAAACAGAAAACTGACGGCGGAATTGTTTCGTGTAATTGGCTACGTTCAAGGTTGCTTTTTAGCTGCGATAATTACGGAATATTTATTGTTTGCTCTTCGAAACAGGTGGAGAAGAATAGGTCAACACAAATCAAAGACTCCAAAATTCCTTACGAAACTCTACCGTCCGATTTGACACATTGCCGCAATCCCCAAGTGATTAATCAAAATTACAAAGATTAAAATTGCTTACATGTCGATTACGTAAGGACGTTTTTTACCGACGGAATTTAATTGGCTGAAGACTCGTTTCGTTTATTTCCACACACGACATAATTGATTTGCTTCTGACCCACAAGCGAAAATTCCAAATCCAGGTCCCAGTTTGATGACGCAGTTCATTCTCTTCCACATGTTTTCCGCAAGAACTACGTAGATAAGTGACGGCTTCGAGGAAACGTGAAATGAGCGTTTTGAAGTGTTTAAAAAACGTGAGACTTAGTTAAAACAGAACCCAAAACGACGAACAAATATCGCCGGCGATATTCCCTGAACCACAACCGGAATTCCACACTTCTTCGAGGAAATCCTCAGAAGCTGCGAAACTCGAGATTGTAAACCTAAACGGTGTGAATTTATAGATATGACTGAAAAACCTTGACCTTGTAATACTATTCATCCGACCGCTGCATAATCTGGCAGATCTAGGAATTCCGCTCTCGAAACAATCAGCGAATCGAGATTTCCAACAGCGCTTTGTACATACAACCTTCACGACAGTCACCAAAAATTGCCACTTCCAGCGTGGACCCATTATCGGTCCGAATCGGCCAATAAATTTCTCTTAACGATAACAAAACCCGTTATTAGCGACCATAAATCATGCGGTGCCTATTCTAGCTACCGACTCCCAAAAAGGACGGCAATTAGGCGGCCCCACGTTAAAAAACACAACATCCTTTTATTCCTTTTCTTAATTGATTTCGAGGTGTTGGAAGTTGAACGGACTTGGAGGACACACGGAGCACAGCCTTGAAGGTCTGCGAACGTTGCTGATTGCTTGCTGCTCACTTACCTTGGTCCTGTTGAGAGGCACGGAGAAGTCCCAATCCGGAGCCACGAACAGGTAACCGCTCCGGGCGATCGAGCGACTCGCCTGAAACACAAACCGAAATCAACATTTTCGTAATAAACAATTCGCAGAGCTGGAATTGGCGCCTAATCTGGACCGTACCGTGGCGATTGCGGCCTTTCGCCGAATTCGACTTGCGGTTGGCAAAATTGCGTCATGCAGCGAATATGTGTTTCTTGGTTTTGATTCGTTAACCATTTGCGTAAATCGACAAGACGCAGCACTCATCATCACTCTTGCGCAATTGGACGTCAAATACAATAGATTGATAAGATAAAAATATTTTTCATGAAACCGAAATTCATCTAATTGACAATAAAAAGTATGATGCATTCAATGAAAGACACAACTAGATTTATTGGAACAGATAATCTGATAGTGATAATAAAAAAACTCAAATGTAGAGCGTTCAAAAGTAGGAATCTCACAAGGCTATGGAATCTAGCTTTTGTTTTATTAAAGTGAAATTTGATTAGCCGTTTAGGATACAGCGTGTCGCTGCAGCGTTTTGCGTCCCAACCACCATAGCGCTGC
Organism: Eledona agricola; assembly: GCA_964023215.1. Taxonomy (NCBI): domain Eukaryota; kingdom Metazoa; phylum Arthropoda; class Insecta; order Coleoptera; family Tenebrionidae; genus Eledona; species Eledona agricola. The sequence continues at coordinate 14,605,155 of OZ026854.1, forward strand.
TGTCGGTTTTACATAGAATTTGAATTGTTATGTTGGTACTGTATCGACAGTTGGCGTATCGGAGTTTTAACTATCTTCTTTCTTTATAGTTGACAATTTGCAATATGTCTGGTGGATCGTGTTTTATAAACACAGGCTGTCTTTAAATGATTGTCATATCGCAGAGAGCTATGAAATATGCCACCTTTGTTGATGAATGGCATTACTATACAGAGTGGGGCAACCCGCTGTATTTGGTACATTGTGGCTCAGGTATTAAAAATGGAAGAAACTATTTTAGACAAAATTTCTTCACAGTTAACTGTTCACACAGTTAAGTAATCAATATTTTTTAGTATACAAGTTGTTCCATTTATCCCACACGCAATTCCACCTTCTTAGTTTAAATGGAACAGCCTATATAGAATTGCATTATTAGCTTCTTCGCTTTATTTTTGGTCCAATTTATTAATCATAAGTGTGGACTAAGTAATTCATCTTTTTTACTGAAATTGACCTTTGCATCTGTCTGAAAAGATGCGAATATCTCTGGACCTAAGCAAGCAAGAGAAGTGCGGTTGGAACTGTTGAATTCAGTATAAATTGCTTTATTTTATAATTTAACAAAATGTGAATCGGACCTAAAGAACGCTAAATACAACGCGTTAAATTTGAACAATTTCAAAAGTACATAACTCAGTTTTTCCAATAGAACCCCCAAGTTTTTTTTACTGTTTTTGTTTCCTTTTTTAATTGTCTATTGTCTATACCTAACTTTAGCGATTTTAATTTCAATAATGTTTTCTAAATTTTATTATTTAGATAGACAATTAAACAAAAACAGTAAAAAAATGTGGGTCCCATTTGAAAAAATAAAGTTATATACATTTGATATTGTTCAAATTGAACACGTTGTATTTAGCGCTCTCTAAGTATGGAACCACATTTTTTTATTCGTAAGTTAAAGCAATTTATGCTGGATTCAACAGTTCAAACCACATGTCTCTAGGTCTATTAGGTCGAGAGATATTCGCATCTTTTGAGACCGCTGCAAAAGTCTATTTCACAGAAAACAATTGCATAAGTCGAATAGTCTCCATTTTAAGCCTTACATGTGATTAATAAACTCGACCTAGAATAAAACTATGAATCTAAGAATGCAATAATATACAGAGTGTTCCATTTAAAAAAAGAAAGTGGAGTCGCGTGTAGGCTAAATGGAATAACCTGTATATTAAAAATATTTTTAGGTGGTAGAGCATTTCTGAAAAACTTTTGTGTAAAACATTTTCTGCCTCAGCCTGCATAATGCATGTCTTGATTAGTTTGTGAGGTAATGTGTGGCTGTCACTTTTTGTGGTTATGTTGTGTTTATGTAAAATATATATTTGGTAATTAATTGATTGCAAAAACCAAAGGGGCTTGCAAATCATAAGCAATTGACTAAAATTGCATTGAAGGGAAAATCATTAAAAATTAATATACATAAATAATTCTCGACCAATTTCGGGTTTACATAAATATAGATTTGTTTTATTATTTATTTATTTTATTGTAAAATCATAATAAAGTTACAAAAAATTATCAAAATCTTTGCCCATTTCTCTCGAGACATTTATGACATTTATTTTTTGTTATAAAAAATATTTATTTTACAACATTTGTTGACTCAAGAACGAGTAATTTCCATGTACCATTCCGAAAATAAGACATAAAAATGAATGTTTTCTGTTCGTCGGAATAATTGTTATTCCTGAAATACAATTCATAGAGAAAATATATGCTTTTTACAGATTACCTTAAAACAAACATTAACTTTACTCGGTTTTGAAAAAAACTGTTTTTAATATAACGGAGATTTTAAACTACCGAGAAAAGCGAAAATTGTGATCAAAACTCTAAAACAAACACAAACACTTAAAGCAAATGACAGTTAGATCACAGGTTAGTAACTATAATATAATTATGAATCGGCAAACTTCTTATGTTTGAAATTTGCAACGCCTTTTGGATGCTACAATCATTTATAGACACCTGTAGTTAGTTTATTTAAAAACTTGTTCCTTAATGTGACATGCATTTACTTCCTTTCTACTGAAAATCAAACACTTAAAACCACGTAAACAAATATATACTTATACTTTCAGCGATTTCGGCTTAAGCTTAAGAGTTGTAGTAATAAAGTTTCACTTGCGCCGTGGTTTCTTAAAACCGCATCCAATTTTTTCTTTGCTCAAACGACGCCTGAAGAGGGTATTTGTTAAAAAATATACTAAATGTATTGTGTCCGAAACGGTTGTCGACACAAACATTGTCCAGACTCTAACGATTTCCAAGTGATTACATGGGCTACTCTGAAGACTTTTGTGTACGCTAGTTTTACACTAAAAGTATTCAACCGGCTATTTGTATCATACCGGAAGAAATTCTAGTTGTTTACTCATTCACCGTTTTAAAAATAAATAATTAAATAAACTTAAAAAACATAAATATAAATATAAATATTCAAATGTAAAATAACGGAATCGGTGGTACGATGAAAGTTCCATGGAAGTTATTCCATTTGGGGGTTGCCGATGCCGCGAAATGTCAACCCGACAAGACGAAATTCTTCCAAACACAGTCGCAATGAAATGACGAGAAGACGGAAATGGTAGACGAAACATTTGCAAGAATTTCATCATTCCCAATAGAGTACGGTCTTTGGGCCCAGGGACACCGTCATTGATAACACCGACCATCCATTGAGGACGCAAAACGAAACTAACTTTGGAATGTGAATCTGAAAGTTGTTTAAATTATTTAAATATGAATATATCTCAATAAATGAATGTTTTCGTCGGATGATGATAATACGACTTTTCATCTTGCCTAATTAGCAAACAATGGAAAACGAAAAAAGCTAAATACCGCATATTTGGAATAGCTCCATCTCAGGGTTTTGAATTTAATAATAGAAGATGCTGATTCTTCTAAAATGCAGACAAGCAGAAACTGTGAACATTTTTTCAGACGAACGTTATAAATTATGAACAAGCCTGTGGTATTGCAAGTGATTTGCAGGAATTCGTTAGCTATCGACGAGGAGCCGAAGCAATGCTGAATATGTTATCTGAGTTGAATTTTCAATATGTTACGTTTGCAAGAACCTCGCTCGACCACAGTGCTAAATTATTACAGTGCCAAAGTTGTCTTTACCGTATTTCAACGTTAGGAACCGTAATCGCGAAATATTCTCGGAATATTCGATGCAATTCCTGCTCCACAACATGGAAATATTTTCATAAAAGTCTTAAAACGTGCAAACTGCCTGGAAATTGCGAAATTTCCAGGTGTTAATGGATTAGAAATATATTCGGGCACGGCAACAAATAATCCGGTTTTATATTTTATGCGCGTCCGGCTACAAATATTTACTTAAATTAATAGGGCACCGTTAACGAGGAAAAATTGACTTTATTTGGCATCCAAATTCCTTGCACACCTGTACGCTAACCAGAACGTTATCAAACCGCGGCTTAACGGAAATTTCTTTCTTTATCGTATCGGTCAACCTGTTTAAGAAACAATGTAAACACATCGTTCATATCAAAATCACCACAAGCCCAACCCGCCATCTTCACGTGGCGCATTCCTCCGTCGCGTCGTTCGGCTATTTATACATGCAAGAACTCCACAATGAGTTTCCGGTGAGTGCCGCTTTTCTGCATATCAAATTTCGGGACGCGCCCCGACGCCGCCAATTGTCACCTTCGGGACGATCCGCCACCAGATGGTCGGGAATATTTTCAGGAATAAGGCGATATGCAACGGAGTCATGGCGAAACGACCATTTATGGAAGCGGTTTTTCAAGAACGTCTCCGTGGCGTGGAGGAAGGGCGCGTTAATGGCTGCCACGTTGATTCCCGTCATGACTTATTATTATTGCAAATTGTCATTTTTGCCGATTCTTTAAAATGTTGGTAGAGCCACAAAAAAAAACAGAAATCAATACAATTGTCTATCAGTCAAACACGAAAACATTGAAGAGAAATATCAAGCCTATGAGAATTGTGAAGCCTACAGGACACAGATATACAGTATCGGACAAAAGTAAACAAACTTAATTTATCAATAAAAAATTATTATGCATTAAAAACTGTGAAAAACGCATTTTCTAATGCACCAAGTGATGGTCTACTACAAAAACTAAACTACAAATATTGTTTTTTAATATTTTATTATTTTATTTGTATTGTTATTTTGACTTTAAATCTGAGACAAAAGTAAAGAAACATTTTAGTCATAGTTAGTACTGATACTTCGTCTAGTAGGCGTGTTGTTCAAATGTTTTCTGTGAGTTATTATCTGTCAAAATGCCTAAACGCAAAAGATTATCAGAACAAATTGGTAACTCATAATTAATATATTGAATTCGATAGAAAAACTAATTCAAGTAACTACTAGTAAGGCCACAACAGTACACAACACTTTTTAAAGGTACCCTTTTTAAGTCAAAATTTTAAGAAACCTACCCTGTTTTTCCAAAGACACCCTTTCCTTAAAAAGTCAAACTTTTAAGAAATCTATTATGTTTTTCCAAAGGTGAATTCGATTTCGGCCCAAAAATGCACCTTTTAAAAACACTTTTTTTTATTTTAAAGAGGATTTTAAAGATTTTGTTCTATTTTTTAAGGTGGGCCACTTCAACACACATACAGGTTGTCCCAGCAAGAAATAATTTTACTTTGTATAACTTTCTATAGACCTGGAAATGGCTACTCCCAAGCCAATGAGAATTTTGACAAAATATTTTTAATATCGTCTAGTTTATAGTGGTCAAGTCAAACTTTGAATTTTATTAATTTATTATACAGGTGGCTCACGAACGCAAATTGTTAATTTAATCGAATTTTTAAAATGGAACTCCCTGTATATTTTGGTATTAATCGATCACGTTTTTGATAAGCTATCCAATGACGTCCTTTGACTTTTCATCTGCTTAACAAACTATTTGCCAAATAATCGATATTCCACTATTCAATCATATCATTAAAAACCTCATCTATATACATGTAATTAATTGATACCAAAATATACAGAGTGTTCTATTTGAGAAATTCGATTAAATGAACAATATGCGTTCATGAGCAACTCTGTATATTAAATTACTATAATTCATTGCTTTTGTTGGCTTAAATGTCAAATAATAGAAAATGAACTGGGGTTAGGTCATAATAGGTTATATAAATTATAATTATTTTTTTAGAAGGAATCCGAAAATAGCGTGGGTACTGCATGTGGTTCTTCTGTATATAAGCAGATATTTTCAGTGTTCCTTAAATGTATTGTACTTTTTGTCGAAAATCGCATCTAGATAAATTTTTTCATTTTAGAGTAATCTTCAGTAATCCTTAGCGCTGGGACCCTGTATAAAAAATAAAAACACTAAATATTCATGCTGAATTTCAAGGTATGTCGACCTGTTTCTATCGATTTTCGTTTAAAATCGTTATCTTCTGTGATAATTTCTGTGATATTTGTTTGTTGTGAGAGAGTTGGTAGAAATATGAAGAAAAGATTGCTCTTTACGGCCGAAATGCGGAATATCATATTTGCTATACAGGTACTACAAAAATTCGTGTCAAATTATACTATTTCTTAATAAACTTTAGTTTTTTAAATGGCACCCCTATATTTTCGTATACCATCGGATGAGTCTAGAGGACGGCAACGTTTTTTTTTCGGATTGCTCTATAGCTAAATTTCATAATTTACGAGATATTTGATATGTTTGGCTGTGATCTAGATTGAGCTAGGATAAGGGTAGATAGTGTGCCATGGAAACCGTGGAAAGCGTTTTAACTCACATTTCAACACTGCACAATTGTGTCATCACCGACTTGTCATTTCATTATCCGTTCCATTATCCACAATTAATTCGATTTTACAAGAACAAATCGATATAAAAAAATAAGAAATTTACGTCAAGAAGAATTATTATTTTCCAAGAGAAAATACTTGAAAAAAGTTCTCTTAAACGGTAGCGTCGGTTCAGAGGCTAAACCGATTCTTATTGTAATAAATGAGATGAATTATAGCGTCAGCTAAAGCAGACAGATGGCAGAACAGAGCGATTATTTTTATTTTTTCTTTTTCAACATTGGAAATTAATATTGCTGACTATTTAGAACATTTCGATATTTAGAGGTAATGACTCTTTATTATAGAAACAAGTGAGACTGCTTCGCACATGAGGACTGTGTCCGAGTCTTTAATAAGATTTTAAAAATTCTATAATTTACCTGCTGATCTAACAGTAAATCAAGAAACACTTACTTTGATCAGTAAACATAGATGTGGTGTACATAATAAAATATAGACTAACTCTTAAATGGGATTTTTCATTAGCTGCAAATGAAATAATACAATTATCACCCACAGCCTCTCCTTTGTTTTCACCGTTTCAAATACTACTTATTTTTTGCTAATCTCCCTTATGCGGACACCTCTTTTGATCGGACAAATAACTTGGGTCCCGCAGGTGTCCGCCCACGAGAGGTTTTACTGTACTGGGTAGACTCCTTGTGAAATGAAAAACGGCTTTCAAAATATACAGGGTGAGTCATTAGTGCGGGATCGGTCCATTACTTCTAAACCATGTAAGATACAAAAAAATTTTAAAGACAATTTATACACCGTTTGCCAGGCTGCACAACATAAAAATATTTTAACATATACACGGTGTTCCAAAACCCACGCATGCTAGACAACTTTGTTTTTTCAAATAGAACTACCTATATTTTATTTTACTGTTAGAACACATTTTGACATAGATTTATGGCGATATAAGATATTTTACATTTTGGACCACTATTATCAAATTATAATTTTTTTTTCACATTTTTTGTCATTTACAGAGATTCACTTAAAAATTTACTGAGAGGTTGTTTTAGCAGCTAGAAGGCTGAGGACTAGTACAAATACGAAAAAAGGATTGCTCTTTACGCCTGATATGCAAAATATCATTTTTACTATACAGGGCCTGCAATAATTCGTGTCAAATTATACTATATTTAAATAAGCTTAACTTTAGTTTTTTAAATGGCACCTCCTATATTTTTGTATGCCATCGAATGCGCCTGGAGTCTAGCTTCGTTTTTTATTAAGGTTATTCTATAGCTAAAATTCATAATTTACCAGATATTTGATATTTTTGGCTGTGATACAGATTGGGCCAGGATACGGTAGGTAGAGTGCCATGGAAATCATTTTAACTCACATTTCAGCACTGCACAGTTGTGTCATCATTGATTTGACATTTGATTATCGATTCCATTATCCACAATAAATTCTATTTTACAAGAACATATCGATATGATTTATTGTCTGGGAGAAGGCGAAAGAAATCCTTAGCTTAAGGCAATTTACGCTCAACGTTTAAATAAATTAACAAATAAACACATAAACAAATAAATATAAAAATTCAATAAAGTAAGCTAAACTAAATAATATGTTCAATGTGGCGGCCTCCTTCCTGAGCACATATATTCACGCGGTAGGTGAATGATCTTCCAATATTTCGTAACATTTGCTGACAAACAGTTCAAAAGGCATTTTAGATTCTTATTTGCATGTTCTCTTCGGTTGTTTTGCCTTATTCCCGACAATAAATCATATCGATTTGTTCTTGTAAAATAGAATTAATTGTGGATAATGGAATGGATAATTAAATGACAAGTCGGTGATGATACAACTGTGCGGTGTTGAATTGTGAGTTATAATGATTTCCATGATTTCCATGGCACACTATCTGCCTTATTCCGGCTCAATCTGTATCACAGCCAAAAATATCACATATCTCGTAAATTATGAATTTTAGCTATAGAACAACCTTAATAAAAAACGTAGCCAGAGTCCAGACGCATTCGATCGCATACAAAAATATAGGGGGTGCCATTTAAAAAAATAAAGTTATGCTTATTTAAATATAGTATAATTTAACATAAATTATTTCAGAGCCTGTGTAGTAAAAATGATATTTTGCATATCGGGCTTAAAGAGCAATCCTTTCTTCATATTTTTACCAACTTTCAGCTTTCTAGCTGCTAAAACGGCCTCTCAGTAAATTTTTGAGTAAACTTTTGCAAATGACAAAAAATGTGAAAAAAAAATTGTAATTTGATAACGGTGATCTAAAATGTAAAATATCTTATACCGCCATAAATCTATGATAAAATGGGTTCTAAGAGTAAAATAAAATATAGGTAGTTGTATTTGAAAAAACAAAGTTGTGTAGCAGGCGCGAGTTTTGGAACTGCCTACGCCAAAATATTTTTCGGTTGTGCAGCTTGACAAATGGTATACAAATTGTTTTTAAACATTTTTTGTAGCTTACATGGTTTAGGAGTTATGGACCGATCCCTCACTAATGACTCACCCTGTATATTTAAAATTTTCAAAGGGTTGTACACCCCGCAAAGAAGGTGAGCCCTGTCAACTAAAAATCTATCTAAAAAAATGTTAAAAGTTGACATGTTTTTGGAAATTTTCAAAACTCTCTGAACAAAGTTATTAAAAGTGTGTCCTTTATATCACCTGTATATTCAAAATCATTTAACCAAAACATCAAACAAGTGGGACTAAAAGAAATTTCTTTAAAGCTGAAATGTAAAAATATTCGTATTTTGATTAGGAAAATAAAGAAATTAACAAGTCAAACAGAAGAATCTACTGGGAGGCAGTCAAGAAACAAACCAAATACATATTGAATGAAGACAACAGACAAGAAGTTGGGTCTGAAAATAAAGAAGGATTAAGTTTACAAAACCGAAACGACTGAAAGTAAGAAGGATAATGATAAACATTAGTATCTCATGAATGTTATGACGATCATTATCGTGTGAGCAGTTAGATAATGTACGTGTAGGAACAGCGCGCGCCATAGAAATGTTACCGAAACGTCGGAGGAGATATGCCAAGAACCGTTACGATTATGTTAATGGTTGATATTATTCGCCACGACCACGACGAGAGAAAACGGTTGCATTGTGTATAGCGGCAGTTCCTGGGAAAAAATCGTCAATGGTGTTTATCCAAGAAAGTTTTCAATTTCCGCAATAATGGCGCCGCCGTTTCCTCCGCAATTATTCCTCGTCATTGAGCCGCGCACATTTGTCACGTGCCGATTGCTCATTTGACAGTGTATGGACAACGTGCTCGAGGAGCCCGCGATTGCCACAACCACCCGACGCTATCTCGTGAGTCAGCGATTTCATTTCAGGCGAAGAAAAAAAATACCACCGTATAAGCCAAGGACTGGACCGGACTCGTCCGTCGATCCGTAATCGTTTCTCCGGACCTTTTGCGCGGCCACGCTCAAAAACGGCACGAGAACCTGTCGTTTCGAAACGGCGACTTGCAACAGGTGCCCCTCAATTTTCACTTTCAGGTGTGATACGAATCTGCACGAAACGGTTCGTTTTTTCGGTTCGCGGCGCAACTTTCCATTTTTTATTCGCACTTGGTGCAAACTGCACCGCTCCTGGTCAACGAACCATCAATGCACGCGCATCGAACCGGCCGCCATATGGTCCACTAGGAAACGATGATCCGACGCCAGAAATCGCACCAGATGCATAAACTGAGGCTTCTTTCAGGTGCGAACGAGAGCGGTTCTAAAAAGGCACCCGGATTGAATGGGACCGTGACGCTGCAACTATCCTCCGGAGCCGTCGTCGTCATTAACATACAGAGGAGCATTAACCCAATTTTTCCGGCGGCGCGGGGCCGTGAAATCGCCACGTGACGACACTCCCTTCACGGACGCCATCTCCGAAGGGTTTCGTGATTGATGAGCGCGCGTGTGTGGTGTGTGCAGGTCACCATCCCCGCATCGTGTAATTATCTCGTGGGACCCAACCTTGACATAAATGATTGACTAATGTATCGAGGAAACTTGATCGGAGAAGCCCACGCTGATTTCGGCGCCCACGCTTGCGGATATACGTTTTGGGCAGCGGAAATGCGAAGAAAAACGACGTTTTTCGCACGACGCGTGAGCGGCGCGGGCCCCTCCTGGACACGTTTGAATGAGCATTCAATGATACGAAATACCTTCGCTCCGAAGGCTAAGAGACCGAGGGAATCATGCATTAATAAACATGTGCGATTTGCGCCTTTGTTGAAATGCTAAATCATCGAAGAGGTGTGTGAGCGGTTTGTCGGGTTGGTCGCCACAAAATCGAGACGAAATTCGGGTCTCGCAACGATCCCATGACCCTGAAATGTGAGAGATTTTGATGGCGGGTAACTGGTCCACGTCAAAACAGACACGCAACATGCTCTCCTCAAATTCCATCTTATCGAGTTGTCCAAATTCGTTAGGACCCACATAGAAATGAATAATCAGTTTATCTTAAATAAGATGCAAAATATGCATTTAGTTCGTTGCGTTCATTGCATTTTCCACACACAGGCAGAGTCTCAACTATTCCATTACTTTCCAACTGTTTCCGAGAACTTTCCAGTCGTTTCTTTCCTCTCCTGAAACGCAAGATCTCATCTGCATAGTTTCCACATTATAGGTACAGTTATAAATCATTAACCCACGTCCCTAATCTGTTTTCTATACGCATTGTCTCAAGAAGCACATCGAAGCTTGTTGTGTAACAGATCGCCGCATCTTTGTCATTTGTTGGTTATTGTCTTGACAACACCGCCAATCCGAAAGAACAGTAGACTGTGAGGAATCTTCGGACATTACAAAATATGCTGCGAGATGCAGGACACGCCCATCCCTTTTCTTCGCTGTTATAAAAGCTCCCTTATTTGGAAATTCAAATCCTCATTTATGCAGCTTATAAAGAAATACGAGAAGAGTTTACAAAATTATAGACAACCCATGATTATGACGCCATGGTCATGTTAAATCAGTGTGATATAATCAGAGTTGTAACTTACAAGTCAGGTCCAAATCTGTTTTTTCTGTAGGTAAGGCTTAAAGGTGCAAAATGAGTGATATGAAACTCGAGCATACGAGGTATTGATATCTTGTTAGCCTAGGCCCTAGGCCATTACGCTTGAACAAAACAACAAATTACATGGCAACAAATATAATTATTATTATTATTAGAATGGTCACTCTGAAATTTTACTTCAACATGTTGAAGCATTGTTGTGGAATAAAATTTGAAAGAAAGCATGCCAAACACAATTGTGAAAATCGATAAATTTGAGTATCAAGCCATCATTGTATTTGAAGGTGTTAAGAGATAAGCAGATATATGAAGATATGCTTAATACAAATGGGGTGTCAGTGCTCTTCATGTGCCACTGTAAAAAATTGGATTGCGTCATTCAGAAGAGGAAAACTTTCCGTTGAAGATGAAAAGAGACCAGAACGACCAATTTCGGTGTATACCCCTGAAAATATTGATGCAGTTCATGACATGATATTGTCAGACCGTTGAATTGAACTGAAGATTATAGCGGAGACATAATATTTAATATGAACGTGTCCATCATATAGTTCACATCGATTTAGATATGAAAAAAGTTTCTGCTAAACGGATACCCAAATGCTTGAATGGCGATCTAAAACGCTCAATCTGTGCTCGTTTTCAAAAAGATCCAGACTTTTTAAATCGTGTTATGACCATGGATGAAATTTGGATGCATTTTTATGATCCAGAAACGAAGCAACAGTCAATTTAGTGGAAACATCATGGTTCTACAAGGCCTAAGAAGTTTCGAGTACAAAAATCCACTGAAAAAGTACTTGCTTTAGTTTTTTGTAAGACAGAAAATCAAAGAAAAAAGACATGGCAAATCACACATTGCCTCGAGTTCAATCGATATTTAGGATTTGAATTAATGGATCACCCACCCTATTCCCCGCATCTTGCTCCCTCGCACTATTTTCTTTTCCCTCAATTGAAAAAAAAGCCTAAAGGGACATACATTTTTGTGTAACGCAGAGGTAATAGAAGCTGTGAAGGGCTGGTTTTCTGAAGAAAAAAAACATTTTTTTAAAGGGTTAGAGGCGTTGCAGGCTAGCTGTAATAAGTGTATTAATTTAAAAGGAGACTACGTTAAATAAAAATATACTTTGAGTTACAAAGTTTAGTTGTTTCATTAGTAGGCTAAGAACATATTAATACCCCCTCGTATAAGCGCCATTAAATTTCTGACAAGAGAAGGCAATAATGCAAAAAATATCCATGGCAGATGACGCTGTTTGGAGAGACTTGGCAAAGTTATTTCCAAGTCAAGTTCTGGTGCAAATAGTTTAAGTGCAGCCGGGAATCCATCCAAGATGACCCAAGAAGCACAAACGCCACAGATGATCAAAAAGATTGAAAAAATTGTGTTAAACGTTCGGCATGTGAGCGTTAAAATGATTGCACGAGACACTGGGATATCCAAAACAATATTTTGCATGAAGGTTTGGGAAAGGAATAATAAAGTGATTGGCGATGAATTCCCTAGCTTTTCTCACACCTGATCAAAAATTGTGCACGATTATTTTGCTGCTTTGTCCGAAGACGACTTCTTTTCCACAATTGTGACTGGAGGTGAGACTTGAGTGCATCACTCGGACCCACAAATGAAGCACGAACGCAGTGGGGCATAAGGACCCTCCAGCCCCGAAAAAAAGGCAAGGACCAAGTTTTCTGCACGGAAGATGATGGCGGCTCTAGGAAGGTATACTATATACGATATATAATCGCATTCGCATGAGCAGGCCTCACAATCACGCCCATAAAGCTTTTCTGCTGCATGACAATTCGAGGATACACAACAAGGCACGAGTTGTGTAAGAAAAAAATCACGAAATGCTATTTTGAAGAAATTGGTTATTCCAAAGTTCTGACCTGGTTCCGTCTTATGTCTGCCTTACACGGTCAATATTATTGGCGCAATATGTGATAACAAATGGGCACGCTTCACACGGTTAAATAATATTGATCAATATAATGCCAGTTACTATCTTGCTTTGAACAAAGTCGAATCTACGGGTATGTTTTCTCCAAGTGATCACAATACCAATTGCGATGGCTGTGTTACTCAAGAAGAGGAAAAGAAGGAGACAGAGAAAAGTGTGGATCAAGAGCTGGTTGAAAAAGCGTTAGTCATTTCAAGTATTTATTCCATTTTCCAGTCCGCATTTTCAGTCTCAGTACAGTGCATGTAGCTGTCTCTAACTCTGTCATAGTATTTGAGATAAGGAAATTCCGGAAGAATTCTCCACCTTAACTTTGAAAAATTGTACTACACTAATATTTAGTTATAACTTTTAAAACATTTTTAATGTATAATAAATTCAATCAAGAATTACGTAAAATGTTTAAAATTTGAATAATTGAAACCAGAATTTAGAAAAGAAGCCAGTGAGATGTTTTTGGCTATCTCTCCCGACAGCATGATTGAGATCCACCATGTATGTGAGAGAAAAAAACTCTCAATGAAAATAGCAATTTTGAATTTGTATTATTATAAAGTTTAGTCACAAATTTCAAAAGGAACTATTTTTGTAATGATATAAAAATTTTTGAACAAAAATATGAAAAAATTAAAGTTCTCCAAAAGATTAAGCATTTTTCGAAAAACCAATTTTCCATAAATATTGTGCTTAGAATTTAGTGGGCATGCGGTATAGATTTTATTGACCTTCAAAAAACGTGGGGCATCTATACCTTAAAAAATTGGGGCATCTGTCCTTTTCATCAGAGATAGATGCCTCTGGACTGTAATATTCACTAATTATTACGAATTACTAATTGTTGGCACTTTCAAAATGATGCAGTATTATAGCAAGAAGTAAAAATCGGTAAGTTCATCTTTATTTTGCCGACAAACACAAAAATTTAAAGCTTTGCCTTCTGAGTACTTACAATAATTTAATGAAAATGCCCAAAACAAAACGTTTTTTTTTTTAAACAGGCACTACACAGTTTTATATCGCCAATCGATTGAAATTGCAATTTTTAAATGGGATATACCGTTTAAAACGGCAAAGATGACGTCGAGATCCGGTATGAGCGGAAGCGCCGCCATATTCAAAATAATTTATGTCGATTAAGAATGGTCAATTTCGGCCGTGTTCCAAATTTCCAGTTTATTTATTTATATGGAAGTTAATTTTGTAGTAGCAGCCTTAAAAACACACCCTTGACCAATATCGATATTTACCGTGAAAGAGGGCCATTACTACTGTCTCTTTCCCAATCAGAAAAAACATTGAAGAGGGTGCCGGTTATCGTTGAGCGAAGAGATGGAAGAAGCTGCAGAAGCCTATTTTGCCAATTTTTTTAGCGAAGGGATAGCTTTATAGGAGAAACGTTGGGATAAATGTGGATCATATTATGTAGAAAAATAAATTCTACCTTGTTCCCTGGCTCGTTTCCTTCATGGCCAGTGTTCTAGATAACTTTATAAACTCCCCTCGTATTTCCAAATTTGGTAGAAACTTATCACAAACAAAAAAAAATTTTTGGACATGATATCGTTTCTTGAACTGCAGACGAGAGGATACAAAAAACGGAAGCTTAGGTTGATTTATTTCACAGTCATTGAACATTGACAGGAATCATCAATCAAAATATTGCCCAAACGGAATTTGGATTGGATTGGAACAAATATTATATATCGTATCCGATTCGATTATCAAAAGACATTACACTTCGCCAACCCAAAGACAAAAATTTGCTACACTCTAACCAATATGCAGCCTACGTTCTATAGTTGAAGAGTATACATTTTCCTAAGTAAAATTTAGAAACGCAGCATCCGCTCGAATGAGCACCTGCGAACAATGAAATACTAAAATTAATAAAAACGCAGATGGGTCAAGGTGGAAGTAGAACAAGGGTCATGGACGAAGTCGAACACTGCACAAGTCGGTAGTTTGGTCGGTCTGCTCGAATCGGTGGTGATGATTGAATCCTCTGTACCAGGACCAAAAAATGCAAGAATTCCTACAAGGTTATTGATGCCCAAACAAGGAGGAGCGCACCACGTCGTTATCTTTCGTTTTTTCACGGTCAAATTCCAAAGCAGACCCACCACTAACCCCTTGCTCCGCGTTCTTCTTGAAGGTGCGCCACCACAAGTATCAGTATGCAAACCACGGCGCAAAAATAGCGCGGTCTTCGGTGGCGCCGACCGCGGTCCATGCGGACTTCCGCCGTCGGCGTTTTTGTGCAAATTCAGTGTGAAATTAAACGCGGCCAAAAAGCCGTCGTCCCACTAAAGGGTTACTTAATTACCATCGTAAAGATGACTTTGTCGCAAAAAGCTCCGGCCGGGAAAAGCGGAACCGATGACGTTGCGGTTTCTTCTCGGCGTAGTAGAGGCGCGTTTCAGCACACAAACATTTTTACGAGCCTAGGTAATGTGGCCGGATCAAAACCACCAGTTCAATTTTGACGAAAATGCCGCTAAAATGACGTAACACGCGTGTGCAAATAATTATCCGTCTTTCGCCATATTTCTTGGAAGTGTTAAAGGAACGACGTACAGAACGTACGACTGCATTTTATTCATTTCCTCCATTAATTTGAGTTACACAACGCAAACCAATGTCGTTAGCAGCGTGTGCAGAGGAAAGGTCATGTCATTTCCGTCCCGACCGGATTGTTGTTTACAGCGTCATTTTTTGGTCTAAATACTTTCGATGACAGGGATGGCTCAACATTTTTCTGGCACAAATCGGTGTCACTGCGTTTGTGGTCCATAATCGTTAATTCTAGCAAAAGTTAATCACACCACTACTACGAATTTAATTATGGGTCGTTACCACTCTCTCCGGCGTGGACTTTCTACAAAATGTATTAAATCCGCGCCACCCGACCGAAACTAATGCACAATTTTCGTTTGCCAAAATTAGATTCCGATAAAGTCGAATTGGTAAATGTTTAGTGGAATTGTTTATGTTGGTACGTACTACAAGTTGTAAAGTTGCGCAGCGTAAACAGATAAAACTTGCACTGATAGCATTGTTATGTAAACGCAAAGTTTTTGGACGTTCAACTTACAAATTTATGCACAAAACGATATTTAAACAAAATTAAAGAAAATTGTAAGGTTTTGCAGTTATAGTTGTTGTAAGGTAAGGCCTACACAAAATTTCAGCTTCAACTAAAACAACACAAGGAAGCGAAAATATGTAAAACTATAATTAAATTACCGATGAAACTGTGTTTTTTTAAATGTCAGGTCCAAAACTTATAGCACACACACAATGTATCACAAATATGTAAAACTTGAGCTTTTAGTTGTTCAAGAATATACAGATCCACAGGGCGTCAACGTTAGCTCGAAAAGTTACAAAATTAAATAAATCAGATCGGCGAGTGTACACCATCTGAATCAAACGATATGAGATCATCTAGAAAATCCGAGATTAAGAACGGAAAAAATGTGGATTCTATGGATGTCCTAATGTTTTTTATATTTTTTTTATTAATTTTTTTTTGCAACTTGTGAAATAAACCAGAATTAAAGATTGCAGAACGTTTTCAAAAACTGCAGTTTTTGAATGCATGGTTCCGGAAACAACCACATGTCCGTGTTTATGGACCAAATGAATTTGTGGCATCGCCAATTTCAGACGTGGACGTAACGGGCGTACAAAAATCAGGATTCAGAGTAGGCCATGAAAGCATTTTCAAATTGGTTAAAGTGTAGAATGTGTTTGACCGTGATTGAGTAGGAAATTTGAGGTTAGGTGTCGACAATCGTTTCGGACACGACGATGCATTAGAAAATACATTTAGTGTCTTTGCAAATTCCATCTCCGACCGTGGGTTCGGGCGTTGTTTGAGCAACTTCTTGTTTGACACTTGCTGCCAAATGTCACATTTCAAAAGTCTACACTGTTAAAATAAAACAAAAGTTAAGAGTCCATACCCTCCTAAGAATACCTTGTTTGTACCATCGGCGCCACCGAAATGTGAACAAGTTTCTGCTTCGATGCCGAAATAGCAACAAATTTTGGATGGAATAAATCAGAGTTTGAACAGTAGCGTACTAGAAATGTATTACGAGATCTAGATAAAAATTATCCACAAGTTATTACACAAATATTGGTTCAATTTCCATCTGATTGGCCTAGGAAGTCTTCAAATTATGAAATAGATTCGCATAAATTGTTGTTGATTACGGGCAAATCAAAAAGTGTCCTGGAGCTTCAAAAACGCAACTGCAAATGATGATTGACATCAGTGTATTGTTAAACAAGTTAGGGCCTACCTAAGAGCCAAAATGTAAAGAAAATGCTCTACTGATTGGCAAGCATCGGTAAGTGATGATGGATAATCAAAACGTTTTTCTTTGCACCAAATTGCACTGCTCTTTTGCAACCAAAGAATCAAAACGAGTGTCTTACAAAAGTCTTGGTTAATCAATCTGAAGACATAGCACGATTGTTGAAGAACATTAGATTAAAAAATGCTGTACGACCACTATTTAATGCTTGGACAACACTGGCACATAATTATTCTAAAAAAACCGTCAGATACTCGAAATTCAGAATTATGAATTCTAAAAGTATCGATTTTCGTAAACATCGTCCACCAATTGCTGCAGTTGGTCCAAAATTTATGATAAGGTGATAAAGATATAACATCGCTAGTCATCGACATGAAACAAATTAGGATTTTACATGAAGCACACAAAGTGAAGGAGCGTCGAATCTGTTTTATGATATCGTCCCGGGAGACGAGACTTGGAAAAAATAAACGCCAACGATTGAGCCTTTCAAGCAAAGCCCAAACCAACAAAACTTATTCCGGAGGTGAAAAACAAACAAACGTGAACTTGGCTGCGAAACCTTACAAATGTTTCGGGTATACTTCTTTCTGAACTAATGCAAAACGAGGAATGTTCTGTAAAACAATAAAACCTTCCCGAAACGTTTGCAACGACCCACGCATGCAATGCTTACTGGCCTTAGTTCAAATATTTGTAATTTTATACTCGTTTTTCCTTTATGTAAACAAGAGCTATATCTGCAACACACCTGCTCGTGGTTTTGACTTCTGTATGAAATGAGCCAAGTTCATTTTTATTTACACAAAAGGAAACGACACGATTCAGTGTAAATTTTGTATATTTTCCAACTGACAAATTCGTTATGAAATTCTTAGTAGAGCCCACACCCTTATTCGTTAAATAAATCATTAGCTCTTTGTGCGCATTTTGGGCAATTTCCGCCTGGAAGGAACTTGATATTTGTTAGAGTGTAGAAAAATGTACACGATTCGTACCATATCAGTCATTTTTAGCAAATTCCATCTTCAGATTCGGACGTTGTTTGATTGACGGTTCATGTCAAATGTCATGATTTGTCAGTGTCACAGGCCTACACTTTAAATAAATAAAACCAAAGATAGTTTCCACGACCTCCTGCGCCGAATTCGTCCAAAGTTAATCGCAGCTTGAGCCGCATCAATCACCGTCACATTTTTAAGAAGAAACCAAAAGCATTTTAATTGATTTGTAAAAAGCTGGCGTCTAATAGATCGCTCTCGAGAAATATTTAGCGAGAACATTTGCGAATGTTCACTTTAATATCCGTCCATTTGTTATTGTCACAAACGATTAAATTTACTGTTTCATCTCCTGTCCGACGAAAAAACAAACTATTAGACGTGTTTTTAACTAACTGGATCTGGTTGTGTGTCAGAATTCATAGATTTAACAACTAATAAGACCCCTTCAGCGCACAACACCTTTCAAAGACTTTAAGACCCACGATTTTAAACCATATTAAAAAAAGTCTACGGATCATGAGTCTGTTCAGCACACAACACTTTTTTAAGGATTCTGTCCTGTCTTCTTAAGGTAGAAATGCTATAAATGAACACGTAAATACTGGTTTTAAAAGAAAATTAATGTATTTATTAATGAATTAGGATTATATAGATTTTGCCCCGTTTATAAGGTAGTGTTTAAAAAGTACCATTAACGACTTTTCCCCTTCAAAACACTTTGTTTTTAAGGGTTTCAAACAGTTTTTAAAGGTGTATTTTAGAAAAGCAAATATTTCAATGATATTGTCCTGGTTTTAAGGTAGTTTTTAAAAATTAATATTTTTCAAAGATTTTGCTCTAATTTTAAGGCTGTATTTAAAAAGCAAATATTTCAAGGATTCTGCCCTGTTTTTAAAGTAGAACGTATGTTATACAAACTCATCTAGATAACAATTTTAAAACCAAATTGATGTAAAAACTATTCACTAATGAATTATTTTTAAGGTAGGTATGTTAAATGTCATGGGATTTCGGCCAATTTTTAAGGTATTTATAAAAAAGAATCGCCTTCAGCACACAATACTTTTATACGGATTTTACCCCGTTTTTAAAGGTATATTCAAACAGCAAATATTTCAAGAATTCGTCTTCGACTCATGAGATAGCTTCGCTATCGAATTTTGCCCTGTTTTTAAATTAGTATCACAACTACATAAACTCTGATGAAATCAATCTAGAGACGATGTTAAAGCTAATTTGTTTAATAAAGTTTTCAAATTGTTCCAAAATACCTAACGTGCGTTCAAAAAAAAACGAGGCTGAGTTGGCCATGGAATTTATCGGCTTTCCAGTGTAGAAACCACAAATGACAAGAACTGTCAGTCTAAAATTTTCCACCAAAATAAAACGGACCAATTTTATGTAAATTGTTTATAATAAATGCCAGGACATGTGTACATCGCTCTCATAAACATAATGCTACCCTCCTTCGCGTCCATTTATTGAAATTTGTCCCAACATAATAATCGTATACGAACCCATTGTCAACAAAGAACCCAACCTAAAAACTATCTGACAGATTCGAACTGACAGTTCGAAATTTTGCTACACTAAATTGATGCACAAACTTTTTCCATGGCCAACGCAGTCTCGTTTTTTTTTTGAACCCACGTTAGATTGGGACAATGAATATTGAAAGTACTAAAATCAAATGGAGCAGCTTTTATTAACATATTTGAAATTCATCATATTCGTATGAAATCACTTTGGTATCCTTCTTTTTAAAAAAGTACAATATGCCATTTCGATATCGAAAGACAGCATTTACATCACATGAAACACCAGGGAATAGTTCATTAATAATTCCGGGTTGTTTTGGTTTCATAATACATTCGTTCATTTCAATATAATAATAATTGTAATAAAATATTTTAAAAAATTGTTCGAATTGTTTTTGCGGTACTCCTTTGAAAACTAGTAAACCCAATAAAGTAATATTTATTTTCATATATACAATCTTCAGCTGGTATGGACTCATTAAAATCATTAAAAATTAATTTTCAAGGGGACATTAAGTTGGAGAATTTAAAGCTGCAAGATGAACTTTATAATTAATTTTTCAGTTTTGGTCACTCTTTCCAAAGTACACTTCTCAGCATGACATGACATTTGGGTTGGCGATTAATAGAACATGTCGGTTGTTTCTTTATATAAAAAATAATGAATAACCTCAAGTTTTACATTTGTATTAATGTGCCAAATGCCTTATTTGTAGTGAAACATTAAATTAAAAAAAACATTTCTATAAAAAAAACTACTCTGCGGTGACTATGCTGTTATTTTTCTCATTGCAAGGCCCATTTACACAAATTTACACTGTACTTTGTCTTAAGTAAGAAATGTACCTTGGAAAGAATTACCTTTAATATTTTGTTCAGCAGAAAGTTTCAATTTGGTCATCTGTATCTGTCTAGAATTTTGGTACCTATACTATTTACATTTTTTAATAATGCGTATTGTTTTTTTTTAGGTATAGGAGCCCTGTAATAGGTTTTTTTGTTAATAAAATATAATAGAATTATATGTATTGTTAATGGTCACATAATGAATAAGAATTTAAAATAGCGAGAATTAAAATACAGCGTTCTTTTGTGTGTTCACTCCACGGCTTTTTTGTTTTAAATTCAAATGTGTAAAATTTCTTATTTCCTTCTCTTCTCAACGATACTGGTATTTACAAGAGACTTAAACATTTAAATTATATATATATTGATATATTTAACTTTGTCTTTTTGGACCAAAAAATCGTCAATTCAAAATGTCTTGAAACATGAACTTTGTTTTAATTTCAAGGCAGCTTCTTCTAATTTCTCTTATAAGCAGAGGTAGAATTCTTGAGATATTTATTTTTTAAATATTATTTTAAAAAACAGGTGAATATATTTGGACGAAATCGAATTCACCATTGGAAAAACAGGATAACGTGTTTAAAGTTTTGACTTTTTCAAATAAGGAACCTACCTTTGAAAATAGGGTAGAATCCTCGAAATATTTGCTTTTTTAAATATATCTTTAAAAACAGAGGTAGAATCCTTAAAAAGTGTATTGTGTACCTTTCGGAGAAAAGTCTTTGAAAATGTTCCTTTTTAAAAACTATAAACGAAGCAAAACCGATTGAATCCTAATTCATTAAAATCAGTATCTACATTTATAGCAATTCTGCCTTAAAATAACAGGGCAGGATCCTTAAAAAAGTGTTGTGTTCTGAACAGGCTTTTTTAATATGCTTTAAAATCGTGGAAAAGTCTTTGAAAAGTGTTGTGCGCTGAAAGGGCCTCATTAGTAGTGCACAATTTATGCTTTGTAAGGAAATTAGACCATGAAATATAATCCGCGTTATTAGCGAAGGCGATACCGCAATAAATCCGCCAGTTATATCTATCTGAAGTGCATTGCGTTTTCCATTGAGAAGCGGCACTTTTTGCGAGATTAGATACACGTTACGCATCTTTTACAAACTTTTCACTTTCTCCTCGACGGCTGACAACCAAATCCTCCGTTTCAGCAATTATTCACGTTGCAGCGTTTCGACCATGCCCATTGTTAAGGACACGGCATTTCGGTTTTTTCGACCATTAAAACGCAATTAGGCCCGGGCCGCTGAAAAGGGTCGCCTCCCGTGACCGTGTCAGCAAAAACGCGGAGGCGCGAGCACAGGTGAAGAATCGGCTCCCGGGGCGCATTTTTTATTTTTCGGCGGTGCGTGTGTATCGTCGGAATGTACACATAGCGGGACTCACTCGGTTGCATTCCAGGGCTTCGGCCGAATGCTCCTCTTTCTGCCGAAAGCAGTTGGAGCACTTGGTGTTGTGGAAGATGTTGGGCGCGAACTTCTTGCACTGCGACATCTTCACGCAACACTCAGATCAGCATATCAACCGTCCTCCGAGCGGATTATGGCCACGCACTCGATACCCTCGCGGGCCATCTCAACACTGCACCGGCACTTTAAATTTAACGATGCGTTTGAGGAACTGACGCGAAATACGATACACCTCACTAAAGCACTGTTCGACTCGAACTGATATGATTTGAAGTATGAAGCATGGACAACCTGACCACAGTTGTACCAACCGCACCGTCTGTCATATGCTGGTGATATGGTGAAGTTTGGCGCACAGGTGTACCACATAATAATTTACAAAATGTAAAGAATCAAATCAAAATTACATATGCAACCAATTCTACAACCAAGTTTGTTTTTCAAATTCCAGTTTTAATGGTTCTAAGGACAATTTAACAAAGCAAACCCGTCTGGCGTCCACACAAAATTACTAATTTAATAAAACCGAATGCACTTTACTTCAATTATTTTCAAGTTTCAAATTTGATTTGGTAAATGCATAAAGAGTAGATATGTACGCCAAATGAAATGAATGATTTAAAACATAGACAATTTAGTACTCGAGTTACAGGTGTACCAACCGCGCTATCTGTCATATTATAAAATGTGCCGCGTAGGTTATTATTTAGCAATATGTAAAATTTTCATATAAACTCTTATATAGAAGTTTAGAAAAATATGAAAATTTTAATGTACCTATGCAACCAATTTTATAGTTTTAAGGCTTTAAACTGCAAAATTCAGAACTAAAATAAAAAAAACATTAAATATAACCCACTTTTGTGACTTCAGAATTTGAAATTTGCTTTTGGAAGTGTAAAAAAGTGAAACTGTGTAACTAATTAATTGTAATTAAAACCAATTCGATTTAAAACAAGGAAAGTTTACTACCTGTACCAACCACGGTATTTGTTCTGTGATGTACCGGGTGACTATAAATGATTGACTTAAATTTAAGTGATTGGCAACAGTGAGGAATTGGCACCAGATTAGAGACATATCGCCACTCACAAATACCGCATGCCGTACGCTAATAACGTCCCGTTATTCTATAACGTCATGCGCTATTGGAAACAGAAAATGTGTACTCTCGCAATGCCATGATTTGGCGTCCTGACGTTATTTTGACATTTGGTGATTTTGACTTGATCCTTGAGTGTTTTTACTCTAAATTCTTGGCAGCGATGCTGCTCAATATTTAACCATCTTGCAATTTATTTGACACAACTTCGTTTACCAAAGCCGTCTGAAGAAAATATAATTATTTTTATCATTTTCACAATTTCTCGAAAATTAAAAAAAAGAAAACACATCTGAGTTAGCATTTGTTCACTTTGCGTTTTCAAAGAACCTAAATTCCGGCCTTTAAAACTGAAATAAAAATTATAAAAACTGGGGGCGCAAATTTCCAACTCTCAAGCGCCGGAACGATTTCTAGCGATTGTATCCGAAAGCTGTACGAACGAAATAGCGTCCCGCTAAATCCTAACGTAAAACCTCCGCAAATAGCGTCAGGCGCTAACGTTATTAGCGCACGTAAAGTTTCTCACCCCTAGTGCGCACGCGCACATGTCAGAATAGCGTCGACGGTAATAGCGTGAGACGTTATTGGAGTGTGCGATATGTCTCTATTAACTGTTGTCACGATTTATGTCTATTAACTTTTCAGGTTAGAATACTGTTGTTAAAAAGTGATACTTACTCAATAACGGGAAACGAACAGTGACAAATAATGCAGAAAATGGTTACAGCGAATGATCGAAAAGATTGTTACGTTCCAAATTTAGATTAGAGATTGTTGGTAGTTTTTTTTTGTTCTTGTTGGGTTGTCAAGAGGTTGCTAAGGTTTATGAGGTTGTTGGGTGGTGATTGATTATTAGGGAGAGGGTTTTTGGTTTTTGAGAAGAGAAGTTGTAGAGAGGTGGAGAGGCTAGTTGCAGAACGGAAAAAGCACAGGAGTTATAAGATAAGTCAATTTTTATGTAAAGTTCGCGCGGGTGCACCGAACGCGGACTAATTACAAAATTGTTAATAGTTTTTAAGTTTTCCTTGTTTTGACATATTAATTTTTCGTTGTTCTTTTGTTATAAAATTTGTTACTTTGGTTTTGTTGTCTTCAATTGTTTAATTTCTTTTTTTTTCCTATTTTCGTTAGTTGGTTTCCAGTTTGGCCTTTTTTTTTTTCTTTAAGTATCAACAAACTGGTGGCGCCCTTAATTTAGTTGAAAGTTTACAAATCGCCCACTCCCTCCGGCCGCTGAAGCTAGTCGCGGAGGGAAAAGTGTGTAACAATTTTGGCGCCCAACGTGGGGCCTCTTTTTGATTTCGAGGTTTATTCGTTTTCTTCTTTTATCATTCGATTTGTTCTTGGTTTTGTGATTTGATTTATTTTATTTTGGAAAGTATCGAAATGGCCAATAAGCCGCTGAATGTACGTCATCTACGCAAGGACGAACTCAAATGGGAGTTACGGGTTCGTGGAGCAGTGGTTCCTGAGGACACAGCTGAGGGGTTACGGACCATTCTTGGAGCGTTGTTGGAATCAGAACAGGGCAGTACCACTCCTGCGATGGCGGTAGAGGATTTTGACGGTGAGGCGGAATTTGCGGCGATTGAAGAAAAATACAGGCAGTTGCTGCGAGAGATAAATCGGTTGTCGGATCCAAGGGCGAAACGAGAACGGTTTGATAGGGTATGCACTCGCCTAATGCATTTATTGAACCGAGTTAGCGCTACACCAATTGAAGAGGCGAAGGCTGAGACGCTTCTACTACGAACTAAGTGGATGAAGCTTGTATCGGAGTTATTGCCCATGGTAGATGAGGCTCGGAAGACACGTGAACATCTGTCAAATCATAACTTGTCAGTTGTATTTGTAGATGCACGTAGCTCAATCGATTCTGAAAGCGAAGGTGAAGACGAGGAACTACCGGAACGAATTAATGGTGCTTCTACGCCAATCAGCACACCCATAGTGGTGGAGAGACCATCAAGTAACGCGATATCACGAATGGCTGGACCTGTCCCGGTCTACAAATGGGGATTGAAGTTTCGTGGAGATGCGGAAAATGAATCGGTACTTTCGTTTCTGGAGCGGGTTGAAGAGCTGGCTGCAGCTCGTGGACTGTCTTTAGAAGACGTCTTCCGGTCAGCGATCGATCTTTTCGAAGGCAGGGCACTGGTATGGTTCCGAGCCAACCACAGTCGTTTTCGTTCTTGGCGTGAATTGTCAGAACTTTTGACACTACATTATCTTCCACCTGATTATCGTCACCGTTTGTTTGAGGACATCCTGTCGCGAACGCAAGGGCCCCAGGAGAGAATTACGGACTATCTGGCGACGATGAACGCGTTATGTACCAGGCACGGATCAATGCCAGAAGACGTCCGTTTGAATATCATAATCCGGAATCTGGCTCCATTTTATTCGACCCAGCTTCCAATTGTGCGCACTTTGGACGAGCTCGAGATGGAGTGCCTTCGTCTAGAGGTGAAGCGGCATCGAGCGGAACATTATAAACCTCCATCTCATCACGTAGAAGATTACGTCGAACCGGAGCTGGCGTGTAGTAAAAGCGTCGAGGTAACAAATAGTTCCGCGGTACGGGAAGAACGTAAAGAGAGTCGTCCTCGGGAATATCGTTGTTATCGTTGTGGTGCGATCGGACATTTTGCACGGGAGTGTTTACGACAAACGCCGGAGAGACGTCGCGATGCACAACTCTCACAAGAGCGACGTTCCGATGAGAGCCAGAATTTCAAACCGAATTCGGGAAATGTACAGCAGGACCGACAGTAGCTCGCACCGGTCCTGCATCTACATTAAAGTCGGGCGTCGGTTTCGGGTTGAACGGGTCGGCAAATTTGGGATACGTTTTTGACAAAACAAGAGGGGATGATCGACCGTATTTAATGGTTAAGGTGCATGGGGCTTCGTTATTGGGACTGTTGGATTCTGGAGCGAATAGGACAATTGTCGGAAGCGGTGGTATACACGTGTTGACGCGGGTTGGACTACGGATGCAATCGTCTAGCAGCATTTGCCGCATGGCTAATGGGAACTCGTGTGAGGCGATTGGACAATTTTTGGTGCCATTTAGAATAAAGAATCAAGAACATGTATTGACAGTTTTAGCAGTACCGAATCTCTCACATGACCTGATCTTGGGCATTGATTTCTGGAAGAAGGTGGGTTTGGTCACCGATGTTCGCAATGGAGAGTGGGAGTTCAGCAACAAAGCGGAGACGGCGGCGATCCAAGAAGTTGAGCAACTTACCATGGATCAGAGAAGGCGGTTGGAAATATTATTGCAGAACGAGATGCCGATAGGAACGACACTAGGATGTACGTCACTTGTAGAACATGTCATTAGAACAGCGGCAGAACCAATCAAACAGCGGTACTATCCCATCTCACCAACACTGCAGAAATACGTAAACGAAGAGCTAGACCAAATGCTTCGCGATGGAATAGTTGAGCCATCAAATTCTCCATGGAGTTCACCCATAGTTTTGGCTAAGAAAAAGGACGGACGGTACCGGTTTTGCGTGGATTACCGACGAGTTAACAAAGTGACAGAACGGGACGCGTATCCAATACCCTACGTTTCCCAGACCCTCGACAAATTACGGGACGCTACCTTCCTGACCTCGCTGGACTTGAAGAGTGCGTATTGGCAAGTACCAGTAGCAGAGCAATCGAAGCCTATAACAGCATTTACGATTCCCGGACGGGGATTATTCCAATTTCGTAGAATGCCGTTCGGACTCCATAATGCTCCTGCAACGTTCCAGCGTCTCATCGACAGAGTAATTGGTGCAGAGATGGAACCATATGTCTTCGTTTACCTGGATGACATAGTGATTGTCACTCCAGATTTTGACAAACATCTCGAAGTGCTACGTGAAGTTTTACGACGCTTACGTCGGGCTGGTTTGACTGTGAGCCGAGAAAAGTGCAAGGTATGTCGGCCAGAGTTGACGTATTTGGGATACATCGTGGATTGCAAGGGGCTACGAGTAGATCCAAACAAAGTAGAAGCAATAATCAAATATCCTGCGCCACGTACGACAACGGAATTGCGTCGTTTCTTAGGGATGGCTTCTTGGTATAGGCGGTTCGTGCCGAATTTCTCGACTGTGATTGAACCCTTGACTATCCTGTTACGCAAAGGTCAGAAATTCACGTGGACAGAACAATGTGAGAGCGCTTTTGCTCGTTTAAAAAACTTTCTTGTGTCGGCTCCCATCCTGAAGTGTCCAAATTTTAATCTTCCATTTGTTATTCAAACTGATGCGAGTGACGGAGGATTAGGGGCGGTGTTAACGCAACAGCATGCGGATGGTGAACACGCCGTCGCCTATATCAGTCGGTCACTAACGCTAAATGAGAGAAAATTTACCACCACCGAGAAGGAATGTCTAGCAGTGCTGTTCGCAATTAAAAAGTTTCGGCCGTACGTCGAAGGAACGCGGTTCACGGTGATAACGGATCACTTTAGTCTAAAGTGGCTACATGCGCTAAAGGATCCCACAGGCCGGTTAGCAAGATGGAGTGTTGAACTACAGCAGTACGATTTTGATGTTGTACATCGAAAGGGCCGTGAAAACGTAGTGCCGGATGCTTTATCGCGGGCACCGGTTTGTGTGGCATCGATGACAGCTGTCAAAGATCCGTGGATCGAGAAGCTTGCTGCCAAAGTACAAGAGTCTCCTCTTCGTTTTCCACTGTTTAGAGTGGAAGGGTCGCAATTATTTAGGAAGGTCGCAACTCGTTATCCAGAGCTTCGTGCGTGCAATGATGAGTGGAGGCGAGTACTTCCACGCTCGGAGAGGCGAGACGCATTGCATCAGTGTCACGACGTCCCAACATCTGGTCACTGTGGAGTGTTCAAAACTTACAGTCGTCTTGCGGAGCGGTTTTATTGGCCCAAGATGAAAGCGGATGTCGTCAAGTATGTACGTCATTGTAAGGTGTGTTTGGCGAATAAAACAGAAAGGAAAGCTCCGGCTGGACAAATGGCAGGAAAACAGAAGACCAATCGGCCATGGGAGGTGTTGTGTATCGATTTGGTAGGACCGCTGCCGAAGACCTCAAAAGGTCACATCTATATTGTTTCGGTGTTGGATTATTTCAGCAAGTTTATTCTTCTAGCACCACTTCGGAAAGCTACTGGTGCGGCGGTAGCTCGTTGGTTTGAGGATCACGTGCTCTGTATGTTTGGTGTCCCTCGGAGAGTCATATGCGATAATGGGAGACAGTTTATCAGTCGAGAATTTGGCAAACTTGCCAGTCAATATAAGTTTGAAATTTCTTACACCCCGTTATATCATCCCCAGAGTAATGCCGTCGAGCGACCACACCAGACAGTAGGAACAATGCTCCGATCTTATGTAAAAGACGACCACCGCAAATGGGACGATCATCTCCAGAAGGTTGCGTGTGCAATACGTACGTCAAGACACGAAGCGACCCGTTACAGTCCCTACTTTATCAATTTCGGACGGGACATCAAACTGACTGGCGATTGGGATCAAACAATTGAGCAGGATGAAAAGGTCAACGAGGACCAACGAGCAAAGGCATTCGATGGATTGTATGCGGATGTACGGAAGCGACTGGACGTGGCATACGAGCGCGGTCGACGTGTTTACAATCTACGACATCGAGACGTACAGTACACGGTTGGACAGCAAGTATGGCGACGAAATGTGGCCGTTTCTAACGCCGCCCAATATGTTACTGCAAAGTTTCTACCAAAGTTTGTGGGTCCTTTCACAATCTCACGTCGTCTGAATCCTTGGACGTACGCTCTGTCGGATGCTTCTGGAAAAGCCGCTGGCGTCTGGAATGTCAAGGATCTAAAGGAAGATCCCGGTGAAGAGGATACGTCAGATGAACGCTCTGATTAGCCGTCTCGGTTGCGGCCGAAAAATACAGCGAGGGTGTAACCAACCGGAGGTAGAAGTCCTCCAAAGTTTTCGTTTCGTTTCGTTTCTTTTTTTTTTGTTGTAAAGGTGGGATTGTTACGTTCCAAATTTAGATTAGAGATTGTTGGTAGTTTTTTTTTGTTCTTGTTGGGTTGTCAAGAGGTTGCTAAGGTTTATGAGGTTGTTGGGTGGTGATTGATTATTAGGGAGAGGGTTTTTGGTTTTTGAGAAGAGAAGTTGTAGAGAGGTGGAGAGGCTAGTTGCAGAACGGAAAAAGCACAGGAGTTATAAGATAAGTCAATTTTTATGTAAAGTTCGCGCGGGTGCACCGAACGCGGACTAATTACAAAATTGTTAATAGTTTTTAAGTTTTCCTTGTTTTGACATATTAATTTTTCGTTGTTCTTTTGTTATAAAATTTGTTACTTTGGTTTTGTTGTCTTCAATTGTTTAATTTCTTTTTTTTCCTATTTTCGTTAGTTGGTTTCCAGTTTGGCCTTTTTTTTTTTCTTTAAGTATCAACAAACTGGTGGCGCCCTTAATTTAGTTGAAAGTTTACAAATCGCCCACTCCCTCCGGCCGCTGAAGCTAGTCGCGGAGGGAAAAGTGTGTAACAAGATCTTCCAGTTGTAAAAACCATTTTGAAAACATTCTTATATGGGCAATTTTTAAATTTGACGTTTTTTTGACAAATTCAAATTTGAAAATCAGTGTACCCAATGGAAGAGTAAAAAAATGTTGCCAATCTAACACAAAAAACATCAATCATTTATAGTCACCCGGTAGTTTGTGGAACAGATCCACCACATTTACAAAATGTAAAAATTCTTATCGTTTTTTATTTCCTTTTTCAAACTGTTAAATGCAATTCATCAAAAAGAAACGATTTGGTATCAACATAAATTTTAAAAATTAGTAAAACCTAATGCATTTATTCCATTTTGTGATTTCAGGCTTTAAATTTTGATTTTGTGAATGCCTGAAGAATGGATTTGTACGCGAAATTAAATGTGACGGATTTCAGAAATTTCTGTTCGACGGATTCGATTTTAAACATGGACAATTTGGTAACTATGAACAGTATATTGCTCGGGAAATGAAAATCCTTTTTCAAAATAAGTTTGCAACCCAATATACATGTAGAAAAAACTTATTACTTTTGAAATTTTTTTTCATTATCCTAAAAAACAACAAAATGTTCTAATTTTCTAACAAGTTTTATACCCAAACGGTTGATAATTAAGGCATAAATTTTGCACCTATATGTTTCAAATTGCAAATTCTATCCCGATACCGAAGCCAATTTCGTTCATTTTGTTATTTTGTTTAGTTATTGCACGTAGATCCTTCACAGCGGGATGTAATTGCACATCATAAATGTACGAACTTACTAAGTTACTAAAAGAGAAAACACCGTCCGTTAGAACTCTGTTACAAATGCAATGTTTTCATCGCAACAGAACCGTTTTTCAGGAAAACAGAAAGGAAACTGGCTTTATCACTGTACTATAAATCACCTATAAGTACCGGGTGACTATAAATGATTGACATTTTTTGTGTTAGGTTGGCAATATTTTTTAACTCTTTCATTGGGTACACTGATTTTCAAATATGAAATTGTCAAATAAACGTCAAATTTAAAGATTGCCATTATCAGAATTGTTTTCAAAATGGTTTTTACAGCTGGAAGATGGTTTCGATCACTTGCTGTAACCATTTTCTACCTTATTTGTCACTTTTCGTTTGCTATTATTCAGTAAATTACTCTTTTTGACAACAATACTCTAACCTGAAAAGTTAATAGACATAAATCACGACGACAGTTAATCTGGTACCAATTCCTCACTGTTGCCAATCACCTAAATTTAAGTCAATCATTTACAGTCACCCGGTATATGCAGCAAACATTAGGATTTGCACTACCTGGAATCTCGACAATTTTAACTTGGATAAAGATTAATAATTTAACAATGGATTGCAATACATCTTTAGTAAACAAATTGGCAAATAAAGTAAAACAATGTTCCTGTTGCGACCGATGGCAACTGAATTCGCTCGATGAAATGTCGATCGTTTGTGGTCGAATAAATGGATCGCTGGTTGTTTTAAAACTTTTAATACTAAAGTTAAGAACTAAAACATAAAATTCTTGTAACGACTAACATGCACGTGTGTATATCAACAACAACAACAAACGAATGAATGTCGGTAATGGCGCTCTCTACATGAGGCGTTATCGGCAGCACAGTCCCGTTCATCAGGCAACCAGACACACACACTCGTCTAACTCAACATAGCGCCCAACGTTGAAACGCTTGCCTTGAGTTTCAAGAACCCGTGAATGGCACAAATGTCATAGCAATAGCACATTTATTGAGTCGATTTCTCCTCGATTGGCAGCACACAGAGCCTCTGGACAGCTCGCTTTACTTCTCCACCGGCTGTTTTGACGGTAGCGACCCTGATGATTCCATCGTCTCCGGGGTGTAGTTCTCGGATCCGTCCCAACTTCCACGATGTGGGTGGAGTGTTGTCGTCCGCCAAGATCACCAACGTTCCAACCTTCAGTACTTGGTCGTCTGACTCGCTCCACTTGGCTCGCCGTTGCAGAGTCAGCAAGTAGTCCCTTTTCCATCTTTGCCAGAATAGTTGCACCTTTTGTTGTATTAATGCATAACGATCTAGTCGATTGAGGGCAATGTCCGTCAAGTCTGTTTGGGGAATGGAGGTAAGGGCGTTTCCAATGAGAAAATGGCCGGGAGTGAGTGCTTCTAGATCAAACGGATCTTGGGTGAGAAGTATTAGGGGTCGTGAATTCATAATCGCCTCCACTTGTGCAAAAAGAGTGGAAAGCTCCTCGAATGTGATATTAGTATTAGTCGATGTTATGATTCGTGTTAAGTGATATTTTGCTCGCTTCACCGCCGCTTCCCACAAGCCTCCGTGATGCGGTGAACGTGGTGGTATAAATTTCCAATCAATGTGATTTTGCAAGAAAAATTCTGCGAACTCACCCTTGTCGACCAATACATCAAACGACCGATATGCACGCTTTAATTCGTTGCTCGCACCGGTAAAGTTCGTGCCATTATCGGAATACATGCATTTTGGAAGGCCACGTCGCGAGACAAATCGTTTGAAGGCGCTTATGAAAGAAGCAGTACTTAAATCGCTGGCTACCTCTAGGTGCACAGCCTTTGTTGTGAAGCATATGAATATGCACAAGTATGATTTTATAATAGCTCTGTTACGCAGCTTTCCGTCCTTGACTAAATATGGACCGGCAAGATCTACCCCTGATATATAAAAGGGACGATTTTGAGTTACTCGATTGGATGGAAGGGCTCCCATCTTACGTATAATTTTTGTTGGATTAACCTTGAAACACGTTACACATCGTCGCAGTACGCCGCGAATAGAGGATCGCGATCTTAAAATCCAGTAACGTTCGCGGATTGACGTTAAAAGGGTTTGAAAGCCCGCATGCAAATGTCGATGATGTTCGTGTTTAATTATTAACGTGGTCAAAACATGGTTCGGATCTAAAATAATTTGATGTTTCATCTCGTATGGTAAATCGCTTTTGGTCAGTCTACCTCCGACTCTGATCAAGCCATTCGCATCGATGAAGGGATCTAGCGAGCTCAATCTTGACTTGCGAAACGACTTAATGTCTTGTGCGAATGATTGCGTTTGGGAAAGTTTTAATAGCCGCGTCGCGGCATCTTCCATTTCTGCTGTAGTGATAGGTCCGTTGGCATGTTTAGTTCGCTTTGAAACCTTGAAGACAAATCTGAGACAAAGAACCGTAACTCTTAATAAGCGATACAAATTCGAATACCTTTTAAAAATGTCAAAATCTTCCGTGACACTTGTCATGGCTACTTGAACGTTGCGTTTTTCTGGCGTCTCGTTATCGATACACATTGAGACGAATTTATTCGGATAGTTACTTGATTCTAGCCGTAGCCAGTCTGGGCCCTGCCACCAGAGATCGCAACCTGCTAATTGGCTTGGCAGTATACCGCGAGATGCAATGTCAGCAGGGTTTTGTTTAGTCGGAACGTGCCCCCAAAAACTTGTTTCGGTGTTACCTTGGATTTCAGACACGCGGTTTGCTACAAAAACCTTCCAAGTGGTTGGAGGAGCGGCAATCCATGATATGACTATTTGGCTGTCCGTCCATAAATAAACCTTATCACAAATTATGCTTAACGATTCCTTGACCTTAGTGTACAATTGAGAGAGCAGCACCGCTCCACAAAGTTCTAACCTTGGTAAGGTTATAAGTTTGATAGGTGCTACTCGTGTTTTTGAACATAAGAGTCCAATTTTTACTTCACCGTTGAGAGCGATAGACTTTACGTATATGCAGGCTCCATAAGCCGCTTGTGAAGCGTCACAGAATCCATGGAGCTCAATATCGGACCAGTAGCGTGTTAAAACATGTCGCGGAATCCGAATGTTATTAATACAGTTTAATTCATTCACAAGTTGACTCCAAGATCGCATAATGTGTGCAGGTAGCGCGTCGTCCCAGCCTATGCGACATTGCCACAATTGCTGAAGAATGATTTTGGCTCGAATTATGATTGGTGACAATAGTCCCAATGGATCAAATATTTTCGAAATTTCTGATAAAATCGTTCGTTTCGTAATTTTTCGGAAATCATAGTTAGTTGAGCATTGATATTTTAGGGTGTCCGAACTCGCTATCCATTGTAGCCCCAGTGTATTAACCGTATCGCCTTCGGTAATGTTGTAACCTTCGTTTAACTCAAACTCGTCTTGTCCAACAATTTCTGCACAATTGGACGCCCACTTTCTCAGATTAAAACCGTACTGCCTTAACACATTTACCACATTATTTTTTAATTTAATTGTTTCCTCGATCGTTTGAGCACCACTAATCAAGTCATCCACGTAAAAATCCTTTATAATAGTTTCGCAAGCTTCAGGGAATGAATCGCGCTGTTCCAAGGCTGCCTGATGCAGGCTTCGTATGGCTAAGTAGGATGCCGGAGCAGTGCCATACGTGAGTGTATTAAGGCGGTAATGTCCGATAGGTTTGTTTGGATCGGATCGCCAAACTATACGTTGGAGATCGCGCTGAGATTCGGTTACATATATTTGACGATACATTTTTTCCGCGTCACCCGTGATGACGTAGTTGTGGGTTCTAAAGCGTATAATAATAGACAATAGATCGTCTTGAATCGTCGGCCCTACTTTCAGGATATCGTTAAGAGCTACGCCACTGGACGATTTACACGACGCATCGAAAACGACGCGCAGCTTAGTCGTAGAGCTGGTTTCCTTTATTACTCCATGATGAGGTATGTAATATGTGGGCCTGATTGTACTGAATATTTCGTCATCGTTTAATTTCGTCATGTGTTTCAAAGATTCGTATTCCGTCATGAAGTCGATATATCTTTCCTTGAATTTAGGATTTCTTCTAAATTTTTGCTCGATCGACTGAAGCCGCTGTTCGGCGTGGTGTAACGATTCACCTAAAGGAGGTGCATCCATGTGCATCGGTAAATTGACACTGAATCGTCCGTCATGACATCGTTTGGTGGTGTTTTTAAACAATCGCTCACATTCTTGTTCTTCTATTGTGTGGTTGCGGCGTGCGCACTCTTCAATTTTCCAAAACCGCTCTATTTTGTCATTAAGTTCGCTCATGGAACTGATATTTAAATTACACACCGCTGAACTAAAAATACTTGAATAGGAGTTCGTGATCGGACCGGAAACTAACCATCCTAAGCAAGTAGACTGCAATGTCGGAAGTTGGTCACCTAACTTAACCTTGCCTGAACCCAGGATGTCTGCAAAAATGGAAGCTCCTAGTAGGAGATCGATCTCCTTTGATTTATAAAACTCCGGATCGGCAAGCACGATGTTGTCAGGTATTTTTAATTTATCGACGTTTACTGGTACCAGAGGTAAATGTTCCGTGATTTTATCTAACACATAAAAAGTTAGTTCGCTCCTAAAATCATTATTTCGTGACTTGATCGTAGTACGCGTGCTACCATGGAGCGTAACAGAGGTGGCACCTACACCTACTACTGGTACTCGCGTTTGCTTAGCTAGTAGCCCGAGTTTGTCGGCCAACCTTCGGGTGATAAAGTTTGGCATTGAACCGCTATCGAGGAGGGCGGTACAACGAATCCACTCCCCAGTATTCGATAACGCCAATAGGGATGCGGTTGATAATAAAATTTGCGGGGTCAGATCAGCACAGTGATTTGACACCACGGATGGATTTTGATTTAACTCGTCCTGACTAGGCCCTGGAATGGCCTCTTCATGCAGTAATGTATTATGTTTGCCACCGCAGCGCTTGCAACCTTGCGACGTGCAATTGTTCGTCAAATGATTACTGCGCAAACAGTTCATACAGAGTCTCAATTGCTTAACTTCTCTTACACGAGTCGCCGCTGGCAACGTTTTTAACTTCTCACACGCGTATATGGGGTGATCACCTTTACAAAAATAACATGAAACGTGTCCCCTTTGTGTCGCTAAATTCGAAACGAATCGTTCTTTATAATGTTTTTTGTTTGCGGACCCCCTCGACTCGTTGGCCGAATGCTTGCTTATTGATGCGGAATTTCGATGCTCAACGCTTTCTAATAATTTACACCGAGTATCCAGAAAATGTATTAATTGAATGTACGTAGGTTCGGTTACTTTCTCAGCTAGCATAAACTCTTCCCATTCGCGTTCCCGATAAAAGTCAAGCTTCCGAGTTATTAGAAATATCAACAAAGTATTCCAACCGTCTACCTTTTCGCCTAGAGCTCGCAGGGCTCGTTCATGTTTTTGTACATCGTCAGTTAGTTGCCGTAACGAATAATCCTTGGAAACATGTGGTAAATCGACGATACCCTTGATATGATTTTTGATAATTATATGATTGTTTTCATACCGCCTTTTTAAAAGATCCCACGCGCTTTCGTAGTTTTCGTTCGTAACTTCGATCGAGTCTAGGACCTTTGCTGCTTCGCCCTTAAGACAACTTAAAAGATAATAGAACTTTTTTATGTTGTCGAAATGTGTATCGTTATGAACGAGAGATGAGAACATGTCTCTGAATTGCCCGAATTTTTCATATTCGCCAAAGAATTTCGGTAATTCGAGTGTTGGAAATCGTACGTTTTGATTTGCGTTATTCGGTGGAGTTGCGGATGCTGATATCGTTTGCAGTTGTACTGAGCCGTGTGCTTGTATGAAACGTTTCGCCCGTTCAATTTGACCAAAATAATCGTCTTCAAACGATTCGTCGGTGTCCGATTCGTCTACATAGCTTCCGATGATTCTTTGCACGTGCTGAAATTTGTCGAGCAATGGCTCCGTTCTTTCCAGGCGAGACTGCAATTGTAAAACCTGTTCGTCATTGTATTTGTCGAGAAAGGTGGAAAACTTCGTCAATGATGTTTTTATTTGTTTGCGTTCGAGCTTTGCCAGCTTCACAATGTTGTCTACTTCCATAGCGGTGGCCATTGTACCCGTGAGGCCGCGATAAACCGAACAAGAGAACTTACTCAAAATGGCGCAAAATGGCGATTAATTTGCACGCAGAAGTTGAGGACGAATTACGATTCTAGGAGTGATGGAATGGAAAGGAACAGACTTACTTTCGTTGATTAAGATTGCCCTTTGATGATTGTTGATGTACCACACTGGATTCACGATGTCGAACCAATGCTGTTGTGTTGATAACCGTGTTCATGAACGCATCCGGCTCGAAGGACCAAATGTTGCGACCGATGGCAACTGAATTCGCTCGATGAAATGTCGATCGTTTGTGGTCGAATAAATGGATCGCTGGTTGTTTTAAAACTTTTAATACTAAAGTTAAGAACTAAAACATAAAATTCTTGTAACGACTAACATGCACGTGTGTATATCAACAACAACAACAAACGAATGAATGTCGGTAATGGCGCTCTCTACATGAGGCGTTATCGGCAGCACAGTCCCGTTCATCAGGCAACCAGACACACACACTCGTCTAACTCAACAGTTCCATTGATGAAAAATAAATAGTTGTAATGTTAGATGAAATAATTTTGAAGAGAGGATTAGATTATAATAAATTTCATGATGTCATTGAAGGATTTGAAGATTTAGGCACATCTGGGGGTAGAAATGAAAAATTAGCCAATTCCGGTTTACTATTTTACATCAGGGGTCGATTTTCTAATTGGAAGTTGCCATTTTGCTATTTTACATCTGCCGGACCCGTGAGTGGTGAAACTATTGCCATTGATAATATATTATATAATCAATGCTATTACCAACGTGTTAATTACCGTTTTACAAAAACTTCATTTTCTTGGACTTCGTCCTCGTATTGTTGTTTGCGATCAGGGCTCCAATAACCGAAAAGCGGCCACAGTGTTAGGAACATCTAAATCGTAACCAAGATTTTATATAAATAGGAAAAATATATTTTTATATTTTGACCCGCCGCATTTGTTAAAAATTGGTTATAAAAATGTGTCAGAAATAACTTGATGAAACAAGATAATAAATTTATTTTTAATAAAAATAAACAAAGACAAAATAAATATTCACTGCATTGGGGGCAAGCCCGTAACCAGGATTCTTTTTCGGGGGAGGCTGCGATTCTTCTGCTAAAACTAGACATTGGAATTATGGGAAGATTTAAAGAAAGACGGTAATTTTTTTTTTAACTTCAAAAATTAATCAGGATTCTTTAGAAAATGCATTTTCGGTAATTAGAGCTAGAGGTGGGTATAATCCCCAACCTCACAACACAAAACGCCCATTAGACTTATGGAACCAATTGAAATATGCAATTGTGAAACAGATGCCAATAAATACTTATTTTTGAATGATGACGACGAGAACCAGCCGTGTATTTTAGATTTATTTTATTTATTTTAGATGTATTTTAGTACATTCTATTATCATATTTAAAGTGGTGGAAACAATCAGGTCTACGATGCTGAATTTGAGGACAAATGGCTTCTATCTTGTCATGAAAAACATAAAACAATCATTATTAATTAATTAACAAAAATCAAAATGTTCTGCCAATTAAAATGGGATGTAGCCACATTTGAATTTAATTAACATCTTGTCAAGCCAATGATAACTTTCTGATCACACATTCTTGGGTCCTATTCTTTGATAACTTTGTAGATTCAATATTTAAAAATAGCATAAATCCTTTGTTATCATATTACTTACAAAAAGTAAAAAACTCAATCGTGCGTATGCAACCAATTTTACAGCAGCGTATAGATTGTTTACATTTCAGGAGTTTAAGTGCATAGAAATTTAAGAATCGAATCTGGCAAGAATAAAATTTAATAAAACTCAAGCATTTTCATTTCAGATTGAGTCTTCCTGTTCTAAAATTTGCTTAATATCGGAATTTTAAAAATAATTATAAAATGAGAAATAGATTTACACATGAACAGTGTAAGTGGTAATTCCTGCATTTTTAAATTTGTATATTATGAAAATGCATAAAATTTAATCAAATTTGTGCATTGCTTCTAATGCAAATGTCACTCTTGATGATGTTAATTTGAGGTTTTAAAAAATAAAGATCATTTTACATTCACCGTATTAAACCATTCAACCAGAAATTGTTTGAAAATAAATATTTTTATAATTCTTTGTAATGTAATTTTAATCTGAACCATTAATGTTACACAAATACTTATTTTAAATTTTATTATTTTTTGTTATGTATAGTAAAATTGTGGTAAAATGTTTCACAGAATTTACAAATAGTCCTAATTACAATATTATAAGCCGTGCTCGGTTTTATTTTGAAGTTTAAAAAATTGCAACGCTTTGATTGGTAAATTAATTCAACTTGGATTTTCTATTCTCTAAAATAGAAATTTAACGAAATTTTTGTGAAATGAATAACGCACCCGATTTTTTTGTCATTTAAATGTCTACAATTATATAGTTTTTTAACTTATAAGCTCTAATACAGACATTATTCTGAATAGAAATATTTTTCAAACTCGATAATTCCTATTTTAAATTCATTCATTTTTTATTTTTATTAAAAACGGTGGTATTATTCGGGATTGTTGACCCTGTTCCAAGCGAAGTCCCATAAGGGAGGATGTAGTGGTCAACAAGTGACCCCAATGAAACTCTGCCAAACGTTTCGTGAACAGCTGCGGTGGACATCTTCAGTGGCGGTGTGGTCGTGGTCGAAGTACTCTTCCAGCTGTCACAGTCGCGACTGGCTTTTTATTAATATTTTTTATCTTTTATTTTTGTTCCATTAATTTATATTTTTAAAAATGATGTGAGTACGCATTTGCTATTCAGTAATTCTGTAATTTTTTAAGTTTGAAATTCAAGCATTTTACAACATAGAAATTCAGACTATTTCTAAATTAAAAATTCAAGTAGTGTTTCCGGTGGAACCCAAACAAAATTTAATTAGATCAGAAATTAAACCGCAATTTTTATTAATAAGCTTCAAAATAATTCGCGTAACATTTAGTAGGTGCAATAAAATTGAGCGAAAGGTAACTGAAATAATTTTCGAGTAAGAAATTCAAGTAGTGTTTCTGTAATGTCAATTTAATTCAGTAACATATTTATACACTCAAAATTTATAAAAAGACACTGCACTTCGAGTTTAAAAATTTTAGAGCGTCATTCGACAACTAAAAAGGCAAGTAATTTCTGCAATTTAAAAAATACTATAATGTTCTTGTATGGTTTATACTCTGCAGTGTTATTTCCTACTAAAAATTCGTTGGTTCAACGTCGTTTTAAATATAGGAATGCAAAAAGAACCTTTTATTATTTTTTAATAGAAAATTGAGCTAAAAAAAATTCAGTTCCACTTTTCGAAGAATTTTTAAAATCGTAAAGAAATGTACGCACATAATTCTTTCTTTGGAACATATGCCCTACGTTAATTTGTAATCCAAAATGTACGTAGTAAAAAATGATTTGGCCTTCCATGGTAAATGCCTAAAAAGTGGATTTGTATGCCAAGAATTTCAGTTTCAAAAATTGTTAAAAAAAGGCGACTATTATTATGTGTGAGAGGATAGATAACAAATTATTGTCTCATTATTTTTAGCAATAACATTATATTCTTGTTAAATATTTTCAAAATAGCTGAAACCACAAGTTTCTGTTTTCTGTATGAAACTTTCCAGTCTTCAAATCAAAGTATTTTTTAAAACTCTTTACTGATAAGAACCTGAGCCACTGTCGCTGCCACTGTCGCCAAACACATCCTCAACATTACCGTGCATTTTGGACGCGTTTACAATCATTTCCAGAAAGCTCTTCCCCTTTAAAATGATTAAAAACTTACATACATTTGAAGCAACACTTACTGTAGTCGTGTATAGTGTAAGCTCTGGTTCTGTTGATTCGTGTCTTGTAAACAACGGTGGAGGAACTGGCGGAGCCAAGTCAACATTACTATTCATCTCAATCACATCTTTTTCTGTTTCCAGCCGGGTCGTTGAAGACTCCACTTCGCATGTGCCTTTCTCAGCAATATCAGTGTCCTCGTCCACCTTGAAACAGTTCAAAATCGTTCGTTTTAGTTTAGTTTTTTACCAAGACTTACGATGCCTCGTTTAGTGCGAGCAGCCACAAATCTGGCATGCATTTTCAGCTTCTGCTTCAACTCCCGACTCAGCAACGATGCAAACTTCATATTATCTTGGTCCACATAACTGCTGAAGCCGACGTCGTCAAACGTGTCGTTTGCTGCAAGATTCAGTGTGTATTTGACAATTAAAGACTCATAAAATACGGCCTATGTATAACTCGTACTCTTCGTCGTCTTCCGGTTCGACCGAATTCAAACTTGCATCGTTCACTTTAGTTGAATTACTATCAACGATGGATAACGATTTTGATTCAATTGCAGGCACCGGTTTCGGTTTGTTCAGGCTGATTTCGTACAACGAATGCAACAGATCCAGGGACTCGTAATAACTGTAAACGTTACGTTTCAAATCTGCTATACACTCTTCAAGACTTTGTTGCTCCATCGATGATTGCAGATTGATCTAACAGTTCAACAAAACAGTGCACAACGCCTCAATTTACAACAAACGGCACCTGTTCGAGCTTGTCCAGGATAAAGCTGGACTTCTCCAAAATTTCGGCGGACCTCAGCATTGTACTGCACGTCGCCAAGTGCAGCTTAGAAAATGGGGAAGTTTCAGGTCGCGGTTTATGTTTCACGACGTTTTTTTGCAAATAATAGTACTTGACGTGATGAAACTGTTTGCTGGTCTTACTGCAACTGGTGTTTATCAGATTCATCGTTTTCGGCACCACGTTATCTAGGATTTCGTAATCAGCATCGGCTTTAGTGCACAAAGCTATGACCAAACATGTTAAAAAGTGAGACCCCAGCAGTATGTGGATGTCGTACAACTTCTGAAATCCAGCAGTCTAGTATGTGAGTAAATTTTAATCAATACCGACTTTGAAACAAGCAAGAGAGTCTTTGATGTTTGTGACACGTTCAGTTGAAAACTCATCAAATTCGAGGTCCTTAACATAGTCGTAGTGTTTTAATAAATCAGTTCTTGTGCTTAACACTAGTATTGAATTTTTCAAATTGCTTAGGACATGAACTTGTTCTGTGCAAGCATTTTGTACAAATTCTTCTACAACTGGGGTGTAGGGATTGTAGAGGTTTGTGGACGAACTAAAAGTTGTTGATTACATCCGAGTGGTTTAAACACAAACCTACATTGAAACATCTCTTAGCTTTAAATACTCTTGAATTTGTCGGCACAATTTTAAGTTCTTGCACATGGCACCCACCAAACCCTCGACGTTATAGAGCCGCCTTCTTTTAACATATCGACTGAGTATTTCTCGGGCCGCAAAAACAACAAATGGGGAAATTACAATTGGAACTGCAATGAACTTGGTTTTGACAAAAAATAAAGCACCGGTTGCACATAAAGCAGCTAGGACTTTTTCCAAAACGCTATACCGGTGCACGTTCGTATAAATTTCATCGCGTTTCTTGTATTTAAGAAGTATAAACTCCATGTCTTCATCCAGGATAATCCCAGATGACAGGACGAACTCCAGATGGCTCGCACACTAAATAAACAAAAACATTGGTAAAATGTAATCAAAGATATTATAATTACCAAGTTATTAGTTGTCATGTTTGTTTAATTGTGCACACCGAGTTTAAGTCATAATTATAGGAAAATATGCACAGATATCCGTTTTAGGGAAATATAAAATGTTCATATGGACATGATGTGGTTCGAAGTGCTGATTACGAATCAGAGGTTCGTTTTTAGTGTCTGATTCGCATTAATTAGCTAAAAACGTTTAAACAGAAGCAAAAAGTAAGGTTATAAAAGCACTGCTAAAGAGAGATGACAATATCGACATTCATGCTATTCTTTTCTGGTCTTTGTAGTTAGCATTGCACTGGGGACGTTAGGCTACTTTAAATGAAATAGAGATAATTTGACAGACCTGCTTTTGAAAAATGTTTTAATCTGTGGTTTTAATCAATTTTATACACCGAATTAGAATTTGAATACAACGAATCAATTTTGCAACAATAAATACAAGCCCGAGAAACACCATCGCAGTCGCAAAATACATCTTGTCATTATAAAAGAACAGTGAAGTACCGGGTAACTATAAATGATTGACATTTTTTGTGTTAGGTTGGCAATATTTTTTAACTCTTCCATTGGGTACACTGATTTTCAAATTTTAAATTGTCAAATAAACGTCAAATTTAAAAATTG
The DNA here is from genome assembly GCA_964023215.1 of Eledona agricola. NCBI lineage: Eukaryota > Metazoa > Arthropoda > Insecta > Coleoptera > Tenebrionidae > Eledona > Eledona agricola. Next base: position 14,647,989 of record OZ026854.1, read on the forward strand.
CCCATATCAGAATTGTTTTCAAAATAGTTTTTACAACTGGAAGATCTGTTCGATCACTCGCTGTAACCATTTTCTCCGTTATTTATCACTTTTCGTTCGCTAATATTCGGTAAGTTACACTTTTTGACATCAATATTCTAACCTGAAAAGTTAATAGACATAAATCACGATGACAGTGAATCTGGTACCAATTCCTCACTGTTGCCAATTACCTAAATTGAAGTCAATCATTTATAGTCACCCGGTATCTGAGATGTTGCTCCAAATCTGATATATAAGTTTAATCCAGATGCTACTGTTTGGCAAAAAAACTTGTGACGCAAATTTCACTTTAATTTTTTCAAAGCTGGTGGGATGAATATGCGAATCGGTCAATTTAGGAGCAGCTCTTATAGGGTATTTTTTATCATTATTGTAAAATTCTTCAATATATTTCCATGAAATTTCCTCTCCATTGGTTTTAGCAAAATTGTGTTTCTTTAAATTATTTCTCACAGTTTTAATTAAATGAGGAGTATCAAACATATATATAATTTTCTGTTCATTGACAAAAAAATAACGCATGTTTGGAGTTACTTCCAAGAGTTTTGCAAGTTGAATATTATTTGATCCCATATCACTCACCAGAACACAAACATTTAAACCAATTTCTTTTAATTTAACCACTATATCAAAAATAATTAATTTCAAAGTTTTTGCAGGACAATTTGTATGAAAAAAATTGTAACATAGAGGTTGACTCCACTTAATTTTTAAACCCCTAATCATAAAAACGGCTGTGTTGAGAGCAGGTTTGAACACTCTTTTGCCTGTACCATCATCCTCTAAGCCAACAATGCTATCTGATGCTGTACCATAAAATAAATTAGCTTTTATGCTCATTTCGTCACAACATAAAAGGCAGAGTTTATCTTCGTCAGAGAAATTATTGATTTTCATTTGAATGATTTTAAACAGTTCGGGATTATTTAATCCTGGCCCCACCTTTAAGTTCTTGACAAGTTTCAGTAAAGTTGTTGGTGTTGGTAAACAAAACTGTACCATTAATTTTTTTCTGTACGGTTTTGGACCTGTGAAGTACATAGCAAGGCATTCGTTTTTAAATCCTAAAGAAAATCTGCGGCCTTTGGGATGTTTTTGCACTTGCGATATCTGAGTGTTTATAAAATGGGCTAATTCTTCAGATGGACAAAACTTATATGTTAACGACATATACTGTTGAATTGAGAGTGTCTTTGTAACATCATCCATGTTGCTATCTAACTTTTGCACCAAGTTTTGGTTTTGTTTCTTTAACTGGGCATTCTCATTTCGCAATTTTTTAAATATCTTCCTCAATTTTTCTTTGCGTGGTGTTCCAATTGTTAAACTCAATTCAGTTTGTGTGCTGCAAGGAGTGCTATATGATGGTGTATGATGAGGTGAGGTTGGTATTTCAACAGAAACAGTTGTAGGTGTTAGCAAAACATTTTGCAGAATTCTAATTTTAGGAGAGGATTTATCTTCATTTTCCAATATATGTACGATTGAAATACCTAAAAAAAAATTTGAAAAACACTAAACAAAAAACGTTTGACGTACTAGTTTGTCCACAATCCACATCACACAATCTTCCATCAGTATTTACAGAATTATGATAATAATTGTGGTCAACCAGAATGTCACTACGGCTTGACCCTTCCATCGAAGAAAATATTGAAGGGACAGCATTGGGCAATAAACGATTTTTTAAATCGTTTAGATACATTTTATTTTCAAAATGAGCTGCGCACAATCTGTAGCTCCCCAATTTTCCAATTTTCTCGTGGAGATCATTTCGACCACATGCCAATAGCCATATCTGAGCCCTAAATATAAATAATTAAATTAATTAATTATTCCTAATTACGAAAAATTGTAAATTTGTATTTATTGCATTTGTTTATTTAATAATTTGTTCTTACCTGGCTGGATCTTTTGGAAAAAGTCAGATTGCAATTATATGATTTGTTCTGGCAATTTCTTGATGAACAAACCATTCCGCTTTGCGTTTACTCTTTGTAAAATAAAAGTCAATAGAATAATAAAACTGTAGAAAATAAACACTAATACTAATAATAAGCACACACTAAAACGCAATACACTGATAAACACACAATAAACCAAAGTTTTAAAAAATAACTCATAAACTGTTCGATCTGAAAACTCACGCTGCCTCTGGAATTCCTAGGACTCTAATTACAGTTTTACCAGTCAGTATTACCAACTCCCAAAAATATTTACCCCTAAAGCTAAAGTCAAAAACCCCTAACATCGCCACAATTACTTGAAAATCCCCCTAAAAAACAATTTACGTTTTGTAATATTCTTTATTTATAGTAACGAGGAATTGTACTATATCCCGCTAAGTCGCTTGGACAACAAACAAATATCATCGCTGAGAAGACAAACGGGCGTAACTCAAAAAGAACTAAATTTGACATAATACCACTTATGAAACAGTCGTAGTATAAGACATATTCTGACAAACCGGCATTACTAAAATAATTAAGGAATTTGAGATAGCGATGGGCGTAACTCATTTTTTATGTAATTTAAGCAAGACAAACGGGCGTATCTCAAAATTACAACATAAATAGAAATCCAAGGTAGCGTTGAATAACATCACACAGAAAATATTGAAAACGCGATTTTTTTCTCGTAATTTTTGCAAAAAATTTGGCGAGAATTGTTCGATTGTAACGGAGGAAGAAAGACAACGAATACTTACTGATTTCTATGGCACAGGCGATCTGCAATTGCAGAGAGAGTTCATTGCCAGATACGTTAAGATAATAGATAAGAAGCAGAACACTATAAAGCCTGATCCTTCTAGAAGACAGAAAACAAATTATTACTATCTTCCACGAGGCAGTACCGAAGTTCTTGTTGTGTGCAAGACCATGTTCTTAAAGACTCTAAGTATTTCTGAAAAAAGTCTGTGCACAATATTACGAAAAAAATCATAAACTAGCGTTATAGAGCATGACAAAAGAGGACGAAGATATAGATAGACATTTAAGGGAGAAAGATGTGGAAATGCACGCATTAGTCTTGCAACATATTCAGAGATTTCCTCGAATGGAATCCCACTACTGCCGAAAAACTTCCAGTAGAGAGTATCTTCATCTCGAGTTATCTGTAAAAAAATGCATAGCATGTTCTTGGACGGGTCCGAAGAATCAGTTAGCTATAAAACATACTAGAAAGTCTTTGACAGCTTAAATTTATCTTTCCATCGACCAAAAAAGGACTTGTGTGGTTTATGTCTGACCTATAGATAAGGTGACACAGAGAAAAAAAAAGAATTAGAACAAGAGTATCAAATACATGTTAAGGAAAAAGAAGCAGTGCGTAAAAAGAAGGAAGAGGACAAAGTCGATTTGCTGGACGAAAATGCCTGCGCAGCGTTTGATCTGCAGCAAGTAATAAGCTTGCCTAAAATTTGTAATAGCAAACTTTTTTATAGCCGCAGGTTATCAAATTATAATTTTACAATTTACGACGTCAAGTCAAAAGAATGTGTCTGATTTTTCTGGCAGGAAGGAGAAGGAAAACGCGGATCACGTGAAATTGAAACATGCATTTATTTTTATCTGCAGAAATTGGATAGGAAGGAAGTGAAAAATATATTTTTGTATTCAGATGGATGTGTAGGTCAAAACAAAAATTCTGTAGTTGCAGCAATGCTGCTACGAATTGCAGCAACATCAGAAAATATAAGCAGCGTGTCCCTTAGATTTTTTGAACCGAGTCATGGGCAAAATGGGGGCGATTCTGCCCACAGCGCTATTAGTACTGCCATCTTGAAGGCCGGTAATCTCTATGTACTGCGCAACTGATAACAGTTTTTAAATTTGCCACTGTACAGGTTCTAAAATCTGATGATTTCATAGATTTTAAAAAACTATCGTTGGATTTAAAAATCTTGTCTATCCGACAAGACGAAAACAGAAGCATGATTATTTTAAACTGGATTGGATTCGTGAAATAAAAGTTAATAAAAACTCGCCTTATCAAATTTATTATAAAAATAGTCACTTGCCCAGTAAACACACAAAACGCATTTAACGTTTTTTAAACGTTGAGGAAACGTTTAGTCGTTGAAAAACGGTTTTACGTTGAATTTTAAACGTTTATTTTCAGTTGAATTTTAAACGTTTATTTTCAGTTGATTTTAAAACGTTTCCGATTTAACGTTTATTCAACGTAAATTAGAAACGTTTTTTTAACTGAAATTATAAACGTTACTTCAACGTTTTATAGACGTTTATTTAACGTTTTAATGTCCCGCGATTTAACGTTATTAGAAACCAAATATTCAACGTTTTTTTAACGTTTATTCAACGTAAATTAGAAACGTTTTTTTAACGATAATTAAAAACATTTATTCAACGTTTTATTTGACGTTTATTTAACTTTTTAATGTCCCGCGATTTAACGTTTTTTGAAACCACAATTCAACGTTTTTTTAACGTTTATTCAACGTAAATTAGAAACGTTTTTTTAACCAAAATTAAAAACGTTTATTCAACGTTTTATTTGACGTCTATTTAACGTTTTAATGTCCATCGATTTAACGTTATTATAAACCAATTTTCAACGTTTTTATAACGTTTATTCAACGTAAATTACAAACGTTTTTTTAACTAAACTTAAAAACGTTTCTTCAACGTTTTATTTGACGTCTATTTAACGTTTCAATGTCCCGCGATTTAACGTTATTTGAAACCACAATTCAACGTTTTTTAACGTTTATTCAACGTAAATTAGAAACGTTTTTTTAACCATAATTAAAAACGTTTATTCAACGTTTTATTTGACGTTTATTTAACGTTTTAATGTCCCGCGATTTAACGTTATTAGAAACCAATAATTCAATGTTTTTTTAACGTTTATTCAACGTCAATTAGAAAGGTTTTTTTTAACTAACATTAAAAATGTTTATTCACCGTTTTATTTTAGAAGATTTAAGACCATCGGATTGATTGATTAATAAATTGATTAATAGATTAATATGTAATTTGTAATTAAACAGCCATCATAGGTTATTTATGCATAGACCATCGGATTGATTGATTAATTGATTAATAAATTGATTAATAGATTAATATGTAATTTGTAATTAAACAGCCATCATAGGTTATTTATGCATTATTTTCATTCATTTATTAGTTCCAAAAATCCAAACTCCATGGAGTCGGAATACCGTAATATTCGTTTAAGAAGAACAGCAATGGCGCTTAACACTTTGCCCTCGAAATTATATCAAAGTCCTCCAAAAATAAGCAATGAAAAGTTTAAAGATCTGAAGGCTCTTTGTGAAAGTCACCAATTATTTGCATTTCGGAATATGTACATTTCTATGAAAATTTACCACACTGACATGTTTTTTTAAACTGACTTGATGTTGTTTCATTTTTTCTCTTACTTGTTTCGTTCTGTTGTTTTTATTGTTAAATTTATAATTAGTTTTAAGATGAATCTGTAACTTGCAATACATAAAAAAATGCAATACAATCATTACTTATTTTTCTTGATATAAATGCTTACCCATTGTAGTTATGTTGTGAGGCGTAACTGATAATACAATTGGAATAAAAGAAATACAAACAGACTTAACAATTTAATTTATTATCTCATTTCACATTATAAAACCAAATTATGATGATATGTAATTAATTTTGGCTAGTGATAACGTAAACCCCATATATTAAGCCTTTACATAACTAATTTTCTTTAAAATCGTTTTACCGCGGTTTGCAATTATTTGAGATACGCCCCTTTGTCATCTCAGCGACGATGTGATTGTCTAAATTGGAGTTATCCAAGGGCCTAACTTGTAAATCAAAAAGTCCCTAAAAATACTCCTAAAAATATAAAGCCCCTAAAAAATCCCATCCCATTTATTTACCCCCTAAATTTGGGGGGAAAATCCCTAAGTTGGGAACCCTGTTACCAGTCGCGCCACTGTCTACTCACAAAATATGGCTAACGGTATCAGCGCAGAGTAGATGCGCAAACTTAGCCCGCCAATGCGAGTTTCCATTTTGATTCTTTATTGTTCTGTGTCATTATTTTGTAAAATCAAATTGACATAAAACTTACTGTACGTCCTGACGAATAATGTGTTGCATAAACAACTCCATTTAAAGTAATCTACTACAATAAACAGAAATTTGTTTTAACGACACTCGCAGATTTAAAAATGAATAATTACAATACCAGTTGTTTGATTAGTGTATAATTGTCACCGTTAACAATTTTAATATGAATTATAATAAATATTCGCGTTTGCTATTAAATAAAATTATCAATACTGCAATAAACCCTTGACTTGCGCGCCACCTAGACGTCGATGACCGAACACTGTTAAAGGGAAGGGTTTAATGGTGAAGTTGTTATATTTAACGTTTTCACCGCTAAATATTTATTTTCAGTATTAGATTACGTTAAAGTGCAGCTCGACTTCGCTTCATTCCAGTTTCTGGCCTTGCTCTGTCTAGAACGACCCCAAACAATGTAACATAACCTCACTTCGGGTCGTAAATTGTCAATCTCATCCTACGATGGATGCTGGCGGCGACAGGTGAGCACCACCCCCTTAAAAGCAGTCCCCGTCTAACTCACTTCAGATCGTTGCATTCGTCGAACGTGGCTGTGATACGGGAAGTCTACGACAGCGAGTACTCCCAGCAATGCTTCTCCATCGAATTAGAGAAAGCTTTGGACGCCCGCTGTACCGTTATCGTGATAGAGCCGAGTCAGCTGGGCGACGAAACCGCCCGTTGGATCAGCGTGGGTAACTGCCTGCACAAATCCGCCGTCATGTCGGGCCTCGTTTCTGTCTTGTCGGGGTTTCTGTGGTCGGAACGGTACATCCCCCAGGTCCCGTTCAGTATATTCTCCACGCTATGCGCGTCGTTGTATACCGTGTCGTGGCAGTTCGATCATTGCGTCAAGTACCAAGTGGAGAGGGATCCGCGTAAGCTGGCACGGCTGCCAGTCTTGGGGGCGCTGACGGCGGCTTCGCCCGTGGTTCTCGTCCGCAAGGACAACACCAGCAGAATCGTTTTACATTGGACGGTGACGCTCACCGCAGCCGCGCTTTGCGCGTACCGACTTTATCGCGCCGCGAAATAAAATTCCCCGTTCTAGTTTCTGTTGCGTTCTAGTGTGGATTAGTTAAATTATGCGGTCGGGAGCGCTGGGCGGGGATGTTTCACTAACGCCCGTCTTCCTGGGGCGCAAACAAGGCCAGAGTTGCTGTTTGAAGATTAGTATTTATCTTACTAAATTATGAAACAATTTGTTAATGTAAATAGTCGTAATAAAATGTTTAAATAAATAACAACGACTAGGGTTTATTGCGCCTGCTTTGCACGTTTCGCCATTACTAGAAAGTACACAGACGGTAAGTACCTGCGAAGGAAAATCGCCAGTCTTGGGAGTAGCGGACAGATGACAATTTCCTTCTTTTTTTGGACGACTGCCCGCACCATTTCCTGGGCGACGTATTCCGGCAAATATCCCTTCTCGGTGGTTGGATCCATTTCACCGTGTTTGGCTCCAGATGCGGTGAGTGCGTTCACGGACAATTGTGTTTTTATATATCCCGGGCTCACAATTGTTACAAAAATATTGTTCGCGCTGACTTCCGCTCGTAAGCTGTCCCCAAACGCTTGCATGGCATGTTTAGAAGCGCAATAAGCCGAACGGTGAGGCAAGGCCACGAGTCCTTGGACAGAACTAACAAAAACCACATGGCCGGACTTGTTTTTAACCATACTCGGTAGAACCGCTGCAACGCATCCAAATAATAATTATTTTACGCACAGTTACAAGCGAAGGTACCTTTAGTCAATGCAACCGACCCGAAGTAGTTGACCAACATTATTTTAATATCCACATCAGGTTGCGTGTCGCTGACGCTACCCCTGTGGGACACACCCCCGTTATTTATTAAGACGTCAATTTTCCCGGTGATTGCAATGATTTTTTCGACGTGACCGGGAAGCGAATTTATGTCGCTCAAGTCCAACGGGTTGATGATGGGAGGTAACGTGGGTACTGTGGGGTGGGTACGTAACAAGTCCGAGCGTACACGTTCCAGTTCCTGGCGCCTGCGAGCGCACAGCACCACCTGACATCCTTGTTTGTAGAATTCGTGTGCGAGAGCCTCGCCCAGCCCGGAACTGGCTCCTGTTATTACGACGACCTGGAACCTTCGGCTAGAGGATTTTTAAATGTCGGGGGCTCACCTTGGTGAGTAGAGCGTTGTAGTTGCGCTTCAGACAAATCGCACGACACACTTTAAACACGATCCAGGGGATCGTAAGGGCGATGCTCAACGAGCCTATTAAATTAAGTGATTGGTATAGTTTTTTCGTGTCCAACATCGTGTAGGAGTAAAACTTTGAACCTTCAGTGCTTATCGATCACATCTAACAAACTTATAGTCGATTTTTCGTGAATTCAAGTTTTTGTTGACATCTATTATTGTTTGACAGCTGACAGACGTCACTCTTGACAGTTACATAACCTAAATATCCCAACTTTTTTAAACTATTTGTAATAACTTAAATAACGTAACATTTTAAAATCAATTCCCGACAATTCAATTCGCAAATAAATTCCCTAACCTTTATTATTATTGCAACAATTTAATTTACTTTACACTTGTGCCCCCGGCTGCGCTACTATGAATAATGGCCTGGGCCTTTTCCATCACTTGCGTCGCCCCCTTGGCCATTAAACTCTGAGCAAGATTGCCACCTAAACTTTGTACTTGTTGCAAGCACGCCGGTGGCACATCGTCATGTGCCACCAGACCACAAAACGTGTTTTCATCCCCATTATCTTGCACAGTGCGTCCTAAACTCGTTTCCCTCAAAAACGGGCACTGCTTATACAACGACTCGCCTTCGACCGCCCCGTTCACGGGACATTTGCTCCCTAATGTGCCTTCCAAGTAGGGACATTTTCCCATAAAGTCCACACCAATGGGTAATGAAACTGGACACTGATCGTGCGGGTCGTTTTCCAGGACCTCGATAGGAACCGTGTCGAGTTTAGCTTTCTTGGCGGGATTCTCGTCACTGCTGTCTTTGTCAGGACAAGCATCGCACGCCATCAAATTTTCGATGTCTTTGAGACACGGGTCTTCGATTCTGTACGGACACGAGGCGCAACGTCTCGTACTTTTCACTTCGATTTCGCAATGAGCGCTTTCGACGATTTCCTCTTTGCCGTCGAGCGACCACACGGCTCCTTTTAATGTCAATGTGTATGCGTTTCCTTTCTTGCGGATCAGTTCGGTAGAGACGGCCACGGGGGCGCTGCAACCGCCTCCTAGAGTTCGCAAAAAGCTGCGTTCTGCAATTATGCGGAGCGCGGTTTGGACGTCGTACAGTGGTTTTAGAAGATTTACTGTTTTTTCGTCCGACTCGCGACATTCCACGGCCAAGGCGCCCTGTCCGACGGCATAGAGAAATTCGTCCGTTTCCAATATCTGAAAATAAAATACATATAAAGCTTATCTAACGTGCGTTCAAAAAAAAAACGAGGCTGCGTTGGCCATGGAATTTATCGGCTTTCCAGTGTAGAAACCACAAATGACAAGAACTGTCAGTCTAAAATTTTCTACCAAAATAAAACGGACCAATTTTATGTAAATTGTTTATAATAAATGCCAGGACATGTGTACATCGCTCTAATAAACATAATGCTACACTTTTTCGCGTCCATTTATTGAAATTTGTCCCAACATAATAATCGTATACGAAACCATTGTCAACAAAGAACCCAACCTAAAAACTATCTGACAGTTCGAAATTTTGCTACACTAAATTGATGCACAAAGTTTTTCCATGGCCAACGCAGCCTCGTCTTTTTTTAACGCACGTTAGTTCGGTGAGGTCAACAAAGCGATCAACGTGCGTTCAAAAACACAACGAGGCGTAAACCATGGAGGAGCTTTAAAATTCGCTAGAGTGTAGAACATCTTTGACCTTGACTTGATGTTTTTTTTAGAATAAGTGCTCAGTTGAACCTTTTGTCCAAAAGCTGACCAAGTTTCGTCAACCTGACTTTTAGGATTCATTAATAATTATTTTTTTTTAGTGCACGGGTTTTCGCCTTTTTTACAAACACTTTTTTTCTCTAAAACAATGCGAGAAGGTGCATAAACATTGATATAATATTACATAGAATTTAATGAAAAATCTTAAAATACATTAAAAATAGGTATGTTGTATTTAAAATAACAAAGTTGAGACCAATTTCCGGTATAACCGGGAGTTGCGCAATAATGCAAATATTTTCGGCACGTCGATGTTATAAGTTTATACAAGTATGCAAAGTTTCAGTTCTCTCGGTTTTTCCGTTCTTTTTATCTGTCTTATAGGCCCTCGTCCTGAAACACCCTGTATATGTAATAATTAACGTAAACAAAGGCAAACATTTTTATGATATATTATGTTCTTTTAAAAAGATTCAGTGTAGTTCAAATGAGAAAAGTTTTTTTGCTCGATAAATAATTAAATTATTGGATTTAGCGGTAAATAAAGAATGTTATATTAACAATACTGCGAGAGAAGAAACTATTGGACTTAGAAATGTTATGAAATTCATCCTAATTGACCCGCTCAGCGATAGTGAATTGTGACACGAATTAAACCTGGACCAATTAAACTTTTTTATTATTTGTTTGATGATATTTCATACTTACTAAAAAATAAAAAGATCAATGTTAAACGAAATGTTTTTTGTTTTAGATAATATGAATTAATACCAACAACAACTGTTAAAATATCAACAAATAAACAAGTTCAACCAATTTGCCAAACTTGTGTTCAATAAATCATCCAGATAATTTATTAATAACCTCAAATCACAATTTTTTGTATATATTGCACAAAAAATAAGTTTGGATAATGAATATAAATGACAAACGATACAGAGATCCAAAATTAATATCTGAATATTTACCGTTTGTAAAACAAATCTCTCAAATTTATCAAAGAACTTCTGGAGATGTTGTAATTATAGATGAAAATAAATATTATTTTATTGACTTTTTTAGTTTTCAAATAAAGCATTCTGGAAACAGTTATGAATTAAAAGTGCCAAGCAATAAAAAAAATTCAAACAATTTTAAATTCATACACAGGACGTACGTTATATTTTATGATAATTATTATTGTGAATTGAACGAATGTACTATGAAACCAAAACAACACGGAATTATTAACAAACTATTTCCTGGTGTTTCATCTGATGTAAATGGTGTCTTTCAATACAAAAATGACATGTTGTACTTTTTAAAAAACAAAGATAACAAAGTGATTTCATGATGAATTTTTAAATATGTTAATATAAGCTGCTCTATTTGATTTTAGTACTTTCAATATTCACTGTACAAATTTAAGTAGGTATATTGAAACAACTAATAACTTTATGAAAGTATGTTATTATTATGGGAACTTCAAATGGAACACGGTCAAAAATCCCGAGAAAGATCGTTATAATTAACTAATAACTTTATTAAATAAACTGGGTTCGACTTCGCCTCTGGACTGACTTCATCAGGCTTCATATAATAAGTTTTTAAATTGATTAAAAACTTGTTGTGTTGAATAAGTTGTACCAAAGAATAGAATTCAGCGTTTTACCCCGTCGGAACTATCATTAAATTTTTTTTAATCGTTATCTACATGAGTTTTGTATAGCATGCCTTCAATCTTAAAAAACAGGGCAGAATATAGTACCTACAAACTTCAAAACAGATCGAAATGCATGAAAATCCAAGCACAGTCTCATAAGCCGAAGGCGAATTTTAACTTTTTTTATATGCTTTAAAACAGGAGAATGTCTAAGAATGTAACTTTTTAAAAACTACCTTAAAAACAGGGCAGAATACTTGATATATTTGCTTTTTAAATATATCTTTAAAAACAGGGCAAAATCCTTTAAAAATGCTCTGAAGGGGCCTTCTTAGTAACGTGCGTTCAAAAAAAAAAACGAGGCTGCGTTGGCCATGGAATTTATCGGCTTTCCAGTGTAGAAACCACAAATGACAAGAACTGTCAGTCTAAAATTTTCCACCAAAATAAGACGTACAAATTTTATGTAAATTGTTTATAATAAATGCCAAGACATGTGTACATCGCTCTCATAAACATAAAGCGTCCATTTATTGAAATTTCTCCCTACATAATAATCGTATACGAAACCATTGTCAACAAAGAACCCAACCTAAAAACTATCTGACAGATTCGAACTGACAGTTCGAAATTTTGCTACACTAAATTGATGCACAAAGTTTTTCTATGGGCAACGCAACCTCGTTTTTTTTTTTTGAACGCACGTTAGTAATTTTTATATATTTTTCTACTTCGCGCCTATAACAAAGCTGATAAAGCAGCATAATATTTTGCTGAAAATTATTTTCAACGCCAATTGCATTTGAAAAGCGAAATTTCAATTTTGACAATTGCCAACCAATCCATGCAAAATTCCCCAAGTTTTAAAATTGCAAATTTTAATTAAGTAGAAAAATATATATTAGAAAAAAACTGGTTTATAAGGCGATTGGCTATTCATAAGGCACTCGTCCTGTATAATATTAGTTAAAAACATTGAATTTAATTACGTAGGTATTATAATTAAAACTTGGAAAAAATAAAAGTAATTGTAAGATTATTGATTTTGTGCAAGAATTTAGAATATAAGAAGTACAAAAATAAAACGAGGCTGTGTAGGCCATGAAATCATTTTTAAAAATGAATTGAAAGCATAGCAAATTATTGCTATTGAGTTGGAGACATTTTGAAATTAAGTTCTCTCTTGGCAACTGCTTACTTAATATAAATTTAGGACCTTTCCTAACTAATTTCATCTTCAGACGTCCATTTAGACACCGTTTGTACACATTTTTGTCAAATGTCTACACAGTAAAAAAAGAAAAGCTAGCCCCATGAACTTCCGATTTTCTTTGCATGCCCATTTAACCTTGGACTATACTTTAAATCATACAAAAGTTAATTACCTTGGTAATTCGGGTGACCCAGCCCATTCTGATTAACCCAGCTGCGGCTAAAATGATCGCCTGGTATTTTCCCAATTCGTCCAGTTTCTTTAATCGAGTATTCAGGTTCCCACGAATATTTTCAACTTTGAGGTGCGGATATTTGCGGGCGAGTTGTGCCGCTCTGCGCAGACTAGAAGTACCAATGACACTCCCTTCCGGTAGAGTCTCCAACAAATATTTATCATGGTCTTTTTGCAGAACTAAAGCATCACGTGGATCCTCTCTGTGGATGAAAATTTTAGATTACGTTAAATGTAAGCTTGGGGAAACCTCGTGAGAACCGCTCCGATTGCCATTCCTGGCGGCAAACAAGTTGGAAGATCTTTTAAAGAGTGCACAACAAAATCTACACAGCCTGTGGTGAGCGCAGTTTCCAGCTCTTTAGTGAATAAGGACTTTTCGCCGATTTTAGGCAGAGGTATGTCCAGAATCTTGTCGCCCATTGTAGTCATGGTCACTGTAAGCTACGATTTAGTTTTCCTTGCGATTGTTGTTGCGACAACTCACCGATTTCGAAATCCTTGTCGGGGTGTATTTTTTTTAGAATAGATATCACATGTCGCGTTTGTATTAAAGCCAGCTGAAAAACCACAAGGCTTTTAACAATACTGGGGCCCGGATGAACCACTTACCTCGCTTTTTCGCGAACCGACACGAATCTTCTCGGTTTCACTCATTTTTTTTAATTAATAAATTATACAAACTAAGGCACAAACACACACATCCTGTTCAGTTCATAAGTCGCACTTGACTGTAAAAATGTACAAGGACTTTTAAAAACTGCTTGTTCATAAATGAACCTTGTCCTACGTGGATAACATTAAGCACTTTCGCCACTAGTTATATAACAGAAAAGGATACAAGATAGCGGTTAGTGTGGAAAGAAGCGAGAAAACACATAACCGCAAAATTCGTGTCATTTATTTATCAACTTATTAATTATGAATTCCACGATATTCTAATGTAAAACTGATAAAATATCGGTCTCGCTTTAGGGCCTCAACCCCGGCGACTTTCTGTACACAGTAAACTGCTCCAAATACTGATGAATCGTATCGATGGGAGTATACATCTCCTGCATCCTGTTCTGAAAGTACTGAGGCGGAGTCGCGGGCGCTGACGACCCCAAGAACCCCTGTAAAAACTCGCGCATCAATTCCCAACACATAACTGGCACGACACACGGCCGATACTCCACTTCCACGAGAATCCCCTTAAAATTCTGGCTCACAGTAACCGTACCAAGTTTCACACAAAAATCGCCGATTTCGTATCGCGGCCCTTTCGACTCGGCTTTCGTTTGCTTCTTCGACGCGTAAAAACCCGACATCTTCATCATGAGCAAGTCGAATAGGCCATCGGTGGCTAATGGAATAGTCTTCTGGCCAGTTTCAAGAATTGAAAATACAGTCGCCGGCTGCTCGGAGTTGTGCAGTACGTGGACGGTTCGCTGGTGTCCCAGTGATGGGGTTGAGGTGTACGTTTCGCAGTCGACTAAGAACTGGCCTTGTTGGGTGGCCCCCAAAGCTGAGATTCGCTTGGAGAGGAGCTCGATAGTGGCGGGGCCCGTACGGTTCTCAATCGGGAATTGCTGCAATATTGTCACGCCCATTTCATCTGGTAGATGCTTCTTAAATTTGTCCCGTGTTTAAATCCATCAATTCACACAGGTACCCAAATAATTGCAAATTTTAAATTAGGTAGGTTATGTTATGACAGTTCGAATCTGACAATGCGCTGTGTATTTTTGTCACTGCCCCATGCGTTGCGCATCCAATTATAATAGTTATACTATAGTTATTAAACCACCCTTTGTGCCAAGCTAAAATTAAACGTGTTAAATCAACCAATTCAAATTATTTTAAAATGGTATCACAGATGGTACTATAAAATATCCCTACAATATGCAGTTGGCATCCATGACTTGACGATTTTGAAAAGTAATCTCTGGTTTTTATACCGGGTGACTATAAATGATTGACTTAAATTTAAGTGATTGGCAACAGTGAGGAATTGGTATCAGATTAATTGTTGTCGTGATTTATGTCTACGGATACCTCTACCATTGTTTAAGTATATACTAGTTGGACCATGCAATGCAGTTTTTACTTGCCCGTCTAGAAAAGGATAGGAATATATTTTTCAGACATTATACTGACCAGGAGGTGGCGGACCCCTAACAGCCAATAGCGGAGATAAATATTTTCCGTTGCCGGTAAATTAGGTACCTGTCTCCAATGATACAAATTTGTCCCGGTTTTTAGAATTCCGAATTGCAGACTCAGTTTCGGCGCCAAATTGATTTCGTTGTGTCAGCGTCTTGATACATTTAATCGGCCCGCAAGTAGTAAATAATACACATCTCATACTGAAATGTGCTGTCCTTCACTGGCTGTCTTTCACTATCAGGTATCAAGTAGCAGGTATGTTTCCCTAAATGTAGACCCGAATCCTATCTTATCGAGAAAAGTGTATTCTTACCACTAGCATAATTACAAGCAATAAAATATTTAATTTTGGGGAAAAAGTTTATTGGAATCATTAATTCTTCGTCTGCGAGCTGGAGTCAAATTTGCCGTTCTCAACTGGAGCTCTTTTGATGTTTCTAATTTAATTTTTTAATAGGTGCATTAGAAATTTCTCGGATTATAAAAAAATGGAAATTTCAAATTTGACACACAGTCATTGATTGTTCCGCGCGATCTTTCTTTCTCAAATACATATTTTGATCAAAATGGCACTTCCGATTATACTGGAAGTAGCCTTCAACCTATTTTATTTAGACTATTTTTTTTGACGCCGTTACATTCTTTGCTTCACTTTTTTAGTAATGTTTACTTATTTGTTATGGTTACGGAAATGTCACAACTCTTTTAGAAAAATGGCCACTTTCATGGGTTTGTTGGAAAAATCATAACTTTTAAACTGCATTAAAGAAATATGCAAAATGCCCGATATTTGCAAAATAATGGTTCTTTCCATTGCATGGTCATAGATTTATATAACTTTAGCAAATTTCCTAAAACCTTACCTGACAATAAAATAAATTGTGGAGTTTGTATTATTATTGTGATACAATAAATTAAAACAATGTATAATTCAAATAAAAAAAGCAGAAAAAAACATTGCAATAATACCATGTCAAAAATTTTACAATAGATTGACCTGTGCTTTTTTAAATTGAACATAGGGAATAGGTATGTTGAGAGTTAAAAAAAATCTAGCTTCAAAGATATTCGAGAAAAGACAACTTAAAATTAACTAATCAGAGATCTACACCTTCAAGGTGTGTTTGCCTTAATTTTACGTTACTAGGATTTTATTAAAAAAACCTCTTTAAAATATAAATGTGTGCAACTGGGGTTTTCGAATGATGTCAGTGTCTAATTAAATTCATATAAAAAAGACAAAACCTTTATTGATTTGGTTAAAATCATGAAAGGGTTTCTACAATAATCTATTCAGCCACTGATTATTTAGCCTAAATTTGTTGACACTGAAAAGTTAAATCTAGTATTGTTAAAATTACGGTAAACCAAATATTTTTTGTAGCTGATGGTATATTTTTTTGAAACCTAGTAACTTGCTTTATTTGGTAGAAATAACATTAGACCTCGAGATGCCCTTCTGGGATTGGTAGAATTACAAGTCTTGTAACTCGGTTATGTAAACAGTAGCATATCCTTTTCTTCTATTTTTTGACGACTTATTGTCGCCGGCAAGTAGGTATGTACCATTTTTCTCTGCGGCGCGAGTTCTAAAAGCCCCCACATAATGTAATTTAAATGAATAAAAAGTTGTACAAACAATTATTCTCCAGCAAAGCAGTATGTGTTTTTTAACAGCGATGAGTCAAATTTTTTTATATGACAAAGCAGGATTTGATTGCACAAAACAATTTTTTTAAGTAAATTTCTTTCGATAAAACGAATTTGCGGAAATTCATTAGAACAAGTCCGCAAAAAGCTCATACTCAGCATCTTGCAGAATCCGGGAGGCCGACACTAATAATTCAATTTTGGTCCTGGTTTTCTCTTCCAAATTGAGAGGCAGTATTTATGACCGGCCGTTGTGTATTTACATTTCGAGAATCCCTTATCCACCGCTATTGCCGCTGACGTCTAGTAAAAATAGTTGGACGTAGAGAGAAATTCAAACAAAAATTAGAAAAGCACTTGTATCGGACTGATCATTTATAGATCACTACAAATTCGACTGAAGCAGTTGCGCGCTCTAGGGAACAGTAGCTTTACCATTGAGTTGTCCCACGCCCCCATAGCATTCGTGTCCCAAACCTCCCAAAATATGGCAAGTAAAACTGCCATAAGGTGGTCCAACTAGAATATACTTAAACAATGCCTCTACCCAGGATGACGAACTTCCCTATCCGTCAATGCACTAGATTTGAGCCCATTTAATCGAAGGTTTCGGCGCCCGGCGGGTAGATGGCGCCCCGGAGGCCTGTTTTTGAATTGCGCTTTACGGGAAAAGGATTATTTTTGACTTGTTTCTTCGTAATTTACGCCTCTTGTGACTCGTATTGTGCCCGACTGCAAAACGAGGTACGTCAGTGACATGAAAAGGTGTAAAGAGCTGGGGGTTGAAAGTAAACGCGTTTATCGCGTGCCAAGGGTGAGGCGAAACTTATTTGGCCTGCAAAAAATCGTTAGTCAACTAGTACCTATGTTTTATAGAAACCAGACTGGTTTAAAAAAAGGGGAATAGCAGAAACCACGCAAAGATCGTTTATGTTGTTGGGGGAAACTTTATGTGCGAGGCGCACTTCCATGAGTCTGATATAAACTATAAATAATGTAGAATAATAATTTCAATATTTAACGTCTCTACAGTAATTCTGTCTTCTCTTTCTTCTATTCTCTTTGTGTTCATTAGATTCGAATAATTTATTCAGCTTAATTTTTTTGGAATTTCTGGTATGCCTTTGATCATATTTCCTCCTCGTGTTTTCCTTTTTTTAAAAACTCTCCATCATCCTTTCTGCATTTATATTTTAGCATTTGTTCAAGAGGTCTGTCATGTCCTAAATATGTTTTACTTTTTCGAAACTTTCTATGTCGTTGTGCTTCTCCTTGTAGTTTTGTTATTGCTTCTATTATATACCTTCTTTTTTCTCATATGCTCATCTTTTTTTGCTCATCTCATTTTCACTTGTCTGTGTCATCAATTTTCCTAAAGTTGCTCTTTTAGTATTTCTTGTTATCGTTCTGTTTCTGCTGCAAAACTTATTTGGCCATCAACAAATCGTTAATCAACCAGTATGTTTTATAGAAATCAGACTTGTTTAAAAAATGGGCTTCTGCTATAGCTGTAAAAACCATTTTGAAAACAATTCTGATATTGGTAATTTTTAAATTTGACGTTTATTTGACAATTTAAAATTTGAAAATCAATGTACCCAATGGAAGAGTTAAAAAATATAGCCAACCTAACACAAAAAATGTCAATCATTTGTAGTCACCCGGTACCTACAATTTTCATGTTCTAGCGTTGAAAACTTCAATGTCATCCTCTCTCTTGGCTAATAATCTTCTTGTTTCGTCATTTCATGTAGAATCTGCAATTATACAATATTTTATAAAGGCTGTCAAAACACTTTTGTCAAATATTTTAATGATTTTACCTACCGGGTGACTATAAATGATTGACGTAAATTTAGGTGATTGGCAACAGTGAGGAATTGGTACCAGATTAACTGTCGTCGTGATTTATGTTTATTAACTTTTCAGGTTAGAATATTGTTGTCAAAAAGTGTAACTTACTGAATAATAGCGAACGAAAAGTAACAAATAGTGGAGAAAATGGGTACAGCGAGTGATCGAAAAGATCTTCCAGTTGTAAAAACCATTTTGAAAACAATTCTGACATGAGCAATTTTTAAGTTTGACGTTTATTTGACCATAGAAAAGAAAAGAAAAGCCAAGAAGGAAATCTTCCAGTTGTAGAAACAATTTTGAAAACAATTCTGATATGGACAATTTTTAAATTTGACGTTTATTTGACAATTTCAAATTTGAAAATCAGTGTACCCAATGGAAGAGCTAAAAAATATTCCCAACCTAACACAAAAAATGTCAATCATTTACAAAAATAAAAAAAATAAATCTAGTTAATTGGCAACATCGAGGAATTGGTATCAGATTAACTATGATCGTGTTTATAACTTTTCAGGTTAGGATTAGGAACGTGAGCTTTATACTATTTTTTCTACTTCGCATCATTTATACAATTTTTAATTCAAATTTTGCAATTTTAATATTTGGGGAATTTTTCATGGGTTGGCTGACAATAGTAAAAATTGAAATTTCGATTTTCAAAAGCGGGCACAAGAGTTGGCGTTGAAAATAATTTTTAGCAAAATATTGCGCCAAACAACCTACCTGAGATTAATTTAAGTGCTCAAAACACATCAAACCTAATTATTAATATTTATAATAATTTGGGAAAGCGAATTTAATAAAAATAAAGTAACGTATTGTCTTGGAGATTACTTAGAAGTTTGACATGACATTTCTAATCATGACATACCACCATAGAAAAACTATTTCTATTTCGAAATTTAAATTAATTATTTAATAAACAGGTATGTTAATGAAGAGGATTAAAAATTGTCGACATAATTAACATACGAGTTGATTACAATATTTTTTCGTTGACCCTAAACTCTTTGAAGCTTTTTTAATAGACAAAAATTTGCATTTTAAAATGACAATTCGTAAAATAATCGTGTCACCTATGCTAGTAATCATAGTAATCACCGCAAAAATGATGCATTAATGTAAAATTATGCATTAATGACCTACATTAATAAACGATTTCTTAGACGAAATCATGCATTAATAGGGCTTTTAGTAAACGGTCGACGAAAAAGCTATCAACGCACTCAATTAAGTAGGTACTTTAACAGCTTTTTTATAAACGCGATGTAGAAAAAAATTACTAAACATAAGTTTAGTTATATTGAATTGAAAGTTGTAATAAATTGTAGATTAACTATTTCTGTCAAATGGCAATATACTCGTCAATATCAAGTACACTGTAAAAAACAAGTTAGATTTCGTGACTCCTGTAAATCCATTTTTTTGAGTGCAGTGATGTTCTGATTGTTCAGAGGTGAACTGATTTTGTTTGCGTAATAAGCGACGTAATAACACAATTTGTTAATGAATTACTAAATTACCAATATGCAATAGAAGAAGGCTACAAAAGGAAAATACACGAGCGGTTCGAAATGCCCACTCACTTTGTATTTATATTTAACAATTTTTTGGTGATTTTCATTTGTATACTTTTACAAGATGCCAACCTCGCCAGTTTGCTGTCCAACTGCATAAAACCAAAATCCCCACAGCATTAGCGCAACATTTGAATTGGAGCACCACAGGTCAACCATACATTTTATTAAAAAGTGTCATTTTTACAATAAGATCTCTCAAGGCGTAGATTTATCCACAGGCGACAGTGGCAGCGTTCCTAATTCCTCGTCAGGAATTTCTAAAGTTTGTCTGCACAGAACGAACAATAAGTTAAAATCTGACTTGCGTTGTAACTGTTATTTGTACTTACTTCTGCTTGATTTTGTAGATATAAAACAGGACTATAAAATTTATCAAAAATAAAGCAGCTATGAGTAAAGCCGGTGCTAGAATATCTGAAACGTAATTAATTGCGATTATGTGGCAAAATCTGGGTGCAATACATACCTGAAGCCATTTCCGACAAATAATGGGGTTTTCTGCTCTCCTGAACAGGCACCGACTTCCCTGAAAAATGGAAACTGTGTGAGTTGTAAATTAACGCCGTCACTGGACGACCGACAGACAGAGAGGGCAATAACCTGGCAATTAGAGATTGACTTTAAGTTTGTATTTGGTGACGTAAATGGTTTAATGAATGCCTCAGCTAATTGCGTTTGTATTTTAAACGCCCAACTCGACCCGCTCAATGAATTGATTAGGGACCAAAATGCGTTTAATTAGTAAAAACACAGGAGAAAATGATTTTTTTCCATTGTATTCTATACCTGGAGTCACAACACAATTCCTGGAATTATTTCGTAGATAAGTGCCGCTGGCTAAACCACGTGTTTACTCACGAACTTCTCGCTGACAACTGAGCGTCGCGACAGAGATGGAAACACGGATTTGTACCATGATAAAGAAGGACGAACAATAGAGACGAACACAGGGGCGTAGAACGGACAGCGCGCATAATAAACACGGTAGTTTGTTTGCGATTATTCAATTGCGATCGTTGTAATCTAGAAAAGTTGCCGCCTGCCGTGTTATCTCAATAACATAATAACAAAGCGCTCGTTGTCTATTTGCTCGATTTAGTTGGGTCGAAGTTGAAGGCGGAATCCAAGTCACACCACCAAACATGCGAAATTTAAGATAAATTACACCTTCTTTATGTTATCGTTATCACGATGCATACATCTTATGCTTTCATATCACTAAGTAAAGTAACAGCAAAGATATTCAGAGTGGCGGGTCATGGAATCACTTTTAAAGTGATTAGAGTTTAGCAAATTGTTCACATTTAGTTTGACGAGCGTTTCCGTTACGATGAATAAGATAGGTACATTTAGTGTCTTCGTAAACTAATTTATCTTCAGCATTAGTTTAGACTTTTTTTATATGTTACGGTTAAAGTGCTAAAGTGCTAGTTTATATACTATCCAACTAGTTTATAAACTAGCCAAGAACTTTGGTTAAAGTAAATAAACCAAAAGGCAAGTAAATAAAATAACTAGTACGTTTTGGCTAGTTTAGTCTAAATTAATTATGAATACTTAACTAAAAATAAAATATTTGTTACATTATTGAATTCACAATATAATTTTTACAACAATGTTAAATTGATAAGCGATTTACATAAATCTGTCTTTGTCAAATTTAAGATATTTCTGTAAATCTGTTTGCAAACAATAAACCGTTGTCAAATAATAAGGCGTTTTAGCGACGCTGTAGTTAAATTAAAAAATAATTCTTTAAAACATAAAATTTAATTAACACTAAAAAAACGTAAACATTCCATTAAACAAAAATAATTACAAAAAATTACTAATATGAGAACGCTCAATGCATCACGAAACAACAAAAATGTAAACGAAAAAAAATATTAAATTATTAGTTTACATATTAACCAAGAAGTTGGTTATTTTATCTTACTAGTGATTAAGTTTACACTTTATCCAAATAATTTCGATTAATTTATAAACTAGCCAAAAAGCATTATTTACTTGGTTTTGGTTTGGACTTTCACTTTCACCAATATGCTTGGCTAGTTTACAAACAAATTGGATAGTATATAAACTAACCCAGTACACATTTTAATCGTAACATATACAGAATGGGGCAACCCGCTGTATTTAATGGATTGTAGCTCACGTATTAAAGATGGAAGAAACTATTTTAGACAAAAGTTCTTCGCAGTTAAGTGCTCTATCACTTAAAAACATTTTTGAGTATACAAGGTGTTCAATTTAGTCCACACGCAACTCCACCTTGTTATTTTAAATAGATCACCCTATAAATTATTGCATTTTTAGATTAATCGCTTTATTTTAGGTCGAGCTAATTAATCATAAGTGTGAGCTAAATTGAACTGTTTCCAGTTATTCAACTTTTTTTATTGAAATGGACCTTTGTAGCGTTCTGAAAGATGCAAATATCTCTGGACCTAAGTAAGCTAAAGAGGTGCGGTTTGAACTGTTGAATTCAGTATAAATTGCTTCCCTTTTTTGATTAATAAAAATTACACCTAAAGGGCGCTAAATACAACGCGTTAAATTTGAACAATTTCAAAGGTACATTTTTCCAAATAAGACCCCCAAATTTTAATGCGTTTGATTCGTTTTTTAATTGTCTATGAAATTTCAAATTTTTATACCTCTCTTTAGTGATTTTATTTCCATTAAAAATGTTAATTTTTTTCTAAAATTTTAACTATTTTTTATAGGCAATTAAATAAAGTATCGAAGATAGTAAAAAATAATTGAAGGTACCTTTAAAAAAATTAAGTTATGTACGTTTGAAATTGTTTAAACACTGTTATATTTAGCGCTCTCTCCAAGTATGATACCACATTGTTTTATTCGTAGTATAGAGCAATTTATGCTGAATTCAACAGTTCAAACCACATGTCTCTAGGTTTATTAGGTCGAGTTTTAGACCGCTGCAAAAGTCCATGTCAAAAATTGAATAAGTCGAAAAGGGTCCATTTTAGGCCTTACATAAGATTAATAAACTCGACCCAAAATGTAACGAGGAATCCAAAAATGCAATAATTTATAAGGTGTTTCATTTAAAATAAGAAGTTGGGGTCGCATGTGAAATATCCTGCATACACAAAAATAAAATAATTTTCAGGTGTTAGAGCACTTATTGGGAAAACTTTTGTCTAAACATTTTCTTCCAACTTTAATACCTGAACCACTATCCACCAAATACAGCCATCTGCCCCATTCTGTATAAAGCGCAGTGCTCTCACTGACACACTCGTTCACTCACCTAATCAACGCAGAACCCAGCCCTTGAGGGTTGGCGACCTAAAATTTTAGACCCAGGTGTCTCATGTGTTGAAGGTGAACACTAAGAAGGGATTTTTCGAAATTCGGTCCGGTTTTTTTGTAATTAAATAAAAACCGGATTAAGCGTAATGTTGGCCGCCTATCATCCGATACCGTGTATGCGTCTCTGTTATAATAAATTAAAAATAAGGCATCTTCAGAATTCCAAGGATTCTACCGGTAAACGCGTGTGATCTTAAATGATTTATATCCAAGACAGAATGTGCAAATTTTAGGACAAACCAGTAAACTAAAGCACTTACTTGTCTGGGTGCAATTCGGGAGCGGCAGTTCCACATCCCAGTGAGAGCCTAAGCAAGTGGCGCGCTTGACTTGTTGGCCGTCATCTTCAAAGACCAAGTCCACGCAACATCTGAATTCGGCGATGCTGTCGTTGCGATGGACTAAATACCCGCCGATGGGGACATCCGGAGTGGGACATCCAACAGCGGTATAATGTATAAGAACTCCCCGCAGCGGAGTCAGCGCGTGTTTTGAGGCCAGCACCACGTCCAGCGATTCGCTGTCGGAGACGACTTCAAGCGCCGGCTCATGTGGTTTGCAAGTCGTTTGAATAACTTGTCCGGAATCGATAACGTCGAGATGGTCACTACAGTCATCCGAACGAACGGGGTCAGCTGACAAATGTAAATTCCCCAAAATAAGCACCAAGAGCCGTGGACTAATTACCCGTCACGGCGATATCTAATACGGTTAGTCGGATGCGCTGCTGTTGAGCCGCTCTTATCTTCCAGCGACATTCCCGCTCGCTGGAGTAGAAGCGCGGATATCCGGGATTGTGGATGAATCCTTCGGAGATGGCCGGGGCTTTCAAATCGGGCAGTGTTATTTCGCTGTTGCAGAACTTTTTGATGTGGGAGTCTGGAACGTAAATGCAAGCTGCGTGACAATAGACTGGACACGCGTGTGTGATTTTCAATATCCGAGAGATTGGGGAAATTTCACGCCCGTCCTACAAAAGGGACGATCGATTGCTTTGTTATGGTATTACGTTGGAACACCTGTCCAGTGCGATTTGTCCGTAAATATGTAGGAAATACGGCTTCGGGTCCAATGACAATGAGTTTTGTAAGCCGATGATGAAAATATTTGTAGCCTAAAACCTAGAATAATAATTTTGGGAAGCTATTACCTACGTTTAAAACGTAACTATCTAATTTATTTATTAGGTTTGTAACGTGTCTACTGAGTAGGACATGGTAGCAAATTCCCATTTGGTAGAAATTAAGATATTCAGTATAGTGTAGAAAAGTGTTAAAAGTTGGAGAAGTTTGAGGTTAAGTTGATAACCATTCAGGATACGATACATTATGTGGTTTTAACAAATTCCATTGTACATGAACAAGACACAAGAGAAAGGTTGGGACGTCGTCTGTGCCAATTTTTATTACAAAGTCCCTGTCAAATGTTATAATTAATAATTATGAATTGTCAGTAAAATAAAAATAAAAGTTGGCGCCAAATCTTATTTAACAGTCCCTGTTAGATGTTATAATTATGATTTGTCAGTAAAATAAAAATAAAAGTTGGATTCTATGGCCTCCTGCACCTCGGTTATTTTATCATTATGTGCATATAATGAACATAAAAAATTCTATCTTAACAATAAGTAATATGCAGTTATCCAAAAGATCTACGTGAATTTGATAGATTGATAATCAGATTATTGTTCCAAAGGTACATCAGCGCTAATGACGAGAACAACATAAGCAAAGCTTTATTGTTACATATGTCGTAGTCTCTTAGTGAAACACGTCATTTCATGAAAAGTCTAGGCAATACATGAACTGCCGGCACATTATGTATATTCTTTATTTTACACAATCTCTCTAGTCTCTTCGTGAAATGCCGCTCCTGTCTCGGCATATTATGTTTCACGTAGCTGTACACAATCTGCCGCGATTTAAAAGGTGACTGTTCATGAAATAATTAATATTAATTATTATAGCACGGCTGATTGTGTAAAATTAGATCTAGATGGGATTAGATGCTAAAAGAACTTTGTTTTAAATAATTTTATTTCAAATTTATTTAAAAATGTGAATAAACATTGGTTAAAATTAAGGAAACAAAACAAAAGATAATACATACTCTGTTTAAAAGAATACAAAAACATTTGCAAAATATTTATGAAACAAAACGAAAAATTATGCATACTCTGTTTAAAATAATTCAAAAACATTTGCAAAATATTAACGAAACAAAACTATTCACAAACATTGGCAAAAATGTTCCAATTAACAAAATTGAAAAATAAAAATTTACTAATAATAGTACTCTTCTTCACTTATTACACGACGTGACGTTTCGAATTTCATTGCAACTTTGCCTCAAAGCACTGGAATTTATTGGTCTTGCATTGCATTTTTGATGGTTGACATGTACATTTTACGTACCCCTGTCCAAATAAACGGCTTGTCTGATAAATAAATACTTAGATATATTCACCAGGTCACGGTTAATAAATTAATAAATTAGTTAATAAAAAAAGTTACCCACAAGTTAAAGTAAATCCAAAGGTAAATCAAAAAGGCGTTTTTCAATCAAAAGTAAAGTGAGGGTAACAAAACCAACAGTTCATTTGGTAATTTGTGAGGTTGGTAACACAAATTTGTGAAAGTATTATCCACACTTTTCTGGATTTGGACTTTTTGTCATCTGACATTTAATTTTGTCAGTAATTTCTGAAACTGCAAAATGGAAAAGAAAAGATTTTCAAATGTTTTCTCTGAAGAGGAAGACAAGTTAGTAGGGCTTATACAAAAAAAGTATAGGAAAAAAGAGTATGGAAAAAAATTCAACAAAAATTGATGGCTCAAAGCCATAAATTTAGATTCACGAAGAATTTGAAAGATAAATATTTAAATTTAAAAAAAAAACAACAAAACTTTTCTATTATAAAAATGCGAAACGAAATAACATTTGCGTAGAGTGTGTGATTCTTTCTTCAATTTCTTCCACAATTCCACAAGATGACTAACTGTACGTTTAGATATTCTAAACCGAGCTAAAAAATCGAAATTTTAAATATAAATTTAAAATCACTCTTCAAAATTATTTGACCGGTATCTTATGTGTTTTGGGAGTACATCCTCATCACTACTAAAAGCGTTAACGTCGTAAAAATCTATCATATTATCGGTAACAGACGATCATCATAAAAATTTTTAGAGAAAATAACGTAGTAGTCACTAATAAATTACGTTTACTGACAGTTTGCATAGTTAACTGACAGAAAATCCAGCGGTAAAAGTTACTGACACTTTTACTACAAGCATTGATTATATATATAAAATCAATGCTACAAGTAAAAGTGCCAACTGAGAGTTTACTTATATATAGTTTAATCCTAATCTGAAGTTTACTGTCGATTGAAAAACCGGCCCTAAATGTAATCTCCGTTAACTAGAATCAATCTTTTGTTTAATTTTTTACAGTGTAGACTTCTGACAGTGTCAAATTATGATTGGCAGTTTCTGGCCAATCAAAAAATTGCTCAAACTATGTCTAAATCCCTTTTTTTGTACCCCCGTTATGTTTGAGTTCACGTGACCACCAAATACACTGGCTTTCAGAATAATTATTGCTGTTGGATTGTTGGTGTTAAATATCAATAAAACCAGAGGTCATAATGATAAAGTGTAATATAAAATGTAGTCGTAATTATACACGAGCGTTCTGTGAGCGAGCTAAATGCAAACTAACTAAAACAGCACGAACAAGAACAAATCATAAAAAGATGCGAATGTCTCTCGACCTAATAAACCTAGAGACATGTGCTTTGAACCCTAGAGACATGTGCTTTGAACTGTTGGATTCAGCTTAAGTTGCTATATCTTACGATTTAAAAAATGTGGTAACATACTTAGAGAGCGCTAAATACAACAATGTTCAATTTGAACAATTTCAAACGTACATAAGTTAATTTTTACAAATAGAAATAAAACCGCTAAAAATTGGTAGATAATAAAATTTTGATACACAATAACAAAAATGACATTAAAGAAATTTGGAGGTACTATTTGAAACAATGGAGTTATGTACCTTTGAAATTGTTCAAATTTAACGCATTAATTTGTATTTAGCGCCCTCTAGGTGTTATTCTCAGTTTATTAATTCATAAAATAAAGCAAATTATACTAAATTCAACAGTTTAAACCGCACCTCTCTAGCTTACTTAGGTCCAGAGATATTCAGATCGCTGCAAAGGTCCATTTCAATGAAAAAAGTTGAATAACTGGAAAACAGTTTAATTTAGACCCACTTATGATTAATAAACTCGACCTAAAATGAAGCAAAGAATCTAAAAATGCAATAATATATAGGGTGTTCCATTTAAAATAAGAAGGTGGAGTTGCGTGTGGGCTAAATGGAACTGCATACTCAAACATATTTTTAGGTGATAGCACACTTAACTGCGAATAACTTTTGTCTAAAATAGTTTCTTCCATCATTAATACGTGAGCCACAATCCACCAAATACAGCGGGTTTAACCCCATATTAAAGAACGAGTTCCATTAGGCATATTTTATTGCACGAAATTTTATAACGGACGAGTGCCATAGAAGCCTTATGAACGAGTTTTTTTATCCTTTTTTTTTATTCGTATCATTTAGGCAATTTTTAATGCAAAAATTGCAATTTTAAAATTCAGGTAATTTTGCATGTGTTAGTTGACAAATGTCAAAATTGAAATTTCGAGTTTCAAATGGAATTAGACGGCACAAGAGTTGAAATGAAAATAATATTGTGACAAGCAACTTACCTGGGATTAATTTAAGTGTTCAAGACACATCCAACCTGCCGATTATTGTTTAAAATAATTGGCTAATTTAAATTAAAAATATTGTAACGTTTTGTGTTGGTGCTTACTTTGACATTTGACATGACAACAACCCCAATAAAACTAATTTACACTAGCTCTATTACGAAACTCAAAAAAACTATTAACGCACTCAATTGAGTGCTTTAACAGCTTTGTTATAGACGCGAAATAGAAAAAATCAGTAAAAATACAAAACTACAGTGTTATGTTGTAAAACTCACCCGAAACGCACAAATACGTGACTGTGAGGTTTCCCGTCCCCCAGGAGTCGGCTCCGGGGCAGTCCTCGGTCAGGATGAAGCTGCAGTGGTTCACTCCGGAACACCTGGAAGAGGTCGGTTGAATACGCTTAGCATTCCCAATTAGCCATATGTCGAGGAAGTCGCGTAGAGTTCAGCGATTTGGGGGAGATATGACGTGGTAGACTTGGGGGCCACGACCGAGCGTGCAACACTACGGTGACGTCAGCGATCGATTTCGGGAGTCGGTCTCGTCCTTGTCCGAGACACACGCAACCGCACTGCGTGTCCTCTGTCACGGCTACACCTTGACTCAGACCCACGAATTTCGGCCTCCAATCCTGACCTAGACACCGGCCTCGTCGAGGACGGGAGTCGGTACGAATATAGGACTCGGTGAAGGCTGAATTTCGGAACTGTGATAAGGTCGACGCGGCGACACGTGCGGGGTTTATCGATCGGAAGCTAACTTCAAAAGCCGTGATAATATTATCAGATGGAGGGGGATGGGGTGCAGTTAATTAATAATTTAGTTACCCCGGCTGTAACTTACAACACTCTTGTCGAAGCAGTTTCGCAATGCTTTGCATATTTTCATCTAAAAATTAAAATTTCGATTCGAGGGTGCGCATCCAGACGTTTTAAATAACTTGTTGCCTAAATTAGCCACCGCGTGTTCCTTATCATATCGCTCCTATGAGTGGTTTCAATTAATTCCTTCTAAATATACTCACCGCCGGTTCAGAGCCTGTCGAGGGTGAAAAGGCGGAAAAGCTGTAGGGACGATGTGGCTTCCATTCTGCCAAGTTTCATTAGCTTCGGGAACAAACTGAGCCTCCCAAATGACGATGATGGAAGTTAGGTGTCTGCAAGTTAGATGAGTCTTGCAGCTTTCGCACACATTTACTGTGACGGTTTCTGCAAAATTAAACACGGGGTGTTGATAAATTGAAATTGGGGCTGCGAAATTGTGGAAAACTCGTAACCTTGGGATTGTCCCATTGTGTCGGTTCTGTTCTACTAACCCCAGTGTTCAATATTCAATGACGTTCGTACAATTGGGACGAGGAAATTTGCGCTCGTATGTTCACAAAGAGATATTTGTGGGATAGATTCGCGTAAAATTTCATAAGCAGTTGTGGGAGACACGGGGGGTTTATGTTTTTTATTACTGCTGCTTGGGGTAACACTTATTGTAAACAAAAAAAGAAATTATGTGATTCACACTGCAACTTATTCTCTTTCGATTTTATTATATTTATTTATATTTTTATTATATTATATTTTATTTTATTTTATTTAGGTGTTTAGGTCTTAATGGTTTTCAAATTGATTGATGATTTATTTATTAGCAAAAAATTTCAAGTAAGCCATGCATAAAAATGCGCATCTGACGGTCCAAAAATATTATAACTAGGTGTTTCATTTAAAAAAATTGACTTTGCAGCGTTTGAATATTTGTAAATTGAAGATTACTTTATGAGGACCTCCTGTATAATTTTTCGCCATTCGTGATATTTTTAGAAAGCTCAATGATTGTACAGTGGCTGGCAAGAATAGCGGTTTCACATTTTAATTGGGGACCGAAAATCGACTTTTTGCTTAGGCACCAAATATACAAAATGATAATTCTCAAAAACGGTTAAACTTAGACATATGATGGATATGAAGTAATTATCTCAGAATGACGTGTAAAATCCAAAATGGTAAGAATAAAGATATTCCATTTAAAACAAGTAAGTTACGAGTTCCGGTATAACCGGAAGTGCAATGACTTTAGAAATAAAATAATGTAAAAGAGCCTGTCACTTGTTACTGACCTCTAAGTTTGAAAAGGCTGAACTTACAAGGCCGAAAACTTCAAAAGTACCAGTTGCCTGAATAACCCTGTATAATTATCCAAAGTTCTGGTCCAAAACGGATGAAATCTGTACAATTATCCTTACTTTTTCTTTTTTTCAAATCAAGTGTTTTTCTTGTTATTTATTGGTTAAAAATATCCTAAATTGACGTCGGACGATCGATGCAGTGAACTTAAAATTTGGCACTGCTCCCAATCTTATAAAAACAAACATTATGTCGACACATCAAACTATTGAGTGTACAAAAATGGATTAACAGGAGGCCATGAAATCTAACTTGTTTTTTACAGTGTATTCTTTGATATTGACATCGTGACATTTCACAGAAATTCTAAATCTACAATTTATTACAACTGTCAATTCATTATAACTAGACACAGTAGAATAATGTTCATTACTATATATTATTTCTCAAATGTGTTTTTTGTCGGTATGCCATTTCTCCTTTAATACTTCATCAAAACCAATGATTGAGCAATCATGTTGAACATTACCTTCACCGCTATATGCTAAAAATAAACAAACAATTCAAAATGTAAATGTTTCTTTTAAAATGATTAAAACCGTATTTTGGCCATAGCGACATCCATTGAGAATTATTTTAATTATAGCGCAATCTATTGACAATTTATTTAATTAAAAATCGTATTTTATTCATATTGACAATCTGTTTAACTAACATCTCTCACACCCCAAACACATTCATTCTATGTGAATTATTCGCGCGGGCCAAATAGTGTTATTTTATTGTTATTATTTATCATAGAGTAACGTACGTGCAAATATAAACGAAAAAAAATGCTCTGGACGCTATGGAATCTAGCTTTTGTTTTAATTTTTACATTGTGGATTTCTGAAACTGTAAAATCATGAGATTTGACAAAAGCTGTCGTTCAAAAAATTGTTCAAACAACGCCTGAACCAAGACCCGGAGATGGAATTTGTTGGAGAAGACATTAAATGTATCTTATGCATCGTGTCCGAAACGGTTATTAACAAAGAACTTATTTCAAAATTCTCCAAATCAAAAGTTCGAAATTTTGCTACGCTCTTCTGAATGTCAAAAGTATTACAGCACCCACGCAGCTCGTGTTATTTTTGAACGCACGCTACTATAATATTATATATAAACAGTTAAAGTTAAAATGGCGTTTTGAGTTATTTCAAGAAATTTGTAAATGAAATGACGTGCATACAAAAATAAAAAATTAAAATTGATCAGTATTGCAAGTTTTCGACTTAGGGTTGAATAAGTTTTATGTTAACCACCATTACTGTTGTTTTTAACAAATTCCATGTCCAGCGTTAGTTCGACATGGAATTTTTAATTGACCATTTCTGTCGTATGTCAAAACTCTACACTGTGAAATAAAAAACAAAATGTAAATTACATAGCCACCCGAGCCTGTTCTTTTAACGAACCGGGCGTTTTTTTAAATTCGATATTTGCCGGATGATAGCTTTTACATTAAACATTTATCGTTTAGACACATTTTACAATTCATAAATTAGTCAAATTGTTGACTTTAACATATGTACCTAGACTACATTGATTTATATTTTTTATAGCTGAACGCTTACAAGTTATTTAAAAATGAATCACTTTTCAAAATGTTGTAAATTGTATTCAATTTATAACAACTCCGTACGATATGCATGGCACTCAACTCTTTAAATTAATGAAACATTTACTGAACGAGTACAAAATTTTGCAAACTGGTTACAAATGAATTGGGAATTTTATTACTCTACAGTTGTCCGTACGTAAATTAATTTCCTGCTTGGATCAAAGTAGGGATTTTCGTTGCTTGTGGTAGCACTGTTTTATTTTCTGTTTCCACTTGTTGCACGGTGCATTCCTGCAAATCGTTGTTATTTTAGTTTAAAAACTTGCTTCTTACTGTATTATTTGCATCACAAATTTAAACGGAGCTGATTTAATGCATTGGCATTTGTTGGTGGTTGTGTCTGTGACTCTGATCTGTGTAAGTAATGTTCCACCCATTTATAATATTTTCACATTCGAACGTTGAAATAACAACAATAACACAAGACGGGAAACAAATCTGTTTCAAAATCCTCATATTCAAAATGCAGAAACCGCTGCCACTGTAATTTTAATCGTTTTTATTGTAATTTCTGTAGGTTTTTGCGAGGTTATGTAGCGCCGTTGTGTGATTGGCCGGCTCGGCGCGCGCAATTAGAATTTTAACGGGACTCATGTCCAATGACTATGAGCAGTCTTTAGTTTGGTGTGATGAGCTTCTTGGTAATAAATGTGGGCATTTTATAAGAAATATATAATTAAATACAATATATAATTTGGGAATTTTTTCCAATGATTTGTAGGCGTGTACGTGCGAAATAAAAATAGCTGATAAATGTGGATTACGTTATCGCGTGTTGTGGAATTCTTCGTGCTGAGTGTGTAATTGATGGGTCTAACACCAACAGCGATTAGTATTCTCACCTATATAAGCCGAAACGCGATGACAACTCAGCCAAAGCAAGAACCACGCAAGAGCAAACATTTGGACATTCAAAATCGGTTTTCTTTATTCTCACAATCATCACTCCAACTTTCTGCCTCCGATCCGGCGATTACCATTTGACGCGCACTGTTTATTTACGTTTTCCACGTGATTGTCAAATTTATCGCCGTTGAAGGTGCGCGGAAATCCAAACTAAGCGGATTTGCTGTCGGACAAAGCGGGGCGCGGATCGAATCGGTTCTAATTGGAACGGTACAAATGAGGAAAAATTGGGTCGGGTAATTGAGTTGGTCCGGCGCCTATTAATTCTTCATCCCCCAATCAATCGAAGAGGCACCAGTTCGTTTCGACTCACCCACTCACGTCACTACCACGTTCTGCTGATGTAATGTAGTCGTCGCGGCGTTTCACGAATACGCGCCACCCCCACTTCATCCCCAATAGGGTGTTTGTGTCCGAACCCCCAAACTCGCAATTCGCCTCAAGTTCCGGGTCCTCTCCTCTACAACTCACATCCACAGGGTTCCTCACTAAATGAACACTAGATGTGTTTGATAAGTATAGAGCGAAAAAAACCGAGTCATAGGAGGCCACGGATGCTTGTTTTTCACAGTGTAGACCTTTGATAATTTACAGGAATTAGTCCAAAAGACGCCATAACACAAAACGACGCCTGAATGGAACTTATAAATAATTTTTCAGTGTTCATCATGATGTAGATCCAAGATATTAATTGAAGAAAAAGAGAGGATGTACATGCAGTTTTTTTTATTATTTTGCAGACTATTTAGTTGCAGAGTAACCACTCCAACAGAAACTTAGAACACAGAAAATAAAAACATTAAAAGTGACATTTTGTTAGTGCAGAGAATTTTTCATGAGATTATTTGTGGATAAAATCAAATTAAGAGTATGGGTAGAAAAAGAAATTTGATCATTGGGAAAGAATTTCTAAGAAAATGAGACGAGAACTTTTGTGAAACTTGGACGTTCTTATCTTGAAAGGTACTGAGGTATCACTAATACCAATTCACATTTTGCTAACCATATATTACATTCAAAACATTCTTTCTTTCAAAATAAAAATGTACAGGTTTTACACAAGTGTCAGAAAAGATCTAACAAATTCAACAATAACTTTTTAACATTCCATACACAGACCAACAACAAATTTCCTCCCACTTTTTCAACCTTTCTTCTACAATTTTTTCCGATTATGAAATTAAATTCTTATCACGCCGATGGCCTACCTATTAGGCAGATAAAGAGAACGGAAAAACCGAGAGAACTAAAACTTTGCATACTTGTATAGACTTACTTATAAGATCTACCTGCTGATGTGTCACATGATTGTGTCACTTTCGGTTATACCAGAGGTAGGTATCAACTTTGTTATTTTAAATACAACAAACATATTTTTAATGTATTTTCATGTTCTGCCATTAAATTATATGTTACATATTACATCAAGGTTTATGGACCTTCTTGTATTTTGTTTAGATAAAATAATATTTTCTTGGAATAAACTGGAAAATCTAGTGCAATAAAAAAATAATAATTAATAAACCCTTAAAGTCTGATCGACGAAACTTGGACAAAAGGTTCAGCTATGTGCAGGATTCTAAACATTTTCTAGGATATTCCAGAAGGAGAAGAAAACTCAACTGCAATTCTATAAACCCAAGAAGCATAAAAGTCGATTTTTGCAACCATATGTTTTTATTACACCTTTCGATAAAGAAATTTATTCTCGACCATATTCCTATACTTACAATGGACGGTTTTTGAGTAATTTGAATTTTTTCTACTTTTCTGTACAATTGTGAGAAAATAAGCTTATTAAACTCTTATCAAGTTTGCTCTAAAAGTAGGTTTGATATTTTAAAATGTAAGCAGTTGCGTTTCACTTGTAATGATATTATTACAATTCCCTAATTAAGATAATTTAAATTTCCTGTTCATACCCTGCCAGAAATAATCAATTTTCGAGTTAAATGTTTTACATGAACCCTTTGTCATTAAAAAACTAAAGAAAATACAACAATAATTATCTATTTATCTTAAAAAATGCTCTAAATACGCTTCCATTTTATTGTAAACACATCTAATTTGAAAATTGCATTGACTACAAAATGATAAATTAAAAAATAAGATTGTAAGCAGTAAGAAAGTTTGTGAATACTCATTCCGACAGTGTCTGAACAGGGAATTAAAATTATCTTCATTAGGAATATGTAATAGTAGCATTACAAATAAATTATAACTCAAATCTCGCAACTGTTTACATTTAAAAATATCTAACCTATTTTCACAGCCAACTCGATAAGATGATAAAATTGTAATAAGCCTACTTTATTTATTATCTCATAATTGTAAAAGAAAGTAGAAATAATCAAATAACTCAAAAAGAGTATATTTTAGGTACAGCCATGGACAGTCAAGAATAACAGCCGTGTCATTCAAATACCGAGTCTATGAGATATTGTCATTGAGTCGGTATTTGCATCACATCCGCCGGCTAAAGTGTTATTCTTGACTGTCCACGGTTGTACCTATAGGAAAACAGTACATCGTAGAATTGAGAATAAAGTTCTCTATCGAACGATGTAATAAAAACATATGGTTGCAATTTGAAAAAATCGACTTTAAGGTTTTTGGATTGATTGAATTGCAGCTGACTTTTCTTCTTCTCCAGAAATTTCTTTGAAAATGTTTAGACTTCTTCACATAGCTGAACCTTTTGTCCAATCTTTGACCAAGTTTCGTCGATCTGACTTTGAGCGTATATAAATTATTGTTAGTGTTTTTATTGCACTAGATTTTCGCCTTTTTTACAAGATATTTTTTTTCTCTAAATCAAAGCAAGAAGGTCCATAAACGTTGATGTAATAATGCAGATTCTGAAAATATATACCTCCATTAAAAATTGGTTTGTTGTATTTAATATAACTAAGTTGATACCTACTTCCGGTATAACTGGAAGTGGTACATACATACATATAATCATGAAAATATTTTCAGCTTATTTATAAGATTAAATAAGTGTGCAAAGTTTCAGTTGTTTCGATTTATCAGTTCTCTTTATCTGCCTAATAGGCCATCGTCGTGAAACACCTGTACAGAGTGATTATAAAGCTCACAAAATTCATAATTTAGTTATGCAATGTTTTTGCGAAACACGCTTGAACACGCATATTTTAGTTTTTAAGTTGCTATCTTTTGACGTAAAAAGTGTATTGATGACGTCATCTGTTTTTGTACATGATTCATCCTTATTTTTTTAAATGGCAATCCCCATTTTTTTTTTCGACACAATTTTCGATTCTCTATTAAACAATATTAAAAAAGTAAAAATGTTTTACGCAAATATGGTAAAAGTTTTCATCTCAATTTTTTAGAAATTCTTTAAATTTACAAAGCATTAGACGGTCCCATTTCCCGCTTAGTCAATGATTAAATTTCCTTTTCTATCTTTATTATTAATTTCATTTTTTTGAAAATACTCTTATATGAAGAATTATCTGCAGGTTACTGCAACTACTAAACTAATTCAATGGAAAAATTTAACACACAGATTGTGGAATGGGAAGTTAAAAGTGATGAAGACTGCAATATTTGTGGTTGGGTAGTGAAGAGGGGTGTGCCTCTTCTACTGCCCCAATGAACCAAATATCGAATTGGAGCTTCGAAATAAGACGCTCAATTTCTCTTTTCCCTCCAGCTTTAGGCAAACCCAGGGGACGCTTGATTGTTTTCCGTTGCTTATTTTTACGATTTACATTTCAATGAGTGGGAGCACCCTCACCCCCAGAGCGCCATTAATACGTCACCCCGACCAAAGCACATTCAGCACTCGCCACGTCTATTTTATAGAATATCGACGAATTGTCGATGGATTAAACTGCGAGGGTGCATAATTAGAAAAACTACAAATTTTAACTATGTAATATTATTTTTAATGTAACGGTGTTTGTTTCGGTGCTTGCGTGGTGAGAACAATAACTGCAGTAGAGTTCATATCGCTCATACTATCTTCAGGAATGCTTATCTGGAACTGCAGTAGCACAACCAAATATGTTACCATCGTTGCTAAAAGCTGAAATTAAAATTCGTGTCGGTACAATCCGTGATAACCCCAGTTATATTGCTTCCTAGAATCGATACTGTTTAATAGTCTATGGATTGGGGTGTGAAAACAGCGATTGTCGATAAAATGAAGGAAACAAAAATTCAATGGAATAATGAATAAACACTCACCAGTACTGAAACATGCAAACATCTACCGCCATTAGTGTTATAGAGCATACAAAAAATAAAGGATTAGAAGAAGCCCATGGAATTTAGCTTTTGTCTTATTTTTTCAAGTGTATGTTAATCAAAATATTGCTCAAACAACTGACGCCTGAAGATGAAATTTGTTTCAAAAGGTACTAAATGTTTCTTATCAACAAAGAACTTAATCTCAAGGTCGAAAATTTGCAACACTTTAACTCTTTTCAAAGTTATTGCGGACCCATTCTGAATTTTTGAGTTGAACTGTGAGTTTACTTACTTTCTTTGAATATACAGGATGATTCACGTGGACCGTTCATTAGAAAATTTTAAATTTCCCGTAAAGCTAGAAAGTTTAAATTTGGTGCATTATCATTACCGATCACTCTGAATCGTAGTAAAATAATCCCAAGACTTCACTTCCGGTTATACCGGAAATTAGCATCAACTTTGTTATATTAAATGGCAACCTCCTATTTTTATGTTAATATTGATTCGATCATTCAATTGTGAATCGAAAAAAAGAGACTGTTGTTACTTACCTTTCATAGTTCTTTTAATATTCTTAATTAATTGTATGCTAAGTTTTGAAAATGAATGAATATTTTTTTTGGTGTAAATTAATAACAATGAAGCAGCAAACAAGGAAGTAACAAACACTGTAAATCAATTATTGTGGAGGTACAACATTGTAATGAATGCGAATGTTCAATCAAATATTACTTCATTAGTGTAAATATTATTTGTCATTGCAAAAATAAGTATAAAATCTCAATTCCAGAACACTTCTCAATAATCTGACAGGTATTGATTTTAATTGTTTGCGATACATTTTTTCTATTTCACAGCCTAAACATATCACAATCTAAAGAAAAATGCATTTTTATGTAAAATGAGAATATCCTAAAAACTAAGCAGAACTGGCATATGATACCTGTATAAAAGTCGAGTTATTTTTTATTTCTACATCGAGTGACGTGACGAGATTGTGGGCTTGCTATTTAAAAAAAGATAGTTTTAGATATTTTGATATAATCATATTCAAAAAATCGCAGCAACCCTTTGAGACATCAAATTGTATAAAAAGTACTTTTAGATTATGCTCTGACGCTATGCAAAACGGCCAAAAACCTATTGTATGCAACGAATCAAGAGATATTATTTTTTTTAAATATCCTTGCATTTTCATATTTTAGCATTAAATTGAAAGTGAGAGGTAAGTGCCGGCAATCTGAGTGGGTCTTATTCAGAATTGTATGCCCAAATGAAATACTACATAAAAATAGGGGGTTGCCATTTAAAATAACAAAGTTTGTGTCAATCTATACTAATATTATCAATGTGAATGCTTGGATGTTTGTTGCTCAATCACGCCAGAACGGCTGAACGGATCTGGATGAAATTTGGCACAGAGATAGATTATAGTCTGGAATAGCACATAGGCTACTAATTATCCCGGAAAATGTTCCCGTGGGATAGGTGTTATCATTTTTCATAAAGCACTTTTCAAGCCATCACTAGATGGCGGTGATGGTCGCTGTCATAAATTATTTTTAGGTTAGTTATAATTTGTGTGATTTGTTATTATTTGAAGGTTTTTTGAAATGCATGGAAAAGGCAAATCTAATCTTTCGCAGAAGAGTGATAAAGCTCGGGCTATCAAAGTAGCTAAAAGTCGAGAGACGACTTCTCAAGTAGAGCTTAGCAGAATTGAGCAAGAATTGACTGCTTCTAGATCAACTGAAACGCCGGAGCAGTCAGAAATGATGCCAATATAGCACGCTGAATATACAGAACTGTATTGGAATAAATCCATAAGAAAGTTTGGATGTTTGTTACTCAATCACGCCAGAAAGGATCTGGATGATATTAGGCACAGATAGATTATAGTCTGGAATAGCACATAGGCTACTATTTATACCGTCAAAATGTTCCAGTGGGATAGATCTTTTTGTTTTTCATAGAGTAAGGAATTAACATGATTTTTTTGCATAGTTGTAGATTTTTTACGTATTTTTTAACGAATTAGGGACATGATTAAGGAGAGGAAAAATAGGGAAAGAAAGAAAGCTTCTAAATGGGAGTTTATAGATAAATAAATTGAGAAAAAATTCGGATATTTCGACCTGGAACGAAAACCCAGATCCTTCGTTTACATGTCGAGAACTGTATGTGATGTTGTATACAGAACGGTATTGGAATAAATAAATAAATAAGTCAGTCAATGAGTTACAAGTTTCCTAATTTATATCATGCAGTTCACAAACATACACATCAAAATTTCCACGCAAACGAAGTCGCGGGCAAAGGCTAGTTTTTATTATAACTGAAAATTCTGCCATCTTGAAAGTAGTTTACTTCGGTTCAGAATGAGTATCAAATAATGACGTACCAAATCTCAACATTCTAGCTTTACGTGAGATTCAAAATTTTCTGGTGAACGGTCTACGCGAATCAGCCTGTATGATGTGTATTCAAACAGTTATTTTTAAGAAATTTATAAGTTTAAAAGAAAAGTCAAAATTTTTGAAATTCATACGAAGAGTTGAACGATTTGACTAAAGTTAAACGTTTTTAAGGTTAATAACTATCTTCATGACATCAACTATAAGTCGTACCGACGACAAAACGTTCCTAAGCAACTGATGTTTTAATAAGTGTAGCGCACAAATGTGTTAAGTGCAACTTTTACAAAAATAGGGGTTAAGTGCATGGAAATATAGTTTAGAATACCTACTTTCTGATGCACTGATGCTCTCATAAGTCGTTGAGGATTTTAGGAACATATTTTTAAGGCATTCAAAGTGCACGACCAAAGCATATGCAACGTGCGAACTTACAATCGTTGCATTGTATAATCAAAGTTCAGCACTTAACACTTGTGGGAAATAAGTAAGTTCGCAAGTTTTGGAAATATTGAAATACAATTCATGCGCTTTCAATTGTAAAGCAAACGTACCGATTTGAATAAGTTGCGGTTGACGTCAAAAAATCCCACCACACTCATATCCGTGGTGCTCATTTCAGTCGCTCTCAGAAACATGTTGATCTGCAAAACACAATCAAACGAACGGTATCTCATTATTAATCGATCGTGCCTCTTCCTGCAAATCATCTTTCATCCAAGTCAGCTGCACCAGAAGCAATTTCTTTTGGAACTGAACCCGCACCTACAACTCCTCGTCATAATAAAAACGAACGCTTGTGCAACTCACAGAGTTCGAAGCGTGATGCGCCTCGTTGCAGATGAAGAAGAGAATAACGGTGGCTAGAACGGCGTTCAAAGCCAAGCCGATGTCTTTGAAAGTGAAACCCGCCTGTAATTGCGAGAGCAGGCCGTAAATCGTAAGGGTAATAATTAAAAAGAGGTAAAGGCAAAGGAAGGTGATCGCGTATCCGGACGCGTTTCCCACATCCCGTATCAGTTTGCTCAGGAACATCCACAGCGAGCGATAGTCGGCGGCTTGGGACGTGGGGCCCACGTTTTTAAGCGCCGCTTGGAAGTCGTCGGCCACGAGCGTGGCGATTTTGGCCAAAACGTCGCATTGCAAAACCCAGAATCCGCTAATTACATAGATTATAGTGTTGATGTAACAGTAGGGGATTACCTGGAGGAAGTGTTATCGAGCAACCGACATAAGCAGTTTAATTATTCATAATTACCTGGACGATTTTGAAGCGGGCCAGAGTTATATGGGTCACTACCATGGTGGCACTTGCCACGAAGGGCAGAACCGCGCATAAAATAATCACTTTGTTGCCGACATAAATCGATAATTTGCGTTTGTTGACTTTGTGGTAGATCCGTTCGAAGAGACACCAGTCCGTCAGGACTTTGGCCAGCTTCTTGGATTCGTACCACACGATCGGATTGACGGCCACCGGAAGCAGATACACGGTGAACAAATAACTGATAACGGCCTCTTCGAAGCGGCCTTCTTTGGACGACACCAGCTCAACCCTGTCCCATTCGATATACCCAACGTAGCCGACAATCGCTAGAAAGGCAACCGACGAATAGATAAACCACCTGGGGTCCAATCTGAAGCCGCCACTTTTGGCACTTGCAACCGGAAAAACTCCGATCAGTCTCATCAGCACGTACAATGGCTTCAAGGTCTCGTAGATCACACCCTCAGGTTTGTCTCCGGTTAATTTGTTAACGGATTTGATATTGGGTATAGCACGACTGATTTGTTGCGCGCTGTCCAATCCACCCTCCAAAAACACGCTTCTTCGTTTCGGATAAACTACACCCAGTATATTAACTTCGTTCATTTCTTTGGGATACATCGCTTGCAATGAAAAGGCGCCGCGGCGGTTGCTTAATTAATAGTTTTCCGATACGTGTGACGCTTTTCGTTTACACAACGCCGACCTAGAGCTCATTATTAAATTTTCAGACGTTACTGAACCGGGTCAAGTGTGTTATCACGGCTAAATTATTAAACAAGTACCTGTGGGCGAATAATTCAAGCCCAACGCCAATTTCCGGGAAAATTGCTAGGCCTGCTTGGAAATGTGCTTCATAGAATTCAGTAATGTTGGTTGCATACGCTATGTAATATTAAATTCAAAATGTAATCATTGAATCTAGTTTTTGCTTGATTTTTTCCAGTGTAAAGCATTGACATTTGACATAAACTGTGTGTCATTCAAAATTTGAGTCGTATATATAGATTAGTTAAATAATATATACAAGGTAAATTGATGAGCGGTGCCATTTACATAAATCTGCCTCTTTGTCAAATTTAAGAAAGTTCTGTTTGCAAACAATAAACCGTTTGTCGTATAATAACGTGTTTTAGAGGCGCTGCAGTTAAATAAAAAATGAATTCTTCAAAACCTAAAATTTTATTTACACTAAAAAATCGTAACATTCAATATACAAAAATAATTTTTTAAAATAACTCATATGAGTATGCTCAATGCAGCACAAAACAACAAAAACATAAACAAAAATCTGTACTATTAAATTACTAGGTTAGATTCGTTCACAAAATAAGCAAGAAGTTGGCTATTTTGTCTCACGGTTCTTATACTCATACGGTTGCCTCACTCAGCCATGACCTACGCAACATGATGACGTAGCCGAGATACCAGTCTCGAAACGGAGCATCATTAGCTATCGGCCAAATCAGGAAATCAAATACAAATTACGAAATTTTGCATGCAAACGGTTGAAATGTTAGGAGAATATGTATTATTATTATAATAATCAATAATTGGTATAAAAATGTAAGAATATAAGCTAATTACATCCAGTGTGGTTTTATATTTTTGGAAAAAGACAACTGTGTTTCCTTTTGTATGATTTATTAACAACACTGTCATTGAAGCAACTGTTGCAACTAAACTTCAACATCATTTAATAACTTAACATGCGCAACATAAGGACAAATGATGAGATGCCAAGAAATACACTAGTGAAAGAAATTAACGCATCACTTTTAAAAACTTAGTTATAACTGGAATAAAATTCTTCCTTTAAATTTAAACCATCCCTTTTAATAACATTTCTTTTAACTAAAGAATTAAGACACACAAACAATAAAAAAATTAAAAATTATGACAAAAATAAAGACACAAACTTCTAACTCGTTATAATAAAAATGTGATTAGAACAATCTATATTTCGCGTTTCCTCCTCTTGCTCAAATAACTGCCTGGTAGCGGCGAGCCGTAGTATTAGCCGTAATTAGCCTACTACTAATTAGTGCCCTAATTTAATTTCCTTCAATATATTCTCAAATGTCTTGCAATCTTTATGCAAGCTCTTATTGGTTGATTGGACGCCGAGGAAGTGATCTAAGTCGTTTGCCCATCGTGTACCCCAGGATCAGGATTTCGGGCTGGTCTTGGACGTCGTTGGTACATCTACCAACGAAATTATTATTAATTCAAAATTACGGTATTTCTCTGGGGTATAGCATACCCCAGAACCTCTGTTTGGATTAGCTATACATTACTTTGATATATTTTTACTGGTACTCAACACTAACAGCTAGTAGAAATTAATTTATGCGTATTCTTATTTTCTCATTCTAGGTCAGATAAGTGAACTTTTGTCACCTGTATACTATGAAACTGCAAAATTCCATAAAATAACTTATTTGTACTACAACGACTTTTTCGGTGATCGCAATTTCATCTCTAAAAGCCATTCACTAAGCCAGAGACAAGCTAAGCTTACAGTCTTTGGTATCAAGCTGACGTCACTGCGCTGCTCTCCTCCCCACTATCCGCGCACCTACAAGGCCAGAAGTGAGGCAACCGTATGAGTATAAGAACCGTGATTTTGTCTTACTATCAGCATATCTTCGGTTAGTTTACAAATTATTATTAAGAATCATTGCAATGCTATTTTATTTACTTGCTTTTAGTTTATCCATTAACCAACGTTTTTGGCTAGTTTATAAATTAATTGGAACCTATATTTAAAAATTTCATAAAATTCATATTTTACTGAATTGAAAATCCAAGTTGAATTAATTTTCAAACACAATCCTTGCTATATCTTTCAAACTTAAAAACTTAAACTTAAAATAAAACGGAGCACGGCTTATAATTTTTTAAAATAAAAAACCTATGCATTTTTTCTGAACATGAATTTTTGATAACTGTAATTCGAACTATTTGTGTGGAACGTGTGTATTATTTAAAAAAATGTATTAAGACACTATAATAATTTTGTGTCACATGAAAGGTTCAGAATAAAATTACATTACAAAGAATTAGCAAAACCTTTATTTTCAAAAAATTTCTGATTGAAAATTTCAAACCAATTAACTTTCCAATCAAATTGGATGTTTTATTTTCATTACATTTTTTGTTACGATATTTTTCTTTGATATTTCAAAGGCCTCTTATTTTTAACTAGTATTTTAAAATGTTGCACCGGAATAAAATATTATCCAGAATAAGATCGTTATAATTAATTGCACCAGAAGTTCTGCCTTTTTCGAATTTATAATTATACAAAGAAACATTTAGAAGAATAGATTTGTGTGCACTTTTCCTATACAATATTCAATTTTGATTAAACTTGCATGCTTTTTCATAATCTTCAAGTTTTAAAATGCAGGAATTACCACTTTCAGTGATCATGTGTAAATCTATTTCTCACTTTATATTTATTTTTATAGGTGCTGGCGTTCACGTAGTATGAATTTCAAAATCAGTATAACATATGACATGTGCAGTTTTTATGAAAACAAGCTGAGTAAGTAATTAAT
Organism: Eledona agricola; assembly: GCA_964023215.1. Lineage (NCBI taxonomy): Eukaryota > Metazoa > Arthropoda > Insecta > Coleoptera > Tenebrionidae > Eledona > Eledona agricola. The sequence continues at coordinate 14,692,635 of OZ026854.1, forward strand.
TTACTCAGGATGTTCGCTACTCGCTCTCGTGCATATTTTCAATAATTTAAATTATTTAAGATTGTTGGTGGCGACATCTCGTAGTACTGGCAGTTATTAAAGTTTACCGTAGCGCCTCTACAAGCAGAGTTCGGTGTCCCTTCTTGCGACAAAGATGTCTTGCCCCTACTTTAAGTGTCAAGAAAAGAGACAGTTCTGTACCCAATTTGGCCTTTAAATAATTAAATAATAATATGAATAGATGATTGCGTAAATAGTATATACACTTGTGACTTTTGTAGAAAAGTTTTATAATCACATATTGTCTATTTTATTTATTGGCGGTTTTAAGTAGTCGTGAAGAAGACGCAGCTGATATTTCTAATTTTAGTCGAGGAATTATGTTATATGACAAGATTTAAAGGTGGCGCCGCTGGCCTGATGTCATTAGATGCGTCAAACATAACATAAATAAAAATGGCCGCCGCTTAAAGACAGTAATGTAGTGTTGACATTTAGCTGTGTTTTGCTCAGTGAAACAAAGGCGTAAGTGAACATTTCAGTTCGTTCCGCCTGTCGTTTTGTGTTATTCTGTCGTAAGTTTGTGAAGCAGCGTACGGTGCTTGTTGGGGGTACGTGAACCGGTTTGGTACTTGTCCATCGAACCCTTTACCCGCCATTGGTTGATTTGTTTGGCTACTGCAGTGTTATGATATTATGTTGGATAGAAATTATATAAACAGGGTGTTCTTTACAAATTATTAAAGATTTCGTTCGCGCATTTAAATTTATGACTCGTTCCAGTTAGGCGGAACTAAAGGCGGGTTCACGCGGGAACGATTTCCAATCGGTCTATTTTCACGTATCCTTAAGTTATGTGCCGACTTACCCGACTTAAACTTAAGTAGCGTGTAATGCGGCTCTAGCGGATAAACGTCAAATCGCGCCCTCTTACATTATTAGTAATACTCGTTGTTGGTTGGTGGGGTTGACGGTGTTTGTGAGGTTAGTTTTCGGACGCCATATTGTTCGGTCGCGTCGGAGCTGCTCGACTAATTTGTGTTGTTCCTGTCGTTTGTAGAAGATGCCGAAAGACACCAAGCAGCAGGTGAGGACACCGGTGCGGCGCGCCGCCAGCAAGGAGGCGCTCAAGCAAATGCAAATTTTGTTGGGCGACGGCAAGCGGTATGAGATTTCGGACGACGACGACGATGACGTAAGTGATGGACGCAAGCGCGACCAATGGGAAGAGTGTGTGAGCGGTGACGTCACGACGATTCTTTGCGTTTTAGGTTATAGAGGTGGAGGTGCAGCCCCCCAAAAAGAAACTCAAGTTGACCAACAAGAAGCCGGACGAGACCGAGGGTAATTATGTGTTTAATTTAACGCAGAAAATAAAATGAGGCTATGTAGGCCGTGGAATAACAGTGACGTCCAAAAGAGTGTAATGAAATTTTGACCTTGAGCCTGGAAATGATTTTGAAATTACCGTATCGGACACAATGCATAAGATACATTCAATATATTCTTCAACACATTACATCTCCAGGTCTCAGTTTGGACGGCGTTTAAGCAATTTTTGTATTGATAGCTCCTGTCAGATGTCATGATTTGACTGTATCAAATGTTTACCCTGCAAAACAAAAACTATTCCATGGCTTTCTGAGCCTTCATTTTAATTTGTATGCACGTTAGTAAAAACATATATACTAAGAGCTCGTGGGCCTTTTTCAGAGCTGATTAGTTAAAGGTCTATTTTTTGTGAGAACGTTGAGGGAGGCATGTATAAGTGTCATCCGTAAGGACTACCCTAGATAGCGGTATCCAAGGGTGGCAGAACACCCCCAATATGTAAAAAAATAGTGTAAACAATTATTATTAGTTCACGGCTGCAAATTTGCGTGCTAATTATATATTTATCAGTCTGGAAATGCATTGTAACTTTGGCAGATCGATTGGTCGGTAATAAAAGGGTGGCAGAACACCCCAAACATGTCTTGGGAATGACGAAATTGTTATTATTTGTTCATGCTTCAACTTTTAATATAATATTGTAGTAACTATACTAGGTGTGCATTTTAATTGGCAGAACAAAATACTGTTATAAACCCCTTGGCAGAAAGACTTGAACATCCCAAGTACGCGTTTTTCATGTTTGGGGTGTTCTGCCACCCTTGGATACCGCTATCTGGGGTAGTCCTTATGGATGACACTTATACATGCCTCCCTCAACGTTCTCACAAAAAATAGACCTTGAACTAATCAGCTCTGAAAAAGGCCCACGTGCTCTTAGACTAATAAGCATATAAACAAATTAAAATCCGTTGTAGGGCGCAATGTAAATTTGGTAATTGGTCTTATGGAGTGAAGAAATCAAAGTTGACTTCATGATTGATTTTGAGGTTTAATTTGTTCTAGGATATTCTCGAAAGTCACTGTTATTATTTGGTTGTCATTGGTTCCACTGTATAATATACAGCATATTAACCATTAACAGTTGTGTTCTCCCAACTGTTCGTTTTTTCTTATTTGTGTCGATATTTTAATAAGCCAATTAAATTTGTATTGGACATTTGATACCCAATGAATAAACCCCTAAACAGCTGAAAAATGCAGTTGAAATGATCAGCACGTTTTGATGAAGTAATAGCTAAGTCGTATCCTTTTTGGAAAAATTTTGAATGTGAGTTGAAGAAATTTTAGGTTAAGTACTTTGTTGAAGGTACAAAAAAAAACGGATTTATTGTAGTTTTTGCGTTATTGTTTCGTGTACACTTTTAACATTGACAAGTCATGCATTTGTCAATCATACATTGCCCCAACAATGCGGAAACCACTGTCTTGTCTCTTTCCGATTGTCTGAACAATTGCCCGGAGGTGGATTGTGTTAAAAGAAAAAACGAAAGTCAAACGTTTTCTACACTACCGAATTTCAAAATGCTTCCATGGTCTACATATGTTTCCGTATAAGGCGCGTACAAATAAAAAAGGATTTGGAGTAGGACATGGAATCACTTTAGAATTCGTCAGAGGATCGAAAATGTCTGAACCTGAGATGAAAAAAATTTGAAATTAACGTTTCTGGCTTTTCATGCGTTTCTGCACATGCGCAGTATCTGCCAGATAAGAGATTGTTGCTTATAGATGCAATAAAACGAAAAAACTCTTACCATAGTTCTTCATAATTTATGTTTTTTGCAGTGCAAAAGTTTTTATTTTGCTGAATATTTTCTTTATTTACTAAGGCACCTAGATAAGTGCCCACATAATATTTATAGTCGTTTTAAGTGCATACTATGTGCCTAACTGAAGTTTTGTTATCCTTAATAATGTAAAATGATTAAGTTTAATTTTTGTTACTTTACTTATTTATCTATACGTGTCTTCAGTGGAAATTCTCTAACTCGAATCTCCAAGGGACCGTTCGACTTATAGAAATGTACGCCGAATTAAGAGAAATTTAATAGGCATTGTCAAAAAAACACTGGTTCATACATATGTACAGTCAGTTTCTCAGAAAATGAAACTCTGTTTACAAGATAAGTTTGCAACCCAAAATACATGTAGAGAAAAACTTATTTCCAGTTTGAGAGGATCGTTGCAGTACTCGAAGTCATTTGAAAAATGTTTACGTTTGGTTAAATATAGCGTCAAGAGGTAACGACGGTTTCGCCACAAGTTTAGTTCGGCAATGTATCAATTCTTGAATATTCCTGCGATGGACATTAAATCATTAACTGGAATTAAAACGAGTATTTAATTCAGTAAATTAATTATTTCTATACTAATCGCGGGAAGACAAAATAGCATAGGGCTGTGACATCTGAGAGTTAATAGTTTGGCACATCCAGTCCTCACCTAATTTATGATTGCCTTGTGCATTTTACGAATCATATTTACCACGACAATCGGTTATTATTATTTACACGTGTAAGAAATAATTGTCACGGTATCAATTAACTTTAACACCAATAATTGTTAACTGTTCCATAATGTAGATTAAGATTTACGTAGGTCAAGATTGTCGTATTGTGGAAGCCCAGATTGTCGAGACACTCAAGGGCTCAAGGCCGTCCTTATCACAACAGTAAGAGGCACGTTCATTGTAGAAACGAACAGTTATTAAATTAATAATAACGTACTTCTTCGGGATTTTGGACCGTGTCCGATTTGAAATTCTTCCATTACATTATGTTATTAAATTATTCAAAGAGCTTACAATTAGTTATAAGAGTATCAATTTTTTCTTGCTCCCTCCAGTATATAGAAAAATTTACATAATAAAATACTCATTATAATACAAGTTTATTATTTAATGTGCATCGGAGAAATCGTCGAGAATTGAAACATTGCCGAGCGAAACCGTCACCGTCGTTACGTGCTGATGCCACTTCACCAAAAATATGATATACATTTGTCAAGTGGCCTCCAGCATTGTGTCACAGTTTGTCGATACCCACCCACAAAGTGGAAATCAGTTTTTTTCTACTTGTATTTTGGGTTGCAAACTTATCTTCAAAACAGAGTTTCATTTTCTGAGAAACTGACTGTACAGCCATGGACAGTCAAGAATAACACTTTAGCCGGCGGGTGTCATGCAAATACCGACTCTATGAGATATTGTCATTGAGTCGGTATTTGCATCACACTCGCCGGCTAAAGTGTTATTCTTGACTGTCCACGGTTGTACATAATACACGATTCATGCCTACACATTTACATACATACATAAAACAACAAATGAAAAAAGTATACATAGTCTTACTATTTGAAAAACTGTATTTTTTTGTTATTGTTCTGCAATATCTTTCTTTTTCTTTTTGCTATTTTCTTTTAATGCAATTGGTAGAAATAAACCTTAATCCTCCACTAAACGTGCTAAAAAAATATGCTTCTGCAAAATGCAGTATGTATTTCTCCGAATAATTTGAGTTAAGCTTGACTAGAAGTTCGACTTACAGGTAATGTTGTTAAATACTTTTTATGTTCAGAAAAAATTCGAGTTAGGGAAGTTACAGAGTACTCGTATATGCTGTATAAATAAACGTTTAAGTACACTGCATTTTTTGCGTAAATAGCAGGTATAGTTGCCCGTAAGTACTTAATTTCCTAAAATTCTACATACGAATTACAGAAATTATTGAGGATTTATAGAAATTATTGAGTATTATTTACATGAATTATTTAGAATTTACGGGAATTATGGAGGATTTATGGGATGTATTGAACAATTACAGGGATTATTGCCATGAAAAGTATTTATGGTGTACACTTTTGCGCCAGCGGCTTACCCTTCGTTTTCTCATGACAACCGGTTCAGGCACGATATATAAATAAGACATATTGAATGTCTTTTTTAATAAATTGTATAACGTATTGTATGTATTTATTTATCATACAAAAATGCAATGCAAGACAATAAATGCCAGTGCTTTGAGACAAAGTTGCAATGCAATTCGAAAAGCGGCCCGTGTGCCAATAAGTGAAGATGAGGACTATTAGTAAATTTTTATTTTTCAATTTTGTTAATTGGAACATTTTTGCCAATGTTTGTGAATAGTTGTAAACAGTATTATCTTTCGTTTTGTTTCGTTAATATTTTGCAAATGTTTTTGAATTCTTATAAACAGAGTATGTATTATCTTTTGTTTTGTTTCCTTGATTTTAACCAATGTTCATTCACCAGGGCACGGTTAATAAATTTGAAATAAAATAATTTAAAACAATCTGCCGTGCATAATAATTAATATTAATTATTTCATGAACAGTCACCTTTTAAATCGCGGCAGATTGTGTACAGCTAAGTGAAACATAATATACCGAGACAGGAGCGGCATTTCACGAAGAGACTGGGGAGATTGTGTAAAATAAAGAATATACATAATATGCCGGCAGTTCATGTATTGCCTAGACTTTTCATGAAATGACGTGTTTCACTAAGAGACTACGACATATAGACTTATAAGATCTACCTGCTGAAAATATTTTCATTATTGTGCAACTTTGGGTTATACCGGAAGTTGTTATCAACTTTGTTCTTTTAAATACAACATACCTATTTTTAATGCATTTGCGCATTCTGCATTAAATTCTGTGAAATATGTTATCAACGTTTTTGCACCTTCTTGCATTGTTTTAGAAAAAACAAATATTTTTTTTGAAAAAAAGGCCAAAATACAGTTATCAAAAAATTAATTATTAATAAACCATAAAAGTCAGGTCGACGAAACTTGGTCAACGGTTGGACAAAAGGTTTAGTTATCTGTGAGAGTCTAAACATTTTTAGGAATATTCCTGCAACTCAATAAACTCAAAAAGTATAAAAGTCGATTTTTCAAATTGAAACTATATTTTTATTACACTTTTCGATAGAGAAATGTATTCTTGATCTGATGATGTAATGTTCCTATACTTAAAATGGACCGTTTTTGAGTTATCTAGTGATGGCTTGAAAAGTGCTCTATGAAAAATGATAACACCTATTCCACGGGAACATTTTTCCGGGATAATTAGTAGCCTGTGTGATATTCCAGACTATAGTCTATCTCTGTGCCAAATTTCATCCAGATCCGTTCAGCCGTTCTGGCGTGATTGAGCAACAAACATCCAAACATTCGCATTTATAATATTAGTATAGATTATAGTATAGATAATCGAAATCTTGAAGGACTTGCCCGACAACTAGAGCAACCTGGCTTAGTTCCTCAAATTCATACACAAAAATAAGGAATAATGAAGCCCAATATCTAACGATGCCGAAAGTGTTTGTTGCAAACCCTCCACTTTTACTTTTGCAATTTTGAAGATTTAGAGCTTCTTGCCAGAGTTTCGCTCTGCAATTATATAATTAGATTTCCTGGATTTGTTTTATTAATAAAACATCTTTACCTTTCTTGACTTTGGAAAACAATGCAGTTTCTCCGCTTCGTTTTCACAAACACCACAAATAATGATGCAAAGAAGACCCATCTTTCGCTTAAAATTATTCACAAATTTAAGCTATACAAGCAAGTTTTGACATTTACTTGCTTGATTGTAATTGCAAAACGCTGTTTTTAAAATATTAGTCAGAGAAAAAACAACAAACGTAGAAACAGTCACGCTTTTTTAAAAACGCGGATTGGTACATTGTTTAATTTAAAATAGAAAAAATATTGGGCCTGTTATATGAATTTAAATAAATGTTTTTGTAGTGACGTCTAACGGTCGTAAAAAGTATTAGCAACGACTACAGCGCCTCTACATTTGCTTATGGCACAGATTACTCCAGATGACTGACTCAATGCAAATATTTTGGCGGAATGACCTTTAACGACCTTCAAATTATGTAACAGATTTCAGATGGCGCATCGATCAAATTTTGCGGCAAATTTAAATATTCTCTCCTCTCTTTATAGGTAAAAAAAATGCTATTATATTTTGAATATTTTATGATTTATTCTACAAAACTAATGTAAAAAATTGTTTTGTAGAATAAATCATAAACTATTCCTTCATTATTTACACGTCATACAAACAAACAATTTTATAAAAATCAATTTATTATATTACATAATTTAAATTAAACAAAATTATACCCAAAATGTTAATAACAATTACATTTCTAAGATAGGTACCTAAAACTTACACATATGATAATTACTTGGGGTTATTATATAATAATGGAAATTTTGGAAGACTTGCCGGACAACCAATAGAGCAACCTGGCTTAGTTCTTCAAAATCATACACAAAAATAAGGAATAATATCTAACGATGCCGAAAAGTGTTTTTTGCAAACCCTCCACTTTTGCTTTAGATTGGAATTTTTGACGTTTAGAGCTTCTTGCCACAGTTTTGCTCTAGAATTTTGTAATTAGATTTCCTGAATTTGTTGTATTAATAAAACATCCTTACCATTCTTCACTTTTTGGAAAACAATGCAGTTTTTCCGCTTAGTTTTCACCAATACCACAAATAATGTAAAAAAGACCCTTCTTTCGCTTAAAATTTTTCACAAATTCAATCGACAAGCAAATTTTGACCTTTACTGGCTTGATTATAATTGCAACAAAATGCTGTTTTTAAAATATTAGTCAGAAAAAAAGCAACAACGTAGAAACAGTCACGCTGTTTAAAAAACACGGAATTGTACATTGTTAAATTTAAAATAGTAAAAATATTGGGCCTTTTATTTTAATTTAAATAAAAGTTTTTGTAGTGACATCTAGCGGCCGTAAAAAGTATTAGCAACGACTACAGCGCCTCTACATTTGCTTATGGTATCTTTGACAAAGATGTCATTCGCCTAGTTTCAATGTGTAGAAAAGAGATAGTTCCGGACAAAATCGCCCTATGAAGTCAGTAATCTGGAGTAATCTGTGCTTATGGTATCTGTGACAAAGATGTCATGCGCCTAATTTCAAAGTGTAGAAAAGAGAGAGTTCCGGACAAAATCGCCCCATGAAGTCATTCATCTGGAGTAATCTGTGACCATAATTAAAAACTATCTGACAGATTCTAACTGACGGTTCGAAATTTTGTAACATTAATTTGATGCACAAAGTTTTTCCATGGCCAACGCAGCTTCGTGTTTTTTTTGAACACACGTTATATATTGTAAAGTTTTAGATAAAGATGTCGCGGCACCGACTATGAAAGTGGTCGTCAAAAACGCGGCGAAACAGGGCGACGAGTGTCCATTCGAGATGGAGGTGACCATCGAAGACTTGACTTCAGTGCAGCAAACACGCGAAGAAACGCTTCGCAAAGAGTACAAAGAAGTGGACTTGAAAGTCAAAGAGCTGCTCGCCGCCCCTAACCACGAGCTTGTCTATAACGGGGTGTACACCAAAGCAGTGCAGATAGTACAGCAGGCGCAGACGATCATCAACGCGGCCACCACGCCTGCTCCCGCCCAGTTTGCTGTATCATCTCCGGCTTCGACTGCAGTGCAACAGCAGCCCGTGGCCGGTCAGAGCATCGTCCTCCAGCAGCCCCAGGCGGCGGGTAGTACGGCGATGACCCCCAGCTACCAACTGGTCATGGATCCCAGGCTCGGAATGATCGTGGGGACGGTGTCGACGACGCCCGGTACAAGTACGAGCGCCCCGCCCCTGCATCTGTACCCCGCGCCGAGTTTATTATCGACCACGCCGACCATGCCCAGCGGATCGACGGTCCTGAAGCAGGTGCCGTCGAACACCATTCCTCCGCTGCAGAAAGCCACGCTGCAGAAGGGGGCGAAAGCGGCCGTGAACAAGACGCTTAAAGTGAAGCAGCCGGTTTTGACGAACGCGGGTACGATTACCACGAAATCGCTCAGTTCGATGCAGAAACCCATGCTCACGGGGAAAGGAAGGGTGAGTTCGTGTTGTTGTGGTGTGGACATTTGTAAGGAGTGTTTTTTTAAACAGCCCATGGGCGCTGCTTCTCAAGTGAACTTGCGGCCGACCGAGAATAACGTCGAAGGGGGGCTGGCTACGGGGATGAAGAAGCCTCGGAGCATAGACTTAACGGGCGAGGATGGTCGCGCGTTGCCCGACAGCAGAGAGGTTTCGTTCAATAAGCTGCAAGGGCGGACGTATCCGTCGTTGGTGGTGCTCGCGAGACCGCATCTTCGGGTCAAAGATTTGGCAGCTGACCGCCCGAGGCTCGACTTGAAAGTTAAAAGCGTCCTCATGTATCCGCCAAACAAGTTCACCGAATGGTAATAATGACTAAATTAATATTCTAATGCCCATTTGCACCGAATCTCTATATGTTATTTCTCAGTTTTTTTGTTTTTTATTACAAGTAATAAGTGTGGTGGTCAGGTTCGGCATTTACAATTTTAAATGCCGAATATACATAATTTATTTCTGCTCTTCCAAAATCTATATCAGAATCAGTAGAATGCTTCTTAGTTTTCTGCTTCCGTTCTAATTTTAGCTTCCTATACGCCATACTCTTGTTACGCGTTTTTCATACAAGAACATGCCAACAGCTTAAATTGTTTAAAAAATTTATGTATATGGTATTACTTTTTCGATATATTTTATGTATGTAATGGAAAACAAATCGGTCTGATTTATGTACAATTTATGTATTTCTGAGATTCACGTAACCTTCTTATACAAACCGGTACAAATTAATCTTATTTGTATTACTTTTGTAGTTTCTTATAACGCGGTGGGAATTAATTGCGATATAGAAGGGGTTGACTGTAATTGTAAATAGAAGCAGATAATAAAAATTCTGGATTGGATATGAACAGAGAGCACCGGTAGTGCTCACCCGTGCACCCCTCTTCGTTGACGGCCGATGTTCTAAGAAATTTGTCACGACATTCAGTTTTCTGTTTTGTCTTTGTCTTTGAGGCGATACGGAGCCAAATTTTTAGATTTCTTATCCTTTGCCGAGTTATTTCATGTTGAAAATGTCGTAATTTCAAGCAACTTTCGTATTTTTTTATAAAGGTTTATTTAAAGAAATTTGGAAAAATGAGCCTGTACCGATCATAGCTCCTTTATACAGAGAAAAAAATTGAGTTGATATCTCTATACCTAAATAAAAGAGAAATTTGTCTAAGAAAAAACGTCATTTTTAACATGTATTTGCCCCTTAGGTAATTTGTTAATGCAACTTTCGTATTTTTTATAAAGGTTTTCTTAAAGGAATTGGTAAAAATGAGCCTCTACGGCCCCAGAATCATAGCTCCTTTACACACAGAAAAAAAATTGAGTTGATATCTCTATAAATAAAAGAAAAATTTGTCTAAGAAACAACGTCATTTTTAACACGGATTTGTCTGCCGAAATCTCCCCTTAAGTGAATTGTTAATAACCGTCTCGGACACAATACATAAGGTACCTTTTGGGCCTTCTTCGATAAATTCCATCTCCTGCTTTCGGTTTATACGTCATTTGAGCAAATTGAATGACAGCTCCTATCAAATGTCATGATTTGACAGTTTGAAAAGTCTACATTAGAAAAAAATAAAACAAAAGCTAGATTCCATATCCTGGTAAGCCGCCGTTTCTGTTTAACGCTCGTTATTCGAACCATGCAAAAACAAATACTACTAGCTAATATAATTTCATTGCACGCAATAAGTTTTTTTTAAATTTAATCATAAACAATAATTGAATATTACATTACAACAACAAAAAATAATCTCAAATTTCATTGAAAAGCAAAAAAATGTTTCAGTTATTTGGCTTTGTGCATTCGTCGACGATTCAGTGTCTTTTTAACAAATTGCCGTTTAACAGACGCCGTTTGAGCAATTTTTTTTCATTATATATAAATCTTTTTATTGCCTATCGGCCTTAAGACTCTTAAACATATAACAACACTAGCCTTTGCCCGCGACTTCGTTCGCGTGGAAATTTTGATGTGAATGTTTGTGAAATTACGGCCTGATCATCTATACTATCTACTAATATTATAAATGTGAATGTTTGGACGTTTGTTGCTCAATCACGCCAGAACGCTGAACGGATCTGGATGAAATTTGGCACAGAGATAGATTATAGTCTGGAATAGCACATAGGCTACTAATTATCCCGGAAAAATGTTCCAGTGGGATAGATGTTATCGTTTTTCATATTCGTATTTTTCAAGCCATCACTAGATGGCGGCAAGCTGTCATAAATTATTCTTAGGTTAGTTATAATTTGTGTGATTTGTTATTATTTGGAGGTTTTTTGAAATGCCCGGAAAATGCAAATCGAATCTTTCGCAGAGGAATAATAACGATAATTAGTAGCCTATGTGCTATTCCAGACTATAATCTCTGTGCCAAATTTCATCCAGATCCGTTCAGCCGTTAATATAATAATAGCCGAATAATATAATAGGTTGGCGCATAAGTATCAAGCGTTTTATAAAAAACAATTTTTATTTGAAAAAGAAACAAATAATTCTACAATAATATTGTTACCGGAGCCTAGTCACCATTGACTTCAATAACTGATTCCCATTTCCTTGGAAGACGGTCTATTCTATAGGCAAAAAAATCACGGCTCTTGGAAGCAATCCATGCTTTGACATCGGCCACCAAGCAAACCAAATCTTAGAAAATTCCACGGATTCTAAAAGTGCCTGGGTGTCTGATGATCAACCTCTTCCTTGCTTATCTTCCAAGCTAGTGTCGTCAGATTTGAAGTAGGCAAACCATTCACTGCATCGACTTTCACTTATTGTTCCTTGGCTAAAAAGTTCGTTGAGATCGCGAAATGACTCCTTTCCATCCTTTTTCAAAGTGGTAAAGCATAATATGGTGAATATGACTATGGTTATCGACACGCATTTTTATAACCTGTACATAAAATAATATAATTATATAAAAAAGTAAACAATACAGCAATTGTTATTAAAAAAAACCGCCTACAAAAACGCCTGATAATTATGCACCAACCCAATATAACAACTCAACTTAATATAATATTTTTTCCAACATAACTCAATACCTTCTTCTGTCTTCTTTTACTCACTCTTCCCTCTCTTTCTTTCTCTCACAGCGTTTCTCATCCATTCTAGTCCTTTTCTATCCTCATTAGCCGGCCATAGACAAACACTTTTTCCCAGCGTTTTAACCGCCACACTTTTTCCCAGGGTTTTGCGCGTGGCGTACCTCTTAACGACCTCGGCCACTAACACACAGTTAAAACTGCCGGTTTTGCGCGCCGCACGCAAAAGTGTGTGTTCATGGGCGACATCCAGCGTTTTAACCGACGGTTTTGCGTGGCGCGTGGAACGTTTAAAATTTTAAAACGCCACTCCGCACGCCGATCCACAACACAGTTCACAACTTGTAGCGAGCGTTGAAATGTCGGTTAGAAATGAAAAACGGAAACTAGCTATTGTTAGTTGGTTAATATATTCGGAAGTGATTATAAATAAGAAGAAAAGAAGAAAGCATTTCGAGCCAAATAAATATATACATTTTTATTTTATTTTGTATAAATTGCAATGAGAAAATCTCTAATCGTAAACCCAGCTATTCGCACGTTATATCGCCTATATTTTAAAATTATTATATACGCCGAATAACAAATAAATTCGATCTATTTAATAAAGGAAAATAATGAGCCACACGGACCGCCAATTCTTAACGCAGCGACAACACCGCTACACACAGATGGAGGATTAAACTATATTGTGCGTGGCGGTTAAAACCCTGGGAAAAAGTGTGTGTTTGTGGCCGGCTAAATTTTGCCTCGCGCAAGAGAAAACTGTGGCGTGGCGCGCTGGTGGCCACTAACACACAGTTTTAACCGTAGAAATTGCGCGTGGCGGTTAAAACCCTGGGAAAAAGTGTGTGTCTATGGCCACCTATTCAGTACCTCATACCTCCTTCTTTCTTCCTGTCTTAAACTCTCGCATTCATTCATTAAATGTTCCACTGTCTCTCGTCCTTCTCCATATATTCTGCTTCTCTCTCAGCCAGAACTTGCATTCTCTCTCTTCATTCCCTGACCTGACCTGACCTGACCTGACCTGAATCTTGCAATAATTAATTTCTCTTTTACATTTTTTCTTTCCAGGTATTTCGGTAGGTCTTTCGTTATTATTTCCATATACGTGTACTTGTTATTATACCTTTACTCTTTAAATCTCTCCCTTTTCTCTTGTCTCTCCACATCCTTATCTTCCAGTCTATCTCTTAATCTTACCTCTGGTTTTCTCATTCTCCTGAGCTGTACCCATTCCTTTCATAGTACATTGCCCTTTCACTCATCCTATAATTTTTTACTTTTTCTCTCTCAGACAATCCTGCATCAGTTCGCACCAAGTCCTTTCGCTTATCCTCTCCGCAAATGTTACTGTCCTCTTGCTTGGTCTTTTCTCTTATCTTTTCCCTTTTCGTTTCCTCTCTGAGTATATACCCTGATGTTTCTCTGTCCACTCCTAACACCAATTTCAAATATTTCTCTTGCACCCTTTCAACCTCCTCCTATTATTCGCTCTCCCCTTCTGTCCCTCTCTCGTTAAAACATGTATCCCAAGTATTTCATCTCTTCCACTTTCTCTATCTTTTGCATTTTCTCCCACAACCAATCTACTTCTCTTCTTTCTCTTCCTCCTTTCCTAAACACTAACAATTTTGTATTTTCCACGTTCACTTCTAGTTCCTTGTTTTTTCATATATGCTTCCAGTGTCCTTAACATTCCTCCTTCTTCCCCCGCCACTAGCACCAAATCATCCGCATACGCAAACGGCCATACTTTCTTCCTTCCTGTCACCATTCCCCCATTCTTTCTATATCTTCTGTGAAGATTGCAAACAGAGTGGGACTGAGCGGGCATTCCTGTCTCACCCCTTTTGTTGTCCAAAAGCATTCACTCTTCCTCTCCCACTTTCACTCTGTTTCTTGTCTCACTGTATAAAACGTGCGTTAAAAAAACGAGGCAGCGTTGGCCATGGAATTTATCAGCTTTCCAGTGTAGAAACCATAGAAAACATAAACATATAGATTTGACTAATGACAAGAACTGTCAGTCTAAAATGTTCCATCAAAATAAAACGGACCAATTTTATTTAAATTATTTATAATAAATGCCAGGACATGTGTACATGGCTGTGCATCGTTTTTTTTTTTGAACACACGTTACTTTCTCACCTACATACTAGTTTTTCTTTCCCTCTTTCTCTCATGCATTCCCATAGTTTTGTTGGCAGTTTCTGTCGAATGAAATGAATTGATGCCAGAGGTCTACGCTGTAAAATATAAAACAAAAGCTAGTTTTCATGGCCGCCTGAGCCTCTGTTTTTATTTGTGTGCTCTATAGTTTTCTCTGTTTCTTAGGTTGATCCAACAAGGGTTGGTCAGATCAGACCAGAAATGTTCAAACCACCCAAACAACCCTCTCAAACTCGGAATGTACAGCGACACCACAAAATTTCCATATTCTGGCGGATACGTGTGGATATCAGAGTGTTGCCCGCAGCGGTTCGTTTCAGTGTTCAGCGGTTCGCTGTTTGAGGGCTCCATGCATCCTCCCATGTCCATGCTGAAGCTGCTGTATCACTGGTGCTGCCAAACCATCGTCCAGAACGTAACCCAATGGGTAAGCAGCGACAATCAGGTAAATGGAAGCCAGTTCACGTGGAGTGTTCCAGGTTAAAGTAGACAATCTGTACGTAAAAGCGGTGTACACGTGGTTGAGATCCGTGTGCACGGTGGCTCTCCACACGCACGTGAACCGTTTAGGCGGGTCCGGAGTCAAGGTCCAGGTCGGCGTGATCAGTTTAGGAACGACCTCGCAGGACGGTTACAACCGCAAAGTGAAAGTGGAAGTGCTCGGGGTGATGGAGACGTCGACGCGGTACATCCGTTTGCGCGCCGTGGAGCCGCTCGCGGAGGGCGAACGCAACTACAAGAAACGCTTCTTGAACATCTTGGAGCCGCTTACCAGTTGGGTGCATCCGGCGAGTATTATAGTCACCGACTTGACCGTGGACAAGGCGACGCTCTATCAAATGGGATACATGAACGTCGTCCAGAATACTCTAACGGACTATGCGCAGAGCAACCGCACCATTATGGAGTATTTGCGGCGGATCGTACCGCGCATGTTCCAGAACACGCTCTCTCTGCTCTCCCGCCAAATAATTCAGCAGTTTTTGGACGAACTTGTGTGGCGCGAGTGGTACGGAACGACGGTGCTTCAGTGCTTCGACAACATCGTTCTGCATTTGTCGGAGCAGACGCGGTACGACAGTCCCAATACTCTTATAGCTCGGTTGAATCACGTGACGGCCAATCCGTTCAAGAACTGGTCGATCACGATGCTGCAAGCGCCCAAACAGACAGAACCGGTGCCGAAGAGATACAATCGAAAGGCAAAGGCCGCGCCGACGACGCAGCCTGCGAGTGTGCAAGAAGTGGCGAGGCCGACGAAGTCCAGCTCGCCGGACGTGCCCGAACAGATGGTGCCGCTAGAGAACTACTACTACGGCACCATCACGCCCTTCCAACTAGCCAAAGGCAAGATAAAGATCAGCATAAAGTGTCCCTTCTGCAAGCTGACGTACAACACGAACGTGGCGCTCATGAACCACCTCTTCAAACACGCACACAACGTCTCGAACGACGTCCAGTTGTGCAGGTACTGCCTGACGATAGTGCCGAGCAGCAACGACCTCGTCAAACATATCAACACGACGCACCCCGAAGACACCAAATTCGACAGCGGGTTCGTGTGTTTGATCTGCGAGACGCAGTTCCGCAATCCGTTCATCCTGGGCAAGCACATGTCAAAGGAGCACAACCCGTCCGAGCTGCCCTATCTGTGCGGGACGTGCGGTTTTCGGTGCTCGAGCCACAAGCTGGCAGTGGACCACTTTTATCAGCAGCACGACCACGGGACGACGATCCAGTGTCCGTTCTGTCTCAAGTCGACGACGATCTTCTCCAGCGGACGCAACATGTCCCAGAATATGAACTACTTCATACAGCACCTGCAGAAGCACCAGAAGAAGCAGATGGCGAAGAAGTGCAACAAGTGCGTTTTGTGGTTCATACAGAGGGAGTTCCTGAAAGACCACCAGAACAAGATGCACTCCTCGCAAAGGGGCAAGACCGGATTGGTGCCGAGCTTTGCGCCGAGGAACGGAGTCATGGTGCCGAAGTCGCGAATGGACAAGTCTCCGGACGACGGCAAGAACATCAACTTTTCTACGCTGTCTTTCAAAGTCGCCGCCAATTTGATGTGCAAGGAGTGTGAGAAACCTTTGACGCCCAAACATTTCACGTAAGCATTTTAATCCATTTACGGCCCCGGTGGGTGAATTTTTTTGTACACAAAATTTAATATTTTTCGGCAAATACGTTATAGAACAATTTCAATGTCTACGGTTCCTGTATAATCACATGATCAACAATAAATTATAGATGCAGTGGTTGGTAATAGGGCCTCCAAGTTGCCTTTTTTTTGCGATTTTATATTCGAATATTTAACAGCTGTAAATATAGAGGTTGTCCTAGCGCTACGGGGAAGTAAGATTACTCTACAAAGAAAAAAAATATCGAGATGCGGTTTTCGACAAAAAGTACAATCCATTCAAGAGAACACTCTGAAAATATCTGCTCATACACAGAATGTACAGATATCAAGTGGCGCATAATGTTTAGTTTTTTAAATGGTAGACCCAGTATATTACGCTACAATCGGATTCTTTATCAAAAAATAATTATACTTTGTATAACCTATTATGGACGTAACTTCAGTTGTTTTGCTATTATTTAACATTAAAACGAAAAAAAGGCTCTTTTATGAAAGTATGTAGGCTTTCACGGTCGGTGTTATTAATTATAACGATCTTTTTCGGGATTTGTAACTACCACTGATGAAGTCCGTCGCAGTTGTGGATGAAAAATCTGGAGGTTGTTGAATTAGTTCCTCAAAGCATTTACTACTTGGAACTAATGGAACTTCAAAAGGAACACGCTCACAAATCCCGAAAAAGATTGTTATAATTAAAAGGCTCTTTTTTCAAAAATGGCTGCTCCCAAACCAATGAGAATTTTGGCTTGAAATTTTTTCAGAAATTTTTTATATCGTCTAGTTTATAGTGGCCAAGTAAAACTTTGAATTTTATTAATTTAGTATACAAGGTGGCATTTGAACGAAAATTGTTCATTTAATCGAATTTTTCAAATGAAACGCTTTGTATATTTTGGTATCAATCAATCACATTTTTGATAAACTATTCAATGGCCTCATGACTCATCATTTTTCAACTTCTTAACCAACTAATCGATAACCAAATGATTGATATTCCACTATACAATCATATCATTAAAAATCTCATCAAAAATGTAATTACTTGCTGGATTATAATTGCAAGATGCTGTTTTTAAAATATTATATTAGAAAGAAAAAAAAGCAACAAGCGTAGAAACAGTCACGCTTTTTAAAAAGCGCGCAATTGTATCTTGTTCAGTTTAAAAATATTGGACATCCAGCGGTCGTTAAAAGTATTAGCAACGACTACATTTGGTTACCCTATGTGACAAAGATGTCAGGCGCCTAGTTTAAATGTGTAGAAAATAGATAGTTCCGGACAAAATCGCCCTATGAAGTCAATCATCTGAAGAAATCTGTGTCATTATGAAATAGAAGATATTTAAAAAATTTCAATTGCTTAGGGAGCAGTGATTTTTCAAAAAAGGGCTTTTGTTGGCTTAAATGTCAAATAATAGGAAAACAACTCATTTTGGCACTCAATTCTGAATAAGACTCACCCGGTACATACCTCTCATAGTTTTTGAAATATTTTCAATTTAATGTCAATATTTGAAAATACAAGGACCTTTTTAAAAATTAATCTCTTGATTCGTTGCAAATAATACAATAGCTTTTTCTAGTTTTGCATAACCTCAGAGCATAATCTCAAAGTACTTTTTATACAATTTGAATGTCTCAAAGGGTTGCTGCGAGTTTTTGAATATGATTATAACAAAATATCAAAAACTTATTTTTTTTTGAAAAACGTCGTTTGCTGTAGAAATAAAAAATAACTCGAATTTTATAAAGGTAAGTATCATATGCCAGTTCAGCTTAGTTATTACGATCTTTCTCATTTTATATAAAAATGTTGATGTGTGTGGGCTGCGAAATAGAAAAAATGAATCGCAAACAATTGAAATCAATAACTGTTGAAATTCAGTTAAGTGTTCTGTAATTGAGATTTTAAACTTATTGGGGGGGGGGGGTGTTGCAATGGCAAATAATAATTACATAAATTAAGTAATATCTGATTGAACATTTGCATTACTTACAATTTTGTACCCCAACAATAATTGATTTACCGTGTTTGTTATTAATTTACAAAATAAATTTATAGTAAAGATTTTATAAAAGCATAGTTCAAGATGACATGCTAATTTCAATTATTTGATTCAATTGTGTTTATTTTACAGCCTACACAAATGAAAAGCTAAAGAGAAGATGCATTTTTTACAAAATGTGGTATATCGTAAAAACTATCCAAAATTGATTAGAATTGAGAAAAAGTTTCAAAAAAATTCATCCATTTTCAATTTTTATTGTACAATTAAGATTATTAAAACAACTATGAAAGGTAAGCAACAACAATCTGTTTTTTTTTTTTCGATTCACAATTGAGTGATCGAATCAATATTAAGATAAAAATAGGGGGTTGCCATTTAAAATAACAAAATCGATGTCTATTTCCGGTATAACCGGAAGTGCCGCTATCTTGAAAATATTTTACTTCGATTCAGAATTATTTGTAATGATCATGCACCAAATTTCAACTTTCTTGCTTAACGGGAAATTAAACTTTTTCTAATGAACTGTCCACTGACCTGTAGACTCAGTCCCATGTCTCAATTGAAATATTCATTTCCAAACGTATTGTTTGGGCACCTTCTGAATGCGCAACATTAATTATCAATGGCAGAAGCCATCCAAAGCCTTTTGAAGTAATTGCAACGAATCATTTGGATTTTGAAGATTGGAAAACAAGGGCATCACATGGGGTGTTCATAAAAATAAAATATTCGTATTGTGATTCTGTGGAGTATCACATTCTGCCGATTTCTTGCAAACCGAAAACTAAAAATAAAAATCATAATCGCGTAATAATTGTGGGGATGTGCTAATTGGGTGACTTGCAAAGTACACTATGTGCATCGTAAGCAACAACTTTTTGCCCAACAGAATATCGTAAGCTGCAATATTAATAGAATAAATAACTTTTTTACATTTATGCGATTTAAAATAAAGCAGCTATTAAAAAAAATCGATTTCTGTGAAATTTGCTCTTTGTCGTTTACGATGTTCTGTTAAAAACCCATCGATATAAATACTTATTTCATGTTTGTTAAATTATTTTTAATTTTGTTAATAAATACCTAACATTTAAAACTTGATAATGTATGCTTCTCTGGGAAAAAAGCATGCAAATTCTCCATAAGAGGGTTTTGAGGGTTTAATTTCCTAATTTTCCAACAGATTCGTCTTATTTTTTTGGTATAGAATTCGTTGAACATTGCACTTGAAATTAACATCATTTGAGATTCATCCTAATAGTAGTTATTTAAGAAAAAAACATGCAATTTTTCTATTAGGAGGGTTTAATTTCCTAATTTTCCAACAGAATCGTCTGATTTTTTGGTATTGCGTTCACTGAACATTGCAATTTAAATTAACATCATCGTAATAGTACCGGTAATAGTACCGGGTGACTATAAATGATTGACTTAAATTTAGGTGATTGGCAACAGTGAGGAATTGATACCAAATTAACTGTCCTTGTGATTTATGTCTATCACCTTGTCAGGTTAGAATATTGTTGTCAAAATGTGTAACTTACTGAATAATGGCGAACGAAAAATGACAAATAACGGAGAAAATGGTTACAGCGAGTGATCGAAAAGATCGTCCAGTTGTAAAAACCATTTTGAAAACAATTCTGAGATGGGCAATTTTTAAATTTGACGTTTATTTGACAATTTCAAATTTGAAATCAGTGTGCCCAATGGAAAAGTTAAAAAATATTGCCAACCTAACACAAAAAATGTCAATCATTTATAGTCACCCGGTAGTTATTTAATAATCAATTAATTAAACGGCCCTTACATAATGCTGAAAAAGATGACACCAAAGCAGATTATTTTGGAATGTGATTATGATGAAGATGCCCCAGTTTACCAAAACCTTTTACCAAAAGATGAATGCCCTAAATTGCCTAATAACTGATATTAAGCATTATTTTTAACGTGTTTCATGTAAAACCTACGTTCTCAACTTTAAAATGAGATGTCGCTGCCGATCAACTTTTCGTTCCTAAATGAAATGTCGGCAAAATGTATTTCCAAAACTACTTTCTACAACGAATACTACGATTCATCGTAATCTTTGAGGCAAAAAAACTAGGGAAAATGCTAAAATTTGGCCTCCTGCCTTTGATGGATAAATAATCGATCTTTGCGACATCTAGCGGCCGTGAATCGTAACAAATCAAAAATTTCTCACTGAACCATTGTACTATTATAGGTTTTTTAGAAAACATACATTTTCCTCGGACATACAGTAGGCTTATTTGTGGCAGAATAGATACATTCAAACGGAAAAATCATTAAAATTAAGAAAAAATACCACCTTGGTCGTAAATAAATTTGTTTTCTTCTGAACACGAATTTGATGTCAATAAATTAATTTGTAAATGATTTCAGTTCTTTTGAAAACTGCCAAAATAACAACTGCCAGTATTCGACCTGCTGCGCCGACTCAATGCGCACCCACATTTCCATCTGCAAGCAGCTGAACTCGCACCTGCCATCCCAGAAGCTGCCGTTCGAGATGTTCTGCGTTTGCGGTTACAGCGACATCTGCGGTATGCTTTCATTTTCAAATTCGTTTTGTCCTCAGTGCGGATTTGCAGGTAACATGATGGCCAAACATCTGGCGATTTGCGAAAGGAAGTCGGCTTATCCTTCGCCAGAAGCTGCGAAAAACGCCACCGTGACTCACAGCATGTTGGACGTTTTGGGTTTGGTGCGCAAACCAGAGGAGGCGGCACCCAGTAAACAAACACCTAACATATTGAAACCAAGAGGCAGACCTAGGAAGTATCCCTTGGCGACGACGCCTCCCGTTACTCCAACTTCAAAGAAACCAAATAAAGAAGTCAAGAACAATCTCAATTCTAGAATCAGGGAGGTCCCTGCCAGTGTTGATACACCGAAAATCAAGCGGGAAGTGGATGATGGCGAAGTTGCAGCAAGCGCGACGACATCGACGGGAACGACCCCGTCGAAAAAAAATAAGGTGAAAGATAGTGAAAGCAATGGTGGCGCCGTTAGCAGTCAACCTGAAGAAAGTGAAATTAAAGAGGAAAATGAAGTGTCGGCAGAGCCAAGCAAAATCGCGGGATTACCTGAGAATATCGAAAAGAACGAAAGCGGAGATAAGGAGGAGGTGGGCGTCCAAGGAGGCGATAAAAGCAATAAGAATAGTGAAATAACAGAGCAGGACCTTGTTAGTGGCATTGATGTTGAAGTGAAAGAAGACGTGGAGGATGTGACGTCATCTAATGAACAAAACACAAGCACCAGTGAAGAAATCGCTTCAAGCGAGATTCCCAAGAATGTTGATGTAGAAGTGAAAAAAGACGTGGAGGATGTATCGGCGTCGACTGAACAAAACACAACCTCCAGTGAAAAAGTCGCTTCAAGCGAGATTCCCATGGACGTTGATGGTTTGAATGAGGTAAGAAACGATGTACAGATGCCTCAAATTGGACACTTTTTGAGGGTTTCTCCTATTTATTTTGAGAACAGTTGAATGTCGAAAACCGTATGCCGATATCTTGATTTGTTTAAGAGATAGCTCTCAATTTTTAACATTTTTTGAAGAGGCCTGTAACTTTTTTATTTATCAATATCTTTGATCTTTTTAGAGTTTTTTTACACAGAATGTGTTGGCATAATCAGTTATTTTTTATTATTTATTTTTTCATTAGTTATTTAATGGCTCATCAGTCATTTTTGACTTATGAGACGAAGTTGTGTTTTTTAAAATGAAGCACCTTATATACAGAAAGAGTCATTAGTGCGGGATCGGTCCATAACTCCTGAACCATGTAAGCTAGAAAAAAATGTTTTAATACAATTTGTACACCGTTTGCTAGGCTGCACAACATAAAAATATTATAACGTATACAGGTGTTCTAAAACTCACGCATCCTACACAACATTCTTTTTTCAAATAGAACTACCTATATTTCATTTCAGTGTTAGAACCCCTTTTGTGATAGCTTTATGGTGGTATAAGGTATTTTACATTTACATACAAAAATATAGGGGGTTCCATTTAAAAAAACTAAAGTTAAGCTGATTTAAAAATAGTATAATTTGACACGAATTATTGCAGATTTTGTATAGTAAGAATGATATTTTGCATATCGGGTGTAAAGAGCAATCTTTACTTTACTTTTAAGTGAACCTCTGCAAATGACAAAAAATGTGAAAAAAATGATAATTTGATAACGGTGATCCAAAATATAAAATATCTTATATCGCCATAAATCAAAGTCAAAATGGGTTCTAACAGTAAAATAAAATATAGTGTGTGTAGCATGCGTGTATACGTTAAAATATTTTTAGATTGTACAACCTGACAAATGGTGTACAAATGTATAAAAAAAATTTTTTTCTTACATGGTTTAGGAGTTATGGACCGATCCCGCACTAATGACTCAGCCTGTATATACACTTTGAAATCTGCATAAAATTAGCTTTTTAATGATGTGCATCATTTGATATTTCTGCAAATAATATTTAAGAGAATAAAAATAGGTTTGAATAATGAAAAAAAATTATGTGATCTACTAATACATTAGTACTAATAAATTACTAGTCTCAAAAATAAAAAACAAAATAAAAACAACACTTAAAATTATAAATAACCGAAAATTTATAAATACATAGATTCAAATAAAACACCATTATTTGTAAATATAAAAACAATTTTTTATATAGGCTGTTACACTACATTTAAAAATTCCAAAGGTGTTATTGCTAAACATTTATTTACAAAGACCTCTTCCAGTTAATCGTGAGAATTAAATTATTGTTAGTGAGATCCTTTATTCTTCTCATAGAAAAAAAATCCCATGGTGTTAAAGCCACACTAATTCTATTACGAAACTCAATATCTATTAACGCACTCTATTGAGTGCTTTAACAGCTTTGTTATGGACGCGAAGTTGAAAAAATATTATTTTCTTTGAAGTTTTTCTCAAATATTAAATTATTAGGCACTGAAATATGCAATATTTTAAGACCACAATTTTCAGAATAACGAAGGCGTTCTAGAAGACGAAAGAGAAGAGGGAGTTAATAGTACAGATGTTGAAATGACCGAAGATCTAAATGTGCAAGCACCTAGTGAACAAAATGAGACTTCAAGCGCTAACAGCGCTTCAAGTGAGATTCCCACAGACGCTGATGGTTTTACTGAGACTTCCACAGACGCCGATGGTTTGACTGAGGTAAGTGATGTAGTGGTGAAGATAAACATGCATAAAAACGAATTATCATGGGGGCATGGAATGTAGTTTTTGTTTAATTTTTTACAGTGTAAACTTTTCATATTTGACAGTGATTGTCAATCAGGAATATGAACAAACGCCGGCCAAACCTCTCTATTGTGTTGATCCAAGCACCGATTGGAGACGGTGTGTTGAAAAAAATTGTATTAGAAATGGGCCAACAAACTTTCAACGTAAATTTACAATGGATTTTTAAGGGCGTTCATAAATAAAAGGAGGCTGCGTAGGCCACTGATTGAGACTGATACGAGTCTTCTGAGCCTTCTGTTTTTTAATACATTTTTTGTTTTTCTAATTAAATTAACACAGGAATCAGTTTGGACCATTCATAAGATACAAAATAGAGATTTGGATGTCGTTTGGGATTGTTGTTGATTGACAATTCCTGTTTAATGTCATAATTTGACAGTGCTCACACTGTAAAATATAAAAAAGCAAGCTAAATCCCATTGCCAGAAAATTTGATTTTTGCAGGTTTTTTTACCAAACATTATTTCAATCTATTATTTATTATTATATATTATTATTTTAAAACGATTTTAACAATTTTCAGAATGATCCAGGCGTTCCAGGAGACCATAAAGGTAATCAGAGAAGTGATGATGAAGAGCAGGGACTTCAGAGTGGTAGTGTAGATATAGATTTGCTTTCTGAAGATCTAAAGAAGAACGAAAACGAAGAAAAGGCAGACGTTGAAGGAGACGATAAAAGCAATAAAAAAAGTGATGAAAACGAGGAGGAACTCAGTGTAGAAGTGAATAAAGATGATGTGCAAGCACCTAGTGAACAAAACGAAACCCCAAGTGGGGAAATCGCTTCATGTGACGATCTAAACGATGTAGTGCTGGAAAATACTAAAGATGTCTGTCTTATGGTTACAGACTAAAATTGTAGAGAATTTATTAATTTGTAAATAATGTTATTGTTCAAGACTGTAAAGAATATTTGTTGCCACGTTTGAAATCATGTGTTTTCTCGAAGTCGTTTTTCTTTGACAAAGGCAAATATTTTAGCTGCTTTATTTCGATCTGTTTTTCTCTATGTTCTTTGAAGATTATATTTGTAATACTTTTAAATAAAAGAACGTTTATTCCTTGAGGTTTTTATGTTGTAAACACCACCTCTAGAAGTTTGTAGTATTTCCTGGTCATTATTTAAATCAATTTCAACAATTTACAGAGTGGAGACCGGATAGTTGATTAGAAGTGCTTGGCTTCGTCAAACATTTCACAAATAATTTGACTTTGTGCCACTCACACAAAACATCTTATTTTTCCGCGAGTCTTCCACAAATCTCATCACCAATCTGTTTCGGTACACGGTACACAATCCTAAGTTGGGATTTTCAAGATATCGTATATGTCCTCCACATGGAGCGCCGTGACAGTTCGGAAAGTGAGGCACGGAAGACTTAATAATCTCCCCAGCTAGTCCAACATTTTCAGTTCCAGTTCGACCAATGCATTATACCCAGTCGTGAGACACAATGCCCAAATCCGATATAATAAGTTCGCCGACGACTCCTGGGAAGGGGTTAGCTGTGGGGTAGTATGTTTGGAAGTTGGGGGGAATGCCAGACAGTTATCCCAGAAACAATTATATTGTCGAGGTCTTCAAGGAGCTGCTTCCATGGCTCGCCACGTGGTGGGACCTCAGTACAAGAAACCCGGCTCCACAGATGGTAGCTTGTCTACAAAACACAATCTGTATATTTGGCTGCCTATCAGAACTGAATATAATAAATTAAAAAATATATAAAAAAATTATACAGCGACTGGGCACCGTATGTAATTATTTCATATAAGTTATAATAAATATTTCGTTTTGTAATGCATGTTTTTCTGGTTGTTCCTAATTATTGATAATTTAAATGATTCCTTGAAATGACTCCTGACTTAAAATATTTTCTAAATTGGTTAATTACATTCTAATCATCGCGAGTGTACAAAATGTTAATATTGCGATTTTTCTGCTAAAACTACCTAGTCTTTGTTTGTGTTTAAGTTAAATGAAAAAATTCCTTGCATATCAGTACGAATACAAAATGATCCATTGAAAATGTTTTTTAAAAAGGTCGCACGTCTGGAGAGTTCAATTCTATCTAGTGTGAAGCCAAGAAATTTCGGGGGGGGGGGGGCTGCAGCCTCCGGTTACGGGGGTGATTTCTATTGTAATTATAAACTGTACCTGCATGACTTTGATACCGTTCGCCTTTCCTGGCAGAATTAAAAAGAGGCTTTCATTTAAAGCAAAGAGAAACTGTTCTTTAATTTTATTAGTACAGTAAAAGTTACAACTAAATACTTATACATACAGTGTGGATCAAAATATTGGAACTATTCGATAACATATTATAGGGAGCGACAGAAAAAATCGCTCGGACACGTTAATTTTTAATTTTAAATGCGCTAATTCTGACATAAAAATTTGCTTTGTTATGTCATCTCTCTCATGGCTATAACCATTGATTATATATTGATAATATATAATCAATGCTATAACGTAATTTCAATTTTTTTTAAATGGCAACCCTATTTTTTTATTACGTCATTTTAAAGAGCATGTTTTTTTGCATACAAAACAATAACATTTTTAATAGGATACATATCAATATTTTTAGTTCCAACTTCCAACCTTTTCATCCACACTGTATATGTAAAATTTGAGTGGAACGCTTCAGTTGTCTAGCAGGTTATTTTATCTTATATTATCTGCTTTATTAATTATTATACCTTTCAGTACATTTTACTGATGGCGTATTATTGTAATTGGACCATTTTGGCACCTTCAAGCAATTATCCTATTTTGAATAGGAACTGTTCAGCTTGAAGAGAAGACAGTTCCAAATACCTCTGATATTGTACTGTAATAAATGCCCTTTGAAATGTAAGGGTAATTTTGCCTATATATCAGCAGGTAGCAACAGAGTCAAGAGATTTTAACAATGAATTCATAAAACGTTTACAATCGTGGATTGGCAGGTAAAATTCTGGTTTCTGGAAAGCCGCTGGCACACGCTTTTATTCTTTGTTACATAACGATTACCAGTGGCGGCGTAAATGGGGGAGCGGTGGGGGCGGTCCGCCCCGGGTGCCAAGCACCAAGGGGTGACAACGTGGTGATAACTCACCCGCGTAGCTTGAATGTCTTGATAGATTTTATGCAGAACTAGACTATCGTTACAAGGCAATGGATGACATTCTTATAACATTTCGTGTTGTTCAGCTTAAAACTCTGCTTACGTCAACAGAAGAAGAACTTCGTGGTATGGTTCCAAATCTGAAGACCAAATTTATAATGAATTTTCTGGCGAGGACATTATTTTGTAGATTTTACCACCGAGGCGCCACTTAGAAGCCGCCTGCATTTCTTTCCAAAAAGCGGTCCAATGGAATTGAAATTCATTGTACAGCCATGGACAGACAAGAATAACGCCCGTGTCATGCAAATACCGACTCTATGAGATATTGTCATTGAGTCGGTATTTGCATCACACCCGCCTGCTAAAGTGTTATATTTGAGAGTCCACGGCTATTCTGAGTCTGTCCCGAGTCTAGCGCTATGTCTAGCATGTCGAGCATGCGGTACCATTCTCATAAAACCACCAGTAATTATTATGTTATTCTGAGTGTTCAGTCAAAAAGAAAGAATAAAAAAGAAAACAAAGACAACGGTAGTCATCACGAGTATAGCTGAATAGAAGAGACTGCATGTTTGAGTGACTATCTGAAGGTCAGTAAAACAACAAAGTTAAAATATGCACACATATATTTTCTTCACAACAAATCATTCTCAGTATCTGGTCGAAGGACTGGAGTATTTGCTGCACTCAGTGGCGTAGAACAACTTGATGTTGACGGCGTAGGATTTGAATGAATCTGTTGTTGAGAACCTGATAACTGCAACATTTCAAGTTCATACAAAATGGTTCCAATTCTGAATTGTCCCGTTGCGCGTAATTCGGCATTTAACTTTCTCAGCTTACTAGTCACAAATTCACCGAAAACCTGGCTGTCATCCTTGCGCTTGTCTTGGGTCCTCGTTATCATTTTTTTTTGCAAAGAACGCTTTCTCTTGGGTGATTTGAATAATTTTCTCGGTGTCGCTTTCGACGATTCTGACTCTAAATTTTGTGAGCTAGCTTCTTCTGCATTTTTGTTTAAAAATTCAGGATCGTTTGTGTCGGTTATATCTTCATCAATTTCGCCAATAGAATTCTGTAATAAGATAAAAATGAAATAAACAAAATGTCAATTAATTTTATTTACAGATGTCATCATCTCAAGAGCTATGGATACAGATTGCAAAGCGTAACTCTTAGTATATTTATGACGACTTATACATGTTTCTTTAATAAAAGAATAGTACAAAATTACTTACAGTTAATGTTTCATTGGGCTCATCTCTATCTTCTAAAAAATTCATACTTTCATAAGCAAACCATTTAGAAGTGTATATTTCATCAAGTCCTGTAAAGCCAATCGTTATGTAAATAATTAATTTTCTTTTGCACATATTCGCTTACTTTTTCCTGTCCCTGTGGAATTTTTGATTCTGCACTTCTCTCTTCGAAAAGAACCTTTCAGACTCTCGATTCTTTTCTTTACGTCCTGCACATCCTTATTTAACACTTCCGCGATTTCGCGCCAACTGTCTTCTTTTTTAATTGTATTATAATACAGGGGATGTCGAGGCTTCCATAATATCTCCCTCTGTTCATAATGATTAAGAAGTAGAAACACTAATTCCCGAGTCCATTCCATGTTTAAAATATAACAACAATCACTCTACTACACAGAAAACACAGATAAGCCAATAATCTCACAATCGATTAACATGAGATTCGGGATCTGACTGACGTAATTTTTCCCGAAACGAATTGCAACTAACAACCCACCCCCAACCCCTGGACCGCGGAAGTGGGGAACTCCTAGGTCGCAAATTTAAAATTGTTTACAACCGATACAATTCTTTATTGCATCAGGATTTGCTCACGAACTCGACATCTGTTGATTGCATCGGGTAAAGCGATGCCGCCAAAATGCAATAAACACCATATTTTTGTTCGGGGCACTTGTTTGTCTATTTAAAATATAAAAAAGGTCTGTCGTAAACATGCCTGGCTTTATTGGACGAACAGACGATTGGGTCTACGTGCCAAAATAGTAAACAATTGTTAAGGGCATAACAACGCCTGAACGCGAGAGAGGCGCGACAAACGATCTCAATCGTTCGACATTCAGGTTTTCTATTTCAGTGATGGCAGATTCAGATTCGGATATTGCGGAATTGAGTGCGTATTACATTATTATGAGTAGTGCAGTAACATAAAAAAAGAAAAGAAAAAGAAGACAAAGACAACGGTGGTCATCGCAATTATACCTGAATAGAAGAAGACACTGGACAGCAATGCAAAATAGCACAGGTTTAATAAACGACCTCTTATTAGATAGAGAGAGCGGACTTTTCAAAAATTTCACAAGGATGTCGGTAGAAGATTTCTTCATTCTTCTAAATTGCATAAAAGATAGAATAGCAAGAACAGACACGCCCTACAGACAATCTATTCCCGCAGAAGAAAGACTGGCACTCACTCTTCGGTTCCTCGCCACCGGTCCTGATGGTGATCGGCTATGGCGATAGAAGGCGTAGTCATGCAGAAGTATGTCCTTTTTAATGCTATGCATCATGAACGAAAGCCTATTTGTAAATCTGCAGTAACTAAAACTTTATTGCAGTTTAACGACACGGGAAATGTAAAGGAACGTATAATAAAAAACATAAAAACAAAAAACACCAAATGCTTCCCAATTTATTTTTTAAGTTTTTGTTTTGTTATTTTTCTTCTTGCCTCAATCATTTTAAGAAATAAATGTTTAAAGCCATTGCGTATTCAGTTTTCATTCAGTTAGACTTCTAAAAGTACAGATGGTCTTGCCATTTTAACGATAAAGCATGTTGACTTGATTTTTAATTTTTTTACACATGTTGTCGAAATGTTTTGACACCAATATTATATGATGATATTAAGAAAAAAATAAGCTTTCGAATGAAGTCAAGTTTGACCCCTATTGCTATTAAAAAAAACTAGTTGGCTGTGTATCTCGTAAACTAACAACGTAAAACAGTTGAAAAAATTTGGGATAATAGGTATTAATTAATAGAATTCATATCTCAAATATCAAGTTATTCCGTTTAATAGCTTTGAAGCTAGTAAGACGGTTCCATATTTTTTAAACAGCCTGTATTAGTGTCCGACCGAACTTTCGGTTTCGGTTTCGGCCAAGTTTCGGCAAAAAAACTAGTTTCGGCCTAGTTTCGGTTTCGGCTGTCATCCGGCCGAAACTACGGCCGAAACCGAAACTGCATTCGGGAGGTTTTGCAAAGGTCTTTTTATTTTGATACATTCGATTGAAGATTATTTGCATCAAAAATATTTATTTAGTTGTTGTATGTGGCAGATAGGGACTTATTAATTTGAATTTTATTGTAGTAGGTTAACAAAAGTACCATACAAAATGACCAAAGTTTAGAAAAAATAATTTTGTTAAGATGAAAGAGTGTTTTTATTTGTGTACCTACCTACACATATTTACTAGGTAATTTCTTTTTACTTTAAAAGCATTAATTTTGTTTTGTAGCTTTTATTTTATTTCAAGATATTTAGAAAATGTATATTTATTTGTGCTTTTTTAAATAAGGGGGGTAATAATATGATATAATAAATTAATGATTACTTAAAATATCAGGGGCTGAATGATTAATATGTGATTGGTTAAAAAAATAATAATAAAAACTCATTATGATAATTTTTACTTTGTTTTTCCCACGAAAACATGAAGTTTCGGTTTCGGTTTCGGTTTCGGCCGAAACTGAGACTGAAGCCGAAATTCGGTTTCGGTTTCGGCCGTAAAAACTAGTTTCGGTCGGACACTA
Source organism: Eledona agricola (assembly GCA_964023215.1). Taxonomy (NCBI): domain Eukaryota; kingdom Metazoa; phylum Arthropoda; class Insecta; order Coleoptera; family Tenebrionidae; genus Eledona; species Eledona agricola. Next base: position 14,723,598 of record OZ026854.1, read on the forward strand.
GCCTGTATACTCTAGATAATTCTAAACGGCTGGACCGATTTTGATTAAATTTTGTGTGTGTGTTTGAGTGGGTCCACAGATAATTTGATACACAATTGGACCTGATAGGCGGCGCCGCAATCGGGTTCTAGGACTTTTTTTTTTAATTTTACAATTTTTTTAAATTTATCGCATAAATAAATAATTTATATAATTAAATAAATAAAAAAATAGTTTAAAAAAAGTTAACTTTCTCAACATCAATGATTAACCGATCTGCAACACTTCTCATTAGTCTTCAATAATATTAAATACTAGCAAATGTACCCCGCCTTGCACGGGTTAGAGATTTATGATTCAGGAAATGTAGAAATGACAACCGACAAATATCGTGAGATAAGATCAAATTTCACTCATTTTTTATTTTGCTATAGGCAACAGCAAATCGAAAAATGACGAAACAAAAACATTGAAATATAAAACTAAATGTCAAATGTTATTTAGTATAGTTTATAGAAAATTTGAATATCAAAAAAACGTTTACTGCACGATAATAGCAGACAGGACAACGTCTAGCGGGCACATTTAGCGATTCATTTTTATTTATATAGAAATAAAATACGAAAAATAAAATACTGAACACCATAATAGAGTGCAAGCCAACGTTTGGACAGGACGTCTGTCGGGCCCGCTAGTATAAAATAAACCTAGCCTATATTTCAGGTTAAAGTGGACAAATCCTACTTGGAGACTTTGTACACCTGCCTTAGATCAGTCTGCACGGTAGCTCTCCACATCCACATGAATAGACTTGGTGGTTTGGGGATAAAAGTGGAAGTCGGCTTTATAAGGCGAATTTATAAAGGTCGCAAGATGTATGTGTGGGGGATAACTGAGTGCTTTTCCGGACGCCTAAGATTGACCGCATGTAAATGCGACAATATCGGGGACCTTAAACTTAAAGTGTTAGAATCAATTGCATGTTGTGTGCATCCCGACAGCATCATACACATTGACCCTAACATAGCCAGTGCGAGATTGAACCAAAAAAGTGTTTAAGAATGCAGTTTGTACGAACCGGCGAAGCTTGTAGAAACTGACTCATTTGATAGAGTCGGCTGTACCTTTGACGTTATCGAATCGTATGAATCTGCCTCTCCATATAATTCAACAGTTTTTGGACCAATTTGCGTGGCGCCACTTCTATGGTACAGTCTTTGCCGATGGAAATGATACTCATTAATATACAAAAACCCCCATAAGTCCGCAACCCAAATGGCAACGGGCTCTATTTTTATTCCGCTTTCTGTCACTTTATAATACGTCAAATTTAAGGTTAGTCTTCTGTTTACAAAATTGGAAATGATGTATTTCGCGTTTTCTTTATGAGATTCTCTCCAGGTGTCTGGACTTCTCTGCATCACATGCGGTGTTAAAATGTGGCGAACTGTCAAATTTAAAAACACAATCAGATCCTCACATTGAAGTTCTGCCTTTCTTCGATATAAACAGGAAACAGGCATGAAAATGGTGATTGTAAAACAGCAGATTTTATTTTAGTTATGGGTTTTAGAGGTCCATTGATACCGATTCGTTCAACGGCAACGTATGAGCTATATTCCGTAAATTGGGTGCAGTGTCCGTAAAGATCGCAAAGGTGGTAATGCCTCGGAGTGAGAATGAAGTTTGGAACACGTGGATTTTTTTTAAATAGCAGGGCTCAAATCTTATATTTTTGAAGATAACTTTTTTACTGAAATAAATATATAGTGAGGAAATTAAGTAAGGAATAAATTCAATTACTCCATTAGTATTGGCACTAGAAATAAAACGTAAAAAGCATGTGGTAGGATTAATTAAAACGCATATGAGGAACGTATACTAATTTTTTTCATTTGTTTTTCAAAATGTTTTTAATAGCAACCTATATTTATTTCAACGGTATAAAATACTTAATAGGTTACATAAGAAAAAAACAATGAAAAACGGTTCTAAAGTTTAAATTAGTAAGATTTCAAAAAATTAACAGAGCAGTCTATTTTATCGGAAATTAATTAAACAATGTTGAAAAAGTAATCAATGAGTAAAAATAAGAAAAACAACCCTAAATTTCAAAGTAGGCTTAACAAATTAACAAAAAAAAACGATGTAACCATTATAAAAAGATATTACACCAAATGTTCAAACTGATGACTCTGCATCATCCGACAAAATCCAAGACGATCATAAAAAGCAGCCAATTTGTTTTGAATGATTTGAGGAGTTATTAAACTGCACTCATGTCTAATTCTTGCTTTAAGATCATCCAAATTGTTGGGTCGGTTTTGATACACCTTGCTTTTTAAATACTCCCATATTTATTTATGTATGTAAAAGTGCGCCGTGTACTCTTTGAGCAACTGTAAGCGTATTCAGCGTAATAATTCTAATGTGTTCTTAAAGTCAAAGGCGAAACAGTACGATAATGTAAAAGCGAATCAGAATTAAATGACGAAACGCCAAACGAATCCAGGTATATTTTGTTCCAAAAACGATTTCTGCCTTGGATTTTCCCATCCTGCCATAAAAACGGCGTAAAAGTGTAGAAACGGGATATATATTAGGTTGCAGAAATTTAAGACTTAGTTCTCTGTGAACAACCGACTTGATAATTTGTATTTTTTTGGCTGTGGCTTTCATTTTTGCTAACATTATGGGAAGACATTTACATCAAAAAGATTCTACAGTGGGAACGTATTATGATTTTAGCAGCGCACAAGGGGAATGTCACAAAAAATTGGAGGTTCATTGGGGTCAATTGTTGAATTAGCTCCTCGGAGCGTTCACTACACCCCCCCCTAATGGCAACACGGTCCAAAATCCCGAAGAAGATCGTTATAATTATATATACTAATAATTGTATACAGGGTGTTTTTTTAAGGCGGCCATTAGAAAATTTTTAACTTCCTATAGTGCTATAAATTTGAAATTTGGCATACAGTCAAAATTGACCATTCTGAATCGAAATAAATTATTTTCAATATGGCGGCACTTCCGCTTATACCGAAAGTGGACGCCATCTTTGTTATTTTAAATGGAACACCATAGTTTTAATTTAATTTTCGAATACCCTCTTTCTTTTTAAGTATCTTATACCTATATTGTACTTATCTATCAAAGTTTTGGAGATATGCGCACTTTTTTACAAAATTTTGCAATTTCAGTGTTCTATTCAAAAAATGATTTTGCAGTAACCATTGGGAAAATGTACAAACTGTTTATTCCAGTTGATAGAGGAAAGATAGCAAAATTGTAGGCAGGCCTCAAAAGTAACTGTATCACATTCTAAGTACTTACAATAATTTAATGAAAAAGCCCAAAACAAAACGTCAATATTTCATTTTTTTTAAATGGCACCTACTAAATTTTATATCGCCAGTCGATAGAAAATGAAATTTAAGTCAATATTGTATTAGCATGTCCTATACCTATCTCAATTACTTTAGGAGTTATTATGATTTATTTATAAAATGAGTCTAATTCTGTAATCATGAGGGTGTTTAGTAGGCTGTGAACAATGTATATGACTGTCAACGTCGCCGTTTAAGTTGTAATAAATTGATTTAATGTAATAAATTGATTTAAGCGTAAGCATTTTCTTTTAATATTATTGAGTTTGGAATTTTTGGTATTGTCGTTTTATATTTTATTGTTTTTTTATTTACAGTTCTGTTGTAAAGTTATGCCCAAAACAGCACAAAAATAACCAATTTGCATAACTTCACTAAGTCTGGAAAGACAGAAAGACAGATTTAATCCCAAATTTTTAGCGGCAGCTCGTCGTTATGCACGGGGAAATGCGGCAAAATATCCCAAAACGTTGATTTGGTTTTCTTTACTTCTAGGAACAACTTTAACTCTTTCTCTGGTGATATGTATTATTCCTGAATGGATAAACTGATTCTGAAGACGGGAAAATTTTTGTTTATTCATTGGGGCTAGGTGCGAATACTAACATGTGCTTTGAACGATTTTATCACAACTTTCGTGAATAATAAACAAATCTAAAATCAATACATTTGGGTAATTATCCATTGCACTCAATTATTAAAACAGATTTACAAGACAACTGCAATTTTTGCAGTGATATCAATTGTTTTACGTTCACAGCCTACTAAACACCCTCATGAATTAGACTCATTTTCTAAATAAATCATAATAACTCCTAAAGCAATTGATATAATATTTAGTAGGTGTCTTTAAAAAAAATGAAATATTGACGTTTTGTTTCGTGAGTTTTTATTAAATCATTGTAAGTACTTAGAATGTGATATAGTTATTGTTGAGGCCAGCCGACAATTCTGCAATCTTTCGGCAATCGACTGCAAAAAACAGTTTGTACCTTTTCCCAATGGTTCCTGCGAAAAAAATTTTTGAATAGACCACCGAAAATGCAAGATTTTGTAGAAAAGTGGGCATATCTCCAAAACTTTTACACATAGATACATAGAACAGTGTATGATACTCAAAATGAAAGGAGGCATGCGAAAATTAAATAAAAACTAGGGTGTTCCATTTAAAATAACAAAGATGGCGTCCACTTCCGGTATAAGCGGAAGTGCCGCCATATTGAAAATAATTTACTTCGATTCGAAATGGTCATTTTCGGCTGTGTTCCAAATTTCAAGTTTATAGCACTGTAGGAAGTTAAAAAGTTTCTAATGGCCGCCTTAAAAAAAACACCCTGTATATTGTAATAATAACTTTAGGCAATAATTTTTTTAAAAAGAATGAGAAATTATCGAGCGAAATCTTTTTGATGTAGGCTGAGATAGGTGAATATTTATTTTTCAGTTAGATGCTGTGAAAGTGCGAATTTGGTGTTCATATAATAATTATATTGTCTTATTTAATCTTTATAGCAGGAAATTCGATGTAGTCCTATGTGTAACTTATGTAATTAATTTACAGAATTAAACAGTCATTTTAATGGCAGTTTATTATTTACTCGATAGTGTTTCTCCATTTTGGCGTAGAGTTGATGAAATGCGATAAATGTCCCAACCAAAGATCGGAAAATCCATCCACGCATACCTGGATATGCAAATTTCATATTTGCTTTACCTGAAATTTAAAGGTTGAAACATATCTAACCTGACAACGAAATAAAATATGAAAAACTTTCAATTAACTGCGGTCTTTACTACAACAGAAAATATGCTGACAGTTGCTAAAATAGCGCCGTGTAATTGAGTACTTATTATAAATTTCAAATTTATATCGCTTTACATTAACAATGTAATTAATTTACAGAATTAAATACTCATTTTAAGGTGGTTTATTATTTAATGTGTATCGGAGAAGTCCGTTCAAAACCTTGCAAGAGGTAATGAGAGACGTAAGGACAGCATTTTGAAGACTAACAAAATTACTTTTTGGCATATTATTACTGAATTCGATTTTTTTAATTTTATTTTTGATAACAACAAAGATATGCTTGTGCTATATTGATTATTTCAGTAAAAAAGATCGCCACATTTTAACACCGAATGTGATACAGAGAAGTCCAAATCGACACCTGGAGAGAATCTCATAAAGAAAACGCGAAATACATCATTTCCAGTTTTGTAAACAGAAGACTAACCTTAAATTTGACGTATTATAAAGTGACAGAAAGCGGAATAAAAATAGAGCCCGTTGCCATTTGGGTTGCGGACTTATGGGGGTTTTTGTATATTAATGAGTCTCATTTCCATCGCCAAAGACTGTACCACTGCACGCACCTGTTTCCAAAATTTGCTGACACATATTTCGGAGCAGACTCAGTTTCATAGCCCGATGAGTCGGTTGAAGAGCGTCGCTGAAAACCCGTTCAGGAATTGGTCACCGGTGCTTAATCAGACGTTCGAAAACTTCTACGGTATTATGCCGTCTCAAGCCAAAAGAAGCAGAATAATTACCAATACTGGATGTTTCGAGTGCCATGTAACGTTCGCCACAAATATTTCATTCTTGGACCATCTCTTCAAGCACGCACATGATGCTTCGGAGGACACGATTTTTTGCAAATACTGCCTTGCGATCATGCCGAACAGTGAATACTTGGCCCAGCATTTGATGACCACGCATCTCGAGGCGACCAGTGTCGCCAACGTGTGTTTGATTTGCGAGACGCCGTTCTCGAATACGCCCGACCTGGCCCAGCACATGTTCCAGGAGCACAATTTGTCCTTTTTCTCTTTTCTATGAATTTGTCTGAGCTGCCCTATTCGTGTGAAACGTGCGGCTTCCGGTGCTCGAACCACAAACTCGTTGTTGATCATTTCTATCAAGAACACGATTACGGAACGACTGTTCTGTGTCCGTTATGTCTCGAGACGGCGGTAATCTTCTCGGGAGGAATGAGTATGTCGCAGAACATTGACGCCTTCGTTCAGCACTTGCGACAACACAAGGAAAGAGAATCGGTGAAGTGCAACAAATGCGTTTTGCGGTTCCCATACGACGGGATTTCGGACACCCACGTTCAAATGCACGCTTCGCAATGGGGAAAAGCCCTATTGATGCAGGGCGCCTCCAGAAGCGAGAAGCTTGCACCCACAACTGGTTTATGCGGTCTTGATATATCCAGCTGTGCCGATTCCCTACAAACACATGACGCCGCTGGTCAGCCTTCAGTTCAACTTCCAGTCACGATTTTCTGCGTTTGCGGATACAGCAACATTTGCGGTTTGTATCTCACTTTCAGCCTCCTTTCGTCCTCAATGCAGATTATACAGGTGAATAATTTTACAAACACGTGGGGTTTTGCATCAAGAAAAAAGAGTACTTGAGTTGTGCGCGGAACCCAGAAGTTAGTAATCAAACGGAAACAACACCAGATGCAGATAATTCCATAATCGACTTTACTTTAATGGAGGACAATGAAGCTGCCGAAATGTTCGATGGTTTGAGTTCGATGCAGCAACCAAAGCGGCCGAAAGCTGGAAGACCGAATGTAGTGAAACCCAGACGAAGACGAAGGGTGAATCGCTCGCTGGCCACTGCTTCACAGAAAAAAAGTCAACGATTATAAAACGATGTCGACCTGAAGACAAGGAGGTAGGAGATGCTGAAGCCACAGTACAGAAGGAATCAGTAGGTTCACTCTCCGATTTTTGTGTTCCAAGGCCAGTTCGACTCCAGGCCACATGCGCTGTAGATTTTGGCTCATAACCGCATATAACCTCAAATCGTATTTGATCACATTGTGTTATTTACTCTTGCTATTTGGGTTTTTCGGTATTATTGTTGCAAAATGCATATTTGTTGTGTTTCGGGGTGCTTGAACAATAACTTAAGATATGCACCACAATACAGTTTTTTTCGATTTCTACTCGATATTAGTCGGTAAGTAATGGGTTGTTTATAGCATCGTTTTGGGTTGGATTAGCAGTAAATTACGTTGGTATAATAGCAGTGGATATTTGGCAGGTGTAAGATGTGGCAGAGCTTACCTCAATTACGTCGAAGCAAAGATTTAACTGCAGCAGAGTGTTACAAGCGACTACGTGTTTGCAGCCAACATTTTTCTGCAGAACAATTTTCAAGCATGGGTAGACACCGACTTAAGAAGTACGCTATTGAATGAATATATATCTAATTTAGAATATATCTTTTCAATACAATTCTCCGTCTTAGCACTTTATAAACATGTTGGTCACAGGCTCATGCAACAATTTTTAAAAGTTACTTTCCATCTACCTTGCGCGGATTTCCCTACTGGGTATTTATTAAAATTATTTACACGGGTTAGGATATTTTATACATTAAAATTTATGAACCGTGAATTTAAAGAAAATGCTTCGAATTGAAAAGAAATACCCAAATTGCGAATTCTACAACATTTGTGAATATAAACAATTCCCCTTTTAGCTGAACACAAGAGGAAGTGCCGTTTAGGTGAGTTTGATAAATCTGCTGTTGGTGAATACGCATGGTCTGCGGGAGACCATAAAATACAATTTGATAACACCAAACTTCTGTTGATGAAGTCCACCGCAGCTGTGGATAAAAGGTCTGGAATTTCATTGGGGTCACTTGTTGAATTAGCTCCTCGGAGCATTCACTACACCCCCGCTAATGAAACTTCAAATGGAACACGGTCCAAAATCGTTATAATTTGTGAATATTATAGTGAATATATTTTTTAACATACATTTTGTATTTTTAATAAAATATAACATTTGATGCAATGTTTATTTCTTCGGTGACCCTTCCGCGCCTACGCCTATGAGTTTTAGGACGCTACTGGCGACGCCAGGCCACATGCGCGAAACCGATTTGGAACACCGACATCAAAGGTGCCGACGCGGAGTGAACCTACTGATTCCTTCTGTACTGTGCCGAAGCTTCTACCACTTTTAACACAGACAATTTCCAGAATTCCTGAGGAATATTACCTGACACCCTAATACCGTCCTCCTAAACAATCAGTATTTCTTTCAGTTAAGTCTTATAATAGTAAGTTTGTTAAGTTTTAAATCGATCAAAGTTTAGCTACAATTATCTTACTCTTTTGATGAAACGTGTTTGTTATTTTTTGTATTATATAGTAATGCATGTTGATTTATAATGTTTCATACAAATATTTTTTGTTAAATAAATTATAACTTATTAAGTTTATTATTTCCATCTGCGCCTCGTTTTACGTTTTTCTGCATTATTTAAATAATATCCTATCATAAATGCCATAGAACAATTTTGCAGTTGCTCACTGTTGCTGTCAAATATCAGATATGTCAATGTGAAAGGTCTACACTGTAAAAATAATATTAGGTTATCCCATAAATAATGCGTTTTGCTTCAATTGCTCGAACTCAACGCTGGTGGATCAAAATCCCATTGTAACTGCTCAAGAACTAGTCGAGATACTTGGATTTGGTCATTCTACAATTCATCGACATCTGCATACCATCAATAAAGTCAGCAAATTAGGTCAACGGGTTCCTCACAAAAACTGTCCAAATCTAACAGCGCTCAGAGAGTGAATGTGTGCTCTTCTTCGCTGTCATGTCTCAGGAATGAATATTTGTAGGATCTAATAGTGACTGATGTGTTCTTAGCTGTTTGTTGGGTATGAGAGGTTTTGTCCACTTTTAACTTTTATACCCAAACTAAACGCTAACAAAGAAGATATACTGCGAGGAGCGTGAGCGCTAGAAGAAAACCACGAAAGTACTCATATCATTACGTGTTACTACTTCCTAATTTAATTTAACTTTCCGAAGCCTAGCAGCCAAGATTATAATAATATATTTTTAAATTCATGTCATTCGTGAAAGTTTTATTTGTCTTATAAGAACAATACAAATGAATGTGCCAGAAAAAATTGTTAATATTACCAGTGGTGCTGCTAAAACGAAAAAACGGAAACAACAACAAGAAAATCTGGAAAAAAACGAATTTAAAAGTTATAGGCTTAATTTTTTTAAAATAATACCTTTGTTAAACTTGAAGAGGAAGTCCCACAAGAAACACAACATTTTGTGGGTGAATATAGTAATACTGAAAAGCATCTGGCAAGTGAAACGTCATTGTAATAATTTTTTATGTCAAACCATAATTAATTATATTAGATACCACAATCGAGGCAAAAACTTCGACTTGTAAATCTAAAGATGTCGCCTCAGTTAAACAAAAAACTTTAATGTCTGAGTCGCTAGAATCTGTATACGAAGAACATGAAAATGAACATGTTGAACGTATTTTTCTAAAAAAACCCACGCATTTTGCAAACTTTGAAAATTTAGATTTATGTAACTAATTAAATACATTATTGTATTGTATTGTAAATTATGTTTCCCTTAGACAGTAATTACAAACACTTTTCGGAATATTATTACTACAAAAAATGGTTGACAGTTGCAATTGAATTGGCGACAATATTCGTCTCAAAGAAATCCATTTTTTGTCAGCCCTGTTGAATTTTCTGCCAGAAACGATCCAACTGGACGAATGGCGGCATATCAGTGGCGATAGTGACGTAAAAAATTAAAATCCATTTAACTTCAGAATACATTCAGCGCTGCGGCGAATTAAGATTATTCTTTAATGAAAACAGATTTCGAAATGTGATTTTCGACTAAAGGTACATACAATACATTTAAGAGAACATTGTGAAAATATCTGCTTATATACAGTTGTCCATATACTGAGTGGACCATTAAAGGTTTTTTATGGAACACTCAGTATATAGTATATTACGCTATTTTCGAATTCCTTGTTTTTATAACCCATTATGGACCTAATTTCAGTTGTATTTCTAATTGTTATTCTAGTTGCATTTGTTATTATTTGAAATTAATCACAGAAATAAATTGAGAATGAATCAGAATTGTGGAAACATGTTCTTGAGAAATTGATAAATGTAACACTAATGCTTGCTACGAGTTCCCTGGCTTTTCGAGGCCATAGGAAAAATTTTGGAGAAGTATATTGTAGCAATTTTTGATCAACGGTAAAACTCCTCAGCCTATACGATCCTGTATTATAAAAACTATTAAACTTGCCAGATACAAATAAATATGAGTCCCTCTATACAAAAGGAAATTGTATAAAATAATACTACTGTTCACTTTAAAGATATATCGTGATGTATTATTTGAGGATCATAGGCTTTCAAATTTAGATTGTCTTTTTTTAAATTAATATTTACAATAGATTTTCTGACGTATTAATGCAGCTAAATTTTAATTTTCATTTAGCTTTTGAAATTGAAAATATTTTTGGTTTTATTTACCTTCAAAGTGGATTAACGGAGGAGGAAATTTATGAAAAAGCTGCAAAATTACAAGAATTTTATACAGCAATCTGTTTGTTTCTTTTCCAATTGAAGTATGTAAATACACTCATAAAGAATGGTTATCTACTTGATGAAATAAAAAAATGGGCAGTATAAATGAGCTCACAAAAAATTTAATTACATTTACTACAACTTTTTACAGCTTCTCTGTACCTATTACGGCCCTTTTGCTATATTTAACCTTACCGGTTACGGTTGCCAGTGCCAAAACATCTTTCAATAAATTAGTTTCTTAAATCTTATGAGCAATTCTATCTATTACATAACTTATCAAAATTATCGGAGGCAGCAGCTGTCAATGTAATAAATATAGAAGATTTAATAAAAGCATTGTTTAAGTATATTGCATGGTCCAACTAGTATATACTTAAACAATGATAAAAGCATTTGCCTCCAGAAAAGCAAGACGATAGGCATTTTATGAATAAATTATAAAGTGAAAACAAAATATGTATTGTTTTATATTTTATAAGTTGTCGATATATTTTAAATTAATAGATATAATTGTTGTTTCTCATTTTTTATTTGAACAGGACTAGGTAAATATTTAGAAATGTATAATACTGGAGGCGTTTAATTTTTAAACGTTGGGCACAGCTAATAATACGTACCTTGAATAATTTATAATAGATTCTTAATTTGAAGCCACTATTTGTACACACTTACTTGTGTATTAAATATAAAATATAACGTTGAGAATTGATAGATAGAGGGCCCAATAGGCATTTGGCGTTTAAGAATGTTTAAGAACTATTAAAATAACCATTAAGAAAATTGCATAAATATTTAAAAACTGAAAACAAGAAATTACCGTTTGTGGTAAATACTTTTTACTGGCGAGTTAAACGCGCGGCAATGCAAACCTCATGAACTTATTGTTGGACGAAAATCACGTAATTCACTGATCTTAATTGTCATTTGTAAAATACTTTCTCTCCTCGATTAGGTAAGTGTTACAAAGAGATTCATTCAAACTCCCAGCAAGTTTTCGACAAGACACAATGCTGTAAATATTTTTGTCACCTAAATCTGGCGTGAAATTCCACTTTCATTAACAGTTTTCAAACAATTCCCGCTGCCGAAGAGAGTTATTTGAATAGTGAAAGGCACGTAATAAAACTGTCTTCAGAACTTTAATGTACAACCACCACAAAGATTTATTTACATAATAAATTAGCTCCTCACTTAGATTTTTCAGTGTCGTTGCTTTTCTCACACCTCGAATTAGTGATTTCAATCGAAGGTACCGCTTTCCGCTTGATTTCTTGGGCGATTACCATCTCGTCCGCTTGCTCCGAAAATTCTTTCCACGCAAACTCCACGTGTCTTTTCTCTGTAAATCTGCTACAGATTGCAAACCGTATGACGTGGTAGTCTTTGAAATGGCCCGCCATTACATATATAATCCGTCTTTGTTGTATTTTGTCCAAGAGCTTTACAGTAAGCGCATCGTCGCCCTTAACTTTGAAACATACAAGTCCCATGCTGGACGAGCACACTTCGAACCTGCTGTCGCTTCGCACCAAATCCTCGAAGTATTTGGCCAGGGCGATTTGTGCACGAACGTGCTTTTGTATGCCTTGGACTCCGTAAATCCTCAACACGAACCACAATTTGAGCGCTCTGAATCTGCGCCCGAGAGAAATCTGCCAGTGGCGATACTCCGGCGCTAATCCCTTGTGCTGATCTTGCAAGTAAATCCGTTCGACGTTGAAGGCCTCCACCAGGTGTTTGGCATCTTTCACCCACATCGCCGAGCAATCAAAGTTCACCAACATCCATTTGTGGGGGTTGAAGTTGAACGAGTCGGCATATTCAATCCCTTTCATCAAATACCTATACTCGGGGCAGACAAAAGCGGTTCCGGCATAAGCCGCGTCTATGTGAAGCCAAACGTTTTCTTGTTGACATATCGGCCCCAACTCTTCCACCTTGTCGAAGGCACAAGTTTGTGTAGTTCCTAAATTAGCAACCACGTAGCACGGAATCAACCCTTGCTTCTTGTCCCTCCGAATGGCTTCCTCCAACACCTCTCCTCTCAACTGTCCCTCATCATCTGCGGGCAACAGCCGCATGGACATAGAGCCCAAAAGTCCGGCTTTTTCTACGGACGAATTACTCTGGTTGGACGAGTACGCCACCAATTTTCCTTTGATGTCTTCGTCTGGTAGTTCCGGGTGCAATTCTTTTATGTCGCGCACTGATTTTTCTTTGGCGGCTAAAAGAGCGACGAACGTGGCCTCGCTTGCGGAACCCTGTAAATTCCATGGTTAACGGAAGAAGATTATGGCGGGAATTACCTGTATGACACCGCCTCCTGGACCTTCCGAGCTGTTAAGGAAGTGTTCAGGCAAGTCCAGGAGCTTTCCGAGCCAGTTCATCATTGCAACTTCCAGCTCCGTATAAGCAGGGCTTGAAATCTTCCCGAAAAAGCAATAAAAAATTATTGATTAAACTAAATTTTATTTAAAATTATTGTAGGCTTTAGTGATTCCGCGATTTTAAATTCTTGAGAACATATCACTTTTTTTATGTGATAAATTAGTCAAAAAAAAAGAAAAGAGCGTAGGGCCAGCTACCGTACCTTCAAAAAATAGTATGCAATCAAATCCTGCTTTGACATATCAAAAAATTCGACTCATTGCGGTTAAAAAACTCATAATAGGGAAAGGTAACCGAATTTGGACCAATTTTATATATTTCAGTATATAGAGATACGTAGGAAGTATTAATAAAAACTAAGTAGTAGATAAGAAACTTACTAAGTGTACCTTCAAAATAATACCATCTATTAAATTTAAAAAAACATTTATAACAGTGAAAAATGAGTTCAAAAAAATCTTGTTATCGTTCCAAATTTCCTTATTTTGGAACTGGTTTCCTAAATTGAACCGCTAGTTTTCTAAATTGGAACATTAGCTTTCTTAACGACAATTGCAACAAAAGAACCTTTTAATTTTAGCACTAACTCCAGGACACCGAGTATGTATCCAAGTGCGGCATTTCATGCATTGTATCATTTATTCTTCCTTGGTTTATTCGCACAATACACAAAACCATGATCCACCAGTTTCATTTTTATGTTGCTGCATTTTGTTAAAATTTGGTAAACTTATTTTTTTGTAATTTTGTCTTAACTGCGATTTATAAGGTCTGCTGGTTATTTCCACTGCTTTTTGGGCTATTGGCGCCCTGCGAGGAGACAAAGGGCCATCTGCATGTAGATTAACATTCTCTCTATTAAAGCCTCTGGCTCTCCTTAATTCTTAAACCAAAAAAGCATTCTTCAAGCTCAAGGATGTGCTCAGAAATAATTATTTACATATATGTAGAAAATATGAGCGGTCTATCCAATACTTTATTGCGAACGGAGTTCTTTTAATCAGCATGTTTCTTGATAGTTGCTTTAGGAACTCCATATATACGGCTGCATTCATTCAAACCGTAATCACCATTTTTGTATGCGGCAATAGCTAACAATAAATCATTTTCTGACCATAGTCCATAGTGTACTCTTTTTGACACTGTAACCCTAAAAATATTTGTTAAATTTTGATTTGCTTATAAAAGAAATGTCATTGCCGAAATTGGACCGGTCCAATTTAGACATAAATTTTCGGTACATCTTGGGCAACTTGACTATTTTATGTTTGATATTGTACAGAAACCTAAATCTAACATAACTTCTCAAAATTGTAACGGCAAATTATAGATAAATAACTAAGCTTTCTGATGATATAATAAGATTTGTAATTACCTATTTACGTTTAGAAGAATTAACATCGAGTCGTTTCTTCACAAACACGATTGCATTAACCTCGTCTATATCTACTTATAACAAATTGCCTATCCAAAGTCGCACAGACTTCAGCAGTGTTGGAATATCATAGTGGTCCAAATTAGGCTACCTTCCCCTATATAAATATACTCTTTTGCTGGTAAATATGGATTTAGCTCGTGTTATCAAAAATTTGATTGTAATGTATTTACAATTTTTTATTACATTTAAATTACATTATACAGGGGCTTTCAGAACTCATGCCCCAGAGAAAAATGGCACCTGAAGACGACAATAAGTTGTCAAAAAATATAAGAGAAGAATTTACTACTGATAGATAACTGAGTAATAAGACTTGTAATTCTACCAATCCCAGAAGGGCACCTCGAGGTGTAATGTTATTTCTACCAAATAAAGCCAGTTATTAGGTTGCAAAAATAATAGCATCAGCTACAAAAAATGTTTGGGTTGCTGTAATTTTGACACTATTAAATTTCACTTTTCAATGTCAACATATTTAGTTTAATCATCGGCTGAATACATGATTGTAACCAAATAAATATTATTATCTTTTTTATTACAAATTTAATTTGACACTGACATCTTTCAAAAACCCCAGTTGCCCACATATTTTGCCGGTGTTTTTTTAAATCCTAGTAACGTACAATTACGGCAAACACAACTTGAAGGTGTAGATTTCTGATTAGTCAACTTTAAGTTGTTTTATCTCGAATATCTTTTAAGCAAGATTTTGTTTCTTCATCCGAAAGCGGTTTCCTGTTTCCTCATTTTCTCTGGGACGCAAGCTCTGAAAGATACTGTGTTTTTGATTTTTATACAAATTTTCAACAAATAGACCGGGACAACATATTCCCATGTTCAATTTAAAAAAGCACAGGTCAATGCGTTGCGAAATTTTTGTTATCGTATAATTGCATTGTTTTTTTTATTTTTTCTTCAGTTGAATTATACATTCTTTTAATTTATTGTATCACAATAATAATTTAAACTGCACAATTTGTTTTATTGTCACGTTAGGTTTTAGGCTATTTGCTAAAGTAATATAAATCTACGACCATATTTCCGTAATCATAACAAATAAGTAAACATAACTCAGATAAAAATGTAGCAAATTCAGCAAAGAATGTAACGGCGTCAAAAAAACTGTTCCATTTAAAATGAGTTGAAGGCCAATTTCGGTATAATCGAAAGTGCCATTTTGATCAAAATATTTTAGAATGATACATGGCGTGGAACAATGACCGTGTGCCAAATTTAAAATTACCAATTACTTTAGAATCCGAGAAATCTCTAATGGACCTATTAAAAAATTACTGTATACTTCCAGGTCCAGCTACGAAAAATAACTTTGAATGTAGGAACATGTAATTTACAATGTATTAATACAAAAATAAATGAAGTATGTAAACAAATGGAGAAATATAACATTAATATTGGTACCTTAACTAAAAAGAAGAAGGGGACAGGAAATAGGAAACACGGAATATATCTGTTTTTCTACATTGTTCCCAAAGAAAAAAGAGCGAAAGCCGGAGTAGGAATTTTTATCAATCAGAAATACAAAAATAACATAGAGTTTGGAAGAAATAAATAAGAGAATAAAAATGGAACTGAAAATTTGGGGTCTAGTAATGGTATACTGACGACTCCATAGACAGTAAAAGGGGAACACGAGAATAGTCTAAAAGTATGATCGGCCAAAATAAAGAACTAATATTACTAGGCGACTTTAATGCTCGTGTTGGCCACAAAACAAGACAATCTGTGAAAGAGGAGAGAATAGAACTATGCAGTGCATTTCATGTGTCATGAATATATATTTTCAGCACAAGAATATTTATAAGTAATTACACGTGGCTTCAATCCACGCTGAATTTGCAGACAAATATCGATTAACATATCCAAAGACGAAATTATACGATACAGACGACAGATATAAAAGCATTCAGGGGCGGATACATATTACTATGGGCAACAATAAAGTTTAAAGACAAAAAGACACGTATAAGTTAGAAAACTAAAAATAACTATAAAAATGTAAAATATGGACTTGACCTAGTAAATGATCATTCAGTACATTTTTTGTAAAGTAAGATGAGCCAATAAACTGCAGAAAAATGTGTTGCAAGAAAGTTCTGAAGAAGAATATCACCGAATAAAAAACAAAATGAGCGTAGCCGCATTTGAAGAACTAGGGAACATGGAGAAACAAAATCACAGGCCCCACTAGACCAGAAAGAACACTAGAAGAAGAGAAGAAAATAGCATATCACAATATCACAAATGGTTGGAAAAAAACAATCACGAGGATAGGAAATAATATTTTAGAAGAAGAGTAGAAGTAAAAAACAAGTGGCGAAAGCAAGAATGGGACAAAAGATGTGAAGAAATTGATAAGTATATCGGAGGAACAAAAAGTCAAGGAAGCCTAGAAAATAGTAAATCATATTAGAACAAATAATAGAGACACTGCAAAAATTGACATGATCAAATCCTCATCAAATCACAATAGTGGAAAGAGTATTACGAAAAAATGCTGCCTTATCCTGGCTCAATCTGGACCACAGCCAAAAATATCAAATATTCAGTAAAATATGAATTTTAGCTATGGGACAACCTGAATAAAAAACATAACCAGACTCTAGACGCATCCGATAGTACACAAAGTTATAGGGGGTGTCATTTAAAAAACTAAACTTAAACTTTTCAAAAATAGTATAATGTGACACAATTACTGCAGATCCTGTTCAGTAAAAATGAGATTTCCCATATTGGGCGTAAAGATCAATCCTTTCTGCATATTGCTACCAACTTTAAGTCTTCTAGCTGCTAAACCGGCTTCTCAGTTAATTTTAAGTCATTTGCAGAGAAATGACAAAAAATGTGGAAAAAAAATGTAATTTGATAACGGTGGTCCAAAATGTAAAATACCTTATAACACCATTAATCTATGTCAAAACAGTAACAGTGAAATAAAATATATGTGGTTCTATTTGAAAATATAAAGTTGTGTAGCATTCGTGAGTTATTATATTAATTCATTATTAATTTTTAATTATTATATTACAATATTTTTGGGTTGTGCAGCCGGTAAACGGTGTACACATTTTTAATTTTTTTTTTTGTATTTGTATTTGTAAGTTTAGAAGTAATAATAATAATAAGTAACCGATCCCGCACTAATGACTCACCCGTATAAAAAAATAATAGGTACGTCGAAAAAATGTGTATTAAATAATTATTACTGCTGAGACGTGAGGAAATTTGCGTAAAGGGTTCTACGCTCGCTTACCCAACTAAGACCAAGACAGCCGAGTCCGGCGCTGAGCAGCTCTCCAACGATGGCGGGAAAAGAGTTTCCCGTCGGAAAATAGGCGTGAAAATGCGGCGACATCCAGTGAGTGATTCCGGGCATGATGACTCTGTCGACATCCCTCAGGACGTCCTGCCACGGCTCGCCTTCAAGCGGCGGCTCTTCGGGGATGAGGCCGTGCATATATCCGGGCTCCACTTGCGCCAGCACCGGCCTTCGTCATCACTTCAGTAAACAAATGAGCTTTCGTGTGTCCCGGACTCACCGATCCTCGACGCCGTCGATGTAATCGCCCAAGAAGTCCACGGCGGCTTTGGCAAACTCCCTGAACTGCTGCGAGTCCATCTTTCACACTTACTTTCACGCAAGCCACTGGCGAAGTCGTCGAAAGGAAGCGCTTTTTATATGGATGGAGAGCCGCGATGCGTTTGACGATTTTTCAAGGTGCCGAAGCGAAATAATATTGGAACTGACCTCGGACGAAATTTAATCGGAAGAGAAATTTTTTATCAGCTGCGTTTACCGTAATTTTTGTAAGAAATAAAATAAACGGTTTTCGCTTCAGCGGTCGGCGACTAATGCCGGATTCGAACGGGAGGTTGTTGTCTAAAGTCTCTTGGGGGTCCTTGATGGGGTGTCCTTCTTGTTGTGCCTTTCATTAAGAAAAATGCAACACTTTGGCGACTGCGCTGACACAACCGGAACAAATGCGTTCTCTAAAAAAACTCTTAAGAGTTGTTGGCCACTGCTCATTCACCTGATTTGGCTAAAAAATGTAAAGGGGGTACAAAACAAAGAGATCCGCTGTAGGCGTTTGTTTTATTTCTACATTGATTGACACTTCATGACTTTTGTCAATCAAAAAATTGCTCAAACGACATCTCAACCGACGGCTGGAGATGGAATTTGTTTAGAAAAGCATTAAACGTAAATTACATGTCGTGCCCGAAACAGTTGTCAATAAAGGATTTAATCTGAAAATTATCCATCACGAGGCCACACATTTTCAACACTTAAACGAATTCCAAAGTGGCCTACTCTAAATTTTTTTTGTTGTGTGTTTTAACAATTTTCTTATTTCATATCGCACGAGAATTGCATTCGGAAACACGCAAATAGTGACAGTTTCGTTACTACAGTTTCTTAACATTTAATGACGCATTAAATATTTTTTAAATTTTTTAAGTTATTTATTTGTTGTTGTAATCGCAGTTTCGACTTTTTGATACAGTAAGTCAGAAGTCAAAAGTCGGAAACTGACCTTAAAAGTTAATTTTTGCCCATTAAATTTGATAACTATTGCAATTATGCAAATGTTAAATGAAAAAGAATAATCTATTAATAGGGCAATTATCCAATACGTATAATTTGCGATTTTGTCGAACTGTTTTTGGAGCTCTGTAGAATGCAGTCAAACTTAAAAATTGCGTCTACTTAAAATTAGAGTTAACGTACAAATTTCAAGCTAGAAGAGAACTCACAATGCATCTGTTTATGCCAAACTGTCAAAATAGCCAGATCATTAGGGTTTTATGGTATTAGGGACTGTAAAATGTAACAAATACTGTTCTTTTTCACAGAGGGGTGTAGTAAAATGCTAGAGAATAGTAAAAATAAAATACTTTTAATTTGGGTATTTTGGTGACAAAGTTTTCTTCAGTTAATAATAAAAGTAAATTAAAATTCCACAATTGTGTCAATTCGATTGTAGTTGCACATCCGTGGTTTCTCTCATCTGGATGTTAAAAATAGAGATCCATTTTTATCTATTTCGACAATTAAAAAAAATTAAATCAATTTACAATTAGATAACTGCACTTGATTGTATACTTACTACTGTACCTACTATACTTACTAATAACAGAACGAGTATAGTGAAGAGACTGTAAGCGAATCTAATTTTTATTTGTAATAATGTTCAAGATCACCCAGTCCAAGATTATTATGTCTTGCAGGTAAAGGACTACGCTTCCTGCTTCAGGAGTACAAGATGATACACTTATATAATTCAACTAGTGTGGCTCCATTCGAAAAATTCTCGTCATCAATTAAAAAACTACCCTCATTAATATACAATAAAATGTACATTGCATGAAATAGTACTAGACGTCGAAGCCAATTTTCATATCATATTCTTCTCCAAAGTTAAAGAGGAAAAACTAATCTTGACGAAAATCTAATAAACATTTGTAAATTATTTTGATTATCAAATTATTAATAATCGGGTTCGGCCGTTGTTTAGAAGAATGAATCATTTCGTCTAATATAGCATCTTTAGAACTTGTGTTCCTCGTTTTATTTCCAAACTGGCTAATAGGTTGTTGGATCTGTGGGTATATATTTGTCTCATTTAACTATGTGCTTCATTAGTATTAAATAAAACGATAGCAGTGGCTCATCTTGCATCATCGGAACTACCTAATGAGAAATTTATTCTTTTACCTCCTATAAACTTTGCTACTATAGAATCGTATCTTTCAACAGCTTTATTGTCTACATCTCTAAGCAAATTTACGGAATTAATTGAAATTCTTCTAATTACGTATTATAAATTATTGAAGAAATCTCCGGAAAAGTCTAAAGGGAAGTTTGTTTCTTATATTTCCGACAGGAATCTTGCTATAATCACCAATGTTTCAAACAATGCAGAATATCTATTTCTATCTATGTTTCAAAAATTTTGAACCTTTTTTTTGTCTGTGATTTGTGTTCTATGTGTAATTGCACATCTAATTCCAGTGGATAGACGCAAAATACAATGTTCAAGAAGTTTGCTTTGTTGAATAAGAATTTTTTCTTCTTTTCAATTTATTTCTGAAATTCCGCAGGAGGTGGTTGAGCCATTCTATTTTTATTACGGGACGTATGGATTGGCATTCATAATTTTCTTCTAAGAGCTGCTGTCTCCATCTCCAACTTAATTCCGTGTATTTTAAATAATCTAGTTGGACGCTTTTTTAATCCTTCTAATATTAATTCGCCCTCCATGTTAATTGAACTGCCCATATGATTGCTAGTACACAAATATT
The DNA here is from genome assembly GCA_964023215.1 of Eledona agricola. Classification (NCBI taxonomy): domain Eukaryota; kingdom Metazoa; phylum Arthropoda; class Insecta; order Coleoptera; family Tenebrionidae; genus Eledona; species Eledona agricola. Next base: position 14,744,540 of record OZ026854.1, read on the forward strand.
CTCTCTTGCAAAAATCTAATTTTTATTCTCAAAGAAACCCACTTGTAGCCTCATCCGATATGGATTATTCTTTTTTTAGAAGATAAGTGCGTAAAATACTACAAATCGGAGCCGATTTTTGATATCAAATTTGGTTCCAAAGTTATTGAACAAAAACTAATTTTGGCGAAAAGATGAAAAAAACTCTTACAATTTTTTTTATTTTTTGTCATGAAAAATTTGACTAGTCGTTTTATCAAAATCGGTCTACGAATCACTGCGGTTAGATTCGTTATCATTGAGTTTTCATAATTCAATTCGTTTCAATTCACTAGCGAATTAAAACAGATACTGTTTCAACTGTGATAGTGGCAGCTGTCATTTTATAAATCGTACAAACACCCCCGTAACCAGGGGGGGCTGGGGGCTGCACCCCCGAAACTTCTTGGCTTCACACTAGATAGAATTGAATTTTCCAGACACCGTGCGACATTATTAAAAAACATTTTCAATGGATCATTTTGTTTTCGTACTGAAATGCAAGGAATTTTTTTCTTCTAACAAAGACTAGGTAGTTTTAGCAGATAGATCGCAGCCCCTCCTCCGAGGTTTGCGTACGAAGATAATCCTTCAGAACTTAGAGAAAACGCACAATTGGAGGAATTAATTGCAAATGGTCAAATACCAAATTTTCCCCTTCTAAATAATGATGCAATTAATGCTGCTAATAAATTAATAATTATTTTGAAAATTCATAAAATCATATTACAATAAATATGTTTTTAATGATTTGAATCAATAATTTGTTATATTAACTTGCTGCAACTTTGAAAGAGTTGCTATTTAAATTGCAGTTTCCAAATGCGAACATTCTAGTTGCAACTTATGTTGTTCATTTTGCCTTATTAAATTATTCTGCTATTTCTCTATTCTCCACGTCAGATTTTCAACAATTTCTTCTTTCACACACACAAAACACTAAAACACAACCTGAGTGTTGGATGTATTTATTCAAATAAAGATTAAAAATGAAAACCGTGTTAGAAGATCGAAAATAAACAGTACCAGTAATCATTCGCACAAAAGGCACCTAGAAGTAACCAGATTTTTCAGAGTTGCCACATTTGTGCTTTGTTAAGATTCCGTAAGCCTTAGTAACTTAAGTACTGCTTAATGTTAAGCATGCCTAAAGGTGACTTTATACTCAGTTAACCACTAACCATTAACTATTAAACACTAACAATAAAAAGATCAAAACATTGTGTTGCATAAGGCCGCTCATACTGGTTTTAATCAGTAACATCTAACCACTAACTGCTATTAACTATCCAAGTTGTGAAATTTCAACTAAAGGTATTAGTGGTTAGTTGAGTTTGCGAATAGGCATGCGTGAATTTATTTTATACTTACTTTACGCATGTGCTTTTTGCAAACTCAACTAACCACTAACACTAAGTTTACAGCAGCATAAACGGACCAATTTATCTTTAATGGCAAATTATGGTTAGTGATTGATGGTTAATAACAAATGGCTAGTGGTCAACTGAGCATAAATATATTTAATGACAGATAATGGTTAGTGGTTGATGGTTAATGACTAATAGTTAGTGGTTAACTGAGCACAAATATATTTAATGGCAGATAATGGTTAGTGGTTAACTGAGTATAAACTCAGCTTTAGTAAAGTTATGCTTAAGTTCTAAACAGTACAAAATTTCTCATAAAAAACGAAATTCCCTGCACAATAAAGCTGAACGGCATATTTTAAGATTTTTATTCCATCTAGTCGAACTGACAAGGCACACTTTCACATATTTTATTGACTTGTATGTGTTGAAGAAGCCGGTGAAGTAAGCGGACGCAAAAATTCCTCGCTCACAAAATGTATCTTATAAAAACGTCTCTCGCTCCCATCGGCTGTGGCCAGCTCTAAATTACATTGCTTCACTTCGAGCAGGTTTTTGGTGGGATGTATGGGAAGATCGTAAAAATCGTCGGAGATGACATCATCAAACGTCACCGTTTTGAGAGTGAGAAACGGTCCTTTCGGTTCCACGACAACTTTATACTGTACAGTTTCGTCAATAGCCTTCCGTATTAATGGGTTCGTTTCGGAATTCAGAATGAGTGTCAAAATTCGGGTTCCAAGTGGTGTGACTGTAATTGACTTTGAATCACAAATTGATGAAACAGTTGTTCAACCAAGTGGACGAAGATGCTAAACTAAGCTAACTAAGCTGTACGTTCCTCAGTGAAAGTAGAAAAAAGTTGGACACAAATTTTCTCGGTTTTACGTTTTCTTAACATCTTCATCTACTAAGTTTTTCGATTGGTGAATTACAAATGCGTTTGGACCAGAATTTCCATTCCTCCCCTTCAACGTTGTGCATCACCATAGTTTTCATGGCATTCCACAGCAACTCATTTCTCATTGGTATTTTGATGTGAAGAATCATGGGACAGTTTTTGATGACACTGACTTTGCGCTTGCACCTGCAGATGGTGTTTTCGTATCCATCAGGTACCACCAGTTGCAAGTGTTCGAAACACTCAGGAGTCACTCGTGCTTTGGCAGTTAACTGAACTCCCCAATCTCCAACTTCTGGATGCGTATAATACAGCCAGACATCTCTGGGCCCCACTTGTTGACAACAAAACAATTGCGTCGTGGTGGACTTACCGTCTTCGTCAAACTGGCACATTTCGTCGTTCAAATAAAACTCCCTGATTATTTTTAGCTGTTTCATTTCTTCCCACGAAAACAACATCTTCTGCTGGTCCTTGCTCGGAGCTTGGAATCCGAAGTAGAGGCAGTAATTTGTCTTCACTTTAAACGGCGACTCCACGTTGATCACGACTTCGCAGAGCTTGTACAAGTCAACGGTCAGAGGAATGTGCATGCATGCGTAGGACACATCGGCAACTCCCACCAGAGTCACGGCAATGCTTTTAGCGAACTTATATCCCGGAGTCTCGCCCGAAAAAAGCAGCGTGGTTTTCGTCGCCAGAACGCTCTTTGCGTGATATTTCACTTTGACGACTTTCTTGCTTTTTGGTCCTATTGCCACTTCTTTGGCACCCACCGAAAATAGGTTGTTATCGTTGCCGAAGAAGATGAGTTCGTAGTGGATAGCCGCTTCTCCCAAATTTTCCAGTTCCAAAGAGATGGAACTGGACTGGGTCAACAGTGCTTGAATTGGAATCTCCTGCTGAGGCTGACAATCCGGCAAGACGATATACAAATAAGCGACCAGGAGAAGCATCTCCACATTTCCACCGTTCAGCAAGTCCAGCGGCGAGACCACGTGACTCAACTTCAACTCCTGCCAGATTTTAACGATAGTACAGGCGTTGTGCAGCAGTTCTTCCTCGTTCTGAGGGTCGGGGTACAAGTCTTTAAGTAAAAATTTCATGTACGGACAGTAGTGTACAAAAAGGGCGCCCAAGACTAAACAGTCGCGCAGATCTTTATCGAAGTACATGACTTCTTTATCGGCAAGCGCAACATCGGGATGGTTGTCACACAAAGTTGCTTTCTCTTCGTTGTAACACTTCTGCAGCCAAGCAAGCAAAAATCGTTCGTGGACGCCGTAAACTTTGTAATATAACAAATGGTCGCAGGGTGGGCGCGAATCGGACGAATCCACAGACGACCGTTCTTCTTCGTCGGAAAGGTCGACGCATCTGAACAAGAAGAATGTTTTGACGATTTGCAGCATCAAATCCAGCCAACATTGCTTGGACGAGCGATAGAAAGTCGCTTCGTCGACGCACTCTTCGTCCGGTCGCTTAATTTTCTCGTATCTGACGTACTGGTCGTAGTTTAACAAGAACTTGGATTTGACATGAGGCAGGTACACGGAAAAGCCGCGCAGATACCGCAAAATATTTGAATTTGTCCTGCTCGTGTACGTCAACCAAGCGAGCTCGTCGTCGTCTTCCGGCGCCCTACGAAACTGTTAAAAACCACACGCGCCCAGTAAACACACAAAATGCATTTAACGTTTTTTAAACGCTGAGAAAACGTTTAGTAGGTTGAAAAACGGTTTTACGTTGAATCTGCAACGTTTAGTTTTAGATTTTTAAACGTTCCGCCTTAACGTTACAGTAACGTTATTTTTTACGCCGATTTAACGTTCTAATGTCCCGCCACTTAACGTTATTTGAAACCAACTATTCAACGCTTTTTTAACGTTTACTCAACGGAAATTATAAAGGTTTTTTTTAACTGAAATTATAAATGTTACTTCAACGTTATTTTTATGTTGATTTAACGTTCTAATTCCGCCATTTAATGTTATTTGAAACCAACAGTTTAACGTTTTTTTAACGTTAACTCAACGTAAATTATAACCGTTTTTTTAACTAAAATTATAAATGTTACTTCAACGTTATTTTTACGTTTATTTAACAATCTAATCCTGCCATTTAACGTTATTTGAAACCAACTATTCAACGTTCTATTAACGTTTACTCAACGGAAGTTAAACGTTTTTTTTTAATTGAAATGATAAATGTTACTTCAACGTTATTTTTTACGTTGATTTAACCTTCTAATGTTCCGGGCACTTAACGCTATTTTAAACCAACTATTGAACCTTTTTTTAACGTTTACTCAAAAGAAATTATAAATGTTACTTCAACGTTGTTTTTTACGTTGATTTAACGTTCTAATCCCGCCATTTAACGTTATTTGAAACCAACTATTCAACGTTTTTTAAACGTTTACTCAACGGAAGTTATAAATGTTTTTTAACTGAAATTATAAATGTTACTTCAACGTTGTTTTTTACGTTGATTTAACGTTCTAATGTCCCGCCACTTTATGTTATTCTAACGTTATTCTAACGGCATATATTGGCATATGGTAATTAGCGTATTGGTATAATATAGATAACATTGTATTCAGAAAAGCTTACAAAATCCGAAGAAAGAATAAAAATGTATATAATTGTCATATGAAACCATCAAAGGTTATTTATGCTTTCTTTCTTTCATTCATTTATTAGTTCCAAAAAGGAACGTGAGAGGCCGCACCCCGGTACAACTTAGCAATGGATTACGGAAGTACAGGGAATATAATAATGGAAATATTTCTTGTCATAGCAATCACATTTATACTGTCTGTTCTGCAATCGATTACGTAACTCAAATGTTACCGGTCACCGCTTTTTTGGCAACAGCTCTAGGCCTTCTAAGAATCTACAGGACCCTGATCTTGGCGGGGAGCAAATCCAAATGCATCTTAGTGTACTATTTCGTTATCACATTGTTGATTTCTGGCGTTTCTTTCTTTATTATTATATCTATTTGTAAATTATACTTGCATTATTAATTACATTACAAATTAAGGTTTTTATTATTGTGGGATAACAGATGGTGGAAAGACATAATTAGACAATGTTAACAACGGTGGTATTAATCGGGTTTGTTGACCGTGTTCCATGCGAAGTTCCATGAGGGGGGGTGTAGTGAGCGCCCCGAGAGGCTAACTCAGCAAGTGATCCCCATGAATCTCTGCCAAACGTTTCGTCCACAGCTGCGGTGGACATCTTCAGTGGCGGTGTGGTCGTGGTCGAAGTACTCTCCCAGCTGTCACAGTCGCGACTGTGACAGCTGGGAGAGTACTTCGACCACGACCACACCGCCACTGAAGATGTCCACCGCAGCTGTGGACGAAACGTTTGGCAGAGATTCATGGGGATCACTTGCTGAGTTAGCCTCTCGGGGCGCTCACTACACCCCCCCTCATGGAACTTCGCATGGAACACGGTCAACAAACCCGATTAATACCACCGTTGTTGACAACACCGACCGTGAAAGCCTACACACTTTTATAGACAATGTTAAATATACGTTTATCATTTCTGTTAAAAAATCGTTTACAAATTCCGTTGAATAAACGTTTTTAATTTTTGTTAATAAAACGTTAAATCTAATTTTAAAAAATAACGTGGAAGTAACATTTATTATTTCCGTTGAATAAACGTTTTTAATTTCCCGTAAAAAGTAGTTGAATGTTAGTTCCAAATAACGTTAAGCGGCAGGACATTAAAAAGTTAAAACAAGGTATAAAAATAACGTTGAAGTAACATTTATTTATAATTTTCGTTGAATAAACGTTTATAATTTTCGTTAAAAAAACGTTGAATATTTGATTTTAAGTAACGTTAAGTGGCGGGAAATTGGAACGTTTAATAAACGTTTAAATATAACGTTGAAGTAACGTTTATAATTTCCGTTAAAAAACGTTTACAATTTCCGTCGAATAAACGTTTATAATTTCCGTTGAATAAACGTTTTACACTTGGTGTGAAATAACGTTAAATGGTGGGACATTTGAACGTTAAATCAACGTCAAATATAACGGACTTAACGTTTAGTTTCACGTTTTTATCAACGTTTATTAAACGCGTGTGTTTACTGGTCGACATTTTCAACTCGTACTTTTCAGGCACCTCGTTTCGCACGCTCGAACCAGCGACGTTCGACACTAACTGCAAAAGTGGTAGCTCGACAGTTTTCGTTCTCTTATGCCCGCCGAAGCGTTTTTTCACCCTGGCCTCGTCGGTTCTGCAAAAGTCGGAGAAACCCTCCGGTATTTTGTACCGATTCTTCAGAAAGAACCCTTGTGAAAAAATCCAACTTTCGAGTGCCTTTTGAACTCCGTGCATGTACGCGGAATAATCGGAATCGTCGTCGGGTTCGGGGAACAGCGGATAAGTTGTACAATTCGTGTTGGTCATTTTTGATAAAAAGTTAGAGTCCATGATGGAGGCCGACGATGCGTTCGCCTCAAAAAAAAAGATTGACTTGGACCGAATCGGCGGCTAAATTACACTTACTAGAGTCACTCCCGACGCTACGCCTTCTGTAAGAGTTGCAGGAAGAAAAATGTTCCAAACGAACGAGTGAGTCGTTAGAAGACAACTTTCCATAACTCCGGTCACTGTAATTCTGCACGTGGAATCGCACGAACAAAAAATGACGAGAGTTGTGGTGAAACAGTGCATTCTAGCGCTTTCGTAAGAAAGCGTCACGTTTAAAACGCAGTCGCCGCTCGAGGGTTTTCGTCCTTTTTCGAAAATGCAGTTGAGTCCGTTTAAGTCACAACTGGTGGACACTTGGCAGTTGAGGAAGTGGTTCAACATTCTGAGGCTCAAACGAGTTTCGTTTAGAACACCAGGAGGTACGGGTTCCAAGTCGACTACTTCGCTGGATGGGACGATAATTGGGGCGGCGTAGGTTCCTTTCATGGTAAAATAGTTGAAAATTCTGTTGTTGTTGTAGTGGCGAAGGAAAATTGGTAACCTGACTGTGTAATCCCCCTTTTCGTTGGGGCAAAATTCTGCTTGGAAGACAATACATTCTCCAGGTTCTAGTACCGCTTTGTATGACACTTCGTAGTATTCAACGTTAGAATCAGCTTTGGGAGTTAAAGAAAAAGGGGGTTTAAGATCGTCGATTCTTATGCAAACTGCTTGCGTCTCCGAAGTGGTGTTGGTGATTTGGAAGTCGCGCGAACATTCATTCGCGTAATGGTCCTCCCCGAAATAAACAAAACGAATTAACCTGCTGGAAAAATCCAAAGTTTTATCGATGGCGCAACAGTTAATTCTGATCGTGGGCATGTACTCTACTTCTAGCTTGACCATGCGTACGTCGTCCACGCCGCGACAAGTTTCAATAAATTCTTCAAAGAAATGGTTGGGGTTGATCGATGCCCGTCCACTGATCACGACAGGTCCCAGGATGTCATTAATCACCAACGGTAAATACAGCGAAAAGGTGCTGACATAATTGGGGTGAAAATGCAAAAACCAAATTTTGGATTGTTGCGGATACAGAACGACTTGCTTCCTGGGATGGAAGCTGCACTCTTCCGATTGCGTGATCGAAAACTCTGGAAACTCGTCCAGAGGAAAATGGACAGTGATGGGGAGCGTGGACGTGTTTTTAACTTTAAACGCAAGGACGTCGAGGGAGAACGGCGCGATCTTTCTGAAGTGCAGAAGGCTTGGACTGAGGGCGAATTTAGGGAACTCCACAACGCCTCTGACGTTCAAGACAATCTCCTCTTCTTCGTCCACGAGCAGTAAAATTTTCGTATCGAACTCCACCACAGCTTTCATTCGAATTGTGATGACAAACAGTTGACTGCCCAAACCGTCAACAACTCCTTGGTTGGGACTCACTTGAATTCCAGGCACGGGGACGTCATTTGGAACGGTGAATAGCACTTGAAGTCTCTTCAAATTTTTCAAAGACACCTTTTTTCTAACCTCTACGTTCAACGGTATGACACCGACATCGACGTCGTAGGCATCCAAAACCACTTCGTGCCGGCGCTTTTTGTACGAGATTTGTACACTAGTACTGTGTCCACTTTCGGACGTTAAAATGCACTCACTGATGTTAGGTTGACTTGGATCGGCCGTATAAGTCACCATACAAGTAAGAAACGACTCGGCTCGGATTCCTCCTTCTAGCGGATATATGTTAAAGCAGCCTAACGGCACATCCCACTCGAACGAAGTGTACGAATTCAATCCATTCGTCAAGTTGAAGAACTTGTAATCACCGTCGTCCTCCACAAATTCGATTTTGGTGTTTTCTAGTTTGAGTGTTTTGGGGACGACTCGTGCCACCGCTGTGACTTCAAACAGCGTACTTTCGTTGACTAGAATGTAAATGTTGACATAGTACCGTCCGATGCTGAAAGTACTGAAGACGAAGGGAATCTTCTTCTTCTCGCCGCTTTTTATAACATAGCGCGAGTTGTTCTCGAAAGTTATGCACGGTTTTGAGGGTTGGAGTAGTATTCGAACGGGGAACTCGTTCAAGTTCTCGATTTCGAAAGTCTCCGTGGTCGAAGTGCGAGCTGCCACCTAGAACGTTGTACCAATTTATACAGGATGGATAGTTAGTCCCTACTTTTAAAAAAATTAAAAATGAATAAAAAAAACCATATTCAAAAATGGCTGGAACTTGGGAGATTCACTCTATCGTAACTAAAAAATGATATATAATAAATAGAGGCAATTTTCGTTGATATAAAATTATGTCTTTTTTATTGCATTTTGTATGTTTTTTTTCAATACAGAATACAGTAAACATTGGGCATAAAGGCAAGGTGTTACTCTAAGACTATTTTGTCCTTTGATGATTTTTGAAAAACAGCTTTGTTTTGAAGATACAGTGGGACCACATGATCACATCACATATTCACAATAAACATAAATAAAAAATAAATATAAACAATAAACATATTATTTTATTACCTAAATATTACATGCAAAGCTTTTTAATCTACAAAAACTGTTAAAAATGACTACCACTAGCTAGGATGCTTGAATTCAATCTCCTTCTCTCAAGACGTATTTAAATAAAAAACATAACAATTTGACTTTGTTATCCATATGGGCACTAACCTGCTCTGAATACAAAACAAATAGATGGTTCTAGCAATCGAAACATTAACTAAAACGTACTTTAAACATTTTTGTACCCGATAAAGCTAGTACTACACTTTTAATTCGGCTACATTAATAATTTTAAAAATTTAAGAATGTTTTTGTTTAATATTAATATACCAATTTTTTTGCTTAAAAAATGTATCGCCTCTATCTTCGAAACAAGGCGGTTTTTCAAATGACATTAAAAGACAAAATAGTCTTAGAATAAATCAGGAAATAAATAACACATTAAATTTTTGCCCAATGTTTAGTATACACCCTGTTGAATTTGTATTGGGCGTTCTGCTGTCAATTTCTTGTCCATCAAATGTTCTTTTTCTTGTGCTCCAAAGTTTGAGGTTTTTTTGCATAAACCCTGCTTTTTAAATAACCCCTTGAAAACAAGACGGAAGTGAGAACCCATGTATCAAACACGAGAAACCTTGGCATAGCGAAAGAGTAACTCTTTATTGCGGAGTTAGTGCTGAAAAAATAATCGGTAATTTTTTAACAAGGTACCACAGCATATTCAGCCCGTGAAACAATCTTGATGTCGAAATGCAAATTTTAATGTTTCTAGGTCATCTTACTTCATGTTCTGTTCGTGCAATATTGTATGGCCTGCGATATCGTCTGATTTGACGGTACCCAACTTATTTTTATGGGGATATTCAAAGAGCAGAGTTTATGCAAATAACCCTCAAACTTTGGAGCACAAGAAAGACAACATTCGGCAAGAAATTGTTAACATAACGCCTAATTAACCTGTAGAAAAATGCAATAAAAAGGGCACAATTTTATATCAACGAAAATGGCCTCCATTTATTAAATATCATTTTTCCCGAGGGGTAAACCACTGGCGCAAAAGTGAACATAATAAATTCTTTTCATGGCAATAATTCCCTTAAATTCACCAATAATTCCTGTAATTCTTTAATAATTCCCATAAATCTTCCATAATTCTAAATAATTTCTGTAAATCCTCAATCATTCCTGTAACTCGTATGCACACTTTTAAGAAATTAACTAATTATGGGCAACTATACCTGCTATTTACGCAAAAGAAGATGCACGGTCTGTGTAGTTTATTTATACATATACTATGAAACTTTCCTAATTAGAACTATTCTCTAACCCGAATTTTTTGTGAACATAAAATGTATTTAACAATCCTATCTATAAGTCGTACTTCTATTAATCGAATATTTGAACTGACAATTAACACTTAGCCAAGCCTAACTCAAATTTTTCGGAAAAATAAGTACATATTGTATTTTGGTGAAGCATATTTTTTTGGCACGTTTATTGGAGGATTAAGGTTTATTTATAGCAAATGCACTAACGGCGGTGCAGTCTCCCAAAAGATTTAGTTATATTGGTACAAAAGTAAAAAAGATCTAACAGAGATTTAAAATGATTTAAAACATTTAGGAAATATTGTAATTAATTACTAAGGTAGAAAACAGCTAAAAGAAATTGAAAAATATTGCAGAACAATTTAGAATTTCCCCAACACATCGACTATTTTAGAAAACAAAATCCAATTTGAGCCAAAAAATTACTGAGTTTTTCATATGTTAAGACTATGTACAATTTTTTTCATTTGTTAGTTTATGTATGTATGTACTTACATATGTAGGTATAAGTCCTGTATTATGTACATATGTATGAACCAGTGTTTTTTTACAATGCCTATTAAATTTAAGTCTTAATTCGGCGTATTTTTCTATAAGTCAAATTAAAATAGTAAATCTTATGTCTTTTGGAGATTGGTTACCATGTACTCATTTTACATTATTAAGGATAACAAAATTTCAATTAGGCATAGGTATAGTATGCACTTAAAACGATTATAAATATTATGTGGGCACTTATAAGTGCCTTAGTAAATAAAAACAAAATTGAACAAAATAAAAACTTTCCTATACAAAAAACTAGTGTCCGACCGAACTTTCGGTTTCGGTTTCGGCCTAGTTTCGGCAAAAATGCTGGTTTCGGCTGTCATTCGGCCGAAACTACGGCCGAAACAGAAACTGCATTTGGGAGGTTTTGTGAAATTCTTTTTATTTTGATACATTTGATTGAAGTTTTATTTGCATCAAAAATAATTATTTATTTGTTGTAATTGGTAGTTATTATTTAGTTTGGTACTTATTAATTTTAATTTTATTTTAGTTCGTTAACAAGAGAACCATACAAAATTACCAAATATTAGAAGAAATAATTTTTTCGGCCTTTGTCTCAAATTAGTTATTAGTTATTATTTATTATTTAGTTTTGTTAGTCACACCGTCATAAACTGTCTTTTGCAGTTTTTGGCCTTGTAATAAAAATAACTATCGTGCTTAAGATGAAAGAATTTTGTTTTGTTTTGTGTACCTACCTAAACATATAAATTAGGTAAATTATTTTTATTAAAAAGTATAAAAGTAATTTTGTTTTGTAGGTTTTATTATATTTCATAATATTAAAAAAAAGTATATTTGTTTGTGCTTTTTGAAATAAGGAGAGTAATAATATGATATAATAAGTTAATGATTAGTTAAAAATATCAGAAGCAGAATGATTGAAATGTGATTGATTTAAAAAAAAGACTGATTGTGATAAATTTTAGTTTATTTTTCCCACGAAAACATGAAATTTCGGTTTCAGTTTCGGTTTCGGCCAAAACTGAGACTGAAGCCGAAATTCGGTTTCGGTTTTGTTTCGGCCGTAAAAACTAGTTTCGGTCAGGCACTACAAAAAACGTAAGAAATAATCCAGAATTATGGTAAAAAAAATAATTATTTTCTTTTGTTGCATCTATAGGCAACAATCTTGTCTGGCAGAAACTGCGCATGTGCAGAAACGCATGCGCAATTGTTATTTCCCTTGTATTTCCCACTAAATCCCATGTTAATCCCAATAAATTCCCGTAATTTCCGATAAATTCCCATAATTCCCAATAAATCCCCATAATCCCGAATAAATCCCATAATTCCTTTACACTGTACACCATAAATCCCCAGCGGTTTAACTCTCGGAATCTTCAAGTTTCAGCCATCTTCTGATATGTTTTTTTTTGTTCATTATTGAATTCAATAAAAGTTAAGTCTTCGTGTATTATAGTTGTGACGCTTTTGCTTTTCGATTGGTATAATTAAAAATCATATATTCCGCACAAAAATAATCGCAACACCCTCAGATTTGTAATGTAAAATCATAACAGCAAAATTTTTTTTCTGGGGGTAAGAACATGATAAAAACGCAACTTAAAGGTATGGTGTTTTTTATTTAGTAATTTGTATTCATCAGACATTCAACATATTGGTATAGATTGCTGTTTAAATATACAGGTGTTGTGATAATTTTTATGCGGGGTGTATTATTAAATTTGCTGTGTTGGTAACCTTTCGAAGTCGTATGGACTTTGGGGTGACTTTAATATTGTACAGTCGTCTAGGAGCCAGTGGAATAAAAGCTGCCAAGCGCTGCTCAGTCTTCGCTTTGCCTCTTGGATTTCGACACTTTTCATTTTCAAGAGCTAACAGTTTTTTATTTGTCAAACTGTAATCCTGGCGGTCTTCGTCTAGGAGAGGTTCGGGTCTCTTAACGCTTCGAATGTAAGACAAGTAATACGAATCGTTCCTCATCTTCAGCTCCAATTCTGCGGCATTCAAGCGATAAGGAAACTCGAATTCGAGTCTACCGTGAAAAACTACAGTGTTTGTACAAAACTGTTAACTATTTTACTTGCTAGGAATCTCCAGGCAAGGAACGCATTGCTGAAACCTTGGCTTCGTCTCAACTTCAGTCACGCCAAACCGAAAATTCAAACAGACAGCTCCGACTTTCCTCAACACTTTACAATCCGTCGGTCTGTCGTAGGCAAACAAATCGAACCGGATTTTCCGTACGTTTTTTCCGCACTTGGACGCTCTTACCGTGACCAAAATTTCTTTGCTTTGGGTTCGGTGCAGGTCGAATTCAGACGGAAATACCTCGACCGACGCGACTTTAACGTACTTCACCTTCAGCGGTAAGTTTTCTGAAACATTACAAATGGACAGTTCCCGATTGTAGGTCTTATTCAGCGTGAGATCATCGATCGTGAAGGACGTTGGTCTTAAAACAACGGCCGCTTGTTCTTTTTCGCCGTGAAGACAAACACCAACGGCGTGCTCGAAACTGAAATTGTCGGCAAATCTGCTCTCGTCTACGCTTTCGCTCGATGCAATGTCGTTGTCTTGGGAGAAAGTGCCAAAGTCGCTAGACGGAGATGCTTTTAACATTTGAATTTTAGCTGCCGCCTTTGCAATAGCCGCCACTTCTCCAGAGACCACATCTCTGCAATCCATTCTGATGACTTTGACGAAACATGCCGCGTACCTCTTGTCTTTGTTTCGTGTTTTAACCGGCGCAAATCTGCGAAGGATGAGTGACAACTAACTATAGTAACTCGTTAAGAGTAAAAAGTACGTGATTTGGATAACACCGCCGCGGAGAGCTGCCAGTCGTCCGTCTAACGGTCTTATTAAGAAATTCTTGTAATTGTCGTCGATTTTTCCCGCTTCGTCGAGTGTCTAGAAAATTATAAAACTAATCACCTCGAGTAGGGCAAACGAAGGAGACTCGGTCCAGGAGGAGAGACGGATCTTTGGCGATAACTTTCAAAATATTGGGAGCACTGCGTTGTGGTGTCATAAGTGTCATAATTATTTTTTGTTTTTCTCGGGTGTGAAACTTATGCAGCAACATTTGAATCTCCTGGTGTCGAAGTTACGGTAAGTATAAAAGTAAAATATTTACACGAAATGGTAGACTGAAGGTTGGTCTTTCTCTCTAGCCTCAATTTGTAGCTTTATAATGACTGGTTTAAAGGCGAAGTGATGGTCCGTTTCTTCTCCAAATTGGAGGAATGATGGACCAGTAGTATGGAGGTGAGATAGACCAAATTTTTGATTAGTTTTTACGCTTCAGAAAATGCCGAATATAGGCAATCGTAAACCCTCTGCAAGGCCAAGAGGGTGCTGGACATCGGATTAGTTATAGTCAGCGGTAGAAGCAATTACTTCTAGAAGTATGGGAGCCAATGAAGCAGCTATTGTTGAAGATACTGAGTATCGAAACGTAATAAGAAACGTTCTATTAATTCCTGGACTAGAGCTAAACTTATTGACAGTATGAAAACTGGAAATGAATGGTTTCAATATTGTGTTTAACAATGGAAAAGGAAACATTCTGAAAAATATAAGCTTTGGTATTCCCAAATCTACCTTGAATCGTAGAATAAAAACTAACAATATGAAGAAATGTGGCAGACTGGGCCCAGATTCTATGCTTGGTGCAAATGCAGAAAAGAAACTTGCAAACCACATAAGGAAGCTCCAAAGATGTGCTTTATCACCTACAAGGCAAAAATTTTAAGTGAAATAAATAGCTTACAAAATGGCTGTTCAGCTGGAAATAAAAACCAGGTTTAATGAAAATGAAGATTATAGGTTCATCTTATGCAAAATTTTGCTAACTGATTTCAGGCAAGGCAGGCAAGAAATGGTTGAAGTCATTCCTTAGAAGAAGGCCAGATATTTCAGTGCGAAATCTGCGAACGTTTCTATTGCACGTGCTACAGGGATTTCTAAAGAGATTGTGGACAAGTACTTGGAGGAGCTTGATAGGATATTGATGGAAAAATTTTTGTATGACAAACCTAGGAATATATTTAACTGTGATTGAATACGAGAGCTCAAAATGTGTTCCAAGTTTCAAAGGACCATTCAACCATTGTTTGTCTTTTGAAAAAGCTCGGAAAAATATGGAAAGTGGCAGGATGGGTCCCTCACGAACTCTCCGATAACAATAAAGGCGAACGTCTCCGAATTTTTACTGATTTGCTGCAACGAAACGAATAAGCACCGTTTCTGAAGAATTTTGTCTTTGGGGATGATGGCTTCTCTTGAAAAACGTCAAAAGAAAGAAGGTGTGCGTTTCGTCAGGACTTGCACCAAAAGAAATACCGAAAAACGTACACTGTAAGAAAACGATGTGCTTCGTTTGATGGGACAAAAGTGGAATCATTCATTGGGAAATAATTTCATACGGGATTTTTTGTTATTGGTGTAATAACGATGGATTGACTACCACGTCAATCAATTACTGAAAAATTGGCAGGTGCACAAAGTTTTCGAAGATTTGGATAGCTTGGTGGCCGATGTCAAAGCATAGATGCGAATGTTCAGAATGGAGTTTCTGGCTTTAGATCTACCGGAATAATGTCGTTTAATCCAAGTGCAATTTCTGACTATGCATTCTT
This sequence comes from Eledona agricola, assembly GCA_964023215.1. Taxonomy (NCBI): domain Eukaryota; kingdom Metazoa; phylum Arthropoda; class Insecta; order Coleoptera; family Tenebrionidae; genus Eledona; species Eledona agricola. Next base: position 14,760,266 of record OZ026854.1, read on the forward strand.
GATGGGAGTTTCAGCCGGACCAGCAAACATTGAACAAAAACCGGAAGAACGAGCTGATTCACCAGAGCCAGGGCCATTAGGAGTTCAAGCTATCCTACATAGAACGCTAGAAATATTGTCTGAAATTACACCAGGAAAGGCATTGGATCTGGTTTCGCCATTGCCTGTTATTACTCCATTTGTAAATATATCCCATCGGCAAATTTCTGGAGACCTTTCTTCATGAAGCATCACTAATAGGAAGAGACTACCAAGAATTTGAAGAACCAATCGAAAAAGAAATATAAGAAGCAGAGTAAGACCTCCTCTTCATCTGCATCTGACGCAGTTCTGGATGATTCTGAAAACGAAGAACAGTTGACTGATTACGAAGATGTGGTGAGAACTTCTGAAAAACGTAGAAGAAAGACGACTGGATCCAGTGTGTATTGTGTAAAATGTGGTTGCATAAAAGGTGTACGAGCTACGAATCACTATGTCAAACTTGTGGAACCTAGTTTTTAGTGATACGGATCTCCTTCCTTGTAGAGGATAGTTGGACCTTAACAGTGACCAGAATTCTATTTTTTTCTATGTTACTACCTGACCACAGATTACTACAGATGGCTGACCCAACGCCAATATTTTGGCGGAATGACCTTTAACTTTTAGGGTAACCGTTTTCAGATGGCGCATTGATCGAATTTTGTGGCAAATTTAAATAATCTCTCCTCTCTTTATAGGTAGTAAAAATGCTATTATATTTTGAATATGTGAATGAAAAATGTAAAAAATCATTTTTTTAGAAGAAATAATAAAATATTCATTATTTACATGGCATAAAAACAAACAATTTTATAAAAATCATAATAATTTGAAGTAAGCAAAATTATACCCAAAATGTTAACAATTACATTTCTAAGATATAAATAATAACTTATACATATGATAATAACGTGGGACTATTATAAAATAATGGAAATCTTGAAGGACTTGCCCGACAACTAGAGCAAACTGGCTTAGTTCCTCAAATTCATACACAAAAATAAGAAATAATGAGCCTAATATCTGACGAAAAGCGTTTGTTGCAAACCCTCCACTTTTGCTTTATATTGCATTTTCGGAGATTTATAGCTTCTTGCCACAGTTTCGCTCTGCAATTATATAATTAGATTTCCTGGATTTGTTTTATTAATAAAATCTCCTTACCTTACTTCATCTCTTTTTGGAAAACAATGCAGTTTCTCCGCTTCGTTTTCACCAACACCACAAATAATGCAAAACAGACCCATCTTTTGCTTAAAATTGTTCACAAATTCAAAATGCAAGCAAGTTTTGACATTTACTTGCTTAATTATAATTGCAAAACGCTGTTTTTAAAATATTAGTCAAAAATAGAGCAACAAGCGTAGAAACAGGCACGCTTTTTAAAAAACGCGAAGTGGTACATTGTTCAATTTAAAATAGAAAATATATTGGGCCGGTTATTTGAATTTAAATAAAGGTTTTTGTAGTGACATCTAGCGGTCGTATAAAGTCTTAGCAACGAGTACAGCGCCTCTACATTTGGTTACCCTATCTGTGACAAAAATGTCATGCGCCTAGTTTCAATGTGTAGAAATTGCCCTATGAAGTCATTCATCTGGAGTAATCCGTGTACCTGTGCTTACTTTTTAAATATTATGTTATTTTATATGATAAATTGTACGTCTAGTTCAATTTTTTTGATAATATTACGAAATAAAAAATTTATTTTGAGTTTTCCCAAAAATGGTCTTCCCTTTACTCTAATGGAAACGGACAGTGATTGGTTGAAGTTGAAACTTGTACGCACCTGCCTACAAGACACTCACCATCGTCTTGCCCTTGATGTCCGCCATTACGCAAAACATGGAGCGGGATGAGCTAAAGTTTTTTATTATAAGCGGCTGGGTTGAGTTCGAGCCGTAATAAGTCGGTTGGAACTCAATCAGGGTGAAATCTAAGCTGCTGATGAACTTCCGCACTAAGAGTTTCGGCGCTATGAAGAGGCCTGTCACGACCACTCTTTGGGTCGTAGTGGTCGTTACCCAAAACTCCTCCATGAAGGGACCTTCTTGCGAGCCTAGTATCTCCACGTGGATGCAGACTTTGCTCTTAGCCTGCGAGTCACAACAACGGGATTATGGTGGGGTTTATGTAATTTGGGAGGTACTAACGGGAACCTGGCCCCTCATCGGTTCCACGATTAGTTCCAAAGGGTTTCGTCCCAGGTCTATCGCAAATTGAGTACCTTTCGTACCGTTGTTTTGGATGTAAAAGGTGCGAGTCGTAGCGTGGTTCACTGCGTCCAAGCGCCCAAAATCCAACTGTTGAGGTTCTAACGACAGGATCGACGTTGACAGCGTTCTACAACTATTTTTCAAAGAGTGCAAAAAATTCGGCGTAATTTACACAATGAAGTAGTAGTTGCATTCGGTATTGTTTATGAAGATCGAGGCAAATCCACGCTTGACACCCAATGCGGATTTGTACACGTAATTGACGTTTCGGATAATCCTCATCCCTGGCGAGAGATGAATCCCCTGGGCAAACGATTTATACTCAAATGTCTGAAAGTGAAAAATTTAGCCAACAAATATTGGAATTTTGGTTTCGTCACCTTAGAATTGGGCTCGCCCAAGCGCACAAACGCCAGCCGTTTTCCGCAGTTTTGAATCGTCATCTTCTGCGCGAACCGCTTGCCTTCGTAGGCATTTTCAAAGATCATGTGGCTGGGGGTGACCCGCACGCCATCCACGCACAGCTCCGTCGGAAACTCTTCGTCGGGAGCGTCGAACGTTATGAAGTTATCGGGAGTCTCGTTCATCGATTCATTTTCACGGACGTCCTCTCTGAACGAGACGGAATGCGTCGACATTGTCAAAAAGTCGTGTATTCAAAGCCAACCCCGCAATTAGGCGAGCACGAAAGGGATTAATCGCGCTCCTTAATCCCTCGAGTAAAGTATCAAACCGAACGTTGTCTTCTCTCGTTTACGTCGAGCATTGCACCCGAAGGACCCACAACGCCGCTTCCTACATAAAGGACGTCGCATACGGCCCGACTAATTGTATTAGAGCGCCGAGAGTTGGCTCCCGGAGGAATCCCGGACCACTTAGTCCTGTTACACGGAATTCTCGCGCGCCTCCTTATTAATTCTTCACGCTGCGATGAGCGATAATTCTTCTTGGGTTTTTACAATGCCGAGGGAGTTATGATGGAACAACGCGCGCGGTACATCATCAGTTTGCCACCGTGACTTTACAATCAATCACCACCGAAGCGGGAGTCTCCTGGGAGTAGGCGGCGTGATTAATGAGGCGGCGGAAACGCAAATGTGGACGAGGACTCGAATATTTAACATCGCACGACCGAAACTAGGAAACGTCGCGCGGCCTTGCCTCCGCTCTAAATTCATTGTTATTGTCAAGGCGGTCGCGGTTTCCTTTTTTAACATTGAAAATGTTTAACGTTTCGGAAGGATAGCAGTAAATTTAACATTTTGTGTTACGCTTGAAAATTTCGCGGTTTTTGCAACTTTGTTAAGTTCGACGTTCGCTAACTGGATGTGTTTGGTGCAATTTTAAAGATTTCGTCAAATGATACCTTCAGGAAGTTTTCAGTAAGATTTAAGCTGTGAAAAACAATGGTTAAAACGATTTCTTGAACACCAAAGCGTTCGGTCCGGTTACATCGCATACTTTTTGAAAGACACAAATGCGAGTTTGGGCTTGTTTGAAAGAGGATAAATCGGTGTTTATTTTATAGGCTGGTTGGGGAGTTTATGATTTAGGGGTGTAGAGTTACAAACGTGTAAAGTTGGAAAAGCGTTTTGAATTTGCAGAGTAAATTGGTACGGTCAATAACTTGTTAATTATTAAAGTAAGAAGTATAGTATATGCGAATGAAATGTTCCTCGATGAAGGTACACACTTTTTTACTTGAAACTTTTTTCGATATTTTTATCGATTAGCGAAATAAATAAATAAATAGTTGTAAACGTAGATTTACCGAGCGAGTCAGGTCAGCAATGAGTAACTGCACACCAAATATGCGCACTTGGTAAATTAGAAACAGGAACCTGTAAGTAAGAAAGCAAAATATTATATTGCGTTAGAAATCTTTATGTTTACGCTAGGGAAAGTAAGTCATACTTGTATTTTTTTATTGGTATTGCAAACCTACCGTGAATAATTATTACATTAGATAAAAGACAAACGATAAAATGACATTCTTCTTTTGCGACGCAATCATCACTACTTCTCACACAGAACTTTCTGCAGAAGTCTGGTTATTTAAATAATCATCATAATCCATAATCTGATACTCTTTTTCTTCGTGATCACGTTCTATACATTGCTGTATTTTTTCCTTGTCTATTTCTTCCAAACCTTTGATATCCGAGGCTATAGATGTTATGTATTCAATTGATAACTCGACTTTATTTAAGTGATTATTATCTTTAACTTCTGTATCTTCATTATTTTATAAAATGCTTTTTTAATGTTAGTTTCCTTGACTTCACTCCAGGCACCAGCTACGGCATAAATTACTTGTGTGCACACGGATAATCGGGTTATACTGTATATATACAGGTGTTCCAGAAATGGCGGACCACTTTGCAATAGGTTGTTGGGGATTTTTCAGAAAGTAGGGAAAACATAGTTCAAAAATTATTCAGGGTAAGATATCTAATCGGTTGAACCCATAATTGAATATTCTACATAATGCAGTATTTTAAAGAATAAAAGTGGTCCAAATGAAGAAGTGCCTTTCTTCTCTCAAGAAATAACAAACAAATTACTGTCAAAGTTTACTGTTGAATTAAAAAGGAAGAATATGATTTTTTACATCACAGTACCGTGAAAATAAATCTTGCGTCGGTGCAAACAGTGACAGTTAACTAAGTACAAATAGAACGCATCACAATGACATCACGGCGAACTTTTTATCAGCATAGAATTACAGAGTTGCCAAATTGAGCATGCCATTTTTTGCTGATAACTATAAAGAATAGGGCGATGGATATTTTTGCTATTTTTTCTTGAATTCCTGAAGTCTCCCTAACAACGTACTGCACAAGTGGTCCGTAATTTTTAAGACAACCTGTATATTTTCAAGGAGTATACTCTGACAAGTTGCGTTATATTCGTAGATGTGCTAGGAAAGGTGCAAAAACCGGTGTAGAAATTCCGAGTTTTGTTTCTGTGTAATCATTGTGTTCAGGTGTGAATAGATCAAGATTAAATTTTTCTGAATGTTGAATATATCTGTTTTATTATTTCACTTGAAATACATATATTCATGCCAGTGTCATTCGTGGACAGGGATTTATCTTTGCTTGTGGTGTGTCCCATGCTCATGTTTGTGCTTCCTAGATACTACATTTACATACTTAATGTTTGGATTGGCATTAATTCAGGTTTTTTTAAATTTAATTAAAGTACAGTGAAACCTGGATGAGTAGACCCTGGATATGTGAGAAAACTCTGTTATTGATAATTACAATGAGGTCCCAACACTTTTGCATTGAAATATCTCTGTTACTGGGAATTTTGAAATCTTTGCAACTGAGACTTGATTTCTTAGATTTTTTCGATATTTACCTCTATAATTGGGACTTTGAGCTCAATAGCCCATATAAGTGAGACAATTTATCAGGTTTAGACAAGTTATGACACGTTTGTTTACAAACCCTAACCCTTCCATACTTGCTTTGTTTGTCAGTACTATCTAAGAGTTTGTATGAAAAATGAGTGAATAAAAGTGCATAAAATGCCGAACCGAAAGTGTAATTCTTTAGCAGCCGCTGATAAATTGATTTGGTCAAATTGAAGCTGTAGAGAAACACCTTAAAACAACTAACATTGTAATACAAACCAATATAACTGATTTTTTACGTATAAATTTTGTATTTTTTTTAAGTAATAATTGTAACTAACACAATATACTGAAAATCAATATACTTATATGCCATATAAAATACGCATTTCTTTTTTTATAAACAATTCCACCTATTTATATGAAAATTGTTACATTTCGACCTCACACAGTCGGACCTTCTATAAATACGACAAGTGTCATGTCAACCTGCCTATTTGGGAAACTGGGTAAATCAAAAACCTCTATAAGTGATAAAACAATATAGGTCCCTTTAGATCCCAGTTATACAGGTTTCACTGTATTATCAAATAATGTTTTTTTTGTCTTTCGTAGAGAACAAGAAAGGATAAGTAGAAGGTTGCAAATTGTGTTAGAGTCAATGCAGAACCTCATGAACCAACGCAAAAGTCGTAAATACGTCAAGATTACGTGAACTAGGCAACCTAAATGCAGGTGCTCAGTGGACATGGACATCCAATGGGCGTTCGGACTGCTTATGTTTCTGGCAGGGTTGAGTTTTGAAATTGAAATGCCAAAGAAACTCCTCATCCTGCACGAGTTTGGTTCATGAGCTTTTGCAGGGCCTCTAACGTTTTATAACGAAATTTGTATCTGTACGTTTATTAATATTATCTAAATTTTATTTTTACTTTTGACTACAAGTAGATTAAATATTGCTTGACGTTTCTAAATTGCTTTTCTTGAACAATTTTATAATTATTGTAATTCACACTTTTCATAATGCCTGCTGCTTGAGAGCGGATGCGTAACTATTGTGCAAATTTGAAATTACGAATAGGGCATAAGCCAAAGTTAGTATCCGAAAGCTCTAGTGCAGTTCGCAGTCCGGTTTGGCGCGATGTATGTTAATAAAAGTTTATTTTTCCACAATTGTTGTTGTTAATTTTTTAGATATTGCGAAATTTTGCCAGGTTTGAAAATGAGTCAAGTTTATTTTCAATGTTATAACGAAGGATGCTAAATTGCAACTTCGGTAAATTTTTTTTATTAATTGATATTTGTCCATCCACTCGGGCCCCATGTAATATGTTTTTATTGTCGCATAATACAGAGCGTCAAGTACTCGAGGGTCCCTAATTCAATTGGAGCGTCGTTTCCCCTCAAAAGAGTCGAGATGTTTGGATAAACGAATTAGCAAACAGAGCAGCAAACCCGCAGACGCACGCCTCAACAACCCATTTCAATATTTAATAATTAAAAATTACGAGCCCGGAGGCGGGCGCGTGTCAGTTTTAAACCGCGCAAAGGAAAGTCCGAAATAATGATTGGTGTTGCAATGGAAAAACGAATTTCCCAGAAAAATCGGAGCGTGTGAAGGCCAAAATCATCGCTCTCGGTATGACGACAATTAGCATAGTGAAAGTTCTTCGTTCTACATAAACACGTTCAATTAAAATGGAACGCCTCATTATGATAATTTTTTTCGAAAAAAACGCGCTCGTTCATAAAAACGCCAATATCAAGGACGCAATTTGCAAGCGTGCAACTTACGCAAGCGATCCTGCAAAAATCCCAGCTAACTAGTGAACCGATCCGTTTCGGTCTGTGGGGTTGGAGCGCCCGATAAACAATAAATAAATCAAGCAGCGGGACTTCTTACAACGCCTCCCTGGTGCATGCACCCCCGGCGCGCCCCCATAAATACTAATTTAGTCTTTTTCATTTTTACGTATCGGTGCGATTTTGAATTATTCTCATATATCGATTGTTTTTTGTCGGCGGCCGCTTTGGGGATTTTTCATAGCATGTCGATGTTGGCGTGTTGCTATGACGACGCCATTGCTGCCAACCACACCCAGAAATATTAAACACCATCAACCTCCTCCGTGCTTTTATACGTCGGGGTAGAGCTTTTATCGGAAAACATTTTTCAGGATGTTTTCTTGTTCCCTTTATTTTTCTTTCTGCCTCGTACTATGACGATTCGTGGAAGGAAGGCGAAATCGATGTTGATGCGGCGAAAGAAGCTCCACGGAAGCATTTCAGCTTTCGACATCAACAGATTATTAATAAACGCGGCGTATTCCTTTCATTCAAATTGACTTTAAACGCTGGCGGCACAAATTATACGGCATGGATTACGCTTTTGCTGTTTTTACAATGCAATTATGATAAAACTGTGATTAATGTGGCAGTGAAAATTATCATCCACAACGACATTAATGAGATAATTACGCATTTTAAGTGTTTATTTTAGAACAACAAGTAGTAATCAAATCAAGTAAGAGCGTGTGTTTTGCCTGGAAACTGCGACATCTGAATTGATCATTTCAATGATAATAAATATGTGGCGAATGATTTTATTCGTTCGTTAAGCCTCTCAACTGAATTTTAATAATAATAAAGGAAAATGTGAACACAAACAAAACCATACTGCATGCATTTTGCTACTATAGAGGGCAAAAAAAAGGGATTCTCAAGAGGCTATGGAGTCCAGCTTTTCTTTAATTTTTTCACTGTAGACCTTTGACATTGACGAAAAATGACTTGGTCAAGGTCCAAATTTTGCTACACTATCAAAAGCCGAAGTTATTCCGTGACTTTCGCAGTCAAGTACAGAATGCGGCAAAAGTATCGCATCAGTCTAATATTTTCTAAACTGTAAATGATAGAGTAAAATGTTCTTAATAAACGTTTTTTTGATAATTTACATTTCATAGATATTAACATTTTACTGTAACTTTTTTCGTATTTGTCGCCCATGATATTGCCATAATTTTTAATTATGTTTTATTTTTTTCTTTATACCTGTAATCCAACCATATGAAAAAAATACAACATTGTATTCAGAAATTTATGTATTATTCAAATTTGGAAAAAATGATGCAGTTGCTATGTAAAATATTTTATATTATTTTTAACATTCTAAGAAAACATTGGAAAAAATATTCACAAATACCGGACAATAAGCATGACGTATTAAAAAACTTTTTTTAAGAATATTTTGTTCTATCATTTATAGCTTAAGAAATATCAGATTGATGCGTTACTTTTTCCTCGCCTGGTATAACAGTTTATAGTTTGTGAAGATGTAATAGTGACGTACAAGAAGTGAAAAAAAGAAAGACTACCAAGATAAAATGCATAACCCAATGCTAGAACGCGGAGACTAAAATTTACCGTGTATAATATAAACAGGCTGAGTACCTAAGCCAGGCAAAAAAATGACGTCGAAAGAGTGTACCAATTTTCGATCTTGCGTTGAAGAAATTTGAAATTAAGTTCATTATTAATAACCGTCTGGGACACAATGCATAAAGTACATTTTGTCCCTTTTTCGACAAATTCCATCTCCTGGTCTTGTGATTATTACACCACATCTGAATTTTTGTAGCATTTCCTCCGATTTGGCAAAAGTTCGCCGAACAAGCAGTAAACTATTGAGGTTGTTAAAAGTCTAACCAAGTGATCCTAAATAATTTTGTATTAGATTACTTACAAAACCATTGCACCAAAATGCTAACCACCCAAATTTATTTTTTAAACGCATTTATCAATTTGCGATGCAATTTAATCTTAATCAAATAGCATTGATTCTTTCAACGTCCATGTGCTTAACAATATTAAAATTTAAAGAAATGATATTGCCATTCAATTAGTAGTAGTAGAAATATTTTATTCCTGAAATTTTTGCAACTAAAGTATGTATGATCGTTAAGGATTTATAAAAACACAAATAAAAATCTTCCAGAAAGTCTTAACGTCTCTATAAAACCTTCATAGTGAACAAAAATTATACAGGGCTTTCCCTGAAATAAGAACAAAAAAAACCTACCGATAAATGCAACAATTTTTTAATGTATAAAATTTTCTAAATCCTCGTTTTTATTTTTGATTTCTTTTAATATTTATGATGTCTGCTCATGGTTTGTCTAGTAATTTAATCAACAACAAGGAATGCCACATTTCTAAATCACTTGCGTTTTAAACATCAAAACTTGTGAGAACGTTTTCAAACAACGAATAAGTATACAAATACTATGTTGACTTTTAGCGAAGTCCAGAAGCTCAAAGGATCTAAGCACCTATATTTTTAATGCTTTTATTCTTAACAACACAAATTTCACGTCGTGGTAAATATTTGACAGACGTAATTATTTTTTGATTTGTCTCTTTCACACATGGTTACCATGCCCGTATAGCGTATTCGCATTGGTTCTTTGAATTCACTGGCGGTAACGTAATTGAAGTAAAAGCTTAAAAAAATTAACTCGAAATCTAAAGGATCCAAGGGATGAAAACAATTTCTTTTAATTTGTTGTTGCTATGGTGACATCTTTCATAAAAAAAATATTTATTATAATAAATAATATTTGCACTTATTTCAGAGACACTATATGTATAAGTTAAAGTAGTTTAAATAGTGAGTATTATTTTGAGATACAAATAAAGTGTGGATTAAATACTCACCTAGAGCTTTGAGACGAATAATATTTCTCGGATATCTACAATGCCACTGAAAATGTGCACCACAGATGTGGATGAAAGACTTGAGAGCAGTTTCACGAAAATCCCGAAAATATTTAAAATATGTAGTATACAAAAAAGTTTAATAAAAGTTCACAAATTTAAAAATGATTTTTATTCCATAACATACCTATCAAAAACATTTAAAAAAAACGAAAACTAATAATTATTAATAACACCGACCGTCAAAGCCTACACAATTTCATATTATTACAAAGTTGATAAATAAGGTAAAATATGTAAGTCATTTCTTGTAATGCAATTGTTGGATTGTAATGACCCAAATTGTTTTAAATCTGTGTTTAAACCTCTTCCAGAGCACTTTTCAGTTTAGTTCGGTTTACGGAATGTTCGAAGCCAGCATCATTATTAAACACTTCAACAAGAATTAAAGCTAAATGGTTTTGATGGTATAATACGTACTATACTAAGCGCACCTAAATGAAATTATTCATATCAAAAATGGTTTTTACTACACGATTTGTGATTGTTTGCTTAATGGCGCTTACTGTTAAATAAATGGTTTTAATTTTCTAATTAAAGGCGCAAGAACGTGAGCAAGCGTAGTTTACAGGAAAAATTTAAGGTGGAATTACACGTGTTTGCTTATTTTAGACAATTTGAAATATTTTTTTTATTTCTATAAATCGCTTAAAATCCTTTTAGTCCTATCGATAGTAGTACAGTATTAATTCATTAATTATGTAATATGAATTTTCGTATTTTTGTAAGCGGAGTTTTTTATTTTAGATGGAAACATGTACAATACTACAATAATATACAAGTGCTCCGGAGCGCTTTTAGCAGGAACTATTGTTTCATCAAAGAAGACTATCGGAAAGAACAAATTTATAAAACAAATTTGGTTAGCTGTAGATTTATCAATTCTGCAGATTAGAGTTGCGTTGGACAAAGCTGGCTAAAGTGTCTGCCGAGGAATGTTTGACAATCATTCTATGAAGAAGTCATTTAAAATTAAAACTACTTTTTGAAAATCTACTCTTTGTGTTTCTGCTGATATGAACAGCGTTGTGTAATTTTAAGCTATGTAGTACCAGGAGTTGTTTAACAAGTGCATTTGAAAGTCTATTCAGTTCGGTAATTAAAATGTCGAAATGTCTAGAAAATGTATTCGATTCCCCTGCATTAATTACCCCCAAATCCGTAAAAATTTGAGAGTGCGTTCGTCGCGTCGTCATCCTGCAGGATAAAGAGGATGTCCTGAGAGGGAGTGTCCCAAGTTCGCGCCGACGCTCGCCGTCTCGTGACGTCACAGGTCCATAATCAAGACTGATTTCAATAATGGCGTCGTTGGCAGCAGGGTGGAGGGAGCGAGGTAGACAGACTCCTTTACTACAGTGAATCTCAGGGCTCGGGGTGAAACACTTAGTGAAATTAAACGGACCGGACTAACTTAACGCAAATTGAAAAATATCACCTACATGCGACATACGTAGCGCGAAATTAACGGCGCGCCGATTCAGTGAAATGGGAAAAAATCATCGTCTGCATTAGGGGCACGTATTGTTAGATATCGTCGCATTCAGTGCAGTGATGTCCATTCTGGACCAGAGTCGCGGCCTCCCGCTGATGCAAGGAATGGGAGGAATTCCCCCCATGGACGGTCCCCCCAACTCCGAGGTGCTGTTGGCACTCCTCGCGCGGAACAAGGCCCTCGAAGGTAAGCGCGCGACTGGCTCCTCCGCCACAAATCCTCCATATAAACCCCAAACCTAATGCATTTAGTGACCACACGGCGTCACATGAACGACTTTCGATGCTTTGTCTTCATTACGACCGATTCGGCTTTTGGCAGGAAAATGCGCATCAATTCTAACCTAATTACGTGCAAGGGTGAGTCGACGATGGGAGATTAAACAGATTTCCCATGTGAACCGCTACTGTTGCTCGCTGGTAACCGGAGCATTCCGGACACGTGAACCGTCCCGGCGTGCACGTGTCTTAAAAAGCGCACAAACACCCCCAAGGACAAGTGCTGGGGATCCTCCGGTGCGTAATTGTTGGGCGAAAGCGAGGCGGGTTTAATGTTTTAATGACGGGAGGCCTGAAAGGTGGCCACCGACGATCAAACAGGGGTGTGTGTGACATCGGACGTCAAGGGTTTACTCTCTAAAAAGCCGTCCGTCTCTTTGTTTCGCGTATCCAAGAGATATTTTACGACACACGAACGAAATTATTTCAGATTGATGAAGAAAAGTCGTCGCAGCTGAAAATTGTGTTTTTCGTGTCAGATCTAATTTTCTTTTCCAAATACCTACTAACGCGCGCCAAATAAAAACTCGGAAGGCTCGGGAAGCCATGTAATCTAGCTTTGGTTTTATTTTTTACAGTGTACTCTTTTGCTGTCAAATCATCACATTTGACAGGAGCTAGCTTTCAAAAATTTGCTCAAACCACGTCTAACTAGCGACCTGGAGTTGGAATTTGTAGCATTTTTGAAGCATTTCTTTCGACTTTGCAAAAGTTCTCCGAACAGGCAGTTAACTATTGAGGGTGTTAAAAGTCTCAACAAGTGATCCTAAACAATTTTGTAATAGATTACTTACGAAATTATAAAAAACATTGTACCAAAATTACCAAAAATGCTCACGTCCCAAATTTATTATTTGAACGCTTCTCTCAATTTGAGACACAATTAAATCTTAACCAAAGAGCGTTGATTCATTTGCTTAAAAAAATATTATAATTTAAGAAAACATTGCCGTTGATTTTGTAATAGTAGAAATACCTATTACCGAAATTTTTGCAACTAAAATAGTGATTGTTAAGGAACACAAATAAATACCCCAGAAAGTCTTAAGGTTTTTATGAAACCTTCATAGTAAACAAAAATTATACAAAAATCTCTTTGAAATCAGAGCAAAAAATTTACCGGCTAGCTGAACTCGATAAATGCAACAACTTTTTTATGTATCAAGTTTTATAAATCCCCTTATTTTTTATTTACCTTAATACTTATGCTCATGGTTTATCTATTAATTTAATCAAACAACAATGAATGCCACATTTCTAAATCACTTGTGATTTAAACATCAAAACTTGTCAGAACGTTTTCAAACAACGAATAAGTATAGGAATACTATGTTGACTTATGGTGAAGTCCAGAAGCCCAAAGGATCTAAGCACCTATATTTTTACTGCTTTTATTGTCAACAACACAAATTTTACTTCATGGTAAATATTTGACAGACGTGATTATTTTTTGATATGTCTCTTTGACATATGATTACCATGACTGTTTTTTGTCCATATGATATATGCGCAATGGTTCTTTGAATTCACTGGCGGTAACGTAATTGAAGTAAAAATCCAAAAGATCCAAAAAATGAAAACAATTTATATTAATTTCTTGTTGCTATGGTGAGATCTTTCATAAAAATATTTATTATAATCAATAATATTTGCACTTATTTCAGAGACACTCTGTATATGTATAAGTTGAAGTAGTTTAAATAGTGATATACATTTTTAAAAACATGGTATTATTTTGAGATATAAATAACGCGGATTTAATACTCACCTAGAACTTTGAGACGAATAATACTTCTTGAATATCTACAATCCCACTGAAAATGTCCACCAAAGATGTGGATGAAAGGTTTGAAAGTTATTTCACGGGAACCCTGAAAATATTCAAAATATGTAGTATACAAAAAAGTTTAATAAAAGTTCATAAATTCAAAAATATTTGTTATTGCAATAGGTACCCATCAAAAACATTAAAATAAACGAGAACTAATTATTATTTGTAATTTCCTTTTCCTAATACTAACATGCGCCAAATAAAAACGGAGGCTTGGGAAGCCATGTAATCTAGCTTTGGTTTTATTTTTTACAGGGAAGACTATTGATACTGTCAAATCATCACATTTGCCAGGAGCTATCATTTAAAAATTTGCTCAAACCACGTCTAACCAGCGACCTGGAGTTGGAATGTGTTGAAGAAGACATTAAATGCAACGTGCGTATAAATAACAAAGGATGCAGTGTGGGTTTGCTTTTGTTATATTTTTTACAGTGTAGGCGTTTAACATTGACATATCGTTAAATAAATTAAAAGGAAACAAATTAAGTAAGTGCAAAAATTGAGGAGAAACTGAGCAAAACGCATTAAATCAGTAATATAAAATTTTGAGTTATTGATGAAAAAATGGTCGAATTAAATATAACCAGAAATAAATATTTTAACTAATATTGCAATTTGTATTGGATTTAAAACAATCTGCTGAAAATGAACACTCAGAGTTGTCGATTGAACAGAGTAGATTACTAGAAGCATTCCTTGAAAAAAATGATTAATTGCTTTATGTTCATTTGCTCTATTTATTAGTCGGATGTTCAACAGGTTATCGAATGTTTTTTTATTTTACAGTGTAGAATATTGACATTGACAAATTATTACATTTGACAGAATACGTCAATTAAAAATTTGCCTAACCCCGTCCAAATCTCTCTTGCTGTCTATTCGTGTATGATTCAAACAGTCGCCTGGAGATCGAGTTTGTTAATAATGGACAACACAGCTCATTTTATTTTTGAACATTTATTTTTTAGTTATACAAATTGAAATTATAGGAAATTAAGCTGCATAATAATAACGGACCTACAAAAATAAAATTCATATGTTGACAAAAGCTGCCACTCAAAAATTTTCGGAAACGACGCCTAAACCGAGTCCAAAAATAGGAATCTGTTGAAGAATGAAATAGACACTAAATATATCTTCTGTATTATATCCGAGATAGTTATTAACAAATAACTTAATTCCTTCAACTCAAGGTCGAAATTTTCCTACACTATCGAGCATCAAAGCATCGAGAATCATGCCCGTTACATAAACTACTAATAAACTAAAAGAAAACAAAACAAATAAGTATAAATATTGAGGAGCAAATGAGCAAAACGTATTCAATCAGTAATATGAAATTTTGAGTTATTGATGAAAAAATAGTCGAATTAAATATAACCTATAATAAATATATTGATTAATATTACAATTTATATTGGGTTTAAAACAATCTGCTCAAAATGAACACTCAGAGTTTTAGACTGAACAGAAAATATTACTAGTAGCATTACTTGAAAAAATTGATTTTTGTTAAAAATGGATCATATCATAAAGAGTAAATGTCACAAATATTTTAAACTCAAATAAAATAAAAATTTCATGGACTAACAATCCTTTTTTTAATTTTTAAGCAATTAACTTTTTGTTGTAAAAATTGAGAGCCATCAATTTATAGTAAAAGCTGAACCATAATGACGTGAATACAAAAATCAATATTATGATGTTTGGCAAAAGCTATCATTCAAACAATTTCTCAAACGACGTCTCAAACCGAGAACCAGGAAATGCAATTTGTTGAAGAAGACACTACGTAATTATATCTTATGTATTGTATTCGAGATAGTTATTAACAAAGAACTTAATTTCAAATTTCCCCAACTCAAGGCTCAAGGTCGAAATTTGCTGCACTCTTTCGAACGTCAAAATTATTTCATAGCCTACAGAGCTTTGATTTATTTTTGTACACACGTTACATGCATTACTTTTTCTACTTTGCGTCTATAACAACGCTATTAAAGCACTCAATTGAGTGCGTTAATAGCTTTTTATGTTTCGTAGAACTAGAGTAATTTCGTTAATCCAGGGTGATATGTTATGATCAGAAATGTAATGTGAAACGTCAAAGTAAACACCAACGCAAAACGTTATATAATTTTTAATTCAAATTAGCTTTCCGCAATTATTATAAACATTAATGGTTACGTTGGATGTGTCTTAAGCATTTAAATTAATCCCAGATAGGTTGCTTGCCACAATATTTTGCTGAAAATGATTTTGATCGCCAACTGCTGAGTGGGCTAACTGCATTTGAAAATCGAAATTTAAATTTTGACAATACTCAACCAAGCCATGCAAAATTCTCTAAATTATAAAATTGAAAATTTTGAACTAAAATTTGCATAAATTATGCAAAGTATAAAAATAGTATAAAAAGCTCGTTCATAAGGCTATTATCGCATTCGTCCTTGGGCTCGTGCAATAAATTATACCTTATGGAAGTCGCTCTTTAATATACTATTCTGGGATTTTTTATTCCAGCGAATTTTTTTCGAGACGATAATTTCGATATGTAATTTGGTGGCTTGGTTCATTTCTGTTAGAAGATGCCCGTTTGACAGTTACAAACGTCTACACTGTAAAAAATAAAACAAAAGCTAAATTGCATGGCCTCCTGAGCCTCCACTTTAACTTCTACGTACGCACGTTACTAAAACCAAACTTCTTGTAAAAATGGGACAAAAAATTGAATGCGAAAACATTGGTGATTTAAAAATCATGAACAGAATGCGGACGCCCATAATCCTGCTCATGAACTATTGTTCCGGTCTGCTAAATTATTTGTCGTTATAATTTGATTTTTATTTCCCAAACCATAGGTATAGTTAAAAATTAAAATGTTTGTATTAAAAATTTTAATAAATTAATAACAGAGTTGGCAATTGTCTGTTTTTCTAGAACTTTCAAGAACAGGTGATTTTCTTAAAAGCTGTTGTGAACGTTTTACTTTGCTCTTATTTACGCAAAATAGCAAAGCAGGATTCCTAGATTCAGCCTGCATTTCGTAACGCAAGAATCTGTATCTAACGATTAAAAATAACAAGAGTATTCCTTACAATGTTTAAAATGTTTTCAAGATAAAGGATGCATTTTTGGGTTATTACAGAAGAATAATTTGATAAGACAATTTAATTTTGTAATAAATCATATCTCATCCGACAAAGTGACCCGATAAAAGCGACGCGCCTTTAAAAACGGCGTTAAAATCTCAATCTCGGAGCGGCGTTCAGCTGCGGGGCGTAATACCCATTACGGCCCCCGATGCCGCGATTTCCGTAATGAATCGAGTCGTGTAATTACAGGTGATAAAGACCACCTGCGGCCGGTCATAATCGGGGCCTTTTAGACAACATTTTAAGAGTTTCGCAAACCGCCCCCGATCCCATCTAAAGCGAAACATAATCTTTGTGCGTCGTCCATCCACTCATCGGCCACATGGCGGTCGCGTGCGTCGAAGTCCGCCAAGTGGCACGTGCGGGAACGCCGCGTCAAGGTGGGGCTTCCATCTGGCACCCACGACGACGACGACGACGATAGGGGAAGCGCATTTCACTAAATCGTCCGTTTTTTTTTGGAATCGCTCCTCCAAAATTCTTGCTTTCTTCGAGCGGAAACACCGGTTGAATGGGGGCAGTGCCACCCTTACCGCCACCGGCCATGATTACGTCGGGAGCGGTGGATCCCGGTTCCCCCGCTCTAATCATGCTGAGTGCTGGGTGAATGGAAAGCCGCCCCCGCACACGCATCATCGACCGCCGCCTCATTTGCCTGCAACCCTAAAGGACTAATACAGACACACATGTATCGATATGCCCTCCTCCTTGGGACCTCGGCCGCATTTAATATAGCTAAAAGCTTCGACTTGACATGCTTTGTTGTTGGCGGCCAACATGTGCCGCGATCAACACCACCAAAGACCTCATAAAGGCGACTCAACTTAATGCACAAGTAAATCTAAATAAAGCTGTTCCCCCAAACTAAAAAACAAATATCTCCCAATTTTTGAAAAGTACAAACAGTGTTGGAACTAGATTTATTAAAATACAGCAGTATTTTAACATCTGGATTCGTTAAGATTAAGGCCGCCATGTAGTCGATTTGGTAAAATAGGTAGAATTTCAAAAAAGTTTTATTTTGATACCGACAGAATTGAAAAACCGGTAGCAGAAATTATTTCTCTAGTTCGTTACCGAGAGCGATTTTTGAAAATCGTTCTCATTTCTGTAAAAAACAACAAAATGCCCTAATTTTATAACAAGTTTTATACCCAAACGGTTGATAATTAAGGCAAAAATTTTGCACCAATATGTTTCAAATTGTAAATTCTAGCCCGATACCGAGGCCGATTTTGTAAATTTTGTTACGAAATAAAAACTACACAACACTTCTGCAAAAATTGTAATGATTTATGACAACAGGTAGATCCTTCACAGCGGGATGTAATTGGACATCATAAAAGTTCGAACTTGGGTTTGTGGTCCGAGTTATCAAGTACAAAAATAATTCTTTTCTTTGACAGAGTCAATTAGAAATGTTTCATTGAATAAACATTTATCAATAGGATTATTAGCGTATCGGCAAAAATTTTAAACTTTTGAGCCTCAAATTTTAGTCCTGGTTTACCCCAGTTCCGAGAAATTTTTAGATAACTAATCTTTTTAAACGACCCTTTCTTGTTTTTTTGATTATGGTAAAACCGACAATCATAACGTTTGGATTGGTTAAATGAAGAAATGGTACATTTTGTCCCCTAGATATAAAGGTGGGAGGTACTGGACAACAATATTTCACAAAAATTCTTCCAAAAGTGAGCCATTTTTTTCATTGCGCTATTTTACCGGAAACAGTCGATTCTCGGCTATCTCGAAATATTGTTGACAAGAAAAAGTTTGTGAAAATGAAGTGAAAGGTTTTTCAAACCGCCAAATGGATTACGAAAGGAGCGTTGGAAGGATTATTTGCATCAAAAATAGAGTGAAACCTGTATAACTGGATTCTGAAGGTACCTATAGTTTTTTATCACTTATAAAGGCTTTTCATTTACCCAGGTTCCCAAATAGACTGGTCAAGCCCGTAACCAGGATTTATTTTCGGGGGGGGGGCTGCAATCCTTCTGCTAAAACTACCTAGTCTTTGATTGCGTTTAAGCTAGAGGAAAAAATTCCTTGCATTTCAGTACGACTAGAAAATAATCTATTGAAAATATTTTTTAAAAAGGTCTAGAAAATTCAATTCTATCTAGTGTAAAGCCCGCCAGCCCCCTCCCCCAGGTTACGTGGGTGAGACAGGATAACATGGCAGTCTTATTTATAGAGGGTCATTATATGTGAGGTCGAAATGTACCATTTTTTATATAAATAGGTGGAAATAGTAAAAAAATAAGGAAATGCGTATGTCATACAAGTATATTGCTTTGCACTAGTGTTAGTTACAATTTTTATTAAAAAAAATACAAAATTTATAGCGTAAAAAAATCAGTTGTATTGGTTTGTATATTACAGTGTTACTGGTTTGTTCTATAGCATAAATTTGATTAAATCAATTTATCAGCGGCTGCTAAAGAATTACACTTTCGTTTCGGCATTTTATGCACTTTTATTCACTCGTTTATCGTACAAATTCTTAGATAGTAGCAAGTATGGAAGGGATTAGAAAGCTTGTAAACAAACTTGTCATAACTTATCTAAACCTACAAAGTCCCAATTATAGAGGTGAATATCGAAAAAATCTAGGAAATCAAGTCTCAGTTACAAAGGTTTGAAAATTCCCACTAACAGAGGTATTTCAAAGCAAAAGTGTTGAGACTTCATTGTAATTATCAATAACAGAGGTTTCTCACATATCCAGGTTTCACTGTATTTATTTATTTGTTGTATTTGGTAGATAGGTACTTATTAATTTTAATTTTATTGTAGTTCGTGAACAAGGGAACCATACAAAATGACCAAATTTTAGAAGAAATAATTTTTTCGGTCTCTGTCTCAAATTAGTTATTTTGCAAGCCTTGAAAACATCTTGAAAACGATCATTTTCCTGCATAGACAAGAAAATGGAAAGCAGGGATTTTCAACGAAAAGCTTTTATGTTGGCGGCACCTACTGGTAATTAGTTCTAAATTACATTTTCTGCTACTTTTTGAAAATGTGTTGGTTGCTTATTATCAGTAGAATTGTGCACTCAAATAACTCAAAACTTACAAATGTCAAAAAAATTATTTTATCACATTATATCGAGTAATAGGTACCACCAACAGGGGCCAAATAAATGCCCTAACCGAAAATATTTTAACAATTAATGTAATTTTTTTAATTAAATATTTTGAAGGTCGAAAAAGTTTTGTTTATCTCACGGCCAGAAACTGTCTTTTGCCTGCCTCCACAAACCGTGCTCGCGCTTGCAAAATGACAGTTTCTGGCCTTGTAAAAAAATAACTATCGATTGTTTTTTTTGTGTACCTACCTAAACATATTTATTAGGTAAATTCTTTTTACTAAAAAGTGTAAAAGTAATTTTGTTTCGTAGGTTTTATTTTAATTCATAATATTAAAAAATGATATATTTATTTGTGCTTCCTGAAATAAGGGGAGTAATAATATAATATGATAAGTTAATGATTAGTTAAAAATATCAGTAGCTGAATGATTAAAATATGATTGATTTAAAAATAAAATTAAAATAATTACTTTATTTTTCCCACGAAAACATGAATTTTCGGTTTCGGCCGAAAAAACTAGTTTCGGTCGGACACTATTGAATACAAATGATTGTGCGAAAAATTCCTGAAATATCAATTTTTGTGTTTAAATTGCTACATTTTAGCCGAATAAGTTCTTTTCTTACGCAGGGAGCTGTAGCCAGCCTTAATTTTTTTCATATGAAAAGATATGTAGTACAACGATGTGTTTTTTTTCACGTTACAGAGATACAGAGATGTGTACAGAGTCATTCACGCAAGTCGTTCGTTAGAAGGTCTTCTAGTAAGTTTTTTTGTAATAAGACTTTTCAAACACAGGGGTTTTGTAATAACTGATAGCGTTCTTTTAAATTATTTTATTTTTAAAGTGATTGCACTTCCGGTTATACCGGGACTATAACCTGGACTTTCTTATTTCAAATAAAACGGTAATTTGGATTCTGTATGTCATTCTGAGATAATTACTTCCTACCGATCGTATGTCTGGGTTCAACCGTTTGTCAGAATTTTTGGTGTCAAATTATCTATATTTGGTGTCTGAACAAGAAATTTGAAATTTAATCCCTGACTGAAGTATGGAGACGCTATTCTCTTGAGCAATTATTGTACAATGATTAAACTGTCTAAAAATAGCGAAAAATTATACAGGAGCTGTTCAGTAAGTCATTTTCAATGTCGAATCTGTATTTATGACAAGTCGTTTTAGTTTTTCAAATGCAACACTCGTTTATTTCCACATTTTCAAACCTACAAGGAATATTAGGTATATTTCAAAAATATTGTGCTGTGTACATTAATTTTATATTCCAAAAATTAATGAATAAAAATGTGTTCCTTGTCCCAGAAAGGAAAAAGTCGAGGTTAAACTTCGAGAATTAATTGCCCAGTGAATATTTTTATTTTGCTGAATTGATTCCATTAGCAATAGTGTTTTTATAAAGTTTGATTGAGGGGTGAAACCCGGATTCAGTCATTCATTGTGAGCCGAATATGTTTTTGTGACAAGTCTTTTTAGTTTTTCAAATGCAACACTGGTTTATTTCCACATTTTCAAACTAATATTATACCATATAATATTATAAATGCGAAAGTATGGATGTTTGTTACTCAATCACGCCAGAACGGCTGAACGGATCTGGATGAAATTTGGCACAGCGATAAATTATGGTCTGGAAAGCACATAGACTACTATTTATCCCGGAAAAATGTTCCTGTTGGATAGATGTTTTTGTTTTTCATAGAGCAAGGGATCGATATGATTTTTTACGTAGTTTTTAACGTTATTAGGGAAAGGATTAACGAGAGGAAAAAGTAGGCAACGTAATGTAATAAATATGGAATAAATAAATAAATAAGTCAATCATTGAGTTACAAGTTCCCTAATTTATATCATATACCAGACTGTTTCTCACAGCACCATAATGATACGGTTTTTCATAATGTTCAGGCCGTCAGTTCACAAACATACACAAATTTCCACGGGAATGAAGTCGCGGGCAAAGGCTAGTTAAATAAAAATGTGTTCCTTGTCCCAGAATGTAAAGAGTCGAGGTTAAACTTATTTTTAAAGAGAAAATCAAAAAGGGCATCACCAATTCGTTGCCCTGTCTTGGAAGAAAGTGCGGTACAGTAATGATGACGCCATAATGTGTAATTTTTATTGGTCCCACTGCGTTACCTAACTCATTGCAATGAAAAAAAAATAATTAATTTATGAGTTAAGAAGATTGGGAGTTTTCCGGAGAATCGATCTCAAGGAAGTCGTTCTGGGAAAAAAATATTAAGGAAACACTTTGTTTAATTGTTGGGTTCCGGGTTAGTCAAAAAAATGTTAGTGATTGATGAATTTCGGTCATTGAATTTGTCCCAATAGATTGTCGAACTTTTCTCGGACATATTTTATTTAGTTAAAAAACGAAATAAAATATGTGCTACAATATTTTATTATCGTGGACGAATTAGCAGGATTGATTGTCGAAATTTCTCACCGAAAACGACAAAGCAAAATGAATGCGAGACTCGATTTTTTACGAGTTTTTATCGGAAACGATTTAAGTAAAATAAATTCGAGGATTTTTACATTTTATTATTGGGGACAATTTAGCCGGACTGATTGTCAAACATTTATATTTTTTCATTAGAAACGACAAAGCAAATGAATGCGTGATCGAATTTCTACAAGTTTTTATCGGAAACGATCAACGAGAAGGATGTGGTGAATAAGTGTATTTAAAAATGATAAGTGTTTCGTTGTTTTGGCAGCCAGGATTTGGCGTATCGGTTCACCCTGCAGCTGGTTCCATTAGCAATAGATTTTGTAGATTTGTCCTCGATTGTTGTTTCCGCGCCGCCGCCCTTCTATTTGTAAACGCACTCGTCGTCGACGACCACTATTAACTCCGTTCCTTTTTAATCCTCACGACAAACACGTACATTGTTACAATCCCATCGACAATACGATAGCGTTTAGGTGGGCGCGTGGCCGGCGTCACGCCCTTTGTAACCATTCCGGGTGATCTAGGGCCGTGCGTGCCCAGAGATTTCTGCTCGAGATCAAAGTCGAGCTAATCGTCGTCGTCGACGTCGCCTCGACGCTCTTTTTATCCCCCTCCTTCGCCCCGCTTTAATCAATCCACCATCGAAGATACACATGAACCGAAACAATGGCACGAAAATATGTCCGAGGAATAAGAGGGTGAATAAGAGCAGAACCCCGATGAAATACGGAGATGTAAGCCGACATTACATGGCTTCAATCAGCCCATTCTGGCGGGTCCGGGAAACCATTGTTGTGAAAAGTCAGCGGGTTTTGTTTGATTAGAAAAGCAAGGAGAGCGTTTTGTCCCTAATCATCGTCATGAATACGGACGGAGTCGACCGTAAATTGAAGGGCTTAAAGCGGGATGAGGTCCGCCAAGTGGCGCATCTGCCGAGATTTCCGCCCGAAGAGGCTGCGATCTTATCTGTGATCTTATCAGCGCCGATCGTGTTTGACATTAAAAATGACTATTTTACGCGGCACACACCCGTAAATCCTTTGAAAGAGCGCGCGCTGGCATATCAACGGGGTCTCGCGGGACCATCGGCAAATATGTTCATAATTCTAGGGGGTACAAATTATACCATGAAGCATGACTATAACCGTGCTCATAAAGGCCTCCCCCTGTGTAAACCGGCACTACCCCTGCGGTTTGATTTCACAATACTGCCCACTCTGTTTATATTAATTTTAATTCTGTTTGTTTTTCTTATTATTCGAGCGCCGGACTTGATTATTCGACTCTGTCAATAAATAGTCGAGTTGAAAGTTGCACGAGTCGCGTAGGTACTCGACTCGGAGATCGTCATCGTCAGATAGGTAAATGACCATCGGGTGAATCATTGGGTGGCAGATGGTTCAGTGGCGCACGAACGAATGGACGGATCATGGCGCACTTAGACAGTATCATTATTGTAGACGAAACCCCGCCGCGCTCATCTGCTCCTCGTTAATTATCCTTTGTTTTTGGCCCCCATTTGGGCCCCGTCTACGCGGAAACGGGACAAATTCGGACGCGTGGCGGCTACGCGTGCCCTTAAATTGAAAGCCGCAACTGTTAATCGAGCACGGCCCAACTGTTGACACCAAAACATACCCTGTGTTACTTCCGGTGCCAACAATGCCTTTCCGGGTGGAAGCGATTTTGGATTTCCGGCGTTTTGTACCGATTCCGGGACCCCTTGGACGGTTTGATTAATCGAGCGGCGAGGCGGAGTGAAAACACTCCAGATTAAGTACGCTCTTCGGCCACTTGCTCCTAGTGCTATAATGCCAAACTTTTCGAACTCAAAAATAGTATTGCTTACTAGTTGGCCCGTGCGAATAATTCGCAGAGAATGCGCTTGAGGAGTGAGAGATCTTAATTAAACAGATTGTCAATAGATGGCGCTATGACCAAAATGGCCCGTGCAAAGAATTCGCATAGAATGCGCTTGGGGAGTGGGAGATCTCAGCTTGTTAATTAGTATATAACGTGTGTTCAAAAAGAAAACGAGGCTGCGTTGGCCATGGAAAAACTTTGTGCATCAATTTAGTGTAGCAAAATTTCGAACTTCATTTCGAGTATGTTCATGTTTAGGTTAGGTTCTTTGTTGACAATGCTTTCGTATACGATGCATTTAGTGTTTTCTTTAACATTTAATTTAGACTTCTCGGCATTTCATCTGCACTTAATATGGTCGAACAGTCGGTTCGAGACAGAGATTTTCGAACGCCGAGTACGTTTGAATTTGGATCCAATTTTGTTGTGCCAAAATGAATCAATTCTATAATATTTTAATTGTAATCAAAATGGTTTTTATTATGGGATAAAAATAATGCAAAACATTTCCCGCTTCCGTTGTGAATCCAATCATCAATCTATTCTTATTACAGCAATTCCTCTTTTTGTCTGTCGAGGAGAATCATCACCCATCCTGTGAATTCAGGAATGGTGGTGTGCCATTCCTGAATTAACAGGACGGGTCATTAATTATATATTACTGTAAGTCCTGAATAGATAGATGAAGAGTCAGTCACAAAACCGAAAAATGTTTTGAGAATATTTGGCCACCACTCAGTTTGTCCCGTCAACCTTCATGGGTCATCAGTCTCTATGCGCAACTCGAGACCTACCAATTCAGTTTAAGAACAACTGCATTCTCAATTAATATTTCAAAAATCGTTGTATATATAGTTAAACACGAACGTCGACCGCTAGGGAGTTATATTACACAATATACATTAGAAAAAAAAGGTTCGGGTTTGTTTGGATCCGAAGGTTCAAAAACCAATGATGACGTCATTGTACAAAAATACATGACGTCGTAAGTAACATTTTTATGTTTTAAGGTGGCTTATTATAAAATAAAAGCGATGTCATTTATTATAAACAATTTAAATAAAATTGGTCCGTTTTATTTTGATGGAAAATTGTAAACTGACATTTGTGAAATCTATATGTTTATGTTTTCTATGGTTTCTATGGTACACTGGAAAGCCGATAAATTTCATGGCCAACGCAGCCTCGTTTTATTTTTGAACACACGTTACTTGTGAATTGATTTTAACAAAACTTAGTATGTCGATACTTTTATAGGAGTACTATCGCCTGTTATAAATATTTTGTTTTTTAAAAATTGCGAATGGTGAAAACAACCCCTACACTTTAACATTTTACACCATAACTTTTTTGTTCGTTGAATTTTTACCTTTTTTGAAGAGGTACATTATTTCAGTGCGTTCACGTCTTTTATTAAAAAACCGTATCTGCTATCGTTCTCGAAAAATAAGATGTTTTTTCAAACCCTTATTTTTCACGTTGCGTCAGGTTTTCTAATAAACAAATGCATTCGCATGACGGTTGGGACAGGAAGCAGTAATTCAGTGGCCAGCTCGTTCGCCGGACCTAAAGCCTTGTGAATTTTTTCATTTGGGGAGCATTAAAATCTAAAGTGTATGAGGTATAATACAAACAAATTGTGGGAAAGAATCCAGAACGTCGTAAATGAATTGAGCAGTAAGGAAATCTTACAAAAGGCTATTTTTAACTTCTTGCGACGCATTTATCTTTGCATAAAAGAAAGGGGTGCCCATATTGAGCATTTAATAAACCAGTAAAATCCAGTTTGAGGACAACAAGCAGACCATTCCAATGCTTCAGATTATAATCGGTTCTTTTTAATACCAACATAATTCTGAAAAAACAGAAATTACACGATTGCTGCTTGTTAAATTTTGTTATTAGAGAAACCGAAAACCTGACGCAACGTAAAAAATAAGGGTTTGAAAAAACATTTTTTTCTCGAGAACGATACGTTTTTTTAATAAGAGATGTGAAAGCACTGAAATAATGTACCTCTCCAAAAAGGTAAAAATTGATGCGATATTTCAAATAATCATGGTATGAAATGATCAAGGATATGGGTGGTTTTCACCATTCGCAATTTTTAAAAAACAAAATACTCACAACAGAAGATGGAACTCCTATAAAAGTATCTACATAACAAGTTTTGAAAAATCAATTTATCTGTTTCTGAATTATTACGAAAAACGAAATTTAATTTCAAACATCAGCGTACCTACTCTCACGGGCCAGCGAAGCATTTTAGAACAAAAGACATTTATAGATTCAAATCGACTTATTTTGATCCCAGGAATCTGTAGTTGTTCTATGTCACTGTTGTTCTGGGACACCTGTATATATACTTTTGATTACGTCGATGGTTTTTCCGTCGATGTCTCAGTCACTCAGAATTTGCCACATCCTGTCTCGGGATACTTTATCAAAAGCTTTTCGAGGTCTATAAACGCTAAAAAGAGTTTAGTGTTTGTTTTCAGTGTTTTCTGATCAGCTGTTTTATGGTGAATATATGATCCTGCAAACTTCTGCCCTTGCTGAACCCGCTTTGTGATTTGTGTAGTGTTTTGTCGATTTCTATTAATCACTCTGGCCTCTATTATTATTTCGTAGACTTTCAGGGGGATATAAAGTAGTGTTGTTCCCTTGTAGTTGTTGCAATCTTGTGGGCCACCTTTTTTCTTTATAGGTAAGAGCTTTCCGAGCCCAATGGTATTCTTTCTTCGTTCCATGCTTGATTGTAAATCTTTAGCAGATGTTCTTTTCCTTATACTTCCATGCGTTTCAACATTTCTGTTGTCACCTCGTCGTGTCCTGCAACTTTACCGATTGATTTTTTTAAATGCATTTTATAGATATTCGTCAGTTATGTTTGGATATTCTTCCTTTGGAGTTGCCGTTCCTTTGTCCATGTTTGTCTTTATCTCCGTCGCGTCATTTGTGTTCAATAGCTTTTCGAAATATTCGTGCTACCTTTCCATGATTTGCGTACGTTTAGTTAGCATTTTACCTTGTTTGCTCTTAATTGTCATCCTCTCCGTTTCTTTCCCTTTTGTAAAGGTTTATAAGATCTTGTAGAATAACCTGACGGGTTACCACTTCTTTTTTATTCTATTAGTTTCCTAAATTTTTCCCAACTTATGTTATTTTCTCTTTTTTGACTTTTAGTCTTTCCTCTTTGCAATTTGCGTACGACTGGTTCTGTTTGTTCCCGTAGATAGAGAAACCATTTTCTCTTCTTTTCTATTGTGTGCTTTTATTTATTTCGTCCACCACGGTGTTTGTTTTCTAATACTATTCGGCGTTTTTGTTCCACAAACTGCTGCTGTTTTAATAATTGTTGCCTTAAACACGACTTACATGTTTGCTCTGGGTTTATGTTTTCCTGGTTGATTTCTCCTAACTTCTGGCTGACCATTTCTCCGTATTTCTCTCCAGTTTCTTTGTCGCTTAGTCTGTAATTCCGTATTCTTACATGTGTCGGTTTGATATCTCTTGTTCTATTGATCTTATATGCTTCCTCCGCCATTTTAATCTTGCCCGCAAGTAATGATGATAAGTAAATAGATTGGTCCGTGCGAATAATTTGCATAGAATGCGCTTAGTGAGTGGGAGATGTCAACCGATAGATGGCGCTATGACAAAATACTGTTTTTAATAATTAAAAAAAACATTAACATTTTGAATTGTTTGTTTATTTTTCGCATATAGCGGTGAACACAAGATTTACTCGTGGAAATCCTGTGTTAATGACATTTTAACGTTGCGGCAGCTCATGATAAAAGGATAGCTAGAAATCTAGAGACACACGTGATATTCGTAGATCTGGAAAGAGCTTATAATACTGTACCACTTAAGAAATTGTTTGAGGTAATAGAAAATATTAAAATATCTACAAAGTATATTAAAACAATTTAAGACTTGTACGAAACCAAACAAATATGGTTAAACAAGGAAGTGAAATGTCCGACCAATTTACAGTCACCAAGGATTGTCGCGTATTCTCTCCTACATTGTTCAAAATTTACATCAATTAAACACTGAAGGAATGGCAGGCGAAATGTAAAGAAAATGGGAATACCTAAAGAACAAAACTTTCTACATAGACTGCCCTTTGCAAACGATGAAATGGTTTTAACGGCCGATGAAGATGACGTAAGATGTAAAGTTTAGAAAATTGACAAAAACCTATGAAAAATTTAGCTTGAAAATAAATTTAGACAAAACCGAGTCTAGAGTCTATATTATAGACATAAGAATAATTAAAGGCAAACAAGCAATACAAAGATTTAATTCAATATGGTGGTCAACACAATTAAAAAAACAACGAAATATTTATAGAAAACTAGTTGGCCCGTGCGAATAATTCACATGGAAAGCGCCTGGGGAGTGGGCGGTTTTAATTAAAAACTAATAGTCAATAGATGGCGTTTATTAAAATACAATTTTTAATAATTTCACAGATTACTCCAGATGACCTGACCTGACCTGACTTCATAGGGCGATTTTGTCCGAAACTATCTCTTTTCTACACATTGAAACTAGGCGCATGACACAAATACCATAAGCAAATGTAGAGGCGCTATAGTCGTTGCTAATGCTCTGTACGACCGCTAGATGTCACTAAAAAAACTTTTATTTAAATTCAAATAAAAGGCCCAATATTTTTACTATTTTAAATTGAACAATGTACAATTACGTGTTTTTTAAAAAGCGTGACTGTTTCTACGCTTGTTGCTTTTTTCTGACTAATATTTTAAAAACAGCATTTTGCTGCAATTATAATCAAGCCAGTAAATGTCAAAACTTGCTTGTCGATTGAATTTGTGAAAAATTTTAAGTGAAAGATGGGTCTTCTTTACATTATTTGTGGTGTTGGTGAAAACTAAGCGGAGAAACTGCATTGTTTTCCAAAAAGTGAAGAAAGGTAACAATGTTTTATTAATACAACAAATTCAGGAAATCTAATTACATACGTCCAAAATTCCAATCTAAAGCAAAAGTGGAGGGTTTGCAAAAAATACTTTTCGGCATCGTTAGATATTAGGCTTCATTATTCCTTATTTTTGTGTATGAATTTGAAAAACTAAGCCAGTTTGGGTATAATTTTGTCTAATTTAAATTATGTAATATAATAAATAGATTTTTATGAAATTGTTTGTATGACGTGTAAATAATGAAGGAATATTTTATGATTTATTCTACAAAAAAATTTTTTACATTAGTTTTGAAGAATAAATCATAAAATATTCGAAATATAATAGCATTTTTTCTACCTATAAAGAGAGGAGAGAATATTTAAATTTGCCGCAAAATTTTATCGATGCGCCATCTGAAAACTGTTACATAATTTGAAGGTCGTTAAAGTCATTCCGCCAAAATATTTGCATTGAGTCAGTCATCTGGAGTAATCTGTGATAATTTTAAAAGAATTGTTAACATTTAGAATTGTTTGTTTATTTTTCGCATATAGCAGTAAAGGTAATTTTCAAAATGATGGCTCAATCATTGGTTTTGATCAAGTATTAAGGGAGATATGGTGTTCCGACAAAAAAACACTTTTGAGAAATAATATATAGGTTTAAAAGTCATTTTTGGCAGATGCTGTGGTGTCAATATTATACGAAGTAAACGATCAGTTTTTCTTCCAAATCAACCCAAGAATAAACATTTATCTAATCAATTTTTAAATAACCATTTTAATTTTGTGATTAAATTCGACTTTAAAAAAACAACACAAACAGTGGCATGATTGGTATACATAATAATCAACACTGACATGTATATAAATTAATCGATTTGTATTAGATTCATTCAACATATTCGTGTCCTTTCGTTATTTGTATCAAAAATTATAATATCCCTCAAACAAATACCTGGAAACTTTTAGTTTCTAGGTGGCCCCCGATGAAGTTTAGTTGGATTTGAAACAAAATATCGCTCGCTCGCGTAAAAACTTTCACAGATAATCGAAATAATGCAAATTGAATCGTAGTTTCCGCATTGTTAGAAAAACAGCTGTATTGTCATGAAATAACGAGACTTGAATGTACTACCTGCCAAGGTCTGCGGCAAGACGTAATAATTAGTTGAAAATCCGGCACATGGCAATTTAGAAAATCACTTGCTTCTCTCGCACCCTGTTCGAATCGAGAAGTCGATACAAAGCGAGGTCGGTGTTAATCCGGCATACTAATTGAATTGGATGCACTTGTTTTGCTACATCCACCCCGATTGATCCATTAACCCCCTCTTTGGTGTTAAAACCGGCCGGACCCGGAGGGTGACATCGCCATAATCCGGTCCATTTAGCAAATGCTCGAGGCGATACTTTATTTATTTATTCATGGATGCGGCCTCCGCTCAAAGCCGCGAGAATTAATTAAAAAATTCACTAAAATCGCAGGTAAGGGGGGCCGTTGCATTGTCGCGGGTTAATGGGGCGTTGAAGGAGCGCCTCTTGGCGCAGGAAGTTGACATCATTGTGCGAATTGATTTCATGGACGAATCGAAAAACATAATCGACTATTGTGCGGCTTTCGACGATTGTGGAAATATAAAACGATGAGTGGGCCCGATAAGAAAGCAATAGATCAATTGGTTTTGATAGGAAGTTTATTAAATATTAACGCTCTAGTTTATTATTGATGTGAGTTATTTCGAGGAGTTGTCATCGTGACTTGGTTGTTGTACAATAATAATGACACAATGGCCATTACCGCATGGTAAAAGCGTGAGGGTTGTTTTCATTTTTTTATGGTTTGTCCGCTATGACACGCTACGATGCCCATCGAGGTAACATCGATTCTATTATTCATTATCGGCGATACGCTGTCACACTTCTCGCTTTGTATTGATTCGGGGACACCCGGTACCCTCTGGCCAATTCATACATAAATGGATTTGCCACAAAATCACCACCTAATGCTGTGCTTTAGTCCTTTAGAATATTTCCTTCAAACGGCATTTTACAAATAAAAATTCCAATCAACTAATGTAAACGAACTTAAAACACAACTCACTCAATATTCCCCAGTCTTCTTATTGCATAATAGGTTCTTTCTGGTTCATTCAAATTGTTTGCATTTTTCCCATTTCAAATATTCTCACCGTGTACACAAATACATTCTTTTGAAATAGTAGTTGTGAACGTTACACTTCTTTTCATTTGTAACAAATATATATAAGGAGCATACAAAAAAAGGATTTTCAGTAGTCCTGCTTTTGTTTAATTTTGTACGGTGTAGACCTCTGACATTTGTAGCATTATCAATTAAAAAGTTACACAAACGACGACTACATAAAGCAAATGATGGATTTTGTTTAAGAAAACTATAGTTATATGGTAAATAAATATGTTTATTATGTATTGTTTCCCAAACAATTGTTAAGAGAGAACTTAATCTCGCATTTCTCCAACCCAAAGTCAAAAATTTGCTTTCACTTGAAAGTGTTTTCATGGTCTTCTCCCAAGTTTTTTGTATTGTAATTGCATTTTTATAATTTGTTTTGATTTCGAAAATTTTGACACTTAATTACTCTCGCTACTTATCATTCCTCTTATGACTAAATATCTAAAATATCTCAAGAGATTTCTCTGTCGTGTTGAACTTCTGTCCTCATTCCTGATTATCTACTAGTCATCTGCTTAAATTTTCAATATTATTCAAATCTGGCGAGAAAGCGAACTCGATAAGGTCGATATTAAGAGTATCATTACATTGAACCAAGTTGTCACTTCTCTCGCCATATGTTCAATGTCCAAATTTCATCTGGAAAAAAACGTTTCTTGTCAAATTGTCCGTGTAATAAATTTAAGTGCTTTTGAACCCTTTGCCTATTATCTAAAACTATTAACTCCATTTGTCCACGACTCGAAATTGCACCCCAAATCATCACCACCTGTAATGCAGGGTCGACGTGGTAAAAACTTTTCTTCTGTCCTTAGATCGTGAAAATAGTGTCGAGATCCATCTATTTTAGTTTACATTTTCATCACTGCGTACGTTTTTAAACTATAAATTTCATTCTAATTAACCATCGACGATAATCCATTAATAGAGATTGTCTTTTGCATTTTAAATGTAGACAGTTCGTACAGATAAATTGCCCACTCTTGTTTAACATGGCCATTTTAAAGTGATGCAAAAGGGATCGTCTTCCGTTTATCTCTTGTTTTTACAGACGTATAAATTGAAGCAACTTCTTGTTTTTGAAATTTTGTCCTGTAATTTTACAAATTATCTAATTTTCAGTGGATTAAACCACTTCTCTTATCTGCTTAATTTTTAGTTCTATTTGAATTACTGAAATAGTGTATTAAAGAACTAGGAACTTTATAGTTCTAGAGTTATTGATTACGGAACGATTGGCGTAGAAGCGGGTTTTGTAAAAGGACTAATGTCTTATGTAACGACTTTTTTATACATTTTTTTCTATGTGCGAAGAATTTGGGACAATTAGTGAAATTCGAATGAGGAAGCTGCTCTAAGGACTTTGTCGTAAGTTGTCAGCGTCATTTCACTAAACCCAAAAAGCCGCCTTTTGTCTATTTTTTTTTATTTCTATGTGACCATAAAACTAGAAATAATGATGATAATAACCATTTTTTACGTACTTTACTGTCTGGTATTAAAATTGTGTTTTGTAGGCCTAGGATTACGTTAACAATTTTAACAAAGAATGAATGACACTAACATTTCACACTTGACATTTTGCCTTGCCAACCGCAAATTATTATTACGAACTCCAAATGCGTGTCGTACTGGCCTCATTACGGCACCCAAATAGAAAAAAGCTATTAATGCACTTAATTGAGTGCTTTAACTACTTTGTTATACGAGTAGATGCGAAGTAGAAAACAATTATTTGCAGTTCTTTTGCTTACAAAAAATTAGATTAAATAACAATAATCATAATTTATTTTCATAATGATGAATCAACCGAGGAAGCAACTTATAATAAAACCTCGATTTTGGGAAAATTTCTTACTTTTTTCGTTTCCAAAAAGAAGAATAAAGAGATATGATTTGTAAAACGAAGGGGAGTATGTTAGGTTTAATTTCCATAAAGTAATTAATGCAAATTTTAATATATGGAGAGGTAGGCAAATTACGGGTTAAAGTTAAAGTACCGTTATGTAAAAACGATCGTTTTACCTAAGATGCAGTTCCGAGAACCAACGATTGTGTGTTCATTATAAAACTACGTACAGGGTTGCAGTTAAGTGTTCACTTAAAATCACTTAAAAACGTGTTTGAGTATACAGAGGGTTCCTTTTAGCCCACACACAACTCTATGTTTTTATTTCAAATGGAACATCCTATATATTATTGCATTTTTAGATACCCCAATTGATGTTCGATCGAGTTTATTAACAGTAAGTGGGGCCTAAAATGGGCTGTTTTCGTTATGTTCAACTTTTTTATTGAATTGGACCTTTACAGTAGTTTGATTGGATGCGAATATCTATGGACCTATATAACCCAGAGAGGTGCGGTTTGAACTGTTTATTCAGCATAAATTGCCCTCTCATAGTAAAATTAGTGTCGTACTTAGAGGGCGCTTAATACAACGATTTCAATTTGAACAATTTCAAACATACATAATCCAATTTCTTTTAATGGGACCTCCGAATTTTTGTTTTGCTGCGTTCGATACCATTTTAAGTGTCTATCACAAATAGTTAAAATTTGTCAAAAATATAATCGCTAAAAATAGATACAGACAGTAGACATTTGATAGACAATTAAAAAAGGAATCGAAACCTGTAAAAAATATTGGGAGTCTGATTTGAAACAATTGAGTTATGTACTTTCAAAGTTGTTAAAATTTAACGTGTTGTATTTAGCCCCCCCCGGGGTGTGGTTTCAATTTGTTTAAAACTTGAAATAAGGCAATTTATGCCGAATTCAACCATTCAAACCAGTCAGAGATATTCGCATCTTACACCCTGTATATTTAGATATCATTTAATAAAACAACAGCAATAAATCTGCGGCTAATTTGCAATGTGTCTAGTGTTGTTCCCGACAGGTTTTTTTCGCGCTTGTTTGTGGCCTAGTTAATTGTTTTCGTTTCAATGATTGCAGAATAATAGCAGTAAAAGTGGTTTGATTGTGATAGTTCTTGTCCACAATGTGTGTATTTTTCCATCAAGAATTTTATGAAATGGGTCCAGTGAGCAGATCAGTTCGAAAATCCCCATGCCTCGTCGCTTTCAAACGAACCGTAGAAATAAATAAAGTAAGATCATCGGCGATTATAGCGGACGATAAAGGGCTTTAGTGAATGAGAGAGACCTGCCTGCCGCCCCATAAAAGTCATTGGAGTCCATATACACAACTGGCGTTCATGTCATTGCCAAAACGAACGGGGGTGCTAATGCTCAAATGGAACAGAAAAACGCACCATCTGTTGACAATCTAGCCGGGAAATATCGCGCCGCGTTTTTGCATAACACACACTAACTCAATTTGGCTCAGACCCGACTCGCTTTAATGGAATTGGTTATGGGTGCGATTAAAACGCGAGTCTGTGTGGTACTGCCTGAATATTTAATTAATACCCTCCGAGTAATTCGCTTATTCGTGCTAGGCATCCGGGCGTGCTTTTTCTTCTTGGGCGTTGTGCATTTTTAAGGCGGCGAGGATATCAGACGGGAAAATCTTCCCGGCTCGCTTGAATTATTAATGCGGACGCGGCTAATCTGGCCAAAAGTCGGTGGATCGCGTTTTTCAGGCACGAAATAATGCAGTTGGCGTTTGCTTCGCCTCCGGAGCTTTGCGCTTTGGCAAAAAATCCGAGCGCGACTTAATCAAGCCGCATCAAAAATGCAACAGCTCGCAGGATGTACCGCAATCGACAAACGATTTATCATTTTCAATTTTTTCACGCATCTTTGCGATTCGGTTCCGGGTGGTGATTTTTTTGTACGTGGCGTAAAAATTATGTCTCTATTTTCGTCGGTAAAATTTTACGTCTCGGCCGTCCATAAAAGACTTCATTTGGTCCCCGGACGATAAAGGCAAGAAAAATATCTGGGCGAGGGTCGTTGTGGGGGGCGTTTTATGCGGGGTGGAGCGTCGCGACGCTGCCGTCGGGCTCCGCCAATGGGAGACGGCCGCTGAAAAACAAGGGATCGTCTCTTTAATAAAGTACGCTTTACACAAATCTAGGACGTGTCATCGATGGGTGGGCGTTTGAAGGGTCGATAAAACGTTGCTCGCGACGGCGCATTTTCAAATTTACTATCCAGTCGGTCGGCGGTCGTTGACGGGTCAATTGGGCCCATAAAATTTTTCGGGACGGAATTATCGCGCCGAACATGATCAGTCAGTGCAACGAGGACAGGGTCGGACTCGACATTGAGATGTTCAGGGTGCCGCCGATCTCCTTGGACGATCTTCCCCAAGTGCTTCTGTGTAAGTCCACTCCACACTTTCACCTCTTTCCAAAATGAAAACGACACCGAAAATGTACCGACTCTTCTTAAATAAATTTTGAAATATATCGAAATAAGGGACAACAAACCTCGTCTAATACCTTATAATTTTTGGAAATTTTCCTAAAAATTAATAAAATAAGTGGAGCAACATATTGTTTACCTAACTACAAGAACTACATATTAACAGTGGATTAAATAATATCTATTCATGGTGGCTGTGATGATTAATAAAATTTCGGTAATTTTTTTTCAGCAACTCGTATTTTATTCCAATAATTACATTTTTATTTATTAATATATTTATTATAAATTAAAAAAAAAACAACAAAGTTAGAACAGTATCGTGACGTTTCAAAATTATATACGCCCGAGCTAAACCATAAATTTTAAGAAATTTACATATATCCGGAGGGATCCATCCTAAATTCACCGCAATCCACTTTGATACATTTAAATTATTTCATTTACATATTAGCCGAAATTTGGTCACGTCATCTGTACTCGGGACGTAAAATTCAAATTTACGTCAGGCTCAGAAGGCCATGGAAACTGGCTTTACTTCTATTTACAGTGTACACTCACACTGTCAAATGATGACATTTCACAGGAACGGTCAATCAAAAATGTGCTCAAGCGGCGTCTAAACGGACACTTGGAGTTGGAATTTATTGTTCTTAATCATAGTGCCCGAAAAGGTTGTAATTTCAATCTCTCTCTCAAAGTCGGAATTTTGCTACACTCTATCGAACGTCGAATTCCATGGGATACGCAGCCCCATAGAAAGCACATTATAAAGTTTAACTAAAATTATAAAATTATAACTAATTTATAAATAAGTTAGCGTCAACGGAGCGTGTCCTACAACGGAGAAATTGCGAAATGAATTTTATAAACCAAAAGTACAATAAATGATACTTTATGTTTATTTTCGATTCTTATCTGTAATTGATAAATTCGTTATGGAAACTACTTGTGTTTGTAAATAGTGTAACTAGTTGATTAGGTACCGCACGATTAATTCTAAA
Source organism: Eledona agricola (assembly GCA_964023215.1). Lineage (NCBI taxonomy): Eukaryota > Metazoa > Arthropoda > Insecta > Coleoptera > Tenebrionidae > Eledona > Eledona agricola. The sequence goes on from OZ026854.1 coordinate 14,797,326, forward strand.
TCCGTGCAAGGTTAACACTAATTCACTTGATAAGTATCTTTAGAATTTAAAATTAACACATTTCTATAAATTCATACCTGATAAGAATATATCGTACATGTTCGATATATAGTTTTTTCTTTTATTAATAATAATTAGCAATGCACATTATTAAAATTGCGTCAGTTAGTTTACATACTACATATACATGTCACTTGTGTCTATAAATTACTGCAAGAAATTTAGTTGATTGGCAACGTTGAGGAAATGATAGAAATTGTATAGTTAGTCAGCTCTCGTCGTGATTTATCGCGATTCACTTTTCAGGTTAAGATTTTGTTATGTTTAGTTGTAAATTGTAATATATTGAATAGTGGCGTACACGAAGGGACAAATAAAAAATACAATAATTGCAGCAAGTGTATGTATGTATAAAGTTGTATAAAAATGAACTAGAAGAATGAAATTTTTTTGCACTTGTACTAGTAAGTTAAGGAAAAAATAACACTTTTTGACTAACTACTGCAATATCATCTATTTTGAGCATTGATTTAATTTACATTGTAAATAACTAAAAATATTTTTTTAAGAAAAAGCAATCATGACATAAAACGAAAATAATGTACTAGTTTCAGTTCTTGTGACTTTAAGGGTACACCAGTGTTTTTTCAATAATTTTCCAAATAACTTATTATAGATAAATTGTATACTAACCCATATCAACACCCCTTTTTTATTCTTTAATAATTGCCGTCAATTTGGGACAGTTAAATCAAGAAAAATTTAAATCAAAATTTCTATTACATTGAAAAAATAAGAAAACATGGAGATATTCTTTTTTGAGCGAACTTCTCTAAGGGTACTTTGTGTACAAGACAATAACAAACACGAACAACGAATTGAAAATTACGACATTTTTTAAATTTTGCAGAAAAACCAATTTGTACAAATTGACGAGATCATAGAGAGTGGACCTGATTATTTTTTGAATTAGTTCTATGGGTGGCAGGTTACTAAAAACGATTAGAAGAATTTGAAACGGATCGCAGCCATCTAGAACGTACATATTTTACGTAAAAATGTTACTTTTGTGGTGTTGGATTCAGAAAATCATTTAGAATCTAAGAATGAAATAATATATAGGGTGTTATATTCAAATATTAAAATTTGTGTCATTTCCTGAAAAACCAGAAGTTGAAAAAAATCTTTTATGCCAGACTAGTTTCGGAGTAACCACTCCATCATCAGCGCAACATATAAAACACTAAATAATAGGTACATAAAAACGTTAAAATTCATGCATTACAATAACTAAATTAAATAAAATGGTCGCAACTCGTGAAGCGAAGAGCACGGATCTCTTTACACGGTTTTGAAAAATAATAAAAAATGCAAGCAGATCTTCACATCCTCCTTTCTTCATTTAAAAATTGGGATCTGCACATAATAAACACTGAAAACAATCATTAGATGTACCTAAGATATCTTGTAAATGATGGAAGAAAATGTTATTTTTTCCGTAAAGATAGAAAGTTGAAACTAAAAGTAAAATACGTTCTGTTATATATAAATCGTTTTATTTGCCTTTCGGCCTTTAGACTTTTACACAATCTTACATATGTATAACGCTTGAACTTAATATAAATTTCTTCTAACACAAATACTAAATAACACAAATCAATTTCTTCTTCTTTCCTTCTTTTACGCATTCTCCTCCCTCTTTCTCTCTCTCTCACAACGCTTCTCATTCATTCTAGTTCTCTTCCATTCTCATTCAGTACCTCATCCCTCCTTCTTTCTTCCTGTCTCAAACTCTCGCATTCATTCGTTAGGTGTTTCATTGTCTCTGGTCCTTCTCCGCATATTCTGCATCCTCTTTGCTCCTCTTTCAACCAGAACTTGCATTCTCTCTCTTCATTCGCGCACCTGAATTTTGCAATCATTTTTTCTCATTTGCATTTTCTCTGTCCAGGTATTTCGGTAGTTCTTCGGTTATTATTTCCTTATACTTGCTATTATACCTGGCCCTTTTATTCTCTCTTTTTTCTCTTGTCTCACCACATCCTTATCTCTACCTCTCAGTCTTACTCTTACTCTCACACTTCGTTCTCTCATTCTCGTCGCTTCTCCTGAGCTATACCCATTCCTTTCATAGTACTTTGCCTTACACTCATCCTATCATTTTCTCCATCTCTCTTTTTCTCTCTCACACATTCCTGCAACAGTTCGCACAAAGTCCTTTCGCTTATCCTCCTCAAATGTTGCCGCCCTTTTTCCTGCTCAATTTCGGTTATAAAAGAAATTGACATCAACTTTGTTAGCGAAAGTGCTTCGAGCAAAATAAAGGAATCTTGGACGTGTTTTAGTGGGTTTTTGTCGAGAAAATGTGGCTAATATAATCGATTAAATTTTCTGAAAATAATGTATGTGATAAATCTAGTAGAGGTTGAGATCCCTTGATATTCAGAATTTTTCAAATTAAACCAGGTTTTTCTTTAAAAAAATTAGCAAACGCCGCCAAAATGCTCAACTTTGGCACGTTATTGAAGGCGGAATTTTATTCTTTTTAAGAAAATATTTATCAACGTATTTATCAATGTATTTTAGCTTTATTCTTCATTTGCTGCCTTCATTTAAGCTAGATATTGCACGACCAGGCTCTCTCGATACGGTATTTGATCCTTATTGTAAAATATCGGACTTACGAGCATGTCTTTGGAAGGGTTCTTATCATAATAGTGGCAAAAATTCTAGAGATTATACAAATTTAAAAACCAGCGAAAGCAGACTGTAGCTCGTCTTTCATGCAGAAAAAACATTTAAACAAACAAGCCGAAAAACCTTACAAAAAAACAATAACTACTGCTCAAGGAAGACATTAAGATTATGGTGATATATTGTAGAAGAAATCATTGATGAAGAAAAATTATCTTGACGGAAATATGATTTTCTTGAAAGCCTACAGATAAACAAGAAGAAAATTATAGAGTTGATGAAATACACGAAAGATCAAAGTGAATCGGTAGTGTGCTTTCACGAACGACGAAAAAGAACTACGGTCTCACTGTTTAGAAAAAATTGCAACCTCAGATCTATGTATTTACAACTGATACAGCAAAAACGACACACCAAATGCTCAAAACTTTTTCGTCAGCAAGTATTGCTTATGTAATTGAGCATGAACCAACAATATAATTAGATTACGGAGAATTTCGCCCGAAAAAGACACAACCATTATTTTTAAGTACAAGTTTAATTACACGTTACTGGTAAAGAATTCTGGTATTTTGTTGTTGGATTCCAAAAGGACTTATTTATGAAAAAGTTGCTTGTGATATAATTTTTTAATAAGAATATGAACGAAAAATTAAACATCTATTTTCGCATTATTTACCAGAAACTTTGAAGAATATAAATGGTTTTAATGTATTTCATAATTTATTCTAATTTTTTAATTTAATAAATTTTCCGATTTTTGTATTTTAAGATTTTTCCTGATTTTTATAGTTATTTGTATTATAGAAATATTTATTGTGTTTTGTTTAAAAACTTATTATTATTTTTTTTAAATTATGTTGTTAATTGTGGGTACTCAATTTAGTTTTTAATAATAAGACTATATACTTTATTTTACGATCATTAGTCTTTTTCTGTAATTCAGAATGATTGTCATGTAGCAAAGTGAACTTGAGTAACGGATTGGTCGCTTACTTAACGCAGTTTTGCATACAAATTTTCGTACGCCACAAAACTGTAGACAAATTTAAGGGGAGATTTCGGCAGGCAAAATCATGTTAAAAATGCCGTTTCTTCGTAGATAAATTTCTCTTTTATTTAAAGAGATATCAACTCAATTTTTTTTCTGTGTATAAAAGAACGTTAATTCTAAGGCGGAACAGGCTCCTTCTTCCGAAGTTCTTTAAGGAAACCTTTATAAAAAATACGAAACTTGCTTAAAATTACGACATTTTCAACATGAATTAACTCAGCAACGGATAAAAAGTCTAAAAATTTGGACCTGTCCCGCCCTAAAGACATGCTTTCACAATACAGATTAAAATTCACACTTCTCTAGGAAATTCCATAATTGAGTAAAATATCTACGAAAACTGAATGTCAAGACAAATTTCTTACAACATCGGCCGTCAGCAAAGAGGGGAATACGCCCCCACTACCCACCACCGGTGCTCTGTCCATATTCAACCCAGAATTTTTATTATCTGTTTTATTATCTGCTTTTATTTACTGTGGCTCGGACCGATGTAAATTGTTGCAATTAAAGTCAACCCTCCAATATCGCGATGAATTCCTACCGCGTTTATACCTATAGAGACCGCGATATAAGAAACTCTGAATTAAATAATACAAATAAGGTTAATTTTTCATCGGTTTGCATAAAAACCACGTTATGTGAATCTCAGAGATAAATAAATTGTAAATAAATCAGATCAATTTGTTTTGCATTCCATACAGGGCTGTTTTTTAAGCGGTCTTTAGGAAATTTTGAACTTGCTATAGGGCTATAAATTTGAAATTTGGAACAGGGCCAAAATTAACCATTCTGAAACGAAATAAATTATTTTCAATATGGCGGCACTTTTTCTTATACCGGAAATGGACGCCATATTTGTTATTTTAAACGGAATAGCCCAGTTTACCTTTACCCTTACCCTTTTCTATCTGAGTCCAGTGCATCTATGTTGTCCCTGTCTATTTGCATAGTTTTAGATATATTCTAATTATTTTGCAAAATTTTGCATTTACGATGTCTATACTAAAACGATAACTCGGTGACCATGCGGAGAAAACCCAAACTGTTTTTTGCAGTCGATAATCGAAAATTTGTAAAATCTATTGCTGGTATCAACAATAATTAAATCACATTCTAAGTACTTACAATGATCAATAAAAACAGCCAAAACAAAACTGTTATTTGTATAAAAATGTTTTAACCTTTTCAACTAAATGGGGTAAAGGTTAATTTTTAATTTTAAATGCGCTAATTTTGACATAAAAATTTGCTTTGTTGTCATTTCTTTCAAGGCCATGACGTCTTTCAAATTTTTTTAAATGGCAACCCTAATTTTTTAATGCGCTATTTTAAAGAGCATGTGTTTATGCATATATAAAACAATAAAATTTGTAATAGGTTACATAACAATATTTTAAAGAAAAATGAAAAGTTAAAAATTAGAACTGCCGTGCCGTGCCGTGCCGATCCGACCGATCCGAGTCGATTCAGTGCGCGTGGTGCCTTACTCAGGAAATTTTGCTAATCACCCCACAAATTTTAAATAATGTTATAAAATAATTTGAACATCGTCTTAGGCACCGCGCCAGTCCAATCCAGTCCAGTCAAGTCCAGTCGGACGCTGCTAAATTCGTTCAAGCCAGTCACTATGATAATAAAACCTAACTACGCCAAGTGAAAATGGGATATACAGAAATCGGGGCAATTTCAAAATGTAAGAATCCCCTCCAGTATATGCAGAAAGGGAGTTAGTGGTAGGCAACCATTTATACGGAATCAGCGCATCGCGCTTCACATAACCGCATCAAAGTTTCCTTTCAAACTTCGAATATTTATTTTCAGCGACGATACCCAAGTGCGGCGGCTGCCACGAACTGATCCTGGACCGATTCATCCTGAAAGTGGCGGACCGGACCTGGCACGCCAAATGTCTCCAGTGCAGCGACTGCCGAATCCAACTAACCGACAAGTGTTTCGCCCGAAACGGCCAACTCTTCTGCAAAGAAGATTTTTTCAAGTAAGTGTCACGTCTGCGACGCCGTTTCCCGAGCGTCGGTGCTTCCGAAGCCTTTTTCACGCAGCAAATTAATTTGCGCGAAGAAGCCTTTGGGCGGCACATCCGTCTTGTAGAGTAGTTCGGATGTAACAATGCAGCTTGTGTATGTATGGCGTGCTGTGGGTGCAGACGATTCGGCACGAAGTGTGCTGGATGTGACCTGGGGATTCCGCCAACGCAGGTCGTCCGAAGAGCGCAAGATAACGTTTATCACCTTCAGTGCTTCTCGTGCGTCATGTGCGCCCGACAACTCAATACCGGCGACGAATTCTACCTCATGGAGGATCGCAAGTTGGTCTGCAAGCCCGACTACGAGGCCGCAAAGACCAAAGGTGCAAATTTCTAACAGTTGAGACAAAGAAACTGACGGACGAGTTTGCAGCTGCCGAGTGCTTGGACGGAGATCAGCCCAACAAACGACCCAGAACTACGATTACAGCAAAACAGCTCGAAACTCTTAAAACGGCTTATAACAACAGTCCGAAGCCGGCGCGTCACGTCAGGGAGCAGCTGAGTCAAGACACCGGCTTAGACATGCGGGTCGTCCAAGTCTGGTTCCAAAATAGGTACACACGAAACAATACCAAATCAATTATAACGATCTTCTTCGGGATTTTGACCGTGTTCCATTTGAAGTTCCATTAGGGGGGGTGTAGTGAACGCTCCTAGGAGCTAATTCAACGAGTGATCCCAATGAACTTCCAGACGTTTCATCCACAACTGCGGTGGACTTCATCAGTGACAAAAGTGGCGATGTGAAAGAGCTCGAAGTGTTCTTTTCGCTGCCAAATGTATATTTTGCGTCGGCGTTGCATTATTCGTGTTGTTATATAATTGGATTTATTTACCCGAATTACCCTTACAACTACCCTTGAACAAACAAATTTCACATTCTTAATATAAACATAAATAATCAAAATTAATCAAATATTTTCTGCTTCTTTATTTTTTTCCTCTTTGTTCTTTTTCATTCTTTTTCTTATTCCTGTCCCTCTTCTTCTTTCTTTCATAACTTTTTCCATCCACTCCAATCCTCTTCCATCCTCATTCAGTATTTCCTCTCTCTTTCTTTCTTCCTTCCTGTCTTAGACTCTCGCATTCATTTATCAAGTGCTCCAACGTCTCACGTCCTTCCCCACACATTCAACACTTTCTTTTCTTTTCTTCCATCCAAAACTTACATTCTATCTCTTCGTTCCCACACCTAAAGCTCGCCATCATTCTTTTCTCCCTTCCGTTCTCTCTTTCCAGGTATTTTGGTCTTTCCTTCGTTATTATTTTCATGTATCTACTGTTATACTAGACCCTTGTATTTTTTCCTTTCTCTCCTGCCTCTCCACATCTCTATCTCTATATCTCAGTCTTTCTCTTATTCTCACTCCTTGTTCTCTCATTCTCATCACTTCCCTCGCACTGTACCCATTTTTTCATAATATTTTGCCCTTTCACTTTCTCTTTCTTTTTCTGATTCTTTCTTTTTATCTCTCATAAATTCCTGTAGTGTTTCACACCAGCCTTTCTCCTATCCTTTCCTCAAATGATGCTGCCCTTTTTCCCGCGGCCACTCTCAATTTTTCCCTTTTTGTCTCCTCCCTCATTATGTACCCCCATGTATCATGTATCACCCATCTCAAATACTTTTCCTGCACCCTCTCAATCTCTTCCCATTGTTTCCATCCCCATATCTCTGTCCCATACATCAGCACACTTTTCACTAGACTGTCAAACATTATCATCCTTCTTCTGAAGTCATGCTCAAACTTCCTTTCTCCTATCCCCATACCGCTCTTAGCACTTTATTTGCCTTTCTCGCTTGTTCTTTCACCTGTGCCTCTGCAGTTCCTCTTTCATTGAACACATATCCCAAATAATTCATCTCTTTTACTCTCTCTATCTCCTGGTTTTTCTCCCACATTCATTCTTCCTCTCTTCTTTCTCTCCCCCCTTTCCTCACACTAGTATCTTTGACTTTTTAGTATTCACTTCTAATTTCTTTTTCCTCATGTATACCTCTAATGTTTTCATCATTCATCTCATTGTGCTTTCATTCCCTGCCACTAGCACCAAATCATCCGCATACGCCAGCGACCATACTTTTTTCTTCCTATTACCATTCCTCCATCCTGCGCTTCGCTCAGTACCCTCTCTATATCGCTTATGAATAGTGCAAACAGTGTGGGACTGAGCGGGCATCCTTGTCTCACCTTTTTTTTGTCGAAAAGCATTCGCTCTCTTCCTCTCCCACCTTCACTCTATTTCTTGTCTCGCTGTATATATCTTTTATTCTGCTCACTTATTTGTGTTGTTGTTTCCATTATTTCCTTGGTTGGCTGGAATAAATGACATTACCCTTCTCGTTGATAGTACCGGTTGCCAAATTTTGTCCATCTTTAACCCTTAACCCTTCTATTGAAATAATCTTGGTGTTTATAAATTTCAATCGCTTCACAGTGTAGGCGTGGGTAGTATTGTGAAGTGGAGGACAGAAGTTTTGTCTCATCTAATTTTATATTATGGTCTCCATCAGACAATTCATGTTCAGCTACGACAGATTTATCAAACTCATCTAAACGACATATCCTCTTGTGTTCAGTTAAACGTGTTTTAATGCTTCGTTTAGTTGTATGTACCTGTATACACTGAACCACAAGAACATAGTATTTGATACACTCCCGCTGACCACAATCTTATCTTTTATCTTTTGCCGACCCTAGCAATTATCTATCTTTTGTTGTTGGTTTAAATATTGTTTTTATGTTATTCTGTTTTAGAATTCTGCCAAGGTGGTCTGTTACATTTTTTACATATGGTAAGAATGCTGTTCCTTCTGACGGATTTGTATTATTGTTTGTGGTTCTGACAGACCTATTTGGGCGAATTGCTCTATTTATCTCTTTGGTAGAGTAACCATTGGCCTGCAGCATTTGGTCTAAATGGTTGAGTTCTTTCTTCAGATGTTGTGGCTCACAGATATTTCTAGCTCGACATATTAAAGTCTTCATTACAGTTCATTTTTGGCTGGGATGGTGGTTGGAATTCTTATGGAGATATCTATCGGTATGTGTTGGTTTCCGGTATACCTTGTGGCCCAGAGTACCATCTCAATTTCTTTTTACCAAAACATCCAGAAAAGGGATTTGTTGTTGCTCCTCTTTCTCCATTGTAAACTGGATACGTAGATTTATTCCGTTGATATGTTCCATGAAACCTTTTAATGCTTCTTCACCATGGTTCCAGATAACAAATGTATCATCAACATAACGAAACCAACACTTTTGGCTTTTTCAGTGCCGTTTGTAGAGCTTCTTTTTCAAATGACTCCATGAAAAAGTTTGCAACCACTGGACTTAATGGGTTCCCCATAGCAACTCCATCCAATTGTTTATAAAAGATGTTATTATACTTTAAATATGTTGTGTAAGTACATGTTCCCACATATCAACAATATCCTTAGAGAATAGTTGTTTCATTTTATCCAGTGCTTCTTTAACCGGGACCAACGTGTATAAAGAAACAACATCAAAAGTGACCAAAAAATCTTCTGGATGTAAGTGAAATTGTTTGATTTTTTCAACAAAATGTGCCGAGTCTTTGATATAGGAATCCGAATGTCCGATATGAGGTTGTAATAATCTCGTCAAATTATTGGTGACGTCATATGTAGGTGAATCTATGGTACTTACAATTTATCGAAGAAGTACATTCAGCTTATGTATTTTCGAAACACCATAGAGACGGGGTTGTAAAGCTTTTGATTTTCGTATTTTTAATTTCACTTCATCCGAAATTGACATTTAATTTATTTGTGTGTTTTAACATACGCGATGTAGGATCTCTTGCTAGTATTTTGTTAGTTGTAAAGTCAAGAAGATCGTTCATTTTTCGTCGGTAATCCACAGTGTTTAATACTGTTGTGGCATTCCCCTTGTACGCTGCTAAAATAATAATATCTTTGCTAGATTTTAATAGTTTTCTTACCGCTATTTTCTCTTTGTGGTTTAAATTGTCCCTTCATGGTTTTGCTCCTTATAAGATTCTTGCTGATTCACGTCCTGCCTCCTCAATTCTTTCCGAAGTTAATCGTTGGATGCTGACCTTGATGTTAGAAATTATGTCCTCAATTGGAATTTTTCATGGGACTACTGCAAAATGTCCACCCTTTGCAAGAACCTCAGATTCCTTTGGTGACAGGGCTAGAAAGATTCACTACCGTAACGCTGTAATTCAAGAGTAGGTTTTGGACGTCTATGCTCTCCCAGTGAGTCCAACTTCTTTTTCTGCCGCTCTTTAGAGTTACTCATTGTGGTTTCAAACGAGTTATTCTGTCAATTTCCTCCCAATATTCTACTGCTAAAATTTTGCTAAGTCCTGTGTGTAATCTGAGTAATGATGTGTCGATGTTGATAAGACCCTTATGTATTTGTTGTATTCGTTCACGTAGTAATGCTTTTTCAGTTCTATCATATATTCTGTTAGCATTTGCCGTATGCAGAAACCGCTTCTAATGTAAAAAGCGTGGTGTGACGTTACTGTTGCGACAGCGGAGTAGAAATGTCAGTGAACATTTTACATGTCCTATTCTTACCATATGTAAAAATGTAACAGACCGTCTTGGCAGAATTCTGAAATGGAATAACATTAAAAAGTTTAACTGAACACAAGAGGAAATGTCGTTTGGATGAGTTTGATAAATCTGCCGTAGCTGAAAATTGATTGTCTGATGGAGATCATAATATAGGGAAAGGTAGCCTAATTTGGACCACTATGATATCCAAAGACTGCTGAAGTCTGTGCGATTTTGGATAGGCAATTTGTTATAAGTAGATATAGACGAGGTTAATGCAATCGTGTTTGTGAATAAACGACCGGTCCAATTTCGGCAATTCTTTTATAAGCAAATCAGAATTGAACAAATATTTTCAATGTCAAATGTTAAATGTACAATGTCAAAAAGAGTACACTATGGACTATGGTCTGAAAATGAATTATTGTTAGCTATTGCCGCATACCAAATTTGGTGATTACGGTTTGAATTAATGCAGTCGTACGTATGCAGTTCCTAAGGCAACTATAAAAAGACATGCTGCTGAAAAGAACTCCGTTCGCAATAAAGTTAAAGCATTGGGTAGACAGCCCAGCCCATATTTTCTAAAAATATGGAAAGAATTATTTTTGAGCACATCCTTCACCTTGAACAATGCTTTTTTGGTTTAAGAATTCAGGAAGGCAGAAAACTGGCTTTTGATGTTGCAGAAAATTATGACTTACCACATAGTTTCAATACAGATAAAAATGATTCTAGGCATTTTTGAAATGCATCTTTCGCTCCGGAAACCCGAAGCAACCTCAATGGCGAAAGCCAGAGGCTTTAATAGAGAGAATGTCAATCTATATCCAGATGGCCCTTCGTCTTCTCGCAGGGCACCATGAGCCCAAAAAGCAGTGGAAATAACCAGCAGTCCTTATAAATCGCAGTTAAGCCAAAAAAAGTTTACCAAACTTTAACAAAATGCAGAAATATAAAAAAGAAACTGGTGGTTCATGGTTTTGTGTATTGTGTGAAGAAACCAAGGAAGAATAAATGATACAATGCATGAAATGCCGCACTTGGATACATACTCAGTGTGCTGGAGTTAGAAAGCTAATGGTCCAATTTAGGAAACTAGCGGTTCAATTTAGAAAACCTGTTTCCTTATGTGGACCGATGACACGATTTTTTTGAATTCATTTTTCACTATTATATATGTTTTTTAAAATTTAATACATTGTATTACTTTGAAGGTACACTTAGCGAGTTTTTTTCTACTACTTAGTTTTTATTGATACCTCCTCATACATGTATCTGTATGTACTGAAATATATAAAATTGGTATAAATTAGGCTACCTTTCCCTACAATTCGATATGATAAAACTTTGTCATCCACTTCACAATACTACCCTCGCCTACACGGTGAAGCAATTGAAATTTATAAACACCAAGATCATTTCAAAAGAAAAATGGCTGAAGGGTTAAGAATGGACAAAATTTGGCAACTGGTCCTGTCAACTAGAAGTTTACTGTCATTAATTCATTCAACCAAGGAAGTAATGGAAACAACAATAATGCAACGCGGACGCAGAATATAACTATGACAGCGAAGAGAACACTTCGAGCTCTTCCACATCGCCACTTTACCACTGATGAAGTCCACCGCAGCTGTGAATGAAACGTCTGGAATTTCGTTGAAATAAATCCTCGGAGCATTCACTACACCCCCCCAAATGGAACTTGAAAAGGAACACGGTCCAAAAAGAAGATCTTGATAATAACACCGACCGTGAAATACTACAAACTTTTATAATACCAATCAATACATGTTTGTATTATAACTTTTTAGGCGGGCCAAAGAAAAGCGTCTCAAGAAGGACGCCGGGAGAACACGGTGGAGTCAGTACTTCAGATCGATGAAGGGCGGCTCATCTCCTCGCCACGACAAGCTCTTGAACAAAGACGAGATGAAAGTCGATTTGGACAGCTTCAGCCACCACGGTAAGATTTGAAACATTTCCAAGATGCAGCAAATAATTTCGGCTTGTATAGATTTAAGCGACGACAGTTACGGCACCGTGGTCAACATGGGGATGGACCAAGACGGATCGTCGCCTCATAGTGGCATCGGCCGACCTTCGTTCCTTCACGGCGCCACCTCTCCTTCGTACCTTCCGGGCCATACGCCGCCTCACGGACACGAACACTTTCCATATCCGGATCAGCTCGCCGTCTACGCTAGTCTAGGCCAAGGACCACCTCCAGGAATGACGCTGCCGCACAATATGCCTCCGGGCGCCGACACCGACATCAGCAACGACAGCAGTCCCCGAGGATACCCTGATTTTCCTCCAAGTCCCGATTCGTGGCTGGGGGAGCCGTCCAGTGCCCACTACTGACCCCAAAAACTCCACACTCTAAAGTTTCTATTCATGTGTCATATTGTGTGTATACAGAGTGTCACAGTGCACAAGATGCGGTCGAGCGAACGTTCGGTGCTTATGCTGAGTGTGCAGGTCTTGTTCTAGTCGAGAATTCTAACAGAGATAATGATATTGTACCATAACTGTCAGTTTTAATATTCTAGTCGTCAATTTATTTTATATATTATTGTTTCATTATTATATTATTTAGTAAATTATTGATGATTTTAAGCGTTTTCTTTCTGCGCGTACACTAAACCGCTATGAAGAAATAAAGAAATTAGCAACAGTTTAGTTGTGTACTCTTTGCACAACAAAATTTCTGATTCCGTATTATTCTGAGAAGAAGGGGACTTTTTGGACAAAATGGAACATGTATCGTTGATTTCACAAAGGATTCATGCACTACCCTTCTGACCAAATGGCAAAAGTCACTAAAGCAAAAAGTTTGTAGGTAAATCCAATCCAATTTTAAATTTCCCGTAATGCTAGAAAATTGAAATTTGGTGCATCATCATTTTCGATCATTCTGAAACTCTTTCGGTGACATTTCCGGTTATACCCGAAATTGACATCAACTTTGTTATTTTAAATGGCAACCCCCTATTCTTATATTAACTATGATTCGATCACTTAATTTTAAATCCCATAGTTTGGAAAACTACGAGTACTTTTTATACTATTTGAATGTCTGTTATTTCAATTTTTTCAATATGATTATAACAAATAAAAAAAACTAATTTTTTTCAATAGCAACACTCCAATAGAAAAGCGTCGTTCGATGTAGAAATAAAAAATTACTCGAGTTCATAAATGTATCATATGCCAGTTCTGCTTAGTTTATACGATATTTCTCATTTTATTTTAAGTATTTTTTTTTAGATTTAGATATGCGTATGCTCTGAAGTAAAAATATGAATCGCAAAAAATTGAAATCAACACCTGCCACATTATTGAAATTCAGTTAAGTGTTCTGTAATAAAGATTTAAAACTGTTGCAATGGCAAATAATAATTACACAAATGAAGTTAAACAAAAGAAGAATTATTGCAATACTTCAAATGATTCAAAATATATCAATTTTTAAAAAGATTAATACATTTTCAAATTCCTAATTGCGGGAGGATTCTAAAGACTTTATTTCCGAAAAAGTGGTCATATTACACCGTTGGAGACACAGATTCAGTATGATTGAGCGCACAGTGCTTTGACTGTATGGGTAAAATGGAAAAAATTAAAATTATTTATATAAATTATGATCCTGAAATTATATTTAAAGAAGAAAGTTCGACCTTTACAAATTAGATTCGTTTTTTAAATAAATAACATTTAATAAATAAGTTGAAATTTGGTAACAGGGCATGTTTAGTCAAATTGAATTATTACAGACTGGGAATCCTCGTTCGCACCATTTACTATAGACCTTCACAATTTATATTTCTAATATTTTAAATTCTAAGGCAAATAATGTAAATAAGTTTGGTCCAACTAATCGATAGAGACGTAGCGTAATTTTGATTAATGACGCTAAAAGTATGTTATTCTATAATACATTTTTGAGTTAGCTCAATATATTTATAAAGCTAGTGCTTGATGAGGACTTAAAGAATACTTCCGGTCATGAGCAGAACATATCTGCAGCAAATCTTACAGCAGATGTCCTGCTAGTTGCAGGGTCTTTACCTGCCTTTTTACATTTTTTAACAATGCCTTTTAGAAATAAGTACATTGTCTTAATTATTTCTCTTCGGTATTGTTCATTAGATTCTTTCACATTCAACATCAAACATGCTTTATCAAAAACTATAGGCATTCGATAGTTATTTTTATGAAGGAAGCATATTTCTTCGGTGCTTTCGTTATGGTAAATCTGCTCAAACAAGGAAAATTATAATACTATGAAAATCCCATGCAGACCCAGTCAAACTACACTGCAAATTAAAGTGCATACACAAAGCAATAAGAATATGCAAAAAGTGCAAAATTATATTTTATTATTTTTTTTCTAAATTAGAGTTTTAAATAAAATTGATTGCTTACACTTTACAGACAATCAAATGACCAAAACTTCTTAATTCAAATTTAGTATTTTAAAGTATATACCTTACCTTGGCCTGTAAATTCCATAGTTGGCGTGGTTTTTTCCTTATTGAAGGAATGCGCTCGACACAACTAAATTGCAAGTAATAAAGACATTATACTTCAAAAGGATGTAATTCCTGAATTTTGAGCTTTCTATTGACTTAAAAATTAACAATGAGATAATCGTATTAAACGGTTGTCCAAGGCTTATTTATAAATACCAAATGGCAAATAACTCGTTAGAAAATATTTTGATTGTTGTTCATTGGACGATGCATTGTGGACCGGTGGCAATTTTTGAACAGAAAAAGGCGGACTTATGGAAATTGTTTCCATTCATCTCGACTGTATATTTGTATAAAAACCTTCCCACAAACTGTCAGAGATGTGAAATACAACCAGACATAAGTGTCTTCCGGTTGAAAAATATATTCTTGAACAATTTTTATTATTATAACATGCTTACTAATTTTTCCAAATAAATCAAATAAACATTATTGAAGTGATTGAAAGGCGATGTTCTATTCCTTTTCCATTGATCAATTACGTGATAACGTGATAACCCATTATTGCAACCGTATCATATCGTAAAATCTCGCCGATTTGCTTTTTTTGGGTTTATTTTAATTACACAAATTTATACAACTATTTACAACAGAATATTAACTATGAAAAACAACACTTGAATAATAGAAAATTGAGAGAGATATTCTTTACACTGGGTTTGGAACCGAACATCACGGAATTATGATATGGCGAAATAGTGTCAACATTTAAACATAATGTTTTATTAGATTTTTAATTCTATCCAGTCTTTAAATGAATAGCGATTGTGTTACGATAACAGACCATTTTGACCAATTGCCATAATTAGCCTTAATGCAAAAGACCTTCGTCTAGACTCTTCAACTATGAATTACGAATATATTATTGATGCATGGCAGATTTAGTCCTGTTCCAGTTCCGAGTGGTCTTATTCGTTTTATTGCAACCTTGCAGCAAGTTCAAGTGTTCTTTTTAAATTTTTTATTTTAATAATCCTCCGAGATCAATGCACCAACACAATGAGACGTTTACCTTCCGTCTATTAACACTTCACTAATTTATTATTATTTACCTTCAGACTAACAATAGCACTTAAATCTAACAATTCCATCTAAACTGCATATGCATGTTCTCCGTAAAAAAAATGCATGATGCACACAATCTGCAATAAATTTACGCGAGTTGCAACTTCCTCTGTTTTGTAGACTGCGTGTTGATGTCCTAACCACATGTCCGTCTCGTTACCATAAATCACAATCAATAAACGAGGACACAAATCACTAATTGTGAAAAACTGAGTTTCAATCGTCCGAAGTCGCAAGTTGCCTGCAATTTAATAAAATGGTACAAGTTCCGCGTTCAATTTAAAAATGTCGGCGTCCGGTTGTTTGTTTTTGTTATTTTTTATAATCGCAGCGACCCTCTACAGGAGCGAAGGGTACATCTGGCGTTACGACAGACGTAAGATTCAATATTTAAGAATAACTTAACTTAAATCGATCGTGGTATTTCAGGACCTAGAGTATCGAGTAATCAAATTTTGTTAAACAGTCTCGTGCCCAATAGACGAAATGTGCAGAGGAAAATTGTGTTTTATCACAACTATTTCAGGACGCGTGTCCTTCCAAAAGCGGCCAACATGTTACGAGTTGTGAGTACTGAATTAATGCAAGAATCGCCATTAATCTTGTTTTAAATCGTGCAGAAGTGGCATCGTGGTGCTGCTAAGGCCGCGCAAAGATGGGCTTCAAAATGTATGTTTCTGACCCATGACAACACCACTGGGCGTCACATGAACAACTATGGGTCATGCGGGCAGAACATCTTCATAGCCACCCAGAAAGTTCCATGGTACAGTAGATAACACGTAACCACGGTTTACTGGGAACCTTTCTAGGTTTTTCGCCGTTCAAACATGGTATCTGGAAAAAGACAACTTCACCTACGGTAGCAGAAACAATATTCCCGAGCTCGTGGGACACTACACGCAAATGATTTGGGCTTCCACGCACGAAGTCGGCTGCGGAGTGTCTAAATGCCACTTTGAAAATTCCAACCGTAAATTCTACAACTACGTATGCAACTACTGTCCCATGTAAGTTTCGATTTCATTCGAACACGTAATCGGGGCAGTTGAACCATTACTTGAATGGAAATGATCGCAACAACAGAACAATTACACGCTCTGATAGAAGTTCTAACGTTTGGATTTTAGCGGAAACAGGCCGGGACTACTTGGACGTCCTTATCGTGCAGGCAGACCCTGTACCATGTGCAAGAAGAATTGTTTTGCCAAAAAGATGTGCACTAATTCCTGTCCCGCTGCCGATTTGTGGAGCAACTGTCAAACACTGCATCGGCGTTTTCCCAACTGGCTTTGTCACACTTTCACAGATGAGGGAAGAGATAGATTACGTCACTGTCAAGCCACTTGCAAATGTAAAAATAAAATCCACGACTAATTCGGAAATGAACGTGTGCATTTGTGTGCGCGTGTCGCTGGTTTTCAAATTGAAGGAGAAAGTGGAAAATTTGTTATTTACGCTGGATTTCTTCAACTGATGATTCATTATTGTTGGAGGCATTGTTATAAAACAGTAAATAAACGAAATTGACAAGAAACGAGTTTATTGGATTTTACGCTAGCGAGTACCTCTTGTTACAAGTATAACGGATTCGACAATTTTGGCTGTTCCAATTATGTTAGTTTCTCAACTAATACGACCATTTTCAACAAAGACTCCCAAAGAAAATTTTAATTATAAAAGTAATATCAATAGGTATACTGTTGTGGCCAAAAGTAAGAAAACTTTTTCTTAATAATTTCAACTTTAACAAGGATTGCATTCAATAATCTGTTCCTTGGATTAATCTTCTTATCATCATATAGTTTTTAAGATTTTAGGGCAACTCTTTTTTCAACTCAATTCATTTGTATTATATCTGGTTCAAAGAATGGAAACTTTAATTGCAGAAGCTTATCGATTTTTCTTTCGGGGGAAAAGATAAAATTTCGTTTCACTTTTGTATTCTACATCGTTGTTAGCGTCATTAGTGCATCAAGGAAAATATCTAGGTGCTTATATTTCTCAAAAAACTTGAAAGCAAAAAAATTTTAGTTTGAAAAAGAAGGGAAAAGGGTTGTTTATATTTCCCGAGCTCTGAATATTCCAAAAGGGACCATTTCGAACAATTTGATTAAATTTTGAGACAAGGGGACTATAATACAAGGCCCTCATTCAAGCCACGAAGACCAAAAAAATGTGGTCTAAAATTGGACAAGACGATCAAATGGGTTACACAAGACGATCCTAAAAAAACTTCCCCAAACTGCCCAAGACACTTACACTACAACAACCTTATCAAATCGAACCATGAAACGACATTTGAACCTTCTTCGGGAGCATTTGGACAGGCAAATAAGGACGCACAATGTAAGCAAACAAGAAATTCTGTTCAAAACTCTTCAGGATGAGTGGGCGAAGATACCACAAGAAATTTGTGCGAATTTAGCTGATTCCACATCCAGACTAAAAGCAGAAGGATATGGCACAAAATATTCAAAAGTAGAGATTTTTCAAATTAAAAAAATGTCTTCTATGTCTTCATGAAATCAATTTGTGGCAAATTATTCAAATGGGAACATTTACATTTGATACGATAATAGTGATTATGAGAAAAAATATAAGTTTCCATACTTTTGGTCACTACTGCACAGACTGTCCCAAATTGAGCACTTTTGGAAGGTTTCTTTTATTTCCCTAAGAGATACCCAAAAAGTAGGTGAGATGTCTCTGGCTAGATTTTAAAGAACAGTGAACGGCAAACCTTGCAATGCAATATTTTGATTTGTCAAAAAGCTAGAAAGCGTTTCTCAAATTTTAACATTTTCTGAAAAGACCCGTAACTTTTTTAATCTATGAATATTTTTTATTTGTGTTTTAAACTTTTTTACGCCGAATATGATGACTTAGTCAGTTCATTTTTAGAGTATACCATTAGCACGAATGTGTGTTTTTTTAAATGGAACAGACTGCAGTTTGATATTATAGAGAATTAAAAATAGTTTTTAATAATGCAAAAAATTATGTAATCTTAAATAATTTAGTAGACTATGGAATAGTCTAATAAAGAAAAAACATAATAAAATAAATAACTTTTACTAAACAAGGCTTAAAATTATTAAAAACCGAAAATTCAAATAGAACAACATTTAAAGGTTCCAGAGATGTTGTTACTAGAAATTAATTACCTAGAAGTAAAGACCTCTTCCAGTTCATCGTGCAAATTGAATTTTTGTGATGAGATCTTTAACTCTTCCCAATAGAAAAAAATCCTACGTTGTTAAATCCGACAATCGCGCTTGGAAATAGACTTTATTCCCAAGGTAGTTAGCAACCAATTTGATGCATTATTAGTGACTTTTCGGGTGTTTTCGTCATTTTGTTTAGGAAACTTTTACTTATAGAGTATGTTAAGTAATTTTCGGTTTATTTGAACCCTGTTAAGTAAAAGTAATTTGTTTCGCTGATCAACGTCCTCAAAAATTGAGCCCTTGACATCTTGGCTACATTTTGTCTATCTCTTCTGGAAATATGAGAAACACACCTGTTCACACAATACATTGACTAACAATTTACAATCCTAACTAATTGTGTATGACATAAGACTAAAAGACAAGTTGCAAAACTTCCTTGTTAAACCGATTGTCGATTTCGTGAAATAGCCGCATATGACTCCAGCTTTTCCTATTTTAAGCATACTTCCATCCAATACCTTACGAAACGTGACGAGAATAAAGAATAAACGAAGCGTGTTGTCATGCTGTCTTGAGTCGCACTCCAGAATCACAATTGCTGTCTGTTTTTCAGAACCGAACCTTTGCTTCACTCAAACACATACGAACCGGAGAGGTGACATGTTGTGCGCCACCAAAAAACCCTTCAGATTGTGCGACTCCGTCACCAAATTCCCACAAATTAAGGAACATGACAGTAACATCGAGCTGGACTCGTTGGAGACGAGCGATAGAGCAACAGTAAGTAGAGCTCGTTAGTGTCTCAACTATTTCAACATTTTAGGACAATGACGATACCGAAGATAACGATCAGGTGAAGCAACTGAATCTGAACGGATTATGCAGAGGAAACGAAGAACTGGACGAGTGTTATGTGGACGAGATCGTTCTCACCGGGGAATCGTTGCAGTCGCTCTCCGATTTGAAAGTTTTGAGTTTGAGGGCGAACGGGATTCAAAATTTTCCAAACAGCGTCCTGCAGCTCGTAACACTGGAGACTTTAGATCTTTCGGACAATAGCTTGTTAACCCTACCGCCCGAAATCAGCCTGCTTGAAAAGTGAGTACCGCGTAGACAATTAGCGGATGTCTTGGCGCCGAAACACAGAAACTCTTTGTAAATTCCTCGTTTTGCGAATCCAAACGATGGATGTTACAAACCAATTGCGAAACAGCCTCTTCGTACTAGAAATTGCGATGAACGAACTTCCGTTGTTTCTTTCACGGTTCCTCGCTCGTCCGAAACGCATATGATTAAAATAACACAGAGCTGATGGTCAATTCGTGCGTGGTGAAGCTGGCGCGTGCCTCGTTCTCGAAGAAAAAATGACCGCTTTTTAAATTTCGATCGATTTCGCTTTTCTAGTCTTAACGAGTTGGTGTTGGATCAGAATCTTCTCAGTGTTTTGCCGACCACTTTATGGGACCTCAAGCAGTTGCAAATACTCAAAGTGGCCAGGAACAGATTGGCGTTGCCGCCCGACAAAATCGGAGACATGAGGGCTCTCATCCTTGCGGTAAGTAAAAAAACAATTTCTATACTTCTATCATAAACTACAACCGATTGTTACATAATTAGCACCATCACAAAATTGAAATCATTTTTGGAAACATTTTATATTAAATCTACCAACTGTACACGTCGCACAGTGGACAAAATTACAAATTTAAGTGGACGAAAATTATTTATATTAATAACAAAAATTCAAAAATGTTTTGCTAGTTGTATACCGATTTTCAAATTGATAGCCGTCATAATAAAGAAGTGGTTTAGAATTTTTTAATTCGGCATTTTTTAGTTTTTCCGGGATATTTCAAAACGACCAAAGATATCCTGGATATCTTGATATTACTTGAAATAGCCATAAAATAGCGCAACTTTTCTCTAATTTAACCGACTTTGTAACTCTCACCGTTTCTGAGATCTCAATAGTGAGCGTTAAAAAACGGGAAACCCAGTATATTACAACCATCACAAGATTGAACTAATTTTTGGAAACATTTCATATTAAATCTACTAACTTTACACGTCGCATAGTGGACAAAATTACAAATTTAGATGGGCAAAATTACAAATTCAGGTGGACAAAATTAACTGATTGAGCTAGAGACTTCAAATTTGGCACAATAATCAAATTCCCAATTGAAATAAAGAGTTAGTTAGCTATCATGATCCGACAATATTAAAGTGTTCAAATACCAAATTTTAAATATTTAATATTCAAATTTTGTTTGTTTGTTATATGGGATATCAAATAGTATGTATTTTTTTGCTGAATCTAAGGGTGCTAGTACACTAGGAAGTTTCTTGCGACAAAACTCGCGCGAGAACTTCCTCATGCATTTACACTACAAGCAATAAGTGTTGCGAGAAATTGTCGGGCGAGTCGAGTGAGCCCCTACTGTCGCGATTTCTCACAAACCTGTTTACACTATCAGCACCCTTAACTCGTGCAAGTGCTTTCAGTCGATATCTAGCGGTTGTCGAATACTGACATCACAACATGTCAACAAGACATAATCGTATTGCCGCGGCTTTAGTAATTTTTAATTAACGTAATTTAGTAATTCTGCGTCTTCGACTGAGCTGTTAATGAATTTTAAAGCAGAAAAATATGGCCAATTGGATGTATAATTGTCAACAGTTGCTGCACCACTTTTCTTTTTACTTTTTTTTTAATTCCTGCTTAAATATTGGCTTCATTATTTACGAGAAATTTCAACCACTTCAGTTTTTAAATGTTACGGCAATTAATTGCAACGCATCTTGTTTTTTTCTTCTGTCTCGGTAATCTGCTGACCGCACATTCCACAACACCGGATTTTCATCTAATAATGAAATTAATAATTTAATTTCGTCGACGCCCCACATTTTTTTCTATGACATTTTGCAGTCACTACGGCTCTCCTTCATGCTAGGGCTTATATCGAGAACCCGCTTCTTCCAAAATTTCTCAGAGTGTAGACACGCATCGCCAAATTACATCCGCCAAAATCCGACCGTCACAATAGAAATTGAATATTTGAAATAAAGTACAACACTTTATGAAGCCCAGCTACATAAACAAATAAACAAATTCAGAAAAGACGGAGGCAATCCGGTGCCATCTGGCAGGGACCGAACAGATATTTTACCTAAACTCGCACGGTTACTCACCGAAATGTTGAAACGATTTGGAAGTATTGTGAGAACTTGGGGAACTTCACTTTGGCCTGTTTAGACTGGCAAGTTAGAAACTCGCGCGAGTGCTTGCACAAGTTCCGTCGAGTCGACTCACAACGCTGTTTACACCTACGACAGTAGTGTCCGACAGAAAATCGCGTGAGTTTCTCGCTAGTGTATCAGCACCTTAACAAAAGCATCGACAGATATACCTGTCTTATCTATACATATATAACAAAACTAACGGTTTCCTGCAATATTTATGCGCTTTTTCCAATTTGAAAGATGGGGTTAGTTACTATGAGTCTACTAACGACTTTTTTGAACTAAAAACTTGGTTCTTCGCATTGTTTGGTTGCCGAACAGGCTATAAACATGAAAAGTAACGAAACACTTAGTTAAATATTATTAAATATAAATTTAACATTTTTTTAAGCAAAACGGGAAGTACGTTTCGATGAAAAAATTTAATACAAATGTAAATTTAAAAAAGACTTTGCATCTATTACAAGTCCTACAAGGGATATCAAAATTATGATTAAAAAATGGACAGGCAGTTTTCCCATCGCTTCCTTAACTCTTGAGAGAAGTGCTTGATTTTTTTTGAGATTTTACCAGGAGAACCGCCGTGCCTAATCAGACCCCACACAAACTCAAATATATATATTTTTCAAAAAACACTTTTTTTGAGATTTATATTTTTGCAAATATAAATGAAATACCTAAGATTTTGTACAGGTAATAACAGGCCAAACTATTCATGTAAATTTGGAAACATGAATAGTACCTTCAAAACCTTCACCACCATAAATTATTTATTTATTTTTGCTAACAAGGCCTTCCAGCCAACAATACACCGAAAATAAGTCCGCCATTCAAATTCAGAAGGTAAAAAATCTTCAAGAATTAATTTTCATGTTCTCTACCAATATATTTATTATGATTTTTCTCACAAAAGTAAGAATAAAACACTTATATGCAAGTTTATGCAAAAAGTGCGGTCATATTCGAAAACTACATAAAATTTACGTTAAAACTACGCTTTGAACATCGCACCACTCCTCGCCACTTTACTGTAAAAAAACTTTGATGTGCCAGTCTGTATGTGACAAACTGTATATAAGCAGATATATTCAGAGTGTTCTGGAATGTTGGTACTGGGGAAAACCACTTAAAGTCAAGGGTTGTTTCACCATCTTTATTTTACACAACAAATTCACGCTCATAGTACAAGTTCGTTCTCGACGCTGGTCTAATCGTAACTTCCTTTTGACCTGAGTTTACCTCAATTTATTAAGTCAGCGTCCGGTCAACAATTGCAAAAGTGACCATATAAGGCAATTGAAGACATTTCCATTCCTTATATGGTAATATGCCGATTATTACAAAAATAACACGTGTATATATTTCCTTTTATGGATATATACTACAATTTGGGGATTTTTTTCCTTCACAGGATTAATTAAATGGATTGTCCTTTGTGTCGAAAAGCGCATCTCGATATCTTTTTTTCATTTTAGAGTAATATTAATTCCCCGCAGCGCTCGAACATCCTGTATGTGGCATTACAACCAATTCTTTGAAAATACTTTTTGATTATTATAGTCCTACATACCTGGCTTGGAAGCGACCATATCACCAAAGTTATACTCATTCTTGAATAAGAAACCTATAAGCGGATGAATCGTCGCAATTCGAAAAAAGCTATAGTGGGAGAAAACGTAAAATTTTTCAGTTATGACTTCAAAAAAAAAAGTTTGATCGCAAATCACCCTGTGTATGACCTTTCCCGCTATCCTAGTAAACAACCACCAATGAATGAAGAACAATGTTGAGATTGACTTTTGTCCACGTAAATGAATCACTGCCCACTGTGCGTCGTCACTAGAAAGTAATGAATAATCAAAATAGGAGCAAAAAGAATCCTGTAGTAGCAATGTAAAAGTTCAAAAACAAGTGATTTAAAATTGCAAGGGATTTTAAGAAAGAAGTCAAACCAAATGCAACAACGCAGATAATTAAATTAATTTTAAAAACATTTAATAGGAATCTGAGTTGAAGCCTGAAAACCAACAAAAACCAAACATTTTGACAACACTCAACCTGCGCTCGAACCGCCTCAAAGGAAACATAATATTGGGCAATTACGGGGTAAGTGCTAGTTACACACCGACATTACCCAACTCAGTTCGCCTCAACATTACAGAACTTAACGGAACTTGACGTAAGCGAAAACAGCATCGAGAATCTGGACTTGAGCGCGGTGGAACAGTTACAAATTTTGCAATGTTCTCGAAACTGCATCGTTCAGCTAACTCTCCATGGCAAAAATTTAACATCGCTCATAGCCGGCAACAATCGTAAGTACACATTATCTTGAAATCGTTTAACATTGACCGAATAAATGTTAAGGTTTGAAGACGTTGGCGCTTGCCCATCCTCCTGCGGGTTTAAAGCACTTGGACGTCTGCTACAACGAACTCACTTCGCTTCCGAATTGGTTGAGCGGTTGTGGCGAACTTCGATCGCTCTTCGCATCCAACAATCTTTTAACATCACTTCCCGACCACTTGTTTTGCAACGAAATGCCGTTTTTGCACACCGTTCAAATCGCCTACAACCAACTCCAATCGCTGCCCACAATCCAACGACGTCTACCGATCCAAGAGCTGTTTCTGCAAAACAACAGCTTGTCGTCGCTTCCTGACAACTTCTTCAGGTTCGTGCATTGCATCCGAACCCTTAACTTGTCCAACAACCGTCTGTGCGATTTACCAACACCCGAAGGACCACTCCAACTAGAAAAACTCTTTCTGACTGCAAACTGTCTGATAGACAAGTCGTTGGAGAAAATAACACCGTACCTGCGAGAGATAAAAACGCTACATGCAGCCTACAACAGCTTCACTTCGTTATCGGAAGACTGCGCTACGTTTTGGACGGAAATCGAAGAGTTGGTGTTTTCGGGAAACAAACTGTTGAAACTGCCAGATCGTATCGGATGTTTGAAACACTTATCCATCCTACGAGTCCACTCGAATCTTCTGCAAACGATTCCGAAGCTGTCGAACTTGATGAGCTTGCGCGTTTTGGATTTGGCCCACAACCAACTCGATCGAGTCGACTTAACCAGTTTGATCCCACCGAATTTGAAGTTCTTGGATTTGTCGTGTAACACCAAACTGCACGTGGACTCCCAACAGTTTAATACATACCGAACGCAAAGACCCATGAGTCTGGTGGACGTTTCTGGTAAGAACCGAACCTCTTTGCCGCTGACGCCGTCCCCATTTTGCGAGAACGATCTAACCGACTACAGCTGGAGTGTCGGATTTTCGGAAACCGCAGGTTGCAAACAGCGGCTGTATATTTCCCAGATTCGACTGCCGGCGTTTTGTAACACCGAAGGATTGTTTGGGATGTTTGACGGAGAGACGAACAACAACGTCCCCGTGGGTGTCGACAAAGTAGTACCCAGGATTCTTTTGGAGGAGCGCACGGTTAAGGAAACCGCAGCCGAATACATGAAATACACAATGCTGTCGGCACATCGCGAACTCAAAGACAAAGGACAGAAGCAGGGACTAAACGCTATCATCTGCCACATTTTGAAGAGCAAACAAGTTGTGGAGTATTCGTTTTGTGCCAGTGTAAAAAAGTATGTGATGAAGATTGCAAGTGTTGGAGATATTCGGGTAGTTCTTGGACGCGCCTCGGGTCCCGTGCGCCTCCTTCCAGTGAAACAGCGCAAACAAATCCGTACCAATCCCCAGATTCAGTTAATGGTTCCCGATCCGGACATCACCGAGATTTTCCTTGACGAACACGACGAATTCATGATAATCGCCAACAAGAACTTGTGGGATGTCATGAGTCCCGACAACGCAATTCGCGAAGTAGCGCTTCAACGCAATGTTATTTTGGCGTCGAAACGTCTGCAAGACTTGGCACAAAGTTACGGCGCCGAAGATAACCTCAGCATAATCGTTGTCAAGTTCAATTTGATAGGAGCTGACGTGGATTTGTTGATGCGCGAGCTCAGACAGACCATCAGACGGACCAAATATCAAAGCGACAGCAGCTGCTGCTGCGAAGCCCTGAACAACGAATGCGACAAAATCTCAATTCCTCCGCCTCTCCTGCTCAACGACGATCGGTCTTCGCCGAGTGGTCAAAGCGAACAAGCTTGCAGCGATTGCAACTCTTCCGCTAAAATGTTCGTCAATCAGTTGAATAGATCAGTGCGAAGCGTCACCCCTTCCCTCTTCGAAACGGTGGAAGTAAAAGCGAATCCAGAAAGACGAAGCTATAGAGGTGTAGCCAAAGCTTTGAGGGCGCGCCGAGAAGAAGATAAGGGCCAAGATTCGGATTCCGCTCTGTCAGAGGAGCAGTTTAAATGTTGGGAATACATGCTCGAGCAAAACACGCAGCTGTTGTTCGACAAGGAGTTGAATACACTCAGTCGAAGCATAAAGAAACCTCATACGTTGTCGAGGAGCAATCCTCACTTGACCACTGATACTAACACTAACGGAACGTTTCTGTCGAAGCAGTTTGGAAGCGCTAGATCGTTCAATCACTTGATGCCCAGGTCGTCGTCAAGATTTGCCCTCGACAAGAAGCAGCTGATGGGAGGACCTCACGCCGCATATTTTGGTAGTTTACAACGACTCATGCCCTACAATTTAGAGTACGATTTTGCAGTCATGCACGAAAGGGGTCTTGCGGACTCGTTGGATTTAGACAGGATGCAGCAATACTGGGGGGTCACCACGACCGAATTGTAAATTGTGTGTGTACAATAAATCACTTGTTCAAATAAAAAAGTTGTATGTGCTTGTTAATATATACAAACAGACGTTTAACGCTTGAATGTTCGTTAGCGAATTCGCACGTTGTTAGTTTCTTATCAAGCGAATTGTGTAAAAGTTTGCATTCATGGGATAACGTGCGTACAATTAAAAATGATTCAAGTACTGTGCGCTTATTGTAAACCCGGTTATAGTGAACTTTCGGTTACAACGAACCGATCTGAAAAGTACGAACTAAGTTCCATAAGAAGTGTGTAATATTTTCCGCAAATAACGAACGCGCTTATAACAAACTCTCGGTTGAAACGAACCTTATTTTGGTCGTTTATTTTCAAAAGTTTTCGGTTAAAACGAACTTATAATTGGTAAAAGGTGATTTTTCCCGAAACATCCGTGTCTTCTAAAACGCAGCAGATGAAGTTGAGCGATTAGTTACCGTATGCCGTTCTTACAAGTGACTACTAATATGAGTGTTTCAAAGAAAAAACAATCAAAAGTAAATGTAAAAAGTAAAACAGATTGTGAAACGTTGTAGAATGACCTGTAAAACAAAACTGTGACTAATTAGGTACCCAAAGAAACGGTAATAATAAGAAAGGTACATAGAGTAATAAATATTGTGATTATACATTAATTCTAGGTAGCTACAATTTGGAAGAAAAGGTACGAAACAAGGAATAATGTTGAACAAATAAATGTCAACGTAAAAAATTATTTTCACTACAAAGAAGTAATTTACTAATTTTCAAGCTCTAAATAATTTTACACAAAAAAGGCAAACTAGAATATCCGAGTTTATTGATAAAATTTTAAAAAATTATGGTTTTAAAAATGTATTATTAAAATATTATCTTTTATTCTTGAATTCAGAGTAAAATAAAAGTTTAGTTATTGTCGCAATAGTAATTTTTTAACACGGCATTCATAACGAATTTCGGTTATAACGAACCAATTTTATCGGTTCCTTCATGTTCGTTATAAGCGGACATTACTGTATTTTAAAATTTTATCTCCAGGCGTTCACTCTTCAAAAACCGGAAAACCTCACGTTATATACTGGTTGTTGTTGTTGTTGTTAATATTACGAGGCCAAACAACTAAATGTTTCGACAAAAGTATAAATCTGAATGTCAGTTGGAATTAGCAAGCAATAAAATTTTTATCTTTTCGTTACTCGGTTTATTGAAAAAAATATTTTAAATAAAGCGATATCTGAAGAAACCCAAATAGTTTACGCTTATTATTCACCACAGAAAAACAAGAAACTTTTGACTTTATAACTGCCTTAATTCGGTTAGGCATGTTTTCGAAAATAGTTCTGGGCTGAAACTTGTACATATTGCAGAAATATTTTAATTCAGACCTTCTACAAACAGTTCTTTGAGGGTTATTCCGAAGATGTTGCTTCATTTGATGCCAAACATCCTCAATAATATTAAAGTCGGGACTGTAGAAGGCCACACTAACACTTTAATTTTATTATTATTGTCACATCCCGCTGAAGAATAACATTATCTGGATCCAGATTTTCTACGCTTGGTAACATATTTCTATTGAAAATGTGCTGATATTTTTCAGCGTTTACTGTTTACATCGATAAATTCAAAATGCCCCAGACCCCATATCAAGATTCCTTTTGAAAATTTTATATGTTCTTTTTATATAATCTCTTTGGAAAGCATCATGTTTTGTCCGAATAACTCTTTTTCTGAAGTCTTCCACGAAAACTTGGATTCATCACTAAATATTATTATCAGTATTAGTAGTATTATCAGAGACCAGTCCTCAAAAGTCCAATCCCCTTTCCACTTGGTCCTAATTAGACTAGTTTTTTTTTCCAGTTAATAATGGCTTTTCTTTAGCCTGTAAATTATTATTATTCTTATTATTTAACATCATAAAAAAGTATAGCAAAAAACATCTATAAACAAGATGGGGCAGTCCGCTGTATTTCGTGAATTATGGCTCAGGTGTTAAATATGAAAGAAACTATTTTAGACAATAGTTCTTCACAGTTATCACCTCAAAATATTTTTGAGTATAAAGAGTGTTCCATTTAGCCCATACGCAATTCCATCATCATATTTTAAATGTTTTTTTAATAAATTTTAAACACCTTATATACAGGGCGATTCACGTAGACCGTTCATTAGAAATTTTTTTATTTCCCGTAAAGTTAGAAAGTTGAAATTTGGTGCATGATCATTATCGATCATTCTGAAGCGAAGTAAAATACTTTCAAAATGGCGGCATTTCCGGTTATACCGGAAATTGACATCAACTTTGTTGTTTTAAATGGCAACCTCCTCTTTTTAAGCACTCATTCCTTTGGACACTCAATTCTGAATAAGATTCATCCAAATTATCGACACATAGTTTTTGAAATATTTTTTATTTAATGATAAAATTTGGAAATGCAAGGATCTTTGTAAAAATTAATATCTCTTCATTCGTTGGAGATATTGCAATAGGTTTTTTTTGTCGTTTTGCATAACCCCAGAGCATAATCCAAATGTACTTTTTATAAAATTTGAATGTCTCAAAAGGTTGCTGCGATTTTTTAAATATGATAATAACAAAATATCAAAAACTTATTTTTTTCAAATAGCAACCCCCCAATCTAATAGCGTCATTTGATGTATAAATAAAAAATTACTTGACTTTTGTAAAGGTATCATATGCCAGTTCTGCTTAGTTTTTACGATATTTCTCATTTTCTTTAAAAATGTATTCATCTTTAGATTTTGATATCTGTAGGCTGTGAAGTATAAAAAATAAATCGTAAACAGTTAAAATCAATACCTGTTATTGAGATTATTAATTACTGAGTTTATTGAGATTCAGGTAAATGTTCTGTAAATGAGATTTTAAACTTATTGTTGGAATGGCAAATAATAATTAATAACAATTATTGTATATTGACCTCTGTTGGTTTTCATTTATGGGGCCGCACAAAGGAAATAGTGTACAGCATAGTTATTTTTAAAAAAGGTCTTTAAGATTTAAAAGAAAAATCTTTAGGGCATTTGATAATCTTGATCCAGCTGAAATAAGAAGAGCAACTCAATCTGCAGAAAAACGTTTCGTAAATTGTATAAGTGAATATGGTGGACATGTAGAACATTTGCATTATTTACAATGCACATTTACATTTACAATAAGTGATGTAAAGTGTTTGTTAAGTTAAAGTTTTGTTTTACTTTATTGTTTGCTGTTTCATTGTTATTAATCTACAAAATAAATTTATAGTATAGATTTGATAAAAAGCATTATTCATATAACATTCTAATTTCAATTTTTTAGTAGTAACTTTCTTTATTTGGTAGAAATAACATTACACCTCGAGATGCCCTTATGGGATTGGTAGAATTACAGTACAATTCCAATCAAACCTCTTTAAGTCGAATTTTTGATATCTCGAACTAAATCTATTTTCTCCAGCAAAGCAGTATACTTATGTGTTTTTAAACAGCGATGAGTCGAATTTTTTTATATGACAAGGCAGGATTTGATTGCATGCAACATATTTTTTAGGTAATTTTTTTCGATAAAACAAATTTGCGGAAATTCATTAGAACAAGTCCGCAAAAAGCTCATACTCGGCATCTTGCAGAATCCGGGAGGCCGACACTAATAATTCCATTTTGGTCCTGGTTTTCCCTTCCAAATTGAGAGGCAGTATTTACGGCCTTTGTTGATTTACATTTCGGGAATCTCTAATTGGACGTAGAGAGAAATTCAAACAAAAATTAGTACAGTCACCAGATGTTACCACTAAGGGCGAGCCTTAAACTGTACTTTTCCCGCGAATATGAATACTTCCAGTCTCCCGATAATTTTTAAGTTTGTTTGCGGCATTCGATTTTGCCATGTTCAGTTCCTCGGCAATTGCACTCATGTTTATGCATTGACAATACATTTTAATTATAATTTTTAGCAATTTTCCGTTTATAGGTATGTACACCTTTGGCCATTTTTCAGCAAATAAATGCAAATTGCCTGCACAACAATTCAACAACTTGTTACTTACTAGTTAGTTGTAAACAATTACGACAATTGAAGAACTTAATTATAACAATCTTCTTCGGGATTTTTGAAGAACCTACTTAGTTTTTTGAATAAACAATGTCCAACCATTTAGTAGTCGCGTTTTTACAAAAAAATATTAATATTAACATTTTGATCTCTCTAAAGTACTTTTTGTACATTTATCATGTTTTTCTTTTGGAATTGACACTACATCTAAATCTTAAATAAAAATTTTCAGTTCCTATCCAGTAACTTGTAATATTTTAATCCTTTGTTAAAGAATAACGTTTGCTTATACATTTAGTTGTTTGGGCTCGTATTGTGGTATCGTGGGCGGTACGGAGCGCCCCCAAAAAGGTAAAACAGTCATTCTACGTCTGTGCTAGGTGAACAGGACACAAATCGTTAAAAAGTCAATTAGCTCCGCTCCAAACCAGTATAATTCCGGACGGAGGCGCCGGAGCGCGCCGCCAACTTCAAACTGGCAAAGCATCGTCGTGACGTAATAGCGCCGGGACGTCAGTATCAGTGCAGCGGCAGTATCTGTGAGTGCAGCAGTGTCGTCTCACGCTCGCTGGTCTTGGGTAACTTAACATGTATGACCACATAAACGTCGTCGACCATCAGTGGTAGTGTCCCGGGGCTGCGAAAAACCACACCGATTTTTGAACGACCCGAAAATTTTGGTGAGTCCAAGAAAATCGTTACGTCCACTAATATGTCTTGATTCTATGTCCGGCGATGGCGATAGCAAAAATCTTGTTTCGTGACTGCAACATTTGAATATTCAAACAGAGGTTTGGAAATTTACAATTCTAAAAGTGGGCGATATATTCGGCACTTCACTTTAATTTGGCGGTAATGCACCGGCGATAAAAGAGGAAGTTTGTTTCGTTCGTATTATTGCGGCAAACGGTCAGCGGTTTCAGTTATTGATGACAATCAGCAATTAAATTGGAATCGCGATAAAAACGAATACTGGGTCATAAATCGTTGTTAATAAGTTACACGGCGGAATCACCGTCGACAACAGAAAATATTGTACGATTTTTTGTAATAAATAAACTCCGTGTAATTTATTCGACACGAAAAGGTAATCATACCAAATATAATTACTGGGTAAACCGATAAAAGCGCTACATATTTAAAGTCACGTAACTGTAGTGTTTATCAAAACATTTCAATTCTAATTTCGAGCCGCATGAAAATATTTAATCGGTTGATGATTCAAATATTATTTAAAGTGGAGGGTATTTAGTGACATTATAAATAATCGTGTGATAACAAAGCATAGCTTATAATTTGAGTAAACATTTTGTTATGAAATCAGCGATTAGATATGATCTATGAATACATAGCTCAGATACTCAAACGTTCCTCGCATTCGTAAATCTTATTACGTACCTACTGTTTTTTTTTGTATATATATATATGCATGATATAAATTTATGGAGGCAAAAGTTCGCAACAAAGCACCCAAATTGTTGCTTAATCTCGTGTTGTACGGTTTCTTGCACGCTAATCCGCCTCTGTCAAGTTTTCCAAAGACATCGACGACGTATATGGAATTAAATTTCTGCAACATTGATTACTCCATCAGACGTAAGCCGTCCCTCGACGACGGCCCAAACGCTTATCCCGATTAAAATCAGCAATCGATCATCGTCATCGTCGCCGATAATTCCCCTTTCAGCCACGTACAATTGAATTTTTCAGGAGTGCTCCGTATGCGAGCGCATCAACCTCGAATGCAAGCAACCGAGCCACATTATGCATCGACCTCCTGACCTTTGCTCTTTCGTTTCTATCTATTATTGCGGCATTTGTTTGGAACTACTTTAATTTGGACGGTTACGAGCATGAAATTGGCGCGCCTGATTCGACGCCAACGGTGCTCCAGGAAAAGCGGTGCGATGATGACTACGTGGTCGTCATACGTGACAAGTTTTTCGTTGGGTGCCAAACCGATTAAGCGATTTACGACGGGGTTATAAAGTCTTCATTAATTCGGCTCGGCCGTAAAAGCCCCTAATCCTAAAATATGGACATTATGCATTTATCGAGCGCCGTTGCCGCTCATATTCGACCGAATAAATCCGGGAGACAGTTTAATGAACCGATTTATCAAAAACCGATAATAAGTCCTGTCGAAGCCGAATAAATAATAACGTTAAAAATACGCCATTAGCTCGTCGCTCAAAGTGACGTAATTAATTTTGGGAACCATCAAACGTCGGGATGTTACGTTACGGAAGACACGATTAAAATTTAATCAATGGCACCAATTAAAAAATGGAAGCCCGCCAATAAACCCTCGACACACGGAGAAATTCGTTTAGGGTTTGAAAGAGGAGGAAGTTCCGTCGGGGAAATCGCTTTAAACAAGCAAAAGCCGGTGTTTGGCTTCCATTAACGCTACCATTTCCTCTGCACATAGAAATGTATCTAATCAGACCGATCGTTCGGTTTTTAATTGGTTCTGGTTTGGAAACGTCGATAATCAATTTGTGTACCTGCAGTTGATGATTCAATTTAAAAATTTCCCAACAAGGAAGTTAACAGTGCTTTGCTGCTTGAATACGACCGCGAATTCAACCCCCAACGACGTCGAGGCGAAACCGTAGATGAGTGTCCCAATTTGGTCCCTCATTTACCTATTAATGGTGCTGTGTCGTTTAATTGCACCCCCAAATGACCGCGACAAAGTTCAATAACTTGAAAAATAGCACACAACAAACTTCCTGCTGCTGCACCAAAGTTGGTGGAGGATCTGTTACTGCATCTGAACCGAGTTTGTCTCTGTTGCGGAAATTGAAACGTAAATAAATAAACGTCCATTTCCAAAACGAAACTGAAATTAAATATCGCCGAGTAGGAAATAGGGGCAGTCACGTGTGTAGCCTAGTTTTGTTTGGAACGCCGACAAAATACAATAGAATTCAAACTCGGCGGAAGACATTCTCTGCATCGACTCGAGGGTCGTTCCACGATATTAAAAAAAATAAAAAACGGAAAAAATCGCACCGACAATCGAACTTTTATTCGGAACCGAAAACTCCGGGAGCCGGCGACCGGAGCGTAACAGTGGTTAGTGTATTCAGTGGGGGCGGTGGAGGGATGCTCGTGCGGGGAGAACAGCGCCGGTAGAAGAGGAGAGACTGCCCCGATCGATGAGCACTCCGCACAAATATGGTTTATTTTACAATTTCTACTACTCACGTCCTTGAGGAACGACGCGAGTCCTGCGGAAAAATGTACGTGAAAAGAAAAATCAATGTTCAGTGCTCCCGTTTCTTGTCGCTAATTGATTTGATTTCAATTGAGTTGTCGGGCCCGTTTAAACCCAACAACTCTGCCCCTAATTGATTATAGCATCGTAATAATTGCTTTCGTTAATTTTGTCTCGCTGCCACATGGATCGATAAGGCGTACTTGTGCCGCTCGTTAAACAAATTTTTCCACCTCGAAAAGCATAAATGCCCGGATGACCATAATCAAATCACAACAATAAAGAACAAGTGATTGAGGATGCCGAATTGAAAGGGACAAGAAGAAAATTATGTGACCGGACTATTAAATTAAGATTTAAATGTGTGTCGTTTACGCATTCATCACCTGATGCGGTTCCGTTCAGGTAAGTTTGTAAATTAATAAATTTGTTTATTATATTTTAATCAATTCATGGTTGATCAATTTTAATATGAAGCATACATCACTTCGGATATTAGTCCACATTTTTAAATTGTTTTATTTTGATTTTTTGTATGCCCTTAAGTTCAGTTGACAAATAACTGAAATCTGTACCCAATATTCAGGAGCGACAAAAAACACTTTTTTACTTTTCAATGAACTTCGAGAACGTTTTTTTGTTGTAATATAATATTTAATTTCTGTTTATAAATAAATTAGAAAAAACAAACATATTGTTGCGTGTAATAAAATTTGTTATTCTGATGTCGCTTGTTTGATTTTGATCAACGAAATGTTAAATTTTCATGCTTTTACATATTTTCATGTTTTTATTCAATTGCAATACATTTTTATAATTCGTTCAATACAAATAATTTGTGAAAATATACCACTTCAAATATAAATGGTGTGCTTGGCTCTATGAAGGGATAATCAGCAAATCGTATTTTCATTTTCAATGCAATCGGGCGTACTTTATTCATTATTTAAGTGTAGAAAATGTCAGACCTTGAGGTGAAGACATATGCAATTAAGTTTTCGGTTGACAACCGTTTCGATACGACATACATTATAGGACAAAAGTAAAGCAGCAAATTGTAAAAATATAATTAATCTCTCCAGAAATGGCAAACCACCTGTGCGGTAAGTTGTTGTCTTCAGGGAGTCAGGAAAAATAGTTTAAAAAATCCATCGCATTATTATTTTCAGTTATTAGCAAACAACTGCATACTCAATTTGGCAACTTTTAATTTTATGCTGGTAAAACTTTTGTTAGCGGCCTTATTGGGGGGTTGTCAGTGTCAAGCATGATATTTATTTAAAACCCTACCTTACGAAATATAAATAAATACCAATCCAGTATTACTAGGTAGTAATAATAATAATAATAGTGATAATAATAATAATAGTATTTTCAAAATTTAAGGGAAAATGTGTGAGAGACTTGTAAAAATCACCCGATAACTCAGCAAGTGACACTGACAGACAGTTAATTATTACAAGTACAAACAATATTCAATTTTGCGTGTGTGACATTTTTTAGTGGTTATTTTTTTTTATTCAATCTTCTCAGGGTGGTCTAATCCATAGCAATATATGATATTTAATTTAATACTTACTTAGTCCTTAACGTTTTAGCCATATTTAATTAACGGTCACTCTTTGCACCAGCCCTGCCAGATTTATTTTCATGGCATTGTGATGAAAAAATCGAACTTTTATATTTTAATACAACAGTAAATATAACTTAATATTTGTTTTGTTATTTCTTGAAAGAAGAAAGACACCTCTTGATGTGGAGCACTTTTATGCTTTAAAATACTGCATAATGTAAAAGATACAATTGTCGTGTTCAACCGTTTATATTTCTCCAGAACAACGTACTGTACAGGAGATCCGACGTTTCTGGGACATTCTGTATATGTATTTCTCAAAGGTGTTTTTTGTCGGCACGTCATATCTCCCTTCATATGTATTTCATCAAATCCAATGTTTAAGCCATCACTTTGAAGATTACCTTCGCAGCTATGTGCAAAAAATAAACAAAAAATTCAAAATGTTAATATTTCTTTTAAAATTATTGAAAACCGTATTTTGCCATAGCGCCATCTATTGACATTCTGTTTAACTAAAATCTCTAAAATAAACTATTAATATGATTTGGAGCTGCAGAACTTTAAAAACCTTGCTGTGCCAAATGATTCCTAGTAAGGGGATATAAACACCGGTAATTCCTCTTCAGTTACAATAACAGTAACATAGTGTTTATTTCTTTTTTATTCAATCTTCTCAGGGTGGTCAAATCTATAGCAATATATGATATTTAATTTAATATAATACTTACTCAGTTCTTAACGTTTTAGCCATATTTAATTAAGATATTGAAATTACATTCATCTCCAAAATGCCTAAAGATATTGTTACGAGTCTTAACTTAAACAAAAAATATTAAATACGTTCAATAATGGAGAGAAGCAATAGAGCAATGCGCGTCGATTCGAGATGGGCCGTGATATTCTATCAAGAATATTATGAAATTTTCACAAAAAGAAACACTCGGTACCAATTCGAAAACGGAAAGACCAAGAAAAACCACGGAACATAAATTGATTAAACGAATTAGTCGCGCTGATCTCTGGAAGTCCGGCCCTAAGATTATTACTGAAATCGGCGATTTAAATGTTAGTGAAAGAACAAAACGTCTAATATTAGTAGAAGCAAAGCTTTTTGAGTAAAAGACCTATAACAAATATACCTAAATTTTGAAAGTATGTAGGCTTTCACGGTCGGTGTTATTAATTATAACGATCTTTTTCGGGATTTTGGACCGTGTTCCAATTGAAGTTCCATTAGGAACTAATTAGGAACTAGTTTCTGCTAGAAATAGAGCTGCACGACTTGAGTTTGCACGTACTATGACTCGAGGAAGATACTATTTAGTGATGAAACCCGATACAATTATAATACGGTGTATAATACGGTGTATACAATTATAATACGGTGTATACTCAATACAATTTCGATGGAATTTCTCGTCTAGGAAGACCTGTAAACAAAAGGTTCAACCCAAGTACGTAACACCAACAATCAAACGTGGTGAAGACAGTGTACTTTTACAGGGATGCTTCTTATTAAACGGAAGAGGCATCATAATTTTCACAAATTGTGTTATAGATCGTTTTTTGCTCCGCGACATTGTCCAGAATATTATGATGACATACGCCGATTGGGAAATGCCATTATGATTAATCTTTCAACAGGATAATTATTCTAAACATGGAATCTTCTGAAGGAATGGTTCAAAATGAATAACATTCCCATTTTAAAATTGCGAACTCAGTCTCCAGACCTTAGTCCGATTGAGAACTTATGGGAAGAGGTTAAAAAACGAATAAGAACGCATTCGGAAACCGGCAGGTCCTGCAGGATAAGACAACAAAAGTTTGGCATATATACATATATAAATAATATAATATAAATAATATATATAATTATAATAAATATAATAAGTCTCATAATAAGCAGATTTAACCATATCACCGCTCGAAACATAGTTCAAAGAGATATACTATAAC
Source organism: Eledona agricola (assembly GCA_964023215.1). Taxonomy (NCBI): domain Eukaryota; kingdom Metazoa; phylum Arthropoda; class Insecta; order Coleoptera; family Tenebrionidae; genus Eledona; species Eledona agricola. The sequence continues at coordinate 14,835,254 of OZ026854.1, forward strand.
AAATATTGTGACAGATATAATACATATTATATTCATAACTAAGACTAATCTTGGTATTAAAGAAAAAGTATAATTTGTTGCTTTATTTTTGTCCGATATTCTATAAGACACATTTACTTACTGTCTTTTATAACAAATTATATTTCCGGGCGTTGGTTAAGACGTCCTCTTAAGCAACTTTTAGCAATTTTTAGATTGAGTTTCTGTGATTATATGTCAATGCCAATATCTACACTGTAAAAAATAAAACAAAAACTAAATTCTATAGCCTCCTGAGCCTCCATTTTTATTTGCACGTTCGTTACAAATTACACATTCACATATTGAATGTTGAGACAAAAAACCATGCTTTGTAATAAATTCGTGCAAATTTTTCAGCAGATAAACGCTTCCGAACTGAGCATTCAAACTATTCCGCTTTTTAAGCGCTCTTAACAAGAGCCATCCATCAAATCGAACTGGATTAAAATTGCTCACTTTATCGCCCGATTTTAAATAAATGAACAGCGGAGCTTTGAAGGACGTCACCCATATTTGCGATATTTCGGCGAAAATGTTAAATAAGATTCGGACGTAAAAGATCGAATCTAATAAGTTCCCCAAATCCAAAAAACAAACACTCGTCTTTCAAACAAACGGCGTTAACAAAGGAAGAAACAAATAGAATTGAGTGTTTACAGAACAAAGAAGTTGGCAGCGTAGAGCTTGGGGCATCATGTGCATGACTTCCCAGAAAAAATCTATTCACAACGAAAAAGAAAAAACAAACGTAGTCAATATAAAAAAAGGAAAATACGACGAGTGTTTATGGAACGTGCAGCGTGTATATCTTTGATGCAATTTCGCTTATCTAATAAATTAGGTCAGGAATATAAAAGCTCCTCTTCAAAAGAAGTAAACGGAAACCGAAAGCAGATAAGAGATGCAGGTATTCGCCCTGATAAAAAATTCATAACGTCGGGAATTTTTTCCGTGACACTGTCATATTATACGACGTAATAAAATGAGATGGAAAAACGAATAAAAGATGTCGAGGACGAAGCAAACGAGCCGCGAATGTTGACATGTTCTTTAATGAAAGCTTGAACTGGTGGCGATTTTTACCGCAAAGTATTGCGTGATGGCACACGTCTGCCTTCTTTTATCTTCCAGGTCACTTCTGAAGCCGCTAATTCTGCCGTATATCGATCTCAGCTCGGCCGGGCGCTTATCAGATACATGAAAATCAGGTTAGAAGGATTACGGGCAAAAACGGATTGCTATTAGTGTTCACGACATGGAAACAATGATGATTATGTAAGCCTCTGTTCCGTCTCCACCTCTTTCGCATTATATTTATTCAAAACTCAAGACGATTATGGTGGAGGCGCCGGGCGGCCACGCAAATGTCTCCCACAATTACACCTCAACCGTTTTTTTACCAACTTTTCTAGTTGCCTAGACTAAACGCCTGTCCCTGCGATAAAAACTGCCGGCTTTGCCCTTAATTCTCGCTGAGGTATTTGCAGCCGCAGCCACATTAGGCTTTTTGTACAGATTAAACCGCTTTGTTTCCGTAACTAACCGTCCGGAAAAGGGTTAAAACACGTTTTTGTTTCTGAAACTACTTAACCTCGCAACTGACTAAAAAAACGTAATGATATTTATTACAACGAAAAGTCGTTGCAATATTGTATTCCCTGCAATAAATCATTGTGCTCCTTAAAATGTGTCGACAAACCGAACCCTACCAAAACATTAAAAAAACACTGATTAAGAATTGAAGACGATTCGTGCAAAGGTCCAAACGATGACGTCACTTGTGTCCTAACTTTGCGGCCGTCAATCACGAGGTACTTCAATATTAAACATAAAATCAGCTGGTGTAAAAGCTGTTCGATTTAGCAAAACATTTCCGTCAATGGTCAATGTGATTTTAAAACAGTTCTTGGAACTGGTTTAATTTGTTTAGCACTTGTTGTTCATAGTGGTAGCTGCATTTCGAAAGTGATTTTAGTTGTGATGACCGTAGAGAAAAATGCATTTCTTGGTAGATAAAGACCGGAACTCTTTTAAAATTTATACTCGTGCATGTTACAAAGAGACAATTATTGGAGACCATGCTGCAGGAATGAGGCAAATCCACTTTTCCTGTTTTTGAAAAAAATAAAAAAAATGATTCTTACAGCAATATGCTTAGGGAAGCAAGGCCAAAATATTTGGTTTGGGCAACCAATCAAATATTCATGTTCCTATGCATTTTGATTTGCACCAATTGACGGAGCTTAAAAAATAGTATGCAGAGTGTCTCAGAACTACCACATGATATTTTTAAAATAAATAGTAGTATTAATATATAAAAATAAAATTGAAGAAAACGAATTCAGGGTTCAGTGATGTTCGAATAAGAAATGGTTTTAGTCGACCAATTAGAAGGACTTTGTTAATTACTTTCTCAAGAAAAGGCATTCAAATAGCTGCAGCTGAAAAAACTCATTTCATTGCTTGGTCCACTGTAATAAAAATCGTTACAATAGCAAAAATCGTAAACCGTGACATTTCATAATTGTCACAAGGACAGTATAATTTTTGCGTCAACTTTAGAAGTGAAAACATTCAAAAGTGTTTTCTTGTAAGAACAATCGGCGATAAATGCAGATTTTTTTTGTGTTGTCAAAAAATAACTATTTTTTTAAGAAGTAAGCCTTTTATTCCTATATTTACTCTCAATACTGAAATTTGGTTATTGATCGAAAAAAATGCGCAGAACTACTGAGCAACCTGTGAAAGCAACGAATATGTCCTAAACCGAAAATTTTACATTTAATTAAAATAATAATGCCTATTTCAACATACATAGTTGTAAATTTAATCTAAATTTTTTCATCGATTTCCCATTATATTTTCGATTACTAATAGTAGTACTAATCTTCAGAAATTTAAATATTCTCATGCCTCATGCAAAATTTGAAATAAACCCAGATGCACGCCGCAGATTCGATTTGAATACACAGATGAAGAGCTAAGTGTCAACTGTAACAATAAAGTACGTGCAGAGTTTTTAGAAGTCCAGTTTTAAAGCGATAATTTTTGTGACTACGTATGTATGTATACATCTTGCGGCAAGGTCTTGAATTGGGGAAATAATTGTGGTAGCTAATAGACTAGATTGTAAAGTGCTTGACTAGATAAAAAATAAATTAGGTTTTAACGTGCGTAGAAAAAGAAATACCATGAAAGAACTTTGACATTCATAAGAATGTAGCAAAATTTGAGTTGAAGAAACTTGAAACTAAGTTCATTGTTAATAACCGTTTACACCATAAAAAATAAAACATAAGATGTATTTTATAAGCTTCCGTTTTTAATTGTACGCACCTATTTTCTTATATATATTTTATCATCTAATTTATATTGTCTTGCATTAAAAAAATATATAAACAATAATTGAAAGCCTGTTTTATTAGCTCCGTCTACACAGCCCCAAATTTAGATGTAAAACTTAGCGCAAGTAGCTCTAATTTTTTTGCTGGAAATTATCAGTCTGGCATGAAAGGGGTCGCTTGAAAGCGGGACGTCCATCAGTTATGCCCCTATCTCACGATAATACAACAATTAAAATATTTTACGAGGTTGGCGTGTCTGTAGACGACGACCTTGGCGCAGCGAGGCAACCGCACGGAAAGGAAACGTTTTGCAAGGAAGAGCCGCATCGTAGATGTTCTTGATGGCTTTGATAAAATTCATTTGTGAAGGGTCGTATTTCGCCATAATGCGACGACATTTACGACTGCCTACCCGCTCATATGCATAATAATTGACCACCGCCAAGAACCACCAAGAACCGCGTCGCAAAACCGCACGAAGCGTGTCCGATTTAATTCCGCCGAAGCAATTTCCGCAACGTATTTATCATTTTTATTGTTGAATTTGGATGACTGTTCTTATTCGCAGTTGACCTGAATAAACCTGATAAGGTCGGACTCTATATCGATTCGGTCTGAAATAAAACACACAAACATTTCGCACCTCGATCGCCCTCAACTACACCCCATCGATCTTGCTTCCGGTGATCGATATCAGTTCCGGTTGTTCTTGAATTTCGCTTTTATTCGCACTGAACCGGAACAATAATTTTTTGCACGTCCGACAAATCGACTTCAATCGATACCAACATAACAACGAACGAGTTTTGATTGTTGATTTGCGGTCTAATAGCTTTATCGATTTGCTAGCCCGGCGCATCCACCAAATTGTCTACAAAAATACGTAAACCCCGCTAACATATTGGAGACATTAAATTTTAGACGTGGTTGTTGGGGTACATTTGATGGCATGAATTAATTGATCGCTTCTGTTGGAGTTTACAATTTGATACGGACTTGGAGTGCGACCGTATACATAACGAGTGCGGCAAGGGTAGATCGATGTGGTGCCATACTCAGCAGTGCATCCGCAGAGGCCAAACTTTGACCCCCGATTCGTACCCCTGACCTAGTCGTACTGAGGTCACAAGCGCAGCAACTTGTTCGACTTTTCGTTACTTGCACGCGATAAATTATTATCCCGGCGCATCCACCATTGCGGTGCCGAGAAAATGTCGGAAACTCGAAGATTCAATATTTGGCTTGGGTCCCCATGTCAAAAGGCATTTGTATGGACGACAAGTCACGTGCTCGCTCACCAGTAAATTAACCCTCTACGGAATTCGCTGTTTTTTTCGCCGCCACTCTCTCTCTCCCTCATCTAATTTAAAGCGAATCTCGCAAATATCAGAAAGAAAATACGCAAAGATCGATCGGAAAAGCAACAACCAATCGGATTAAAAGTCCAAGACGCAATTACCATTCGCCCGTTAAAGTCAATTAAAGTCTTCGGGGCAGAAATTAAAGTTGTTGAATGTTTTTAAAAATCCGATGTCGTTAAGTGAGTTAGGAAAATCTCGACGAGGACGTTAATGGACGATGCAAAAGTGGATTACCATCCGGCGGCTGTTAAGTAATTTGCGTTAAGTTGTTTGTTTTTCCAGTGTTAAATTACAAATTGATAAATAAGATTGGGAGCGGCCGGAACTTGCTTGGCTTTGTGTTTAATGGTTATAATTGAACAACATTGAAATAATAGAGAGCGACAACGGTTATGATCGCCCAGAACAATTACAATTACAATTCAAAAACGCTTTTAAATCAATTGGATTAATGCGAGCTGACAAGTCGTGTTAGAGAACGTACATTATCGCCGATAATTATGAAATTGCACCGCTGTCGTTCATCGATTTGTCTCCGGCGATTCATAAGGGGAGCAAAAAGCCGTGCGACTATAAGCAAATTTGAAACCACGCAACCCCTATTCATTGGGGAAACGGCTTCGTTGCACAAAGAATCAGCAATCAACCATAATAACACCGAAACTTTGTTCGAGAAACTTGTTCATTTAACCGCTAGACTTTGTACACTCGATTAACCCGAACAAGTTACAGTTAAATCCTTAATCGAAATGTTTCGATTTGTTTGTTGCTCGTACGACAAATCGTCTTTTATAAAGATAAGAGTCGTTCCTTAACCGGACCTCATCAGATACTGAGGCTGCCGTACAAAATTTTTCGCTCCCTTCAAAGTTTTCGCCATGGAACACAGAAGCGGCCTCCGAAGTTTTATGCTTTAATGGAGTTGTCCGCCCGCCTCAACTTTCCCTAAATATTTTAAACCCGCATAATGCCGGATCTAATGGAGATTTGATGTCATTATCGAGTCGTTCTGAAAGTTGCGTGCCGAGAGGCGCTCGTCATGTACACACGTCGAGATAAAAATTTACAGAAGTTGCAATTTAGCAACCTTCGTTATAGCATTGAAAGTGAACTTGACTAATTTTCAAACCTGGCAAAATTTCGCAATATCTAAAAAATTAACAAGAGAGAAATTTATGTTTTGTGGAAAAATAAATTTTTATTATCATACAATATTCTTTTCGCGCCAAACCCGACTTGACCCGAATTGCACTAGAGCTTTCGGTATTATCTACCTTATGGAACGTGTGAAATACAATAATAATAAAAATTTTCAAGAAAAGCAATTTAGAAATGGCAAGAAATATATAATTAACTTGTGGTCCAAAGTAAAAATAAAATATAGATCAAATTTATAAACTCACAGATGCAAATTTCGTTATAAAACGTTAGAGGCCCTGCAAAATCTCATGAACCAAACTCGCGCAGGGTGGGGAGTTTCGGTGGCATTTCATTTTCACTCAACCCTGCCACAAACATAAGCTGTTCTTCAGTGAGTCAGGAAAAACTTGTAAAAAATTTAATAGGATTATTCTTTTTAGTTATCAGCAAAAAATTGCATGCTTAATTTAGCAATTGTGTAATTCTATGCTGGTAAAAAGTACGTCACGATCGCCATGATGTCAATGTGATGCGTTCCATTTGTCTTTAGGTAACTGTCACTGTTTGCACCAGCCATGCCATGATGATTTTGAGTGAACAAAACCAATAACACTTGAGTTTGCTATGTTAAGATTCGAAGATCAAAGCTACAGTTCTCACAAAAGTACAAAATGTTATTGCTAACAGCCAAATAATAATTCTGAAAATTTACATGTTTGAGCGTGAGCCCTTACACTGTTGCTTACTACAATCACATTGCAAACACATAATAAACTATCCTAACGTAATTTATATAATAATGGATGGACAAATTGATATTATTGAAGTAGCTGGACCGACCTAAATACGGCAAGGGCAAAGTCACGAATGCAAAGACGCAATGTTCGTATTGTTTTGATTAAGAACGTGATTTTAATACAAACGAGTAGCAGCATTTAACATTGGCATACGACGATTATTTTTCGACTTTCGTCGTCGGGAAAAATTAAACATACCAAGTCGCCAAATATTAATGTTTAAGATATCTTGTGATCCGATGTCATTTTATCGTTTGTCTTTTATAGAATATATTAATTATTCATGGCAGGTTTGCATTGCCAATAAAAAAAAAAGTATAACTTACTTTCACTAACGCCAACATAAAGGTTTCTAACACAATATACAATTTTGCTTTCTTACTTACAGATTCCTGTTTCTAATTTACCAAGTGCGCATATTCCGTGTGCAGTTACTCATTGCCGACTTAACTCGGTCGCTAAATCTTCAACGTTTACAACCATTTATTTATTTATTTCGCTAATCGTTAAAAATATCGAAAAAAGTTTCAAGTAAAAAACCTTGTACATTCAGCAAGAAACATTTCATTAACATATACTATACCTCTTACTTTAATAATAAACAAGTTATTGACCGCACCAATTTACTCTGCAAATTGAAAACGCTTCCTTAACTTTACACCCTTGTAACTCCACCCCTTTAGATTATAGACTTCCCACCCAACCAATAAAATGAGCACTGATTTATCATGTTTCTAACAAGCCCAAACTCATATTTGGGTTTTTCAAAAAGTATGCGATGTAACTGGACCGAACGCTTTGGTGTTCAAGAAATTGTTTTAACCCTTGTATTTCCGCCCACACACGGCTTACATCTTACTGAAAACTCCCAAAAGATAGCATTTGACAAAATCTTTAAAATGACACATCCAGCAAGCTTACGTAGAACTTACACAAAGTTGCAAAAACCGCGAAATTTCCAAGCGTCACCTAAAATGTTAAATTGACTGCCATCCTTCCGAAACGTTAAACATTTTCAATGTTAAAAATTATAACATGTAAAAGTGCATGTTACCGATTCACAACATGACCAGTGGTTAATACTGCTTTTTGTGTATTTCAGAAAAGTTGGGGTCCTGAGAGGCAACGCCATTGCCCAACACTATGCCGCCACATGCCACGTATTGTTGACATTCGTCCCGTAAGTAATCACTTGGCGCTGACACATTTTCTGATAAGAGCCAACGTGGAATTGACCCAGAAACCTTTCGGACCCGTCATCGATTCCATATCGTCCGACAAAGTAGAAAAAAAACTAGTCGCCTTAATGACCGAATTTATTTCGCTCTGTTTGCGGTGCATCGAAGCGCGGAAATGTCCATCCGACGCTAGTTAAATTATCCGGATTAAGCTCGACGCCAAATGAGCTTGCACTCGCAGATCCGGTCCTGCATCAATATAACTCATAATAGAGGACTTAGTGTTCGGTCAACCGGGTCTATCCCGGGTCTCCAATTAGCGAGCTCACTCTGATTGTAATTAGTGCGGTGCTGGAGCTCGTCGCCTACGGCGCTGCTCTCGCTCCCATTGTGTACGCTCCTAATGGGATCATGTTACCTGTGTACAGGGATGGGCTCGTTATGTCCGTATTTCACTTGGTGTACATATCGTTTTGTTCCTCTGGAGAGGAAATAATTACGAACGACGTCTTGCCTTACTCCTCGACTTTTCCGCTTCGTCGATAACACATACACACGCACACGTACATACATTCAGACAGATAACACCGAAAAGAGATATTTCAATATATCACGTGCGCATCCACCAACTTAACGATCAGTGTAAAACATAGTCTTAAGGCTTGTGGTCCTATCAATCTTGCGAAGAGATTCCGAAAACGGAATCCTTCTCATTAGGACGTCTTTATAGGGGTCCGGCCGCACTTCAAGTCCCTTTGACCAAGAAACAACTTCTAGTGGAGTGACACTCATACATTATTTTTACTTCTGTCCTGCGAGTTGGAATTTTCAGCCAATTTCTACAAAAGTGACACAACACAAAAATATCTACTTTTCGGGAGGCTCAAAAAAGTAAAAATCTTTTATTAGAGTTAATTAGCAGTGCGCATTATTAAAACAAGACAAACAATATTAGCTCATGTTACGCGATTTATACAACCCCTTTCTTCGTCACTGTCAAGTTACAACTAATATGTGCTACTCCTGCCGGTTCAATCCGACGCATTTTACTATGCAGGGAAAATGACACTTGTGCTATGTAGCTCCAATTAGTACAGATAAGCATATTTTTTAAACTTGTCTAGAACAAAAAATGCACTTTTCACAGTATTTTATTACCTAAACAATTACCCTTGTGAGTTGTGTATTTTGTAGAACATGTGCGATATATAAAGAGTATAAATATAAAACGGTGATATGATGTTATGGCACACCACCCTAAAACAAAAGTTCGAATTGCACAGATTGACAAATAAGATGAAATTACGAACAATGTTATACAGAGTGTCCCAGAATGATCTAGACAGTCGCTAACTGTAAACCACACAAAAGGAGTAGATCTCGAGGTTGAAATTTTTATATGGGGCTTCGTTTACGAGTAAGGAACGTTACGAGTAATGTTGATCAATAGCAACGCTTCTTGAGAGAGGAGGACAATAATGAATTACCCGTAACCAAAATTACATAAAAAAATAGAATTCATCAAACTTTCATAATTCAGCTGGTCCATTATAATTCTTATCAGTGTCGTAATCCCTTGTCACTGTCACTAAATTATCTTGTCATTGATGTAAAGTAATCTGTGATGCAAATAAGAATAAATGAATAAACAATTTTTGGGTGCAAGGTTCCCCAATCACTGGATTGCAATCGAATGGCCACCCAAGATCACCTGACTCGTCATCTCCAGATTTACTCTTGTGGGGGCATTTGAGGAGCAATGTTTACGTAACGTAACCCGAGTCGTTAGATTATCCACGTATTGTTGAAGAATGTCACCAGAGTGATGAGCGAACACTTCAAAATGTCCGGAAAGCTTTTTAACAGCGGCTACATTATTGCATGAAGTGCATAGGAGGTTAGTTTCAACAATTGATTCGTTAATTTATCTGTTCAGATAATGAACAAGATTTTTCCAATAAAATGTTTTAAACCATATTGCGAGGGGTATACCGCTGGTGACTTATAGTGTATGTACAGCCATGGACAGCCAAGAATAACACCCCTGTCATGCAAATACGGACTCTATGAGATATTGTCATTGAGTCGGTATTTGCATCACACCTGCCGGCTAAAGTGTTGACTTTCCACGGTTGTACAATGTGAAGGACTTATGGGATTAATTCGGAATTATGTGGATTAATTGGGAATTATGGGGATTTATCGGGAATTACGGGAATTTATTGAGATTTATACAGGATTTATTAAAAATTATACGGGAAATAGCATGTGCGTTTCAAAATCTCCAAAGGACCGAAAATTTACTTCTAGTTAGAGGAAATTCGGCTTATAGAAAAATACGCCGGATTAAGACTTTAGTTTAATAGGCATTATAAAAAAAAACACTGGTTCATGCATATGTACTTACATAATACAAAATTCTTACCTAAATACATGAATGGTCGTAATTTATAATGCAGGGTTGCTCATGAACGCAAATTGTTCATTTAATCAAATTTTTCAAATGGAACGGCCTGTATATTTTGGTATCAATCGATTACATTTTTCATAAGGTTTTTAATGATGTGATTGAATAGTGGAATATCAATAATTTAAAAAATAGCTGGTTAAAAAGTTCAAAAATTATAGTCTTAAGAATGCCTCTAGAAAGCTTATCAAAAATGTGAACGATTGATACTAAAATATAGTTATTAAGCGTTCCATTTGAAAAATTCGATTAATTTAACAATGCACATATACATACATAAACCAACCAGTAAAAAAATTATAGATAATTTTACCATATGAAAATCAGTATTTTTGGGATCAAATTGGACCATTTCAAAACTTTCTCCTTGTTTTCTAGTCAATAATGTCTTGGGCAAAATTCAAAATTGTTCTGCAATATCTTTCTTTTTGTTTTTGCTCTTTTCTACCTCAGCAATTAATTTCAATTTTTCCTAAGTGTTAAACATTTTAAATCTCGCTTCGATCTTTTTGAGTTTTGCACCAATATCACTAATATCAGTTCACCAGTTTCACATGCACCACCGTTAATGCAATTGGTAGAAATAAACTTTAATAGGTACTCCACTAAACGTGCTAAATTTTATCGTGCTTATTTTTCTCCAAAATACAGTAGGATATTTCTCTGATAAATTTGAGTAAGGCTTGGCCGCGTGTTCAATATCAATTCCAGTATTGGAAATATTCGAGTAAAAGAAGTTCGACTTATAGGTAAGATTATTAAATAGATTTTTTGTTCACAAAAAATCGAGGTAGAGCATATTTCGAGTTATAAAAGTTCGAGTTAGGAAGTTCCATAGTATATGTTTAAATAAATGTTTAAGTGCAATGACCGTGCATCTTCTTTTGCGTACATAGTAGGTATAGTTGCTTATAAATACTCAATTCCTTAAAATTCTACTTACCAATCACAGAAATTATTTAGGGCTTATGGAAATTGTGTAATATTTATGGGATTTATTGAAGAACTGCAGGATTTATTGGTGAATTAAAGGGATTATATCTATGAAAAGGATTAATGGTGTACACTTTTGCGCCAGCGATTTACCTCTCGCCAAATTGTACTCATTATTGCAGGTTTTATTTATCAAATGTTGCATATCATTGAAAAGAGAATTGAAAACGCTTTGAAATGAGTGGTCACTCGACCCCCCCTTCCTATTTAAGATTTTTGAGATGGGGAGTGTCTTGGTTGAACCTTGAAACCTTGTAACGAGCGTCTGAAACTGTTACATGTTTTACGACGCCTTCTAAAAACCACAAAATTACAGGAAGGCTCGTCCATAGTGGTAACATCTGCTCACTGTTCTAATTTTTGCTTGAATTTCTCTCTACGTCCAACTATTTTTACTAGACGTCAGCAGCAATCTGCAATAGCGGTGAATAAGGGATTCTCGAAATGTAAATAAACAACAGCCATACTGCCTCTCAATTTGGAACAGAAAACCAGGACCAAAATGCAAATATTAATTAGTGTCGGCCTCCCGGATTCTGCAAGATGCCGAGTATGAACTTTTTGCGGGCTTGTTCTAATGAATTTCCGCAAATTTGTTTTATCGAAATAAATTTACTTTAAAAAAACTGTTGTATGCAATCAAATCCTGCTTTGACATATAAAAAAATTCGACTCATCGCGGTTAAAAAACACATAAGTATACTGCTTTGCTGGAGAATATGGATTTAGTTCGAGATCAAAAATTCGACTTAAAGAGGTTTGAGTGTAATTGTATATACCATTTTTATTACATTTAAATTACATTATCTAGAGGCTTTCAGAACTCGCGCCCCAGCGAAAAATGGCACTTTCCGACGACAATAAGTTGTCAAAAAATAGAAGAAAAGTGTATACTACTGTTTACATAACCGAATTACAAGACTTGTAGTTGTAACCAATCCCAGAAGGGCATCTCGAGGTGTAATGTTATTTTTACCAAATAAAGCAAGTTACTAGGATTCAAAAATAATACCATCGGCTACAAAAAATATTTGTAATTTTGACACTACTAGATTTCACTTTTCAGTGTCAACAAATTTAGGTTAAAATCAGTGGCTGAATAGATGATTGTACCCAGTAAACACACAAAACGCATTTAACGTTTATTAAACGTTGAGGAAACGTTTAGTCGGTTGAAAAACGGTTTTACGTTGAATTTTAAACGTTTATTTTCGGTTGATTTTAAAACGTTTCCGATTTAACGTTTTTTTAACGTTTATTCAACGTAAATTAGAAAGGTTTTTTTAACCAAAATTATAAACGTTTATTCAACGTTTTATTGACGTTTATTTAACGTTTTAATGTCCCGAGATTTAACGTTATTTGAAACCAATTTTCAACGTTTTTTTAACGTTTATTCAACGTAAATTAGAAACGTTTTTTTAACCAAAATTAAAAACGTTTATTCAACGTTTTATTTGACGTCTATTTAACGTTTTAATGTCCCGAGATTTAACTTTATTAGAAACCAATTTTCAACGTTTTTTTAACGTTTATTCAACGTAAATTATAAACGTTTTTTAAACTAAACTTAAAAACGTTTCTTCAACGTTTTATTTGACGTCTATTTAACGTTTTAATGTCCCGAGATTTAACTTTATTAGAAACCAATTTTCAACATTTTTTTTACGTTTATTCAATGTAAATTATAAACGTTTTTTTAACCAAAATTAAAAACGTTTATTCAACGTTTTATTTGACGTTTATTTAACGCTTAATGTCCAGAGATTTAACGTTATTTGAAACCAATTTTCAATCAACGTTTTTTTAACGTTTATTCAACGTAAATTATAAACGTTTTTTTAACTAAAATTCCTGGGGCGGGAGTTCTGAAATATATTGTATTTAATTTTTATATAAATTTTAAATAATTATACCGGGACATTTTTTAACTCTCAACATATTCCCTATGTTCAATTTAAAAAAGCACAGGTCAACCTATTGCAAAATTTTTGACATGGTATTATTGCAATGTTTTTTTCTGTTTTTTTTTTATTTCAATTATACATACTTTTAATTTATTGGATCACAATAATAATACAAACTCCACAATTTGTTTTATTGTCGGGTCAGGTTTTAGGCTATTTGCTAAAGTTATGTAAATCTGCGACCATGCATTATCGGGCATTTTGCATATTTCTATATTGCGAGCAGTTTAAAAGTTATGATTTTTCTGCCAAACCCATGCAAGTAGCCATTTTTCTATCAAAGTTGTAATATTTCCGTAACCTTAACAAATAAGTAAACATAACTAAAATAAAAAGTGTAGCAAACAATGTAACGGCGTCAAAATAAAATAAGTTGAAGACTACTTCCAGTAGGTACAACCGTGGACAGTCAAGAATAACACTTTAGCCGGCGGGTGTGATGCAAATACCGACTCAATGACAATATCTCATAGAGTCGGTATTTGCATAACACGGGTGTTATTCTTGACTGTCCATGGCTGTACAATCGGAAGTGCCATTTTGATCAAAATATTTTAGAAAAATAGATCGCGTGGAACAATGACCGAGTCATATTATAGAGAATTGAATATACTTTCAGGTGGTATAAATTTGATTTCAGTAGATGGACCGTACGTGGAGTTCTCGCTTCGGAGCTTAACATTAGAAACTCCATAAGAGCTACGTCTGAGGACGACTCAAGGCGCGAAGTACTATAGGAATCTACCTAACGATAGCTAAATCCGCAATTATGATAATGGGTGATTAAATATAAGTTTGATAAAATACTAAAACCAAGCTAAATCATCACAAGACCCTGGCCCGTACTCTAGTTTGTCGTCGTTTTATTGCGCCCACGAATCCAGAGAGGACGTCCCGTAATGATTCCGTCGGTCCGGTGGTTATTTATAGCTTGTTTTGTTTCAGAATTATCGAAAAGCGATGACGGGAGCGTGGGCGACCTGCTTGCTGGTGAGCTTCCTCCTGCCCTCGTGCATATCCACGCCGCACAGAGGTCGCCACCACCCGCCGGAGCCCCACGCCGAAGCCTACCACATGTCCCGGGACCCCTTCGATCCGCACCGCGACTCCGAAGAGTTCCGCAGAGACGCCCCCGACGACAAACGGGAGTTCACGCGACGCGAGTCCGAGGACGACCCCCTCGTCGTTCAGACCAAGAAGGGTAAGGTGCGCGGCATCACGATTACGGCCGCCACGGGCAAGAAAGTGGACTCGTGGCTGGGAATCCCCTACGCGCAAAAGCCGCTGGGCAACTTGAGGTTCCGCCACCCGCGCCCCAGCGAGAAGTGGGACGGCATCCTCAACACCACTACCCAACCGAATTCGTGCGTCCAGATCATCGATACCGTGTTCGGTGACTTTTCGGGCGCCACCATGTGGAACCCCAACACGCCCCTGAGCGAAGACTGTCTGTACGTGAACGTGGTGGTGCCCAAACCGCGCCCCACCAGCGCCGCCGTCATGGTGTGGGTGTTCGGAGGCGGCTTCTATTCGGGAACGAACACTCTAGAAGTTTACGACCACAACATCTTAGTGTCGGAGGAGAACATTATTTTAGTTTCGATGCAGTACAGGGTAGCCTCGTTGGGCTTTCTCTATTTCGGGACGTCGGATGTGCCCGGGAACGCGGGCATGTTCGACCAGATGATGGCGTTGCAGTGGATCCACGATAACATCGCCGCCTTCGGGGGAAACCCCAACAACATCACTTTGTTCGGGGAATCGGCGGGGGCCGTGTCCGTATCCCTCCATCTCCTATCGCCCTTATCGCGCAATTTGTTCTCGCAGGCGATAATGGAATCTGGAAGCGCAACGGCGCCCTGGGCCATAATCACGCGAGAAGAAAGTATTCTGCGGGGATTGCGACTAGCGGAAGCCGTCGGTTGTCCGCACGAACGTCACGAAGTCAGCCTTGCCATCGAGTGCTTGAAGAAGAAAGATCCCGTCGATCTGGTCAACAACGAGTGGGGAACGCTGGGCATCTGCGAATTCCCCTTCGTGCCGGTAATCGACGGCGCCTTCTTGGACGAATCCCCGTCCCGCGCTCTCGCCAACAAAAACTTCAAGAAGACCAACATCCTCATGGGATCCAACACCGAGGAAGGTTACTACTTCATCATCTACTACCTGACCGAACTGTTTCGGAAAGAAGAGAACGTCTACGTCAACCGTCAGGAATTCCTGCGGGCCGTGACTGAGCTGAACCCCTATTTCAATTCCATCTCGCGTCAAGCGATAGTCTTCGAATACACGGACTGGCTAAACCCCGACGATCCAGTGAGCAACCGAGACTCGCTGGACAAAATGGTGGGCGACTACCATTTCACGTGTAACGTCAACGAATTCGCCCATCGTTACGCGGAGACCGGAAACACCGTCTACATGTACTATTATAAACACAGAACGGTGGCGAATCCCTGGCCTTCGTGGACCGGAGTCATGCACGCCGACGAAATTAACTACGTCTTCGGAGAACCGCTAAACCCCACCAAAAGCTACACGGCTCAAGAAGTCGACCTCAGCAAGAGAATCATGAGATATTGGGCCAATTTCGCCAAAACGGGAAATCCGAGTCAGTCGCCCAACGGCGTCTGGACGCCGACGTACTGGCCGCCGCACACCGCTTTCGGAAGAGAGTTTCTCACTCTGGACGTCAACTCCACGGCTACGGGGAGGGGACCCAGGCTGAAGCAGTGTGCCTTCTGGAAGAAATATCTACCTCAACTTCAACAACAAACTAGTACGTAGTGCTTGTTACAACTTCCCCATATTCTATTCACTGCAGCATCTGTTGTCCCATCCTAGTTCCCAACGAATGGTTTAAAAAAAAGAGTAAAGTTTTTAAGAAAAATGTTTCGAATCGTTCACTTACTCGTTATGAGGTTGTAGCGGGCCTGAAAAATTATCTAACGTCGGAACATATAGAAAAGATTATAAGAATATCCCTTCAACAAGATGCGTTTCCATGTCCTTTGAGCAAAATTAAAAACATTAATAAAATTGTGTAATTGACCTGCAAAACAAACCCTACAAAATGCATCGTGCGTGAACACTTTTATTTTCTTTTTTGACCCTGCGCTCACCAGCAAACGTTATTTAACCCTTATTTTTTGTTTTTAGAAGATCCAATTTAAGGTTTAATTAAATGTTTTTTGAGTAATGCAATAATAATACGGGAATTCAGTATTTCCGATTACACTATTAAAGATCTTGGTGTCGTAATATAATAAAACTGCACTTGGGATCCGTTGTTTTAGCTGTATAA
The DNA here is from genome assembly GCA_964023215.1 of Eledona agricola. Lineage (NCBI taxonomy): Eukaryota > Metazoa > Arthropoda > Insecta > Coleoptera > Tenebrionidae > Eledona > Eledona agricola. Next base: position 14,851,826 of record OZ026854.1, read on the forward strand.
ATGAGCTCATTTTCAATAGGTAACAAGTTTTGAGATAATGGCCATAATCTAATAATATTTCCTCTAACATTCGTCTGAGGGAATTTTTGCGCACTGTGATCTTGGAACCACATAATTATCAGTGTTTGTGTACAATTTTGTAAATCTCATTTAATGAAAATACAGGATGTTCCAGCGTTGCGTGGAAGTAAATTACTCTACAATGAGAAAATATATCAAGATGCGGTTTACGACAAAAGGAAGAATTTAAGAGAACACTATGAAAATAATTGCTTATATACAGAATGTCCACATACAGAGTGGCGCATCAAAATTATGATTTTTTAATGAAACACCCAGTATATTACGCACTTTTCGGATTACCTATCAAAAAATAATTATATTTTGTATAACCACAGATTACTCCAGATGACTGACTCAATGCAAATATATTGGCGGAATGACCTTTAACGACCTTCAAATTTTGTAACAGTTTTTAGATGGCGCATCGATCAAATTTTGTGGCAAATTTAAATATTCTCTCCTCTCTTTATAGGTAGAAAAAATGCTATTATATTTTGAATATTTTATAATTTATTCTACAAAACTAATGTAAAAAATTGTTTTGTAGAATAAATCATAAAATATGCCTTCATTATTTACACGTCATACAAATAAACAATTTTATAAAAATCAATTTATTATATTACATAATATAAATTAAACAAAATTATACGCAAAATGTTAACAATTACATTTCTAAGATAGGTACCTAAAACTTACACATATGATAATTACTTGGGGTTATTATAAAATAATGGAACTTGGGGTTATTATATAATAATGGAAATTTTGAAAGACTTGCCGGACAACCAATAGAGCAACCTGGCTTACTTCTTCAAATTCATACACAAAAATAAGGAATAATGAAGCCTAATATCTAACGCTGCCGAAAAGTGTTTTTTGCAAACCCTCCACTTTTGCTTTAGATTGAAATTTTGGACGTTTAGAGCTTCTTGCCACAGTTTCGCTCTAGAATTATGTAATTAGATTTCCTGAATTTGTTGTATTAATAAAACATCCTTACCTTTCTTCACTTTTTGGAGAACAATGCAGCTTCTCCGCGTAGTTTTCACCAACACCACAAATAATGTAAAAAAGACCCTTCTTTCGCTTAAAATTTTTCATAAATTCAATATACAAGCAAGTTTTGACATTTACTGGCTTGATTATAATTGCAGCAAAATGCTCTTTTTAAAATATTAGTTAGAAAAAAAGTAACAAGCGTAGAAACAGATACGCTTTTTAAAAAACACGGAATTGTACATTGTTCAATTTAAAATAGTAAAAATATTGGGCCTTTTATTTGAATTTAAATAAAAGTTTTTGTAGTTACATCTAGCGGTCGTAAAAAGTATTAGCAACGACTAGAACGCCTCTACATTTGCTTATGGTATCTGTGACAAAAATGTCATGCGCCTAGTTTAAATGTGTAGAAAAGAGATAGTTCCGGACAAAATCGCCCTATGAAGTCAGTCATCTGGAGTAATCTGTGGATAACCTATTATGGACCAAACTTGCTTTGCCATTATTTGGCATTAAAACAAAAAAATGCCCTTTTTTTGAAAATTTGCAGTGCTAGCATAATCTCTTGGAATTGTACCATTTTGGCAAGGAAATATGGACTTGTCAACTTTTGAAGAAGTATACGGGGTGTATTTAAATTACTGTCAAACATTTTAAAGCGGTTATTCTACATCGAAAAATATGTCAAAAAGTTCATATGGACGTATGTACGTCCGAAAATGCTTCCTTTTCCTTTTTGGAACATAAAATTACGGATTCCAATAATCGTAAATATTATTTTTTTAACGTCAACTTTGAGTGCCTCCGCTCAAACCAAGCATATTCGGACGTTCGTCCATATGAACTTTTTCTCATATTTTTCGATGTCCCTTTAAAATTTTTAACAGTAATTTACGTACATCCAGCATAATACATCAAAACACAAAAATAATCGAAAAATGGCAAAATTTAAATCTTTATTGGAGAACATTGTTGCAAAGCACACTAGGCACGAACTTCCTCATTAAAACAGTCACAAGTTTTATTGTCCTTGTGAGCATGGTTGCCTTCGAACAAATCTCCGGATAGGAGATCAAAGTACCATCCAAGAGTGTTGAACAATCTCCATTCTTCTCTGCAATCAGCGGTTTATTCACCTCCCTTGCTTAACTGCTGAAAGCACAGGCGGAAATTTTCCGTTGCGTCAAATTTTTGCCTCGCATTTTGAGTCGTGGTTCTTGTACAAAACTTGTCCGCAGGTTCTCACATCGACCAAAACATTTTAGAGAATCACCTTCTTTATTATTGAAACAAGCTTTTGTTCGCTTATGTCATCATACTACTTTAGTATCAAGTAGTTTTTTCAAATCATAAACGGACTAATCTTTAATTAAGTGGGAAGACTGTTCCAAAGTCCTTGTAGATATCGATATAGTCGGTTGAAAGGATAATTCGCTCATGTTTGCGAAATTCTTTCCCTCTCACTATTTTTGATATGTCCCCCGCATTTATCGCAAAAAAGCGTTACAACCGTCACTTGAAGTGAGAACTCGCGAGTCTTCAAAAAGTGCATTAACGCAGATCCAATTTCGTATGAACCCCTGTAAGTTAAATTTTAAAAAAAGAGAGATTTTGGCATTGAAATCTTCACGCAGAAATTAGAAAACGCTACTGCGTGGAGAGTAGAATGTCTCTTGAATCGACATTTTGGCAGATTCTGAACAGCTTGTTTCGGTATATTTCTCATGCCACACCTTGCTTCTACAGTCACTATTAATAACGATATGATGAAATTAACTTAATTCCTTAACACACTAATAGCTGATAATGAAGATGTGCCATTTTTGAAGAAAATATGTACTTGTTACGTTTTGCTTGTACTGTAACTGCTTTGGACTTGTATGTTTTTGATGCTAGACATTTCCATTGAGACTAGAAAAAAAACAAGGACTTATTTCCTTTTGATCAATTCTAACTGCACCACTAAATCGGGCTCCACCAGAACTGTAAAAGCGTCATCGAAACAAACAAATTACAAAAATTAACTATTGTGTGGTTTTGAAAATGAGCTCTTCAAATACTAACGTGCGTACAAAAATAAACTTGTGTAACTTCGACGTTCGGTAGAGTGTAACAACAGTTTGACCTTGCCTTGGAGATATTTGAATTCAAATTCTCTATTGACAACCATAATACATAATACATTTAATGCATTCTCGGGAAATTGTATTTGCAGGTGTCGGTTTAGACGTCGTTTGAGCACATTTTTGATTGACAGTTCCTATCAAATGCCATGATTCAAGCACGTCAAACGCCTACACTGTAAAAATAAAACGAATTTATAGCTCCATGGCTGCACTATATTTTACAGTGTCTTACAAAAATAATAATTACACCTCAATCGGCGCCGAATTTATGATGATCGTCGTTATTAACGCATGAACACGTTATTTTTAAAGTGGTAATTTTTCAGGCGAACTTCAAAATCAGCCACCCCGTCAAAACTGCACCGACGCCGCTAGTTCCTTGCGATGGTCGAAGAGCGGCGCCGCCGTCGTTTTCCTGCTAACATCAGCGGCGGCGCTGGGCGCTGGACCCTTCTAACGGCCAAAAATCCCACCCAAAGGAATCTCCCCATGAGCGCATTAGGAACTAGCGCCTTGAAACATATTTTGTGTGAGAGGCATAAACACCCGTAAACACAAACCAACAACACGAGAAATTCGACGGGCGGATTTCTAGATTTTTGCTTTAATCGCTACGTAGAGTCAATGAAAAATGCTGCAGCAGACTCGCTTGTAAGACGTAACCAAAGAAACAAATTCATGTTCACCCGGCCTATACAGGTGGCTGCAATGCGATCGGAATTGTCGAATCGCCGGAAGACTAAATCTAAAAGGAAACGATTCATCCATTATTCGGTTTTCAGTTGAATCGCGCGCGCGTTATTTGTAGGTGGTTGTGCTATAGAGGAGAGGACGCTGCCAGCGACCACACAAACCCACACACACAAAACACATTAAATTTTTATACTACTAATCGTACATGAATATTTATGATATGGACCAGTGTTACGAGGTTGCAGAGATTGCTTCTTAGCAGCTTAATGTTAGGGCCTATTGTCTACTACCGTTAGTCTTAGCCACTATCACTTAGTTCTAGGGCTGTGCGTTTTACATGTGAAACGAATTTTCATGTCACTCTTCGACCGGAACTGTCGTTCACTCGGCCCAGCAAAGATGGAACGTCCCGAACTAACAAATACAACAATGCCAACATACTAGTAAGAACTACAAGAATAATAACAACAACAACAACTCTGCTACTATGTCTTTGCTGCCTTATGAATTCATGAAACAAATAGTCGACAAATAACTAACTATTGGATCTCTCTGTCCTAGTCTAGTAGATAGTACTCTAGTGCCTCCGCGATAGTAGTATTAGCGTTCTGAGTGATCTTTATCGATAATTACTAACAAACATTCTCATGTCACGTAGTTCACTCAGTCGCCTTTTTTCTTACGCTCGCCCTGCATTTTACTACTCAAACATATCCAAATTATGGTGCAAACAAAACTATCTAAATACCTAATTAAACTTAGCGAATACTCTCAAGACACTCTGTACATAACTTTGAAATAAAAAATATTATGTTTAGCTGAATTGAATGTTACCGTAGAGAGGCCGCGGTCGCCACGTTACAGAACATGGTTACACGTGCCCAGCACTAGCCAAACCCTTAGGGTTCTTTTGTGCACGCGTTTTTTGTCGTCTGCCCAACGACCGTCTTTGTGGGTTACAAAAACATGTACCTTAAAAGAGACGAATTATTGATTAACACACACTGTTTGTTGTTGTAAGGTATGTTGTCCACTGATCTATTTTACAAGTTTTATTTGAAAGCGGCACGCGAAACGCTTAAACAAAAGTTTAAATTAGTTTCGGCGCCGCGCGACAGACGACAAAAAACGCGCCCATAAAAGAACCCTTAGATACCATACACATCTTCCGGTTGTTAGCTTTAAATCAGTATAAATCAGTATTATCGTTGCAATCCATACCCGTTCCATCACGGAATCGAAAACATGGCGTCCGCCGCCACTGGTAGATAGGTGTTACGTAGATAAGTTATTGGCATCGATAGATAAAAGAAGTGGCAATGCTTCTAAATTAAAGTCAAACAAATAATCGTTGTTATCAACTGTAAGCAGATGGCTGCGCGGAAGGACGACGAACGAGATAACGCACGTTCCCCGAATTTCCGCACCGCTCTTCCTGCAAAACTCGACCAGTAATATTGTAAATTTTGTAACGTTGTCGTAGATTTTCATAAAACTGCACTGGGTGTGACTAAATAGATAAACTTTATTATTTTTTAAATGACTACGAGGTGAAATATGACAACACACGATAGTGTAATGTGGGCATTTCAAAAATGTGTTTGATGTTATTTTGTTATCGAGGATATGTACCAAAACACTGCGACTGGAAAGACAAAAATATCACAAAAAAATTAACGCGAAATTGTCGTATATGGTGTTCGAAAAATTGAGTAAATGATTGAATAATACTAACACTACTATAATACTAACGAACATATCATAGAATATAGTCAAATAGAATGAATTACATATCCATGCTTTATGGTATTCCGTAATACACATCCGTAGGCTAATTTGACTGCTTAGAAACGATACATATTTACTGAATGTGATATTAAGTTATTTGTGTTTGAGGAACCGATCAATTGTGTACCTAATCGAACCAATATGTACCTTTTTCAATGTGATGAACCTGTAACGTCATTCTTCCAAAACATATCGTTTCTAAGTACTTAAAATGTTGAAAACGGCTTGTCAGCAACTCTTCCAGTTTCGAACAACTTCTTTTTTCTTGAATAATAGATAAGAAAAACAACATACCAAATAAACGATACTCTAAAAGCCTAATAGAACAGCGAAATTAATGAGAAAAACAAGAATGTCCAAAGCAATTTATTCTTCTTATGAATTATTCATTTTATAAAAAAAATTAAGCTTAGTTAATGTGATAAGAATTTAACAGATATTTAAATGGTATTATAGCGATTTAATTTTTTAGAATTATTAGATAAGGTCTACAGAGATATACTGTACTGTGCTAGAGTCAATATGATTGTCATGATTTGTTGTTCCGTTCGTTACACTGAACTCTTCCGTTAGACAAAGTAAAATTACTACATCCGCATACATTTACGCTACTATAGATGGCCTATAGTCCAACAGTAACACTATTGCTTATCATTTAAGTATATTGAAAAATATTATTATAAATATATTATTGATTATAGGATTGTTGTAGGCCGTTGGCTGTATAATTATTATTGACGATTGATTGAATTAAAATAAATGAATGCTTGTATAGAAATATGGTTTTTAATTGGAAAAAGCGAGTCCAATCTACAAATCCCTGAAAGAAATAAAAAAATGAAGTAATCTTCTGTAATGTATTTCTTGAAAATATTGAGCCAAGCGTCTCGAAACTATTTATACATATTTATACATATTCAAAGGTACGCGTAATTTTTTTTTAATTTTTTCTTTATTTCTTATTTACTGCCAAGTCTTGACAATTTGAAATATTTATCAAAAATTACCGCTTGTAAATGTTGACATATCTTGAAGTTGTTGCCTGTTTAACCATTTATTTTTTTCTCTACACAAAAGTTTGTTACTTTTTGATAAGTTATCGTTAAAATGTTAAAATCAAAGAAACGCGTAAAATTTTTAATTTTTTTCCTTATTTTTTATTTACTTCTTATTTACTGCCAAGTCTAGACAATTTAAAATATTTGTCAAAAATTGCAACTTGTAATTTTTAACCAATAATTTTTTTATACAAAAGTTTGTTCGTTTTTGATAAGTTATCGATAAAATATGTAGGCTTTCACGGTCGGTGTTATTAATTATAACGATATAAATGTATAATCATAATAATTGTAACAATTATAAACCCCCTAACGGAACTTCAAATAGAACACGGTCCAAAATCCCGAAGAAGATCGTTATAATTATCGTTAAAATGTTAGATATTTGTTGTTATCGTTAATATGTTTGTAAATTAGTTCAAAATGGCTGATGCAGCACCGATTCGTATCCCTAGAGTTGTAACAACTTACAGCAGTTCATCGAAGGATCTGTCTTTATCGGCAAAAAACTGAAGAAGGTGCTGATTTACAAGCCTCATTGAAATTAAACATTATACGACGCAAGGAGTTTTGAAGAGAGCGAAACAAATGGAAGTCTGTTGGCACAAGATCAGGCGAGCTTCGTGGATGTAGCAACGCATGTCATACAAGCTCCAATAATTTTTGACGGAATTTTTGAGAAACTGTCCAAATTCGATTGAACATGACTGGGACGCAACAAGTAAGAGCTACGTAAATTAAAATATGAGAGAGTGCTTCAAGAAATGACCGACGACAAGACAGATGACCGCAGTCGTCAGGGCTCGTCGTAGAATATTGAAAAAATTATTCGTGTATTTTTTTATACATTGAATATTTGAAAAAATTAAAATGTATAATTAGTTTGTAGCAATTTTTTTTGTTTTTTTAAAATGCTTTCAAATGAAATACAATTGTTACCGTAATTTCGTTTTTATAAGTTCGCTTGAAATTATTCAGGGTTAGTATAATGTCCCGGAACGGTCGAATAACTTTGTTATTTAAAAAGTATATTTTTTCAAATTTGGTACGAATATACCGTGTTAGAAACTTTCCCAGTACATTTTATCTTTTAAAAGGAACAAAAAATTTCCTTTCTACCATAATCCGATTGTTATTCGTTTCAGATGTAGTTCACTTTTTTCTATTTTTTAAATCTTTACCAGTTTTATTTGAGAAAACGCCAATAACTCCGCAATTACTAATGCTACATGTAAACTGAGGGTACCGTTTGATTCTACATAATTTTTTCTACTAAATGCAATCTCCCTGTATCCATAGAACTAATTTAGTAAGGAGCTGTGTGCTGTGTCTCCAAATTGTAAAAAAAAATGTACGCAAATGTGAACAATTTTGATAATGTATTTGACCTGCAGGTTCCAAACCTAGGAAGCAGGAAATAGCACAAAAACTGCTAATGGTATAATAATTTTTTGTTATTTTTTTCCAAGGTTCACAAATCGTTCAAAAATGTGTAGGGAGTAAAGATGGAGAAGAGCCGGCAAGGCCCATTTCGTACAATTTTTTTTATTAAGCTCAATTTGTATATCGATTTAATTGTGTTAGCTCATTTTGTAGATTTATCAATAACGATGAATGGAACCAATTAAATGGTTATTCTCCAAGATTTTATTTCCTCATTCCTGGGGCATCTCCCCTTAAATCCCTTACATCTCTCCTCCCTACCGCACGTTTTTTCACATTTCCTAATCGATTTGGGGAAATTGAAGAAAAGTAACAAAATAATTGTTAGAAAACTTAGTTAAATAAGCTGCTTCCTAGGTTTGGAAAAATACATCATCAAAAAAGTTTACAATTGCGTAAATTTAATTTATTTATACATATAATTTTGAGACACAGCTTGTGACTTAAACTAGTTCTATGAATTCGGCGAGTTTACATTTAGTAGAAACAATAACGAAGAATCAATCGGTACGTTCAGATTAGTTCTAGCACTACTAATTCCAAAGTTATCGGCGCTTTCTCAAACAAAAGTCGTAGAGTCTTGAAAAATCAAAAAAGAGAACTTTTGAAACGAATGAGAATCTGACTATAGTAGAGAGGAACTGTATGTATAGTTGGAAGTAACAAATCTGTTTTTAATATTATATTATAATTTCTTTCTCGCCTTCGGTTTAACATGAAATGCTTCCTTACTTTTTTAAAAGGACACATCTAGTATATTTTTACATTTTCAGATGCAGAGTAAAAAACTACCTTCATAAATATTAACATAAGTTTCTTTTATTCTTAATGAAACCTTAGAAAAAAAATAAAATATGCAAAATCAAGATATCTTTAAAAACCATTTTGAGACCACAAAAAAATGGGATTGTTCAAATTGTGCTAAATGTTACAGAATTCACAAAGGCATTTTATTGATCTTTATATCTCACAATTTGAATATTTTTATAATTTCAAAATGGTTTCCGAAGATATCTTGATCTGCGTTTTGCAAATTTTTTGTAAGGCTTCCATTAGCATAAGAAATGAAATTTTTTCTATTCTGCATCCGAAAGTGTAGAACTACTGGGTGTCACATTTAAAAAATATAAGTAGAACGCATTTCCTGTTAAACAAAAAGTGAAAAAAATTAAAATATATAAATACATTTCTTGTTTGCAATTATGCAGAGTGTTTCCGTGAGGTATAGCCAAACTTCAAGAAGACGCGTTCTTCATTAAAAAGTAAGTAGTTAAAGTGCTAGAGGCTGATAAAGTTGACCAATCAAGGAGCGCATCTGGCCATAGACGTTTTACGTTGACTAAGTGGACTTTGTCTTGAAATAACATAATAATTTAATAACATAAAACGTTATTATGCGTGCTCTATGAGTGTACCTATTCTATCGACATGGAAACGTAAAAATATTATTATTCTGGTTGTGAAATTACTTGGCCAACATTATTTATTTATAATCTAAACATCACCGTTACATTACATTCTGAATTTAATTATTCTCGTTTCAGGATTATTTTTCTTAGGGTTTAGGTTCACTAACTAGCACTGAAGCAGTAAGCTTTATTTAATTTATTAAAGTATGATTGCGTATCCAGCGGGAGACTCGCACGCCACAAAAAGCAACAAGTCATTGTGACTTTGTGACATCCGCCATAATTATATCTTATCCACGGCAATTTGTTGCTTAATCAAAAAAAGTACACGCAATGGCATGAGTTTGCATAAAATTTCGATAAATTGTAACACATTTCATTTACGTTATTTGTAACGTATTTTCGACAGAATACATTTTCATAGATTGTCGTGGCGGGATCTAAAAATTGTCCCTTTTCGATTGATGTTCCAAGGTCCAAACAATTATGTCCATTAACAGGTCCGCACTCAATTACATAATAAAAACGCGATTCTAGCAGAACGATAAAGCAACGACGGGTGTGAGCGCTACAACTTTGTAAAAATAATCATTGAATTGGCTTTGCAAATAATGTACACTCCACTCTCATAACCTCACTTCGAGATGAGACGTCGATCGGTGCACCTGGAGTGCAGAAGTGTTCGTCGCGTTCTTCTTACTTAATTTAGTATGGCTTAATCTGGGAATCGTGTTGTGCCTTAACTATGGATTCAAGCAAAAAACACGAAAAAGCGTTGCCCGAAGAGACGGCCAATCCATTCTCCAAGACCTTTTTTACGTAAGTCGATCATAAATCCAACAGAACTGTTTGCTGACGGCCTCCAAAAAGCAATAAAGCTTTACTCTAATCTCAGTAAGACTTTCTTGCAATGTTGATACTAGATAACACAATATTTTATTTTAGTAGTTGATATGCACAAATAACAATAAAGTGATTGACGAGCTTTGCATTGGATCGCTCGTCCTTAGCATCCATCTAACTATTTTTTTTTAATAAAACCAAACCGCAACTTTTTTTACAAATTCGGTTGTTGTGAAATACGTTGGACAGGTCGGGATAGAGTCGTGTTTAAACTGTTGCATGCGTTCGTATTCGTGTCTGCAACCTTGCAAAACCACCATTAATATTGCATAGTATCATAAAACCAGCAATTAGCGTGTTACAATTTTATCGTTTCTTTTGTCATCGCTATCGCAACTCCTCACTATGTGTACTACGAATGCTATGTAAACAACCGCTACAATTATTTCCGATAAAGCACACACATGTCCTGGTGCCAGATAAAGCTAAATTCCTCAACGTTTTTCTACAGCTGGATCCTTCCGCTGTTCAAATACGGCTACAACAATGACATTCAAGTCAAAGATTTATACAACTGTGCCGCGGCGGACCAATCTGGACCGCTCGGAGACGAAATGGAACGGTAAATTGTCCATAAACACACACGATCACGGGCTATAAAGCAAATTGCAGAAATTGGGAGGCCGAGGTGAAGAAGGCGCTTAAAAACCATAAAACGCCGAGTTTGTCGCGGGCGATCGTCGCCACGTTTGCTAAATCGTACTTAATCATCGGGATCATCTTGTGTCTTCAATGCTCCTTCCTAAAAATGGGTCTGCCCATTGTATTGGCGGAGTATATAAATTATTTCGAAATCGACGTGGACGAGCGGTCGCCCGTTATCGGATGGATTCTTGCAACTGCAGTCATCGGATTGGCTTTCGTCAACATCCTCATCATCCACTATTGCAATATGTATTCTTCACGAATCGGGATGAGATGTCGAATCGCCGTATGCTCGTTAATCTATCGCAAAGTGAGATCCCGCTCGCGCAACCAATTTTTCAACTAATAGCTTCATTGTAGCTACTTAAATTGAACAGATCGTCTTTGGGTCAAGTCGCAGTTGGTAAATTGGTGAACTTGCTATCGAACGACGTCCAGCGGTTCGATATAGCCTCGATATTTCTCCACTACATTTGGATAATGCCGATTCAAACCGTCCTGGCTTTTTGCGTGATGTATAAAAGCGTGGGTATTGCCTCGCTTTCTGGTCTCGGCTTCATGACTGCCCAAGCCGTAATTCTCCAAGGTTACTTGTCCAAACTGCAAGGCAAGTACCGCGGACAAATCGCCCAAAAAACAGACAATCGTGTACGTCTTATGAACGAAATCACGTCCGGCATCCAAGTCATCAAAATGTATGCTTGGGAAAAACCCTTCGAAAAAGTCGTAGCATTGGCCCGTAAATACGAAATCAACATCATCGCCAAAACCTCGTACATTAGAGGGTTTTCCATCGCTCTGATGGTCTTCACCGAACGCACAGCTTCGTACTTAACACTCGTAACGTTCGTACTTATGGGACACAACTTCACGGCTGATGTTGTTTTCGCCGTTGCCCAACTCTTCAACACCGTTCAACTGTACATGTGCATTCTGTACCCGTTGGGCGTATCAGGGCTTGCAGAAGCGAAAACGTCGGTCAGGCGAATCGAAGAATTTCTCCTGATGGAGGAAAACGTGGCCGTCGCCCACGATTTCGACTCGATTTCTCAATCAGAGAAGAACGGCAGTATCAAGCTCGAAAATGTCAGTGCGAGTTGGACTCCAAACCCAATCGTTCACACGCTCATGAGTCTCACTGTGGACATCAAACCCGGTACTTTATGTTGCGTGGTGGGTCCCGTAGGAGCCGGAAAATCATCCCTTCTTCAACTCTTACTCGGCGAATTGCCGTCCAATTCCGGTAGAGTCGGCGTGACGGGAAGCATTTCCTTTGCTTCTCAGGAACCCTGGCTGTTTGTTTCCTCGGTGCGTAACAACATTCTTTTTGGTCAACCCCACGTCAGGAATCGCTACAAAGAGGTTGTAAAAGTGTGTGCTCTTGAAACGGACTTCAATCAGTTTCCCCACGGCGACAAAACCTTGGTTGGAGAAAAGGGAACTTCGTTGAGCGGTGGTCAACGTGCTAGAGTCAATTTGGCACGATCTGTGTACAGAGACACCGATATCTACCTCTTTGATGATCCCTTATCTGCGGTGGATGCCCACGTTGGAAAACACCTGTTCAACGAGTGCATTGTCAGATATCTTAAGAACAAAACTAGGATTCTCGTCACGCATCAGTTGCAGTTCTTGCGGCAAGCCGACTTGATCATAATCCTCAACAATGTAAGTCAAAATCATTCAGGAGTTGCAAATGACGACGTTGTTGCAGGGACAAGTCGAAAAAATTGGCACCTTCTCGGAGTTGTCTGAAAACGAACTGAAACGGTTGAATCTGGAACGCTCGAACGAAGAACAAAATACTAAAGAACAAGGAGACGTTCACAGGCAACGCCTCATGTCCATTACTTCCGAAACCGTAAAACCGTCACGATTTCATTGAATTCAACTAACGCCGCTTTCCAGAGCACATTAGTCGACGATGACGAAGAAGTCGAAGCCCAGGAGACGCAAGAACTCATGGAGAAGGGTTCGATCCCCACTGCCACGTACTGGGAGTATTTCAACGCAGGTGGCAACATCGCCTTGTTGCTATTTTTGCTATTCCTCTTATTAATCGCGCAAGCTGCCAGCAACGCCTCGGATCTTTGGCTGACCTACTGGCACGTTATTTTCTCTTTTACGACTTATTTTATTGAGCTATTATCGATTTTAGGACCAACATGGAACAATTGCGGTCAAATAAAAGTGCCGCCTACAATGAAACCGAACCGTCAAATTCTTCGTCAATAACCAACGACACGGATAATGCGACAAATATCTCCAGTTCAAACCCCATGTCAGTATTGCTGCCTCCCGAATCGGCAGATCCCATTTTATCCCAATCTGCGTACATCCTAATTTACACTGTTTTAATCATCTGCGCCATTGTTTTAACAAGTGCGCGCTCATTTCTCTTCTATAAAATATGCATGAACGCATCGAAACGTCTCCACAACACCATGTTCAGCAACGTTCTCCAGGCCACAATGCGATTTTTCGATACAAACCCTTCTGGTAGAATCTTAAATCGCTTCTCGAAAGACATGGGAGCCATGGACGAGCTCTTGCCAAGGGCCACAATCGAGGCGCTTCAAATCTTCTTAGTCATGTCGGGAATCCTAATCATGGTCTTCATAGTAACGCCTTGGATGGTGGCGACGAGTATCGTTCTAGGTGCCTTATTTTATTGGTTCAGAGTTATATACTTGGCCACCGTTCAAGACGTGAAGCGGCTGGAAGGCATAAGTAAGAAGTTCTTCATCTGTGTTCGATTTTAAGCTTCGTGTTTCAGCGCGCGCTCCGGTTTTCTCGCACGTTTCAGCCTCCTTCTATGGAATACCGACGATAAGATCGGCACATGCCCAAACGATGATCATCAAAGAGTTTGACGTGCTGCAAGATCAACACTCCAGCACTTGGTTCATATTCCTGGCTTCCAGCGAATGTTTCGGGCTTTATCTAGACATCATCAGTACAGTATTTTTGCTCATTGTGACCTACCAGTTTTTAATATTCGACGACGGTATAATAGAACGCATTAAGAGGTGTTTGATTGCGTGAATGATTTTAGGAACGACTCGAAGCGGAAACGTCGGATTAGTGATATCTCAAAGCCTTATTCTTACCGGAATGTTACAGTACGGGGTCCGACAAGCGACCGAAGTTGCCAGTAACATGACTAGCGTAGAACGTATCTTACAATATACAAAACTAGACAAGGAGGGGCCGTTCGAGTCATTGCCTACGAAAAAACCGCCACGTGATTGGCCCCAACGTGGCGCGGTCCTTTTCAAAAATTTGTATTTGCGCTACGGACCTGACGATCCCCCAGTTTTGAAAGATTTAAACGTTGAAATACGAGCCGGCGAAAAGGTGAACAGACGGAATTAGTGGTCGCTTTTTTACTAATCATTACGATTTACAGGTGGGAATTGTGGGGCGGACGGGTGCTGGAAAATCATCGTTAATTGCGGCGCTTTTCCGCCTTACAAAAACAGAAGGAATCATGGAAATAGACAGCGTGAACACCCAATTCGTCGGACTGCACGATCTCCGTTCCAACATCTCCATCATACCACAAGAACCAGTATTATTCTCAAACACCCTCAGATACAATCTGGACCCGTTTGAAAAGTGCAGCGACGACAATTTATGGCAAGCCTTAGAGAATGTAAGTCAAGCAAAATAAGCGATAATCTATTAACGTTTTTCTACGTCGCAGGTGGAATTAAAGGACTCAGTGGAGAGTTTGACTCAGAGAGTGAACGAAGGAGGCTCCAATTTCAGTGCGGGTCAGCGCCAGTTACTCTGTCTGGCACGTGCGATTGTTCGGAACAACAAAGTTTTGGTCTTGGACGAAGCCACCGCTAACGTGGACCCAACAACCGACGCTTTAATCCAAGCCTCGATTCGTAGAAACTTCAAAAATTGCACCGTGCTCACGATAGCCCACAGATTGAACACGATCATGGACTCGGACAAGGTCTTGGTGATGGATGCCGGTCAAGCTGTAGAGTTTGGGCATCCCAACGAACTCTTACAAAACGAAAACGGTTATTTCAGCAGAATGTTAAAGGAAACGGGACCAACTTTAGAAAGTCATTTGAAACAAATCGCCAAAGATGATTACAACAAAAAACAGACGGAAAACGATGAATCAAATTCGTAAAAACTAAGTAATAACCCAGTCACTTTGATACGTGATGAGAATGCTTCAGTAATCAGTATATACCCAACTACTTAACATTTACTTTTTTATATATTTTTTGACTGTGTTTAGCTTTACTTGTTAAGATAACGAAAATATATGTTTTATATTAAATGCACGTCACCTTTTTTCACCAAGTCGACCACGCTATTGTATGAAATAAGCATCTGTGAACCTGAATTCAGTTCTGCCACTTTATTGTCCTCTTCTCTTCCTGCATCGACAACGACGCCTTCCACGTGCTTTTTTGATTTTAAAAATATAAAACTGTGCATGTTCGGCATTACTAGATCGTTTTTCCAATCCTCTAACGGTACACCCGGGTAAAAACTCATTACGTTTTCAAAGTGTTGTTCTAGACCTAAACATCGCTCGATATCAACTGAATTTTATGGCATCCATGACAAACCTTGTTTATAATTCATGGCAAACTGTTGTTCTGCCTCTGTAAGATAAGCTTCCTCTTCACGTTTGACTCTCTGATCTTCCTGTTTCAAGATGTGAAACACATAAGCCTCAATTTTGTCCAATCTGTGTCGGAGATAGCTGGTGACTAAATAACGAATCCTGTCCACTTCCAGTTGGTGTAATCCTTTTTTGAAATCGGTGCAAGGTAGAGTGACCAAATTCTTTTCCATATAGGATAACTGTCCCATCACGCAATCGACAATTTCTTGTTTGTTTGGAAGAATTTCTGGGGCGAATTTCTCGTTCATCCAAACTTCCTCCATCATTTCGATCAGTTCGGCGGAAGTTAGTTGTACGTTCTCTTCGTCTAGCGTATTTTCTAACTCCTCCAAGTCGATGTCCATTGCACAGAGTTCGCGTAAAATACTTTCAAATAATTATTTTCATCAATTTTTAGGTTATATTTTTGGCGCCAATTTCTGCGTCAAACTGTCAAACTCCCAACTTGTCAAATACTGGTTGCATTGGTTAGAATTATTATTATAGAAAAGTTGCAAATTCTATAATTTGTGACCAGGAAATTAGTTACATAATTTAATTCGAATACGCATAACATTAAATTTGTGATAAAGTTAGTTTTACAATCGATATATTGACTATTATTTATATACAGGATGATTCCGCTAATAAAGATAATGTGCATACAAGGTCATGGAAGTATTTTGAAATTTGGTTGAATGTAGAATTAGATGGAGACATTTTTCAATTCAGATTTATTCAGAATCGTTTCGGACACGATCCCCATAAGCTATATATGTACATTTATTTTTAATAAATAGATACCGTTTGGGTAAATAATTCATTGATCATTGATATTTCCTGTCATGAGATATCAATGTGTAAAGTCTACACTGTAAAAAGTAAAACAAAAGATTTTGGGTCCTCCTAAATCTCGTTTATTTTGTACGCTTTAACTAACTGCAAAACAACCAAAGAAGAAACTCATGGGTTTCAGGTATTTACATACAACTTCGATAATGCGGTCAAATAATTATAATTTTGAGCTTCGCCGAATTACAGAGTGGTCCAGATTAGGAGGTTTATATGTTTTTGACTACAAGGGCCAAAGAAAAGTCATGAATTCGTTTACTTTGGACAACAAAATGTGCAGTCGTTTCCGTAAGACTTCTTAGAAGTCAAATTATATCTTTCAAGTCTACATAATTTTTTTCAGCCCATTGTTCACACATTTTAAAAGCTTAAATTGCTGCTTATGTTCAATTCTCGAAATATTTTCCTTTACTATGCATTCACATTCGTTTCCATATCCTTCTTATGATTATTCTTTAAAGAGTCTTGAATTATTTGTTCATCCATGAAGTCAGAATCTACATTTTTATTTTAACCGAGTGATCATTCTTTTATTTGATTCCTTCTTAAATTGCTAACTGGATGTAGGTATAATAAGAATAAGAGGCTCTTTTATTTCGTTCAGTCTGCTACCAAGGGAGTTAGAATTTTTCGTTTAAATTCAACTAAAGGAATAAATACAGTCTTTGTTGTCTTTGTTCTCAGATATTGTATATGTTTTTTCCGTGAGTGATTTCCAGGTTAGGTCTAAATGAAGAACGGCACCTTTACATTGGAACTTTTCTAAAGTTATTGCACAATATTCTCATCTCTCTGAAATTTGGATCATTATTGATGTCATCTTCTGGGGGATGAAATTATTTACTAATAGGATTGCCAACTGTGTTTAAACAAGTCAAAAAATACAATACAGTCTTTGTCATCCAACCTTTATTTGTTCTTTTGTAATTTGATATTTTTTATCTTGAAACGATTTGTCCGGATTATGGGATTAAAAATTGCAAAGTGTCCAGAACGTGGAAGACGCTGAACTACTGGAGTGTCCGATATAACGTGTGTCTTGATTATCGAAATTATATTGTATGATGTAAAGAGGAAAGCTTAGCGGTTGTATTTTCCGGGTCACTCTTCTTTACTCTTCTATAAGCAGGAACGTTGAAATTTGGTATCAATCATAGTCAGTCAATGTAAAACATTTTCAAGATGGCGACACTTCCGGTGATACTAGACTTTGTTATTTTTAATGGCAACTCCCCTACTGATCTTTTTTTACATTTGTCGAACCATGAAATATTTATAAATATCGACAATTTGGGTCACCTATTGTATGCAAAATTTAGTGCCAAATTCTAAAGTGGCAGGTTGCCATTTATAACAACATGGTTTAGGTCGGTGATTTTGAAAATATTTTATTTTGGATCACAAGCACACAGTAGTATAAGTACAGCAGCTGTAAACATCCTCCGAAATAAAACGTACAAGCCAAGTTTAGAAAATTATAAATGTATAAGTTTATCGAGAAACATAAATTAATTTTGTTTATTATAGCTTCTCATATACTGCAGAATCTGCACCAAAAAAAAAGGAATTTCAGCTAGATGTATGCCAAATTTAATCTAATCACAATCTTTCCCATCGTTTTGAAATCTTGAGAAAAATAATACTTTGCGTCATTTTTTCTTATTTGTTTTATTTATTACTTGCAGCCTGTCCGACATAGAGTTCGATGATTTTTTATTAATAGAATTCAGTCTGAAATTTAAGTAGTAGTTAATTTTTAATTTAAATCATTTTATGTTAAGTAAAGCAGGAATGGAATTATGTAGAAAGATCAAATTTAACATATTCCAATTTCAATAAGAAACTAATCAAATTAGAAAACGAAAATATTCAAATTTCTCTCTCTACAATTAGAAATGTGAAATTTGACATTTGGAATATCTTTCTGCAACTCTGATTCCTAAACGTGCAAAGCACAAGGAGACAATAGAAGACAATCTAAACATCTAAACTGAGGTCAACGGAATTTCCTAAATGAGCAGTTTTAATTGAGAATTTTTAACGAATTTAATGAAGTTTTTAATGAGCGTGAAACTGCAGCGAACCCCCCCAATTATCTTTGCAAAAAAACAGAAAACAAATTGTTCCGGTCCATTGTATGCAAATCGCAAAAATACATATTACCATTTGAGTCTTTAATAAATTTAAGAATCATACTTTCCCAGGGATGTTGCACAATATTTTTCCGAGGCCTTTCTCTCCTCTTTCGATAGTGACACATCCCCATTAATAACTAAATCAATATTATATATGTACTACAAAAATTGTAAACAGTGTTTAAGCTGGTCAATGAAAGACAAACCGCAATTTACCGCGGTATCTCTTAATGAGAAATTGGCCAAGCGCGAACTCGGTACGTTTTTATAAATATTGATGACATTTAATGGTTGGTTTAATTGCGCAAATCGTAATTTTATGTAAGAAACGCGTGTGCTCCATACTGAATCTTACTGTGCCAGTTATTTACGGTATGAGGAAGCTCTAAACAAATTTTACGGAAAACTCGTTTTACTACTATCGCGCTTATTAATTATCAAATGCCGTTGTTTGCATTTTTTATTAGGCCGATCATTTCTTTTTTCATCGCAGGGTCACTTTCACCGCTCAAAGAGGCAAAAATTCATCCTACTGTGTGTCAACAAGATATCGGGTCGCCTCACATTGTTGCAAGATCCAAACGAAAGTGGATCCTATTTAATTTAACACTCGATAAATATTTACATAGGTTCAATCCCAAACTTTGTACTCTCTTTATATTAATATTTACAATTATATAAGTTTCCACACTCACAATCGTAAATATCATTGTTTTTACCATATCGGTGTAAACAGGAAGATTGGCACTGTTCACACATTATTTTTTATTTCGTCGTAAGGCAAAAATCAATCAACAACCTTTGTTCTCACACAAACTCTCACTTCACTTATTGCTTCACCCCTCATAATCGCACCGATTTCAATTTAACACATTCTACAAACAACAAAATCAATTTTCCTATTATGGTCTTTCAAAATTGATGGATTATTATCGTGGTTTTGCTAATCGTCCACTAGTTACGACACCACAAATTTGCGAAATGTTCCACCCGCTGCTGCAATTTAAAGTTTCTTTTTAACCAAACAATAAACAGAATTTTAAAACGTACACGCTTTGCGTATGTACCAAATAGTTGGGATTTGTAGATTTTTTTAATGGTCAAGTTCCTTAAAAGAAGTAATGGACAAAGTGGGCGAACGCCGTCTTTGATAAAATAAACATAATTCACTAGGGGAAAGAGAAAGAAAGTTGGTGGCTAAAGTAGGGATGGGGCATCTTCGTCGCCGGTACGTGGGGGAGTTATCTAAAAGAAACAAGAGTTGATGGAAGAACAGCAGTTGAAGAGTGCTTCTTATTAGATGCGGTGAACGTGCCTACATATCTGTGTCATCGACAAGATGAAGAACTTTTACACATGTTATGTTCTCCTGGTTCTGTGTGGAAGAGGAGCGATTGCGCAGTTTATTGGACAAGAACAAGTGAGTGGTCATCCCAAATCATCAGATTGCCGGAGATTTTAACGCACGAACAGGACGCACAAACATATTTCTCGTCTCTCGTCGGTTAAATCCTCATTTGAACTAGAGCATAAACGGTTTTATCGCCTGTTTAAATCTCATTAATATTAAGAGCGCATTGTTCGAAATTTTCCGCATCCAGGAATTTTCCGGTCTCGACAATAAACACTTTCACCCCCTTAAAAAATTCGAAAAATTATTTAACATGACAGCGAAAGCTGATTTCATGGCAGACAATCGATTTTCTTAAGCAATTTCTACTAACAAGAGTTTTCAATTATACGATGCAAATACTACTTTGTTGTTTCAAAATTTTCGCGTGTTCCGAGCTTTCTATACAAGCTTTTTTCTAGACGCAGTCTCACTTTCCTAACACGTTTAACGTTTTAAAAGCGGAAAATATAAATGTAGTAGAAATCGTGATAAAAGGTAATGACAACGAATATTTCAATGCCCGACCCTTGGTGAAAGTTTTTTGGATCGAATCTCTAGGTCAAGATCATGCATCCACAGTATCGGAGACGAAACGTGACCTTAACACTCACATAACCGTTCCAAATTATCTTCAATAACTTTTCTTTAACTTTCTTCTTGCTCCGGGGCACATTTTCAAAAATGCATCAGTATCTTGCAACCAGAATTTAGGTCTGAAGTACTACATATTTACGTAACGTAAAGATAAACCAATTTGAATGTACCGCAATCAAATTGAAACGGTAGTCTATCGCATAAACATAAAACGTTGATGGCACTAGAATTACATAAGTTGTTATTTCTGGACCAAGCGGTCATTGAATTTACGTAATAGCCGAGCATTTGAAATTTTTATCCATCATCACGCTCACTTCTCATAAGCTTGCACAGATGCCTCCGTGGACTTTCACTAGCCTCGGGTGTCGTGCTAAGATTGCATTATATCCAAAAAAACTGTTACTACCTCTAATAAACTCCAATATTTTATGGCAGCTTTCGTTCCAATTTACAACAGGATTAATGGTCGATTCACTGTTTTGGATAGTGGAAGAAAAACTTTCTATTGCCTGTATCTCGTACGTCTGCATCACTTCCAAGATATTATAAATCAACACCGTTTCCCTTTCGTTGACGGTTTCCCATGAAGTCATTCTGATGGTATTAAAGCGAGATTCAAATTCTCATGGATGAGAAGTTGTTGACGGAATTTAGAATGAATAGCGAAATGTAATCGTTTCATTAAACAAATAATCGACATTTCGCGCTCTACCCGGTATACGTGATAGCAACTATTTGTTATCTTTACAGCAATACACAAGTCAACTGTCACCGCAACAGCAAGGGCACATCTTGAGCGACATTCAACAGCACCAACACAGATTCAACGTTCTTCCCAGTGCCGCCACTCAACATTTTCCTCCTCAGCAGTTCGGGGCACGTCAACTGCCATCAAACGGTTTTAATCAACCACCGGTGTTTAGTCAACCTACTCAGTTCCCAGTTTTGTTGAATCCCAACTCGCAACCCCAGTTCCAGGCAGCTTTACCCGCACCCATTATTCAACAACAACAAATTATTCCTACGCTTCAATCGGTTGTTTCGACCAACCAACCCGACCTGGGACCAAAAGTCGTACAACATCACACTCAAACCGCTTTCACGCCCAATTTCTCACCACAAAACGAGAACCCTTTTGGTCAGTCCGGACCCAACATTCAACCTCAACACAATGCCTTCACTCCCCGTCCAACCGTCGATCCTATCTTCGCAATCGAACAGCAAATTCGTCAGCTGGACCCAGAAAAACACAAACAGCGAATCAAGGAATTGCGAGAGAAGCAAACGATTATTGAGAAACACAATCAGTTTGTGGAAAAACAATACGAGAAAGCATTGAAAAAGGCGCAAACCGACCATGAGCAATTCGTCGAAGAGCAAAAGGAACAGAAGAAGAAATTGTACCAGCGCGTGTACAAACCTACGGGTAATGCACAAGTGGTTAGATACACGCAATCGATTCCGCGCTACATCTATCCAGAAGAAACGCCACTGTTTAAATTGGCCGTGGAGCAATATTATAAAGAACACCCAACCACAACCACAACAACAACAACCACCACCACAACAACTACTACCACAAAACCACCAACCACAACACAGAAGAAGAAGTTGTCAAATTCGTTCCTCCCGACGGTTGTTCCAACTTCCGACACTAAAATCAAAACGATTGAAACGCTGGAAGACTTGAATTTGCTACAGAAACAGTACAAATCCCAACAAATTGCCAAAGACGACTTACTGGCTCAGCTGAGACTGGCCATAAGCAACAGTCCCGAAGACGATGTAGCCAAAAATCTATCATCGCGTGAAATTTCTCTTGCTAACGGCAAAACGATACAGCTAATCGCCGCCAACGATCCCAAACTAATCGCGAACGGAAAAACCGAAGAGATCACCTTAGCAAACGGCCAAAAAATTCAAGTCATCAAAACGCAAGACCCTAAACTAATAGCGAGCGCTAGCGCCTCGTCCCAGGTGAAAACCCAAGTAATCACTTTACCCAACGGCGAAAAAGTCGAAGTGATAAAAACCACCGACCCCAAACTCGTGCCGGGGGCCACGCCTCTTGAGCCGGGAAGCGATTTGGAAAAGCTTGTACTGTCCCAAACCACAACCACCAAACCGTCCAAAGTCATCCTCGACGAACTAACCCAAGGAGTTATTCCGGCCGGAGCCAACTTCGAACTACTTAAAACCGGAGCGAGTGGTGGTCTAGAACAAATCGGGGGAATCCCTACGAATTTGCCCAACCAAAAGAAAGTGACGTTCGTGCTTTTGGAAGAGCAGGACGACGGTACGCTTAAAGTGCAGGGAGTCAAAGGGAACGGTAAGGACAAGCCAGACATTGACGTCGATTCGATTTTGAAACGCATCAAAAATGGGGAGATTAAACTACCGCCGACTGCTGAAACCAAACACGAAACCACTTCACCGAAGAAAGAGTTGGTACCGAATGTTACAGTGCAGCCAAATGCTTTCGCTAGTGGCGAAGACACCAGTAGTGTCCCCGTGCTTAAAACCAACATTGGTACCCATTTCGTTGCTACATCCACACCATCAAGCACCGTGTACACGAAAATTTTCCCCAGCAGTACCATAAGAAGTACCACGAGCCATCCGCCAACCGCCAAATCGACAAAGAGCAAAGCGACGCGCCAACCGCACATTTTAAACAAGCCCAACGACTTAATTCGGGAAGCTTCCACTGCAAACACTGGCAAACAAAATGTTAAACCGACCAGCCCGACTTTACCATCTTCTACCGTAACGATTTACCAAAGTTCCTCGCCCACAGTGTCCACAACACCGTTCTTTGCCTCCTCAACTTCAAACTCTATCGATTCCGCGAAACCGCAACGTTCGGAATTAACGGAAGTGCTAAAAAAGAGCGGATTGTTCGCGATGGCCAAATTTCTGCGACAGAGCGGACTCGATACGATCTTAAACGAAACCGGACCATATACGATATTTGTACCCACCGATAAGGCATTTAGGACTCTTCTGGTGCAGCTGGGCGGGCCCGAGAAAGCTGAAGAGAAATTCAAGGACAATCCTAGACTGCTCAGCGGCGTACGTTTCTCGTTTATCTCTATTCAGTATTCAGAAATAAGTTATGGATTTGCAGCTTTTACTGCACCACGTCATTCCTGGAGCTTTCACCATCAGTTCCCTCCAGGACGAAATGACCGGTGTCTCGCTGGCCGGAACTCAGCTTAGAGTCAACCAATACAACATGCACGACATCGAATGGAACGACGTTAAGGTAAATTGGAAATGGTTGCAGCAAAACCCAAAACCTGGATTTCATAAGAGCTAACGAGTTCGCTTTTTGCGCTCAGGTTACGACGATTAACGGTGCCAAGGTGCTGGACGAGAAGCGAGACATCGAAATTCCTCAAGGAATCGCCCACTCTATCGATCGAGTCATGTTCCCGTTACCCGTGGGAGATATCGTACAGACTCTTCAGTCTGATCGCGAGAGACGGTTCACCAGCTTCCTGAGAGCGCTTTTCTCGTCGGGACTGGCCGAAACGTTGCAAGGTACGTTTTTGTGACCTGGTGCGAACAATGAACTGAGATTGTCACGCCGGGGCCGCTCCATACTCTAATTATAAAGCGATTAGAGTTTGACTTTCTTCACTACAAGCATGCAATTTTCCATAAAGCAGATCAAATCCGCACGCCTTTTACCCGGTTTGGGCAAACTATACAACACTAACGTGTGGCTCGCTTCGAAAGTCTGCCAATTAATTATGAAGAAAAAACATTTTTTGCCTGGATTCAGCCTCATTTAACTTCTTGTTAGTGCTGCTAGCATCTCATTACATTTTCGAGCAAATTTTTATTAATTAATTAAGTTAAGTTATTTAAAACCTAGTCCCCTTTTAGCTTTCTCGTTTGTATGATTGAGCATCCATTTGCAAGTATTAATACCTAATGAGATTGGGAAAGTACGGTCTGCACCGATTTCAGTAAAATGTGTAAAATGCAACAACACGCTTACGCTTAATCGCCTCAACAGTTAGCGGCACGAAAAAATTGCATTAGAAGTTTAAAAACAATGGTCACGATCCCATTGCTCAATAGTTGTTTCGTGTGGACACAAGCTAGATGAAGAAACGCCAATTAATTCCCAACGTAACTTTTTTTTCTCAACAGGCACGAAAACCTTCACGTTGTTCGCCCCCACCGACAAAGCGTTCGCAAACTTGTCTAGCGAAGACTTGTCCAGGACAATTTCGGACAGGACCTTGGCGCGTGAGCTGATTTTGAGACACTTAACAGCGGGGACTTTGTACACGAACGGCATGCGATACTATCAGATCCGGGACAGTTTACTACCGGATCGGCAGCTCACCATCAGCAAGCAATCAGGTAAAAACTATAACTCGATTCGAGTCCTTATTAGGTCGAAAATGAAAGGCTCTACCGGTGAAAGGATGGGGTATTTAGCTGAGAAGCTGAGATTACGATGATTACACTCTCATCTGTCTCAGCGATTTGACCCACTTGCGGTGCGACAATGACGCGACGAAGAATTCGAAAAATTCCCCGATTAATATTCTAATTATGCACGACGTTCGGATACATGAAAGTACGAGAAAGTTGCAAAGTTCAAAGCCGGCGATTTAAGATGAGCCGGGGAAGAAAGTGAAACGATGCCCGGGGACATATGTGAGCGCTAAAAAGCGGAGGTCGCATATGGTTTTGGGAAAATTGCCGACTTTCACGCACTTTGAATCATCGGTTTTTCTTGCGCCGGACGAAAATAAAAACAAATTAATAATTGTGCGGTAATCGGACGGTCTGAAAAGTGAAAGCTTTTCTCGTGGGTTTCATCTTCGCGGAGACACAAAGACGGGAAAATTTCACTAATTATAACTGTAGCAGTTAGTTCAGGCAACTCCGACGGTTACTTACTACGCCTCCAAAATTTGCTTCATAAACAATTTGATCACTTAAAAGTTGCTCTTTCCACTAGGTGCACTAAGCGGCCGTATTATAAAAATTATTTTTGAAGGTAGCCCATATGGTAGACTTCGGAAACTAATGGTCTTAGAAAATTACCAGTGGCTCTTTTATTTAGAGTTGTTATGTTGGAAGCAAGTTGGAATTGGCAAAATCACCAATGCATAGTTTTACATTATAAATAAGAGGGTGAGAGGAATATAAAAATGCAATAAAAAATAAAATGGCGATATAAGTTTTTTCATCATAAAACGCAAACGAATGAAAATTACATATTCGTAATTTCTTCAGATTTATAATCAGCATAGAATAATGCACCTTTTTCCCATTTTCCTATTTCTATTTCTAATAGGTTCCGCGATAGCAATGGTGACCCTGAAAAATTCAGCACCCTGTATACTTTTATGCTTCCATTCGAGCAAGATTGAAATGTTTTTCATCAGAAAAAATTGTTTCTCCAAAATTTTTTCAATTCTTTCAAGTTTAATCAAATGATCTCTTATCATCTTACCAATAACAAGATTTTCAACACAGATGTTGATAAATTCCTATTACCTAATTATGTAAACAAACCGACAGTGGGTCGAGTCTTCAGTTCTAAAAGTTCTAATCAAAGAGAATATTTAGATATTCTGTATTTACTAACGCCATAAAGTGAAAAAAAAGTTCTACTATTATAAAGTTTACCGTATTCAGTAATAAAAGTGACATTAAAAACAAAACAAAAATAGATATAGTTCAAAGTTAGCTGGTTATTTTTGTTTTTAAGTATTCCGATTGGACAATTAATTTCTGAGAAAAAAATTGTATTTTTTTTAATTTCAAGAAAAATCTCGCCCAGAAAAATAATTTATTGCCATGCAATTATGTTGCCATAATTTTCAGATATTAGTTTTAATATTTAAATTTATTAAACATAAAAATTATTTTCACCGCCAAATGTTATGCATGAAATAAAAATTTTAGGTTTTTCAATTGTCAACCAACCCAAAAATTGGCAAAATTTCCCAAATTTTATATTAAAAATTGCCTAAAAATGCAAAAAAATAGTATTAAAAAACTCATTCATAAGGCTATTACAACACTTGACCTTTATAAATCAACCGGCGAAGCCGGTACAATAAAATACAATAGACTCGTGCAAAAAAAATGCCTTATGGAACTTGTTCTTTTAATATACTTACTATTCTTTATTTTATTTTATGATACAAAAAAAAGGTGATATTCATAGCGATAAACTATTATCTTCATAATTTATGAAAGTATGAGGGCTTTCACGGTCGGTATTATTAATAATAACGAACTTATTCGGGATTTTGGACCGTGTTCCAATTGAATTTTCATTATATCTTCATCTTCATAATCTTCATAATTTTAAAACCTAGTGGCACATTTCCAACCGCCTTTTTTTAGAAACTCATCCGTTATCGTCTTTTGTTTTCTAGTTATACAAATAAGCAAAAATGGATTAAACAAATGTCTCACGAGTTCAAAAATATTGTGCGCCTGAAATGAAAGATTATGCAACTGCACAATCCCATTTTGAAGCTGACAAATGGGCAATGCAAAACATTATAAATAATTCGATGAGTTAGTGGATAAGTTGCCTGGAAAAATTCCAGTGCACGACAATTTACATCGTACACTGAAAATGTTGTAGTGGGCCGTGAAATGAGTCTAGTGACTAATGCTTCTTGCATAATACAGCAAAGCATCTTAGTAGCGGTTATTAAACTAATTGTCTTACCTGGCGAGGCAATTCTTGTGGATTATAACTAACTACTTTATACACTAATTGATTCACAACAATAAAATTTGCACATAATCACAAACATCGCAGTACCCATAACACCGCTTTTCACCACTTTTAAACAAATGACTAGTGACAAATTACCAACTTGATTGAAGTGAAATACATTTTTATTTATTTTTTTATGATAGAAATAAAAATATAAATTGTTAATTTTATTGTTTACTTAGCGATAAACTATCGCTTTCATACTTTTAAACATGACAGTGTTTGAAAATAAAGTAGCTTAAAAAAATTTAAATTGCAGATACCGACGTTGCCAACAGGAACATTTTCTAAAAATATTAATTTTTTTTATTTTATTTCTCTTCCGGTATGCACAAAAAGAAATGTGCTCATCTTAGAAATATATCCCATCGTATTGAAGTTTTTTTTTATCCTAGAAATCCTATTGAAATTTTCCTGTACACTTTTCATAATGTGCACAATTCTCTTCATACACCATTCTGTCATGGATTTTCTTTGGGTCATTGCCTTACCTTGTCAGAAATTTAATGACGCATTTGAGTTTCAAATCACTCATTTTAACGCTTTGCAGAAAAACCAAATGATCACCTATTTGGATCAAATTTGGAACTTTGATATATGAAGGTCATTTGAAAAGTTTTCGGAATGATATAGAAAAAAACCTATAGTGTTTCGAATTATATTTTATATTTCAACACATTCACTCTCTTTTTCAATACATATGGCCTGATGCCGTCTCGAAAGTGGGATTCCGGGAAGTCTGTAAAATATTGATGACTTTAACCGCATCGTCAGAGGGAAATCTTTGTCCGCCAAGAAATTGTTGAATTTTGGAAACAAATAATAATCGAAAGGAGCTATATCTGGCGGATAAAGCGGTTGTGGTAGGATTTTGTAGCCTACTTTGTTTAATTTTGCCATAAAAACTGCACAAATATATACTCTTGCATTCATGTCTTAGTGGAAAATGATTTTCTTTTTGGCTAAATCCAGTCTTATTTATTGAAAGATTAACATAATATACCCCCGTTATAGTCTACTCCTCTGGAAGGTATTCTAGCAACAGTATCCCTTTGGCATCACAAAATCACCTTATTTTTGTAGATTTTGCTTGAAGGTGAAGAACCAGAATACTTATATTGCTTCGACTGCAACTTCGATTCTGGCGTGTAGTGTTAAATCCAAGTTTCTTCATTGGTTACCAATCGGCGGATAAAAGCATTGCGATTTTTTTAAAGCGGGTTAAAAAGTTCTGTGGCATTTTAACTCGAATCTCTTTTTGCTCAGTAGTGAGCATCATATAGATCTTTTTTATGAACAATTCGGCCGTGTATGATATGCTTGTTCATAAGATATACCAGCAGTCTTACCAATCTCAGAAACCTTTAATCGACGATCTTTCGAAACAAATTTATGGATATTTTCGATAATTTTTTCAGATGTACTTTTTGCTACGGAGCAATGCTCATTTTTTAGACTTTGGCTTTGCTTACTGACCAAACCTAATCCTCGATTAGTGATTTGCTCTAATTCTCGTTTAGTTACCTGACTTGAGCTCACTCTGGTCAGTTGTTAATTTGCTTTGACTTGTTTTCTCATCGCATTTGAATAATGATTGTTTCAGGTAAAGTGAAAGTGAACAACATCTACCTGACTACGCAGAATATTCCCGCAACTAATGGAGTGATACACGCAACAGATTCCCTCTTATAATTTCTTAGTTATTACGTATAGATATTTATTTCTTTATCATTATACTGTTTATGTAAGCCATCGTTATTGTTTCCAATCGTTTTTTTAATCACAATAAGGCTGAACTCTTTTAGGCAACCCGGTAAATTATAGAAGAACAATGTTAGCGCTACTTGTCATGTAATATAGTTATTTTATTATTATGAAAAACGAAATAAAAATAAGTGAATTCTGTTAATAATTTATTAAGCAAATCACAATATAAATATGACAACAACAATTCCCTATTGATCACAATAAATAAGTACAACACAATCCGCTAGTTAATAATTCGTTTTATACTTTTTCATCTCGACCATGATCAAGTGTATATTAGTCAGTTGACTCTTAACGTTTGGAGTGAGCAACTTGTGAAATCTATGGTAATATTGCACCAACTGCGTCAGAGCGAGTTGTAACAAACTGGATCCTGTTACAAGATTCGGAAACGACAGCAAAACCTCTCGATTTAATTCCTCCAGCGAGCGCTTCCAGCTCGTCGAGAAATTCTGTACTATCGACAACGACTTGGCTTCCAGTTTCTTCACCTCCTCGCTTTTACCTTTCTCCGTTAAATACTCGCACTCTTTGACATACTGCATGAGCTCGCCAAAGTGCGGACTCAATATCTCCTCCACATACTCGCCGCTTCTGGACGACAATCGACTTTTAAAAGTTTCCGCTTCCTTGGAGTTATCTCTGGTGCGCTCCATTATGATGTGGAGGATCATGTCGTAGTTATTTATTAGAAAAATCAACTGCTCCTTGCGCTCCGGGAAAATCCCGGCCATGCGCAAAATAAACAACTCCACTTCTTCCTGCAGCTCTGCTAAAAGTCTGTTGACAAGTTCGTTTGGGAAATTCTCGCTTATTCCGACTAAAGCCGCACTGAACTCGGCGTAGCGACGCGTAATCTGCAACACATTCATTCGGTAACGTGGCCGAGTCATTCGGGGGCACTCACATAATGAGGCCCCATTTCCAAATTAAATTTGGTGGGGTCGCAGTCTCGGATGCTGGCGATGTTTAGGCGGAACACAAACTCGAACCTCGTTAAAATGATTTTTTCTAAACTCTCCCAGTAAGCGTCGAGCGCCGGGACGCAGCGCTTGTGACACATTATTTTGTAGCGCAATATTAAATGGAAGCACAAAAACAAGGCGATTGTGTCGTAACAGTCGCCAACGAACGCCTCCAAGTTTTTCTGAAACAAACCGAATTTTAAAAAGTCTGCCGCAGCGTTCGGGTGGTTACTTTAAGCAAAGTCGTCGTCTTGCCCATTATCTGATTGAACAGATCCAAAGCCGGTTGTCCTCTAACCATGAAAAATTCACTAACGAAAAGGTACTCGCGACAGGCGTTGTCCACAAGTGCGTACTGCTCGCTTCGAAACAACGCCTCAAACGGATACTAAAATGAGTTTTAATTAGTTCGGGCAGCGTGGACAATGCAACAATACTCGATTCTTCAATTGGGCGTGGGGCACGATTATGGGGGCTTCCAGCTGCTGCGCCAACACATCTCCCCGGTTTCCAATCGTAAAAACCGTGCCCTTGTGTTTCAGTGATTTATTGAACAAGCCGCGGGTCGCTGTATCCTCAATCCCCATCAAATCGTCCTTGGTCGTGCACTCTTCATACTGCAGCTTCATTATTCGACCGGAGTACGATTTGAAGTAGGAAAAATAGATTTTGCTCATTGTGTCAACGTACTCGTTGCAGATCTCCTGAGCCACGTTGCGTTCATTGGACAGGATAAACTCGAAGAAAAACTTGTACTTCAGCATATTGTTCTGTGGCACTTGGTAGTTGGTCATGGGCTTCCGGAACTTGTACACTTGCTCCAGCAAATACGTCCGGATCTTGGACATGGCTTTAATTTTGAGTTTTCCTAAAATTTCCTTGACGTCCAAACACGACTTCGACTCCTTGAAGCTCTGCTCTTTTACGAAACTGATTTTGTGGTTCAGCACCTGCAGCTGGATGAGAAACTCTTTATCCGTGACCAGTCCATCCATGATTCCCACGATAAGGGACTCGGGGACGACCATGTCGTCGATGAACTGGCTCAACTGCCCCCGGATCGCCTGTCTGTTGCTCAGCTCCTGGCTCATGGAGATCGATTTGCGCTGCAACGACAAAATCTCGCTGCTGATGCTTCCCAAGTCCGTTTGAAACCCGACAAGCATGCTTTCCATCCGTTCCAGAATCTCGTCGCAGGCTGAGATTTGGTTGTGCAAACTGGCTATATTTGCGCTTTCCTTTATGTAGTCTTGAATTGACTTGTTTTCGGTTTCCTTGAGTTCCTTCTCGATCTCTTTCGAGTATTGTCGTAAGTCAGTGAACGAGTTGAGGATGTCTTGAACTATGACATCGTCCAAGGCGTTGTCAATGCCTCCGGAACTCATTCTTATGTCTTGTAAATCATAAAATTGCAAAAAAAACCTAAAAACATTATTTTTTTATAAAACATGTGTTACAGCTGACTTGTGTCAAAAGGTTATTGAGCCGGCAAGGTCGCCACTGCCACCAACATTAACAAAAAATACAACAAAGTATTTCTGGTAGAATATTTTTATTATCTTGGTATTATAAAATAGACGTAATATTGCATCAACTTGACAGCGGAACACATGAAATTAGTACATTAATTACAAGTTAAATTCGAACGCATTCATTTTGTTACATTTGAATTCTAAAATTGTAGTAACTTTTGATGCTATTTCATGGGTATTGGCAACATAGTTAAAAATTATTTCAATTACATTTTTAGTGAAACTCGTCATAAATTTTTGTAAATTATACAATGTTCGCCACGAATCATATTAAAAGCGGCGTCTCACAAACTCTACTGATTTTTGACCGATAGATGACACTTGCATCTGCAATCTCTTTAAATTCAATTTTTATTTGACCAGTGAATGCGTTCTCTACCGAGTAGAGGTGAAACGTCTTTAAAGAGTAAACAGATTCTTTAAAGAGTAAACAGATTTCTGTCATGTCTAACTAGAGATCCGAGTCTGCACTTACCACGAAACAATTGCGTAATCAGACTCATAGGCGGAGAGACCTGAAATACACTTTGGTCGAAACCAAACATAATCTAAAATCATTCACGGTCAATTTAAAACGTCAAAACCACTATTTGGAATCATTGAAAATAGAAAAAATAAAATAACGAGTTCTTTGTTTCCTTTCGCCTTTCGGCTAATCAGACCATTGTTTATATATTGGAAAGATCTCTCACCTTACGGGTAAAAACGTACCCAGAAATTGTGCTGAACGATAGAGGGCCAGAGTCTGGCCCTCTGTATGTCAGCACAACAACTAAAAGTAGTAATTCCAACCAGTGGCCCTCTGTATCCCAGCATAAGAACTAAAAAGAGTAATGACTTGGTTTGTAGCCAAGATGAACTTTGATTTGAAGCTTCTTCTTTTATAAGTTACGTGGTTTTGCCATTTCAGCGACGATATACGGAATAATATAGCCCAAAATAAACGTATTCATGAGAGTCTAACATATGTTTATATTTCGTCTACGTTTAAACGTATAAGCTAGGCCTTATTTTATAAAATATATTCAGTTTAATAATAACATACAAAACGAAATATGTGCTAAAAAACGGGTACCCCTCACACGGTTCAATAACATTGATCAATATAAAGTCAGTTACGATTTCGTTCATTATGCTATTTTGTTTAGTTATTGCTAAAAAACGAAATGAAAACTTTTTACACCAAATTCAGCTTGCTGCAAAATTTGTAATGATTTATGACAGCAGGTAGATCCTTCCAAGCGGGATGTAATTGCACATCATAAAAGGCCGAACTTGGGTTTGTGGTCCGAGTAATCAATAATACGAAATGTTTCATTGAATATATAATATATAATCAATGATCAGACTCATCGTCAGTGATGACTTAGGGCCTAATTCTAAATCAAATTTGCGCCGTTATAACTTATGCTCCTAAGTATAAAAATCATTTCTGAATTTTGTAAATTTTTTGTTTAATTAGAAAATTATATTTTGAAAATGTACATGAAACTTGCCTCACTCATATGTACATACATACATACATACATACACATGACCCCTCCAACGGCTCATCTGAAAATCATCAGCCCTGCGGCTACAACGTTTACTACTTTCTTGTGCGACTCTACGGGTGGAAGACCCAGGTAAAGGAATGCCTTCCATTCAAGAACGAAATGAATGAAATTCATACCGTCTCAAAATAAAAATGTTTATTCTGCTTCAGTACGTATTTATAAACAATTACTGAACTGATTTAAACAAACATGGCGTTTTTGCTTACCATTTTAAAAAATCACAGCTGCAACATCGTTGTAACTAAAAAAAGAACGGCAATATTTTGTATCAATAATATTTTAATGATAAATAAATTTAAAAGTCTAAAGTTTGATGACGACTAGCTACCTACTGTCCTGTACCTTTTGAGATATTTGCATTTTTATGATCTGCAGTATTCGAAAGCGAGCAAATAAATCATACAAATCGCCACATTTATCCTTATTTTCTATTGATGTGCCATTTCGGAATCAAAAATTAGCATAAATTGATTCATCGGTTTAGATAAACTCAGAAATTGAATTATTCAAAAAACGGGTGGTTTTAGGTATAGAATGGTATTTGTCAATTTTTGGATGGGACACCTGTAGATTATTCGTAACTGCCTAGATAAGTTTTATAAAAAATTTTTTTCAATATTAGCAAGTTACAGCACAGACTTGCATGTTCATTCATCACGCAGTTTCGGGAACTGCAAACGATGGGTACAGATAATGTCCCGATCTTTGTTGATAAAACCAGCGGCTCTTGGTCGGAATAAAGACACAGGTATAGGTAAAACGCCAGGAGTCCATGTAAATAACACACAGCTGTACAGTACTGAGAAATGCTTTCTGCCATTTAATTAGTTCTTCCTATAGATTGGTCTTGTTTTGTCATGTAAATCAGGATTTGTATTGTCTGTGCGATGAAGAAAACGGCTTATTTCGAAGAAAGGATTCCTTCTGATAGATTTGAAAAGAAGCTTGTTCCTCCTAATCAATTTCAGAATCCGGGTAATATTCTTTTCCAGGTAATTTATTATATACAGTTCGAATGCGAATTATAAAGATTCGTACACAAGATGATTTTTAAAAAGCGGCAATCGCTGTAAAATTCCGATTTCAAGAAATTAAAAACCCTATCAAATCGCTTCCAATTTACCACAAGCCCACCATTTTTGAATTTTTCTAAATTTTATGGTATATTTTGTGCAATATTCATCTTTCTTATTTTAAATTAAGAGCCATATTTTTTGCATAATTTGCTCGCTACGCCCCACCTACTGGAATAACTTCGATTGGAACACGATTTACATATCGAGAAAATACAACCGCTAATGAAGCCGGCCGCGAAAGTCTACACACCCCGAAATTAGTTGTAAATTCATTAATAATTCATTCTACTAAATTCATGAGTTTTTCAAAAACAGCACTAGTCAAAAAAATTAACAACTAACATTGTTATTTAAAAACTCAATTTTCAACTTTGGTACAAAAATACATATATGGTTGTAAATCACGAATTTCTTTTTTTTTTTCATTTTTTGTATAACTGGAAATTCTTCCTACCTATGTTTTTGAATTGAATACCCAGTATATTTGTTAATTTTTAGGACGGAGATTAAAAAACTTCTTTTTTATTCTTAAGAATTGTTTCAGTCAAAAACAGCTCATGTCATAGTTATTTGTACACACGTATTTTGTATTTTTTGTAGTTATTTGTATAAAATAATAATAATGATGTTCTGTAAAAAGAATAGGTACTTATCGGTGACTGTTTTTTGCTTTTCCTGATAATTCAGTTTTTGCCAACCATGTTGCAGTTGTTATTTTTTTAATGATAATAGATCAGTTTAGTAAATGTTCATAAATACGTACTGAACCAGAACTTACATTTTATTTTAGCAGGTATGAATTTCATACCATTCGAGTATTTCCATAAATTGAAATAAATAGAATGAAAGGCATCTCTTTACCTGCGTCCTCCACCCACAGAGTCGTACAGAAAAGTAGTAAACGTGTTAGCCGCAGGGCTGGTGATTTTCAGAAAAAAGCCGGGGTCATAATTTTGTAATTTTTTAAATTGGTTTTTAGTAGATCTTAGATAATAATGACAAATCCATAAATTAATAAATTTACTCATTCTTCTTTAAAAACAATGATTTCCTATTAGCACAGGTTATCAGCACTAAATTTTTTATAAATTACATATTGTAATCAACACCTCGAATTAGTTAAATTCAACTCATACTTATCAAAGTACAATTTTTTTGTTTGAAATAGACCCTATAGTCAAAAACATTGTTGTGACAGACAACAGCTACAGCCCGACCGCAGAAAAAAATAAGAACACCGATAGAAAAACACAAAATTCCGATAGATTATTAACAAGCACACGACGTGAGTTTGATACATTAAACCGATTTTCTGCACGCGTTTTTGTCGTCTACCGCCCGACGGAAAAAATCGCGACGTTTTCTAAAGGCATTGTTCTATATGCGCGCTTTTATGCATTGCGACGGTCTGCCGCTCAATTTTGTTTGATCTAAAAACACCGCGAATTTTACCGCTGGGTAGCACGCCACTGCCATTACTCTCAAAAAATAACTATATCCGATCTTTAACTTTCAATGTTGATACTATGTCAGCGACATCGTTGCCACAATAGCTGAACTAAAATCTTACCGATTTTTACCGGTTTCTACTTGATCGCATTCATTTTGTTACATTTGAATTCTAAAATTGTAGTAACTTTTGTTGCTATTTCATGGGTATTGGCAACATAGTTAAAAATTATTTCAATTACATTTTTAGTGAAACTCGTCATAAATTTTTGTAAATTATACAATGTTCGCCACGAATCATATTAACAATAAGATATTGTAAAAATATTTAATTTTTTGTTAATCTAATACCTGCAACTAGTGACTTACTTTTGTTTTATTGTGTTGGCAACCCTGACCCGTTCTTCTGTTTTTGCATGTCGTGCTGTTGACACTCAAAATGGTAAGTCAAACAAATTTCAATTATATTTGAGCCATCCGCCTATTATTTCTCTTTTTGTACGTTTACAAAACATCCCCGTCCGATTATGTATAGGATTTAACATGAATTTATTGTCCTGTATCATTTTTGTAGCTTTAACCTCAATCGTTGTTGACTGTTTCAGTCGCTGGTGATTCCGGAGAAATTCCAACACATTCTTCGTGTGTTGAGCACGAACATCGATGGTAAGCGCAAAGTTATGTTTGCCCTCACCGCCATCAAGGGTGTGGGTCGGCGATACTCCAACATTGTTCTCAAGAAAGCCGATGTTGACTTGAGCAAACGTGCTGGTGAATGTTCCGAGGAAGAAGTCGAGAAGATCATCACCATCATGTCCAACCCTCGCCAGTATAAAATCCCCGATTGGTTCCTCAACAGGCAAAAGGACATAATCGACGGTAAATACAACCAGGTACGTTTATTGGTCATTGTTTTAAACTGGGCACAGTTAAACGGCGGCACTGGACAATCGTTTCTATTGCTGCTGGTAGCCTGTGCAAAATTGTTCAGCATATGGAAGGAAACTGTATTTAAACGCTCAGATCTGTGGACCGGTCACTTCTTCAGTGAAATCTGCAAAGCACTTGTGGGCATTTGTTCAGTTTTCTTCATAATCATTAGTAATATGCGACAAGCACATGATTATGTACGCATGCTGAGGCTGTTGACTAAACGGTTTTGTGTGTAGCTGACGTCAGCTACGTTAGATTCCAAGCTGCGTGAAGACTTGGAACGTATGAAGAAAATCCGGGCCCACAGAGGCATGCGTCACTACTGGGGTCTCAGGGTGCGTGGACAACACACCAAAACGACTGGTCGTAGAGGTCGCACGGTTGGTGTCTCTAAGAAGAAGTAATTTCTTTTGTAAGTTAATATAAAAAAAGATGATTCCATATTTTGTTTTTATCACCTATTCAAAACGAACGTTTGAGTGCAGTACTTGTATGTATTTGAAGGTAACGTTTAACAATTGTAACAACTAGAGTGAGAGTAAATTACAGCTGGAGTAAATTTTTTAGATACATTCAATAATTACAGTTTAAGCTTACAATATAATTAGGTAATTGCACCGGTAGACGAATTGACGACGATATTATTGCATGGGTGCACTGGCAAGGACGAAACTATATACAAATCAACTAAACTAGGTGAACACATTAAACATATTAATTAATATTGTCATTAATGCCTTATCGAGTGGAGGAATGATAACGGTCGAAGAGAGGAAGCAGTTACGATATGAATTCCAAATACGCCCTCGGTACCTTGCCCTTTTGATGCCCTCGCTCTCCGTACAGATAGTCTTCATTGGGTTTGTCGCCGATTTCTCTCACCAGAATTACCTAAACATGATTCAGAACGTAACACTTGTTTGTCTTTACTATAACCAACCTCGTTCGCCATGAGGCTGAGTTCGCTACCGTCTTGGGCGTCATAATCATAGATAACACGCACCTTCCTCAGTCCGTTAGAAATGTCGTTTACGTCGTTTTGTCTAGGATATATGGGAGAGTGGGAATCGACACCAGGCATCGGGGAAATACTGTCGATTTAAAAGAAAAATTAAAAACATAATAGGGGGTGCAACATTTACAAGTTCTACTTGCATTCAGTCAACTACAAATGCAATAATAATGGTAATAGTAACGCAAAACGATTCGTTGGAGACATCTGAAAGTTCCAATGAATCATTTCGCGTGCAGATTAATCAGTTGGTGTTATATCAACTGGGATGAAAGAAGATATGGGAGGAACGACAGGCTCGAGATCTTCGCTGTTAAGTCTCAAAACAGGACCGGGTTTCACAGAGCTGAAACATCAACATGCATCAAGCAATAGACTGTCAGACTCTAAGCGCAGACACCGGTAGCTATGCACGACCTCAAAGTTAGTGTAATTTGTGTGTTAATAAGTTTACGTGCCGATTAGTAATTACCTGGCCAGTTCGCGTTGCAAGTCCGTCATTATCGTTGTACATTGGGAGTAGAACCGGGCCTGAGTTTCCACAAACTCTTGCAAGCAGCGAAGATGAGCCGCATGAGAACTACCGATTCCTTCTAGAAGAAGTTTGGTGATTTCTGCCTGTCTGTCGAACTCTGACTGGGCAATGCGCAGATCACGCTCCGCCTAAAGCAAAACGGAACCGTAAACTTGGAATTTGGCTACAAACTCGAAATGACTTGTGGCAGAATTACCTGCTCCAGGACTTCCTCGGGAGGTATTCCATCCTTCTGCGCGCAATGAAAGTGTTCAAACAGTTTAATTTTTATTATGTCAAATATTGCACACTTTACA
Source organism: Eledona agricola (assembly GCA_964023215.1). Taxonomy (NCBI): domain Eukaryota; kingdom Metazoa; phylum Arthropoda; class Insecta; order Coleoptera; family Tenebrionidae; genus Eledona; species Eledona agricola. The sequence continues at coordinate 14,890,462 of OZ026854.1, forward strand.
TTGAAGATTGCGTGTGTTAGTTTAAATAGTGTTGAAAATAGAAAAAACTCGTGTTTCAAAGATTCATTTGAAATAAACGGATTCTCAAGAGATCGTTTAGATTTGGTTTTATTTTTAACAATGGAGATATTTGACAACTATTCTCAATAACAAATTTGTGCAAGAGACGCCCCATGACGGAATTTGTTAAGGCAGACCAAAATTTCATCTCTAGCCGCCTGTTGGGACCATGGACATGAGTCAAGAAAGAGGTTTAGACAAATTTCGGTTATTAAATCCTCTCGTATATCAAGGTCTACACTGTTAAAAATAAAACAAAATCTAAGGTGTGTATAAAAATAAAACAAGATTTATTAGGCCATGGATGAACTTCGAGGATCAAATGAGTGTAAACAAATATCGATTTGGAGCTCGAGTCCGCTAGAATATTGGTAGGTTTTTTGTTGGCAATCACAGATTACTCCAGATGACTGACTCAATGCAAATATTTTGGCGGAATGACCTTTAACAACTTTCAAATTATGTAACAGTTTTCAGATGGCGCATCGATCAAATTTTGCGGCAAATTTAAATAGTCTCTCCTCTCTTTATAGGTAGTAAAAATGCTATTATATTTTGAATATTTTATGATTTATTCTACAAAACTAATGTAAAAAATTGTTTTGTAGAATAAATCATAAAATATCTTCATTATTTACACGTCATACAAACAAACAATTTTGTAAAAATAAATTTATTATATTACATAATTTAAATTAAACAAAATTATACCCAAAATGTTAACAATTACATTTCTAAGATAGGCATAACTTACACATATGATAATTACTTGGGATTATTATATAATAATGGAAATTTTGAAAAACTTGCCGGAAAACCAATAGAGCAACCTGGTTTAGTTCTTCAAATTCATACACAAAAATAAGGAATAATGAAGCCTAATATCTAACGATGCCGAAAAGTGTTTTTTGCAAACCCTCCACTTTTTCTTTAGATTGGAATTTTGGACATTTAGAGCTTCTTGCCACAGTTTCGCTCTAGAATTATGTAATTAGATTTCCTGAATTTGTTGTATTATTAAAACATCCTTAACTTTCTTCACTTTTTGGAAAACAGAGTTTCTCCGCTTAGTTTTCACCAACACCACAAATAATGTAAAAAAGTCCCATCTTTCGCTTAAAATGTTTCACAAGTTCAATATACAAGTCAGTTTTGACATTTACTGGCTTGATTATAATTGCAGCAAAATGCTGTTTTTAAAATATTAGTCAGAAAAAAAACAATAAGCGTAGAGACAGTCACGCTTTTTAAAAAACACGGAATTGTACATTGTTCAATTTATAATAGTAAAAATATTGGGCCATTTATTTGAATTTTAATAAAAGTTTTTGTAGTGACATCTAGCGGTCGTAAAAAGTATTAGCAACGACTACAGCGCCTCTACATTTGCTCATGGTATCTGTGACAAAGATGTCATGCACCTAGTTTTAATGTGTAGAAAAGAGATAGTTCCGGACGAAATCGCCCTATGAAGTCAGTCATCTGGAGTAATCTGTGTTGGCAATTTAGAATGTTGACCGAATTCCGAAACGAACGCAACATTTTTAGTAATTGAATTCGAAGGAAAGTTGCAATTTATTTATATGCATTTATTATTTCAATAAAATTAGTCCGTTTTATAATAATGGAAATTTTTTTGACAGTGTCAATGTCAGTTTACACTGGAAAGACAATGAATTCCATGACTTCCCGAGCCTAGGTATTTATTTGTACACACGTTAGATTCTATGGCCTTCTGAGAATGTGTTTAATAATAACGTGCATTAAAAAAAAGGCGGCTCAGGCAGGAAGCCATGGATTTAATCGGTTTTCCAGTGTAAACTGACATTGACACTGACACATGACAGGAGCTGTCAGTTTAAAATTATCTTATCAAAATAACAAGGAGCAATTTTACTAAAATTCTTTATAATTGCCAGACATGTGTACATCGCTCTCCTAAACATAATGCAAATCCCATTCGGGTTCATTTACTGAAAAAAAGACCAAACACCATATTAAGATCAAATGAAATGCCAAATCGGCGTCTGGAGATGGAATTTGACAAAGAAAATACTAAATATATAATATCTGAAACTCGGTTGTCAGCAAAGAACCGAATCTAAAAATTCGAACTGTCAGCTCGAAATTTTGGTACACTAATTGCATGCACGAAGTTTTTCCACGGCCAACGTAACCTCCGTTTTTTTAAATTAATATAAAGGACGAGTGCCATAATAGCCTTATGAACGATTTTTTTATACTATTTTTTTTTACTTCGCATCTGTAATTTCATTACAAATTTGTAATTTTATAATATGGAGAATTTTGCATAAGTTGGTTGACAATTGTCAAGATTGAAATTTCGATTTTAAAATGTATTTAGGGGGCACAATTTTCAGCAAAATATTCGAAAGTCACATCCAATGTAACAATTAATGTTTATAATAAATGGGGAAAGCTAGTTTAGATTAAAAATATTGAATATTTTGTTTTGGTGTTTACTTTGATGTTTGACATGTCATCTAATCATGACATACCACCCTAGAAAAACTAATTACACTATTACAAAACTCAAATATCTATTAAAGCATTCGATTGAGTGCTTTAACAGCTTTGTTATAGACACGAAGTAGAAAAAAATATTTACAACGTGGCAGTAAGAGAGCAATATAAATAACAACGAAAATCTGTACCTGAGTCAAGTGTAAGGAAAATTGCTGGTACCAAAAACAAGATTAGTGTGTGGTGTGTCCTAACATTGAAATTCTTACCGTGGGCTGTCCCAGCATGCTGCGCGCCTTTCGTACGTGATTTTTACATGCATCCAAGTCCAATCTGAAATCAATTTCGTAAGTTACATCCAACTTTTCACGCTGGCAATGGTCACCGTTTGGTTTCCAACAGACCCTTCTCCTTCAAAATCGTTTTCATTTCAGTATCCAGAAACTTCCGAAGCGGCTGCGTGAAGCACATGGCCGCCGAACCAATAAAGTCGCGCTCGTTTTGCCCCAACTTCTGCTCCCACTGACCCACTTTTATCAATGAACTCCCGTAGGCCGTTCCAGGGCCAAACACGTTTCCGGCCTCGATCATGTCCAGCCCCAGATACTCCAAATTGCTCAGGCGACTCGGCCGCTTCTTCTCAATCTTCTCGTAAATGAAATCTTCAATCCGATTGCCGGGGTTGGGGATGAGGACGGCTTCAGTGTTCCGGACGAGCTTCTCCGTCCAGTTTTTCGTGCTCTCGGCGCGCTCCCACAGGTTCTCGAAATGTGCGTCCAGCTCCGTTTTTTCGGACGTCCCCAGCTTCTCCTCGGTCATCTGAGTTTGGAGTTGAAGACATAACCTTAGTTTGTGGGAGTGGCTAAATTACCTGGACGACGCGGCTGATTGCTGCTCCAGCATCTTTAACGAATCGTTTCACGTTGAAGTCCATTTTGGCGTGATTTGATTGCTGTTTTGCACTTTTGTGGTATTCGTTGTTTGGTTACTGCATTGTATTGATTTCTGTTGTGACAATTTGACGACACAAAGCTGAGGGCGGTCGGCCACGGAAGCCTTTAGTGTAATCACTTGGAAACTCCGACACCGCAAATTATCTCCGTTTTTCTATCTCTGCTGATTTCAAAGGAAGTGAATCATTGAGGGCGCCTAAAATTTACCATAATCTGGAGATTTTGACATTAAATAATCTTAGGTTGTTCAACCTGTAAAACATTCTCATTCTCCCGGATTTGAATATTTATAACATCACTAGCCTTTGCCCGCGACTTCGTTCGCGTGGAAATTTTGATGTGTATATTTGTGAAATTACGGCCTGATCATAATAAATAAAGTATAGATGACAGCTTGCGACCATCACCGCCATCTAGTGATGGCTTGAAATGCTACCGATATGATCCCTTGCTCTATGAATAACAAAAACATCTATCCCACGGGAACATGTTTCCGGGATAAATAGTGGCTTATGTGCTACTCCAGACTATAATCTATCTCTGTGCCAAATTTAATGCAGATCCGTTCTGGTGTGATTGAGTAACACACATCCAAACTTTCGTATAGATTTATTCCAATACCGTTCTGTATATTCAGCGTGCTGTATTCGCCTCATTTCTGACTGCTCCGACGTTTCGCTCCGCTTACTCAATTCTTCTAAGCTCTACTTGAGGAGTCGTCCCTCGACTTCTAGCTATCTTCATAGCCCGAGCCTTATTACTCCTCGTTTTACTTTTCGTTTTCCGGGCATTTCAAAAAACTACCAAATAATAACATATTAGATATATTCCAATACCGTTCTGTATATTCAGCGTGTTATATTCGCCTCATTTCTGACTGCTCCGGCGTTTCAGTTGATCTAGAAGCAGTCGGTCGCTCCGCTTGCTCAATTCTTTTTAACCTCTTCTTGAGGAGTCGTCTCTCGACTTCTAGCTACTTTCATAGCCCGAGCTTTATTATTCCTCTGCGAAAGATTAGATTTGCATTTTCCGGGCATTTCAAAAACCTCCAAATAATAACAATTCACACAAATTATAACTGACCTAAGAATAATTTATGACAGCTTGCGACCATCACCGCCATCTAGTGAGGGCTTGAAAAGTACTCTATAAAAAACGATAAAATCTATCCCACGGGAACATTTTTCCAGGATAATTAGTAGCCTATGTGCTATTCCAGACTATAATCTATCTCTGTGCCAAATTTCATCCAGATCCGTTCAGCCGTTCTGGCGTGATTGAGCAACAAACATCCAAACATTCACACTTATAATATTAGCATTGTTTAAGTATATACTAGTTGGACCATGCAATGCAGTTTTTACTTGCCCGTCTAGAAAAGGATAGGAATATATTTTTCAGACATTATACTGACCAGGAGGTGGCGGACCCCTAACAGCCAATAGCGGAGATAAATATTTTCCGTTGCCGGTAAATTAGGTACCTGTCTCCAATGATACAAATTTGTCCCGGTTTTTAAAATTCCGAATTGCAGACTCAGTTTCGGCGCCAAATTGATTTCGTTGTGTCAGCGTCTGGATACATTTAATCGGCCCGCAAGTAGTAAATAATACACATCTCATACTGAAATGTGCTGTCCTTCACTGGCTGTCTTTCACTATCAGGTATCAAGTAGCAGGTATGTTTCCCTAAATGTAGACCCGAATCCTATCTTATCGGGAAAAGTGTATTCTTACCACTAGCATAATTACAAGCAAAAAAATATTTAATTTTGGGGAAAAAGTTTATTGGAAGCATCAATTCTTCGTCTGCGAGCTGGAGTCAAATTTGCCGTTCTCAACTGGAGCTCTTTTGATGTTTCTAATTTAATTTTTTAATAGGTGCATTAGAAATTTCTCGGATTATAAAAAAATGGAAATTTCAAATTTGACACACAGTCATTGATTGTTCCGCGCGATCTTTCTTTCTCAAATACATATTTTGATCAAAATGGCACTTCCGATTATACTGGAAGTAGCCTTCAACCTATTTTATTTAGACTAGTTTTTTTGACGCCGTTACATTCTTTGCTTCACTTTTGATTTTAGTAATGTTTACTTATTTGTTATGGTTACGGAAATATCACAACTCTTTTAGAAAAATGGCCACTTGCATGGGTTTGATGGAAAAAACTTTTAAACTGCAAATATGCAAAATGCCCGATATTTGCAAAATAATGGTTCTTTCCATTGCATGGTCATAGATTTAGGTATATAACTTTAGCAAATTGCCTAAAACCTTACCTGACAATAAAATAAATTGTGGAGTTTGTATTATTATTGTGATACAATAAATTAAAACAATGTATAATTCAAATAAAAAAAGCAGAAAAAAACATTGCAATAATACCATGTCAAAAATTTTATAATAGATTGACCTGTGCTTTTTTAAATTGAACATAGGGAATAGGTATGTTGAGAGTTAAAAAAAATCTAGCTTCAAAGATATTCGAGAAAAGACAACTTAAAATTAACTAATCAGAGATCTACACCTTCAAGGTGTGTTTGCCTTAATTTTACGTTACTAGGATTTTATTAAAAAAACCTCTTTAAAATATAAAAGTGTGCGACTGGGGTTTTCGAATGATGTCAGTGTCAAATTAAATTCATATAAAAAAGACAAAACCTTTATTGATTTGGTTAAAATCATGAAAGGGTCTCTACAATAATCTATTCAGCCACTGATTATTTAGCCTAAATTTGTTGACACTGAAAAGTTAAATCTAGTATTGTTAAAATTACGGTAAACCAAATATTTTTTGTAGCTGATGGTATTTTTTTTTGAAACCTAGTAACTTGCTTTATTTGGTAGAAATAACATTAGACCTCGAGATGCCCTTCTGGGATTGGTAGAATTACAAGTCTTGTAACTCGGTTATGTAAACAGTAGCATATCCTTTTCTTCTATTTTTTGACGACTTATTGTCGTCGGCAAGTAGGTATGTACCGTGGTGTGAAGATAATGGTTCTCTTTAATTCTCACACCACGGTATGTACCCGTGGTGTGAAGATAATGGTGTGTCAGTGCGCATACACTATCTGTCTTTGTCTAGCACTCTGACGTCATGCTCGATGCAGAGATGCACTGAGTTTAATGCTTTTAATGTTTAATCTCGTATAATTATCGGTGCCATTTTTTATGCTATACCTATTGCTAAATGAACAATGTTTGTACATTTTTTCAGGCAACAATTACCGTTTTCGGCTGACAAAAAGCAATCTAGCTAGGTCCCAAAATATTCAGGACATTGAATTAAAAAATGAAACATTTTTCGCTTTTATTCGGTTCGTTCAATAAATGTTACATGTTATATAATATACATATATAAAAATCTATTTAAACACAAATCACATTTATTTACCTAGACAACAAATTACTTCTTGAAGTTTGTAAATTTTGACATCTTGCGCTCTAGCTTTCAGCTACAATTTTGAAAACTTATTTTCTTATTTAAATCCTTCTTATTATTATTATTATTATTATTATTATTATTATTATTATTATTATTATTATTATTATTATTATTAAGCTAACTAGCTTGTTTTTCCAGGTTGTCTTTCCACCTTCTTTGTGGTCTTCCAGGGCTGCGCTTCCCGTGGGGTCTTCTATCTCTTGCTATCCTGACTTGTCTGCTCTCGTTCATTCTGGATATGTGCTGATTCCATTCATCTCTGCGTTTTTCTACCCATTCTCCAATATTTTGTATATTACATTCTTTTCTAAGGTCTTCGCTTCGTACATGATCTCTTAGGGATTTATTTGTTATTTTTCGTAGTGTCTTCATTTCCACCGTTTCCAACATCTGTTTTGTTTTAACTGTATCCGCCCGTGTTTCTGAGGCATACGTCAGTACCAGTCTTACTAAATCCATTAGACTAATAAAAGTACGCGTTCTAGCTAAACATAATACGACTTCAAAAGGAATAGTAATGTTTTGTGGTATTTTGGACATTGTCTTCTTTACTAGTGTATCCAACAAATATTTATTTGAAAACGATTCTTTATGCTAAAGTTATTATTGCCACTTGCAATAATTGCTTAGTGGGGTACGTCAAATTACCCCGGTAAATAGATTGTAACCAGTCTGGCTTTTCTTTGGCCAATAATTTATTTGATTCGACTCCCAAATTAGCATATCTGTTCTTGGTTCATGGTTCAAAAGTTGCCTTGCCGTATTTTAAGTTAATAACTCTCTTTCCGTTGACATGCCTTTATTCAATTTACTGACAAATCCTCATTTTTGGGGAAAGTAAAATATTTAATGTCACTACCCTTTGTTTTTCTATTGTAATTTGTGTGCATCCAAAAACTGCACAACTTGGCATTTTGTTTTTACTGAGTATATTTACATATACTAAACAAATTAAACACCAAACAATGATTGAAACTGTTTAAACTGGCTTAAAATTTAAACTTAACGAACGCGTACGAGGAATGATGCATCGAACGTGACGTCACGAGATGGACATGCGCGAGAGTGTACGATTTTGGTTCGAAATACTGACACACCAATATTCTCACACCACGGTATGTACCATTTTTCTCTGCGGCGCGAGTTCTAAAAGCCCCCACATAATGTAATTTAAATGAATAAAAAGTTGTACAAACAATTATTCTCCAGCAAAGCAGTATGTGTTTTTTAACAGCGATGAGTCAAATTTTTTTATATGACAAAGCAGGATTTGATTGCACACAACAGTTTTTTTAAGTAAATTTCTTTCGATAAAACGAATTTGCGGAAATTCATTAGAACAAGTCCGCAAAAAGCTCATACTCAGCATTTTGCAGAATCCGGGAGGCCGACACTAATAATTCCATTTTGGTCCTGGTTTTCTCTTCCAAATTGAGAGGCAGTATTTATGACCGGCCGTTGTGTATTTACATTTCGAGAATCCCTTATCCACCGCTATTGCCGCTGACGTCTAGTAAAAATAGTTGGACGTAGAGAGAAATTCAAACAAAAATTAGAAAAGCACTTGTATCGGACTGATCATTTATAGATCACTACAAATTCGACTGAAGCAGTTGCGCGCTCTAGGGAACAGTAGCTTTACCATTGAGTTGTCCCACGCCCCCATAGCGTTCGTGTCCCAAACCTCCCAAAATATGGCAAGTAAAACTGCCATAAGGTGGTCCAACTAGAATATACTTAAACAATATTAGTATAGAATAGTATTAGTAGTAGTAGATTAGATTAGTAGATTAATAGTAGTAGATTAACAACTACCGGGTGACTATAAATGATTGACTTAAATTTAGGTGATTGGCAACAGTGAGGAATTGGTACCAGATTAACTGTCGTCGTGATTTATGTTTATTAACTTTTCAGGTTAGAATATTGTTGTCAAAAAGTGTAACTTACTGAATAATAGCGAACTAAAAGTGACAAATAGTGGAGAAAATGGTTACAGCGAGTGATCGAAAAGATCTTCCAGTTGTAAAAACCATTTTGAAAACAATTCTGACATGAGCAATTTTTTAATTTGACGTTTATTTGACAATTTCAAATTTGAAAATCAGTGTACCCAATGGAAGAGCTAAGAAATATTGCCAACCTAACACAAAAAATGTCAATCATTTACAGTCACCCGGTAATTGTGCACACATAATCTAAAATAAAATATTAAAAGCAGTGAAAAGTTTTTGTTTGTAAAGGTTTTCTGCTAATTGCCGCATCTGTTTAACTTTTTTTGTTGCCGACATTTGATTGACATTTGACAGTTAATTGACAGTTGTTTCTAGGTTTGTGTTAATCAGACAATTTACAAAACGTAAATTTATTTATTACACGACTCAGTAGCTTTTATACAAATGATAACTTCGATTAAAGCGATTATGAAGTAACGTTTCCTTTACCAAAATGCGCGCACTGAACTGCACAAAAGCAACTTAGCTATGCAGAAGTAGTTGTGAACTTACACCAGGCGCCCCAAATTCGCCACAATGTTCAACAGCAGTTTGCTCTACGAGAAGCGGCCGCTGAAAAAGCCGCGCATCGGCCCTCCGGACGTCTACCCTCAAGAACCAAAACAGAAGGAAGATGAACTAACAAGCGTCAATGTCAAACATGGATTTCTTACAATGACCCACCTCAGCGACGAGTTCGGCACTGCAAGAAACTGTAACGTGTCCGCGATTAAAGTCAGAGCTTACTTCAACGAGATTATTGCGCGGAAGGAGGAGCTGAGTATGTTGCCGGACTCGGGCCGAAAGCGACAACAAATCAACCCGAAAGACAACTTCTGGCCGGCTACCATGCGCACAAAAAACGCAATTGAGAGCTGGTTCAAGGACTTGGCCGGGAACAAGCCGCTGATGCATCTCTCGAAAAAAGCGCCCAATTTTAACAAGAAGGACGAGGTGTTTATCATGTTATGTGAATATCAAGTGCCCATGATGCGAGCCGCTTGGTTTATTAAACTGAGTTCGGCTTATACGGTTGCGGTGTCTGAGACAAAGATAAAGAAGCGACAAATGCCCGATCCTACCACCGAGTGGACGGGGACGCTGCTTAAATTCCTCAAGGAGCAAATTTTGAAACTGCAAGACTATTATACGCAGGGTGAGAAACTGCCACAACCCAATCCCTCACTAACTCAGGCTGCTACTACCGAAACTGACCAAAAAATGGCACTGCGGCACTGGATCTACTGCTGCCAGTTGATGAAATATATGTATGAGGAAGGGCTGATGGACAGACAGGAGGTCCTCTCATTTGTGTTGGAATTATTGGAGAAGATGCGCTCCCAGCCTTCGGACGACGGCATCCTACGTTTACTTCTCCCATTATGTTTGCAATATTTGGACGAATTTGTGCAATCCGAGCTGTTGTCCAGACGTCTAGCTCATTTGTGCTGCAAAAAGTTGGGTTACATGTTAAGTAACGTCGCGGAAAGCAATCTCATGACCTCGCCACAGAGTGAGACTAAAACGGAACAAAAAGACAACGATAAAGAGAAGAAGGACGTTCCCGCCATCAATCCAATGCAGAGCACTCTTTTGGAGTATCAGAATTGTCCTCACCACCGCGACATTGGTAAAATCCAACCGATTCAATCACAGTGTTATCTATTGCATGTTTCTGTTTGACAGTTCTGCAACTGAGCACCGTCGTTCAAACAATCACGCTCGAGTGTCCGACGGCGTTGGTGTGGTGTGGAGCTGGTGTTGGTAGTATATGGCACGGTTCACCACTAGATGTCCTACCAATGGTACCGTCCGCGCTGCCCATGCCGGCCAGATGTGACATGAACAGCTATCGGAAGCAGCTACAGTATGCCGAACACTGTATCCGTGACAGGAGCAAGAGAGCCGAAGGACGATGGTGCACTGAAAAGTGGCAGGCCTCATCTGCTGGTAATTCAATTTACACTATTAGTTGCATGTTTCAAAATAGCGCATACATCTAGAGATGGGAAATTTAGTTTTGCACAATTATTTCAGTCTCATTCACTCAATTTGGACGATTTGTTTGATTCAGTTAATGCCGTCGTTATCTCGGATCTGGCGAAGTCAGACTGTTATAGATCCCACTTTGACAGATTCATTTGTGTGTGAGGCTGTTAATTCAAAATAAAATAAAACGTTTTTATTCAAAGCGTATCGGAAACGCGAAGATAACAAGACCACGAAAGAGAATAATCATAAAAAAACTGTTATCAAGTTTTAATAATGACGCGATTTGTCAGAAACGAGTTCCGTGAGAAGCAATTGAAGATGGATGAAATTTGGTGGTGACTCCTATCGTTTTTAAAATATTTCAAATTGTACGTTATAATTTGCAAATGCAAGGCTGTTTTAAAAGTTTGCTTTCTTTTATTTGGTTCATGTTGCACCCCAAATACCATTAAAATATATTTGAGGTGCAACTGAGCACAATGCATTAAATCCGTAATGATACATTTTGAGTTATTGATGAAAAACTAGTCAAATACACACAAGAAACATATATTTTGCTTGTTTTCATTACGTGGTCTTCCCAGATGCGCTATTTCCAGTGTGAACTGAGAATCGTTTGTTTCCTTCTTAACTAAAGTTTTAGGACTTTCAGTAGCACTTTGGTATCTAAATGTGCAAAAATTTATTAATTGCTTTTTGCTCAGTCGCTCCTCATTTTTTCTGTCGATACCTCAGAGTCTACCTTATGATATAAATTATTGCTGCGATTTTTCGAAAATGAGTAAAAAGGGCAAAAACTCAAAAACAACAATCTCAAAATCTAGTACCGTTGATGTCAAAATACATTCATTGGGTTGCTTATACCAATTATCGATAATTTTCATTTTTCACGTTTTCTTTATATGTATCTGCAGTGGAATAAAGACATTTTAATCACAAACACTTCAAATCTATAATAAAAAGCTTGGTCTAATGACTGATTACCATCGATGAAATTTTTGCGAAGAGCTTTTCATCAAATTGGATGAAAACCGATTTTTGCACAGACTCTGAATGTATGAAGAGAAGTCAATTTTGAGCCTACGTAAATCCACATATGATTTCATTTAACATATTCATTCCTATATTCGTGATTGTTTGTTGCCAACCATTTGTGATATGCTATTATCCTCTTTTCAATTAACGAGTCTAGTCTAGTGTTAAAAAATTGCGGCTTGTGATTTTGTTTCTCAATGTACCCTAGGGCTTAAAATGCGGCTTCCTGCATTTTGTTCTTTATTCGGATATATTCTTCTTCAGAACTTTCTTTAAACACATTTTTCTGCAGTTTATTGGCCAATCTTACTTTTTCTTGAATTTATAAATGTTTGAGTTATTGATGAAAAACTAGTCAAATTAAATACACGCCAAAAACAAATATTTTGCTTGTTTTCATTATGTGGTATTCCCAGATGCGCTATTTCCAGTGTGAACGGAGAATCCTTTGTTCCCTTCTTAACTAAAGTTTTAGGACTTGTTTATGCATGAGGAAAATATGGTATCTCAAGACTTTTAGAAAAGTTGTAGAGCCGTTGTTTGATATTTGTACTCAGATTTAGTCAATGCAAGACATTAGATGGATGACACTTTACAAGAGAAATAAATGTTGATTGATTTTGTAAAATTCATTAGAAGTAAATTTATAGGGTTTTAAGTTTCATGCGATACTTTCCTTTTATTTTACCTAATTATCATTTGTAATGGTGTAAGGTGCATTTACTATATTCAGTCTTGAGTTTCATGCACACATTTTGCCCGTTTCTTTTTGTTTTGTACATACGAGGATTGTTGCTTCAACTTTTTCTGTTCTTTTTTTGTTTAGTATTTCACCTACTGCCTTATCCCATCTTTGACTCGGACTTCCTTTAGTTTCTTTTTCTGTGCTTTTGTCTCCCATACTTTTTATTTATTTCTCCCCTCTTACTACTTCCATACTTTTTCACTGGTCTGGCATTATTCATACTTTGTAAGCGCCCTCACCAACTAAGTTGTCTGTTTTCTATTAAGACGAGATTTGCGTGAATATTGACTTCTCTTATTTTTTGGTTTCTTATTTTATTCTTTCTTGTTACTGCTTTAATTCATTTGATATACTACATCTATGTGGCTTGTATCCTGTTTTTTTTGTGCTTTCGTTAATACCAAAAATTCAAAGCCAAAGGTTAATATGGTAGATGCTTTAAGAACACTGGTTTTTTTGAAATATAATTTCTTATAAGATAATATTGGATATAATTTTTATTTTCCATTCACTTCTTGTTTCATACATGAAATGTTTAACTTGTTCAGTATTATACAGTATCAATTTGTATTTTTATTGCTTTTCGTTCTTGACCATGACCATGAATGAACTACATTCCAAATCTCGTAAGTTCTTTTGTAGAACCTTTTCTTAATTACATATGATTCCTATTTTTTATTTTCCATATTTTCTAGCAGTTTCTGGAAATATAATTTTTATGTATTAAATATTTGGGTGTGGTCTGTTAATATGCCTCCGTTTTTGTTTTTAACACTGTGTACAACTTCTCTTTTCCCTTTTCGTGGTGTTTTCATGTTCTAGAAAACAACTTTGGTTGTCTTTGCCAATGTCCTCCATTTTTTCCTCAAATTCTGCTTACTGTTTTCTTATGACTGCTGTTCCTAACACTATTACTACCTTTCTCCATTATATGATTCATAATTTCCTGTTATTCTAATCCAAGTTGCTTTTTTATTATTACTTTTTTTACTACTTCGACATGTTTGTCTTGATGTATCTACTACTCGTAGTGTGTTTTTGAAATATTCTCATACTTTTTCAATACTGCTATTTTTCGTTATTTCATCCTTGTTCTCGAATTTATTTTGTACCTTGTAAAATTATTTTGCACACTAATCTGCGAATTTCACATACCGAAAGACGGACAAATGCACAGGCAGTTTTATCAAAAAACATTAATTGCAAGGAATACGTATTTTAGAATGAATAAGTGTACATAAATGGTGTACATATTGTGCATAATTGTAATAATTATAATACGTATAGAGTGTACAAAAAAGGGATTTTCAGTAAGCCATAGAATGTAGCTTTTGTTTTATTTTTTACAGTGTAGTTCTTTGGTATCATGTTTTTTGGCAGAAACTACCAAGAATTTGTCGTAACGACTGGAGGTGGAATTTGTTAAAAAAAGACACTGATATTATTTTAATTTCGAATTTTTCCAATGTAAGGTCAAAACTTTGCTACATTCTAATCATTTTAGGGCCAACTCTGAATCTATTTTTTGTAAGTCCATTATTCATAATTTGGAAATTTGATGGCAGGTCATGTGCTAAGTTTCCAAAGGTTTTCGATTTAAAACGATTTATTTCACAATATAATTTATTTATGCAAAAATTAAAATGCATATCTAGAGAAAACTATCGACAATTGGTAAGGGGCGCACAGAAGAACACTGCTTCTCGAATGCCATGGAATTTAGCAACTGTTTTATTTTTTACAGTGTAGACCAGCGGTCGGCAACCTTTTTGGAATGAAGAATTTTTTAAATTATATCTGTTTTATTAATTTTGGGAGCCGCACGCGTGATGAGCAACCGATGTCCGCGGGCTGCATTCGGACCTCTTATTGTAAATTGTCTTTAATTTGTTGCAAATGCTATATTTAGGGTTTTTAGGTTCTAATTTAATAAATGACATTCGTTTTGCATTACTTAACAATAGATCGTTTTTAAACGAACGAAAGAGCCGCAATTATTCGTTCAAAGCCGGACCGCTGGTAAAAACTTTTGAATTGTTAATAAAAATTTGACAAAGAGACCTGGATATGGAATTTGTTAAAGAAAACGTTAAGTAAATGTATCGTGTCCGAAACGGTTGTCAACAAAAAAAATAAGTAGTAAAAATTATATTTTACATATCGGGCGTAAAGAGCTATCCTATCTTCATATTTGTACCAACCTTCAGCCATCTAGCTGCTAAAACGACCTCTCAGTAAATTTTTAAGTGAACCTCTGTAAATGACAAAAAATGTGAAAAAAAAAAGTAATTTGATAACAGTGGTCCAAAATGTAAAATACCTTATATCGCCATAAATCTATGTCAAAATGTGTTCTAACAGTGAAATAAAATATAGGTACCCCCGTAACCAGGGGGGGCGGCTGCGCTGTATATGCCAAAAAATTTTTAGGTTGTGCAGCCTGATAAACGGTGTACAAATTGCATTTAAAATTTTTCTGTATCTTACATGGTTTAGAAGTTATGGACCGATCCCGCACTAGTGACTCACCTGTATATCAGATCCAGTAGAATGCTTCTTAGTTTTCTGCTTCCGTTCTAATTTTAGCTTCCTATAACACCATACTATTGTTGCGCCTTTGTTGTACAAGAATATGCCAGTATACTTATGCCAACAGCTTAAATAGTTTAAAAAGTTTATGTATATGGTATTACTTTTCAGATGTATTCAATTTTTACGTTTTTTATGTATGTAATGCTAAACAATTCGGTCTGATTTATGTACAATTTATTTATTGCTGAGATTCACATAACGTGGTTTTTATACAAAACGATACAAATTAAACTGTGTATTATTTAATTCAGAGTTTCTTATAACGCAGTCTGTCCATATAACGAGGTAGGCATTAATCGCGATATAGGAGGGTTGACTGTAATTGCATCTATTTACATCGTCCGAGCCAACAATAAATAAAAGCAGATTATAAAACAGTTAATAAAAATTATTTGTTGAATATGGACAGAGCACCGGTAATGGGGGCGTATTCCCCTCTTTGTTGACGGCCGAATTTTGTCTTAACATTCAGTTTTCTTAGACATTTTAGTCAATTATGGAGTATCTAGAAAGGTGTGAATTTTAATCTGTATTGTGAAAGCATGTCTTTAGGGCGGTACAGGTCCAAATTTTTAGATTCCGTTGCTGAGTTATTTCATGTTAAAAATGTCGTAATTTCAAATTATTTTCGTATTTTTCTACAAAGGTTTTCTTAAAGAAATTTCAAAAAAGGAGCCTGTAACGTCCTAGAATCATAGTTCCATTATACGCAGAAAAAAATGAGTTTATATCTCTTTAAATAAAAGAAAAAGTAGTGTACGAAAAAACGGCATTTTTAACATGGATTACCCTGCCAAAATCTCCCCTTAAAGAAATTTGGAAAAAGGAGCCTGTATCGCCTTAGAATCATAGTACACAGAAAAAAATTGAGTTTATATCTCTTTAAATACACTGGTCAAAAAAATTAGGGGAACACTTTATTGTGCTCCTGTAATTTTTTCTGTGACAAAAATATGCAGATAAAGCATAAGGTTTTTTAAAGATACACATATTCCTTCAATAACTAATAAAAACCATATTAAACTGAACTTTTCTTCTTAGGGTAAAATTCAACAATCTAAAAAAATACAAAAACTAAAGTGAAAATAAGGTTAATTTAATTTTGTTTTTTTGATCTAATCAGCATAATATCCGTAAATATTCATTATAAATGTCAATTTCTTATCAAATTAATGAAAATATAACATCTTACTGGGGTGGAAGTTGTTCGAGCTGTTACTTTAATTGAAAATGGAACCAGCATTCGACAAGTTACAAGAACTTTTAATGTCAGCTTTTCGGTTGTCCAGCGTTTGTGGAATCGCTACAGAGAAACAGGTTCCTATAAAAGACGTATTAGACAAGGTCGTAAGGGAAAAACCACCCAGAATCAGGATAGATTTTTAACTTTATCTTCATTGCGTAATCGCATTACTACAGCAAAAGATCACCAAATTAGTCTCAGGATGACTTATGGCTTAATTGTTTCCGATCAAACTGTTAGAAAAATATTAATAGACGCAAATCTAAGGCCAAGAAGACCTGTGCGAACACCAATTTTGACAAAGCGTCACAAAATAGCCCGTTTAAATTTTGCTCGTAAACATGTGCATTGACAACTTCGGCAATGGAGACCTGTACTGTTCACCGATGAATCTAAATTTCGTCTTACTCGTTGTGATGATCGAGTACGTGTTTACAGACGTTCAGGTGAACGCTATTCTGCTGCTGCCATCCAGGAAGATCAAAGATTTGGTGGCGGTTCTGTAATGGTTTGGTTGGGTTTGGGGTGGAATTAGCCTTACTGAGAGAACTGATCTTGTGGTAATCCCAGGAACTTTAACAGCACAACAGTATATAGATCTTGTTTTGGCACACCATGTGCTAACTGCTGCATATGGTATGGGCCCAAATTTCATTTTTATGCAAGATAACGTTCATACTGCACGAATAACAACAAACTTTATTCAATGGGCTGGAATTCGAACCATGGTCTGGCCAGCGATAAATCCAGACTTAAACCAGATCGAGCATGTTTGGGACATGTTAGACCGCCGTGTTCGAAATCGCCCAAATGCTCTTTAGCAGTTAAAAGAAGCTCTGATTGAAGAATGGGATAATTTACCCCAAGAACATCTTAGAAGGATTATAAGAAGTATGCTTCTAGGTGTCAGGAGGTAATTCAAGCTGGTGGAGGACACACGCGTCACTAAATTTGTTTGTTTTTGCAAATAACTCATTATTTTGAAACATAAATCTTTAATTTTCACAGTTTTTTTGTACTTTTTTTTAAATTTAATTTAATAATAATATTGCCTTAAGAATAAATTATCTTTTTATTGTTATCTTTGTCAAATTATTTAAAGAAAATGTGTGTATTTTAGAAATATATTGTTCCGACTTTATTCCACTATCACTACAAAAGTTATAAACATTAGAAGAAGTGTTCCCCTAATTTTTTTGAGCAGTGTATATAAAAGAAAAAGTTGTCTACGAAAAAACGTCATTTTTAACATGGATTTTTCTGCCAAAATCTTCTCTTAAGGAAATTTGGAAAAAGGAGCCTGTACCGCCTTAGAATCATAGTTCATTTATTCACAGAAAAAAATTGAGTTATCGCATTAAATAAAAGAAAAATTTGTCTATGAAAAAACGTCATTTTTAGCATGGATTTCCCTGCCAAAATGACCCTTTAAAGAAATTTGGAAAAATGAGCCTGTACCGCCTTAGAATCATAGTTCCTTTATACACAGAAAAAAATTGAGTTATCTCTTTAAATAAAAGAAAAATTTGTCTATTGAAAAAACGTCAAAAGAAATTTTGAAAAAGGAGCCTGTACCGCCTTAGAATCATATGTAGTTCTAATATACGCAGAAAAAAATTGAGTTAATATTTCTTTAATTAGAAGAAAAATTTGTCTACTAAACTACGTCATTTTTAACATGGATTTTCCTGCCAAAATCTTCTCTTAAGGAAATTTGGAAAAAGGAGCCTGTACCGCCTTAGAATCATAGTTCATTTATACACAGAAAAAAATTGAGTTATCGCATTAAATAACAGAAAAATTTGTCTATGAAAAAACGTAATTTTTAGCATGGATTTCCCTGCCAAAATCTCCCCTTGAAGAAATTTGGAAAAATGAGCCTGTACCGCCTTAGAACTCGTAGTTCCTTTATACACAGAAAAAAATTGAGTTATCCTTTTAAATAAAAGAAAAATTTGTCTATTGAAAAAACGTCAAAAGAAATTTTGAAAAAAGAGCCTGTACCGCCTTAGAATCATATGTAGTTCTAATATACGCAGAAAAAAATTGAGTTGATATTTCTTTAAGTAGAAGAAAAATTTGTCTACTAAAAAACGTCATTTTTAACATGGATTTGCTTGCCGAATCTCCCCTTAGGACAGCTTCCGGTTCCTTTTTATTTATTTTGTAACAATGTTAAGGCACTATAACGAATCGGGTCTTGGCCGCGCTCGACGCCCTCGACCGCCACCGCTTCGACAAAATGGACTCGACAAACTCGCTGGACACGCTCTATTCCAAAGTGTTTGGCGGCAACAGCGACCAAGAGAACTCCGTGGTGAAGTTGTTGTGCGAATGGGCAGTTTCACCCGAACGAACCGGCGAACATCGCGCTTTAGCAGTGGCGGCGCTTTTGGATCGGCGCCAGTCAGACTCCGCCACTAACAACGACCAGGAGGCAACAACCGGCGACGACAAGGACTCGAACTGTTCAACTCCGGGAGGCCCGCCGATGTTTCAGTCGTTGCTGATGAAGTTTTTAGACGCCGATGCTCCAGTACCCTCACCCGATGACTGTCCACAAGTAAATGCAAAAGTCTTGCTCGTATAATCTTCACTTATTTCTGGTTGGGGTTTTAGAAGAAAACGGCCTTTTCGAATTTGGTTCATCTGTTCGCCGAGTTGATAAGAAGAGACGTGTTTTCGCATGATGCATACATGTGCACGTTGATATCTAGAGGCGACTTGCTGGGCCACGAGGAGAATACGGAAGTTACAAGTCATCAGTCACATCACACGAAGATTGAGGTTTGTGTTTTGAGTAACGTACAAAGTGAATTTATCTTGCTCTTCTTACCCTAAAGACTTACTTTACTTCTACTCACTTACTTTCTGCTCAAATTGTATTGTATTGTTTTGCTCCTTATATCCTAAGACTCATGTGGAGGCTCTTATTTCGGCTGGACCTATACAGAGTGTCCCAACAGTGCGTTCTGGGCCGAAAACTCAATACCGGGTAGAGGTAGAAAAAAAGTCAAGGAAAAAGTTACGTGAATCCGGAGACTGTAAAACATACAAATATTTTTATGTATACACAGTGTCGATAAACGTGGTATGACATTTAACTTCGTTTTTTAAATGAAACATTCCATATTTTTGGATTGGACTGAAAATTCCAAACAATATTTTTATGTATACAGAGTGTACTATAACGTGGTATGTCATTTAACTTCATTTTTTAAATGGAACTTCTCACATTTTTGGATTGAACTGAAAATTCCAGACACCCTTTGTATAACATCATTTTTACATAAACCTATTGATTTTGTGGATATTTCTGACATTTTATTCAGAAAATATATTTTTTATTGGTTATGGTTAGTTTAACAGGTTTTTATTTGCTTTCACTTGGGGAACTACGATTTCTGTGACAGTTTTAGCCCATATTTCGATTTATGGTTGGCAGTAATAGAGTAGAGTTTCATCAATGGGGGCGATCGTAATTGCAATCAAAACACGACAAATTTTAAAATGCCAAAACTTTTTTTTAATGGAACGCATAGTATTTTATAATTTAATATTTTTATACTAATAAATATATTTTATTTTTGTTAAGTAGGTCTTACACCTACCTGTCATAGTTATTGATATTTTTATGTTTTTTGCAAACTTTTTATTGAAAGATGGGAACTTGCTAATTTGCGCAGGAAGACATGGAGAACAAAGATAAGGACACAAAAATCAAACATTTTAATAAAAAATAAAAAATGACTAAACACATTAGTAATCGAATAACTAACACTAACGCTAAACGAGATGTTCAATATTATCACCTGACAAACTTGAAGTCTGTGGTAGAAGGAATTGTTTACTCGTCGTGCCATTTCTGCATCGACACTTTGAAGTCCATTTCTTATTCTTGCCCACATATCGTCTATTGTTGGGTGAGTTTGGTAAACCCTCTCTTTTATAAATCCCCACAAAAAATAAATTTAATTTAGTCAAATTTGGGGACCTCGCTGGCCAAGCAACTGGTCTTCTTCTTTCAATACATTTGTTTTAAAAATTGGTATTTATGTGTTCCTTGAAATGCGGTGGTGTAACGTCCAATTGCAACCACATGAGTTTTATTAATTGCAATGGCAAGTTTTCCAGCCAGTCCTCAAATTTATTTTGAAGAAAAATTAATGTTATCCTCGAAATGAATCGTTCCTCAAGAATTCCCGCCCAGACATTAATAGACAATCTGTGCTGATAGTCTCAAGGCATAAGGAATCTCGGATTTTTGTTGCTTCATCAGTAAATACAATATTGTTAAAAAAAAGGTTCTTGATGATTTTTATGTATGGCCCAGTTACAAAAGTTAAGCCTATTTATGAAGTGTTTTTCGTGATTTTATTTGCCGAACTTTTGCTAACACTCATTGGCCGACAGAAAATTGTGAATTTTCATTCTCTACTTTCAGGTTCGTTATAAGCGGACCCTTACTGTAATAAAACACCAAGCGTTCCATTAAAAAAATTAAAGTTTTGGCACTTTTGAAATTTGTCGTGTTTTGATTACAATTACGACCATTCGTTTTGAATTACTGATAATAAGTAGAATTACGGGCTAAAACTATCGCAGAAATCGTAATTCCCGATTGTAAATACGACCTGTTAAACTAACCAATAAATAATTAATTTTCTGTATAGAATGTCAGATATATTTGCATATTATGCAAAACCACTAGGTTTATGTAAAAATGATGTTATACAAAAGATGTTTGGAATCTCAAGTCCAATCCAAAAATGTAATAAAATATGAAATGCTCCATAAAAAAAGGTAAATGTCATACCACGTTTATGGTAAATACAACCGTGGACAGTCAAGAATAACACTTTAGCCGGCGGGTGTGATGCAATTACCGACTCAATGACAATTTCTCATAGAGTCGGTATTTGCATGACACGGGTGTTATTTTTGACTGTCCACGGCTGTACACTCTGTATACATGAAAATGTTTTTGGGACATTCCATGCCAAGTGAGCCACAATACATTTGGATTGCGTTCAAATTTGATATAACCGGCTCCACTGATTTTTACCAGTCTATAGTTTATCTTCTGCCTATCTCTACTTATAAAAGTGTTTAATTGCACTGAAGGACGTTGGGTTTGAAATTTGTATTGTTTACTATTTCTTGGTAGGTAGGTGTAGTAACAAAACCTCATGTCTTGAACTTAAAGATATGGAGGAGAGACGCTGCGGAACCGCTGCTTATGTTGTGAAACATACAGTTGGATCAAAAGGTTGGAACTAATTCGATAACATTTTTACCGCAGAAAAAATCGCTTGGACACGTGAATTTTTAATTTTAAATGCGCTAATTCTGACATAAAAAGTTGCTTTGTTATGTCATCTCTTTCAAGGCCATTTCAATTTTCTTTTTAATGGCAACCCTAATTTTTTATTGCGTTATTTTAAAGAGCATGTTTTTTTGCATATAAGCGAGCGATTTTTTCTGTCGCACCCCATAAAAAAGTTATCGAATTAGTTCCAACCTTTTCATCCACACTGTATGTGAATGGGATTCAGTTTTAAATGTAAACATGACCGTATCAGAAATCAACGGAGTTGTAGAAATATATTTCGCTAGTATAACGTAAAAAGAAAAAAATACATATTTCTACATTGGTAAATGTAACTTTTGTATTGTAATGAACGTTTAATAATCAAACTATATATGTAGTTTTCTGATGATGCAGTTAACAAGTGTAGTAAATAAAACAATCTCTTTGATTAAATATTTTACAATTTACAATTAATTAAACGCTTCTTGCAAAGTGTATTGATCCGTTAATATAAAGGTGCCTCAACAAGAGCGCCGGATTTAATTTTCAAGAAAAACAACTCTTTTTTTTAATTAAGCCTATATTTATATTCCAACGTGAAGAAAAATAGTTCCGCGGCTCCACAGCGTTTCTCCTCTACAACTTTGGGTTCAGGACAGTAATAACCAAGAAATAGTAAACATTACAAATTTCAAACCCAACGTCTGCCTGCAATATTTATAAAGCACTTTTACAAGTAAAGATGGGTAGCAGAGAAGCTATAGACTGGTAAAAATCAGTGGAGCCGGTTGTACTATGGAAAATTTTATTCAAAAAGGAATATTCCTATATCAGCAGCTATATTTTAATCTTTACATTTAAAACGAGGTCTATTTAATTATTTTTTTTATATATTACATTATTGACAAAATAAAATATGTCTACTGACATGGTAATATTTCTTTTTGGATTAACTTTCTAATTGTACTTGTGGCACCATGTAAAAATATTGAAATTTTACAGAAACACCATTATATTCAAATTGACGAGATCATAGACACAGAACCTAATTAGTTTTTGAATGAATTCGAAAAGGGAATGTTTTAATATTCCCTTTTATAAGTAGGGATGGGTGCTTGTTAAAATCGGCAGCATGGAAACTATAGACTGGTGAAAATCAGTGGAGCCAGTTGTACCAAATTTGAACGCAACTCAAATTTATTGTATGGAATGTCCCTTTTATGTTATGCAGTATCCGAATTCACATACACATTTTCTACCTCTACCGGGTGTTGTTGGGACATTCTGTATATGTTGAAGTTGGGGGGCTTATGAAATATTACGTCTTAGGACCACCACAACATGGACTACGACGATGCCAACATCGATCACGACCTCGACAAGATCCTGCAGAACATCAAAGAAGACCAACAGAACTCGATGGACGTCCCCGACAGTCCGAAGGAGCACGACCACGGTCACCACCCTCACGTGCCCTCGTCTATCGGCCACGTTCCCCTTGAAACCGATCACAACGACCATAAAATCAAACCGTCGCGCCATCTCCTCTACACCACACACTTTCCGCTCTCCCAAGACGATCCCTTCTCGCAGCACGACTGCAACCAACGCCACGTCCTCCTCTACGGCGTCGGAAAGGTACGCGACGAGGCCAGACACACCGTCAAGAAAATGTCCAAAGAGATATGCAAACTCTTCTCCAAGAAATTCAGTGTAGACGTCGCCGAGGGCGGTAAAGTGAAGAAGCACTCGCGCAATGAGTTTAACTTCGAGGCGACGACGCAAAAATGTCAGAGTTTGAGCTACTTCGACCAGCATTTGGTCACGTGGCAGTGCAGCGTCACCGTCATCGAAATGCTCAACTCCTTCGCCACGGGCAACTCGAATTATCTGCCCGTGCAAGAACACGTAGCGTTTTTGTTCGACTTGATGGAGTTGGCGTTGAACATCTACGGTCTGATCGATGTCTGCATACAAATTTTGAAGGAACTGCCCGAAGTCGAGACGCAGCTGTACAATAAGAGTTCGGTGCTGGCGCGGAACTACACCACGTCGTTGAGTTTATACGTGGTGGGGGTGTTGCGGCGTTACCACTGCTGCTTGTTGTTGTCCCCTGAGCAGACGTCCGCCGTCTTCGTGGAGCTGTGTAAGGTGGTGAACCACGTCAGCAATCCCGGGGACTGTAGTTCGGCGGAGCGGTGCATTCTTGCCCATCTGTATGACTTGTACTCTTCATGCAGCTTGCTGAAGTCGATTCCGCACACTTTCGGCAACGCTTATCCGAAAATTCGGCAAGCGCTGTACAGCGCCCTCCAACCGACACCTAGCAGCAACTACGTTTACAATTCGCAGTATATGCAGGAGGTTTTCGCTAGTCCGAGACGCGGGGGACGGATTGAGAGCACGTGGGCGCGCCAGCTCAACGAAAGCGGCAACAACAGGCACGACTCGTTTATACTTTGGCTGTAAAATTGAATTTGAAGAGTTGCAGATATTCGTTTGTGAGTAATGCAGTGATCCACGTTTGTCGCGAAACCGACAACGAAAGACTGAACGATTTGGCGATTATGTGTTCCGAAATGACGGCATGTTGCAATTCGTTAGCGGCGGAGTGGTTGGGAGTGTTGTTGGCTCTGTGTTGTCCGATCGCTCATCCAGGATATTACACTGACGTCCTAGCTCAGTTGGACATTCAGGTGGTGGTAAAATGTATTAGCCTGCTTGAAATTTTGACGATTTTTGTGTAGGACGTCAGCATTCATAACGCCCTAGCCGTGTTCACTTGTATCCTCATAGCCAGGCATTGCTTCTCCTTGGAGGACTTCGTGGGACGAGTTGCTCTACCCAGTCTTTTGAAGGTAATGAATCAAAGAAAGTGCCGCATTTCGTGCTGAAGAAGCGTTTCCGGGTTTCGTGGTTGTGGTCCACTGTACGGGGATGTAGCTCCCACTTGGCAGCGTGACTTTGAGAAGAATCGGTTCATCCTCTTGATGGACCCCAGCCACAAACTAATTTCGAATCGGCATATTTTAAACGAGATTTCCGCCGATGGCGTTGAAAATCGGAAGGGATTTTAGTGCAATTACTGGCTTCCCCTCCAAATCAGAGACCAATAACAATTTATTACTTAAAAAACTGGTACAAATTATAACAAGGGAATGAAAAGATATTTACCACTGATGAAGTCCGCCGCAGTTGTGGATGAAACGTCTGGAGGTTCACTTGTTGAATTAGCTCCTCGGAGCGTTCACTACACCCCACCCCCCCTAATGAAACTTCAAATGGAACACGGTCAAAAATCCCGAAGAAGATAGTTATAAGTGAAAAGATATTTGGTTCATTGCAAATCTTTGTTGCCATAGACTCGACTATCAATTTATTTTGGTACATAAATGATCAAAATAGACACTTTTTGGCAGAAAAATATTATTTTTTTAGCTTTCGGTTTTCTCCGGAAATTATACCAACTTTCGTTTTTGCCTTCATTTTGTAATTCCAGAAGTTCGTATCTCCTTTAATTCTTTGGATAACAAATTCGTTTGCAATGCGCACACAAATAAAATAAAACTTTTTATTCGTGACCACAGATTACTCTTCGTGACTCTGTGTTTGAATTTGATAATAATAGGCAGATTTTTTTTTAATGCCCCAAAGTTATCCTGAACTGTGGACTAGACGTACTGAAGAGGTGACGCGCCATTACAAATTCAATCTGTATAATAACCTAACATACAAACAAACATTCATTTTTATATACATATACAGGGTGAGTCACGTAGACCGTTCATTAGAAAATTTTGAATTTCCCATGAAGCTAGAAAGTTAAAATTTGGTGAGCATAGAGATAGCACCACTTTCGGTTATACTGGAAATTTGTCTGCACTCATTCATTTGGGTACTCAATTTTGGATAAGACGCATCCAGATTATCGGCACCTGTCTCTCATAGTTTTTGAAATATTTTGAATTTAATGCTAAAATGTAGAAATGCAATCTGCATCTCTTCAAAAATTAGTATCTCTTCATTCGCTGCGGATAAAACAATAGGCTTTTTTTGTCGTTTTGCATAACCTCAGAGCATAATCTAAAAGTACTTTTTATACAATTTGATTGTCAATTGTCAAAGGGGTGCTGCGATTTTTTGAATATGATTATAACAAATGATCCAAAAACTTATTTTTTTCAAATAGCAACCCCCCAATCTAAAAGCCGTCATTCTATGTAGAAATAAAAAATAACTCGACTATTATAAAGGTATCATATGCCAGTTCTGCTTAGTTTTTGCGATATTTCTCATTTTCTATAAAAATGTATTTCTTTTTAGACTTTGATGTGGTACGCTGTGAAATAGAAAAAATTAATCGCAAACAATTGAAATAAATACCGGTCACATTATTGAGATTTAGTTAAGTATTCTGTAATTGATATTTTAAACTTATTCTTGCAATGGCAAATAATAATTAGGGGTCACCCGATTCGACCCCTCTTGATTTTTATTTGTGGGGCCGCATAAAGCAATAGTGTATAGCAGAACTATTTTAAATAAAGAAGATCTTAAATGAAAAATCGTTAGGACATTTGATAATCTTGATCCTGTTGAAGTAAGAAGTCCAACGCAGTCGGTAGAAAAACGTGTCGTAAAATGTATAAGTGATTATGATGGATATGTAACGTGCGTTCAAAAAAACGAGGCTGCGTTGGCCATGGAAAAACTAAAGAGCAATCTTTTCTTCATATTTATACCAACTTTCAGCCTTCTAGCTGCTAAAACGACCTCTCAGTAAATTTTTAAGTAAACCTCTGTAAATGACAAAAAATGTGAAAAAAAATTTATAATTTGATAACGGTGATCCAAAATGTAAAATATCTTATATCACCATAAATCTATGTGAAAGGGGGTTCTAATGGAGAAATAAAATATAGGTAGTTCTATTTGAAAAATCAAAGTTGAATAGCATGCGGTAGTTTTGGAACCCGCTGTATACATTAAAATATTTTTAGGTTGTACGGCCTGAGAAACGGTGTACAAATTGTATTAACAAATTTCTCCTATCTTACATGGTTAAGGAGTTATGGACCGATCCCCCACTAATGACTCACCCTGTATAGTAGAAACTCGATTATCCGAACCAATTGGGACCGAGACTAGTTCGGATAATCGAAACGTGGGTTTTTGGGGACGAGATCATAAGCAACACTTTTTTACATAAAAACAGTACATGAACACCTGAAAAAAGTCAAATGTTTTTTTTTATAGCGAGCAACAATGTACCTTTCGCGTCAACGTTACTGAGTCATCGTTCGGATAATTGTGGGTTCGGATAATCGAGGTTCTACTGTAGTCATTTTCGGGAAATCGCAACGACCTGGACATTAAAAAGTATAAGAAGTACTCTCAAACTATATTTTGAAGTTATACGACTCGACAGAAAGAAGAATTATTGCAATATTTCAAATGGTTCAAAAGATATCAATTTTTTTAAATATTCGGGGACACTGCCAGCTGAGGCGACATCTCAACATCATGGGCCTCTTGGAGGAACTTAGATGTCGGCTGTGCAATGAAGACGAGGAAACTCCAATTCATCTGCTGACCAACTGTGGCCCTTTAAGTCACAGAAGGGCAAATTTTTTAGGTGTACATCAGGTCCCTATAGAAGAGTTCCATACGCTCCCCTGGGCCAAGATACTGGGCTTCATAGAAAGGACATGACTTGAGTAGGGGATTGTCATTTAAAATAACAAAGTTGATGTCAATTTACGGTATAACCGATATTGTCGCCATGTTGAAAGCATTTTACTTCGATTCAGAATGATTGATAATGATTATGCGCTAAATTTCAAATTTTTAGCTTTACGGGAAATATAAAATTTTCTAAGGAGCGGTCTACGTGAATTACCCTGTATAGATTTTAATTTTTTATTTATTTAGTGCATTTAGTGCAAGTGGCGCGGGCCTATACGTAAATCCTTCAGTGAATAATATATCGGTATATGTCCTGCCAAACCCGGGTAATTTCAGCTAGTATCTATAAAGAAAAGAGTAATTTTTAATATGCGTTTTGTCTTCCGAAATCTCGCCTCAATTGAAAATACAGTGTGGAACAAAATTAACAAAATCTAGTTATCTTTGAATTACCCTTGTAAAAATAGGAAGTGCCGCTCTACAAAAAAAGGAGGGCGGTATCCTGATCTTAAAAAATCAATTAAAATTTCAAACAATGCGTCCAGATCGAAAAAACGCCTCAATGATGAAAGTGTTCTCTCGCACGATATACATTTTTAGTCTTTGTTAGAGTTCAATTCACTTCAATATTTTGTAATAACTGTCAATTTGATTGATGTAATTTATTGACAGAACTATGAACTTTAAAAATAGTAGAGCGGCGCAGGAAAATTTACATGTGAAAAGATTCCAAAGGTAACTAGATGATAATCATTTTGTTCCACACTGTAGTTTGCGGTGTGTAATTGTTAATTTAAAGTTTTCTAATCTACTGTAACTTGCATACAATACAATACGAACCTGCTTTGATTTGAATTAGGTGAAAACTTTGGATAACGGGGGCGGCGCCGCGGAGGGCGGAATGCGTCTGACTTGCCATCTTCTCCTTCGCCTCTTCCGCACCGCCGAGGGCCCGCAGCCCGGGTTGTATTCCGTGGGTTCGCCTCCTCTGACCGCCCCGCGACCCCCTCTCGGGGTCCGTCTCAGCTGCGACCGGCACCTGCTGGCCGCCGCCCACCGCAACATCCACGTGGGTCCGGTCCTCGCCGTCCTCAAAGCCGTTCTGATCGTAGGGGACGCCACTGCTCGCGAAGGCGCCGAACTCAGCATCTCCCACATCCTCGGCACCAGCGACTTACTGAACGGCGGCGACGGCCCCTCGCTCGACCTGGCGTAAGTTCCTCTAGGTCGCGTGCTCGTGTTTTGGAAACGTTTTTTAATTTCATTTCCACGACGGGTTGTTGTCGTTTTTATTTACTTGACTTGTTTTGAAAGTGGTTGTTTCTGTTCCGTCAGGGTAGACATGGAGGTCTGCGGCTCCAGGACGGCCCATAGGTTTGTCGATGATTCAGATATAAGCTTTGCTTTGATTGTGTCACTCGTGCTTGCACATTCATTTTGTTTCGTCAGTCGGCTTACACACGACACCGATTCATGTGGGGGTTTGTGTAAACGAACTTGATGGGCTCTTCTTTAGTGTGCCTCTCATAACTGTCTAGAATCTGCTAGGGTCCGTGTTTTGTGACATAGCGAATGGGAGAGCCATGAACTTTATCTTTGTGTCCATGTGCATGTGCAATGGGGGCATGACTAGCGTCAGAGACAAACATAAAGTGCACGGCTTTCGGGGTGTTTACGTTTCATTTTTTTTATTTTATTTATTATGTTCTCGTCCGAGTTGGCTAGTCTGTAATTGTAAATAACCGTTTGTGTTTATTATCGGAACTAAATGTGTGGCAGACTCTCTAACGTTCGGGTCCTAATCGTCGTCGTTGTGGTGCAGGCAATCCAGTACTGGGAATGCCGAAAGCACGGCGTCGTTGTCGGCGTTTGCTTGTCACGTCCTGAGGGAGATTTGCTCGCAACAGTGGGTCCTCGAGCGTTGTCTCTGTCATCCGGAAGAACTCTGCGACTTAGACAACCTCCTCGATCCGCTCCTGTCCCATTCGCAAGCCCAGAGACTCCTCCACATGATCTGCTACCCAGACGCCGGCACCAGCAACGAAGAACTGAACCAGAAAAGCATGATCAGTCGGATTTTAGAAGTAACTCCACGCCTAGTTGAGGACACAACTAATAAATGTCGTTGCTAGAACCTGGAGCAGTGGACGCTGCGAATGTCGTGGCTGGACCTGCACCTGATGTTCAGACAGTTCACCGCGAACTCGCCCGAGCTGTCTCAATGGTTGGACAACGTCGCCAAAGCCGCAATCGACGTCTTCCAACTCAACTCGTCCAGCATCACGTCTCCCAAGTCGGAAGACAAGAAGGTGGAGCTGAAAAATCGCCAACAGAACTCGATTTGGCTCGTGGCTCCTCTTGTTTCGAAGCTCCCGAGCGCGGTTCAAGGCCGCGTTTTGAAAGTCGCCGGACAGGTGTTGGAGAGCGGCGGATGGTGCCGCGAACAGAAGAGCAAACGAGGAAGCGGTGACGGTCAGAGTTTGTTGAGCCATCAGCCGTTTCTGACGCTGGTGCTGACTTGTCTGAAGGGACAGGAAGAAGGTCAGCGGGAAGGTTTGTTGTCGTCGCTTCACCAGCAGCTGTCGCAGCTGGTGCAGTTATCACGCGACGGGAACCTGCAGGACATCTGCAACAACGAGCGGACTCTCGACGGATTGCAGTTGCGGTTTGCTTTGGTAGGAGGCGTGTTTGAGGCGTTTCAAAGAAATCCGTCGGCGACGACCGACTGGGCCCTTTTGTTGGTGCAACTTATCACAAACGGTTTGATCGATTTGCACACGCACAGCGACCTCTTCACGACCGTGGTCGACATGCTAGCTACGCTGATTCATTCAGCTTTAGCCACCGACAGTCAGGTAGACTCAGTCAGTTCGGTTTTGATTCACTAAAACGGTTTGTCCAGGACGAGGGTAGGAAGATGTACCAAAACTTGATGAAGAAGCTGAAGAAGGATGTTGGGGAGCGGCACAATGCGTCGTTGCAGCACGTCAGACAACTGCTACCCTTGCCCAGGAGTGTGACTGAAGTGATTGCGGTGGAACCCATCGGATGGGTTACTGATAGCAAAGGCTACAAGATCAGCTTTGACAGCTTGGATAAAAAGCACGGGTTCCAGGTAAATACGTGATATTCAGAATAATATTGAACACTAGCAAATGTATTCTGCATTGCACGGATTACAGATTTACGAAACAGTTTGTTTTGGCTTTCCATATACAGAGTGACCCATTAGAAAGCGAGCCACCTATCTAAAATTGTTATTTGTTGGTCGATTTAACGATTTTTTTAATGTATTACGTCGTTAGCTTTTTAACGCGATTTATAGCTAAAAATAAACTCACTTTCTTGCAAGAAAGTGTATTGAGTTATAGACGCCATAAATAATGAACTCTTTATATTATAATGCTTGTGTAGAATATCTAGCTTTGCAGTTTTATACTATTTAAACCCTACTAGCCTGCTTCAAGCCGGAATAGTCTACAAGAAGAGTTCGTCGCGATATTACGTAATACGTAGTCGTAGTCGATAGCATTGTTTAAGTATATTCTTATACACTTATATACTTAAACAATGTCGATAGTATTGTAATTATCCCCCGTGTTGAAATAAAAAGTGTTTTTAAAAACGCGTTATTTCAAACCACGAATTTAACTATTGCTAAAATTGGATTGTTCACGTGGTTTGTATACCATGACAATTGAAGAAGCAAGTGGAGAAAGGTGTAATGTCCGTTATATTATGTACTGAGATATAAAGATTTTAATATAAATTGTTGGTACTTTTTTCCAATTTCTTTTTAGCCAAAAAATGCATGTGATATCTAAAGGCATGTGTGAATATTGTTTGCTTGCTATAAGAAAACTAGCGTAATTTTGTGTTTTATACATTTTTTTGACGATCAAATGTACATGACTCCTTCATCCACTATAATACATTAATTTTTTATTATTAAAAAAATTATAATAGTGTTATGTACCGAACCAAGCTTAATATTCCAACACAAACTTTGTTATAACTACTTGTTATAACAATATTTTAAAAAATAAACATTTCTAAATATTTTCATACAATAACTATAAATTTAACAAAGCAAAATTTTAATGTTTTATATTGATTGTCAATTAGTTCTTAGTTCTTCTTTTTGCATTAATTTCCCACACTTGAAGACAAATGTCTTCATAAAACCACTTGTACTTATCATCAACATATATAATTTGGTCACATAAATTAGAAAGTTCTTCTGTCGATAAATTTCCAGTTTTACCAATAACCCTGTCCAAAGTAAGGTATTCCCCGATGACGTTTCTAGCAGCATTGCTTTTTGAAAATTTCTACTTTTTGAAATGGTGTACATTCATCCAAACTTGTTTTGTACAGGTAACTTCCGTACTCTTCTGAGAGTATTTTTTTCTTGTTTACTAGGTGTAATTTGGAAGCCAGGTTGTTGACTTTTCGGAAAAGGTTATCCATGTTTATGACAATTGAATTCTTTCCACCAGAACTTCTAATTATATCTCTGTACTGATCTGGGATTTTCATTTTTTCATTCTTCCCTAAGGTTTTTTCGATTCTGCCAAAGCCTCGATCTGAATCTAAGTATGGGTGCCCTATGGCCGATGATTTTGAACCAATCCGTAAGTAACATATATTGATAAAAATGGGCGATATTAAAAGTTTTATCCTGGCCAGAAAAAGAGTGGCCAGATAATATGTTCACTATTTTCATTGTATTCGTTTTTGTAGATGTATGCAAACAACGCATTATTTCTGATCTTCCTCTATTTGGAACATCCTCAGTCCATGAGAAAAAAAAAGGCTTTATTTCCAGAATGTTATCCACTGTTCGCTTAGCAATTCAAGTTGTACATAACATCTTTAACATTTTGTAATTCGATTTCCAATTGAAATTGATCTTTCAAAGATTTATTCAGTGAAAGAATATTCCAAAACAAATTGTTTTAAAAGAAAATATAGATTTTCGTAATAATGTTACATGACACCTTTATCCACTCACCCCTTCAATTTGAACGTCTCTCTTCTTTTCAAAATTTTACAATAAAACAGTGCTCCTAGTTGCTAATTATTAATTCAAGGTGTTTCAGAAATATTGTCATTAATTATTATATATACCCAACAACTTTTTGTTGTAAATGTTTTGGTTAACAAGCTAACATTTTTGGCAGATTGACTCTTATTTTGTTACCCGCCTATGAATAATAATGTTCCATGTTGAACACCGATAAGCTCAGAACAAAAAACCAAAGTAACAAAACTTTCCCTTCTTTCTGGTTCTTTCGATAGAGCTCCTCATTAATTTTACCATTGTTTTAT
Source organism: Eledona agricola (assembly GCA_964023215.1). Classification (NCBI taxonomy): domain Eukaryota; kingdom Metazoa; phylum Arthropoda; class Insecta; order Coleoptera; family Tenebrionidae; genus Eledona; species Eledona agricola. The sequence continues at coordinate 14,923,338 of OZ026854.1, forward strand.
AGTAAAATTCTGGAATTTAATTTTAAAATGTCACTGATTTCCATAGGCAAATCGTTAATTTCAGGTAGGGTTCAGGTTGGGACATTCTGTATAAGCTTGACTTTCTTAGGTTGACAGGATCGGGAAATGGAGTTACGACTACTCTATGGATTTATGACTACTCTATAATTTTTTACAACAAATTACTTAAGTTTTACCTATTTTCAAGAAGAATAAAATGCTAAAACAAAAGTGCGATTTCGAAAAAATGGTAAAGTAATATGGAAAAAGTGGTTGTTTTGACGAGTTCTACTACTAGTTAATATTAATGCCATTATTTCTGGGATATAATGCATGGAGGTGGGGGCAAACCGGTGTATTTGGTGGATTGTGGCTCAGGTATTAAAGATGGAAAACTTATTTTAGACAAAAGTTTTTCGCAGTTAAGAGCTCACCTGAAAATATTTTTGAATAGGTATACGCGACTCCACCTTCTTATTATGAATGGAACACCTATATATTATTGCACTTTTAGATTCATTGCTTCATTTTAGTTCGAGTTTATTAATCATAAGTGGGGGCTAAATTGAACTGTTTTCGAGTTATTCAACTTTTTTTATTGAAATGGACCTTTATTGCAGCGGTCTGAAAAGATGCGAATATCTCTGGACCTAAGTAAGCTAGATAGGTGCCGTTTATACTGTTGACTTCAGTATAAATTTTTTTATTTTATTATTGAACAAAATGAGATTCGCACCTAGTACGCTAAATAGAACACGTTAAATTTGAGCAATTTCGAAGGTACATAGCTCCATTTTTTCAAATAAGACCCCAATTTTTTTACTGTGTTTGATTCTTTATTTAATTGTTTATAAAATTTCTATTCTCTATACCTATCTTAAGCGATTTTATTTCTTCTTCTTCTTCCTCTTTTCCTTAGGCATTTTGCCTGTTTTTCATTAGCATACGGCCTCATCGTGGTGGCGATTCTATAGATAATGAGAAATTTTATTTCTATTAAAACTATTTTTGATAGACAATTAAAAAATATATCGAAGACAGTAAAAAATAATTTTGGGTTCCATTTGAAAAAATTAAGTTATGTACGTTTGAAATTGTTCAAATTGACCACTGTTGTATTTAGCGCTTAGTATGGTACCAGATTTTTTATATCGTATTAGTATTAATTTAATCAATATATTTCGAATAGTTTTCATGTAAATAACAATTATTTTGTACAAAATATTGCTTAATAATAACCCTGTTCTTAACATTCTTAAGAGGTATAAATTTTGGTTTAAAGGGTTTTATGTTATTGTCATATTGGACCAAATAATCGTAAAGATAGCTATTAAACACAATTTTTATGAAAATGTGTTAAATGGTAATGGGTCACTCTGTATATAAAAATCAATGTGTGCCTGTATTGAAATGGACCTAGCTTGAAGCTCCTATACCGTTCATTCGAAAACATTTATTTTATAACGGGAGTACGAATAAAAAGATTCAGAGTACTCAGAGTAGGCCATGGAATAACTTTCGAAATCGTTTGTGTAGTGTAGAAGTGCAGTGAGATCAACAATTCGGTTTAGTCGTCTTTTGAGCAACTTTGTGGTTGACAGTTTTTGCCAAATGGCATGATATGTAGCTAGATTCCATGGCCTGTTTGTACGCATATTAGATTAACAAAAATCAAAAAATTAATAAAATTATAATTTTTTTCATCCAGAAACCATCTCAGGCATGTATGCAACAACTTAAATGTCATCGCAATCAGATGAACGGTATAGGAGCCTGTACGTCCGTCCATTTTTATTTATATAGATTGTAATTAGATAAAGAAAAAGATGGAAATTCTTTGAATTTGTTTCTTATTGTCTCGCTTGCCCTAGCTTGATTTCAGACCAGCAGTAATCTTCCAATCCTCAAAATATACATTTTCGAACTGGCAATCTGAAGTAAATGTTTGTGAGACTTTGAATTACCCAATTTCTGCTTGTGTTGTCTTAGTATTCTTTAATCCGTTTATTTTGTTGGTTGACAATTATTATGAATCGAATAGGTCACGGACAAGCAGCGTGTGAGCAGTTGGGATATCCTGGAAGGTATGAAAAACCCGGCGCCGTTGTCGTGGTCGTGGTTTGGTGCTGTAAGATTAGAGCGGAAGCCCCTCTCATGTGAAGACACCCATCGTCTTCTCAAATACCACACACATAATTTGCAAAGACCGGCGTCACATTATTTGGAACCGCCGCCTCTGCCCCCGGAAGATTTAGAACCAGTGCCTGATAAGCCGGTCAGTGTTTTTTTACTGTTAAGTTGGTGCAAGTGGTCTTTTGCTGCTATTGGAGAGTTTTACCTTTTAGTAGTGGGCGTACAAAAAAGAGATTCATAATAGGTCATGGAATCACTATTAAAACGATTAGAGTTTAGCAAATTTTTCAACTTTGAGTTGAAGAAACTCGAGATGAGACTATAAATGAGCATCTTGTTCAGTTTTTTGTCGATACAGACAGGTCTTTTTATGAAGAATGAATTATGAAGTTCACCGAATGATGGCAAAAATTATGGAACAAAACGGGCACTATATCATTGACTGATTTTTGTTCTTGATACAAACCTTTGGAAAACGAAAAATACGTAATAACTTTTACGACAATCATTATTGTGCAAAATTCTGCAATACCATTTTTTAATGTCTTTTTTAACAAGTTCCATCTTTAGGCGTCGATACAGACGTCATTCGGTCATCTCTTTGATCGATAATTCCTGTCAAAAGTAAAGGTCTACACTGTAAAAAATAAAATAAATGCTAGATTCTATTGCCTACTGAGAATTTTTTTGTAAGCTCTTTACAAAATATACAATTCCAGGAATGAAATGATGAAGCGAAGAGTTCACTGATAGGGTTTGTTTAATATACGCGTTAATCGGTATCAAATAAAACCGGGGCGATCCGAAATACAAAATAATCCGATATACTCCCGAAGAATTCTTGCAGAATAAGCAGTTGGCGTTAAATAACGAATCTAGAAGTGAAAAATGTATAATATATCATATGTTAATTACACTCATGTACATTCGAACTCTGTTAACGAAAGAAAACAGTGCTGCATGTTTTCAAAAGCACTCAGAAAGAGTGCAGAAACCTTATCGATAATGTGGCTTTATATTGAACGTAACGACGACCTTGAATGCTTTTGCATTTTTTGCTTCTCCGATAACTAAAAGCTTCAATCTTTGGCTATCGTTGGAATTACAGTACCTAATCCAAAAATGTAACACGTTCTTTGCGGTTTTTTTCCTAGAGCATTTTCTCTTTTAGCTGGATGTATCTTCCAGAAAAGGACAGATTCGTCAGCATTATACATACAGTAATTCCCAGCGCTGCCGGGGAATGAAAACATATATCGAGATTCAGTTTTCGACAAAAGGTACAATGCATTTAAGAAAACACTTTGAAAATATCTGCTTATGTTCAGTGCGTCCACATACAGAGTGGCGCATCAAAGTTATGTTTTTTCAAATGAAACACCCAGCATATTACGCTATTTTCGCATTTCTTGTCAAATTTTAAATTGTCGTATTATAATTTAATATACAGGGTTGGGTTGCTCATGAACGCAAATTGTTAATTTAATCGTGTTTTTCAAACGGAACAGCGTGTATATTTTTTATTTGAATGATAGCAATGAGCAGCAATTTTTCAAAAAAGGGCCTTTTTTTCGTTCTAAAGTCAAATAATAGCAAAACAACTGAAGTTAGGACAATAATAGGTTATGATTACAAAAAGTATAATTATTTTTTGATAACGAATCCGATTGTAGCGTAATATACTGGGTGTATCATTTAAAAAACTTAAACTTTGATGCGCACTTCTGTATGTGGACATTCTGTATATAAGCAGATATTAAATGCATTGGACTTTTTTTATTTTTAGAATAATCTTATTTCCCCGCAGCGCTGGGACATCTGTATATCTACTTGGGCACTAATTCTAGGGCCTTGATCACACAGTTCAGTTCTTCGATAAATGGCTGAACAAACGAGTGACCAAAAGATCTATCTCTATCTCCTCAAATTGCAAGTCTTCGGATGCCGTACCTCTTTTTGAAATTAGCGATCCAACCTCTGCTTGCAGTAAAATAATTGAAGTTGGGATAATATAGCATGAAGCAGTTTTGCTTTCTCTGTGTGGCGATTCCTCATGCATGTAATTTTATTTCCATTTTTAGAAATTTTGGCTTGAAATTTCAAAGTTTGTCTTTTACCCGGATCATAAATGTGAATTACAACAAATCTTGACCAAAATGGTCCTCGTCAATTTCTTATGTGTAGCATAGAATGTTAAGGAACATACTCTTTATTTGTCTATCAATTTCGCATAATAACGCTGATCGTTGACCAGTGGCGTAACTAAAAATGTTATACAGGGTGAGTCATTAGTGGGGATCGGTCCATAACTCCTTAACTATGTAAGATAGGAAAATTTTTTTAATACAATTTGTACACCGTTTCCCAGGCTGTACAACCTAAATATATTTTAATGTATACAGGGGGTTCCAAAACTACCGCATGCTACACAACTTTGATTTTTCAAATAGAACTACCTATATTTTATTTCTCCATTAGAACCCCTTTTCACATAGATTTATGGTGATATAAGATATTTTACATTTTGGATCACCGTTATCAAATTATAATTTTTTTTCACATTTTTTGTCATTTACAGAGGTTTACTTAAAAATTTACTGAGAGGTCGTTTTAGCAGCTAGAAGGCTGAAGGTTGGTATAAATATGAAGAAAAGATTTCTCTTTACGCCAGGCATGCAAAATATAATTTTTACTATACAGAATCTGCAATAATTCGTGTCGCATTACACTATTTTCAAATAAGCTTAACTTTAGTTTTTTAAATGGCACCCCCTATATTTTTGTATTCCATCGAATGCGTCTGTAGTCTGGCTACGTTTTTTATTAAGCTTGTTCTATAGCTAAAATTTATAATTTACGAGATATTTGATATTTTTGGCTGTGATACAGATTGAGCCAAGATAAAGTAGATAGTGTGCCATGAAAACCATGTTAATCATTTTAACTCACATTTCAACACACCACAGTTGTGTCGTCACCGACTTGTCATTTGATTATCCATTCCATTATCCACAATAAATTCTATTTTACAAGAACAAATCGATTTGATTTATTGTCTGAAATTAAGCGAAACGACCAAAGAGAACATGAAAATAAGAATCTAAAATGCATTTAGAAGCGTTTGCCAGCAAATTTTACGAAATATTGGAAGATCATTCACCCACCGCGTGAAAGTGTGCACAGAGAGGTGGCCGCAACATTGAATATATTATTTAGTTTAGCTTACTTTATTGAATTTTTATATTTATTTCTTTAAATGTTTATTCGTTGATTTATTTAACGTTGAGCGTAAATTCTTGCCGCAAGCAAAGGATTTATTTCGCCTTCTTCCAGACAATAAATCATATCGATTTGTTCTTGTAAAATAGAATTTATTGTGGATAATGGAATGGATAATCAAATAACAAGTCGGTGATGACACAACAGTGCAGTATTGAAATGTGAGTTCTATGATTTCTATGATTTCCATGGCACACTATCTACCTTATCCAGGCTCAAACTGTATCACGTCCAAAAATATCAAATATCTCGTAAATGATGAATTTTCGCTATAGAACAACCTTAATAAAAAATGTAGCCCGAATTCGGCGAATTCGATGACATACAAAAATATAGGCAGTTCCATTTAAAAAAATTAAGTTAAGCTTATTTAAAAATAGTATAATTTGACACAAATTTTTGCAGAGCCTGTATAGTAAAAATTATGTTTTGCACATCGGGCGTAAAGAGCAATCCTTTCTTCATATTTGTATCAAACTTCAGCCTTCTAGCTGCTAAAACAACCTCTCAGTAAATTTTTAAGTGAACCTCTGTAAATGACAAAAAATGTGGAAAAAAATTGATAATTTGATAACGGTGATCCAGAATGTAAAATGTCTTATATCACCATAAATCTATGTGAAAAGGGGTTCCAATGGAGAAATAAAATACTGGTAGTTCTATTTGAAAAAACAAAGTTGTGTAGCAATTATGAGTTTTGGAACATCCTGTATACGTGAAAATATTTTTAGGTTGTGCAGCCTGACAAACGGTGTACAAATTGTCTTTAAAATTTTTTTGTATCTTACATGATTTAGAAGTTATGGACCGATCCCTCACTAATGACTCACCCTGTAGAAGTAAGTCTCTATGAGAGCTAGTCCAGAATGACTTGGATAAGATTTATTTTGCAGTTCCTAACGATTCAACTTGACAAATATCAACAGTCGACACATTTCTTGTTTCTGGTTTTGTACGCTTTTAACAAAACATAGTTTCAACGTCTTGGAGTAGTATAATTTGCAAAGGCGGTGATAGTAGTAGCAGGAAGACTATTTGCACCTCTTGGCCCGTAGTGTTTTGGTGCCCAAACATGTCCTGTCGAGCTTGAGCTCCGTTCTTGTGCACCAACAGTTAAGTGTGTAGATTTGTGTACGATATAACCTCCAGCTAAAGGACTGTGACATGAAGGCGGATACACCGTCGTCGGTGGACCAGAGCCCCGCCGCCGTGGGCAAGGGCCGCGGCAAAGGCCAGCGACGTCCTCGAAAGCCCAAGGGGGTCCCGGGGCAGCTGCCGGTGACCGCGATGGGCATGAACCAGCCGCCGATTGGTCAGAACCAAGGAATTCCCATACAAGTGCCCGGCCCCAATCCGCAGATGCACAACATGCCGGGTTACAGCCAGGGCATCCAACAGCAGGGCCAGCAATACGGAAACGCAAGCAACCAACAGCAGTGGTACAACCAACAACAAAACCAACAGGGATATTATCCGCCGCAAATGGCGAACGGTGAGCTTTTTCGTTTTCCCTTCGTGCGCTGTTATAAAGAGTTGCCATGGACGGATGTTTGCAGTTAAATGCTTCGAGAGGCCGCAACAGATTAATCAGTCAAAGCAGGCGCTTTCTAACCTGCTGCGATCGCGGCATCCCATTAATCAGTTCATTGGACCCGGAGGGCAAACCCCGCAAGGACCGGGCCCGCAACCCGCCAATTACGGACCGATAAGACAGTTTCCAAGGCAACCGATTCGCCAGCAACATCCCGCGGCCATGCAGCAGAATCAGGTTCGTTGCACAGTTCCCGTCTTCCATCAAATCTGCCTATATTTTGTTCCATTCTATTCTAGACACCTCTTAGATTCTCTTAGACATCACAGATTTACTTTTCTCAGCGATATGTAATACGTGCCCTTTTTTAAAACATCAAATACCAATTTATAAATTTCACTCTTCCTTATTTTAAGTGAGCACCTCACCCGGTGTTGCCCCTATTACAGCTCGGTCAGATTGATGCTCATTATCTAGACTAACATTACACAAAAATCGTAATATAGTAGAACCTCGATTATCCGTGCGCGGTTTATCCGTGTCTAGCGTGAAATGTCGCTTTTTTGTTTATTACTCGATTCTCAGACATGAAAAATTTACGAAACCGATTAAATAATGTTTGGCTTAGCAAGTACCTGTTCCTTTGACAAAATAAATGCTCAGTCAATCAGTCACAAATGAAAAGCGGAATCGCAATGTTTTGAGTATTCAAAAGAAGGTTGAAATTTTCAAAAGATTTGAGAAAAATGAAGGTACCCAGTACAGGTACACAAACGTTTATATTTGACGTTGATTTAACGTTTTAATGTCCCTCGATTTAACGTTTTTTGAAACCACTCTTCAACGTTTTTTTAACGTTTATTCAACGTTAATTAGAAAGGTTTTTTTAACTGACATTATAAACGTTACTTCAACGTTTTATTTGACGTTTATTTAAGGTTTATTTAACGTCAATTAGAAACGTTTTTTTAACTAACATTAAAAACGTTTATTCAACGGAAATTATAAACGTTTTTTTAACCGAAATAATAAACGTTATTTATACCTTATTTTTATACCTTTATTCAACGTTTTTTAAACGGAAATTAAAAACGTTTATTCAACGGAAATTATAAACGTTTTTTTAACCGAAATTATAAACGTAATTTCCACCTTACTTTTATACCTTTATTTAACGTTTTTTAAACGGAAATTAAAAATGTTTATTCAACGTAATTTATAAACGTTTTTTTAACCGAAATTATAAACGTTATTTCCACCTTATTTTTATACTTTTATTCAACGTTTTTTAAAAGGAAATTAAAAACGTCGACCTGTATGTATAATTTACAAATAGATATAATTACAATACTAATAAAGAAAGAAAGAAACGCCAGAAATCAACAATGAAAAAAGTCCAGTAAGATTGCACTTGGAGGTGCTTTCTCCCCAAAGATCAGAGCTATTGTGAAAAAAGCGGTGACCTATAACATTCGAGTGACGTAATCGGCTGCAGAATAGATGTGATTGCTGTGACAAGAAATAGTTCCACCATTATATTCCCTGTACTTAAGTAGTCCATTAGTAAGTTTTACCAGGGCGCGGCCTCTGACGTTCATTTTTGGAACTAATAAATGAATGAAAATAATGCATAAATAACCTATGATGGTTTCAAGTGTTTATCAACGTTTATAAAAGGTTCGCTGGTATGCTAGTATCTAATTAGATCGGACTAGAATAGCTGTTTAATTACAAATTACATATTAATCAATTAATCAATCAATCCGATGGTCTTAAATCTTCTAAAATAAAACGTTGAATAAACGTTTTTAATGTTAGTTAAAAAAGCGTTTCTAATTGACGTTGAATAAACGTTAAAAAAACATTGAATTATTGGTTTCTAATAACGTTAAATCGCGGAACATTAAAACGTCAAATAAAACGTTGAATAAACGTTTTTAATTATGGTTAAAAAACGTTTCTAATTTACGTTCAATAAACGTTAAAAAAACGTTGAATTGTGGCTTCAAATAACGTTAAATCGCGGGACATTAAAACGTTAAATAGACGTCAAATAAAACGTTGAAGAAACGTTTTTAAGTTTGGTTAAAAAAACGTTTCTAATTTACGTTGAATAAACGTTAAAAAAACGTTGAAAATTGGTTTCTAATAACGTTAAATCGCGGGACATTAAATCGTTAAATAGACGTCAAATAAAACGTTGAATTAACGTTTTTAATTTTGGTTAAAAAAACGTTTCTAATTTACGTTGAATAAACGTTAAAAAAACGTTGAATTGTGGTTTCAAATAACGTTAAATCGCGGGACATTAAAACGTTAAATAGACATCAAATAAAACGTTGAAGAAACGGTTTTAAGTTTAGTTAAAAAAACGTTTCTAATTTACGTTGAATAAACGTTAAAAAAACGTTAAATCGCGGGACATTAAAACGTTAAAAAACGTCAATAAAACGTTGAAGTAACGTTTATAATTTTAGTTAAAAAACGTTTCTAATTTATTTTGAATAAACGTTGAATATTTGGTTTCTATTAACGTTAAATCGCGGGACATTAAAACGTTAAATAAACGTCAATAAAACGTTGAAGTAACGTTTATAATTTCAGTTAAAAAAACGTTTCTAATTTACGTTGAATAAACTTTAAAAAAACGTTAAATCGGAAACGTTTTAAAATCAACTGAAAATAAACGTTTAAAATTCGACGCAAAACCGTTTTTCAACCGACTAAACGTTTCCTCAACGTTTAAAAAACGTTAAATGCGTTTTGTGTGTTTACTGGGTATTGCTGCACTGGCTAGAGAATATAACATAGAGAAACAAACTGTCCGTGACATCGTGAAGAAGAAAGCTAAGCTGGAACTGTAAGGAAAACTGACAGCTCGAAAGCTATTTCCGATAAAAAAACGCTGAAAAATTCCACTTATCGAGAACACGACGATGTAAGCTCGAAATGGTTTCTACAGAAAAGGGCAGAAGGTGTTCCAATATTTGATCCAATGAGCGTCAGGCATGCACAAATATTCCATGAGCAGCTTAAAATTGAAGGAACCTTTTCAGCAAATTCTGGTTGGTTGTACAGATTCAAGAAACGCCATAGAATTTTGGAATAGGCTTTCCAAGGTGAAAAATTGAGTGCTGATTAAGCTGCCATGGTCGATTTTTGTTACGAATTGGAGAACACAATTTGAGATCCGAATAAATTTATAATGGGGATGACTGGGCTATTTTGGAGAGCAATGATGAAAAGAACACTAGCACCTGGTCCAGAATCGAGTGCTCCAGATAAGGATATTTTGGAAAATTTAGTCAGGTCATAATGTTATGTCCTCAATTAAGTTTCAAAATAAATAAAGACCCTATAACCATATTATGTTGTGCCAATGAATCGGGAATTCATAAAGTTAGATTAGCAGTTGTTGGAAAATCCAAAAAGCCACGAGCGTTTAAAAATGTTAAAGATCTACCTATTGACTATTGTAGTCAAAAGTCCGCTTGAATAATGGATAGAGTAATTTTCCGAAAGTGGTTTTTCGAAAAATTCATTCCACAAGTCAAGAATTTTCTCACGGGAAACAACTTACCGCCAAAAGCTCTGATGATCTTGGATAATGCACCATCCCATCTGGATGTAGATGTTTTAAAGTCAGAAGATGGCAACATATTCGTGGCATATTTTCCCCCGAATGTTACATTCATCTGTTGCCCAGCCAATGGACCAAGGTGTAATAGAAACAATGAAGCGAGTTTACCGAAAAGACATTATGCTGCAGTTGCTAACAGATGATTTCATGAAACTTTGGAAATCACTGGATCTCAAAAAGGCAATTTATGCCGTGGCTCGTGCTTGAATTATGTAAAAGAGGTTACCTTTAAGAGAGCAGCGTTCAACAAGATTATGACTTTGGACAACGAAGAAGTTGAAGAAGATAATTTGAATGCAGATGAATTATTAATTGAAAACATAGCTTCAATTGAATCAGGTGTGACTGGGTTGGAAAAATTCGATTAACGTTCTTATATGTATAATACTATGAAGCGAAGTCCTGCATCTCCGAAAAATGCAAGAAACAATTAGATCGAATCTGAAAAATGCGGTGAAACGGATTTTTTTCATTAATCGTATTCTCTTTTTGCCAGTTTTTTTTTATTTGTTGATGTGTTGTAGTATAATAGTTGTTGCTGTAGTTTGATAAATTAAATACTTGGATACATACTTATATACATAGTGTTTCACGACGAGGGCCTATTAGGCAGATGAAGAGAACAGAAAAATCGAGAGAACTGGTACTTTGCATACTTGTATAAACTTATAAGATCTACCTGCTGAAAATATTTTCATGATTGTGCTTCCAGTTATACCGAAAGTTGGTATCAACTTTGTTATTTTAAATACAACATACATATTTTTAATGTACTTACAGATTCTGCATTAAATTATGTGTTATATGGTATCAACATTTTTGCACCTTCTTATATTGTTTTTAGAGAAAAAATCTATATTTTTGTAAACATGGCCAAAATTCAGTGCAATAAAAAAATTAATTATTAATATATACATCCTAAAAGTCAAGTCGACGAAACTTGGTCAACGGTTGGACAAAAGATTCAGTTATGTGTAGGATTCTAACCATTTTCAAGGATATTCCTGGAGGAGAAGAAAACTCAGCTGCAATTCAATAAATTCAAAAAGCATAAAAGTCTATTTTTTCAAATTGCAACCATATGTTTTTATTACACCTTTCGATAGAGAAATGTATTCTTGATCTGATGATGTATGATGTTCCCATACTTAAAATTAAAATGGACGGTTTTTGAGTTATTTGATTAATTCTTTTTTTACAATTATGTATGTATATAATTAAAATCGTATCGAGTATCGAATTATCTCTGAACGTGGGTTTGATATTTTAAAATGTAAACAGTTGCGGGATTTGAGTTCTAATTCAGTTGTAATGTTACTATTACAATTCCCTAATCAAGATAATTTAAATTCCCCGTTCATACACTGCCAGAAATAATCTTCACAATCTTTCTTAGTGAATACTCTTAATTTTTAATTTATCATTTCAAAGTAAATGCACTTTTAGAATTACATGTATTTACAACCAAATGGAGTCATATTTGAGCATTTATCGGAATAAATAGATAATTATTTTTGTGTTTTAACGATAGTTTTTTTTAATAACACAGAGTTCATGGATTTTTTGACAAAGTAACCCTTATTCGCATGATAAATTTAAAAATAAGAGGAATAACTAAGAAAGTTGGTGAAGATTATTTCTGGCAGTGTATGAACAAGAAATTTAGTCTTGATTAGTAAGGTATTTGTAATCGTAGCATTACAAGTGAATTAGAAATCAAAACTGCTTACATTTAAATATATAAAATCTATTTTCACAGCCGAGTCGATAATATTATAATACTTCACTTATTTTCTTATAATTGTAAAGAAAAGTAGAAACATATAAATGACTCAAAAACCGTCCATTTTGTGTATAGGAACGTGATACATCATCATCGAGAATAAAGTTCTCTCTCTTGATCATACTACTTACTGTGAAAATTGATAAATAAGTATGTCCTTGTTGATTTTTATTTGCAGGACTACCATTCATTCGCTTATTTTGAACAGTTTATTTACTATTGATCGCAACTTCAAGATTGTTTTCAAAACAAACGTCTACAGATTGTTTCAGCATGTTACTAACAACTCCAAATCTAGCTTGTAAATTTTGTTTTTCGTGTAAACAATAAATGACAAGTGCCGTTTTTCCGAAAATCTGCAACGTGCAAATTTAAAATCTCAAACCAAACCTAGGCGCATATAAATTTCTGTATCAAGACGTCGCAAAATGGTATCCGCCCCCGTTGAATACAAAATGATGAGAAATTTTTTTAGCAGAACTTGTTCCCGCAGCAGTACGGCACTATGCAAACCGGAATGAACCAATCGTACGGCAATTACGCCGCCAATCCCAACACGATGATGCAGACCCCCACAATGCAGCCCAACCAAATGATGCAAGGGACCCAACCCAACATGTTTGCGGGCCAGCAGCAAAGTATGCAACTATCCAAAAGTAAAAAGGTATATAAAAGTTGCGGTTTTTGTAGGTTTCGGACAACCTAGGGCCCCCCAACCCGATTATCGCGGAATGGCGCAAAACCCGCGTTCCCAATATATCCAACAAGCACCCAACGTCACAATGAACGCCAACATGAACCAAATGAGTGGAATGGCGGCGCAGACTGGACCGGCGCCTCCTTATACGAGGCAGACGCCGCAAGGAATGCAGCCCAACGTCCAAGCGCAACAGAATCCATTCCAGCAACAGCGAATGAGGCAGCAGATGCTGGTGATGCAGCAACAACAACAACAACAGCAGCAGCAGCAACAACAACAACAACAACAAGCGGGGCCGCAAGGTACCCAACCTTCGCCGGCGTTAGTTGCGCATTTGCAGCGCCAGATGAACCCCAATCCCTATCAGCATCAACCTCCACCATATAACATGTAAACGAATGTGGTGTTGTTGGGGCGCGGTTGGATATATTGTCAAGTATTTTATATTTTTGTTCGGTTTATGAAATGATTGTGTGCTGCAACTGTTAGTAAATTAAAGGCAAAGTTGTGTTGCGTCAATTCCTTGTAATTTGGAATTGGGAAGAAGCGAATAAAGTGTGCATACAGAGATATATATTTTATTGAATTATATCCTTGGACTCGGAGGAGTCCAACAAAAACAAGATGAAATACACTAATAGACAATTGAACCGTTCCATCCAAAATTTTGTGTGTTTTTAAAACAAGTGGAACTTTATTTGTGCTCATCCGATTTAAAACGGTTGTCTTTAGGTAAAAGCCCCATTTTATATCTACCAAAGGATGTAAAACTTATCATCGCCATGTAATCAATTCGCTATATACAGGTGAAATGTAAACATGTTGCAAAGGTTGTTGCAGTTTGGACCGTCCCCAATCAGTGAAGAGGATATTCCGACTAGATCTAATGGGTAACTAAGGACTTGCAACATGTTAAAATCAATTATAACGATTTTCTTCGGGATTTTTTAACTACACCCCCTAATGGAACTTTAAATGGAACACGGTCAAAAATCCCAAGAAGATCGTTATAATTAATAACACTGACCGTGAAAGCCTACATACTTTCTTCTTAAAATCAGTCGAAATTTTAAAATGATTTTCTAATTTTGACATATAACAAGTTCCCGAAGAAGATCGTTATAATTATATAACAAGTTGTTAATTACCGTGGCTGAGTAACTGTACATGAGCCGGAATAGCAATTTTTGCGCTGGATCATCCTAAAAAGGCTGTTTTTAAATTTGGAGGAGACGCGTCGCCGTAGATTAGGTACTAAGAAGAGATTAAGAAGTCTTTGATTATATACTAGTCCACGATTTAGTCTTTGGTTCGGCAGTAATCTTGCATTTTCTTCGCAAAAACAAGAAAGGCTCTTTCGTTCACACACACATTGATTTTAAACCATTACGATCAAAATTATACTAAAACGTTCTTTTTAAGAGACTATGATTTTAATTAAAGCTACGGAAAATCTATCCTGCAATTAAAATGTATAGACCCTTTAAATTTTGTGACTTTTCAAGGCCGTGCTACAACATTTACATCTTAATTTTGATCGATTGCGTTATGGCTCCTTCGAGCTTGAAGTTTTCAGTGAGTACCATAAATTTGATTTTTTTTTGAACCGCAATAGGCTCACGAAACTAGCTAATCTAGATATATTTTTTTTAAATTGACGTAGAAGGAAACGGGCAGGAATAGCTCCAAATGTTGTTAGGAGCACATGGTAGAACTATTATATCAAGTCGGAGGATCCTCTCCCGAGATAGGGACGGTACAAACTTTTGCATCATGTTTACATTTTTCCCTGCATATATGCTACTGATTACATGACGACGATAAGTTTTACACATTTTTGTAGATATAAAATGGGGCTTCCAAATAAAGAAAACCGTTTAAAAATCGGATTAACACAGTTACACCTGTTTTAAAAACACCCGAAGTTTTGGGTGGAACGGTTCAATCGTCTATCATCAAATATCTTTTGAAAAATTAAAGATAGCGGCACGGCTGACATTAAATTAAAAAACTTTGTCGCCAAAGGCAGTCGCAATTTTTAATTTTGCAAGAGTGAACTTATTTTGTTTTGTTCAAATTCTCTGTTTCAACAAGCCGATTTTTTCAATAAATAAAGGGACTGCATAAATTTTCTCGGCTTTTAATTCAAGCTAAATCTGAAGATGGAAACGAGAAGTGAAAATAATGCAAAACCACGAAAAACTTCATCCTTCCTTGACTTGTATTTCACTTTATGTCAAACAACTTAGTTTTTAACGAAACATGATCCTTGCAATTATTACATCGCACATGTAATACAGAAGTAGCACAACTCAAAAAGGGTCATTTTTTAGTTAACTCTCTAGAAATCCAGTAAAAAGTACATTCTTTGTTTTATGCCAGTTTCAAAAATATGTCTGTACTAATTGGAGCTACATAGCTCAAGCATCATTTTCTCTGCAGAGTAAACCAGATTGAACCAGCAGGAGAAACACGTACATCTTAGTTGTAACTTGACAGTGACAAAGAAAGGGGTTGTATAAACCGTGAAACATTTTTTTGTCTTGTTTTAATAATGCCGTGCAATTAATTCTAATAAAACATTTTTACTTTTTTGCGCCTATTGAAAAGTAATTATTTTTGAGTTGTGTCACTTCTGTATTACATGTGTGTTGACGTTTTAATGAGTGCGGATAATAAACACTCAGAGCACCAATGTGCGACATTATAGTTTAAAAAATATTCATAAAATACATTCTAAATTGTTTCAAGTTGACCTTATACAGTGTTAACATCGAAGTTTCTAGTATCCTGGAATAACTTAGTTTGACTTCATGTCGCATCTTGCATTCCTTGTTTTACCTACTCATATATTTGCCGAGGGTTTTTTCCTCTCGTTCTTCCCAGGATATCAAAAACGCTGGTGCCCACACTGTATAATCGAGATTTATTGTAATTATAACCGGAATTGCAATTCATTCAAAGAAAGAAAACTATTTTCTATATTGTTGTTATATTAAAATATAATTACATGCGGGTATCACCAACGGCACACTGAATTTAGGACATATTCCAGTGAACAAATTTATTCACAGTATTGAATTTTATGATAATTTAATTGTCGTGCATGATACGCCACTGGTGATGCGCAATTTATTTGCGCATCCCAGGTGCCCGTTCATGGTCCTCCAGTGGAACCGTCAACATAGCAGTCCCGACTTGAATAAGGGACGTGTGGACCACACGCCTGGCCGATTGTGTTATTATGAAAATGATGAAGAGTGCTGCCAACCTGATTTTAATTTATGCAAAACTGTCATTTTAGTGTGAAATTTAACCGGGCGTCAGTGATGGCTGTCTTCTGTTAAAATTAAATAAATTGGAACGGATAATAATTTCCAGGCTGATTTGGTGCGAAAATGCCTCGCGTTAAGGCCTCTCCGAAGAAATGCATCAAAACAAATCTCCAACAACCGACCAACTCGTGGGTTTTTCTTCTCAAAGGTGAAAAAACGTTTGCGTTGTTTTGTGCTTATTGTTTTTCCCCCCTTCTTTTTTAATCGTGCTTTTCGTTTTTATTGGCGATGGAAAAGTCCGGTATTGACTGATTTCCCGCTTGCTTGCGTCCGGCCACGCATTTTCATTCACGACTTCCAAAAAAAAGTAGGGTTTGTTTACATTTTTTTGGACGCGACTAGGGGAGGCCCTCGAGCTGAGCGACCAATACACCGGCACCGGGACTCCAGATATCGTCACCTTGAGGCACCCGAACACCGGCGAATCCGCCGTTTTTCTTTTTTCACCGGCCAACAACTCCGTACAGGAAATCCTCACATACAGCGAAGCCAAACGTTCCTGGTTCATAGATGAGAACGTGAAAAGCGACGGCAAAATGAAGCTCTCAACTCCGATCGATCCCATCTTCTTAGGTAACAATTACGCACCCATTTGTTGTTTCTAAAACTCGGTTGCAGTCCTGCCATACTTGAGGAAGTACTGCAGCAGCCAAGCTATACCTTTAGACCAATTGTTGCGAGACGAGGAGTATCCAGAAACTGAAAGACTACTCAAATCCAGCGGACTCAAATACCTTAATCTGATTGCAGACCGAAAGGTAAAGAATGTGTGTTCAAAAATAAAACAAGGCTAGGTAGGCCATGGAATCGCTTTGACAATGATTACAAATTTTGGTGGGGAGGTCTGATGATAACTGTTTAAAACAGAATGGAATACATTTTGTGTCATTTAACAGGTTATAAATTGCAAATATTTTAATGTCAAATGTCAAAAAAAATAGTTTTTATCAGGTTTCCATAGCCTTCTTCAAGTCCCAGTTTTTACGCTTCTAGTCGATTTTGTTTATGATAACAGACATACAAAAAAAAGATTTATAGTAATCCATGGAACTCGGGAGAGGGTAGGTTAAGTTTTTGGTTGACAACTGTTAATGTTTAAGTTCTTTTTTAACAAATCTTCAGGCGTCATTTGAGCCATTTTTCTCTTGACAGTTTCTGTCAAATGTCATGATGGGTTAATGTCAAACGTCTCAGTAAACAAATTAAACAAAAGCTAGAGTCCATGGCCTCCTGAGCCTCCTCTTTTATTTGTACGCCCGGTACTTAGTTTAGTTGTGGGTGTGCACTTAATGGCAAAATAAATCAGATTGTCTTTGTATTTAAAGGGAGATGAAGAGTTGAACGCGTTCAAATACAATGAAGAAAAAACCCTGTCGTGGCTGAAAAAGAAAACGGAGCGAGTGGCCGAGATTTTGAAACAGAAAAACATCCACGTCGGTTCGGGGGCGATGTCCGCAACATTTGTAAAATCGTCAAAATCGGACACACCAGACAACGATTCGTATCTGCGCTACGCGCACGGAATTGTCTCCGAATATCTGATGGACGACCTCAGCCAGAAGCTTCTCAAGTACCTAAACCTGCCGGACGACCCGCAGTTCAATTTGAAACGCAAATCCTCGTCCGCATTCCCGTCGACCGACTCGAAGAAAACAAAAGTGGAGGAAGAAAACAAGAGCAGCAGTTCGAACGTGTTGGATCTCAGCAAGCCCGAGCAGAAGACGATGAAAACGTCGCCGCAGAACTCCAAGGATAAGGCGCGAGCGAAGGCGGCCTGCGGGAGCAAAACCATAAGTTCCTTCTTCAAGAAGACTTAAGCAAGGG
This sequence comes from Eledona agricola, assembly GCA_964023215.1. Lineage (NCBI taxonomy): Eukaryota > Metazoa > Arthropoda > Insecta > Coleoptera > Tenebrionidae > Eledona > Eledona agricola. The sequence continues at coordinate 14,941,563 of OZ026854.1, forward strand.
CGAGGCCTCGTCGCGAAATGTCTAGGTCAATTTACGATAAGTATAATTTCGTTTCCGCTTCATATACGCTGAGGGCAAAGTTGTAAAAGTGAAAAATAGGGTAAGTAGCGTTAGAGACACTCAATGCTCATCCCCGTTCAAACTCGTGTGTACAGTTCAATCAAAACACTTTGTCCAAATTGTGCGACGCACATTAAATTAATGCTAAAGTGAAATAAATGGCCTTTCATATATACGAAACGCAAATTCGTTAAGCTTCCGGGAGTAGTTGACGTCGTCTACGTTTCGCTTGTTGTTACACAGTTGGCAGCAGTGAGACACGCAGTTTGTCCGCGTGACGTGGTCCGATCAAAAAACTCCATACATATCACGTTACTACGTGTTTTTTTGCATTTCCGGGCCCCGACCGCCACAAACTGTGTCTTTCAGGCCGAATCTTGGTCTCAGTTCTTCCCAGCATCGATCAGTATTATGTTTAGCGAAGTGATATTCGGTTCGTGTCGCTAGTCTCGGGCGCGCCCTCTCGCGGCGGGGGATGCTTAAGTTTAGGGGAATTACAGCTGGTTTACATCCAAATAACGCGCAATACGCAACGTACGACTACAACTTCTCTTATTCGGAGGTGTGCAGAAAATCTATTGAAACGCGCGGCGATCGATTTAAATGCATAAAATGGTGCAAAATTCAATACAATTATCGTTTGTTTGATACGTTCTCTAACGTAATTATTTTGTTGTTGGGTCTGCGTGAGCGTTGGCTTGTTTGGGTGTAAACGAGGCCTTACTTGAAATAATTTTGTTTAGTTGTTTGCGTTGAAGTTGTTGAGTTTCGAGTTGTCGTTCTTTATATTTTCACATTGAAAAGTAGTCGTTCTTCTTGGTTGAGAATCGATTTGCTATGCAAATTACCGTCGTACTTAGCTATGATTTGAATTAACGAATTTTTACGAGATGAAAACTCCAAGAAATTTGTTCCTATGAGGTCAAAAAAGAAATGACTGAATCTCTTATAGTGAATAGTAAATGTTAGGTCAGTGTAACGAGTCCGATGAAGCAATGTTTTTCAATTAGTTTAGAAGGCAATACTTCGTAAAACATCAATAAGGTAGCTGTAATAAACATTTTATTTTTTTATTATGTACTTTCACTTGTAATGTAAATGTGACTTTCTAGATTAGGATTTTTTATTGTTGCATTTTCGTCGTTATGTGTACGTCATACATGTATTGAGAATATAAACGGGAAGCGAAGAGGTTTTTCAATGACATTGCAACTAGTACTCCTAACATTATTCCATTGTTTATTTTCTATATTAATCTTCTTCGTTTTTACTTTTGCGTGCTTCCCGCAAGTCGTGTAGCCGTTTCCTGGCGGCGTCGATCTCCTCGTCCGTCACTGTAACTTCAGCGCCGCACTCCTTCTGTTCGTTTCTTATAAACTCAAGCGATCTGATCTTCTCTTCCAAAAATGCCGGCTGTTCCGCTTGCAGCATCCTCTTGTAGGACTCCAGTCGATCGTTCCGTATGTCCTGGCAGTAGTTATTTGTGAGCTTCCTCAAAGACTCCTTCCTGGTAATCCAATGGAAGTGGTTCGGTGGTGGTTTGTACTCAATGTTCATCGCCTCCAACAACCACTCGAACCGCTTATAATCCCAACGCCTCAGATACTTCAAATGCTTCTTCCTCTTGTCTATAAGCTCTTTCAGAAACACCTTCGCGCGTTTGTCGGTTGGGAATCGATCGATGATCTCCTGGTACGCCCGAATAATCCCGGTCCATCTAGCAATCCTCACTTCGATTGATGCAACGTCAAAGTTGTGTCGTCGAACAACGTCCTTCAGCCCCTCTTTGTATACCTCTGTGACTTTGTTTCGCGGTGCGTATTCCAGCGAAAATAGCTTTTTAACGACGTCGTTCGCCGTGGCCAACTCCTTGGAGTTTTGGAACATCAGTTGAGGTAGGGTCATGTCGATTTGAGGTACACCTTCCAAGTCGCCGCTTTTTGCGGGTTTGTAGCAGGGGATCTTCTCCGGACGGACCCATTTAATTTTTAGGTCGCTCTTGAAAGCGTAGGTTCGGCAATTTGACGTTTTTAAGGTTAGGTTTCGGAGTGCTACGAGCGGGGATGAAGAAATAATGTTGCAGGCCACGCTCATGTTGGCACAATAAATGAGGGACAAATTTACTTGTAATTGTCTTGGAAAAAATATAACCTTAAAAATAGAAATAAAAATTGACGTTGACACTTGGTAGTAATGCGGAAGTGCTGTCAATGTAACGGCATAAAAAATCCTAAACAGTTAGTTTTTGAAACGTTAAAGCTGGGTCCTCACCCATAGATAGTACAAATAAAGGTGGCAACGGAAAGTAGCTTTTGTTTAATTTTTACAGTGTACCCATTACATGCACATATAAATTGTTAAAAATTAGGAAGCTCAAGCGTGGTCTAAGCCCACCTCTGAGCAGTGGCGACTGGTGTTAAGAGCACGTGCCCACTGCTGCTAAAGAAATAAATAATCTTTTTTATAGTTTTAATTTGTTTTGGTTTTCAAATAATTTACATCAGCCGCCACTGCCTCTGAGATGGAATTGTTAAAGAAGATACTAAATAAATGTATCTTATCCAAAACGGTTGTTTACAGAGATATATATCTCTTTTTCCTAGAAAACATAATTAGGGAAATATGCTAATATAATGCAGAGTTAGTCAAATTCGTTTTCTAACTACCTTTATCTACCTATGTTAAGAATATTATAGGCTGCGACGTTTAACCTAAAACAGTAAAATATCTCGAAAATAAACCGTGATAGAAGAAAATGTGTAAATCAAAATGTGTTTTATTTCAAGGGGGCAAGAATGCAGGTGGATCAGTTTTTCATGTGGGTAACGATTTGAAGGACATACCAATTTTAAATGGAAACATGTTTTTAATAACAGCATGTAAATCTGCGTGACAAAATAAGAAACTTTTGTCTGTGCCTCTTGCTATAAGTTGTTAAGTAATGAGGCATGTGTCGAATCTACCTCAAGCCATAAATCAAATGAGTTCTGGGCTGTAACAAAAGTTTCCTGATTTTATTTTAGTTTTGCAATATTTCGATAAACTGACAAAACTTTTAAAATTGCCCTGCATTATGAGCTAGAATTTATAATCCCAAACATACAGGCTGTTACGTAATGGTTCCGAAATAACTTGAGGGTGAGGTAGATTCAGGATAAAAAGTGGAGCCGAAAAGATATTATTACCAGTTTTAGATTAAACGTATTTTTTTCGAGAAGTTGATAATAAAATTTAAAATGCTTAGCAACAAAAAATATACTGCAGTGTCGGCGCTGACTTGCACTTGACGTATTGTATGATTCCAGCAGTTTCTAAACATTAAAGTGCCGATATTAACCATTAAAAAAAAACGTTTTATCGAAAAATGATCAATAGCTTATCGACTTCATTTTTTGTCTTGAATCCACTTTCAAGTTATTTCGGAACCATTACTTGACACTCTGTTTTAGTGCAAGGTATATATTGAAAACCGTCTTGGAATAAGACCTGTTGAAGAATTAAGAGTTTTTTCGTCTTTTAAGGAAACATAATATTTTCAAAAAAAGCTTTGCATTACGAGCTAGATCTTTAATATTTGCTCCCATAAAAGACGCGCGCGATTTTTTAAAGCCTTTGGTATCAAAATAAAACTTGTTAGGAATTTGTCTCATTTTTCAATGACGGCATGGGAGCCTTAATTCCAAATTTGAAAATTTGCTACACTTTAATCACTTTTAAAGTGACTTTCGAAGTGGTAGCCTACTCTGAATCATTTTATTGTAATGTACTGGGAAGAACATAAAATATCGTGCATTCAAAAATAAAATAAAGCTGGGATTAACTTTAGAAAAAGTACACATTTTCTACAAATTTCACCTGCCTTCATTTATTAGGCATATATTCATAGCATATTTTTTATCGCCGATTTTCTATTCCGATTTCAGTCAGATACCAATGTCAATGTCAAAGGTTTACACTGTAAAAAAATAAAACACAAAGATTCCACTCTCTCTCCTGGGCTTCCGTTTTTTCGTATACGTTCTGTAGATAGTTATTAGGATGACAACTTCATACAATTCGGAAAGAATCAAAAGTTGAAAGATAATTAAGTCATTTGGCTTTGTCGCTCATCACATTAAATTTGATCATTTCGCTTGCTACATTACATAAAAATCTGTAACAGTTATTTAAACAATTTTAAGATATTTGTCGTGTATTTATGTTTTTGCGTCCAAACGTTTCAGGTACATTTTACAGCCGGTGGAAGCTTTCTAAGAAATTCACAACATTCAGAAATATTTACAACTTTAGGGGATTGGTATTGTTGCGGTTGGCCTCCATTTGCTTGTTTGTTCTAGCACACCCTAAACACTATGAATAAGTTTCTCCGAAAAGCTTCAAATTAGAATACAAAAACTACGTCGATCGATATAAGAAAAACAAATCAATATAAATTTGTGTGTGCAATTAAACTTGTCTGATTACGTATACCAATACCAACCATTTTTTGGAAACCTAGTTTGTAAAATAATATATCTTTGTTCAAACAATACAATTTTTGTTCGAGTTTTACATGGTTTATTATAAATTATCAATAGACAAACTTTTTTAGTCTAATGCGAGACTGAGACGTTAAAAAAAACGATGTTCAGAAGGCCAAGTAATCTAGCTTTTGTCCAATTTTTTTTTAAGTGTAGACCTTTGAGATTGACATATCGTGAAATTTGGCAGAAACTGCCATTCAAAAACTTGCTCACCTTGAGATGGAATTTGTTGGAGAAGACATATTGTATCGTGTCCTAAACGGTTGTCAACGCAGAATTGAGTTTGAAATATTTAAAAATTTGCTACACTCTATGAAACGTTATTATTCTGTCATACGCAGCTACGTTGAATTTTTATAAAAGGAAGTGCATGGACCATGTGGAAAAAATTATCTAAAATGAAAAGGAAAACGTAAAGAAAACAAACATTTGTCACTATCGAACGTCGAGGATTTCCATGGTCTATGCAGCCTTGTTTTATTTTTGTAAAAAGAAGTGGACTACTGAAAAAAATATCAAAGTAAAATTTAAAGAAAACAAACATTTCATTTTAAAAACAATTTTATTTCACATTTTGATATCAGAAATTGTTAGTCATTTAAATCATAGAAAAATGTTCGTTTTTTGGAGAAAAAAAATTAAAATTTGCCGTCTGCCATATAACTTTTGCTCAAATTTTATTGATGGCACGAACACCCCACTTCATATGTGACCCACCAAGTGGGTGAAAATTTATCTTTTCGAATTCTAAGCGCGGTACATCCTGGGGGCTGCAATCGTCCCAAATCACAATAGATATGCTTATCTTTTGCGGCCAACCCGGGAAGATAATTCCCGTACACTACTGTCCACGTGCATTTATCCACTCCACTGCCAGTGCCAGGATACATTTCAAGAATCTTCAACGTTACAGAACAGTGCTTATGAAAGAGTTGGATAACCTCGTTGATAACATGAGTTTTCTCTGTTATGCTGGCAGTATTTCCAGGAGGACACGGTAAGCACTTGTTCACTAACAGAATAAAAATAAATTTTATTACCATATTGTTAAATTATTGAAAAAAGTACTTACTTGTTCGGAGTTAGCATTTACGTTTTGTATTTTACTATTTCTAATTTCAGTTTCTTACCCTGAGATCGTTGTCATGTCAAATACCAACAAAAAGGAACCAACATCGAAAGTCTGAGTTGAACTGTCCGGGAGGGGTGGGTTTAATCTGAAGTTACCTCTTCTAGCAGTAGCTAAGACCACCACTACCTGCACCCCCATCCACTTTTTCAAAAATGATATTCATATTCTTACTTTTAATATAATTTTCGGTAATAATGCAAATTGTTTTTTAATTGTCGGTCAGCTATTTAAATAGATCCATACCGCTTTGAGACTTTTATTAATACATATCAGTAAACCGATAAACCGTTCTACGAATTAGCTCTCTTTCACAACTCAAATATCACTTATATATAACTGGGAACATCTAATATCTGAAACGAGAAACGCAAGAAATTATTTTATTGATTGAATTCACTCATCCTGAATGGTTTTAGAGAAACTGCAATACACAGAATTTGAGATTGTCCAAAAACGATTCAAATTTACTATCGAACTGCAAATCCACATGTAAGCCTTCTGGGACATGTGCATAATTTTATCCAAATTAATTTTTAAGTGAGTACCTATTGGTAACTGTACTTATTGTAAAACAAAATTAATTTTTTTGCCTAACCTGCTCATTCCAACGAGCCACCATTGCCTTCGAGGTGAATGCTAATTTTCCTTACATAGAAAAAAAGGATTCAGTACTTTTTTGTGGTTTTAATATAATAGTCAGACGCACCCTTAACAGGTTATTATTGCTGCTTAGAAGCAAGAGTACGAAACTGAAGATGTCTTCCGCAGTCGTAGACAAAACGCCCGGAACTTATTCCAGTGAGCTACAGTAGTATAACAAAGGATAAGTAAGTATACTGTTATCATAAAAGCGATATACTAATGAGGTGTTTTATCATAATGTATCACAAACATAATAATACTCCTTTTATTTGATAATTTTTTTGAGCACTCCAACCATATTTATACTTCTTAGAACTTAGAAGGATACCAGTATCTTATAAGTTTAATTTTTTTCACTTTCGATTAATATCAGAATTGTTATCTATGCGTGGACTTTGACTTATGTGTCCACTTTTATTATTTATGTGTTTTTATTAGGAATTCGGCGACTTAATGATTGTAAGACCGCACCATATACAGTAAATCGTGCGCACAAAAATAATAGAATTGAGAAAGTGATTGTAGCAAATCGTTGAACTTGAGTTGATTAAATTTAAGATTTAGATCTCTGTTGACAACTGTTTCGGGCACGATGCGTTTAGTGACTTCTTTAACAAATTCACACGTCTTTTAAGCATTTTTTTATTGAACCTTTTTGTCAAATGTCAAAGGTCTAGACTGTAAAATATAAAACAAAAGCTAGAATCCTTTTTGTGCCTTCTGCATTCCCTTCCATTAGATTCCATAGTCCCTTAGCCTCAATTGTTTTGTACCTCTATATTAAAATTAAACATATCAGTAAGAATTAATATGTGTAATAAAACGGACATTTCTGGAATATTTAGAGCGTACAAATAAAAACGGGAGTTTCAGAAGGCTGGTATTTTTTTCAGTGTACTTTTTGCGTTGACAAGCGTTTGTGAATATTCTAAATTAATAAAAATTTGAATCATGAAATACAGAAACTATGCGATATAAAAAGCAATGATGAAAAAGCTTACGCTCTAATCATGAGCAACTGTTAACGTAGCTACTGATAAGATCCTAAAAATTATTTAAGTACGGAAGCAGAAGGAAAAAACCAATACATCGAACGTTAGATTTGATAAGCTGGCATTCACTTGTAAAACTTGATTTTGTAGTAGTACTTTATTTGTTCAGGTAAGTAACAAATTCGCAATGTGAATTGGAACAGCGTATTCCAAAGGGTTGGTAAATTGAATAATGAATTTGGCACACCACCAAAGAAAATTCGGAATTAATTGAATGTGAAGTGTGAAAGAGTGTAGGCCTTCACGGCCAGTGATATCAGCAGTGGTGAAAACTACAAAGTGAATTCATACAAACTTTGTTTCCGAATTCAAAGAACCTCCTAACAGAACCTCCATTGGGAGGATGTAGCGAGCGTGAACAAGTGACAGGAGTTGCAATTGAGACAACACACATCAGCACTGATGATGTCTACCGCAGTCGTAAACGAAACGTCTGAAAGGATTTCATAGTGGTTATTTGAGAGATTAGTCCCGCAGGGCGCTCGCTGGGTTCCCCAATGGAGTATCTTCGAGACCGAGTTAACTTTGCAGTTTTATTTAAGTTGGTTTAAATATAATATTTTATTGACATCAATCCGCAAAACTCATTTTACTGTTTATTTATTTAGTCAACTATGTCGACATTTGACCGAGATGCAGTACTGTACGTGGACGTCGGCGCCGATGACTATTTAGGCATCGTTCTTCTTCTAGCTTTCCAGGTGAGAATCCTGGCAATAGTCTGCTGTAACGGCAACACAAGTTTGGACAACGTTTGTGTGAATTTGGTACGACTTTTGGAATTCGTAGGCCGGACAGATGTAAGTTTTAAGATTACAAATCTTCCACTTTATGACAAGTTATAGATACCGGTCTACAAAGGAGCTCAACAATCGTTAATTCCGCCTTTGTCCGGTTCCGATTTCTACTACGGTTTGGATGGTTTTGGCGATCTCCACAACGCTACGAGTCCCAATCTGAGCATCATAAGAAACGAACCAGCAGCTGAAGCCATTGCAGAGTTAATCCTGGCCAATCCAAATCAGATATCACTGATCTGTGTTGCTCCTTTGACTAACGTCGCCTTGTCGGTGCGACTGTATGAAGATTTTGCCGATTCCATTAAAGATATCTGGATAATGGGCGGCAACTATCAAGGTAACAGCGAGTCCTAAAAGTTCGTTGGCTTGACTAGGTTTTAGCAATCGAGAGCATAACCAAAACGGCCGAGTTCAATTTTTATTTCGATCCAGAAGCCGCGTTTATCACCCTCAGCTCTATAAAAAAGCCGATTTATATTCTTCCGTGGGAGACCGGCCTTCCAGTCAATATAACACTGGTGCAAACGAAAATTGCAGTCTTGACAATTTAATTGCCACTTTTTTATAGCAATGGCGGTTCGAAGTGCTTGGCAAAAGTAAAATACCAGCAATTGAGTTGCTGAATAGAGCTGAACAAAATATGTATGAAGGGGACACGATTTGGTTACCCGATGACGCTTTTCTCGTTGCTGCTTTCATCGATCCTGATAATATTATATCCAGGCACAGCTGCCGAAATGCTACGGTTGAACTGCATGGGATGGAAACTAGAGGACAAATGATTTTCCAACCGCAGACCGAGTGCAGGAATTTAACAATTATTGACGAGATAGATTCGGAACAGTTTAAGCAACTGCTTATTTTGCTTTAAACAAATTAGTGATTTAAAGGCTATGTTGTAATATAAATCAAGCACCAAGCTCTGGTGACGGTACTAGTTATTTTGGCGATAGAATCAGAAAACCATATTTGATCAAATCTGAATTTAATCATTGTCATCTTGTTTTACTTTGTTATTTTTTAAATAAAAAAATTGTAGCAACTGCAAAGACGAAAGCCCCTTTCCAATTTCTTTGGTCAACATCCCCCATCATTAAAATACTAAGCTTTTGTGTGCCAAATCCAGTAATTCAGCAATAATATTCAGGGAGCCGCTGTTATTACTAATAATAAAAATTGTCTTATAGATATGTTTAACAATAGAATATCTACATTTCTAACGTAGATATTCTATGCATTTTAACTGAACCTGTTTTATAAATTTTAAGTAATTTGTTATTTTCTAAAATATAAAAATGTGTAACGGTTTAATATCAAAAAATTAAAAAAAAAAAAATTTAGTAAGTTATGTTATATGGAAAAGCAAATTATAAAACTTAGGTGTAATAATAAGTTTTTTTAGACGATGTAAAATCTTAACAAGGTTGTGAATGAGGTTGTGATATCATCTATCTAGTATGCAATTAGATATGCTAACTAAAAAGTATGCTAGCTAAAAATTATTGAGTGCTGTTAATTTGAATAAGAACGATTTCTATAACAGAAAATCTGGTTTTATATAATAAATTCGGTTTTTCAAATAAGAAAGTGGTATTTTAGCGAATTTTGAGGGATGTTTATATGCCATATGGGCGCTCGAAAAAAGACCATCTTTAAAAGTCAAAATGCGTTCCAAAGCTATATGTTTTTTATTCGTTATTAAATTTAAGCGCAATGCGATCGAGCGTATTACGTGTGTATATCTTTAAAAAATCAATTTTTAATTAATTTAAATTTTTTTTGTTCAATATCTATTTTTCAGCAGAAATTAGCATAGACAATATAACGTGTGCACAAAAATAAACCGAGCTGCGTTGGCCATGAAAATACATCGTGTATCAAATTAGTGTAGCAAAATTTCGATCTGTCATTTCGAATACGTCAGATTATTTTTCGGTTAGGTTCTTTGTTGACATCTCTTTCGAAGTGAAAAATTATTATAAACAATTTAAATAAAATTTGTTCTTTTTATTTTGGTACGAACATTTTCGACGGACAGTTTCTGTCATGTGTCAATGTCAGTTTACACTGGAAAGCCGATGAACTGCATGGCCTCCTGAGTCTCGGTTTTTATTTGTACACACGTTAGATTCCATGGTCTTCTGAGAATGAGTCTTAAAGAATATATTAAAGACGAAGTTGGGAGTTTTATAAAGGATGAGTGCCATAACAGCCTTATGAACGAATTTTTATATTATTTTTTCTACTTTGCATCTTTTATACAATTGTGAATTAAAAATTTGCGATGAGGTTGGTTGACAATTGTCAAAAATGAAATTTCGATATTAAAATGCACATGGCACATTATTATTTAATGTCTTTCGACGAATTTTATCTCCAAGCATTGGCTTAGACGTCGTTTTTAAATTTTGAATGCTAGTTATGTTAAATAACATAATGGTCATGTTTCGTCTACATCTTGGAGGACATCATCATTAGTTATTGTTTCAATTCAAATTCAAAGCGGCAATTGTAATATTTTATTATTTTTACAAATCCACACGGTTTCCGGGTGCATGATTAGTTTGTTACGGTAAACATCATCGGTCAGCAAATTAGTAATTCAAATAAAAATAATTTTGCTGGATATACAGCCAGCAATACGCCACACCTTACTCTGGCGCCATCTATGAGTACAAAAATGCGTTTGACTACCGCGAATGTCATCGCACACTGCGATCGCTCATCCCACTTCTCGTTCGTTTTGTTTTCATTTGTTGTGATTTTTTATCAGTCTCTGGTTCGCGGTTGAGCTGTTCGTTCCGTTCCCGAAATAACAAACCACGAAAATCGTTCCAAAAAATGTCACACTCGCAAATTGTGCTTGATTTTGAGATGACTACATTATAGTTTTTGGAATACCACCTAAAAAGGTAAGCCGACCGGTTGTTGGTGATTAATAAAAGCCGCTCAAAATATATGTGTCCGTCAGGCTCAATTTAACACCAATAAAGTTATCAGATAAATCCACAATTCGAACGCCGCCTTGATCTTCATTACCTTACCTTTCGAAAAACAAGTGAAAATTCTGACACTTGCACATGTCTGTCAGCTGTGACATGTGAGTGAAGAAGAAGAAATTTTAAAATGATGGAATAATGAAGAAAGTTGGTGGATCGCGTGTTCGTATTGCGGAAATGTTAATTAAATTCCGTTATAACGCATGTGAACATATCAGATTTGAAAACTCGTGTAATTAATAATGTAGGTTAATTCATTCATGTTTGGAACCAGCGGTCTACAGGGTGTTTCTTCTTTTGCAGATCTGTTGAGCGACAATGGCAAACTTCTTCTTGTGTCTTCTTATTTTTAGAATAATTTTACCCATTCTATTAGGAACATGTGAGTATTAGTAGTATTTTATTTGTTTTACACCTAGCGGTCAATTCAATGTATTATTCACTCGCTGCAGCGGTGATAACACAAACCGATGATGTCACCGCTCATTATCAGTCACTTTGAATACATAAATAGTTTGCATCAAACAACACCACTAAAACTTTTCCCATTCTTAAAAATAGACTCCACTTTAGTCTATGTAATGTCTACTCCTTTTAAAATGTGACCTCATAAATATTCTATAATTAAACAAATTAAATCATCTCGTTTGTTTGGCAAAGGTCAATCGCTGATAATGTGTCTGTAACAAATTTGTCCAATTTCTAAATACCGTTTGTTTGAGCCGCACCTTCAAAGAGTATAATGAGCACGACCCAGGGGTGTATTAATTGTCGTGTTACATTGAAAAATGTACACTTTCGCGGAAACAGCTAATGGATGCGAAGTAATGTGTGTATATCATTATTTTTCGATGAATCTGTTGGCGGCTTGTGAATGTTAAAACCTTGAATTTTCTACAAAATTCGTATTAGATCATCGAGTGAAAATGCAGGTTTTAGCGGCAAGGAACCTAAAGAAAAATATTTATTTCTCTTATTGATTTATTAATCGAAATATAAAATTAGAGTTATTGATCTGCAGAATTTGCAGGTATTAATTTAATTATACCAATTGCAAGGTGAGGCACCTTAGGTCGGGCAGATATGTAAAGCACGAGTTTGCATCCCCTTTAATTCAGCTTGGGTTATTTGGTTTTATGTCTATCTGAAGTAGGCCATCTAAAAAAGCTCTTTTGTGGCTTGCCTACAGTTACAATTTAAAATTCAGCCTATGAGAAAGTACATTAAATTAATACAATTCTATGAGATATTGGTTTAGTCCAATTGCGACCTTTGCGTCGTTTTCAACATTTACGTAAACTAAATTTCGTAAGAAGTTGTAAATAACATTTATCTAACCATTGAATTGTTTGGAAAATTATTGGTCTGTTGTGTATGAAGATACTCAACTTTTGGAACAGCGTGTAGTCAGATGAGGCAACTGAGACTAGGCCCCATTGTATATTCAACGGATATACATATTTCATTCATTCAAAACATAAACACTTTGAGGAAAGACCATGAAATAAACGCAAATTAAATTCTATAAAGTGATGGCAGTCCCTATGCTAGTATACGGATCTGAATCATGGGCTCCAAAAAGATGTTCAAGATTAGACCACATAAGGAACGTAGACATAAGACAAGAATTAAAAGTATAACCGGTAACGGAACTGGCAAAGAAATGTAGACAGACCGCGAATAAGATGGTGAAGCCGGAACAGACAACGTGTCTAATACTGGAAAGTTAAGAGAAGAAAATTGTAAAAAACATAAAAAATTGGGATGGATACATTTTTGAGTTTTTTGTCTTTTCTTCTTCTCGTCTTCTTTTTGACAAATTTCATCTGCATTGGGCATCTTCTAAATTTATAGTGCTGTGAAATGTTATGTCAATGTCAAAGGTCTACACTTTAATAAATAAATCAGAAGTTTGATTTCATAGCTTTTCGAGCCTTCGTTTTCATGTGTACACACGTTAAATATAATGTATCAGTTAGTTGAGGAGTGGGCCTGTAATGACGATGACTCCCTATAAATTTTGTTTTATTTTTTAATCATCATTTATTTTTTATCTAATTGGTTGGGTTCCTATGGCGATGACCCCTGTACATTGGATCAAAATGTCGATCTGATGATCTGGATGACGGCGAAACCTTTTAGAACCAATTATAAAACCGCACGGCCTCACGTGGCCTGACCAAAATTAATGAATGGATCAATTTATAATAAAATGCATAAATTTGTTTATTGTTGCATAAATCCGTAGTTCTCAATCTTTTTGAAGCCGGAGTATGCAAGCAACAATTACAATACAACATAAGCTTGAAAGCAGTTACTGTAATAACAGAATAAAAAATATCGATATATAAAATAATATAATCATAAGCGGTATTCAAAATAATGTATTTTTCATCTTCTAAAATGTGCCAAATGGTGGTTGTGGGTGGCAGATGCAATGAAAAAACACGTATCACAAATTTGCACAAAAATGTTTGATTCCCAAATGGGGATCGTGGCAGGGAATGGGTTAAAGGCAACTAAAATACCTTTAAAAAACTCAAATTTAATGCGATACATGAACTTATTAACAATATTGGGACGAATAAATGATAAAGCCACTCGAAACTCTTCTGCTACATTTCCTAGGTTCTGGTGTTTCTTTGTTTGTAATTAATTTCCATTGTATTGATATTTGCAACAACTTTTAATTGTGTATTTGATTTTTTGTGTAACATTGCAGTGGCTTCATGGATTGAGAATCACGGACATAAATTATATAAAACGTATAAAAAATAATTAATTTATGGTAGACTAGAAAATCTAGCTTTTATTTTATTCTTTACCGAAATAATTGTCATTAAAAATTTTGCACTAACGATTTCTGAACACACCGAGCATATGGAATTTGCTAAAGAAAAATGGAATGTATCATTAATCGAGACATTTGTCAATAGAGAACTTAATCTGTTATTTAATACGCTCTAATCAATTTCAAAGTGATTCCATGTTCTACTTTGAATGCTTTTATTTTTGTCCACACGTTAAATACCTAAATGGAAAAATCCGAAATTCAGTAGAAGGAAGCAGAAGTGATAAATAAAGCAAACATTTCATTTAACGTAAAGTTGTTTAGTATTTTTTTAATTAGTTTATTTTTTTCTATTTTTTTCTTTAATGATTAATTCGCTGTACTTCTGTTAAATTTATTTAAATTTTAGTGGGCAACGACATTATAAGGTTCTGAAAGACTTAACAGAAAAAAAAAAAGAAAATATGCAATGTATATAAATTACAGGCTAATTCACTCTTCACACTAACTTCATAACCTATTCAACTTAAATAAAATATAAAAATTATCCTTATGGATGTAAATAATTTTTACAAGTTAGAGTGCCTTATCCTTCTTATCAGTGATGTGTGATAATTCCGTGGTTTCTTCTGGGAAAATGTCTTTTATGAGAAAAATGGGATGTCTATATTTTCACAAAGTCCTTTCATGCACGTTTTTTTTAATCCGCAACTTCTTGAACTGGATTTGCAGCAGCCACATCGATTTAAATCAATTTTCCTGAAAAATATCTGATCACAACTCATCCTTCTTATGTTTTGTAGATGTTTAAAACATTTTCTAAGGACTTAGCATCTAAATTGCTTGAATTTTATTTACAGTATACAGACCAAGCTTAGCAAAAATGATTTGTGAACAACCAAATAGTGTTTGCCTCATTCGAGTGTTATGTGTTAATGTTTTGAATACTAAGTTGTGCGCTCAATTGAAACTAATTATTAATAAAATTATGTTTGAAGTTACTGAGGTATTCAAATTGTAAAGCAAGGTCAGTTGTTAAAATGGGAACTTTTTAATGGCATACGTAATACTAGTGCCTGAACAACAAAATACAATAGCTTAGGGGTTGAGCGAACTTTCGTACAATTCATACAGTGTAGACCTTTGACGTTAACATAATGACCAAACATTAGTCACATAATGACATTTTATAGGAATTGTCAATCAAACATTTACCATTTACCCACACGATGTTCAGGGGGTTTATAAAAGAAATTTAGTTGATTGCCAACATTACGAAGTTGGTACCAGATTAACTGTCATAGTGATTTAACGCAATTCACTTTTCAGGTTCAGCTGTTGTCATTATTGTGAAATATAAAAGAGTAATTTAATAAAAAATTGCAAATCCCAAGGGGCAAATAACGGAGAAAATGGTTTCAGCAAGTATATGTATTTAAGTTGTACAAACCTATTTGGAAAATAAATTTGAAATTAGAAAATCAGTGTACCCAATAGAAAAGCTAGAAAACAATGCCAACCTAACAAAAAATTGCAATCATTTATAGACACCCGGTACAAACCGACGCCTGGAGATTTTGATTAAAAAGACACTAATGGTATCTTCTGCGGCCTGCTAAGGATTGTGAATAGAAAATTTAATCTAAAATGTCTCCATCTCAAGATCAAAGGTTCTACACTCTAATGAGTTATTAAAAATTGCTCCCATGACACTTTCGTTTTATTTTTGTATGCCCGTTTTGCGCTTTACTTTGTTGAAAATTTTATTAAAATTATCTACAAAAATATATCGTAGTTGACGAAGATGTAAAGAGTAACATATTATGGTTTATAGAAAGCCACTTTATAAAAATTTGATCTTAATCGGACAAACAGTTCGAGCGAGACAAACGAAATAAAAATTAAATTTGGCGTCTTACTATATTGCTGAAAGTCGTTTTTAAAATGACATTATCTTTCAGTATTCGTATGAATGTTGATTTTTGTGTCCGGGGTTCCGAGTTTTCTGGTTGTGGTCTATAAATTATAGTTTCCTAATTGGCACGATTAACTGTGAAAAAATCTTAATTACACACGACTATCGAATAATAATTGTTTGGCTTGTTGTAACAAAGAAATAACATTGAATAAAAGGATTTCCATATTTTGCAAATTTCTCACATTTGGAAAGCATGAATAAATGCAATGTTATTTATTTAATAGTATCTCAATTAGGCCCCGAATAAAAACACTTTTATCATAGGCGGAGTTTCAAACGTTTAAAATTAGGTCTATGAAGTAATGTGATAGTATGTTTGTTATGAAACCGATAACCCATCTGTTATCAAATGTATAATATTGCAATTATGCGGCTTTGACCATTCCAAACATTCTTCGATATAGAACAGTGGTTTTAATTGTTCGGTTTCTAGTTATTTGCATTAAAAATAAGTCACAACACTACATATTTTTGATAGTTTTATTATTCGATAATGCAACATCTAAAAATATCCCATGTTAAACTATCATGATTAAACATATTTTGTTGTGATGTTGTAGTTTGCCCACCTTTCTAACGACGTCATATGGTAGGTTCAAATAACACCATACTGTTTAGATAATCTACAATCAGGTAGATTTGGGTGAATTGTGATCAATATTTACGCAAGGACAGTAAAAAGTAGCGTTTGCGAACATTTGCCAAATCCGATTTTATGTCCGTGTTTTGGAACAGGTTTTATTAACGAACTTAAAATTGGTTTGCATATTTCTTGATTACGTCTGACTCCTACTTGGCTATCGTTTTGTGATTAAACGAAAATGGTACGAAACTAGTGGGAGAGTAGTCCCGACAAATTGATTCGATCGCTATCGTCGACTTTCCTGCATTTATTAAATTTATTCTTGGCATGATATGCAAGCGAGTTTTAAAATTAAAACACTCCCGAGCGCCGCGTTTGTTTAATTTTATCGAAGCGGGAGCAAACACGTCTCGCAGACAACTTCAACAAAATAACGAGAGCGCCGTAAAGAAGACAGATTGTAGTGTCGTAATTAATATCGTCACACTTATTATACAAAAACTAATTTCGGGTTTCGTGTCCTTTGTCTCCCAATAAAGTCGTTCATAAAAAACGGTCATAAACAGCGCCCGTTTATGTTAATTTTAACACAATCTGGCGTTGAGACCGTTGATTCATCGTCTGACCGACTTTCTTTCGGGGGTGGCATTTTACCGCGAAATCAGAGGCCGTATCAAAAGGGAGCGCCGCCGCGTGCATATACATATTTTTTTTACATAAAAACCACCCAGAGTCTGGCTACTTTCAATGTGGAAATGTCACACGATCCTCGTTGTGGTTTTTATGCCGTGTGTGTAGTTTTTATTAGAATTAGAGGGTGGACCCGCTGAACAAACCTCCACACCCTCGTCGTCGATAAAAGGTTATTGGCAGGTCTTACTATAGCACGAGACCGTTTCGACTTATGAATGGAACGGTCTGGCTTTCGATCGATTAACCTTGCCCAAACCAGCACGAGTTTGTTCTCATTTTCGTTTGGTTCAATTTTTTTTAATATAAAAATCATTTTATTGAGAGAGTGTCCCAGAACAAGGGTGACATGGAACAACTACAGATTCCTGGGATCCAAATAAGTCGATTTGACTCTATAAACATTTGTCTTAAAATGCCTCGTTAGCCCGTGACAGTACGCTAAAAGTTTGAAATTAAATTTCGGTTTTTCGTAATTATTCAGAAACTGGTGAATTGATTTTAACAAAATTTGGTTTATCAATACTTTTATAAGAGTACTATCTACTGCTATGAGTATTTTGCTTTTTAAAAATTGCAAATAGTGAAAACCACCTCTACCCTTGACCATTTTACATCATAACTTTTTTTGCATTTGTTTATTAGGAAACCTGACGCAACGTCAAAAATTAGGGTTTACAAAAATATTTCTTTCTCGAGAACGGTAGCAGATACGGTTTTTTAATAAAATACGTGAAAGCACTGAAATAATTTACCTGTTCATAAAAGGTAAAAATTGAAGCGATATTTCAACGAACACAAAAGTTATGGTGTAAAATGCAAAATATTCATAACAGTAAAAGTAACTACATTATACCAAATGTTATTAAAATCAATTCACCCGTTTTTGAATTATTACGAAAAAACGAAATTTAATTTCAAACTTTGGCGTACTCTCAAGGGCCAACAAAGCATTTTAGCCAAAAGTTTATAAGGTCAAATCGACTTATTTTGATCCCAGGAATATGTAGTTGTTCCATGTCACCGTTGTTCTGAGACACTCTCAGTCTCATGAATCTCTTAATCCCATTCCTCGTTCTCTCATTCTCGATGCTTTCTGTGAGATATACCCATTCCTTTCATAATACTTTGCCCTTTCACCCACCTTATCATTTTTTCCTTCCCTTTTTTTCTCTCTCAAGCATTCCTGCATCAGTTCGCACCAAGTCCTTTTGCTTTTCCTCTACTCATTCCTGCTACCACTCTCACCTTTTCCCTTTCGCTTCCTTTCTTACTATATTCCTTGGTGTTTCTCTATCTACTCCTAGCACTCGTTTAAAATATTTCTCTTGCATCCTGTCAATCTTCTCCCATTCCTTCCATCCCCATATCTCCGCCTCATACATCAACACGCTCTTCACTAGACTATCAAACATCATCATCATTCTTCTGAAATTATGCCTGAACTTTTTTCTCCTATACTTATTCCTCTCCTACCACCCTGTTTGCCTTTTTGACTTGTTCCTTTACCTGTGCCCCTTCTCTACCTCTCTCATTAAACATGTATCTCAGGTATTCATCTCTTTCACTTTCTATATGTTTTGCATTTTCTTTCACAACCATTCTTCTTCTCTTCTTTTTCTTCCTTTTTTCCTAAACATTAAAAATGTTGTCTTTTACACATTCACTTCTAGTTTTTTTTTTCATATATGCTTCCAGTGTCCCTATCGTTCCTCTCATTCCTCTTTCTTCTCTCGCCACTAGCACCAAATCATCCGCATACGCCAACGACCATACTTTCATCCTTCCTATCACCATTCCCCCATTTTGCGTTCCGCTCAGTATTCTTTCTATATCTCCTATGAAGAGTGCAAACAGAGTGGGGCTGAGCGGGCCTCCTTATTTCACCCCTTTTGTTATGCAAAAGCACTCTCCTCCTCTCCCACTTTCACTCTATTTCTTGTCTCACTGTATATACTTACTACCCCACATACTAGTTTTACATTCACTCCTCTTTCTCTCAAGCATACCCATAGTTTTGTTCTGTTGATGCCATCAAAGGCCGCTTTCAAATCCACAAACAATGTATACACCCTGCTCCCGTTCTTTTTCAACTCTCTGTTTGCTATGTGTTGCAGGATGTATACCTATATTGGTTCATTTTCAGGTGTCATATTCCGGCCATCGGCCGTTTCGGCCCTCTATTTCCTCTTCCTCTTGGTTTTACCTTGCGTCCCTATTCCGACCGCCAGCTCGATGACCGGTTGCACGGGTCTTTACCTCAAACTCCTCATTGCTGCCTCCATCCTAACCGCGACTGGACAACTGGCGTTCCAAATCGTACTGCTCTCCATGCCACCGTACGGCCACTTTGTCGAAAAGTGCGAACTCCTGGAGCAGATCCTGCGCTACGTGGGTCTGGTGCGATTGGACGCCCTGGAACCCATCGACGTCCTCACGTGGATCTCGCCGGAAATCGTCGCCGTGGTGGCGTCGGTCGGCACGTACGTCGCCTGCAAAAAGCTTCTGCAGAGGCCGTCTGTTGAGGAAGCCAACAACGAGGAGAATCTTCCTCAGAAAGCCAAAGCGAGCAGAAAGCAGTTCGCTCTAGTGGTAGCCGTAGGAAAATACGCTGTTCTCACAGCGTTGTGTTTCGCTGCGGTGCTCAGACCGTCCGTCCAAGGCGGCCTCTACTTCTTGGTGTTTCTCTCGGCGGCCACCTGGTGGGCGTGTTGTAAGGAGTTGGGGAAAATTTTCGCCGTCGTCATGCGAAGTCTGATGGTCGTGGTCGTGGCGCACATGTTCGCTCTTTACGCCTACCAAATCGAGTGGTTCCAGGACCAGCTGGACGGCAACAGCACCTACGCGCGGTATTTCGGATTGACGCCGATTTTTTCGACGAACTGCACCGGCGGCGAGCCCAGGAACTTCATCCTGAACGAGGCGGAATGGGCGACTTATGTGAATCCCATAGCGCTCTTTGTGCTGTACTACGCTCTGGCGTTGGAGTCCAAATTTTTGTTGAAGCCACAGGTAAATTGTTAAGTTTGTAGACGTGGGGGTGTACGGGTGCGCTTGGTAAATCCTTATAGTCTAAGAGCTGGTGGAATTTTTCAGTGAATTTTGATTCAAGGTCTATTTTTGTGAGAATGTTGTGGGAGGCATATGTATGCGTCATCTATGAGGACTACCCCTGATAGCGGTATCTAAGGGAGGTAGAACACCTCAATATGTAAAAAATTGTGTACATAATTATTATTAGTTCAAGGCTGCAAATTTTCATGCTATTTATTTATTAGTCTAGAAATCTCATTATAACATTGGCAGATCGGTAATAAAAGGGGTGCAGATCACCCCAAACATGTCGTGGGAATGACGAAATCTTTATTATTTATTCAACCTCCAACTTTTAATATAATATTGTAGCAACTATACTAGGTGTGCATTTTATTTGCAGAACAAAATATCGGTATAAACCTCTTGGCAGAATGACTTGAACATCACAAGTAGAGCTTTAGCATTTCCGACGCTGGCCGAACATACATTTGGACGTTGTTCGGAAAAATTAAAATTTGAAGATAACATGCAGTGATGTAGCTCTGATTCAAACGAAATTTGGCACGTATACAGGGTGTTTCACGACGATGGCATATTAGGCAGATAAAAAGAACGGTAAAACCGAATGAACTGAAACTTTGCACATTTACATGAACTGATAAGACCTACTTGCTAAAAATATTTTTATGATTGTAATACTTCCATATATACATATTTTTAATATATTTTCAGATTCTGCATTAAATTCTGTCATATTACATCAACGTTTATGCACCTTCTTGCATTGTTTTAGAGAAAAACATTTTTTTGTAAAAATCCAGTGCAATAAAAAATAATAACTAATAAACCATAAAAGTTAAATCGACGAAACTTAGTCAACGGTTGAACAAAAGGTTTAGCTATGTGTAGGAGTCTAAACATTTTAAAGAATATTCCTGTAGGAGAAATCAGCTGCAATTCAATAAATTAAAAAAGATAAAAGTCGATTTTTTCAAATTGCAACTATATGTGTTTATTACACCGTTCGATAGAGAACTTTATTCTCGATCTGATAATGTATCATTCCTGTACCTAAAATGGATTGTTTTTAAGTTATTTTATTTTTTCTACTTTTTTTTACAATTATGAGTAGTAGGGAAGTAGATATATTTTTTTAAATCTCATTGAGTTAGCCGTGAAAGTTTGATATTTTAAAATGTAACCAGTTGCGGGATTTGAGTTCTAATTCATTTGTAATTATTCCATATCCCTTTCGAAAATAATTTAAATTCCCTGTTTAGACACTGTCAAAATGAATCTTCACAAACTTTCTTACCGATTACAACCTTATTTTATAATTTATTATTTCGTAGTAAATACAATTTTTGCAATAAATGTGTTTACAATAAAACAAGGGCGTCGTTGAGCATTTTATCAAATAAATAGATAAATATTTTTGTGTTGTAACGAAACTTTTTTTAATAACAAGGGATTTATCGATTATTTGACTAATCAAACCTTATTTATTGATTTTATTACGAAATGATAAATTTAAAAATAAGATTGTAATCACTAAGAACGTTTGTGAAAATTCTCTCTGGCAGTGTATGAACAGGGAATTTAAATTATCTTTATTAGAAAATTGGAATTATATAATGACAAGTGAATTTGAACTCAAATCCCGAAAGGTTGATATCATAGAATTTAATGAGGAATCTGAAAATACAGGCTGTCGCAGCGCTATGGGGAAAATATTACTTTAAAATGAAAATATATATCGAGATGAGTTTTGGAACAACCTGTATACGTTAAAATATTTTTAGGTTGTGCAGCCTGGCAAACGGTGTACAAGTTGTATTAAAAAAAAAATTCTATCTTACATGGTTCGGGAGTTATGGACCGATCCCGCACTAATGAATCACCCTGTATAACCTTTTATGGACCTAACTTCAGTTGTTTTGTTATTATTTGACATTTAAGCGAAAACAATTTTTTTTAATTGCTGCAGCCAAACCAATGAGAATTCTGGCTTGAAATGTTGAGAAATGTGAGAACATTTTTAATATCATCTTATTTATAGTGGTCAAGTCAAATTTTGAATCTAAATAATTTAGTATACTAGGTGGCTTATGAACGCAAATTGTTAATTTAATCGAATTTTTCAAATTGAACATCCTGAATATTTTGGTATCAATCGATCACATTTTTGATAAGCTTTCTAATGACGTCCTTATGATTCATCATTTTTCAACTTTTTAACCAACTACAATATTTTCCACTATACGATATTCCACTATTCAATCATATCATTGAAAACCAAAAATGTAATCGACCAAAATATACAGGTTGTTCTATCTGAGAAATTTGATTAAATGAACAATTTGCTTTCATTAGCAACTGTGTATATTAAATGACTCCAATTAAAAATTCGAATTGATATACCAGAAGAAATTTGAAATTTTTCTGTCAATATTTCCAGCCAAAATTATTTTTCGTTTGGGAGCAGCGATTTTTCAAAAAAGAGGTTTTTGTTGGCTTAAATGTAAAAAAAAGTGGAAAAGCAACTGGAGTTATATCCATAATAGGTTATACTAAGGATAATTATTTTTTGATAAGAAATCCGAAAGTAGCGTAATATACTCGGTGTTCTCTTTAAAAAAATCTAACTTTGATGCGCCACTTAGTCTGTGCACATACTGTATATAAGCAGATATTTTTATAATATTCTCTTAAAAGCATTATACATTATGTCGAAAACCGGGGGACAGCCTTGTGTATTAAAAATGGTATGTTGTTGTTGATACCAACTTCCGATATAATCGGAAGGTAGAAGTCGAGCTATGTCACTGCATGTTACTTTCAAATTATAATTTCCCGAACAACGTCTGAAAGTATGTTCGGCCAGCGCTGGGACTCACCATCCTAAAATGCCAAAGCTCTACTTGTGATGTTCAAGTCGTTCTGCCAAGAAGTTTATACCGATATTTTGTTCTGCAAATTAAAATGCACACCTAGTATAGTAGCTACAATATTATATTAAAAGTTGGAGCTTGAATAAATAATAAAAATTTCGTCATTCCCACGACATGTTTGGGGTGATTTGCAACCCTTTTATTACCGACCAACCGATCTGTCAATGGTATAATGAGATTTCTAGACTATCACGAAAATTTGCAGCCTTGAAGTAATTAATAATAATTGTGGACACTATATTTTACATATTGGAGGTGTTCTGCCTTCCTTAGATACCGCTATAAGGGGTAGTCCTTACAGATGACAATTATATTCACATACCTCCCTCAACATTCTTACAAAATATTAAATGAATAAATAATGGCTGAAAAATGACACCAGCTTTTAGACTATTACTAACCACGGTTCCAGTCTCAGAAGAAGCAGGGAGCGTTCCTGCGACTCGAAGGCAGTTTTACCGCTTCGTTAAGTCGACAGAGATCCCAGCGGCTTTCTAACAGAAATCTAATGCGCAGACCTACCGCAAGAAAGAAGTGGCAAAAAGCTACTCGCACGGTTCGAGTAAGCCTCTAACCCCTTTACTTTACTAATCTTTGTTTTTGGGCGGTTTTGATTCTGTTTATATAATTTTATGGTTTATTCACTAATTTTATTTCATTTGCGTTTCATCGTTCTTTTTTAGATAAACGCGAACGAGTACGGCATCGGTGAACGCACTCCCGTACGTATTTTTTTCTATTATTTATCATTATGCTTCGCTTTTTTATTCGTAACGTGTGTTTGTGAAAATGTAGCAGATGTGGGCGAAAATGCGAAGTTTTTGATTTTAATCATTTTGTTAGCTGATCGGAGCAGTGAGTCCGTCGAGGCGTTATGGTTCGGGAAACAAGAAACCGCCGCTGTATCAGGATTCTACGGGCAGCTTCACCGTAACGTCGGATACTCCTGACGACATCCCTCTGGAACAACTCGGTAAGGGTAAGATTCTTCCATGGTTCTTCGTGCACTTGGTGCGCATTCAAATACTAATTTTACCAAGAGAATCAATGTGCAATATTACGGGGGTACAAAAGTAAAACAAGGCGTAAGCCACTTTGACGTTCAAAACAGTGTAGCAACATTTCGACCTCGAGTTGGAGAAAATTGAAATTAACTTTGTTAATACATAACTCGGCACCTTTGAGTGAAGACGTTCTAACTGACGTTTTTTGTTAAAACTAAAGTAATAACAGTATTGAAAGAGGCTAAACATCTTTCCTAATTTTAGCATTCTCGATGCTAAGCTGGATTAAAATGTTAGGGCTATATGAAAATTTATTACATAATTTTTGAAATGACAAGGTTAGAGGTGAGACCTTTGGCGGCACAAAGTTTTATCTGCCCTGCAGTTGAACTATTTAGTCATAGTGGCCGTGCCCATTTGACCTAGCGTGTGACAAAGTCAAAATTTTGAAAACCAATATTATTACATAACAATGGAAAAGTTAGAAATTAATAGTGAAATTATTATCAGCTATGAATCTGTAATTTTTGAGACAAATAACATTTGAACACTAAAATGCAGGATGTCTCAGCGCTGCGGGGAAGTAAGATTACTCTAAAATGAAAAAAGATATCGAGATGCGGTTTTTGACAAAAGGTAAAATTAATTTAAGATCACACTCTGATATTATCTGCTCTTTTACAGTATGTCCACATACAGAGTGACGCATCGGATTCCTTGTCAAAAAATAATTATATATTATACTTTGTATGCCCTATTATGGACCTAACTTCAGTTGTTTTTCTATTATTTGACATTTAAGCCAACAAAAGCTCTTTATTGAAAAATATGTGCTCCCAAATTACGAAAGTTGTGGCTTGAAATTTTGACAAAAAATTTTCAAATAGGATCAATCAAATATCAAGTTCATAATGATGAATTAAAATTTTGAATTATAGTAATTTAAAATGCAGCATAAGCCACCTTGTATACAAAATTATTAAGATTCAAAATTTGACTTGACCACTATAAACAAGACGATATTATTAATTATCTATCGACATTTCAAGCGAAAATATTCATTGGTTTGGAGCAGCAACTTTTCAAAAAAGAGCTTTTTTTTGCTTAAATGTCAAATAATAACAAAACAACTGAAGTTAGGTTCCTAAAATGTTATATAAAGTAGAATAATTTGTTGATTGTAAATCCGAAAATAGCATAAAAACACATAACTTTGATGCGTCACTCTGTATGTGGATATTCAGTATGTAAGCAGATATTTGCAGAGTATTGTATTTTGTGTCGAAAACCACATCTCGATTTCTTTTTTCATTTTAGAGTAATCTTACATCTCCGCAGCTCTGGGACAGTCTGTATATTTAAATTAAAATTGGATTGTAATTGAAGAAATCCAAAAAACGGGTACGGAATTAATAAGAATGGCAAAGCAACGAAAAAAAACAGAAAATACCAGGCTAGCGAAGAATACGTCAACAAAGGAAAAAAGTTGATACCCGCTAACAAAATGATCAGTAGTCAGTAGAAAAGATTGTTTAAATTGCTAAAAGTTGAATTGTATCGTGCAAATATCAACACAGCTAAGGGTGGATTTATTTTCATCCTATAACAAGGAAAAATGAAGATATATTGATTAATACTCGCCGTAAGTATTTGTTCCCCGTTAAAGACGACTTTATTTCAGTTTGTAAACAGTTTTTCTTGGGTTCCCTTTGTATTTCTCAAAAACCCTGTATATAACGCACATGCAGGAAGGTTGACAACCAAGTTTCTAAGAAGAACGACAGAGGAAAGAGTATACATTCTGCTAGGCGCCTATCAGAATCTTATCAAGGATGTAATTTCTCAAATTAAGCTTTTTACAATCGTCGAATCTCATTAAAGTCGCAGCAGAACTCCACGTCAATAAATTGAATAAACTATGAACGTTCCAAAAATGTTGGATTTTTACATTGCTTGGAGTCAAGAAGGTGAGAAACGTGTCCAATTGTGCATGTATCGCCATATACAATGCAACTATGGTTTTCATATTTCAAGGTCTGACAGATGCACAAAATGCGAAACATATAAGACAAAAAAGGGTGAGAATAATTTAACTCCCGAAGAAGTGAATACACATTAGGTTCATGTCACAGAAAAAGGTGCAATGAGAGAACAAAAAAAAGGAAGGCAAGCAGCGAGTGGTATTCCTATTTTGATTTTTGATCCAGAAAATATGATTAGTTGTCCTAGAACAGAGAAGGAAACCCACCCATACGTAATCATTTAAATACAAGATGACGGAAAATTATGAAGATTGTGCGGCCAATTTTCAATATAAGAAAGTAGGTTCCATTTTCTAAAGCTGTATTTTTAAAATGTTCAAAAAATCTTATTGTTTTACGTTATAAAACGTCTCACATATTAAGTACTTACGTGGAAGCAGTCATATTAAAAAATATCGCCCACAAAGGGAACCAATTCAAAGACGTGGAGGAAGCACCAGGGATAGAGGGACAATACGCACACGTGGTGGACAATCTAATCATAATAACTCTTGTAATCAAAATTCTACTAATGCCCACAAACTCCAGCACTCCAAGTGGTTCCCAGGACACTTTAAGAAGAGAGAGAAATTACGAAAAAAAACATCATCATCATTGAAGAAAATGTTACCGAGTTCGCCTTAAAGGCGCGTATACATCTGAGCACGAACGGGAACGAGGCGAACCGAGGCCGAACGCTTGCCTCGTTTAATTTCGTTTCAAATAAACAAAAAATGATTATGATCGGAAGGAGGCGCAATTGAAACACAAATGCCGTCTACATTTAATCAAATTTTCCTTTTATGTACCGATTCCGATCGAATTCCCCGTGCGTCGCACAACCGAATTCTGTTTGCCGCGCTTCGATGACACGTCTACATCAGTATGCTCGTTCGGCCTCGGTCTGCCTCGTTCCCGTTCGTGCTCAGATGTATACGCGCCTTTAGATGATCAGTTACGTTATAAAAATTTGTTAAAAATTGATTGATTACATGAGATTCTAATGTTGAAGACAATTGCTAATAAATAATGGCAAAAAGTTTAATATGTACCTACTCAGAAAAAGACAAATCAATTGGCATTTAGAACTGTATTTTATTTAAATAACATGTGTTTCAATGGATAGTCGTTTAATAAAGTTCTAAGTGGTACATAAAACCATATATTATTAAAAAACACGCCAAGTGTATCGAATAAGGTTTTGCACTTCCACAGATATTAATTAAGAGGTATATTTTGTTCAAGTTCCGCATCTGAGGTAAAAAATTATTTAAAAAATGTTAACGTAAAAGATCAGTCGAATTTCCTATCAAAGTAAACGGGATAGAAAGAAAATATTGGCATTGCAGAATTCAAGTTCGTGTTTGCACAGAAGCAAAAAAATCGCATTTAGAACCTTTCCACTCTAAGGTGTCGAACTGTTGTCTGGGACACAATAAATATAAGATACATTTCATGTTTTCTTCAACAAATTCCATCTCCAGATCTCGGTTTAGACGTCGTTTGAGCAAATTCTTGAATGACAGCTCTGGTCAGATATCATGATTTGACAGTATCAACTGTCTACACTGTAAAAAATAAAACAAAAGCTAGAGTCAATAGCCTTCTGAGTCTCATTTTTTCTTAATTGGAACACTTGTTACTTATTTCATACCATGACTTTGGCGGTCAGCGAAAAACGTATTTATAACTTACCTTCAAGTAAACTGCAAGTTGCAAGTAAACTTACTCCAGCTTTTTACGTTCGATTGAAAACCCGGGCTTGGGGGATAAAAACTAATACAAAATGTTTTACTGTAGTTAGTAGTACTCTTCGTGCTCTTTTTAGAATAGGTTATATTCTATAAAATAATGAGAAGATAAATTCATACTCATGTCATAAATAATCTTCAATCGATAAGACACTAAACCAAAATAATGAGTGAATTGTCAAAACTACTAATTATCCATACCACGCAATCAATACAACTGTATTAATTACGTGTGCCAATTAATAATCTATGACGTTTCCGTAAGGACCTGCAGAAGACGACTACGAGCCCACGTTACTGGAAAATGTAATGTTCGCCTTGGAGTCAATCCTACAACTCGTCATCAAGTCTTCATACATCGCCACGAACATAATAATGATGGTAAAAACTAAAACGTGCCCTATTCGCCTTCATCGTGCTTTCACAGGCCTGGAGTATAACCTACTTGAGTTGGATAACTTTCGTGCTTCTAATTTGGGCCAACCTTTTGTGGTTGGTGCCCCAACAACGCAAATCCATGCTCAATTCCAGTCCGTTCCTCGTGATCTATGCGTGGTTTCTTCTCATCTCGGCCTACATCTACTCGATGAATCTGACAGAAGAAGAGCTGCCATCCACTGTACAGAACATTAATTTGGCGCAAATCGGCTTCCAGAAAGTCGAGTACTTGCCGTGTAATCCGCTTCTAGTCAAGTGTCTCTTCACCGCAATGTTTTGGGTGACTTTGAGGCAGTACGTGTGCGAAAGAAAGGAAGCGCGACAGAATAGTGCGTTGGCTGATATGGCCGCCCCGCTTCAAGTCACTTTAGGCGCCACTGGCAGTGCCGAGAACGACCAAGACCCAGGAAGCCGACTAATGGAACGGATTGGCGAGTACCTGCGCCGGTGTTTGACCAAATTTTGGATATGGGTCGTTGCGGTTACGTTGTTTTTGGTCGCGATAACGGGCGAACGGATGACGGCGTTCCGCATCATCTACATGGCGCTCTTCCTCTTCTTCGTGCTGTCCTTCCAAATATCGTTCCGAGTGTGGAGACGCATGATGTTCGGATTTTGGTTGACAGTAATCGTCTACTCCATGGCCATTCTGGTCATGGTGTACACTTACCAGTTCGATCACTTCCAAGAGTACTGGGAGAAGTACTTGGGCGTACCTCCAGAACGACAGCTGGACATCGGCCTGGAGAAGTTCAGCCCCAAGCAGCTGTTTGTACGACTCGTCACGCCTACCTTCTTCGTCATTATTACCGTGGTCCAGTTGCACTACTTCCATAAAGATTTTATGGAGCTGTCGGATCCCAGGAACGCAAGTGTTATTGGAGTCGATCTGGATCAGAGCTCGCTTCAAGGCGGCGCGACGAGCCACCAAAGCGACAAAGACGATTCCTCGCTCAAAGCCGACATTACAGAAACGGATTCGACCAAAAGGCGTTGGCTCATCTTCATCCGCCAATTCCACTACGTTACCAATTTAATATTCCTGTTTCTCGAACTGCACATGCCGAAATTTACAATTTTCTTTTTGATGTTGGTGTGCATCCACGACAAGTGCGCCCTGTACTTCGCTCTTGTTATCATAATAGTGCTGGCGTGCGCATTCGGACGTCCCATGCTTATATTAGCGATTTATATCAGTGCCGTTTTCGTGTCGTTGATGCTACTGGCGAGGATGATATACCAAACCAAGTACATAGAGCCGGGGCTTTGGAACGTAACGTGTCAGTACGATAACGGCACCGAAGTGGAGAACAACGCCAAGTGGTTAGGGTTTTATAAGACGAGCAAGGACGCAAGTCTTCTGCATTTGGTCAAGTGGAATATTATCTACATTCTGGTGGTAACCATCTGGGCCGTGGTGTTAGTGCGCCAGTTCAATTATCGAATGTCGCGGGGGAAACCCACGACGAGGGCGTTTTTCATGTTCCCGAAGATTACAAAAGGCGACGCCGACAAGAACGTCAGCAGCTGCGTCCAATACTTGTTCAACTACGGATTCTTCAAGTTCGGTGTCGAGGTAAGTGGTCTTAGTCGGACTCACGAATGTTTTCCTATGACTCATTTCTCGCCGTCGTCCGATTTATTGCACAGAAAATTATTGAAGAATTGATACTTACTGTGCGTTGCAAATTCAAAAACGTTATAAGCGCTATGCGGAAATTGGTTTCGGCGCCCTCTGCTGCAGCAACGGGGATGATTTGTAGGCAAACATTGGGCAACCAGCCAAGAGTTAATGTAAAATTTCCATTGATTAGTCGCGATTTTCAATTAAATTTAATAAAATTTAGTAATATTCACTTATAGGTAGTACATCAGTACATACGAGGGGGTATTGATATCTAGTTAGCCTAGGCCATTGAGGGGGTTAAGAGGTTATCAGATTTATGAAGAAATGCTTAATACACCCAGGGACCAATGCCCTTCAAATGCTACTGAAAAATTAGATTGCGTCATTCAGAAGAGGAAACCTTTTCCTTGAAGATGAAAAGAGACCAGAAAGACCAATTTCGGTGTCTACCTCTGAAAATATTGATGTAGTTCATGACATGATATTGTCAGACCGTCGAATTGGACTGAAGCATAAATATTTCATATGAACGCGTCCATCGTATAGGTAACATCGATTTAGATATGAAAAAAGTTTCTGCTAAATGGTTACCCAAATGCTTGAATGCCGAGCAAAAGTGGAAGCATCACGCTCTATCTGTGCTCGTTTTCAAGAAGATTCAGACTTTTTAAATCGTGTTGTGACCATGGATTAAACTTGGGTGCATTTTTACGACCCAGAAACGAAGCAGCAGTCAATGGAGTGGAAACATCGTGGTTCTCCAGGGCTTAAGAAGTTTCGAGTCCAAAAATCCGCTGGAAAAGTTCTTGCTTCAGTTTTTTGGGATTTTCACGGAGTAATTATGATTGATTATCTAGAAAAGGGTCAAACAATAACTGGAGATTATTATTCTAAATTACTAACTACCCTAAGAGAGAAAATCAAAGAAGAAAAAAGACGTGGCATGCAAGCGAAAGGTGTGTTGTTTTCATAGGACAATGCACCTGCACACAAATCACACATGCCTATGAGTTCAATTCAGGATTTAGGATTTAAATTACTGGAACACCCACCCTATTATGAAAGTATGTAGGCTTTCACGGTCGGTGGTATTAATTATAACGATCTTTCTCGGGATTTTTGACCGTGTTTCATTTGAAGTTCCCAATGAACCTCCAGACGTTTCATCCACAACTGCGGCGGACTTCATCAGTGGTTTATACCACTGATTTTTACCCACCCTATTCCTCGGATCTTGCTCCCTTGGACTATTTTCTATTCCCTCGATTGAAAAAAAGCCTAAAGGGACATATATTTTTGTGTAACGAAGAGGTAATAGAAGCTGTGAAGTGCTGGTTTTCTGAGCAAGAAGAATCTTTTTTATGGGTTAGAAGCGTTGCAGGATCGCTGTAATGCTGTATTAATTTAAAAGGAAAGTACGTTGAATAAAAATATATTTTGAGTTTCAAAGTTTAGTTGTTTCAATAGTAGGCTAAGATCATATCAATACCTCCTCCTACATACATAATTTAAGAGAGCGAAATTCCATCATTTCAGCTGCAATTATAAAACAAATAAATGCTATAAGCTCTCGGACGCAGTTGAATTCCTACATGCATATAAATTAATTGGTACAACCGTGGACAGTCAAGAATAACACTTTAGCCGGCGGGTTTGATACAAATACCGACTCAATGACAATATTTCATAGAGTCGGTATTTGCATGACACGGGTGTTATTCTTGACTGTCCACGGCTGTACAGTACATAGTAATTAAAATACAATTTTATTTGCATTAGGAAAAATCAATGAATGATAAGACGAAATCAATAAGAAGAATAAGATAAGGTATTTGATTTTACACATTCCCATAAAATGTATACTGAATATCTGCATACACCCATATTTGATGATGTGACTTTGGCTGCCATTTGCCATTCTTTATAGCTATTTTTTGTACTGCAAAATTGACAATGGCTTAATAAATAATTGGTAAAGATAGTACCTACGTGGCTCTTTTTACTATTTGAATCCAAATCTATCGCTTCTCCTTCCCATACCACTTACCAACAAAACTTCAGAATTTTACACTTTAATTGGCAGTGCAATAATGATTATTGCAGCCTACAATACAACAGAAAATTGGGGCAACCCCAATGGCCGTTGTAGACAACCAATGAGTTCTGAGAATCACGTTTTATTTATTTATCAATCAGCGTGAAAAATGAGTCTCCGTGTACCCCAAATTATATCTCGTAATATCGGCTGCAGTAATCGTTATTGCACCATGGATCAAAACGTAAAATTTCATAATTTTCTTGGTTGAGAAGGACAGACGATTGATTTGGATCTAAAGAGTTAAAAGACCCACCTAAGTTGTGTTTTTACCGATTATGTATTTACCAAATCCATTGTCTATTTTGCAGTACAGAACATAATAGCAATAAAGAATGGCAGCCAAAGTTACATGATCGGATTATGGAGCATACATTTTATGGGAAATATAAAATAAATTTGTCCAACGAGTCCGTTCTATCATCCATCGATTTTTTCTTGATTGTTCCTCATTACAAAATGCATGTTTACTACCTATTAATAGCATTTTCCTTCGACCGTTTATTAAAAGACCTATTAATGCTTGATTTCGTCCAACAAATTGTTCATTAATGCATGCATGTCGTAACTATGGTAGCATAGGTAACACTATTATTTTACGAATTAAAATTTTAGAAGCAAATTTTTGTCCTTTAATAGTTATTTAATAAACAAAAACGTATATGAAGGCGATTAATATTTGAAACAGTTTAAAGCACGGAATCGAGTGAGTATCATTTATTATCGAGATTATTAATCGCCCATTAACATACGAGTTGACTACAATATTTTTTTGTCGGCGGTAAACTTTTCTAAGCTTGTTTAGGAGACAAACAATTGCTTCCAAAATTTCAATTTGTTTACCTATGTTAGTAAACCATGGTTACCACTCAAAAAATCATGCATTGATGAAAAATCGTTCATTAATGTAAAATCATGCATTACTGACCTACCTTGCCGATTTCTTAGACGAAATTATGCAATAGGCGAAACTTCAAGTTTTGGGCTCCCTATCTATTAATTGTGAACATTGTAAAATGGCGATAAGAATTTGTATTTTTTTGGCGCGGGCCCCTTTGGATTGCGGGCTCTTGCGGATGCCTAGTTACGCCACTGGTCTTTAATTGTCGACACATACTTTATTATGTTTCTTGTTTATTAAGAGCGCTATTCACTCAAGAATTTCGTAATTTTTGTCCCATTTAAATATGGCTAAATATTTTTGAAAACGGTTTTTTAATTCTGATTTCAGATCATATAACGCATAGTGCATGCCTAATTATATTTTACAATAAAAAAACGTTATTTATGATAATTTAATAATTTTGGCGTGCATGTCTGTTCAGTAAGCAATGAGTCATAGGAAAACATTCATGAATCCGTCTCTAGTATGTTTAACGACTCGTTTGGGGTTTGTAGGTCTGTCTCATGGCGACGGTTGCGGTGATTGGGTTCCGAATGGACATGTACTCCATAATTTACAGCGTTTGGTTGTGTTTCTTGTTTATGATGAAGAGGAAAACGCTCGCGAGGGTTTGGAATTTTTACATGCTCTTCATAGCTTTGCTTCTGCCGATACAATACTTGATGGCTATAGGCTTACCGCCGACATTGTGCATCGGTGAGTGCAGGGTGACCTTCGAGATGTTGTTGTAAAGTGCGTTTTTAGTGTTCCCATGGGATCCCGAGTTTTGGGACACGAACGGTGACAAAAAGTCTGAGATATTTAGGCGTTTACAAGACTGGTCCTACTTGCTTGACACGGATTATCCTCCGAACCCTAAAAAACTGATTTGCGACTTCATTCTGTTGCTTATGGTGGCGAGGCAGGCGGTGGTGTTTAGGATAGAGAACCGGTGGATGAATCGCGAGTATCCTGGCGGTTCCAACGAGAGCATCATCCACCACGCCGAAGAAAAAGACTTTGTAAATCCGTCACCCGATTACATATCCAGTGTGCACTCGTACCTGGACGTCCTAAAGAACGGCTTCTACTCCAGTTTCCTCTGGATAACACTCGCCATCGTTTTTCTTGCCGGCACGAACCGCGTCAACGTCTTCTCCATAGGCTACTTGGTCGGCGCCTTTACTTTCCTCTGGCAAGGCACCGAACTCTATTTGCGCCCCATTCCCAAAATCCTGCAATCGTGGAACTTGTTCCTCGGCTACAACGTTTTCGTGATACTGTGCAAGTCGTTCCTTCAAATAATCGGCTGCATCTTCATCGAGTACATCCCGCCGTACGCCTGTTGGGTGGTACAACTCTTCGGAATTGGCTGCATCAAAAAGTTCGGAGATCTAGCTCTGGCCTCTGGGTACTCCGACGATCAGTCGTGTAAAGTACCACGGGAGTATGTGGGGTTGGTGTGGGATGGACTGTGTTTTGGGTTTATGATTACGCAAAGGCGTATCTTCCAAAGCTACAACTTCTTTCATTTGGTAAATGACATAAAAGCGACCACGATTCTAGCATCGAGAGGGGCCGAGCTAATTGAGGAACTTCGTCTGAAGCGGATGAGCGAGCAAGAGGAGCAGGAGCGCCGCGTTCTCGAGAAGATTAAAGCGAAAATGGATCGGATCAAAGCCAGCCAGCAGAGGATACAAGGAGCGAATTATAAAGACAGCGAAAATCACTACATCGGTAAGGACTTAAGCTAACCAGCTAATAGCTTTCACGGCCATTATTAAATCATTTAAACAAGTTGAATTTGAAAATGTTTTTCTACTCAAAATACAGGTGTTTTACGACGATGGCTTATTAGGCAGATAAAGAGAACGGAAAAATCGATTGCACTGAAACTTTGTACACTTATATAAACTTATATTGGGTGATCATTTGATGAGCCACCATTAATATCTCAGGAACCGTTCCAAATTTTAATATGCGGTAATTGACCTTATCAAGTCTCAAGAGGGACATTCTCACCACAAATGTATGATCTTTAAAAACACCCTTTCAGCGTTAGCCACCCCAACTTTTGGAATTCAAATTGCACCCTTATTTTATTGTGTCATTTTCTGAATCCAATCACGTTCAAGGTTACAGTTTCTCAACATCAACAATCCCTAATCAATATAATATAATTTCCCTGTTCAGACACTGCCACAAAGAATCTTCACGAACTTTCTTAGTGATTTTTAATTTTTCATTTCATAGTAGGTATACGCAATTTTCGATGTTTTACAGTTATCTGAATAAGATTTGATCTGTCAAACAATCGATGAAATCTTTGTTATTAAAAACAAACTTTTGTTGAAACACAAAAATAATTATCCATTTATTTTAATAAATGCTCAAATACGCCTCTATTTTGTCGTAAACACGTCTAAATCTAAAATTGTATACAGGGTGATTCACGTAGAACGTTCATTAGAAAATTTTCAATTTCCCGTAAAGCTAGACAATTGAAATTTGGTGTATGATTATCACCGATTATTCTGAATCAAAGTAAAATACTATCAAGATGGCGGCACTTCCGGTTATGCCGGAAATTGACGTCAACTTTGTTATTTTAAATGGCAACCCCTTATTTTTATGCACTCGTTTGTTTTGGCAATCAATTCTAAATAAGATGCGCCCAGGTTGTCTTATCTTATCTCTCAGAGTTTTAGAAATATTATTATTTTAATAATAAATTTGGAAATGCAAGGATTTTTCTAAAAATTAATATCTCTTGAACCATTTGAAATCTTGCAATATTTTTTTTTCTATCTAAATTAAACAATTGGAGATTGTAAGTATGTTCGGAGTAAGAAGAATTCAAGCGAATTCACCCCCAAATACATAAAAAACCAGGAGCCCAAAAAATCTGATATGACGCATGGAAGTTACTAGTTATAAGTACTACTGATATACCAAATTTGAACGGAATCTAAATTTTTTGTGGCTCACTTGGTATGGAATGCTCCTTCGACCCCTACACATAAAGTCAACCTTTTGTCCAACCTTCGACCAAGTTTTGTCGACCTGACTTTTAGAGTTCATTAATTATAATTTTTTATTGTACTGGAGTTTTTTTACAGGAAAATATTATTTTTCTCTAAAACAATGCAAAAAGGGGGAATAAACGTTGATTCATATGTCATAAAGTTTAGGGGGTATCTTATATTTTGAAACTGGCAAGATTTCTTTCTGTATATCTCATTTTCATTTGTCTACATGTTTGTGGCGGAAGAATTTTTTTATGCGAAACATTCAATCAATCAACAACAGTCAATCTCGTCCACAAATAATACAAAAGGCTCTATCTCTTGTTGAAGTTTAGAAATTTCCCTGAGACATATTGGTTCATGCCCAATTTCATATACAGTACTACTTGCCGACGAAAAAGTTTTAAGTATTTAGCGTGCAGTTTTAGATGTATCAGATGTACATACATAGATCAGAGTTTGCAAATTTTTCGAAACATTGAGACCATAGTTCCTTTGCGTCGTTCTTGAAAACATACTACCGATTCACTTTTGTCTTTTGTGTTCTCCATTAACTCAATTATTTTCTTCTTTTTTATCTGTAGCCTTTCAAGAAAATAATTTTTCCGTTGTGATAGTTTTTCTTCCTCGATGATTTTCTCTAGATTACCATAATTTTCATGTGTTCGTTGAGTAGTCATTCTTGTTTAGTAAGGCTTTTGGGCCCGTCGTTTGCAAAAAAATTCTTCTGCATGACAGACGACCTGCAGTCTGCTTTCGCTGCTTTATAAATTTTTTGTCTAATCCAGGATTTTTCAATTACGATAAGAATCCTTGTATTGGCATATGTCCGATAATTTACGCTTGCAAATTCCGTGAATCAATAAAGATCAAATATCGTATCGAGACGTTTGTGCATTAACTAGCCTAAACAAAGGCAGCGCAAGTGAGGGATAAAGCTAAAATGGTCCGCGTGAATATCGATTTACAACAAAATTTTGTCAACAAATTACAGGAGTTGTGATGAACATACAGACTTCAAACTTTAACTGCACGCTGAGGAGATACTAAAGAAAGTCTGTTGATAAATATGTATTTTCTTAAAAAGAATAAAATTCTACCTTCAATAACGTGCCAAAGTCGAGCAATTTTTGCGGACTTTGCTAATTTTTGAAGAAAAACCTGGTTTAGTTTGAGAAGTTCTGAATATCAAGGGACCTCAACCTCTACGAGATTTATCATATTTTTTTCAGAAAATTGTTTTGATTATATTAGCCACATTTTCTCGACAAAAATCCACTAAAACACGTCCGAGATTCCCTTGGAAGGGTCCCCTTAATGCAGAATCAGAAAATACATTAAAAATAGGTATGTTGTATTTAAAATAACCAAGTTGAAGCCAACTTCCGGTATAACCGCAAGCGTCACAATCATGAAAATATTTTTAGCAGGTAGATCTCATAAGATTATATAAGTGCAAAGTTTCAGTTTACTCGTTTTTTTCGTTCTCTTTATCTGCCGTCGTCGTGAAACGCTCTTTAGAGTCAATCAGAATTGAAACAGTTTTTAGGAATCATCCGAGTATTTTTTTGATTGTTTAAATGATTTTGCGGTGGACTTATTTTAACGCCTGCGGTGCAATGGTAGCACAGCCGCCGTTGGCACATTCCTCGTCGATGTCTTCGTGCGGCTCCCAAACCTCCCCCGCCGGCTATCACACTCCGATAGACGACAACGGCGACGACGAACACGCTCCCCTAACGCCGCGCAGTTCGTTGCTTCAGCAGCAGGCGCCGTCTCCCTATTCCGCAGTCATGACCGTTTCTTTGGAAGGTTACCTCGAACCGCAACGCATGTCCTTCAGTTCCCCGCCCAATTCCGAACTGAACCCGCGTCCTCCCTCACCCGACGACAGTTTCCCGGTGTTCTCGCCGCCTCCGTATGCTGAAGCGGTCAGCGAGCCCCCAGCTGGGGTGCAGAGACAGTCGAGTATAGGACCTTCGTGGATGCAAGGCAGTTTCGTGACTCCACGTCAGAGTATAATATCGTACTCGTCCAGGTCGCCGCTCAGCCACCACGAATGTAGGGGTTGTCGATGTTGGCACGAGCAGTACATAGGCTTCGATTTCTTGCCGGTCTTACTTTTAATTCCGTTTTGATTTTGTACAAATTGTTACTGGTTGGTGCTTTTTTTACTTTTATAGATACAATTTTTAAGGGTAGACCCAAGCACCGAAGGAAGGAGCCCAAGTCGTATAAACAGGGTAATGATTTGTTGATCAGTGGTGATGGGTGTTGGGTTATAATACATGCTTGATTTTGACCATTGTAGCGACGTAACTGAGGATCATACATAGAATACATACCCATGTCGTAGCGAGTTGATTGGTTTGTGGTAGGGCATGTTGTTGATTTCATTACAGCACAACTCACAACTTTGAACAGCTTGATTTTGTGCATAGTCAATGTTTTATGTGTTGTGCAAGTTGTACAGTCTAACGGTTGCTAATATGTAATATACAGTATTGGACTAAAGTAAGGTAACCCTTGTACAAATTTCTCTAGTACGAAATTATATAACATTGATGCGAAGTTCATTTGAAACCAATGTACCTATTTATCAAAACAAATATCGATTTAATTTTTTCTAAAAAATGCATTAGTGTGTATATAGAGTCTGGGACAAAAGTGAGGCAACTTGTGATGGAACAATGTTATCTCTTGAAATCCCTAAGTAAAGTCTAAAGGCTAACAATCAATAACATACAGGTGTCCCAGCGCTGCGGGGAAGTAAGATTACTCTAAAATGAAAAAAGATATCGAGATGCGATTTTCGACAAAAAGTACAATCTATTTAAGCTTATAGGTAGGTGTAGGTAAAACCACACAATATAAATTTATGAAAATTTTCGCGGATCTACGACTGCCGATGGGACCAATTTAATAATTCTTTCTTCAAAATCTTTTTCAGCAACTGTGGATGTCGGAAAAATTTTATAATTGGTGTCAGTGATATGTTGCTGACCAGGCAAAAAAAGGCCATTAAATACTTAACGAAAAATTAGGCAATAGGGAAAAGGTGGAAACATATGCAGTTAAAGCTCCCGGGAGCGCAGCTTTTGTCCATAATTTCTGTAGATGCAATACTAAATCAGGTTTTCAAACCGAATATGTAACAACAGTAAATAAATAATAAATAATAAACTATGTATCGTGTGTTCAAAAAGAAAACGAGGCTGGGTTGGCCATGGAAAAACTTTGTGCATCATGCAAGCGTCTTGCTAAAGCTAAAGAATTATTAATTGTAAGAATTCTTCTTATTTATATGTTTTCTTGATTTCCATATTGCCTAATTTTTCGTTGTAATGTTCTCTTTATAACTGATCAGCGACATATTACTGACATAATTATAACATTGGCCCGGCGCATCCACCATTTCTGTCACACACAAAGTGTGCTGAAGCAGTTAACGAAATTATAATGAAATACAATCGACTTCATAATTTGGGAATAGTCTGTCTAGTCGTATGTGTTGTAGGTGTTCTTGGTATAGAAGGTATCCCATAAATAGTTGCATTAATTTTAACCAGTAGAAGAACTCTTCAAGAGCAAACACTTTTTCTACGCAGTTTTGTTTTAGCATTTTACTGTCCCTGAAATTGGCGAGCAGCCTAAAGATTTGAGAAATCAGTAACGTTTTTCAATTTCAATTCCAGAATTTTACAATAGCAACGGTCAAATTAATGAGTTATTGTGTCAAAAAGTAGGGAAAGTTTTCTTGCAGTGGTTTTTTGTTGTGCGATTATCGATGTTTAACATGGAGAAATATTAGCCATAGACGGGTAACAATATAAGAGTCAAATTTTCCAACAATTTCAACTTGTTAACAAAAACGTTTACAACAAAAACTTATTAAGAAAAGTGGTTAGTTTTTGCTCAAGTAAATTTATTTGTGTTATATCTGGTCAAATGATTGGAAATTTATTTTGGAGCAGCTTAGCGATTTTTCCTTCAGCCGAAAAGGTAGAAATTTGTTTAATTTTTGTATTTGTTAGCGCTGCTGCTATATCAGAGAAAATGCCTAGATGCAAATATTTGTCGGAGAAAAAATTATTATTCGAACAGAGAAGGGAAAACAGTTCTTGACGTTTCCCGAGTCTGAATATTCAATTTCGAAAATGTTGAGTAAATTTTGAGTCAGAGGGACTACAAGTATTTCATTAAAGCCAGCAAGAAATGTCGTCATATGGACAGATTGAACATCTTTGTGAGCATTTGGACAGGGAAATAAGGAAGCACAACGTAGCCAATCAAAAAATCTTCAAAACTGTCCAAGATGAGTGAGCGAAGCCACTACAAAAAATTTGTGCGAATTTGTTTGACTCCATGTCCAGACGATGCAAACCTGTACTAAAAGCAAAAGGAAATGGCACAAAATATTGAAAAACAAGAGATTTTTTAATGTTTTTCAAAAAATTGATAAAGCTTCCAAACTTTTTTCCAACTTTTTTAACTTCTTGTATATAAATTTTCAAGAAAACAACTTGTTCTAGCACTCTTACGTTTAGCCTTCCAGTTTGAGCTTTAATTGGAGAAACGGATTTGCAGGATCGAATAATTAATCGATCGGTATAAGGTGTGGTTTTACGAGGACTAACGGTCTTGAAAGAAATAAACAAATATAACTTAGGGGCAGTATACTTTCCAGTAATGAATATCTTCGCAATTTGTATTTCCATCGCCTTATTCATAACATTTAATAATATTTGTGAGATGTGGGAATACCAGTAGACATCTAAAACATGTGTTGAAAACATGGCGAAAAAAGTATTAATTCAAATTACTTTTGAATTTAATATGAAATTTTTAGCACTATTCAAATTAGTTGCCAGTTGAAATCTGACGATTTTCAAAATATGACAGTGTTTATAACAATTGTAAAATTAAAACAAATATTGTTGACAATTATAACATCCCTATTAGATAGCATTTACATCAGAAATGCAGATAGTAAAAATTATTCGAATAAAACGTCAAAAACCTACGAGTTGCCTTATTATTTGTCCAATACTGTACATAGTTTGGAATGCACTATCTATTAATATTTACCACCACAAGCTTGTGCTACTAATTTTCGATTAATATCTCCATTCGTCCTTCAGCTGTTCGCTCCGGAGACTACTACATGTTCGATGATTTAGATGACGAAGAAGATCTAGATTTTATGGAGCAGAAAGACGAAGACGAGGAAGAGTTCCAAGGGCAGGGCCAGACAGTCAGTCAGGTATGTGTCTTGTAGTTTTCGCGAGATTTCTGAATTGAGAGACTAACAGTTCGTGGCATTTTTACGCAACTTGTAGCTGTTGAGTACAGCGATGAAAACGGACATCGGTACGACTGTGCGTCGATCGGAAATGGATTTTCGCAGAAGAGGTAGCATGCCCTTACCGGCGAGACAAAAGTCGTTCGTTTCGACCAAGTCGCAGCTATCTGTACCCTATTCCGCTCCCCCCATAGTGAGTCACACTAACTTCTAACTACAAAAACTACCAAAACTCTGCAAGTCCCAGTCGCTTCATAGTACACATCCAAACTCCACGATTTTTGCGCACTAAAACCTGTATTGTGCGAATTGTCCGTATTTTTATGTTTGCAGATCGAAGAGCCGACTACTAGAAGCGTGAAAATCGTGGACGAGCGCGATAAGCCGGAGGAGCCGCGACCCGGGACCAGCAAAGACGACGACTCGAGCGAGCCCAGTAGAAGCAGTAAGCAGCACTCGCCATTGTTACTCATTTTTCCATAACATTTTGTCAGATTTGTTCCAAAAAATAGCGGTGGGGTTGTTGTTCGTCTGGGCGTTCATACAAAGCACTATGATCAGTTTAACGAACTTCCTCAACAAGTACTCGCGGGACTACCGCTACGTCTTGCGCGTGTTGAAAAAAGAGAAGAAAATATTGAAGGTGGGTGGAAATGTAAAAAAGTATAAGCGACAACTTGTGTTTAGGAACACACGGATTATAACGTGGGTCTGCGTTTGGGGGCTGGTCACATGTGGCAACCGGCGGCTTCGTACAACAGCTTATTGAGACAGTCTGGGTAAGTGCTTTAACATCACGAGTAGCTTAGATAAGTGGAGGTAGAAGATTAGGATTGTTTACTTTAATGGTAAGGAGAAGACTCGGGGGTGGCAGGCATTCGGATTAAATCCCACTAACATTGTTTTTCCAACTCGCTGTCCCATAGAGCGTCTTCAGAGCATCGATCTGAGGCGGAATCTAAGCCTCCCATCAGCGAAGAGAGCGACACCAAAGCGCTGGCCACCACCTTACCCTACACGTCCGAGCAGGACAGGTACTTTCCGTTTCTTGCGCAGTATACATTATACAAATTATACAAACTGGGGGTATGAATAAATTTAAACAGCGTGAGACACTGGAGGTTTAGTTTAAAAACCGTAGCTAGGGTATTTTTCTAGGGGGACAGCTGGCCAGTTAAACTAACTTTTTAGTAGAGTTTCCAAATTTTGTGTATACTGTCGATTTTTCTAGCGTGGTCAATGAGTAGTGGCTAGCCCCCCTAGCTACGCCAATGCTCATAGAAAATGGCCACTTGAGCACATAAGCTTAGGATATACCTAAAGTTGATTTAGATTTAGTCGAATTATTACGTTTTTAACTCTTCACAGGTTAAAAAAAGGCATTTGCAGCAGGCCAAGGAACTTTTTAAGGAGTGTAAGTTTTTACAGCAGGAATACCTGTTGGGCTTCAACAATCTAGCTTTTGTTTTATATTTTTACAGTGTAGAAGTTTGACATTGACATTGTAAGGTTCGTTAACTGGGGTCCGAGGATAGTTTCGACACGAAACACTTTTTAATTGAATTCGATTTATTTGGCACAGAGTCGACGAGCGAGCGTTCGCAACTGAACGACCTCTTCGATACATTTTACAATCGATTTTATATTGACAAAATTCTACATCAGCAATCTTATTTCCTGGGGGCAATGAGCGTTAAACAAAGGAATCGATGATACGACTATATTATAGTTTTCCGGGTGTAAACCGCATGGTTAGCAATTATTGAACGAAGTTCAATACTCTACAGGTTGACTTGCAACAATTTGGATTTGTCTGAAATGCTATTACAACATTTCGTGACATTTGATAGACACTGGCAATCAAAACATTGCTGACGAATCTAACAATCTGGAAGTAATGTAAAAGTCACAAAACCAAATACAAAGTCCTAAGAATCTGAATCTGATTATAAGAATATAAAATAAAACAAGAAGAAACTAAATATGTAAATCTAAAGAAAATAAAACTTCATGAAAGAACACAAAGACGCAATCATGACGGATCCAGAGTAGGCCATTTAATTTGGAATTCGTTAGAGGGTGGAAAAAGTTTGACCTTCCGAAGTTTTCGGTTGACAACCGTTTCGGGCACGACGCCTAAGAGACTTTTAGTTTTTTTTAACTAAATCTATTTCCAGACGTCGATTTAGATGCTTTCTGAGCAATTTTTTCGTTGACAGTTGCTGTCAAAAGTCATGACAATAAAATTTAAAACAAAAGCTAGATCCCTCGGGCTACTCAGAATCCGTTTTTATTTGTACGCAGGTTAGAAGGTAAAAAATAGAAAGAAAAAATTGAAAGTACGTGGGTTGCAAAAAAACTCCTAAATAAAATAGCTAATCTAAGGAAATAATCTCAGAATTGGGAAGTAATTCATTGCTTTAAATAAGCTACAGAACGATGACTGAACGAAAATAATGCAAATAATCAAGAAACCAAATTGAATAAAACGAAATATTAAATTAAATGAAGAAAGAATACAAAGATGTAGTGAATGATGGTAACAAACAATATAAAGAACTGCAGTACCAATAACATGGAGCTAATCTAACGAAAGAATCTAGGAATCTGAATCAAAAAAGAAAAAAAAAAGAAAAGTTGATAATCCTGTAATACTAAAAATAAAGGATTAGTATAAAGTCCCGGTCTAATAACTTAGTTATTTTAAAATATTTTTTTGTCAAATTTGATACGGAATTATAGTGAATTTATTTATGAAATTTATTTTGTTCACTTTTTATTTTAAGAGGAAATTCATCCTACTTATATTT
The DNA here is from genome assembly GCA_964023215.1 of Eledona agricola. Classification (NCBI taxonomy): domain Eukaryota; kingdom Metazoa; phylum Arthropoda; class Insecta; order Coleoptera; family Tenebrionidae; genus Eledona; species Eledona agricola. The sequence continues at coordinate 14,985,757 of OZ026854.1, forward strand.
TGTAAATGGTACACCCAGTATATTTTAACATGTTCGATGCAAAATAAAAATTTGTTTCAAAAATATTACCATAAATTTTTAAGCTTAAGGACGGCGTCTCACAGTTGCGTACCCCCGTTCCCACTCACCCGCTCGCCCGTCAAAACATAAGCACTGTAAAAAATGGTAATCTCAAAAACTACGCCACGGATCAGAAAATGATGAATGGTAATCTAATCTGGAAACCCCATTCGTTATAATAGGAACTTTTGAAGCTGATTAAAGCAACCAATCAAAAGATATTGCTAAATTAAAAAAAGGTAGAAACTTGTCATCAACCTGTACAGTTTAATTTAACTTATTTTTGCTACATAATCTCCTATTATACCCGCAGTAACATTATCTTCCAAATGAGACCAAAATTATTCATCTACGACTTGTCGTTTTCAAGATTACCATTTTTTAAGAAATAATCCTGGCTGGCTCTTCATCTGCCCCTAGGTGAAAGCGGTCAAGTAGAAACCGGTAAAAATCGGTAAGATTTTAGTTCAGCTATTGTGGTAACGATGTCGCTGACATAGTATCAATATTGAAAGTTAAAGATGGGATATAGTTATTTTTTGAGAGTAATGGCAGTACCCAGCGGTAAAATTCGCGGTGTTTTTAGATCAAACAAAATTGAGCGGCAGACCGTCGCGATGCATAAATTTAGTGCTGATAACCTGTGCTAATAGGAAATCATTGTTTTTAAATAAGAATGAGTAAATTTATTAATTCATGGATTTGTCATTATTATCTAATATCTACTAAAAACCAATTTAAAAAATTACAAAATTATGACCTCGGCTTTTCTGAAAATCACCAGCCCTGCGGCTAACACGTTTACTACTTTTCTGTACGACTCTGTGGGTGGAGGACGCAGGTAAAGAGATGCCTTTCATTCAAGTTATTTCAATTTGTGGAAATACATGAATGGTATGAAATTCATACCTGCTAAAATAATTTTTTTTGGATCGAACACAGAACTTGTTGGAAAAATATTCACAAGTTTTGTGAGTGTGTGAGGCGTCCGGATGTCGTCTACGTGGACTTGTTTTGACTACGATTGTTCGACGTCTCGCATACTCTCAATGATCTGCAGTTTGTGCGTTTTTCAGTCAGTTTGCTTCAGTTTGCTTTTAGCCAGCTCAGAGAGCGCTCGTGCAAATAATAAGTCATTACATTTATACATTTTACATTACATTTACATCAAAGGACCTCTGGTTTTTAATTAAACATTCCAACAGAACTTCAGTAACCTGATGACACGGACTGTTCGCCGCGAAGATAATTAATCACTCACGGCCCAATGTAGTTTGTTATAACACGCACTTATGCTATTTACAAGTTTATTTCCAAAATACAATTAAGTGTCTAATCTTGGAGATGTCACAGATGAGTTAGACAGTATTTTTGTAAAGAAAATGTGTTTACAATAAACTGATTTAGATTTGATTCGATTTGACTTGCATGCAAAATGCGAATTATTATCTTACAACAAAAACCTAAATATTGATACATTATTTACAAGAGGAGATGTTTATTTACAAATAGAGGGGCAAAGTCGCCCCGACTGGTCATTGGTGCGCCCTTCTTAATTCATTCAATGGCAAATTGGCAAACAAAATATGTAGTTCCTCGAAAATATTATCTTGCCCGATTTCCAAAAATCTACCGCTTATGTCCATAAATCTAAATGAAGTGGAAATTCCCAACTGGCAGACCCCGAGTTTGCATCTAATAAGTGAGACTTTTTTTCTCAAAAATATTGTTATGTAACACATTACAAATTTTATTGTTTTTAATGCGAAAAAACATGCTCTTTAAAATGACGCAATCAAAAATTATAGTTGCCATTTAAAAAAAATTGAAATGACGTCATGGCTTTGAAAGAGATGACATAACAAAGCAAATTTTTATGTCAGAATTAGCGCATTTAAATTTAAAAATTAACTTGTCCAAGCGATTTTTTCTGTCGCACCCTATAAAAACGTTATCGAATTAGTTCCAACCTTTTCATCGATACTGTATTTATTTTTGTACCAGATTTGAAAATTGAGTTTTTAGATAACAATGTTAGTTGTTAATTTTTTTGACTAGTGCTGTTTTTGAAAAACTCATGAATTTAGTAGAATGAATTATTAATGAATTTACAACTAATTTCGGGGTGTGTAGACTTTCGCGGCCGGCTTCATTAGCGGTTGTATTTTCTCGATATGTAAATCGTGTTCCAATCGAAGTTATTCCAGTAGGTGGGGCGTAGCGAGCAAATTATGCAAAAAATATGGCTCTTAATTTAAAATAAGAAATATGAATATTGCACAAAATATACCATGACAGGAAACCGAGAACTCGTCATATTATTTTTTCTATTTTCAATGATTCCAAATAGTAGTTTTGGCGTTTTAAATTGATCGTGAATGATTTTCGATTATGTTGGGTTTCGACCAAAGTGTATTTCAAGTCTCTCCGCCTATGAGTCTGATTACGCAATTGTTTCGTGGTAAGTGCAGACTCGGATCTCTAGTTCGACATGACAGAAATCTGTTTACTGTTTAAAGACGTTTCACCTCTACTCGGTAGAGAACGCTTTCACTGGTCAAATAAAAATTGAATTTAACGAGATTGCAGATGCAAGTGCCATCTAGCGGTCAAAAATCAGTAGAGTTTGTGAGACGCCGCTCTTAAGGAAGCAATACAAAAAATTTAAAAAACGCAATTCAAAATGTAAAAATATACTGGGTGTCCCATTTAAAAAACAAAAGTAGGAAGCATTTTCTATTAAACCAAAAGTGAAAAAAAAGAAAAATATTATAAACAAATTCTTGATTTGCAACTATACATTCGACCCAATTGTAAAAATAAATATCTTCAAGTAATCAAGTTATTGACCGTCCCGGGACTATACTAACCTTGTATTTAAATCTTAATGAGAGTAAATACATATAAATATAAAGATATGGCATATCAAAAACAATATCACTAAAGAACAATAAAAAAACAGTTATTCATTCCTCCAGGAAATCTGTAGAACGATGAAGAACAAAAGGTATGCAAAAAAAATCAAGGAATCCATAAAACTAAAAAACCTAATATGTTTATCGAACTATACATAATCAAAATCAAAGAGAGTTAAAAAACAAAAAGATCTGGAAGTAATTTATTCCTTCTGGAAACCTAAAGAACAATCAGCCTTATTCTCTAACTATTGACAACGATCTCAACATTGATAACTTGACGTAAAACTGACATTTGACAGACTTGTCAACCTTAACTAAAGAATTCGTATTCACTAAACGTTGAAACATCTCAACCTTGAGTAAAATCTTAACTCTTGTCAAGTCAGCTGATCCTTGTCAACATTTACTTCACTTTCGTATTCTGTAAGGATTGACGCGGACGAATGTTGAAACTTGTCAATTGACACCATAGCAAGTGGTTTCCACGTATTGTTAGCGGCGGATTTTCATTTGTTTGTGCATTTAAGTGTGATTTTCTAACCAAGCAAGTATGGATTTACCATTTCTTGAAGTTATAAGCGAATTATTGGAACAGTAAGTTGTTGTGATGGATTTCTGGCCTTATTTAATTTTTATTTTATTTTAACATGGATTGTTTAGATAAGTAGGACGCCTCGCTGGATATTCTACTGTTAAGTTGGGGCGGAAAATAAAGTAGCTAACGACTTCGGATAAATGCAATACTATGATTTATTCAGAAGTTGATCGAAGACTGACTCCGTCCTACAGTTTTAGCCTATTTATAAATTTATTCACACAAAGAGCAATAACACGTGGAGTCCCGCCGGTTCCTGGAAACTCGCAACTGCAGCGTTCGCATTTGTGTCCCTGTGCTCGATATGCTGAATCAGCGGTCCCTTGCTCGTAACACTACAGTCTACATGCAAAACACCGATGCTGGCAATTGTTACTAAGTGCAAAAGGATTAATGGCAACCTTCCTGCCCATCTGTATGGCCCAAGCCTGGGAAAGTACGCCAATGTAACCGGGCTCTGGATGTTTGCACACTGAGGGCACTGTCGAGTTTTGGCGGGACAACACGAATCCCTCGAAATTAAAAGTGTTAGATAAGTGTAACCGTTTGTAAATATAAGCTTTGGTATAAGTGTCCCCTAATTCTTCACAAACGTGTCGTTGATGCACACACCATCAGCTGGTCCTTCGATCAAGTTCAAGCAACGCATTCGATCAGTCTGGCTAGTGATCTGATTTGAATTATCATTCTCCAAGTGAGTCACACGAGAATTGGCGTGTTGACTACATACATACAAATGCATTTATTTGTAGATACGCAAGAAATAAGAATTGAATAAATAAATTAACAAAAACATTTGATCTTTTATTACTTAACGCATTTTCAAGGCGTTTTACAAGCTAATGCTTTAATATTTATAGCTAGACTATATTGTTCACTGCAGAACACACAAGACACTAGTGAAGACACTAAACATGGATAAAACTGGACAAAACACCAATTTTCGCGCGTTTCATTTCACTACAGATGTTAGGTTAGGTACGGATTCCCTTTAGAAACTCTGGTTCGTTAGAACTACTGCCGTTGTTGCCAGATTGAAAGGTTGAGATCCTTGTCAATCTCAACATTCGCTCTGCATCGCTAGTCAAGGTGCGTTACAGAATACCAAATTATTACAATGTTGACTAGGAATGTTAAGATTTCAGCTTGAAGTCATGTCAATGTTGACTCGAGTCAACATTTAGAGAATAAGGCTGAATGACAAAGAAAACGGATGTAAAAGGAAAACGAAAATCTAAAAAAGCTAAAAAAAAACGAAAAAAGGATACAAAGAAAGAGTGAAGATAGGTAGCGAGCAATATAAGGAAAGAATGGAACAATCGCAAAACTAAAAACAACGATCTAAGAATTTGAACCAGAGAGTGAAGAAGAAATAAGTTAAGAACGAGGAATTCTGTAAAACTAAAAAAGATTAAACGTAATGAGAGAATTCAAAGACACCATCATCGAAGGTAAAGAATAATATAAGAAAGGAAGGGTAGAGAATGTAAAGAACCGCAAAACCAAAGAGCCAATCTAACGAAAGAATCTAAGAATTTAGAAGTTCATTCCTTTAAGGAATCTAACGAACGATGATGAAGAGAAAGAATGTAAAAAATAAGAAAATCTATGAAGCTAAATTAAAAATAGGAGAGAATACAAAGACCTAGTGAAGGAGGGTGCAGAACAACATATGGAAACAATGTAAAGCAAAAGAAATGTGAAGAAGCGCAAAACGACATTCTAATCTAAGGAAGGGATCTAATAATCTGGCAGTTATTCTTTTCTCAGATAACTATAAATTAAGTAATTCACTAAAAAAGTGAAATTACAAAGCCACCATCAAGGAAAATAAAGATGTCGTCTGACGTCATCAGAAAATTTAATTTGGAATTTCTCCATCTCAAGGTCAAACATTGTCTGCACCCAAAATGATTTTATGGCCTACTCTGAATCCTTTTTTGTTGTTCGCCCTGCATGGTAGATCCATAATCCCTGTCAACGATTTGATATCAATGTTAACAAATGAATGTTTACAAATGGATCCTTACTTATGGAAACCGGGTATATTGAGACATTTCTTATTTTAATTATAAGGATTTTATTCGGGATTTTGGACCGTGTTCCTTTTGAAGTTCCATTAGTTCCATGTAGTAAATGCTTTGAGGAACTAATTCAACAAGTGACCCCAATGAAATTACAGACGTTTCATCCACAACTGCTCCACAACTTCATGACAGCTTGCGACCATCACCGCCATCTAGTGATGGCTTGAAAAGTACTCTATGAAAAACGATAACACATATCCCACGGGAACATTTTTCCAGGATAATTAGTACCCTATGTGCTATTCCAGACTATAATCTATTTCTGTGCCAAATTGCATCCACAAAAAATTTAAAAAACGCAAATCAAAATATTATATTATCCGAAAATGTAAAAATATACTGAGTGTCCCATTTAAAAAACAAAAGTAGGAAGCATCAGCCGTTCTGGCGTGATTGAGCAACAAACATCCAAACATTCACATTTATAATATTAGTACAAAGTATAGATAGTATAGATTATGGGGCAAATTAGCCATTAGACCTACAGTGTCCGGGCCTAGGTCCAGGACTTGTTTATTCATACCGACCGTTGTATATTGTCAAACGAACGGAATGACGGTAGTGTAGAAAGGGCTGTGTGTTGGCTGTAGGCGCAAGGCGAGTGTTCTCACGGTCCCCGAAATCCGCATCCTGGCCCCGAGTTTGGAGCGCGGATTAGACTCGCCAATCCCGCCCAGGTAACCCACAACTGGCACGATGTCGTCGCTTCATGCATGGCCTCGCCCACACTTTTTCAGTTCTTTCGCGCGGAACAATCCACCCATCCACGTCACACCTACTTTCTTCAATTTGTACGCCCGTGTTGTAATCGATGTTGCGATTCGATGTCGTCCCCAAAACACACACATTCCTCTGTTGTAACGAGTCGTTTGCAGCCCGGAGATGTCGCAAACCGAACTGGACGACTACGACGTCACCGAGATGTCATCTTACGATCAGCCACCCGCCGTCCGACTCCTGCTTGCGATTTGGTACATCGTGATGAGCCGCTCGGAGAACCTCTGCTATTTTATAATATTCCTCAACCAGATCAAGTCCGCCACGTTTCTGTCGCTGCCCCTACCTTTGATGGTGTTTCTGTGGGGTACTTTGACCATCCCGCGACCGGACAAAACGTTCTGGGTCACCATAATTGCCTACACAGAGGTACTATCGGCGTACAACATCCATTAATACTTCATCGATCCGCTTTAGATTATCGTACTGATCAAATGTATGTTCCAATTCGACATAATACCTTGGAGTCATTCCATCACCAACAACCCGTTCTATCCGCCTCGAATCATCGGAATCGAACGCAACGCCAATTATGCCGTCTGGGACCTCCTTCTGTTGCTAGTGGTCTTCTTCCATAGGTTCATGCTAAAGTCGATGGGTCTATGGAAAAGTTCCCCCATTCCCGCTGCTCTTTTATCCGAAGGGGACTATTCGGTAATGCCGGACGGCAAACTTGAGCCCATAGACCACACAACACCGAGCCACCAACACCTAAAGAAAAGGTACGACACGCTTTTAAATTCAATCCTGTCCCCCACGTCCCCGTAGGCCCATTTCCAGAAACAGTCGTCTCTCCATGGTGAAATACAAAGACATATCCCACAAACTCCCAACTTTGCGCAAATCCGAATTTAGATGCAAACGATTCCGATCCTGGTTCAAAACGTGTAAGCGGTCCGGGAGGTACCCCAACCGAGTCCTCTTATACAATATTTTGTGCGTTTTATCGGTAGAAAGTCCGACGTTGGAACCGTGGATGCGACGAGTGGCGGTGGTAGTAGTGGAAGAAGCAGCGTCGAGCTGGTGAGTGCGGACGAGGAGTCGAAATATCTCCCGGCGAAGACGAGGAGCATCAGCAGCTTGGAAAACAAGATGGTTTCCGTCCACTGTCAACCGGTCGAGCCGATGGCGCACCTGCCCCAGTCGCTCAAGATGGCGTAAATTAAAACCAAACTGCGTCGCCCCGTTTCTGACGCAAACTTCTAGGTTGTTTAAATACATGGACGCCATCAACACGTTCTTCAAGCAGCTGCGCGATCCCACGTCCAGAGTAGCGGCCGATGTTTATTCCTACATGTTCCTCTGCGATTTTTACAACTTCTTCGTAATACTGATCGGGTACAGCTCGTTCGGGACGCAGCAAGGCGACGGCGGAGTATCTTCCTACTTGGAGGACGATCGAGTCCCCGTTTTGTTCCTTCTAATGCTGATACTGCAATTCACGCTGATTATAGTCGACCGCGGGATATTCCTGCGCAAGAACATCCTCGCCAAGATCATATTTCAGTTCATACAAGTGGTGGTACTGCACGTGTGGTTGTTTATAGTCTTCCCCATCATGACCGAGCGGTAATTTCGCGGTTTTAACGAAATTGTTGAATGCAGTGACGTTGTTGCGTTTGCAGGGGTTTTAACACGGTGCTAGCGCCTCAGATGTACTACATGGTGAAATGTTTTTATCTGCTATTGTCCGCTTATCAAATACGGTGCGGTTATCCCACTAGGATCTTAGGGAATTTCCTCTGTAAAGGCTACAGTTACCTCAACATGTTCCTCTTCAAGGGCTTCATGGCCATCCCGTTCTTGTTCGAACTCAGAACGGTGATGGACTGGATGTGGACCGATACATCCATGACCGTTTTCGACTGGATTAAAATGGAAGACATCTTCTCGCACATCTTCCAAATCAAAGTAAGTTGGTTTTGTACAGGGTGACCCAGAGCTGCGTAAACGCTCCATAACTTTTTTGCTATTCGAGGTATCGACTTGAAATTATTGTTGGATGATAGGTGCGCTTCTGCTGCACATTTTAAAAATATTTTCTTTTGTATACAGAGTGTCCAAATATTACTAAAAGACTAAAGTTATGTTTTTTTAAATGGAACCACCCCATTTTGATTTTATTTTTGAATTGTCACTTTATGTTCCAAAATTCCTTGATGTAATGTTGTGTTAAAAAATTCATATCTTCTAAACTATTAAAGAAAACATACCCATTTTTTTTCTGTGAAGTCTCTAGGCTTCGGTCAATCCATTGCCGAGTGGCGAAATAATATTCCAACGCTTGCTACAATTTTTTGAAAATGATAAACTACAAATCGGGAAAACTCGATTTTTTCAAATGGAACACCCTGTATATTTTTACACCATTCTTTAGCGTTTTTGATAAGCTTTTCTGTGATATAAGGTTTCTAGGGTTCAATTATAATATTAGAGAAGTTATCGAGAAAATAGCCTTTTTTAGTTGAAACCACTTTCTAGTAGTCTTGTGCAAGAATTGTAAGAGCTTCCAAGCGCTTGTTCCATACGCACATGAACTGAATTTTGGACTGGTATTTGTAACTAACTTTCAGTCGGGCTTTTCTGTCCAGAGATCGGCAAAGCATTGTCGGGCGAGAACATCTTATCTATGCAAGACAAGAGGCAAAGCGGTCGATTTTTTATATTACTCTATTTGCGTTTTCTTTTTATTTTGGTACGAATATAAATTAATAATTCATTCCATTCAATGTTTTTTAATACATACATTTGTCTCACCGAGAACTGCATCCATAGATACAAGATAAGTTCGGTGGATAAAGTAATCAATTGAAAATTGTAAAAATTTGTGTAGATGCTAAAATCGGTAGGGATAGTTCAATGAAAATATAGGTATAATTAGGAGTTCTTATCTATACCAACGTGTTTGTTTTAAACTGAACACACAAATTTTGATGTAAATGTAATTGTTTTAGAGATATTTATATTTTTGGTGAAATGTCTTATAACCGAATCTAGACGTTTTTGAGATAGCTGAATTTTGATATTATGCGGTGTATTTAAACGCGTGAATGAAATCATAGACAACCTGTCCGCTCTTCAAACATACATTTTTGGATGTTTCGAATATTTCCATGCAGACTTTAGACTTTACAATTTAATGCAATACTTGTTTGCAATCCTTTCCTTGCATACATTCCAGCAATGGTACCATTTAGAATAGTATAACACGATTAAAAATTAATAATGTATTTCATTCAATTTTTTTAATACATGCATTTGTCCCACTGATGACTGCGTGGATCGATATAAGATGCATTCAGTGGATAAAGTAATCAATAGAAAATTGTGAAAAATTGTGTAGATACCAATGGGGATGGTTCAATGAAAATAATTAGTTCTTCTCTATACCAACGTGCTTGTTTTTAACTGAAAACAATTTTTTATGTAAATATATATCTTTAGACCTAAATCTAATAGTTTTAAATATCTTTATATCTAAATCTAATAGTTTTAGATATATTTACAATTTTGGGGAAATGTCTTATAACCAAACCTAGACGTTTTTGAGACAGTTGAACTTTTATATTATTCGGTGCATCTAAACGAGTTAATCATGGACAAGCTGTCCGTTTTTCAAAGAGAAATTTTTTGAAATCTCGAATATTTCATAAAAATGACTATACAACACTACAATTTTCAGCCATGGTTTCTTCATCAATTTATATTTTAATACAATACTCGTTTGCAATCCTGTCCTTGCATACATTCATTCCAGCAATGACACATACAGGTGTCCCAGCGCTTTGGGGAAGTAAGAGTACTCTAAAATGAAAGAAGATATCGAGATGCGGTTTTCGACAAAAAGTACAATCCATTTAAGAGAACACTTTAAAAATATCTAGTGTATCTACATTCAGAGTGGCGCATCAAAGTTAGGTTTTTTTTAATGGAACACCTAGTATATTATGCTATTTTCGGATTATACTTTGTATAATGGGCCTAACTTCAGTTGTTTTCCTATTGTATGACATTTAAACCAACAAAAGCTCGTTCTTTGAAAAATCGCTGCTACCAAACCAATGATAATTTAAGTTTGTTGAACTAAACTGCTGAACAAAAACCCTATATTAATAGTCGCCCTTCTGAAAATATTGCATCAACCGCTTTCTTTTTTATTCAATGGTTAAACGATATCGTTTGCATTTCTGATATGAAGGAATACGAAATCGTTCAAAGCTGATCAGTCTGAGAGTTTGGGCAATTTTCACTTTTTTTCTTCCTAGCGGTAAAAGTTATATTTTTAATTTTATGATATGCTCATTATACTTGGAAGCTTGTTTTGCAATGTTCTTGCCGTCCATTTTCCGTGACAACGTAAAATTGGTCTTAATTCCTTGTTTAAATTTAATACATTTGTGAGATTTATCCAATTTTTAATAGCTATAAGAACACACACTTTTTGCTGAACCGAAACGCACAACAAAAACAATAAAATAATAGTTAAATAATTAAATTACCAGGAAGTAATATACATATTCTGTTAGATTTATGACGAAAGGTAAAATAAAAAAAAACTTCTTTGTCATTATTTAGTTTCAACGTTCAAAATAGAATGACTTCAAAAATATAAATTTAGAGTTTATTACTGTTTTTGTTGTTGTGGCGAAGCACTTAGTTTCCCAATAAAGTTTTATGTTTATAACCAAAAACTCGGTTTTATTTAATTTTTAAGTTTATTTGCACATGTGCCGTAATATGTAACGGCACCCCAGGATGTTGGATCGATACTGTTTCTCCCATCGATCAAAGTACATTGATGAAATAAATATCGATGGGGGGGATAAAACATTACGCTTAATTACGACAGAGGGACCGACTAGTACCAAACAATTACGAATATCATAAAAATATATAATCAGTAGTTCTTCCTTGTCCCAACCGCCATCCTTCAAAACGGCACCCAAACATCGTAAAAAAAGTGATATAAAACAAAGTCGGGTTAGTTACACCATTTATAACTCAAAACCGGCTGTACCGATTTTTATGATTTATTGGATTTGTCTCCGCCCCGAATATCAGAATAACTATTAAAACATCAGAAAATTTCACGAAAAGATATATGTATATATCTATGAAGAAAATTGCTTTTCTCCTACATATTGTATGGAACGTCTTCTTTGATGATATCTCAAGAATGGATTGACTGATTTCTATGAATTTTTTTTTCGTCATTTACTTTACACGAGGTAAATACGTTTTTTCACAAAACGTTCACAAACAAATTTATTGGAATTTGGACTGGACAACGTCTTTAGGGTCAGCTAGTTTTTGCATAAAAAAGTATCAGCGTTCGTTTAAATTCGCCGGTGTAATTTCTATGTCAAGTTTAGTGTTTCGAACATTAATACATACGAAAAATTGTAGTTATGAGTGAACTGAAGTTCGCGTTTTCGATTATTGTACGGTGATGATATTTGCAGTGCACCCGTCACGTGGAGGACGAGTATCCACAACCAAGAGGCGAACGCAAGCCACCGTTGATCAAATATCTGATGGGTGGCGCGATCCTGTTCCTTATCATCGCCATCATTTGGTTCCCGCTCGTGTTCTTTTCGTTGGGCAACGCCGTGGGGCAACCCAACCCACCTTACGACGTCACCTTGGAGCTGCGAATAGGGCCTTACGAGCCTGTGTACCAAATGTCGGCCCAAAGCAATTCCATCACTCAGTATTGTAGACAGCCGGTTAGAATTCGCGATTAACGATAAATTGCAGGTTTTCGACCAGCGGTCTCGTGCAGCTCCAACAAACTTATATGAACCAGAAGACGTCCGCCACGTTCATATCGAACTACGAAGCCCCCGACATTGCAGCGGTTAAGCTCAGTTTGGATTCGGCGAAAGTGTGGAGCATTTCGCCCCCTGATAGACAACGGATGATCGCTGAAGTGAATTCATGTGAGTCTGACAATCTGTGGAATTAATTATAACGATCTTCTTCGCGATTTTGGACCGTGTTCCATTTGAAGTTCCATTAGGGGGGTGTAGTGAATGCTCCGAGGAGCTAATTCAACGAAATTCCAGACGTTTCATCCACAGCTACGGTGGACTTCATCAGTGACAAAAGTGGTGATGGGAAAGAGATCGAAGTTTTCTCTTCGCTGTCACATTTATATTCTGCGTCGGCGTTGCATTATCCGTGTTGTTGTTTCCATTATTTCCTTTGTTGGCTGGAATAAATGACATTAACCTTCTCGTTGACAGGACCGGTAGCCAAATTTTGTCCATTTTTAACCCTACAGCCATTCTATTGAAATTATCTTGGTGTTTATAAATTTCAATTGCTTCACGGTGTATTCGTAAATAGTATTGTGAAGTGGACGACAGAAGTTTTGTCTTATCAAATTGCATATCATGATTTCAATTAGACAATCCATGTTCAGCTACGGCAGATTTATCAAACTCACCTAAACGACAGTTCCTCTTGTGTTCAGTTAAACGTGTTTTGATGCTTCGTTTAGTTATAGCTACATACACTGACCCACAAGAACATGGTATTCTATACTTTTCTGATGAGGACAATGTTATCTTTTGCCGAACCCCGCAATTCTCTAATTTTTCTAGTTGGTTTAAATATTGTTTTTATGTTATTCCGTTTTAGAAATCTGCCAAGGCGGTTACATTTGTTACATATGGTAAGAATATTGTTCCTTCTGACGGATTTGTACAGTGTTGAACAAAATGATTTTCATCTAGTTACTTTTGGAATATTTACCAATATAAATTTTCCTGTGCCGCTCTACTATTTTTAAAGTTCACAATACTGTCAATAAATGACATGAATCAAATTGACTGTTATTACAATTTATTGAAGTGAATTGTATTAACAAAGGTTAAAAATGTATAGCGTGCACGTGAAACGTGTTTACGATCTGGATGCATAGTATTGAAATTTTAATGTATATTTTGAAGTTAGGATACCGCTCTCCTTTTTTTGTAGAGCGGAACTTCGTATTTTTACAAGGGTAATGCAAAGGTAACTGGATGAAAATCATTTTGTTCCACACTGTATCATTGTTTGTTGTTCTGACAGACCTATTTGGGCGAATTGCTCTTTTTATCTATTTGGTAGAGTAACCATTGCAGTAACCATGAGCAGCATTTGGTCTAAGTGGTTGAGTTCTTCCTTCACAAATCTTTGTAGCTGGACATACTAAAATCTTTATTACAGCTCTTTTTTTGGCTGGGATGGTGGTTGGAATTCTTATGGAGATATCTATCGGTATGTGTTGGTTTTCTGTATACCTTGTGGCCCAGAGTACCATCTCTATTTCTTTTTACCAAAACATACATGTTGCTCCTCTTTTTCCATTGTAGACTGGATACGTAGATTTATTCCGTTGAGATGTTCTAATGCTTCTTCGCCATGGTTCCAGATAAAGAACGTATCATCAACATAACGAAACCAACACTTTGGCTTTTTGAGTTCTGTTTGCTTCTTTTTCAAATGACTTCATGAAAAAGTTTGCAACCACTGGACGTAATGAGCTCCCCATAGAAACTCCATCCAATTGTTCATAAAATATGTTATTATATGTAGTTACTTGTACTTGTACATGTTCGAAATTATCAACAATATCCTTAGAGAATAGTTGTTTTATTTCTTTTTGTTTTTTTTAGCACTGGATAAAATAAAACAACTATTCTCTAAGGATATTGTTGATATGTTCGAACATATACTTACAACATGCTTCAAGTGTAATAACATCTTTTATGAACAATTAGATGGAGTTGTTATGGGGAGCCCACTAAGTCCAGTGGTTGCAAATTTTTTCATTGAGTCATTTGAAACAGCACTCAAAAATCAAAAGTGTTGGTTTCGTCATGTTGAAGATACGTTTGTTATCTGGAACCATGGCGGAAGAAGCATTAAAAGGTTTCTTAGAATATATCAACGGAATAAATCCACGTATCCAGTTTACAATGGAGAAAGAGGAGCAACAACAAATCCCTATTCTGGATGTTTTGGTAAAAAGAAATAGAGATGGTACTCTAGGCCACAAGGTACACAGGAAACTAACACATACCGATAGATATTTCCATAAGAATTCCAACCACCAACCCATCCAAAAAAGAGCTGTAATGAAGACTTCAGTATGTCGAGCTACAAAGATTTGTGAGCCACAACATCTGAAGGAGGAACTCAACTACTTAGACCAAATGCTGCAGGCCAATGGTTACTCTACCAAAGAGATAAAAATAGCAGTTCGCCCAAATAGGTCTGCCAGAACCACATACCATAATACAAATCCGTCTAAAGGAACAATATTCTTATTATATGTAAAAAATCTTGGCAGATTTCTAAAACGGAATAACATAAAAACAATATTTAAACGAACAATAAAAATTAGAGAATTGCTGAGTTCGGCAAAAGATAAGAGAGAGCCATTGTCGTCAGCAGGAGTGTATAGAATACCATGTTCTTGTAGTTCAGTGTATATTGGTAACTAAACGTAGTATTAAAACACGATTAACTGAACACAAGAGGAACTGTCGTTTAGGTGAGTTTGATAAATCTGCCGTAGCTGAACATGGATTGTTGATGGAAGCCATAATATACAATTCGATGAGACAAAACTTCTGTCGTCCACTTCACAATACTACCCACGCCTACACCGTGAAGCAATTGAAATTTATAAACACCAAAATAATTTCAATAGAATGGCTGAAGGGTTAAAAATGGACAAAATTTGACAGCCGGTCCTGTCAACAAGAAGGGTAATGTCATTTATTCGAGCCAACCAAGGAAATAATGGAAACAACATGAATAATGCAACGCAGAATATAAATGTGACAGCGAGGCCACTGATGAAGTCCACCGCAGCTGTGGATGAAACGTCTGAAATTTCGTTGAATTAGCTCCTCGAAGCATTCACTGTACCCCCCTAATGGAACTTCAAATCGAACACGGTCCAAAATCCCCAAGAAGATCGTTATAATTAATAACGCCTACATACTTTCATAAATATGTGGAATAATTAATCGTAACGTGTGTTACAGCCGATCCGTTGAAAATACGTTTGGAATATAAAGTGTCGCATAAGACCAGCAAACCGGAGGATTCGGGAGTGATCCCCGACAACGTTGAGATTTCGATACCGGCGTTCGTCGAGGGGAAACGTAACGAAAACCGACTTAAGCTGCTTGAGATGCTGATGGGAAACCAAAGCACCAGTCCGATGGTCCTACAGAACGTCCTACCCAAATTTCTTAAAATTACGAACAGAGGCACGGCGAAATCGATTTCGCAGTTGATGGTCAAAAACAGGGAAGACGCAGAGAGTCCGAGTCCCGTGGGCGAGGCTTTCCGCACAATCAGTCTGAGCTTGCACAGCAGCAACGACACCAAATCCAAGGAGTGGTGGATAATCACGGAATCCTGCACCGATTACAACTACATGAAGTTTTTGAAAAACATCCCTTACGCGAACTGCAACTACATCATGCTCTACACATTCAACGACAAGATCTTCCCCAGCACATTGAACATTTTAACCGGCGGAGGGTGAGTACCAAACAACATTTCATTAGTAAAACGCGCTTAAAGTCGAAACGTACTCATTTGTTACGGTATTGCAGCATAATCGGCCTCTATTCAACTCTAGTTTTCGTGGCTTTCCGCTTCTTCCGCGGCTTCTTCGCCGAGCAGTGCTTTAAAATAATGTTCGAGGACATGCCCAACATCGACCGCGTCATCCAACTCTGCCTCGACATTTATTTAGTGCGCGAAGCAGGCGAATTCGCGCTTGAAGAAGATCTCTTCGCCAAACTAGTCTTCCTCTTCCGGTCGCCCGAAACGATGATAAAATGGACGCGACCGAAAGAAGAACTAGACGACGATGAGGATCCCGAAGCCGAGGCCTAATCAGCCTGATAAGTCGACCCACAACTAACTCAGGAAATCGAATCGTAGCTTGTAGGCGCTTCATAGCTTTCGTATACCGGTTAAGTTCTAAGATGAATAATCAAGCGACTGTCGTTAGGATTTTTGGTTTGTACGCTCTGTATTTTGTGGGATTATTCCGGCTGTTGCGACTCCTTCTGATCGGTGAGGTGACGCAAGATGTTTGGCTCCTCGATATGCCGACGGTGCACCGGATTTACACTTTGATGAACGACATTTACGTGGTGAGGGTGTTCCGGGAGTACGCCATAGAAGAGGACTTGTTCGCTAAGCTCGTTTTCCTGATGCGGTCCAGGGAACTGGTGATTAAGTTCTCGCGGTACTGGGAAGACCCATACAATCCCGACTTTTTGTTCATAAGGAACAAACCTGAGTTGACTGCCAAACCAGTCGCTAGTTAGTCAAATCAAGTAATTCAAGTGCTTGCAATTATTAAGTTATTAATATGTAAAAATGTGATTCACCAGCATCACCTCAATCATGGTTAGATGTTTTATATTTTCAACTTTTTATAATATATCAATCATATCGAGCACTGTTGTAATCAATTTTTAAAATAAATGTTTTTAATTTTTCGGTTAGTGCGTGCTGGCTTGTACGGTAGTGGCGCAACCTTTTCGCTTCTCCCATTTCGGGTCATTTTTTACTTTATGTCCTCCATCAGTTTATGCGCATGCTCCACTCGAACTCAGCAAAGCTGATGCGTCAGTTGGGCTGTTGTAAACGATACTTTTTACCTACCATTAAGACCATTTATTTTATTCTACTACAATCTTCAACTACTTATTATCTACTAATCTCAATCCATTGATGTCCTTTAGTTTAGAGTGTTCTACGAGCAAAAAATACACGGACGCTGCGTAGGCCATGGAATAATTCTGACGTTCGAGAGATTGCGTCAAAAGTTCGACCTTGAAATTAAGTTCTTTGTCTCGGACAGAACGCATAAGGTATCTTTTGTTCCTTCTTCGAAAATTCCATCTCTTAGTTTCGGTTTAGACGTCATTTGTGTAAAGTTTTTAAATAACAGCTTGTGTCAAATGTGTTGACAGTCTACAATGGAAAAAATAAAATAAAAGCTAGGTTCCATGGCTTTCTAAGCCTCCGTTTTCTTTTTGAAATTTCGTAGCTTAATTACACATTACTCGCGTACTGTGTTTTTACACATCCACTCACTATACAAAATGAAACGGCTTAAATTGGTTCTTTTCAATAATTGTCGGACATGGTTCTGATTGTCCAGCACCTCACCTCAGTAGATTATTAATATTTTATTATGTACTGACAATTTAAAGGTTCTGCCAAGAATCCAGTACTGCTGTAATTTAATCCCAATTCCACCCTTTTCTATTTAACGTGTATTTTCTACATTGTATTTTGGCATCAAGAGTCATGCTAAAATACTTTGAATTTAGCTTATGACGTACGAGTATACTCGTTCCGTTGATATTCAGAAGACGAGGCTCTGTTATTTTCCTATTGAAAAGTTCTGGTTAATTGATTTCAGTTCGTTGAGTCTAATTGGCCATTGTTTAGTCCAATTGACGACAGAATTGCTTATCGCTTTAGTTTTCTTACAGATTTTTCTTAATCCTAACTACAAGAAGGGCAGGATCCATCAGCAATCAGTTGTTGCAGTAGTATCAGTATCTATAGAGTAAATAATTCCAACAATAAAAACAATTTAATCTGAAGGATGTAAAAGGGCTGTTGGCATGGCACTAAATCTTCTAGATAACTGTGAAAGCCAAAGCTATTAAAGAAATCCAAAACGCCTGAAAAAATACACAGCAATCAAGACAGATCCAAACAAATGTTACACAATGTAAATAAATCCAATGAAATCGAAATAATTGCAGAGAAATTTATAGAAAAAGAAAGAAATTCAATGGAATAAAAAAAGCAAATATATTCTAACGAATCTAACGAAAGTTATAAAAAATTAAAAACAAACGAAAAAATAGAAATGGTTACAAAGTAATCGAAACAATTTAAAAGATATGTAGGCTTTCACGGTCGGTGTTATTAATTATAACGATCTTCTGCGGGATTTGTGACCGTGTTCCATTTGAAGTTCCAAAATCTCGAAGAACATCGTTATAATTAATTTAAAAGATATCTAAATAAATTTGAGAGAAATCCAAACGCGCGAAGAAATACAAAGCAACCCAAACAGATCCAAAGAAATCGAAGTAAATCTAATTAAATGCAAAAAATTGCAAATAAGTTACGCAAGTCCCAAAAAGAAATCCACACTAGTACATATAAAATGATCCGAAAACATTCAAGGAAAGCCAAAGAAATGCTAAGAAAATTAAATGGAATCGAAGACACGCCCCAAAAAATACAAAGCAATCAAAATGGATCCAAACAAATATACAAACAAATCCAAAAAAATTTAATAAAATATAATCAAATCGAAAAAGTTAATAAGAAATAGAAAGAATTTTAAAGAAATTTACACAATTCCAAAGAATTCAAGAAAAATCCAAAAAAAAAAACGAAATATACATACTGGGTATACAAAGGAAATACAAAGCAATCCAAAGAAATCGCAGAATAACTAATTTAAAAAACAAAATAGAAATTAATCTAAAGAATTCAATGAAATCCAAAGAAAACAAGAAAATTAAAGTACACAAATCAAAATAAATATAAAGAGTTACGTTATGAAAAATATCTAAGATATCTAAAGAAAGTGATCTTAAATCTAAAAAGATCTAAAGAATATAATGAATATAAGAAATACAAGGTATACAAAAGAAAATCAGGAAAAAAACGGTTATGAGAGATGGAATGTAAGGGATGTAAGATATCTTAACAACTGACAATATTCTACAATATAATATTTAAACGATTTCACCAGTAATTAAGTCGGTAGTAACAAAGCTGATGTTTTCTGATTTTCGATTGTCCATTATAGGCAAACTGTTTTTGTCTTGCGTTGGATTAGGTGTAAATGTATATGTCAGGTATTCAGCAAACAGATCTGCTTTCTCTGGCCCATGCTGCTTTATCTTTTCTGGTAAGAGGAATGGAAGTATTCGTAATAGAACTCTTAATCTGAGTATTATTTTCACAATACACACAATACACTTTGGGTCTTGCGAGGTAGATTCAAGGACGATAAATTACGAATTACGAAACCATATTGAGGACTAGGAAATACTGTCAGATTCTGTGAGATATCGGCTTTCCAGAGATAATAATCTGAATCTTCATCTGCTGAGAGATTCCGAAGATATGAGTTTATGGATTCTTCCTAAAGCTTCTAGCTTCTGAATTTCTCTTCTCAATTTTTGAGTTGTATAGTTCAATATAGCTTTATGAGATGGATCTCTAGATTGCTGCCATCAGAAGATGGCAGATGGCAAAGAAAAAAGAAAGGCAAGAGGCATATTGCCCTTCTTTTTTCTTTGACGAAATCTGCGATCTCAACTGGGTAGATTATTCCTTGTGTCTGTGGGTAAACGCATTCGTGTTGTTAAAAACAGCTGTTTGAACATTTTTCGTTTTCAACTTGTTCAATTGTTGGCAAATTGATATTAAGATTGACGTTTTCTGTAGTTTAATTATGTTAGCTATATTAGGAATTGCTTTTTTAATAACTGCATCGCTGAGGGTTAGAAAACGGCTGAACGATCAGAGTCCTGGTCAAAATTGTCTTCAGTTTCAATTAAGTTAGGGGTATTTTGATGGAGTCCGTCGTCCAATGAATACCACAAATTTACCTGCTGAATGATACTTGCAGCTCTTTTCACAGGCCACTTTTCTCAATTATTTCCCTTTGGTTGCCGTTAACCTGTTTGGCGTTGAAATCACCGCCTACGATAAACCTTTCTCCAAGATACTTTGACATAAAAAATACCTCGGTCCCAGGTCAGGAGCGAAGCGACATTTTTCTTTTTTCATTCGCCGTGAGTAGTAAAAACGCACCATGTCCGACGCAGCAAAAACTTTCTTTCAATTTTACGCATTTTAAAGACATTTGCACAAACTTCCATTATAGGAAATGGCATCAGGGCATTGTTTCAAACCAAACCAAACCGGCGCAGGACATAAAGTGAAATTTCAACCCATTTTGTGGCTTCCACTCACAGGTCATTTTGCTAGGATTTTCGGTTTGTACGCGCTGTATTTCGTGGGACTTTTCCGGCTGGTGAGGCTCGTGCTAATCGACGATATTACTCAAAAAATCTGGCTGGAGGACATGCCCTACGTCCAGCGGATTTACATGCTGATCAACGACATCTACATAGTGCGGATGTTTCGCCAGTATCACATCGAAGAGGACCTCTTCGCGAAACTGGTGTTCCTGATGAGATCGCACGGATTGGCGATTAGGGTGACCAGACGACCTGGGGATCCGTTCAAGCCGGAAATAATGCACGTCAAGAGCAAGGATCTCGACAGACACAAGTGAATTGGAAGACGGGGTGGGGTGTGTTAAGACGAGTAAAGTAAGTGTACAACAGTTATTTTATAAATAAAACGTTAGACAGTAACACCGCACAATAAATACACGCAACCGGTTTAAGTTATACAGGTGATTTTTGTAGCCCGTTCATTAAAAGTTTTTCAACTTAACATTGAGATAAAAATCAGAAAATCGGCTTTTTTAAATTAAAGCAAAATATATGTAGCATGGTTGTGCCACTTTCGGTTTAACCGCAAATGAAAGCAACTTTCTTAGTTTAAATAGCACCCTGTATTTTTTATTTCATATTCATGTTAGACTTTTTATTCTGATTCTTGTAGACCTGGGTTGTCGATACTTTACTCTGACAGTTTAGAATTATAAATGTTTTATCTTTGAAATGTCAATTTCATGACATTACTCTAAAAATTATAATGGAAAAGCGGTTTGGACCTAAGAAGCGAAACTTGGGACATCAAAAATAGAACCAACTTTCGATTTCACTTGATTGAGAAAAAAACCGTGTTATTGTCACTTTGAGCATTGATCAATATGGCGGAGTGACAATGACAAAATCTCCATTTTTCAAATGGCAGCACCCAATTTGGATTCCACAAATCGATAGAGAAGAAAATTTTTGATGGAGTCACAATTCACTTTCCTATACCTATCTTTGGTTCTTTCTCAGATATTCAAAAATTTTTAAGAAAAAAAAGTTTTTAGTGGTTTTGATGATAACGCCATGAAAAAACAAAAAGAAATCGTATCGAAGGATTATTGTAGGGACTGTCAATCATTTGGTATTTGCATTTTGACAAAAAGAACTAACAAAAAACTATAAATGTTCAGAAATTCAGAAAAAAGGTTTATTGAAAAATAAACAATTTATTTCTACAAAGACCAAAACCTTCAAATTCCGACTATTGTAGACACCCCTCTGACAAAATTTTGCCTTGTTGATGCAGATAATACGTTTTAATAGACCATTCTTTTCTTGCATTTTCACTAACAGATCCTCGCAAAACTGTATCCTACGAAGATAATCTATCAGACGTAGTTTCTGGAGCCTAATGAACGAAAATGGGTGTAACCCATGTGAGCTTAGTATTTTTTTGTATGATAAAATAAGATCCCAAAGTCCCAAATCGATAGAAGCGGTTCTGATAGAAGCACGAGGTTATGCTTTGAAATACCCTAATACATTTATTTCGTTATCTGCATCTCCAGTTACAAGTTTTTTTCGTGACATTGGACTAACAACTTGTCCGAAGATAAAGAAGTTGCTCTTGATCCGTGAAAATTTTTCCCGTGTCATTCTTATTAGGCCAGGATATTTCACATTAAACGCCCGAACACTTCTTTCCATTATTCTTTCACACTGGCAAAGAAATCGAAAATAAATTAATGTGGATAATTTTCCATGATAAGAAATAACTGTAGATGGGCAATAATCCCTTAGGTACGATTTTCTTTTTTTTCATGGCGTACTCTTCAAAACCGTTGGAAAACATTTTCTTATTTAAAAATGTTGAATATCTCGGAAAGCATCAAAGATAGGTATGTATGTATGTAAATTAGTGGAGGGTAGTCTGTGCGACCACTGGACTTAGGCCCCAGCGGGCCCCTTGTCCTGCCTCCGTTAGGGGATCACTCCAGCTGGGTCGATAGCCATCCTATTTGGTTGAAATAGTTGACCACCGTGCCCAGGGGGATCTCCCTTATGTTGGCCATTGATGGCCATTTGTCCCCAAGTATGGATTCTCTGATGGACGAAAGCGCAGTGCATTCGCAAAGTACGTGCTGCACTGTTTCGTCTTCTTGTTCACATCCTCTACAAAGTGGTGTGTGTTCTAGCTTCATTTGGTGAAGGTGTTTTCTTAAATGACAGTGCCCGGTCAGAATGCCAGTCGCGAGGCGCAGGTTCTTCTTGGTCATTGTCAAAAATTTGTTTGCTGCGTCCTTGCTAGGATACATTAGTAATTCCTTGGCATGGCGACAGCTGGTTGTGTCATCCCATCTCTCTTTGAATTGAGAGTGGGTGTTTTCCTTTATAAGTTTTGTTCTTGCTGAGGTTGATAGCGTATTTGAGGGGCCTAAGATCTTTCTTTTGGCTGCCCTCGCCGCCAACTCGTCAGCTTTTATGTTACCCATGTTTTCCGCGTGGCCTCTGACCCAGCAAACAGAAATTGTGTTCGCTGTGGCGATCTCCGCGAGCGCTTTATGGGTTTCTAATACTGCCCTCGATACAGTTTTGTATCTTTGAAGGGACAGTAGTGCTTGTCTACTATCTGTGTAGATTCGTATCTTTTTGCCGCTGGCCTGTCTGCGTGCAATTTCTTTTGCGGCTATGGATATACCTGCCAGCTCGGTATCCGTTACGCTGGCGTATTTATCCATAGTCCAGCTGCTTCGAATTCGCAGGCTTCTTGAAAATATTCCACAGCCCGCTCCTTCTTTCTTTTTCGATCCATCCGTGAAGACCTTTATGGTCTCTTCATCGGATGTTTCGTTTGGTTTTATGTCGACTGCGTAGGGTTTGTTAAAGACAAACTGGGGGGAGATATCGTTGGTGCCTGCCTGTAGTTGAGGTATCTTCTTGACCGCCTCATCCCACAGTCGGCGCCTTATCTCGCCACATCCTACGCTGGACTGTACACCGAAACTCTTGAGGCGTGCCATCGTTGTCAGTGCCGTTTCCTCGAGATAGATATCAAGAGGTGGCAAGCACAACATCACTTCCATCGCTCGTGTCGGTGTTGTCCGCATAGCGCCGGTTATGCACAGACATGCGGTTCTTTGTGGTCGGCTAAGTTTGTGTTTGGCTGTTGTCTGTTGACTTTTTGGCCACCAGACGACGCTACCATAGGCAATCATCGGTCTCACAATTGCAGTGTATACCCACATCAGGACCTTGGGTTTCATTCCCCAGGTTTTCCCCACGGTCCTGCGGCACTGCTCGTAGAAGATGTACGCCTTTTTTATCCTTCTGTCGATGTGAAGGTTCCATGTTAGCTTGCTATCAAAGGTTACTCCAAGGTATTTCACTTCGGTCGCAAAGCTTAGTTTTGTGTTTAGAAAGCTTGGTGCTTTTAGCTTCTCCGTCTTTCTTTTTTTCGTGAAGAGAACCATCTCTGTCTTCCTGGGGTTTGCAGACAGAGTGTGTTCTCTGCACCATTTTTCAGTTATTCTCAGCGCCTCCTGTGCTCTGTCGCACAGGATGCTTTCGAACTTACCACTAAGCAGGATTGTTAAATCGTCTGCGTATGCAATGGTGTAGAAGCCTTGGGAGTTGAGTCGACGCAAAAGACTGTCGAGAACTAAGTTCCACAGCAGCGGAGATAAAACTCCGCCCTGCGGACAGCCTCTCGCGACTTTACATCTCACCATCTTGTCTCCCACACTGATTTTTACTGCTCTGTTTGAGAGCATGTTTGCTATCCAGCCCCGGATGGTGGGGTGTACGTTCCTTTCCGTCAGGGCTGCATCAATCTTTTGGAAGGTGGTTTTATCAAATGCACCTTCTATGTCTAGAAATATACCCAGGGTGGACTCTTTGTTGTCCAACGATCTTTCAATCCGACTGGTGACCAAGTGTAGGGCACTGTCGGTGGATCTGCCTGGAGTGTATGCCTGTTGGTTGGGATGCAATGTGTCAGCAATTGTTTCCCTCAGGTGGCGTTCGCACAGTCTTTCCATCGTCTTTAGTAAGAACGAGGTCAGGCTTATGGACCGGTATGCTTTGGGGGTGGTGTAATCCATTCTCCCCGCTTTTGGGATGAGCACGGCTTTTACCTCTCTCCAGTCTTTTGGGATGTACTGGTGTGCAAGGCACGACCTGAACAGTCCCACCAGGTGCGGCAGCAGTTCTTCCAGGCCCCATTGGAGTAGTGCTGGATGTATGCCGTCGCTTCCTGGTGATTTGAATGGGGAGAAGCTCTGTAGTGCCCATCTTATTCTATCTTCTCCAATAATTCGTTCTGAAAATTCCCATTCCGGATCCGAAGGGTTGGTGTCAGGTTCATCTGGCCATTCTTCCCGTTCGGTTGGAACCGAGTCCGGGAAGTGAGTCTGCATAAGCAGCTCTAGGCTTTCTTGTAGGTCGGTGGTTCGTGTACCATCCTCCTTGGTTAGGAGACCCAAGTCGTGCTCCTTATCTTTTGCGAGGATCTTATAAAGTCTTGCCACCTGCGAGTGATTTTCGATCTCTTCGCAGTAGGCTCTCCACGCTGCTCTTTGTCTTTTCCTGACTGTTTTTTTAAACTCTCTTAGAAGTGTTTTGTATTGGTCCCAGTCTGAGCCGGGTCCCTTTCGTTTGGCTTTGTTGAAAGCTGCCCGAGTTCTAATTTTGAGGTCGCTCAATTCCTGGGTCCACCATTTGGTAGCTTCTCCAGGTTGAGCCGATGTCCTCAGGGGGCAGGATGTTTCAAAAGCTTTTTTAATCTTATTTTGTATGTCCTTGACATATTGTTCTATTTCGACGCAGCTGTTAGGTGCGCGACATTGTGTATGCTTAAGTCCCTCCCGGAGTTGACTAAGATATTTATCTCTGTCTGTCCTTCGGGGGTCCCTAAACAATCTCGCGGGTGTCCTAGTGAGGTCGATTTCGAATTTTATCCATTGGTGGTCAGACATCGTAATCGAATCTGATACGCGCCAGTTGCGGATTGTTCTCGATATGTGCGCCGTAGCGATCGTTATATCTATTACAGTTTGACTCTTAGCGTTGACAAATGTCGGAACGCAGCCTCTGTTGGTGATGCAGAGGCTGTTTCCGCTTATGTAATCGAAAAGAGACTCACCCCTTGCGTTGTTGTCCTTACTGCCCCAGGTCACGTGGTGTGCGTTTGCGTCGCATCCCACGATGACTTCCCATTTCTGGGAGTGACAGTACGCTATCAGGTCCTCCAGTTCCCTTGTTGGTGGTGGGATGGTCGCGTCTATTGGGAGGTACGCTGAAGCTAGGACTAAAACGGTCGGTTTGCCGGCCACTACCCATTCCACCTTTACGGCCGTTAGGTCAGATGTTGACAGGTGTTGGAGTGGTTCGGTTTTTATATGCCGAGGGACGTAGACCGCTGTCCTCGGCTTCTCTGTAGTGGGCGTGCTAAAAGTACGTCCAGTTAGTTTTGATAACCCTGAAATCTTGGATTTGACTATCCAGGGTTCCTGAATTAGTGCCAGTGCATTCTGATCCATGTCCAGGTGCCGGCATAAAGTTGCCGTTGCAGCCCTGCTATGGTGCAGATTGCACTGGACTATTTTTACCTCCTTATTTGCAGTGCCCATTGGGCTGCCTGGTGGTTGTTTTTAGTTGGTGGCCTCGGTTTCCATCCCTTGTGGGGAGGCTGCCTTGGCCGCTGTTGTTTCCAGGTCTGGAGGTGCAGCTTCGTGTGTTGCTGCTTCCTCCTTTCCTGGTTCTTCCTTTTTGACCCTAAGGGTGAGGTGGCGGAAGAGATAAGAAATTTTCATGCCTTCCTCTCTTAGGGTCTTCATGTCCTCATCTCCGATGCCGAAGACGAGGAGATGCCCTCGCGGGTTGGTCTTCGCCTCATGGTGGAAGACGCACCATTTGCTCACCGTCACCTCCACGTTCTGACTCGCTAGGCGACGGATGACAAGCTCCTTCTCGGCGAGGGGAGTTTCCTCCTCCTCAGGGATCCAGAGCGATGCCTTCGTCAGCCTAGGAAGCTGGTCCGAACGGATGACGGCAAGCTCCGCGTCCTTCCAGGGCTTTAGGGTGTTTACAGTGGCCTTAAGCCACTGTATTCCTTTGTCGTTGTCGCAGACAACCCTGATTATCTCACCAGAGTATGTCCACGACTTGAACGTTGGAGTTTGCGAGCTTGACGAAGGCGACAGTATTGTTTTGTCGAGGGCCTCCGTCATGGCTCGTTTGACAAGAGCGGCCCTCTCTGCGGTTATTTTGCCGAGGGGGTTGCTCCTATCTATTATTGCAACTTTGAGGTGGCTCGTGGCTGCTTCTTTATAACTGGTCGGTGGAGGGGCCGTTCTGGTCCTTTTGTGACGTCTCGGCGTCACCTCCGACGAATTATCCGACCGGCTGCGTTTTTTCGAGGGGGGGTTTGCTCCCCTGGTTTTTGTCGACGCCGGCGGCACTCCACTAGGGTTCCTAGCCTCCTTGGGGGGATGTTGTCCCCTTTTCGGAGGCGGCACACCTTTGGGAGGCACTACCTGCGCTTGTTTTGGTCCGCCAGAGGTAGAGGGCAGCTGTGCTTGGGCAGCAGCCTGCATTTTTGCCTTCTTCCTCCTCTTGACCTCCGCCCCACAGAGTCGCTTCCCTCTGCGTCGGCCTTCTTTCCGTTCCTGCGAGGAGACGGATGTTTTTTGTGGCGAGCATGGCTGCTCTGCCACTGTTGGTGGTTGTGGCGAGCGTTGGCGCTCAGCCACTGTTTTTTGGTTGGCTTTTGTATTGTCCATACCTGAGTTTGAGGTTTCATCCTCCCAGCTCCCCACCCACCACGGAGTCCCATACGGGGACGCCACATGGCAAGCCCATGTGGACGTCAGGGCTACTGTTTGGATATAGACCCCAGAGGCGAGCAACGCAGAGAGGAGGTTGTGCGTCGCTGTACACCGGAGCCACCGGTGCCCAGCTTCGCAGTCTCCCACGCGCCCCTCTGCCTCCAGAAGTCTCACCCTATCGGCCCTCTGACGGGACGACACAGCCGGTTGATCGGAGTGGGTTAGTTCCGACCGCCCGTCTAGGAGAAATCCAGGCCAAAGTGGTGTGTTGCTGGGACTCCAGGCGTACCTGGGCCCAACTCAACCACCAGGATCCTTTCATCCTCCGTCACGGGACGCCACGCACGGCACAAACACGTGGGAGATATCAAAGATAGGTATAGGAAAATAAATTGTGACTTCCTCTAAAATTTATTTCTCTATAGACTTTCGGTATCCAAATTGTATTCCCATAGCGGCAATGACAATTTATTTCATCATCAAATCACATTGAAAGTTGGTTCTAACATTCCACTTTTAGCTCCCGATATTCTTTCTTCTTAGCTCCAAACCATTTACGAATAATAATTTTTTGACTAATGTCTTGAAATTGATATTTTAAACATAAAAAAATTCATAATTCCTAAATTGTCAGAGACAAGTATCAACAACTTAGGTCTACAAGAATCAGAATAAAAAGGCGACTAAGAATATGAAATAAAAAATACAGGTGCCATTCAAACTAAGAAAGTTGCTTTCATTTCCGGTTAATTTCCGGTTTTAATTTAAAAAAACGACTAATGAGGAGTACCAAATTTCAGATTTTTATCTCAATGGTAAGTTGGAAAACTTTTAATGAATGGGCTACAAAATCAGACTGTGTAGGATTAGTAAAACTGTTTATCACAAGCCACTGTGTGTGCCTTACTTAAATTAAAGCTTACTCTTATTAGTAATACCATCTTCGTCGAGAGTGTTGTCGTGGTGGTCGGGCGCGGTTTTCATGATTTCTAAAAAGTGGCGCCGTCCGTCGATGTACATCATCGCCTCCTGATACGTCCTGGGGTAGACTTCGTTGACAATTTCCGGCACTTCGTAGGTGAAGTGCACAATGTTGGTGGTGTCGCTGGTGGCGGTGCGTGGATCGAACGTTTCCACATACACTGTAATCTGTATGAACTGCATCTGAGTGAAGACGACAAACGCGTGCATGTGAATCAACGAATTAACCGCGATCGGTTTATTGAACTTAATGTCGCTAATGCTCTTCACTTTGGGCCGGTATTTGCTGAACTTGAAGCCCAACACCCAGCTCAGTTCGGCCGCCTGTCGCATGATGAAACCGCCAAACACGGTGTTGTGCAAATTGCGATTTTCCGGCTGCGAGAATATCGTGTTCGAAATGGTACAGTTCTCCATCCACACACCGCCCGCAGGTAGCACCACGTTCATAAGACTGGCGTCTTTGTTCGACTTGGTCTTCATGTACAGATCGTGGATAATGTGCTGCTCCTGGTCGTCGGGGATGACTTTTGACACATGCTGCTTCTCCAAAGCGATCCTGTTCTGTTTCCTTGTCACTCCTCCGGCTAGAATTTGCCTCTCGCGCTCGTCGGCAGGAACGATGCTGTTCACAATGGCCGCGTGAGTGTTGGTGGGGTCACGGGCGGCTATCAGAAACGACGCTCTCGTCATGCGATGCCAGGTGCCGTACATGTTCTGCTCCAGCCACACCACCACCTCCATGGAGGACGTCCCAACCCAACTGACGTGCCCCGAGATTTTTATGTCTTCGGTGGGTTTCGGGATGAAATCGCTGAAATCGATGCGGTCCACCAGAGCTGTGACCAACGTCTGCGGGGAGGGGACACCTTCGGGGAGGTTGGGGTTGAGGATGTGTTTCTGCGCCACCATCACGGCGAAAATGTCCATGTCTTCCAACAAACGCCCCACGCGCACGTATCCCAAAAAAGTTGTGTAGCGGTCTTGCAGCTTCGTGCTGCTCGATAGCGGGATCAGTGCAACTAAATAACTGTCCCGCATGGATCTCGGCGGCAGCTCGTCTTGCCTCTTGGGTAAATGCTGGGATAAATGCGTGCGGTTTGATTGAATCGGGGAGAATCCGTGCTCTACGCCCATGACTTGAGCTAGTCTTGCCGATACTGGAATATTGTATTTGATGTTTATTTATTTAACAGCGGCGGAGTGTCTTACGTTCTTGGATGGTGAAAAATGTTTCGGAGCTCTTCGTTGACATGGCACCACGCACCGTATTACTGTTTGCAAATAAATGAACGATAAGGGCAAAGGTTAAGTTTTTTATTATACTCACAAAATACACTTTGGAGCCTTGTGAGGTAGATTCAAGGACGATAAATTACGAATTGCGCGCCAAACCATTTTGAGGACTAGAAAATACTGTCAGATTCTGAGATATCGTAATACTGACGATTGTTTAAAATTTAAATAATTTATGTTATGTTATTTTTATAAAGATAACCTTTACATGACGGGTTGACATCTGTCATAATGACACGTGTCATTTGTCATGTGTCACATGCTTATGTCATTAGTCTCCATGGATTTGTTTTATCTTAGAACTTACGCTCTCTACATAAGTGTTTTATCAAGCAAAATGATTATTTGTGTATATTGTGTAAATTTCAAAACATCTCATTTTATCGAATTTGAACTGCAAGGACTAATACGCATGACTTAAATAAACTAGAAAATAAGTCGATTAACAGATATTAAAGAAATTTGAAATAGTTAAAGAGTTACCAATAACTTGATAACAGCATAATTTGGAAAATTTGAAACGAATACGTCGATAACATAGAAAATATCTGAGTCGGTAACTTTAGTTTCAATGGAGTGGTGTTTCCACACATGATATATCGTAACACTAGGTGGGGCTATAATGAAGCGGACTTTTATTCAAAATTATCGTAAAATTCTCAGTTTCAAAATGTATGTGTATTTTTAGCATCATTACAGCATTGATTGGGTTTGATTTGTAATACAGGGTGTTTTTTTTTAGGCGGCCATTAGAAAATTTTTAACTTCCTATAGTGCTATAAATTTGAAATTTGGCATACAGTCAAAATTGACCATTCTGAATCGAAATAAATTATTTTCAATATGGCGGCACTTCCGCTTATACCATCTTTGTTATTTTAAATGGAACACCATAGTTTTTATTTAATTTTTGAGTACCCTCTTTCTTTTTAAGTATCTTATACCTATATTGTACTTATCTATCTATCAAAGTTTTGGAGATATGCGCACTTTTTTACAAAATTTTGCAATTTCAGTGGTCTATTCAAAAAATGATTTTGCAGTAACCATTGGGAAAATGTACAAACTGTTTTTTCCAGTTGATAGAGGAAAGATTGCAAAATTGTAGGCTGGCCTCAAAAGTAACTGTATCACATTCTAAGTACTTACAATAATTTAATGAAAATGCCCAAACAAAACGTCAATATTTAATTTTTTTTAAATGGCACCTACTAAATTTTATATCGCCAGTCGATAGAAAATGAAATTTAAGTCAATATTGTATTAGCATGTCCTATACCTATCTCAATTACTTTAGGAGATATTATGATTTATTTAGAAAATGAGTCTAATTCTGTAATCATGAGGGTGTTTAGTAGGCTGTGAACAATGTATATGACTTTCAACGTCGCCGTTTAAGTTGTAATAAATTGATTTAATGTAATAAATAGATTTAAGCGTAAGCATTTTCTTTTAATATTATTGAGTTTGGAATTTTTGGTATTGTCGTTTTATATTTTATTGTTTTTTTATTTACAGTTCTGTTGTAAATTTATGCCCAAAACAGCACAAAAATAACCAATTTGCATAACTTCACTAAGTCTGGAAAGACAGAAAGACAGATTTAATCCCAAATTTTTAGCGGCAGCTCGTCGTTATGCACGGAGAAATGCGGCAAAATATCCCAAAACGTTGATTTGGTTTTCTTTACTTCTAGGAACAACTTTAACTCTTTCTCTGGTGATATGTATTATTCCCGAATGGATAAACTGATTCTGAAGACGGGCAAATTTTTGTTTATTCATTGGGGCTAGGTGCGAATACTAACATGTGCTTTGAACGATTTTATCACAACTTTCGTGAATAATAAACAAATCTAAAATCAATACATTTGGGTAATTATCCATTGCACTCAATTATTAAAACAGATTTACAAGACAACTGCAATTTTTGCAGTGATATCAATTGTTTTACGTTCACAGCCTACTAAACACCCTCATGAATTAGACTCATTTTCTAAATAAATCATAATAACTCCTAAAGTAATTGAGATAGGTATAGGACATGCTAATACAATATTGCCTTAAATTTCATTTTCTATCGACTGGAGATATAATATTTGGTAGGTGCCATTTAAAAAAAATGAAATATTGACGTTTTGTTCCGTGAGTTTTTATTAAATCATTGTAAGTACTTAGAATGTGATATAGTTATTGTTGAGGCCAGCCGACAATTCTGCAATCTTTCAGCTATCGACTGCACAAAACAGTTTGTACCTTTTCCCAAAATGCAATATTCTGTAGAAAAGTGGGCATATCTCCAAAACTTTTACACATAGATACGTAGAACATAGGTGAAGAATACTCAAAATGAAAGGGGGCATTCGAAAATTAAATAAAAACTAGGGTGTTCTATTTAAAATAACAAAGATGGCGTCCACTTCCGGTATAAGCGGAAGTGCCGCCATATTGAAAATAATTTACTTCGATTCGAAATGGTAATTTTCGGCTGTGTTCCAAATTTTAAGTTTATAGCACTGTAGGAAGTTAAAAAGTTTCTAATGGCCGCCTTAAAAAAAACATCCTGTATATGTGTTGTGGTTTTAAGTTAATTTAATTTTTTTCTTGGTGACGTCATCTAGAAGCCAGAGTCGACACTTTGCTTTTAAAACCTTCGCTCAGTCGGTATCTTTTACGTCAAATACGTCAATGATGTCAGTGAATGTGTCAAGCTGTTAAAATGCAAAATGGCCACGTTTGATTTGGACAATTTTCCAAAAAGCCCCGAATTAAATGACAGAACAGAATGGGTCCCGTTGTCTCTAACCCTGGTCGAATACCCCAAAGGTATAATAACGGTTAAGCCGCCCTCCGTCGAGTCACCCCGTCACAATGGCACCGGTTTCAATTTCTGACGTTTAACAGTTTACTAACATTGTAAAAACGCTGACGCCTCAGCACTCAGCTCCTGCTATTTCCAGGTGATTTCGTCGGCAAGGTCTTGGCGTTGATCAGTCTGGCCCCGTTTGGAATTGGGGCAGGTTTCGTGGCTTTAATCCTGTTCCGAAGAGACCTCCACACAATCACATTCTTCATCGGCACGTTATGTTCGGAAGCTTTAAATTACTGCCTAAAACACACGATCTGTGAGGAGCGGCCTTTACGTCGCACGGATATTTACACCGAATATGGGATGCCATCCTCGCACGCACAATTCGTGTGGTTCTTTGCCACATATGTCATTTATTTCGTGTTTATTCGGTAGGCGTCAAACTCGCACGCCCACTCTACATATTATAATGCATATAATTTCAGACTGCACCACATGAACAATAACACGATAATCGAGAACGTTTCCAAGATATTAATAATTTCATCTTCCCTTGTAATGGCGTTGCTCGTGTGCATCAGTAGAATCTACCTACACTACCACACGATAACCCAAGTGTTGTGCGGGGCGCTCGTTGGAATTTTATTTGCAACTTTTTGGTTTGCACTCACTTATCTCGTGTTCACGCCTCTGTTTCCGCAGATCGTGACATGGTAAGACCTTCCGTAACTGAGAGCGTCATTGAATGTATAAAATTGTAGGAAAATCTCGGAGATATTGTTGTTGAGAGACACAACCCTCATCCCGAACGTTCTGTGGTTCGAATACACAAACACGCGACAAGAAGTGCGCGCCAGGAGTCGTAAACTAGTCAGCATGAAGTCGCAATGACATCTACTGGACGACGGCTTTCGCTTCGCTTTCCCCTTCCGCTTAGTCAGATATTTGAAATCGTACTGGCTGAGGAAGCGGTAATCCCGAACGATGCCGTTAGTTTGAGGGTATAACAATCAATAGTTATTTTTATACGGCAGCTTTTTGTACGTCGGAACAGTCAATTTGACCTCACACACT
This sequence comes from Eledona agricola, assembly GCA_964023215.1. Lineage (NCBI taxonomy): Eukaryota > Metazoa > Arthropoda > Insecta > Coleoptera > Tenebrionidae > Eledona > Eledona agricola. The sequence continues at coordinate 15,019,198 of OZ026854.1, forward strand.
CACACACACTGTTATGGTTTTTCGGTTAATTTCCTGTACTAGTAATCGGTGTGTGTATATTCACTTCTAATGATATAGTTGGTGTGCAACTTTTTTCTACTCGAGTCGTTGATATTAGAAGTTTGCGGTTTTCGTTTACGGTGTAGGACCACCAGGACTGATTCACACATTAAGGTTCACGATAATAAGACTACTACATTCGCCTCCACGCGACATGACAAACACCACAAGAGGCAGTTAGGCTTAGACTTACTTACTAGAGGAACCAAACTCGGTAGCTTTCGTTCTTGTTGACTCGGTTGTTGTTGTTTTTATTATTATTATTATTAGGGTGTCGTATTGGTTCTAGAGGTAAGGTTTTTTTACGGCGACAATACTCAAAAGTTTAACTGCCGGACGACAGCTAAGTGCGTTCGTTTGGCAGCCAATTACATTCGCATATTAATTTCGTCTGCTTCGGACACATCAATCGTAATAATGTACTTAATAAGTCGACTGATTTATTGAATAGTTCTTAGGCGACCCTTAAGGTAGCGTAGCTGAGCAAGGGACGGATTTTCGCGTTTACAGTGAGACGAAGAATATTCCCCTTAAAGTGCTTTAATTAGAGGATATTCGCGTATCGCATGCACCACGTCGGTGGGGGTTTCCAGTGCAATATTAAGATTAAAATACTAAGAGTCGCTTGCATGATTATTTCAGAGATTCAGGGTAAAATCATTTCAAACAACTTGCGTTCAGAATCAAATAAGAAGCGCACAAATGTACAGTTTTACCTTTTCGTGTTGTTGTTTTATTGTTTGTATGTTTATAAAATTAAGCGTAGAGATGAAATAAATGTACATTTTACTACCAAACTGACACGGAACGTTTCGATCATCCCGGTTCTTGGTCCTGGTCGTCGCTGGGGTAATCCTCGGCCGCCGCTTCCACGAGAGGGTCCATTTTGTTCTGCAATGGCGCACTGTTAAAAAGAACGCAAAAAACGGGGACAACCTGTTCCGGATTGTTGAGTTTCTTGGCGCGTCTCAGTAGACTGAAGTCCGCTTTTTTCCCCATCAAAATTTGGGCCACTTGAGTGGTGGACGTGCTCGCGTCCAAGCGATCCCTATCCGTGTCTTCCAAGTCGGGGAACAGCAGGAATAAAGGGGGTTTCTCCTCTTTCTGTAAGTCTATTATTTTGATGACGTCCTCATCTTCGTAGTCGGCGAATTTGGCATTGACGAACGATATGTTTTCCCAAGCGGAGTCGCACGTGGCCACAGGGAGAAAGGTCCCTTCCAGATCTGACGAGCTCGCGTTCTGGAATGGGTTAGAGTGTGTTTTAGGCTTGCGGAAGTTTCGAGGCGATTACCCCAGACGAAGACGATGCTTCCCCGCTATCGTTTTTCGGATTTGAGTGCGTATTAGAGAACCTGTCCATCAGAACGAGCCATGTCCTCTTTATTATTAAAAAGATTTGTTCATTTTCAGGCAATTTGTCATTTTTGATGTTCCGGAAATTTCAATTTGAAGTTTTTTAGGTTTGAAGCGCGTTAAACGGCGGGCGGAATACGATTGAATTTGCACTTTCGTAATAGAGTTCTTTTACGTTTTAAATCGTAAACATGTTAGCATTGTATAAGTATAAGTATATACAGTATATAAGTATAAGTATATTTAAGTATATACTTAAACAATGATGTTAGTATTTGTTCTAATTGATTGTTTTTATATTTTTTAGTGCAAACTCAAGAAATCGCTATAAATCGAAACGAATGTTATGAACATTATTTTACATTGGCGGTTTCAAAAAATGTATAAAATTTGTGTCCCAATCGACGTTTTTGATTGAGCCGCGAGCTAGAAATGTCAAGACAAAAAACACGTTATATTTGAGGTCTAAATATCATCACATATGCAACCACTAATACTAATATGTGAAGATAATTTATATTTAATATACAGGGTGGCTCAACCTTGGACGATATCCAGACAAAAGTTGCACTTTCTTTTTTCTATAGTTCCACATGGACATCAAAAATGAGACATTTTTGCATAATGTCCCAAAATAACTTAGCCGAACTTACTCATGAGACGAAAGGAGCAATCAAAAGACTGCTGACCATGGTCAGGTCGATAAACGAGGGTCTCTCTCCTTGTGGAAAAGGTGGGAGGTAAAAGATGAACCAGTTTCGAAGAAGGCGAAGATCGTTTAATGGACTCATGGAATTCTGTTCATCGATTATCTTTAAAAAGGTACAACATCAAAGGATATACAGGTGAACCGCAGATACGTGTCAAGAAAAAATTGGGTGAAACTACATTGAAAATGGAGTAATGCGCCGCCAGAACGGGTGTCCTATTTCCAAATATGTGTTTTTTTGTATTTTTTCCTGAAACCGTGACTATGCTTCTTTATATCACATTTTTTCTACTTTTGACTTTTGACCATCAAATACCCTGTTTATATCGTGAGGTTTAAGCCGCTTCAACCGTTCAAGCCGCTTGAAGTTTTACGATATAAACGCTGAAGATTGAAAGTTTAGTCGGCTTGGACGTTTTGTCCAAGCCGACAAAATAACCGGCTTGGATAAAATGTAAGCGGCTTCAAAAAAAACTACTGCTGCTAACTTCATTGTCATTCCAATTTAATATAGTAATATAAAAATATTTTATTGCTGGTTAAAAAAATTAATAACATTTAGCAACCACCAAAATCACATGCACATTATATACGGCATTTCTTCATTTTCCATCATTCCTGCAACTTGACAACTACTGAAAGTTAGGTTAGGAGTATACGTGACAAACATAAGTGAAGTAGCAACCTATCCCTACTACTTTCTATAATGAATCCGAATAGCAACTCCGATATAAACGATGTCGGATTAAACTTGTCTAATCCGACTACATTCAAGCCGCCTAAACGCTCACAATATAAACATGGTAAATATTATAAAATAAAGGCATATCCGAATTCTATGTATATTAAATTTTCTATAAGTAAGAAGTGTTTTCATCGTCCTGGGGCTAAAAGTAGTACTTTTTGTAACACCAGAAACATGAAAACTTATGAAAATGGGAATTTTAACACTAACGTCGCAAACCACCTTTTTTTAATTTTGTATGCTCTGGGGCGGTTTTCTGTAGGTAGTTGTGTATATAGGTACCGTTTTTGTGATGTTGAGAGTTACTTACTTTCTTATTTTTTTCGGTTTTGAACTCTGTTTTTCAACATAAAAGTTGAAAATTATTACCGTAGTAATAATGATAATTTTCATGTTTCAGTACCGTTAGAAAGCTGATGAAATGCCGTAGTTTTTATGAGATTTGACACGTTGAGGCGGCTTCTAATCAGGCTAGGGATTTTCGACTTTAGTGTCAAAATACCTATTTTCATCAGTTTTAACGTTTCGGGCGTTACAGAAGGAACTAGTCCAAGGACAATGAAAAGACTTTTTACTTATAGGAAATTTAATGTAGAATTCAAAAATGCTTTTATTTTTTAATATTAATTATCAAAAAGTATAGAAAATTAAGAAATAATAAAGCATAGTCATGATTTAAAAAATAAAACACAAAAAATTATTTTAAAAACGGGTTGTTATAGGACACCCGCTCTGGCGGCGTTTTACTTCATTTTCAATACAGTTTTACCTAATTTTTTCTTGGCAATTACCTGTGGTTCACCTGCATATGGCATCATTGCTTGATCGGATGAAAGCAGAAACTACAACTAAAATTCGCGTCTATGAAATTTGTATCTAGCACAACAATTTTGAAAGAAAATAACAGCAAAAACAATGGACTTGGAATGGTTAACCTGCTCCGACGAAGACGAATACGACCGGTGTAAGGTTTTTGGACACTCATGGAATTTACCTTAAAAAGATAAAGAAGTATAAGGACCTTGTAATACGCAAAATTCAGGTATTGCATATTGCATCGTATTCACAGTGGCGGCTGGTGCTAAGGGGCACGTGCCCACTTATGCTAGAGAATTAAATAATATTTTTTATAGATTGTAGATAGATTATAGATTTTTCATTTGTTTTAGTTTAGAAGATGATTTATTTCTCTAGAATCAGTGGACATGTGCCTCGCGCCCATTAGCACCAGCCGCCACTGCGCATTCACCAAATTCGGCCCCAGGGACTTTTTCATGTTTCTCAAGCTCAGATTCACCAAATCTGGCCCCTAGTGAGTTTTTCATGTCTCCCAAGCTCAGAGTTTGGCATGGGGGACAGAGATTTTGATGGGAGCAAAAGCTAAGTGCTTTTGCAGAGCAAAACACTATCTACGATTAGGAAGAGTGAAATTGCTTAGACCGTCACTGGAAAATGTGTTCACGTATTGTCTTCTACTCTTCGCATTTGCTTGTTTTTATTAATGGACAACAATAACCACTCCAGTAAGAGTGTACAAAAAAAAACATTCCCATAGCCTCGTGGTTTTGTACAACCGTGGACAGTCAAGAATAACACTTTAGCCGGCGGTGATGCAAATACCGACTCAATGACAATATCTCATAGAGTCGGTATTTGCATAACACGGGTGTTATTCTTGACTGTCCATGGCTGTACACCTATTATAAATTATAACAGGAAGTAAATTTGTGTACATACATACGGATATGCGGTAAGGGTCCTTTTTGAACCTGGCCTTCTTTTTTTCATATATTTAAATTTAATTGAGACTACAAGTAATCCACTTAGACATAGACTATGCCGAAAGTTAAAATTGAATTTGTGCAAAATAATGCTTGTATCTGTGTTGGGCACAAACTTTTCAACCGACTCTCGTACGTTCGTACGAACATGACCCCAGTGTAGAGGATACAAAAGTAAGTGCAAACATTTATATCTATATTTATTTAGGAAATACAAACAACAATAATCGACCGCTTCCTGCAAAAAACATTGGCCAGATTTTTGTATTTTTGTTCCAGAATTGTCCAGTCCAGACCAACAATAGCGTACTTACACAAATAAAACAGGTTTGGGTGGGCCGTGGAAGCACTTGAAATTCGTTAGCGTGTAGAAGTAGTAGAACCTTGAGTTGCAGAATTTTGAGATTCAGTTCTCTGTTCATAACTGTTTCGAATACAATACTGTTTGTGTTTGTTTTAACAGCTTTCTCGGACCATGGACAAGAGAGGTTTGGAAGACATTGCGGCAGTTTTTTATTGACAATTTCTCTCAGATGTTATGATTTGACAAAGGTTACACTGTAAAAAATAAACCCTAAGTTAGGAGTTTCCGTGGCCTCCCGCGCCTCCTTTTTTTGTGCCTTCTATTTATAGACCAAAAATAAGAATCCTCATACTAGTCCTACCTGTAAAGACTGAGTCATCTGCAGATAATCAGTGACTTATTTTGTTAAATAAAACGTTAAAATATGTATTTATTCCAATCCATTCTTAATTAGTAAGTTAGGCAACAAGCAATTCATTACTTTTGTGTGACTGTTCCTATAGTTCTTATCATGTTCATTATCATATTCATCTTATCCATTGGCTACGAGTAGCAGTTGATCTGCTTAGTAGTATTTGGACGATTTTAGAGCATTCCATGTCATCAAAGCAGGCAACAATTTCGGTTCTGCAACACTCTAAACACGAATCATTTTGTATTTTTAAAAGTTTGAATAAGTATCTAACGTGCATACAAAAATAAAACGACGATGCATTGAAAGTGTAGCAAAATTCCTTGAGTTGAAGAAATATGTAATTAAACTCTCCATTGGTAACCGTTTCAGACACTGATGCAAAAATATATACATTTACAATTTAACAAATTCCATGTGCAGGCGTCTGTTTATACCTCGTTTGGGCATCTATACTGTAAAAAATAAAACTAAAGCTAGATTTCATGCCCTACCGAGCCTCGGAATTTTATCGTACGATCTATATTATAATAATAAACATCAAGGCGCACCCCCGTAACCAGGGGGTGCAGCCCCCCCCCGAAATTTCTTGGCTACACACTAGATAGAATTGAATTTTCCAGACGTCGTGCTACATTTTCAATGGATCATTTTGTTTTCGTACTGAAATGCTCTAACTTAAACTCAAACAAAGACTAGGTAGTTTTAGCAGAAAATCGCAGCCGCCCCCCGCAAAAAAATCCTGGTTACGGGCTTGTCAAGGCGATTTTATGTCACATAAAAATAAAATAAATTATTTAATACAACTTTATTTTAATTACAACATGGATCAATCATGCAATCGTTCGATCGTGTTTATAGTTTGGTTGCACTTATCTTATCCTTAATTTTTAAACAATACTAATGGCTTAAGATAGTGTATCTTCAGACAAATCCGTTTATTAATACATAAATAATTTATTTAGATAAACAAAAAATTTCTCGTTGGTCTCAGTTTCTGCTTATGCGCACCTACGCATTCGTATTTATTTAATAAAGAATTGGAACAATTTGTAAAAAAATTGATAAAAATAATTTTTGGAGCTTTCGACGTCCCCCACCTGACCACCAGATGCCGCCCCCTCCGGCGTAAAGCTCACGAAAAAATTTCAGGTACCATGCGCGCGCACTTTTCACATCTGTTCAACATTTCAGCCGACTCTGATCTGCAGTTTCAGTCGTCGACTAGCGATGGTGGAGTGATCGTCGGTGGAAGCCATCGCCGTGTCTCTTGTTGCGTTTCGTCGTCACGTTATTATTTACCCTTACCCAAATACGTAGAAATCGAACCAGAACGATGATCGGTAGACCGGTGACGACCCTGTTTGTGTGTTGGTGTGTGCTGATGGTGTCCGCGAAGAATGTCGAAACGTCGTCTGTGCGAAAAAGGCCGGCGACGTCCAACGACTGCGAAAACGTAAAGCAGTTTTTTCAGGCACGGAACGTGACGGTTTCGTCGGGACAGCAAGGTAATGTAAAAAAATTGGGAAATGGTGTGGGTGCCGGTGTTTACACCGAATTCGCGCACGAGACTAGGATCCAGATGCAGGTACACACCTGTCTGGGGCCCATAAATAATATTATCAACAAGCAATTCGATTTTTCCAATCAGAACTGAAATTCAATAAAACACCCCATCTCTTTCATTTGTGAAGCCACCTATTCACTTTTGATTCAGATTTGATTAGTGGACCATAGCCGACTATAACGTGCGTATCAAAATAAACGAAGTGTGCTGTGTGTGTGTAGCATGGAATTTGGCGTTAAAAAGAGTGGCAAAATTTCGACAATGATTTGGAGAAATTCAACAAATTTCATTTCCAGGTATCGGTTTAGACGTCGTTTTGGCAAATTTTTGAATGACAGCTTCTGTCAATTGTCATGTTTTGACAGATACAAAACTTTAGATTGTATAAATAAAACAAAATCTAGACGGCATGGCCTCCTGATCCCTCGTTTTTATTTGTAGTCTCCGAAATGACATGCTTTATTTGTGACAATTGTTGACAATTGTTTTATTTCAGTTTGCAGTGGTTTTTCATTTATTTTTTTAAAATTAATATGAAAAAATTGAGAATATTGTCTTATGGTGCTGGTTAATGAAACACTCGTGTGTCCCAGTGCCTTTGAAAATCATGACATGTGACAGGAACATTGAAAGTTGCACAAACAACGTATAAATCTGTTTAAAAAGACCCTAATTGCATCCTATTCGTCGTTTCCGAAACTCTGTCAACAGAAAACTTGATCTAAAATGTCTCCAACTCAACATCCTACACTCTCCGGAATTTCGAATCGTTTGTGAGTTCGCACGTTAATTGCGAAAACATTTCAGCGCAGCGATAAAGCCGCGACTTCATCCCCTCGATTGTGCGGCCCCACCGACAAATTAATTTTATTAACACCGACAAAGAACGGAGCAGAGGTGTGGCCAATAAGAAATAAACAACGATGAGTTGTTCGCTGTCGTCGTCTCAATTTCGTCGATTCTGGGTGTTCGAATAATTATCAGCAAGCACCAGCCGTTGATTTATCGACGGGAGAGTCGTGAGGAACTAATCATTTTTTTATTGTTCATAAATCACGTGCGAGATCGGTAATTAATTCAGAGTCGTTGGTGATTTATTTCGACTTATAAAAAAATCAGCGACACCTCTGGCCCTGCTTCATATATCATTCCGTCACCGGTCCAAGACACCCCGACAACAGTTCTTCCGATTGAGGTCCATGGCGGAATTACTAATCGCTTGGCCCGTAATCATTAATAAAATGGTATGACAATAAAAGTTGTTGATCTTGGTGGTTATCAACATCTCGCCTCGAATTAGCACCCATCACTCGATTTTTATAAGCCACTAACCTGAATTAGCCGTCTTAATTATTCCCATTGCTTCGTGCAATCAACGCATTATGTTAGTTTCAAATCCTACATATTTGATTCATGACGCAACGCAGGATCACTAGTGTTAAAATGCAGGCGGTATTACCTCTGCAGACTGTGTGTGTGGCAGCATTGTAAAATACATGTTTTATTGAGAATAAACAAGGATTTGTTTGTAGTTTTTAGTACTGAAGGGAGATACAAATTGCTTGTTTTGCACAGCTAGCTAGCAAGGGCTATTATAATAATTTTTTATGATGCAGTCGTGACGTTTGTAATTATTAATTTGTAGGCGCGAAATTAAGTCGTAATGCCATAATTATTTGTTGTTATTGTCGTTTTTTATGTTTATATGTATTAGTGTGCTGTATGGATCTATTTTTATTGTGTACGTGTATGAGTACGTGCTGAATTTTCTGTCAGTGTTATGCAATGATTAGTTAAATTTGATTTTATCACAGTCACCCAACGTTACAAATTTCCTTCTAGTTTGCCAAGTTCCTATAAAATGAGGTGAGATTCTGTCCGTTCCTATCTGTTTAAATTTATAAATACATTCCAAACGTTTAATTTCTTTTTCTCTAAATTGTTTTTCTAAACTTTTTTAACATTTATTTATAAGTATGATTATTGAAAATGTCTTATTTCAAAGATGTTTTTGCTGTTTTTATTGGATTGTGCGGGATTTTTTCGAGTTTTAGAACATTTGTTCACTATTTCAACTCGCATTTTTAGCCTTCTATTACATTTTGATATTTTTTTTTTGCATCTTTTTAAATTTTACTAATGAAAATGTTCTTTTCTTTTACCATTTGAGCTAATCAATTTTTGTTAATATTTATCTGTGCTTCAGAGTGGTTTCTCCAAATTTCTCTGAGTTGCGAGATCTGGGACACTCTGTACCTATAGCTAATGTTAGGAATTTTATACAATGTGAATTAGTTCAAAACTTCTCAAATTGTCTCTTATTCTAGTGACGGCTCGTGGTTTCAGAAACAGGATGGACACAAAACAAAAAAGTGGCAAGGAAAACTTACCATTTTATACAATGTGAATTAGTTCAAAACTTCTCAAATTGTCTCTTATTCTAGTGGCGGCTCGTGGTTTCAGGATGGACACAAAACAAAAAAGTGGCAAAGAAAACTTACCAACACTTTTTATTTGTACTTGAAGTCCATTCTTATATTGTTCTTGCTGCAAAATAACTCAATCACATCAAATCACAACAAATAAAAAATTAAAATCTATGAAAAAGATTATTTATTTCTCTAGAATCAGTGGGCATGTAACCCCCTGCGCCCTTTAACACCAGCCGCCACTGGTATTTTCCCTGTGTTTTTTGTGATCCCAGTTTCACCTGGTAGTCTTTTTGCAAGGCTTTCTGTAGTTTAGCACATTTGGTGATTTCTCGATCGTTTCCTCCAGCTCTTTTCTTTTGCCCTTCTGATTACATAGACATACCTACTTTGAAATGCCTTTTTCCCGTTTTTTTGGTAATTAAATCTAAATTAAACAACATTTTTCCCAAGTGCCTCAATGAGTCTCACACAGAAGTAGGTAGTATGTATCTACCAGAATACTTAATAGAAATGAAAAATAAATCAAATCACAACTAATTACAAATTAAAATCTATGAAAAAGATTATTTATTTAGCATTAGTGGGTACGTGCCCCTGTGCCCGTTAGCACCAGCCGCCAACTTATTCATATTGCCATCAAAATATTATTTATTTCAGAACATCAATTTCGCTCAAACCGTTGTCATTTGAAATTTCATCAAATGTCGTTCCGTTCTTTTACAATTTTCAACTTCATTTCTAAACTTTTTCAATAGAAAGTCTGCACTCTTTCATAGTATTTCACCTTCTTTGTGTTCCTCATACAATTTTTCACGTTTCTTCATAATTCTGACACATTCACGAAAACTCAGATTTTACATAACATGTATACAAAAAAAAGTTGGGTCAGAAGGTCTTTGAAGCACGTTCAAATTCGGTAGAGTGTAGAAAAATGTTATCTCGGAGAGATCTATTAATAATCGTTTCGGATACGAAATATATTGTGTTCGTTTTAACAAATTCCATGTCGAAGCATCGTCCATTTACAAGACAGCCAGGTTTTTTTAGTGATAAATGTCATTTTTGTCATGCCAACCCTGTAAAATTAAAACAAAAGCTAGTTGTTTTTTGTGCGCTCTACACGCGCAATACGTTAGAGTCCTTATCACATTTTCTGTTTACAGTTTTTCAAATCGACGTTTTGCTGTTATCTTATTCGATTAAGGAAATGTTCGACAAAAAGTCTCGGAAAATATTGACGAGTTTTAGTTTTTACGGCACACTTCGCACGTGAGTGCTGCCGCATCATCAATGCCGCCAACCTTGGAGTATCGAACTTTCCGAGCGCTGCAATATTATTGAATAGAACAGTTTCAGAACTTATTATATGAATTTCATATACGCTCACAAATGAGAATCTAGACCAGTTTCTAGTTTCGACGTAACATATCGAGTTCAGAGTTCTGGATGCACGACTGTTGATATGATGCAGAGTCAGGAGCAGTGGCGTGCTCTAAAAACCATGCCATGTTTACATCCACAATAAATCTGTTCATGTAATAAATAACAAAGTTCTTAATTGAAACATTGGTTCCGGTTGTTGTTTAGTAGAATGCGCCTCTTTCTATGACACACGAACACGACGAGCGCGACTGGTTCCAAACGCTGGAGATGAAAATTGTACGTTTGCACAAATGACAAATGTTTACAAAAAAATTGTTGTCGGATACAACAGATATCGGTTATCTTGTTTATGACCTATTTACGCCACTGGCCAATTTGCGCGATCAAACAAACAGGGGCGTCTCCCGTGCGACTATTTCAAATCTGCTCTCTATTTTCATCCGTCCCAATAGATCGGTTATGGTAATTGCTTAGTCGCGATAGTTGTCTTCTTCACTTGGATGAGTCCGCAAACGAATAAGCAAAATTAAATAATCACAGACGCACTTTTCTGTGTCATAGACCAGGGAACAGGCGATCAATATTTATTTATCTGCGATGCAATTTTTTGTGTGGGATTTGTCTCGTAACAATGAAGTTCAAAGAGGTTAAAGGTTTGCGGATAAGAAGTGCGTCTGTCTGCGAGGAAAGCGTCACGAGCGTGACGGTACCGTCAAATTGGTCGTATTTTCGTTACGGATGCGGCGATGTTGGCGGAAACAGCCTCATTAATGTTTGAACTTTGATGTGTTAGCTACTGGGATTGTGGGTGAGAGAGATTCGCGTCATCAATTCGTGCCTTTTTAAGCGCCCCTTTATATTGCGTAACGGTTCGTTACATTGACGTTCGGTGAAGATGAAAGAGTCATTGTTTCCCGCGGCTAGTGGACGTGTCGCCATGCAAGAAGAACTTCATTTCTTCTGCGCCTTGCTTAATTGAAAGTCCGCAAACAGCTTGACTTCTGATGTAAATTGAGTTTTCTTCTTGCCAGCTGCAATATTTGCAATAATGCATTTCGGAACGGTACGAAAGGTCCTCGTCCGCCGTTTTAATCAGACGAAGCAATTTGTTTTCCATTGTTCCCGGACGAACTATTGTGCGAGGCAAAAAATTAATTAAATGTAGAAACGGAATAATTAGCTTGATGAATTAATAATGTCCAATTAATATGCGCTAGACAAGTTTTTTTTCCGTTAGTGCTTTTATATGCGCTATTAAGAGGCGACACACTCATTTTCACGTCAATTTCCAACAAACGGGGGCTGTTTTTAGAATCCGTAACCAGGCTTCCTGACATTCAGTTCGCTCTTCGGTTCACTGTGTCAAATGTCAATTCGATTGTAGACTAGGTGTCGCCGATTTTTGTGTTGTTTCTCGTTAAATGCCAAAATTCAATCGTTTTCCGTGTCTGGTTTTTTAGGCGAAAGGTGTGAAAATTAATTAAAGGTCAAGTGTGCGAGCGAGATAGATACATCGAAAAATACATTACTAATTTTGAAGAGACAGAGATTGGTTTTGAAACCAATAATTGTTTAGAATAGCAATAGATTTTTTATTTTAATATTTATTTAGCAAAATAGAGAAAACATCACAAAATAAACAATTAAATGAAAAACTGACAGCCAACGCATGTAGATATCAAGCTAGTGATTATGTTTCCCCTAAAAAAAATAAAAAATTGTGGAAAACAAGGGCAGAAACAGAAAAATTCATTTTTGGGTAATTTATAGCGTAGCGGCGCGGATATCAGCACTGACTCAGATAATACCAGAGGAACCAAAACATTCGATTTTAACTCGTTTTCAATTGCAAAATCTTGTTCCTTTGCACCAATAATTTCATCCAATAAAGATTTTTCCCAGGTCTAAAAATTCTAAATTTATAATCCCCTTTAGAAAATGTTGACCATCAATTATAAAACGTATGTTCAGTCGCGAAGGTACTTCCTCACGACGCAATGTTGATGGCAATAACACGCACTTGTACACTATTTACACGCTTTATTTTTGATAATTTTTTTTGGATTTGCGATTACAAATAAACGGCTAATCTAATCTTGCCGAAGATTAATTAGACTATAAAAGATGATGATGAATAAAATCGAATCGAATGGATCAATTGTATGAGAATTAGAGAGAAATGCTTGACTTGAATGAGAAGTCCAATCTTACAACTAAAATCTAACTGTAGCGTTAAAAGAAACGAAGAAGGCTGGCGTTTAATTGTTTTATGTTTTCTAATGTAGACGTTTGAAACTGTCATATCTGAACTGCTCAAATGACATCTAAACCGAGACCAGGAAATGGAATATGTCAAAGAAGACACAAAAGGTACCTTAAGCATTGTGTCCGAGACGTTTATTAACAAAGAAGTTAATTTCTTCAACTGAAGGTCGATATTTTACCACACCCTTTCGAACGTCAAAGTTTTTGAACCCAATATCAAAATATGACCTTAGTAAAAAAACTGGTAGTTTTCGAGATATTGACACTTTTATGAATTTCGAGAAAATCGACATTTTAGATCAGTTTTGCGGGTGCCACGGCTATTCTAAAAATCTAATTTTTTGTTGCGCAACCCTGAATAGCCCTGCTATTGATCACGGTACAAGAAAAAACTAACACTGCCTAATTATTGAAATAATACAATACAATGAGCTCCTTTTGCAGTAAAATAATCAGTAAAGTAAAGCAAAGCAACCATTTTATATATATATATACCATTATAAAAACTACACTGAATGAGGGAGAGGAACATTTAATAACACAATTTGACAAAGATAGAAGCAGCTACAGTTTTTCGAGGGATTTCTGATTTTCAAATTAAATATTCTCTTTATTCAATTTTTAGATATTTTATTTACCAAACTTTTTTCTTCTTGTTTCCTACGTAATCCTATGTCCCGTGATAAAAATTATTAATAAAATTATAATAATTTCTAAGTAATTTTGAAAATGTCCAAAATAAACTCATAGCGCTGAATTTAATACAATTATTAATCAAGCTAAGCAAGAAATATTCAAAAATTCTTTATAATTAAACCAAAAACACCTAAATAAATTCCGCGCCATTTATTGATCCAGAAACATACTAAACCGTCACTACCTATCTCCTTAATATTTTGATTGCCAATCCAAATCTGTGGCTCTAATTTATCTAACAATTACTTGTCACCAGTTTTTTTTGGTCTCTTTCATTTCCTTCTTTCTCTTGGGGCTTTAAGTTCAAAACTCGTTATTTCGGTGGTTGTTTTTCTGTCTTTCTGTGATGTGACCATACAATATCAACTGTTTTCTTCTTATCTCATTTATTGCCGTTTGAGTTATTATTATATCATTTTTTACTCATTGGTTAACCTGTCCGGATACACTGGCTGATCGTCTTCAAATATCTCTTCCTGGGGAAGTTCTTTTATTGCTAGACTTGGGAGCTTTATGCCGATGGTATTGTAAATTACTTTGTTGTTTAAGTTTGATAGTTTTGGGCCTCCTAGAATGGAGTTCAGAAGTGGGGCTTATTCCCATCTACTCAGCTTTTTTTACATCGAGTCCCCATTTATGGCATTGTTGATTAGTTTGCTTTGTTTTTTAGTCATCAGACTCGTGTGCCAGTACGATCTGCTTTGTCAAAACGTAACATCAGCTTATTGTTAATATTATACCCATTTCCTGATATCTTCTTTCCCACGGATCGTATGGTTTGGTCTAAGTTTGGAAAGAGGCAGCAACCCTTTTTAACCTTAAATCCGGTTTTAAATTAATTTTCTAATTTGATGTTTGGTGTGGAGTCGTATAACGACCTGATTATTTTATTAAGTTCTACACTGGCGCTGCTCTTGTCAAGAGCCTCCCGTAACTTTTCCAGAGATGCGCTCTCATAGGCTTTCTTCATGTCAACAAAAAGCACATGTCCACTTGTCAATCGAATCCACTGAAATTCCTCAATACCTTCCTTTTTGTGAATAGTTATGTTCCATTCTTTCAGTACTGGTGTTCTGTTGAGATATTTTTGGAACATCTTTTTTAGATAGAATTGGTGAGTGTTAGTTCCATATTTGACTGGTTTGTCTTGAATGTTTTCAGGTCCCGATGCTTACATACCTCTTTTACTTCATTTATTGTGACTTAGAGCCTGTCTCACACGATACTAATTTCAGTACTAACTTTAGTACTAAAACGGCGCGCGCAAATTTAGTTTTACTAGGCACTCTTCTGCCCGTGCCAGAAGTTGTTTATTTTGGAATACTTTGTTCTCGTGAATAATTTTTTTCTTCCGGCTTATACGTCTCGTACCATTGCCTGTGCATTTTTACATTATTATTTTGTATTTAGTTGTATGTTTTTCTGTTATAATTTCCGCTTCACACCAATCTGTTTTTTTGTTCATAAATCTTACCCTGTGCGTCATGACCGAATCGTTTATTTCTTCAATGTCTGCTAATTTTTGATCAAATCTGGCTTGATATAAATTTTTGCCGTCGTCGTGATTGAAAGTTTCTAGATTTTATTTCGCTAGTTCCATCAATTCCATCCATGCTGCCTTCGGTATCATTGATCGGTTTTGTGTTTCCCGCATAAAAGAGAGTAGGCTTTCATGGTCGGTGTTATCGGCAGTGTTCTATTAGAGCTGCTTCATTGAGGGTGATGTAACCCCGTCCAGACGTTTCGTCTGTTCT
This sequence comes from Eledona agricola, assembly GCA_964023215.1. NCBI lineage: Eukaryota > Metazoa > Arthropoda > Insecta > Coleoptera > Tenebrionidae > Eledona > Eledona agricola. The sequence continues at coordinate 15,034,662 of OZ026854.1, forward strand.
ACGCCATCATCAGTGGTGTGGACGTGGGCTTGTCTCTTCTTATCGTCTCAATTTGCTATTTCTGCATGGTCCACTTTATTCAGGATTTTAACACCTTTAATATGGTTTTGTTTGAAGAATCGAAATAAGAAACTAGTTGTTCGTTAGGACTTTTTGGCGTTGCACCACTCAATCGATTATGTCGTGCCTTAGCTGTAGTTATGTCTATGATTACACACATTGTACGAGCTGAATTAAGCTCAGACACGACATTCGTCGGTCACAGCGCAACGAGTCCTTCTTATCGCACTCTTATCAACTTTAACAGCTTGTAATAATACGGCAACTTTTATTATTTCAGGAAAACTCCAGTATCGCGAATTATCTGCGCTAAAAATAGGAAAATACATTATTTTAACGCAGTTTAAATTATCGCGAATATGTTTGTTTTGGAATCGAATTTAATCATACTAGAGTTTGTTTTGAAAACCTATTTAATCAGATTACGGTTTGTTATGGAAACACAAGCCGGTGTTTTCGGAAATGTTCGGAATTCGCTGGAGATCGCACCTGCAAACCGTAAAGTGATTGAAAGGCGGGGTTGAGGGATGAAACCTCCCTTGAATAGACGCTAATGATTTAAGCATCGGCGTCTTCTCACGTCGATCCGGATGGAAATTACGTCAAAACAGCTGCGTGTGCATAATACGCAGTCCGTCAACATGCCGCTTTTGATTTAATTTGCATGGCATTAGGCGCACAAGTGCTGGATTCACGCTTCTGTCAAGAATTATCATCGTTGACCTATTTCGGAAGGAATCGCCGCGTAGGCCGGCGTCTCTTGGCTTCCTCCGGGTGTCGAGCTAAAAATTCCGGAATCAATAAGGAATGCGATCCTGCCAAGACGACGCCGTCGATGGGAATCAAAAGGCAGGATGCAAATGAGGCCTTTTTTGGCTTCCGACCAGATATTGTTAGCTTGGAAAGCTTGAGAATCTACCGCCTACGCGCCAACGTTGAATAATGTCAAAACAAGCCGCCGCCTCTAATTAAAAATGCCGAAACTGATAGAAATGCAAAATTTTGACCGACTGCGATTAAGGGAACGACGACTCCATTTGTCACTGAAGCAGACGGGTTTTGGACGAGCAGTTTCTTCACTTTTCCAGTGTTCTAATAGTAATGACCTGGGAACTGATTGTGTAGTTGGACTTTTCCGCTTGAACCTAGTATTGTCTGGACCAATGATTATCTCGACTATCGTTGATCTTAATGCACTGAGTTTAAAGCCACCATAAAATGCTTTATTGTGGAAAGTTTTTATAAAGCGAGTATCTCGAGCCCAGTGGCAGTTGCGTTCTATTTTATGCAACTACTTCATAACTCTCAATAACATGTGCGAATGTACTACATTTTTTCCAAGTGTAATTCAGAAAGGATCGAGTATATTTCAGAAAGCATCAATTGTAATTCAGTTTAGTCAATTGTATTTCAGAATGTATCAATTGTAATTCCGATTAATCAATTGTTTGTCAGAAAGTGTCAATTGACATTCAGAAAATAGCATTTGTAATTCAGAATGTATCAGTTGTAATGTAGAAAACATTTTTTTTAATATATTAACAATGAAAATTAATCCTTTTTGTGAATGTTTGTTTATTAGGAAAGTTTACATACATTGAATTTTAAAGACAACTGTTGTATTTGTATTTTAATATGTTCTGTATGGTTAAAATTACTTTCTGTGGTAGGTATATTTATGTATTGGTTCTTTTTTAAATGAAATTGAAACAGTCAATTATGTTATTTGAATTACAATTGCCAATTTTTGAATTACATTTTACTTATTCTGAAATACAATTCACCAATCTGAATTACAATTGATGCAGTCTGAAATACAATTGACTTATCTGAATTACAATTTACGCTTTGTAAAATACAATTCACTAATCTGAAATACAAGTTATATTTTCTGAATTACAATAGGAAAAGGTGTAGTTCATCTCTGTGTTTTTCACATAAGTTGATTTCGTACTTTCAATATAGCTCTTTAAGCTGACATTAAAACTCGAGCAACACATATTGCCTAGGCTTTTCCACATGCAACTGCTCAATAAGTTCATTTAGGATCTAGATGTCATCTAGGTTTTGTTTGGGAGCTCACAATGGTCACCAGAGGGTGAGAACGTCCGACTTTGCGGTTTTCCATAAAATGTACCACGAACAGATTGTTTAATGGTATAAGGTGCCTCCAGTATTCATCGTCCAGGGCACCATAACTGCTTTAGCTGAAGTGAACATTAGAAGTATTGAGATTGCTCTTTTCTATTCCGCGCCCTCACATTGCACTAACAACAATGAAGAAGATTCTGAGGTAAACTTGCTTTCATTGCAGTTCAGAAAAAAGAGTTGTCATCCATGGAACATATGTGCTATATAATGGATCGGAGGATCCGTAATTTAGCTCGTCTTCTGTAGAGGCTGCTTTGCGGCGTGAATTACAAGTCCCTTAGGATTCTCTCTTTTAAGAGGAGATTTACCACCTCATTAGAGGCGTATCTAGGAGAATCCAAGACTGCATTATGGCTTGAGGTCTTCCTCAAATTATTAATTTTTTCTTAATAATCTATCATTTACTTACTCATATAAAATTAAATTAAAGAAGTGTGCCAAAGGCGAGGGTCATTTAAAAAGTTGTATTAGCCGTGAGTCAAATATTATGTCACTGTCACTTTGTCAAATAGTTTTGTTCTTAGAACCGTTTGAAAACAAGTCGTAAGATTCTTCTTGAACACTGATAAAATATTTGATAAAATATGATCGAATATTTCGTAAAGAAGTGTTGGTAGGCAATGAAGATTCATGCAGACATTTTTCACCTTTTTTCCACCATTTCGAAATGGACTACGGAGTTAAAGTGGGGTCGGGAGAGTCTAAAAGATGATTCTTGCTTCGGAGGACCAAAAAGTCCAACAACTGAAGAAATTATCAAAACATTCCATTAATTGATTTGGGAAGATGTCGGTTAAAAGTTTCTGAAATTGCTAAGACTGCCGGCATATCTGATACTGATACTACTGAGCAAGATTCGAGTGAAAATGTCGAAAAGCAAAATGATATGACACCAAATAATGATGATTTTTCAATGTTTTAGAAAAAAAGTGATTATGAGGTACCTAAATTATATTTGCAGTTTCTTGAAGTATTCCTGAATCGTCCAATAAAAAAGCTTTTGTTCTGTCATACAAGTAAAGGTTTCCATACTTTTGGCCACTAGGTACTGCATATCTAATGAACGAGCATAATATCATATTCTTACGGCCAAATTGTGCATGAAAAGCTCTGAATATTTTACCCGTCGATTGGTAATCAATGATGGAATTTGGGTTCACCACTACACTCCAGAATTCAAGTTGCAATAGAAGCATTCAGGTTTTCCACCTCCAAAAAAGGCACCGAAGCAAAATCAACTGTAAAAACTTCAACAAAAACTTTTTAGACCAGTTAGACATAAATATTCAAGAATAAAGACTGGTTTAGTCAAAAGGAAAATTATTTTCCCCCAAAACAATGCAAGAGTCCACACCTATGCAGCAAAATTAAACGAAATTTGCTACGAACACCAATTCGCAGATGTAGCTCCTTTAGATTACCATTTTATCCCGAAACTGGAAAGATTACTCGACAGACAGAGATTTCCCTTTGACGATGCGGCTAAAGCCGCGGTCGATATATATGAGGCAAAGCTCCTGGAAACCCACGTTCCAAAGGAAAGGAGAATAAAATGTGTTGAAATATTAAATATAGTTCAAATGATTATAGACATTTTTTCTGTTTCATTCCGAGAACTTTTCAAACAACCCTCGTATGTAACTTATTGGTATTGCAGTTTCTATGATAAGTTTTATATTTTAGATGTCGATCATTACATTAAAAATGATACAAAAATTCCATTTTTAGTGGTATCCAAAATGTACTAAACGCATTTACTTTCCATTTTGATATTTTTACAATTCTAAAATAGTTTTCTTATTTTCCTTTCAATAAACATACTTTATAGTGCTTTTAAACTCAGAACATTGCTGCATGATTTACTAACTAAGGAGTAACCTTTGCGGCTATGGAATGGTCGTAAACGAAAAATTAAGGATACAAATAAAAGTGCTTAAAACATTTTACTGCTAGAAAGTGTCGCTTTCTGCATTCTCAAATAAGTAATTATTTATATTTTGTGTTGTTCAATATGTATGTTGAAACCGCGCAATTTACTCCTTATTAGTAAATCATGTTCCAACACTAATCGCCGATTTCCACAGGAATGATAATTATAATTAATTAGCACGATCTAAAATACGTTATCTGTTTTCCCCACGTTCTGTTTTTGAGTAAATCTGTTTTATTGGCACTTCCTGCAATTAGCGATGAAATATTGAATATTCCACTGACCTTCGCGCCCGATTTCTTTTCGCCAAAGATCAACACTAATCTGGATGACCCACGCAGCCAGACGCCACCAAGTCCACAATCGTTTTTTTGCGATTGAAAAAAGGGTAGCGATACTCCGAGAGGCCGTTTTAATTTTCCATATCTGCACTCGGTTTTGTAATGAATGACAAGATGACTTTTACGATATTGGCCCCAAATAAATCCACTTTTATACATATAAATAATGGGACGTGGGGCAAACCGCTTAGTGGCATTCGTGGACGCTCTTCTGCACTGTTCACTTGGAGGCATCGTTATGACGATCGCGTCCGCCAATAAAACGTGTCGTTTATTAATTTTTGATTGTGAAAGGTATTTAATGAAATGTTCGTCCAGGAATGCATTGCGGCTCACGTTCTTCTCATTATTATAAATTATTGTAAATTATGCCAGATACCCAAGATAAGAGCGGGTTTTTTGGAGAATCGCTAAGTGTCTAATTGCCGCTATCAATCACGTCTTCAATTATTAATTATTATTAATATTAATGCTGGATGTATGGATCGGCTCGGCTGCTTCGCTTGATAAATTTCGCAGTTGTCTTTAATATTAATTTTTCGCTTGTTGTGTCGCCGGTGGTCGTAAAAACGAATTGTTTGAATAATTTACGAGTCGCGCATCAGACGAAAAAATGGTGTGAAATCGCCATAAACACGCATTTACAAATGACTGACTTCATAGGACGTTTAACCTTACAATTAATTATTTTGTAAGTGTTAAAAATCATTACGTTCTACTTGTCACTTGGGTCTATAAGCACCGGAGCGGGACAATTGGCCATTAATCACCTTATTAAAATAAACTTGGCTCAAATTAATGGACGTGAACGATGTAACAATTGCGTAAGCCACGTTTCGGAGAAATTTGAGAATATTCGTGGTTTTGCGAAATAACAAACAGAGGCGTCAGCTGCGGGGTTAGTGAATAATTTTAGAAGTTGCGAGTTTGATTATTTGCCCAGGCGGAGGACTTCTTCATAATATAAAGATGAAGATGAATTGAGGTGTTGAAGGTTTGGGTTTGCAGAAGTAAACAAGCGGAACGGTTATAGAGTGTGTACAACGAATTTTCCGATTTGAAGCTTTGCTGGAAAAACTATTTTCGTTTTGAATTCCAGGAACGATTTTCATTAGCTCGGTGTTGTAACAAACCAATCCTAAAACTTTCTTCGACATCTATCAGAATACGTTGCCTGTTCTGTTTCGTTTCTACCGGTTTTTGCTTGCATTTTAAACGAAATTGATAACAATTGTATATTACGCAATGAGAACCGGAAGGTTGATAAATAAGCGGAGAGAATTGATCAAGCCCAACCTGACCCTAAAATATGCGAGAAACAGAAAGGAGGACCAAGACAAATATTTCAGTTTCTCAAACAATGAAAAGGAGGAGTAGGATGATACATTTCAATTTATAGTCTCGCAAAAGAAACTAAAGTATAGCTTGTGGTAACATTTGACTGAGAAGATTCCATGACGATTGACTGAAGTACAAATGAAGAGGCACAATGAAATTTCGATGGAAACATTGCCGAACGAAGCTGACGTAACTGGCAGATGCAGCTAGATGTGACTTTAAGTAACCTGTTAGTTATTTAGATGCAAACAAGCTTCTTATCTCAAGCGCTGGAACGTTGCCGATTTTAACACTTTATCCTAGTCTAATCTTGAGAGTCTAATTTGAACAGTTAGCGGCGGAGAGAGGTCTCTTGTGCCGTACGCATCTAATTAACCGATCAATCGCAGATGATATAACCCCATTCGACCAGAAACGGCAAACTTACAAAATGTTGCGTAGGTGTGCCTTGCCGTTTATGGTAAAGACGGCTTAAATTTATATTTTTCTGTCGACTAGCGAGTTTCACCGCTTTTAATTGATGACGGCCGATGTAGGTTAAGACATCCGCTTCTTCACTTGCCCACCGAGGTGGTCGTCTGTAGAAACCAAAACCATCTGGACGATTCGATTAATTGAAGCGACGAGAGCGCCCTCCCATCAGACGGTGCAATTGTATTCAATTGGTGGCGGCGAATCCCGTGTCAAAAAAAGATTAATTGCGAGCTTCCAAATGGGCGCTGGATATGGACGAAGATGATGTCAAGATAATCCGGTTTGTTGGATGGAATTGTGCCGAATTTGGCGATTTGGATGAAATGTTTGCGCGCATCAATTAATCTTGGTTCGGGAGAAGTAAAATCCAATTGTGAGTTTGACAATTTTTGAATAAGTTATGGGCAAAGGCCGCGGGGTCACGTTAACTTGATTGTAATAACGAACGAACAAAGCGAAATGATCGCTGATTGATTGACGGATTATGCAAAGCGCTGATAGTAATTTTTTTAAATTTAAATTCTGGGCACTAGTTTAGCCGAGTGAAAGGATTCCTGTGTTTGTCTAATGGGACGCGGTATTTAACATTATTTAACTGACATGTTGCTACCAAATTTGACCAAATTGATATACTGTAGTTTATCAGACCTCCGATAATAGTATATTAAAGAACGAGTTCCATTTTATTGTCGAGTGCCATAATAGCCTTATAAACGAGTTTTTTATACAATTATTTCTACTTTGCATCATTTATGCAATTTTTATTTAAAAATTTGCAGTTTTAAAATTTGGGGAATTTTGCATGGGTTTGTTGACATTGTCAAAATAGATTTTGAGATTTTCAAATGCACAGTTGGAGGTGAAAATAATTTTCAGCAAAATATTGTAACCTACCTGAGATTAATTTAAGAGTTCCAACGTAACGCTTAATGTTTAAAATAAGTTAATTAAAATAAAAAATTGTTATTTTGTGTTGATGTTTGCTTTGACGTTTGTCATGACGTTTCTGATCTTGACATACCACCCTAGAACAACTAAATTACACCAGTTTTATTACGAAACTCAAAGAGCTATTAACGCACTCAATTGAGTGCTTTAACAGCTTTGTTATAAACGCGAAGTAGAAAAACCAATTGTTATGATATAGGAAATGAGGACTGAACCGGACCACAAACATATTCAATTTTTCTAAAATTGTCAAAAATATAGGTCCCCACAATTTCTTAAATTCGGAGTGATGCGGACGAAACAGGAGCGTCAGGCGTCGTTGCTTTTTGTGAATATTGCCCGTCTGGTGCAATTAATCAGAGCCCCTCGTACTTTTGCAATTACACTGACAAACGATCTTTTCGGGAGAAAATAGTCAGTGCAAATTTTACAGCGCCAGGTAATTAATTGCTCAGACGAATTCGAGATCTGGTGAAGCTCCGGAGACACTTTTAATTTGGTCCAGATCAAGGACGCGTCCAACTCGCTAATCGAGCAGCATTCTGCATCAAACATTCCCGGACCTGCACTTGACGAACTCACAACGAGACCGAATTTTTCTTCGGCTTCGATAAATAAAGCTCAAAAACATCCCTCCCCGCCGCATTATTATTCTTTTTTACTTGCTCTTATTTTTCTTTGCCGCCCATCCAATTTGAATAAATTTCACGCTTAAATATGATTTAATAATGATAATTTTCCATCCGGGTGCGCCACAATTCGGATAATAATACAGTTTAGGGATAAAAAAATTGTCATTTTGCCCCACCATGACCCAATAACAAATATTCGACTGGGGAAGGGAAGCGTGGCCGTTGAGGCTTTTCGGCGCCGATTTTATCGATTTAGACGTCACGACGACGACGTCCGCACTCCCACATGAACGCTCCGGCTCCAGTTAGACAAGTTTCTGGAACAGAAAGGGGTGGGCACTTGAGGGAATAACAGAAAAGGGTCAAGGATTAAGTCGAACAGGATGTTTACAAGGGTTGCATCCTTGTGGTTGCGTCGTGTAATTAAATAACGTAATTGAGGTCCTTTGTAAATTGAAGACGCTGCATGTTATCGAACTCACCACCGGATAGTAATGGGTCCCATAAACATCAATGCAGTGTTGAAAAATATGGACGCAGTCTATTCGATATTAAAAAAGTTTGTGCAAGTTTCGTTTGGATATGAACCCGGCAGTAGCGCCGAGGATTCGGCGCTTCCTGTTCTATAACAATGTTATTTGTAGAAGACGAAATGAAATTGTTTCGGGATTCCTGTAATTTCTTTTTGTGAAACTAGGAAGAGACCGCCGTCGTCTTATTATTTTATTTCATCGCTCGGCGGAGTTATTGACAGAAGCAATCTCATCAGTTCTAAAAAAGAAACTTCTTCGCCGAGAAGAATCGCAGGAAATACAATTAATTTCCAACGACATCGCTCACAACCGTTTCAATTATAATTTTATATGGAAGTTGTTATTTGCTAGTGGCTCGTCGATTTCATAAATTGCACCATCAACGGCTCTCTTCACGTGCCACGAAAAAAGCGGAGGTCATCAGACGCGCACAAAGGTCAAGAATGGAAGAGTCACAACATTAATTTGTCGATTTTTAACGAGTGAGCTAGCCTCGAGACGCTGAAGAAGTCGGTGCATGAAGAATGCGTGTAGGAGGTCGTAATGGAATTCTGATTCAGCTAGACTAGCCAGCGCCATTGCAACACAACAAGACTAAGAAGAAGTCATCATCGATCGGCGTTTTGTTTTACATATTCATACACGAAATCGTTCCGATCTAAGTCTGATACGCTTGACAGTTTAAGTGGCGGTTTGAAAATGTCAATTAGATTAAATTTGTCGTCGTATGCCCTAAATGGTAAACTCCAATTACGCGAGATGGATAATTGTTTGTCTTATCTATAATTAAACGAAATAAATGCTTTTCTAGCGTTCTTGCGAACTCGTTCGGAAAACATCTTCGATTAATTGAGCTATAACGCTTCTAATTATACGTTGAGCAACCTTGAAAAAATAATTAATAATTAAGTGACCACCGGACCACGTAACCGAGTCTTGGAGTTGCGTTGTTCAACTTTCAAAATAAAAAAAGAAAGAGTGCAGCCACCCAGGAGACGCGACAATTATACAGGTGTCCAAAAAATGGCGGACAAACTCTTCACTAATGGCCAGGAAAAATATTAAAAATATTGACGCTGTACGGAAACTGGTTTCAGCGCCCTCTACTGGAGCAACGGCAATGATTTGTAGACAAATATTGTAAAATTGCCATGGATTATTTGCGATTTTTAATTGAATTATATCAATTAAATACAGTTTGAGTTGTAAATTGTGTCGGATTTTTTGTTTTGTAATCAGCAAGTACCTAAAATTGCCCTTAAAAACACTAATAAATGGTGATTTTTTAACAATCAATTATGAAAACTGAAGTTTTAAAGCAGTGATATTCACCCCTAGCACTTTGGGTAAAAAAAAGCACAAAGGCACATTGTTTAACGCTGGCCATGTGCTTAATTTAGAGCAAAATTCCGTCATTTCAGCTGCAATTATAAGACAAACAACTGTTTCAATGAAGTCTTATGATTTCGAATTAATAGTAGTAATGTTTTGAACGCTATTTATAGGTAGTAAAAATGTATTTTCTAGTTAAACAATGAACGCGTGTTGTCAATGATGATAGTGTCATTGGGTTTTGTAAACACATTTCTGCTGTAGTAATTGCTACAAATCCAGAAAATTGTTCTGTCAAAACAAGCACTGCGTGTTCAATAATCAGGAAAAATCGATGGATGATTAGATTTGATTTTCCATTTCCCATAAAATATATGCTGCATAATCCGATGATGTGACTTTGGCTGCCTTTCTGTGTTGTTATTATTCTCTGTACCTACTGCAAAATTGACAATGGAAATGCTTAATAAATAATCGGTAAAAACACAACTCGTGGCTCTTCTTACCCTTTGGATCCAAATCTTTCGCCTCTTCTTCTCATACTACTTACCAAGAAAAATATAAAATTTTACACTTTCATCCATAACGATTATTGCAGCCGACAATACAACACATGATTTTAGATAAACGGAGACTAATTTTTCATGCTGATTTTTTAACAATTTAGTTGATAATTAAATAAAACGTGATTCCCACGACTCACTGTCTACAACAGTTTACTCTTACATTGAGGGCGCTTCAGGTTTCATTTAAATGTTCGATTTCTACCATTTTTAACCATTTTAAGTTTTCAAGAAAAGTTAATCAATAATTAAAAACCCTAAACATTAGTTAATATGACGGGTTGTTTATGTATAATGTTTCAAATGTGTTTTATTCATCTTACATCTAAATAGCTTTTGGATGTGTCAATTCAGAGTAATTTTGCAAAGATAAAATAGAACGAAGCAGTTATTTTTACCAAAAAACTGCATGTTCAATTTGGCAACGTTGTAGTTCTATGTTGGTAATAGCTTTGTTAGGGGCCTTATAGTTGTCAGTCTCAACGTAAGATAAATAAATAGCAATCCACTATTATTAAGATAAAAGAATAAAATTCTTAATTATTCATTATTAATTATTGTGAGTAAAAATTATTAAATTTTACTTTTATCTTAGTTAATTTACACCAGTGATGCCAGATTTATTTTCATGGCACTGTAATGTAAAACATCGAACCTTAGCAATAATTTTATTGTCAATACTTGAGAGAAGAAAGGCACCCCTTTATCTGGAGTACTTATATTCTTTAAAGTTTTGCATAACATAGAAGTTAGAAATGTCGTGTTCAACCATTTATATCTCTTAGGATTCCCCGAGTTTCTGAAGACCCCCAATAACGTATTGCACAGTTTTTCCGCCATTCGTTAGACAGCCTGTATTAGGTGCCAAAAAAATGCTTAAAAAAGTTGACGATTTAAGATTGTGTGCTGATTTTACATCTTACTTTTTGTCTTAGGTAATTGACACTGTTTTTACCAGCGGTGCCAGATTCATTTTCATGACACTGTGATGTAAAACATCGAACATCAAACAGTTTGATTAAAAAAATGCATTTTAGCCCTTCTTTTCGTCAAATTGTGGTAAGAGTTGTCTGTGATGATGACACGCAAGTTGTAGTTACCATGGAAGAATGCAAAAAAACGTATCTCTGGCGGCTGAAACTCACCCGTGCTTGATTACATACCGCCAGCAAGTGGCTATGATTAGAAACATATTTATTTACAAGTGCCTCGCGCCATCAAACGGCTGAAGCGCACTCAAGAGTGTTAAGTGCTTCATTAAAAGCTCTTTATTTGATTGTTTCGGTTGATTTTCCCGCTTCGAGTGTGGGTCGTGCAGTTTGGGCGAAATTTCCATAAACACGTGTCCAACCTGTATCCGATAAATAAATTAATCTCATTTATTTATTCTTAATTGGATCGTCTCGTTGTCTGGGTTCCCACGATTTTATCGGCCGTGTCGCAACGCACCGTCAATGGCAAAAGTCTGATGAATGGAATTTTATTAAGAAGAGCGCGAGACGCCAGTTTCCTAACAATCCGAGTCGAAGGGGTTCCCATTTCGAATGTGTTAAAAATTCAAACCGCAACTTCGACAACTGCAGCGTCTCCAATCTGCTTTTATCGTTTGATCAGTCGGAAAACTTCGACAATAAGTTTTTACGACTCTAGAAATAATTTCGCCAAGAAGTTAAACTGTCTCCGGCAGAGTTGCAGCATTTTTAATTTCCGAATGTCCCACGCAAGATTTGCCGGGCAACAAATAATGCACGGATTTTTAAGTCCTTGAGATTTGTGCAAGCGTTCGAATTCAAAGGAAACTCGTAATCAGATTCGAGGCGAAGGAAACGCGTGCCGAGGGTTCGTTCTCCCAGTCAGAATGTAATATTTATGGATTAAAAAGGCGAGGAAGCGCCGAAATCAGGGATCAGCAAATCGATTCCAATCTAAATACCATAAATCCGTCTTCGGCGAGCACTGACCACGAAGAAGTTGCGTCTAGTTGCTGGTTGCCATGCCGACCACGCTCGCGTCGCGAAGAGTGAGGACAACTGCAGTCATAAGTCATTTTCTTTTAGTTCCGAAGTCAAGTAGTTGCAAAGTGTCCCACCTGCATGACGAAGAGGACGTTCACAGCTCCTCCTCGTCAAACCCGAAATGTCTGCCACTAAACAGCTGACTGGAAGCTTATCTCCAAGTTCGAAGAACTGTTTAATTTTTCTATACACCCACCGGATTGTGCATATCGGACGTAAATGAGATACTGCTTCCCGAGTCGCTAGAATCGTGCTAAGTATATTTATCTCGGACGCGGAAAAATAGAAAATATGGTTCGGGAAATTGAAACGATATTTTAGGAAGATGCGCCTTCCAAGGCGCACACACAAAAAAACATTTCCAGATAAGTAGGTTAGGGGATTTATGGCGCGGGTTTCCATAGTTTTTATCCAAAATTATTGCTTCTGGCCTAGTGAGATTCGTATGAATGTCGAAAAATACAAAAGGAGAAAATATATTCCTTGACCTTTGTTGCTGACAGTTTTTGTGTCAAACAATCCTCGAGAGCGAAATAATATGTTTGACTTGTGTAATGGCTATGTCGAATGAAGTTATTCAAACGTCACTCTGTGCTGAGACAAATGTACTTACGCCGTAAACTGTTTCGAACAAAATGACAGGAACTAATTGTTCTCAATTATGCGACCAAATTGTTAATTTTGTGATTTATAGGACAACTAGCTGTTGAACGCTACTTCGTTCGCGTGGTCGTCAATTTAACGCGATAATATAAAGGTGTCCCATATAGGGCGGACCTCCTGTAAAAAAATTCTTCAGGCTCTATCCGAAGAGATATAAACGGTTGAACACGACAATTATATCTTCTACATTATGTAGTATTAGTATAGAATAAATGTACTCCAAATCAAGAATTGTCTTTCTTCCCTCAAGAAATTGATTTTATACATCACAATGCCATGAAAATAAATCAGGCTGGTGCATGCAGTGATAGTTACCTAAGCACAAATGGAACCCATCACCATGAGATCATGGCGATCGTGACGTCAAATGTCACGCTTGACACTAACAGCAATAAGGTTCTAACTTTTACCAGTAGAGAGTTATAAAGTTGCCAAATTGAGCATGCAGTTTTTTGCTAACCACTAAAAAGAATAAGGCGATGGATTTTTTTTACTATTTTTCTCTGAACTCCCTGAAGACAACAACGTACTGCACAGGAGGTACGAGATTTCTGGGACACTCTGTATAATATTTAGTATTGCGGTACCAAAGAAGAAAGAAAGTGTTTGTGTTTTAATTATGTCTATTGAACTGCTTTTGGATACACAAAATTACCTATACAATTGTCGATAGCTGGCGTTGAAGAGAACCGTCATAAAATGACATTTAATGGCAGACAAACTTTCAAAACACCAAAACACGTCCTCAACATTTCCCCCGTCTTACCTACCCTAGGCCCTAGCAATTGAAAAATACTCTTTTAGTAGGTTTCTATCTCATAAGGGTTGGAACATAGTTGTTGTCAATTGTTTCTTTGTGACGTAAAATAGAGTTGTCATAAATGACATTTAATGATGGTTAAAATATCAAAACACCAAAACATGTCCCCAACGTATAGTTACATTTCCGAACCATACCGGGAAGGTTCCTGGCATTAAAACATACATATATCTTGTAAATTTGAGTGCAATCGGTTCAGTAGTCTATACTGGACAAACACCCAGTATATTACGCTATTTTCGGATTCTTTATCAAAAAATAATTATACTTTGTACAACCTATTATGGACCTAACTTCAGTTGTTTTTCTATTATTTGACATGTAAGCCAACAAAAGCCTTTTTTTGAGAAAACGCTGCTCCCAAACCAATGAGAACTTTGGCTTGATATTTTGACAGATAATTTTCAAACATCTTCTAGTTAGTTCATTATGATCAATTCGAATTTTGAATTGTAGTAATTTAATATACAGAGTTGCTTATGAATGCTAATTGTTCATTTATTCGATTTTTTAAATGGAACACCTTATTTATTTTAGTATCAATCGATTACATTTTTGATGAGGTTTTTAATGATATGATTGAATAGTGGAATATTGATAATTTGGAAAATAGTTGGTTAAGAACTTGAAAATGTGAGTCATAAAGACGCCATTGGATAGATTATCAAAAATTTGATCGATTGATGCCAAAATATACAGGGCAAAAATTTGATTAAATTAACAATTTGGGTTCATGAGCCACTCTATGCTAAATTATTAAAAATCACAGTTTGACTTGACTGTCAAAATTTTAAGCCAAAATTTTCATTGGTTTGGGAGCAGCCATTTTCCAAAAAAGGGCCTTTTTTTCGTTTTAATGTCAAATATTAGCAATGGGTTATACAAAGTATAAATAATGTTTGATAAGGAATCCAAAAATAGCATAATATACCAAGTGGTATTATTTAAAATAACATTACTTTGATGCGCCTTTCTATACCTTTCGCACAATCTGTATAAAAGCAGATATTTTCAAAGTGTTCTCTCAAATGAATTGCACTTCGATATCTCGTATATAGATTTTTTTAGCACGCAACATTGCAGATTTTCTGTGTGGCTTTTGCATCCAGCGAATGAATCATGTACCCACAGTATTTATATTTATTGCATTTTCTAATTACTACCGAAAATTACTTTTGAAACTCGTGGTTTTACGAACTTTCTCAATTTCTAGGTTTCCGCTTTTATCAAATGGCAAACTTTCCAAATTGAGTCCTCATTTGTCCTTATTCGTGGGTGGCTGCCACTCTCGTTATCCGCATTTCTTTATTATGTTGGATGTTTGAATTTTTTGTGGGCCCTTCAAGGGTTTTGAGGCAATTTCCGGCATCGGTTGGGCTTTTCCCGAAGGCTTGTTTCACGCTTTGTTTGCAAGCGTTTGTTCTGCTCCTCGCTCAAAAGGCCCAGTAATGACAGTTATTATGCATGGAATCCGAAACGATGGCTTCTAATTGAAGGATTCTGATCGCACTCCTAATTAATTCGAGTGCCTCCGCAATTAAATCGCGCTCACAATTCAATTTCGCATGCACATTTCAAAACAAGCAGTGATTGATCGCGGAATAGGGCTTGATTTGTGGGCAGAGAATCCGGCGAGGAGCTGCTAATTGTGCCTATTTTTACAACAAACAAGCGGTTTTGTGTAATCGTCGTCTTTTTCTGTTGCAGGCGGTGTTTGTGGTGGCCAGTGCTGCGGAGACGAAGCTGAAGATTTATTGAGGAAGCAGGGACAAAGGGACTTCGCGGCGTTGCTGAAGCACAACTCCATGTCGCTGCAAGGACTCCTCAGCTTCACCGCAGCCACCTTACAAAGTGAGTGTGTTGTGACAAGGACGGGATAATTATGCAAAATCCGATCATTAATTCAGTTGTAAAAACGATACGGCTATCACGCCCACCCCACCTGTTAAGATCGGTTTGTTTACACCGCAGACGGAGTCGACGACATCTCGTGCTTGAACACAATGGTTTCGCTGTCGACGGCGTCCGGTAGATATAGCTCTCGCGGCTTAGAAATTCGATACACATTCGCACTCGGCTCACAAGTGTGCGTTCTATAAAAACGAAAACCCTTCAGGTGGTTTCGGCGAACAAAAGCGGCGACGAAGAGGAAGAGGTTTGGTCGGACGCGACAGCGCGACAGTTTGACTCGTCAGACGTTCTAATTTTACCCCATAAATCACGAAGAGTCAAGGGTCGGTCGTCTCGCACACGTGATCCCACTTGAACAAATAGGTACAAGATTACGTTAACAGTGGTGGTATATCTTGGGCTCCAGGGCCGTGTTTCATGTGAGGGGATGTAGCGAGCACCCGGAGTGACTAACCCGACAAGTTACTCCGGGTCACAGCTCCCATGACAGTGTCGACGTGGACGAACTAGTCCTCTTGTTGCCTCAATTTGCGTGTGGTTTACATTTACTTTACAATTCCTTTGAGTACGTACTAATTCATTGTTAAAATCATCCTAAAATCTTGTCTTGCCGACAACGTGGAGAGTTTACAAAAATATCGACCTTTCACGAAAGCAATCGTAATCTTCATGTATTATTTATCAAAGGTGTTTTTTACGCCATATCTCCCTTAATACTTCATCAAAACCAATGATTGAGCCATTATTTTGAAGATTACCTTCACCGCTATCTGCGAAAAATAAACAAACAATTCTAAATGTTAATGTTTCTTTTAAAATTATTAAAAACCGTAATTTGGTAAGAGCGCCCTCTAATAACAATCTGTTTAACTAATATCTCCCACTCCGCAAACATGAATGCGAAGTAGCGCCTGGTGCAGAAAGTACTTTGGCAAATTGGAAAAGGGTGGTGAGTTGCTATTCTATATTAGATAAATTATTTTTTCTATGTAGTTGTCTTTTTAGAGCCTTTTGAAAAAAGGCGTAAGGTTCTTTTTGAATATGAATGACAGACATTGTGTATCGTTCCGTTATCAAATATTTTGTAAGGATTGGTAGGCAATGAAGATTCATCTCATTGTGACGTAAATTGTCAGATTTTTCACCTTATTTTCCATTTCGAAACCATTTCGGAATGGACTGCGAAATTTAAGCGGGGCCGGGAAAGTCTATAAAATGATCTCGCCTCGGGGAGACCAAAAAGTACAACAACTGGAGAAATAATCGAATAATCCATAAATAAGCTTCTGGTAGATTGTCGATTAAAGATTTCTGCGATTGCTAAGACTGGTACTGACGCATGTACATTTTTTTAATGGCAACTTTAGCGACCCTGCCTGCAAATGTTTTTCTATTGCATTGGATTATCTGTTCCTTGGTTTAATCTTTTTATCCTCAAATAGTTTTATAGAGCTTATGTCTATTCTTTTTTGTTCAATTCAATTTATTTGTGTTAAATCTAAAGAAATTCAAACTTATTTTGGAACAGCTTTGTTTTAGCCGACAATGTAGACTCGTTTCAGTTTTGTATTCTATAATATCAATGTTAGCTTTATTATTGAATCCGGGAAAATGCCTAGATGCAAATATTTCTGGGAGGACTTGAATGAATGAAATGACAGTTTGAACAGAGAAGGGGCAAGAGTTATTGGCATTTCCCGAGCTCTGAATATTCCAAAAGGTACAATTTCGAAAACTTTTAGGGGTAGTAAATTTCGTAACAAATGGATTATAAGGACTTTATTATGTTAAAGCCAGGAAGATTAAATAAACGTTAGATGGCTGTCAAAAAACAGTTGCTCTTTAAAAATAATGTAAAGGTTCGCAAAGCATTTGCAAGAAACCAAGTTTAAAATATTCTACTCGAATAGAAAACAGTCTACAAACGGTTTGAAGTAGAGTACCAAATTCCAACCGTTAAACATGACAGAGGTAAGATGATGGTGTAGGGATGCTTTTCCAGATCTGGTGCATGAACCCCAATTAGGATAGGTTCAGAGACATTTTGAGTAACACAATACTGCTCTCTCACAATAATGCTCAAGAAGAAATGCCTTTGAGATGGACATTTCAGCAAGACAATTGTCCCACGCATCAAAGTTGGTAAGAGCATCTTTTGGAGCATTTGGACAGGCAATTAAGGAAGCACAACGAATTCAATCAATAAAATTCTCTTAAAAACTTTATGATGAGTGAGCGAAGATACCGCAAGAAATTTGTGCGAAATTGGTTGAGTCCTTGTCTAGACGATGTGAAGCTATATTAAAAGCAAAATGATATGACACCAAATATTGATAAGCTTAAAGTTTTTCATTGTTTTTGAAACAAATTGTAATGTTTCCATACTTTTGTCCAACCATTTTGACTTCTTTTATATTTTCAAGAAAACAACTTGTGGCAAATTATTGAAATGATTTGATTTGATAAGAGTGATTATGAGAGAAATTATATTTGCAATTACTTGAAATATTCCTGAATCGCCAAATAAAAAAGCTTACTCACTATCATAAAAGTAGAGATTTCCATACTTTTGTCCACTACTGCATATCTGATTAACGAGCATTATATCATATCCAAATTGAGCATAAAAGCTCTCGGCGCGTCGAAGAGATTCGACTTAAAATGTCGCAGGAGTCTTTGGCCGCTTTAAAGGAAATTGCACTGATTTAATATGCCAATTGGTAACCACTGATGAAACTATATGAAGCATTCGAGTGCTTCTCCACCTCCAAAAAATGCACTGTCAGCAAAATCTACAGGAGACGTGATGGGTCAATTTTTTGGAATGGCAATGAGATTCTGTTGTTAGATTATCACCTTGCAAAGGGGCAGGCTATAAAGAGGCTTAAACTAAAAATAAGACTGGAAGAAAATCATGTTCCACCAAAACAATTCAAGACTCCACACTGTTCAGTTTCTATGGCAAAATTAAACGAAATAGACTACTAAATCCTACCACATCCGCCGGATATAGCTCCTTCAGATTATCATTTGTTTAAAATATTTTTTAACAATTTGCTCATCCATCCTACAGCACTGACCCTGCTCTCTCTGCCCACTGTTTTTTCCAAATCTCAAAAAACACTAAAGGGGCACTGTTTTCGTCGAACGAAAGGGTGGAAGCCTATTTTGCAAAGTTTACAAAGTTTTTTTCGAAGGGATAAGTGTATAAGCAAGCGTTCAAACCTCAGATGTAGAAAAATACTTTTTTTATTCGCTGCCTAGGTAGATAACTGCATTAACTCCCTTTGTCACTATGTAGTTGCAATCATAGAATATTTTTAAAAGTTTTTCTTTCACTTGCTTCAATTCGTGTTTTTTGTAAATTTCTCTATTTGTAGTTTTGGTCTTGCATATGGATTAGGTTCCGTTTGGCAACCATTGTTCTATTACTCCCATTTATAGACGAAACGGAAAAACACATATGAACATTGTGTATTTCTCGCACGAACAACTCGCCAAACAGTCACAATTTCTCGAATTTGCTGGCGATTTGGCGGCATCAAATCACTGTAACCGATTCAGAACATGTTTGAAACGTCGCCCATAAAACTCGAGTACAAATCAAACGTCGGCAAGTCTCGTGCAAAGATCACTCTCATTAAAATGTATCCGATTCAGCGGAATCAATCACTGTCCACTCTATAACCTATATTTTATAAATATACACAGTGAATCTGTTTTCTTGCAATTGCGATGATGAAAAAGCGGCGGCGGCCTCTCTTGGTATTTAATTACCACCACGAATCGACTTAGCATTTCATCGTCGTGTCTGTACCGCAACTCAGACGACGGCGCCTTTTTTATCCCAGCATCACCTCCTACACTCTTTTCATCTCGCGCATAATAAAATTTATCTCTCGAGGATGTGAATATGCCTAGCTTGTGTTTAAGGCTTGTAACTTCATTGTTGCAACAATGTAAGGAAACCAGAAAGACCCTCGTGTAAACAGACGTTATGACAATGTAGGAAGACTTTGAGTTATGAAGCGATGTCGCCGAGGGCATGAAACGAAGACTTCGGCTGTCGGGTGTGATAATTTCGTTTGTCATGCGTTCCGGGTCTTGTAAAACTATGTAAATTGTGTGAAACCGTTGCGATTTTATTGCCGTGTTTTTTTATAGAACCAGTGAATTTTCATTTTTTGATCTAGATTTACACAGCTTGAGATGCAGCACCACGCTACTGTTTTGTTCTCATCGATTTGTATTTTCCGTGGGGTTTTTAGGACCGTTACTATTCCAAACGTGGTATTCGCAGGATATTCAACTCGTAGTTGTTTACCGGCATAAAAGAATCGCATCAGCAGCCATAATATCCACCTCCATTTGCATTTTTCCGCAGGTGTCCATTACACAAACCACTCACATTATTGCGAACGTTTCGTGTCATTTTAAGATGGATCCAAACGCAGAACCGATGAGCAAGAAATGAAAATATTCATGGGCGAAACGTGTGAGTAATGTATCGGAGATCCGTGCTTTCGTGACAGTTTCCACCGTTTGTTGTGGAGATCATATTTTACACTCATTAAAATTTCCAATGGACACCGGAATCTGATATTGTACGTGTAGACACGGCTTAATCCTCTTTAGTATGAGATCGGCAAGACGAGGTAATTGCCACACACACACACACACACAGAGAACACTGTTTTTCGATCAGACCACGTCGTACGTTAAACTTAAATTTAATTTGGGTCGTGTTTCATTAAATGGGGATTTGTAGGACCTGCACAAACCAGGCCTGTAGGTGAGGGCGGTACATGAATAAGCAAATTGCCTTTTGAGCAAAAATAATTGCTAGTTAAAGGCAATTGAACAAACAATTATACAGAAACCAGAAACGGCGTTTCTTTTTGTCGCTGTGCGTTTACAAAGGATGTGCGGATGATGAATGAAATTAAACAGTTCGTTTCGAGTTCCGTTCATCGAATTGCGGCCAAAACAATATGCTGCCATGATTCATCATCACGCTAGAAGCCCTGCGGTTTGCGAATGCTCTCTTGCATAATGTCACAGATGGTTCCGATGAAACAAAAGGAAGTAGCGTGAGTAACGACTCCGTGTTCCTGTCTATTGTACGTATGGACATCGCGTCTCTCCACCTCCTCCTCCTCCCACTCTATTCCATCTGCCAGTTCTTTGATATCGCCTTTAAATATAGCCCAGAAACGAATACTTGGCCACGCACCAATTCATGACGAAAATACGCGCTTCGGTTCTTGTATTAGAAAAACCACCCCCGTTGCTCCTCGTCCAGTTCATCGCCAGCTGCACAGACGAACTGTCATTACATCGCCAATCGGAATCCGGCCGCGTCACGTACATCTTCATTTTCGTTCATCGCCGATGTTTATGCTGAATCACGCGCACCATTTACTCTTTTTCTCACGCGATTTGACACCGATTCCCTGATTGAAGAACGCAAGCAATGGGCGGATACGGCTCTGGCCCGAACGGCATCTGCTCCATGCTTCTATTTCGGGAATGTTTTGCAAGCGTCTAGAATGCGCGAATCCCGTCCGTTTATGCCGACTTTAACCGCAATCCGCGTGAGCTGGGAATTAACGGAGAGTCCAAGGCTGAAGCAAATCCTGCTGGAATCTCTAGACTGTGACGAATTTTTTGGTCTAGGCACGATAGAAAGATTTGTACGAGCCCCTTACCACCCGACTCGACCAGGAATTGGAAGATCTGGGTTTGAATCCTAGTCCGCAGAATATGATTAATGGTTGGTAGATGTTTTAAGACCCGCGTGTTGACACTGCCAAAAAATATCACAGGCTATTAGTAAGTATCATAACTCAGCTGTAATGAATTAAAGGCAGTACAATGAGGCTTATCAAAAAAGCTGAAAGGTGTATTTTTACTCTTCAGTGCCATAAATTATCACTACTTAAAAAGACATGCAATAGATAAACAATTTGGTAATGAAATAAAAATGAGTAAAGCATAGCTAAAGGCATAAAGCATAAGCTAAAGCATAGATGTTGTTTAGCAAGACAAATTTTTTGACAGTGGCTGCAAGAAACAAAGCTAAATGATCAAAAGGCGATCAGTTTATAATCAAGTTGACAGTAGCCATGAAAATAGGAACATAATGTAGAAGCAGATGTTGTTTATAGGACAAATTTTTTGTTTACTTTAGCTGTGACCAAGAAAGCTCAAAAGATTATAATAATGATGCTGCTGATTTTGGAAATAAGATAGCACAGAATGTCATTTACTAATCCAAATTATGGTTCTTTTACATATTAGCTATAAATAGGAAAAATCCCAATGGAGAAAGACGAAGTGGAAGAGACATGCTGATGCCTTCTGGCCATGTAAATCGGAGCAGAAAGCAGAAGAATGTTGTTTATAAGACAATTTATTCTCTGCAGTGTTCAACAACACTGTAAAGCAGAAAAATTATGGCTGGATGCCTTGCTGATTTTGAAGATAAGAAAGCAGAGAACATAATAAAATTTGTTCTGTCATTCGTTAGCTGTAATCAGAACGGATCCCAATAACAAAAACGAAGCGGAAGGAAAATTGGGCGGGTAGCAAACAAAAATTAAATTGTTTACAAGATAAATTACGGTAGCTAGGATCAGAAAGAATTCCAATTGAGAACAATGAAACAGAAGAGGCATAGAGGCCTTCTCGTCATGAAAATCGGATCAGGAAGCAGATAATGTTGTTTATAAGACAAATTATTGTATGTAGCAACAATAACAACCCAAACGACAAAAGATATCAGTTGGATGTTTTGCTGGTTTTAAAAATAAGAAAGCTGAGAATTACTATAAAAAATAGTTCTGTCATACATTTACTGGAATAATCACAAAGGATCCCATTCTTGTTGAAGAACAATTGTTCACAAGACAAATTGTTCTGTGTAGCTGTGTTCAAGAACAACCCAAACAATAATAATAAGGCAGAAGAGGATATTGATTCCTGATTCCTGATTTTCAAGATAATATAGCATAGAATGTTTTTACAATAAAAACAAGTTCTGTCATACGTTACCGGCAATCAGAAAGGATTCCAAATTAGAGAAACGAAGCGAAAGGAAGTAATGAGAAAATAGCATAGATACCTTCTGATGAAAACAAAAATTAAAAAATTATAGTAAAATTGTTTACAACTCAGATTGTCATGTGTTAGCTGTAATCAGAAATAATCACCATTGAGATACTTAGATGCCTTCTGGTTACGAAAATCGGAACATAAAGCAGAATAAATAAATGCTGTGTATAAGACACATTATTGTACTTAGGTGAAATCAAGAACAACCCAAACGACAGAATATGTCAGTTGGATGTCTTGTTGGTATTGGAGATAAGAAAGCAGGTAATTACTAAACAATTTGTTCTGTCATACATTAACTGTAATCAGAAAGGATCCCAAATGAAAAAACCGAAGCCGAAGGAAATAATGGGAGAGAGCATACATTCTTGCTGAAAAATACAAGAAGGAGCAAACAACAACAATCTTGTTTATAAGACAAATTGGTCTATGTCATACGTTAGCTGAAATCAGAAAGAATGGTAAATGAGGAAATGCATTACGAGGATAGTATTGATACCGTCTTGGATATGAAAATCCGAAAACAAAGATAAATTGTGGGTGTTAAAATTAGCTGCACAGATGATAATAAAAAAGCAAAAAAAGCTGATGTTGGTTGGAGGACTTGCTGGCTTTGAATGTAAGAGAGCAAAGGATGTCCTTTACCGTGACAGATTATTGGTCGCATATTGGACGTAACCAGTAAAATTTCCAATTGAGAAAAACTTTTGCTGCAGTCAGAAAGAACCCCAAATGAAAATAGCGAAACAGAAGAAATTATCTGGTGGATGGATGGCATTGACTATTTATTGGTGGTGAAAATCAGAAGAAGAAAACAAAACTACTATTGTTTATAAAACAAATCATTCTTCTGTGTTATACGTCTGTTGTAATCGAAAAAAACCCCGAATGAGGATAACGAATCGGATGATGACCCTTTTGGTGATTAAAATCAGAACAAATAAGTGGAAAGTATACATTGCCAAAAAGACATTTGCACAACAGCAGTGCAGAAAAACGTCGAAAAGGAAACGTATTTAAAAGTGTTTGAAAATTGTGTGGTTTATGATCAAATTGGTGTTTCCTTATCCCTATTACCTAGAGGACAGTGTAACCCGCGCATACCGAATAAGAGAAAGAAGTTATTAAGTTGTGAATAAATAATTCAAGTTAATGGAAAACTCGTTTAAAAGAGCGCAATATTAAGCACAAAACTGTTAAGTGCAGGCTTTACATTTTTAAAATAAAGGAATAGTGTTGCACCCCCGAGGCTTAAACTCTCCCTATTTCAAGAACAATGTACACGGTTCGGGGCTATGAGCGAACCGCTTCAACAGCAATTATTTACTTTTTTCTGTAATTTTAATGGCATTTTACACTCGCGGACGGCACCATTAAAACGAACTTTTATTCGGCCGTAAACTTTTTATTTTCTTATTTATTCATCAATTCCGCCGAGTGACGGCATTATCGATTGCTGTTAATAGCGGTTCGTTACGAGAAGCCTTGTAAATTATGTCTGGACGATTATAAAATTCGCGATTTAGTTTGTATTTCAAATTTCAATATTTTTACGGCTCGAGATTTTCGTACTCGAAGTGTTTAAATGGAGGATGATCTATTTCGGTTTATGTGTTGGTCGCACTTAACGGATTAATGAACTCGGAAAAGTGGGTTATTGCTTGTAATCCGGAAAACAATCAATTACGCGAATGGAAATGTCTTTGAAATTGAGCCAAATTGCGCTCCTGCATTTGCCATTATTTAATTTTGTATTAATTTGAACACGCCCAAAGAATGCGACTCCAATCTATAATGCTCGCATTTCAAAGAAATGAAAGCCGATTTTCCTCCCAATTCGCTCGTTTGATGCTAACGATCGCATTGCCAGTTTTGCGTCCAATTAAGTGAAAACTTGGCGTGTCTTGCTTGATGAGTTAACGAGTCATTTCGTTGTCTTTAGCGCATTTTCCTCTGCAAGCGTTCAAGGGCGCAAATCGTGTTCTTGGATGGAAATTAATTGGAACACATTCTCGTTAATATCAATAAAACGTCGAAGTCGTGACCTAATCCATGAGCAGTGCACGACTTTTCTCTTATCGTTTAGTCATACTGAGATATTTTTATTGTTTTCGGCGTGAATTAACAACACTTCTTGGATTCGTCTAGCATATTACACATACACTTCAAATTTCAAGGAGAAGCACGTCTTCGCTCTGGTTCCCCTCATAATATTGTCAATAAAGCTATTTCTTGTTGTTTGTAACCTGCCATATAGTTTAAATATACAGCGTGCTTTTTTAAGGCGGACATCAGAAGCTTTTTATCTTCCTTCAGTGCTATAAATTTGAAATTTGGAATAGAGACAAAATTGACCATTCCGAATCGAAATAAATTATTTGTAATATGGCGGCATTGTCGCTTATACCGGAAGTGGACGCTATCTTTGTTATTTTAAATGGAACCCTCTAGTTTTTATTTAATTTTTGTGTGCCCCTTTTTTTTGAGTATTTTACACCTATGTTGTACAGCTACAAAATAACAAATTTGCATTCATTCTCTAAGTCTGGAAAGACAAAAAGACAGATATGTTTTCTTCACTTCACTAGGAACAACTTTAACTCTTTCTCTGGTGAGATGTATTTATTATTCCTGAACGTATAAACTGATTCCGAATACGGGAAAATGATGTTTATTTATTGGGGTTAGGTGCGAATACTTTAAATTAAATTCACGCTATGTCCTTTGAACGATTTTATGAGACCTCCCGTGAATAATAAACACATCTAAAATCAATGCATTTAGGTAATTATCCACTGCACTTTTTTTTACTTACTCTACGTGCACATCCTACTAAACACCTTCATTATTACGAAATTATACTAATTTTATAAATAAATAATAATAATAATCGTTTTATTTGCCTTTCGGTCTAAAGACTCCTACTTATCTAAATAAGCAATATTATTGCTATAACGCAAAAGAATAAATTATTAAGTTGTTAAGTTAAGATATGTAGGAGTCTTAAGGCCGAAAAGCAAATAAAACGATTATTATTAAATAAATCATTATAACTCCTAAAGTAATTGAGATAGGTATAGGACATGCTAATAGCAAACATCCCTTTAAATCCTATGTTCTATCGATTGGCGATATAAAATTTGGTAGGTGTCAATAAAAAAAAAGAAATAATGACGTTTTGTTTTGGCCATTTTTATTAAATCATTGTAAGTACTTAGAATGTGATATAGTTATTGTTGAGGCCAGCTGACAATTCTGCAGTCTTTCGGCTATCGATTGCAAAAAATAGTTTGTACCTTTTCCCAATGGTTACTGCGAAATAAATTTTTGATTAGACCACCGAAAATGCAAGATTTTGTAAAAAAGTGGGCATATCTCCAAAACTTTGACAGATAGATAACTACAACAAAAGATATTCAAAATGAAAGGGGGCACTCGAAAATTAAATAAAAACTAGGATGTTCCATTTAAAATAACAAAGATGGCGTCCACTTCCGGTATAATCGGATGTGACGTCATATTGAAAATAATTTACTTCGATTCGAAATGGTGAATTAACTTTTAGTTCTGAGGAAAATAACGTTGAAGAAGGTATTAATTAATATTCGCAATTACACAAATTTCGGCTGTTCTCCAAATTTCAAGTTTATAGTACTGTAAGGAGTTAAAAATTTTCTTATGGCCGCCTTAAAAAAACAACCTGTATATATTATTATATATTATACATATACAGTCTGATTCAGATAAGATAATGAGCCTGACGTTCTGGCGTTGCAACCCAAAAAACCAATTTCATTTACGTCTTTATCTAATTTTAATTACGATTTGCATTTGCAATCCAAGTTATCTTATGTTGCTCTGACAAGCTTTGTTTGCCTACTTTTAATATTTCATTCTTTTATACAATTTGTATTGGGTTTACACCAAAAAGGCTTCTCTAATTTCTCAATCATTCCGCGAGAAATGAATGGCTCTAATGATCGTTCTCTGCCTTAATGTCAGAGTGACATATGAAGATAACTTGGATTCAACTTGCAATTTCTAATTTATTTTGGATCAAAGGCGTAAATGAAATTTGTTTTTTGGGTTGCATCGCCAGATCTTCAGGCTCATTATCTTATCTTAATCGCCCTGTATATGTATATTATACATATGTGGATGCTTTCAATTTCAGATTAGGAGTTTTTGGTTGGAAACACGTTAGACAAACCGTTCGTTGATTTCACTTTCTTCTTCTTTCAGGAAAAGCGCACCGTAAGCGGTTACTCAACTTTGTTTGATTTTCTGTAAATTTAATACCGGGGCCGGTCTTTTATGGAAACTGGAAGTTTCAAATATTTGACTAAAACGATTGAGAAAGCGGGTTGTTGTTGGGAGGTAAATTCGGCGTTTATACTCTTTTGTTTACAACTTTCGAGGCGCAATCATGTGATGCGGTTTAGCAAGGGAAATTGTATTTTGTCAGACCCAACGGCCAATTTGCACGAAAACTAATGCGAGACGTAGCTCAATTCCGGGAAAATAAGACGTGGAAGGGTAGTTTAATAAAAACTTCGGCGAACAATTGCCAGTCCGTCAGACCGGCGTTGACGGCAATTGAAATTGATTGTTCTTTTAGCTTTTCAAATATGCATGAAACTGAAAATGAGTTCTTCAGCGCGCGGGCGGGAAAATCCGTATCGTTGTTGCGGTTTTAACGCAATGGAATAATTGAATCGTAACTAATGAAAATAAATGTCACGTGTTATAAATGATGGAAATTCGATTGCGGCGCGGTCTCATTAGGGCGATAAAATTAATGAGCAAAAATTTCGTTTGGAAATCGGTGCGAATTGCCGAAGTCGGTGACTCGAAACGGCTCAATTTGATGTAATTTGGGTGTAAGCGAAGAATCGATGGATGGGCGAGTACGGCTTCACCCTCGCGGGGTCGAATGAATTCGTAATTTATTGTGCTTCGATCAGGACGGTAGCCGTACAACAACGGAACCTCAAATTAAAGAGAATCTGATGTCGACAAACGAACCATTTCGACGTGGTGACTATTAATTGAACACCACCGAGGCCAGGTTTCGTCTTGGGACAATTAATATGCAAGTCGACAATCGCGAGTTTATAATTAAGCCCCGAGGAAATTGTGTTACAGCGTCACGCCGAAGTTTTTCCGTCGAAGAGGAAAAAATGTGGATAATTGGAAAAAAGAGGAGTTCCCACGAAAATCAATTACGACAACTTTAATAAAACTAGTTGGAAGTTCCGAGAATCTTTTCAATTCATTTTTAAGTATCCCATTATGAGAGTCAATGGTCGAGTGTTCAAATAAAAATCTTTCGACTCTATACACAATGGATATTAGACACGAGCAAGCAAGCGAAAACATGGATAGTCACGCGCATACCCAGGAATCCGCTGCATATAGAGGCCGGTCGGAAATTTGATGGGCTTCGACAAGTCATCAATGGAATGGAATTCCTGATGCACCATCATCGTTACGATAACACAAAGGAAAAGCGGTTGTTCGGTCTGCTTTGCGTTCTCGTTAAATGGGCATTTTGCAATGCACTCTTTGATGAAGATAAATGCCAGAGGGACGTGCAATTGGTCCCGGCTACGCTGCAAAATGCAACAAATCTAATTTTCCACAGATGCAACAAAAATCCAATCATCAAATTTAAACCTAGGTTTATGTCAAATACGAGGGAAGTTTACAAAGCTATCCGTGTAGAGTTCTTCTGCTTTATATGCATGTCTGTTTAAATGGGACAAGGAATCCATCGAGGATGATGCAAGAAGAGAGAGAAGCACGAACGCCACAGATGATCAAAAATATTGAAGAAATCGTTTTAAACGTTCGGCAGTGAGCTTTAAAATGTTTGCAGGAGACACTGGGATATCCAAAACAAGTGTTTTCAACATTTTGCATGATGACTTGGGCGGAAATTAATTAAGTGCCGGTGCCATGGATTCCCAAGCTTCTCACAAATTTGCACGGATAATTTGGCAGTTTTGTCTGGAGACAAGTTCTTTTCTAAAATTGTGACTGGAAATGAGACTTGGTACATTACCGGGACCCACCAACGAAGTATAAGGGCTCTCCACCGAAAAAAGCAATGACACACTTTTCCGCACGAAAGGTTTTCTAGAACTATAAGGGTGTATTGCTGATTGAATATAATTATGACGAACGGGACTACAATAAATGGGAATGTGTATCAACAAAAAAATTAAAAAATTTAAGCCTAACATTCGTAAGAAAAAGCTTTACAATCACTCCCTGAAAACCTCTTCTTCTGAATCATTATTCCAGAGCGCATAAGGCACGTGTTGTGCATGATATCAACAAATACTGTTTTGCTAATACACCCTACATTCCTGACTACTATCTGTTTCCCAATTGCAAAAAATACATAAGGGGGTTTTCGTTCAACGAAGAGGTGGAAATGCTGTAGAAGCCTACTTTGCAGAGCTACCAAGAGTATATTTTCTAAGAAAATAAAAGCTTTTTATTGGAGAAACGTTGGAATACGCGATCAAGGTTCAGAGGTTTTGACCATTTGAAAAGTGGTCGGAATGAAACAGAAAAAATACAGAAAAATTCCCAATATGAGAAATGAAATTTACTTTAGCGCCTGTCGATAAAACAGGTCGCGCGGCTTCTGTGACGTCATTGACAGGATGGGTTTTAACAGCAAGATTACAGTCGTGAAATGAATACTCGGATAACAACAAAGATGTGTTATCTCTGACAGAATCTCCATAAAGAAATATCGTCAGAGAATTTTAAAAATTAACTTACTAATCTAGTGCGAAGTAACTAAGAAAACATTAAATGTGATGTGATGAAGATATTTATGCGTTATGCCTTTAAACGAGCGCCTATCATCGTGAGTCACACATACTACAGAAGGAATTTTTTACAAGCATGGAGATAAAGTAATAATTCGACCTGAATACGGAACCAATATACAAAACGACAAAATAATATGGAGAAAGTTGGTTGTGCAGAAAGCTCGGATTACAAATATCTATTTTGCAGTTGAACTTTTCGTTTCTAGAGAAGGATAATAATAATATTTCACTTCTTAATATTGTTCTTCTTTGGGAAAATAAAAATTTGGAATCCGTGCTTTCAGCTGAATCACCTATATCAATATTATTTTGTGGTTTTGTTGTTGGTTGTTTATTGTATATCTGGGTCCAATTGTGAAAATGATAAGTTTCTTTACAGCAGGTGATGGACAGAGGTGAAAGCACGTGACTGCCACTCTACTCTTAATTTATATTTTATTTTTCAACATATGTGTTTTTTTTTTCAACACATTTGGTCCAGCGAAGCTCGAGAGCCAGGTTTTCGGGAGGTCTGCAGAATATTGTTCAACCGTGTCTTTAACCGCATCGTCAGAGAGAAATCTTTTGAATTTTGGGAACAAATGGTAATCAGAAGGAGCTATATCTGGCGACTAGGCAAGATTTCGTATTCTATTTCCTTTAATTTTGCCAATTTGGGATAAAAATATTTTTCGCTATACTAAACCCAGTCTTTATTCTTGAATATTTATGTCTAACTGGTCTAAAAAGTTCTATCAACAGTATCTCTTTGCCATTCCAAAAAATTGTCGCCTGTCCTGCAAATTTTGCTAACAGTGTTTTCTTTGGAAGTGAAAAACCAGAATTATACTTAACTACATTGCTTCGACTGCAACTGATTCTAGCGTGTAGTGGTGAGTATAAGTTTTATCAGTGGTTACCAATCGGCGGATAAAATCTATGCGATTTCTTTTAAAGCCAAAGCCAAAGAGTCTTATGACAATATCAATCTCTTTTTGCGCGCCGAGAGCTTTTTTATGCACGATTCAGCCGTAAGGATATGATATGCTCCACCATCAGATATACCAGCAGTATTAGCAATCCAAGAATCCTTTAATGGACGATCGTCTCAAACCCATTTTTTCATAATCTTTCTTTTTCATAATCTTTTAGATTTTTTAGACTCCTCCGAACTCGCTTAAATTCGATATTGTTGAAAATTAAGGCGAAAAATTCCCCGATGTATCCTTCAGGTCAGCATTATCTTCA
This sequence comes from Eledona agricola, assembly GCA_964023215.1. Taxonomy (NCBI): domain Eukaryota; kingdom Metazoa; phylum Arthropoda; class Insecta; order Coleoptera; family Tenebrionidae; genus Eledona; species Eledona agricola. Next base: position 15,065,561 of record OZ026854.1, read on the forward strand.
TTGCCGACCAACCCTTCTTTACGAAATATTTTGGAAATATCCAGGCTCAACAAGAAACTTACGACTATTTTAAACGGCTCTAAGAACAAGAATTTTACGGAGTAACATAATATTTGACTCACGGCAAAACCAACTAACCTTCATGGCTAGATAACTTTATAAACTTCTCCCTTGGATAGGTTCCAGATACCTGAGCAAACTGGCTGGTCACAAAAACATTGAAAACTCTGCATAAGCCAATTGGCCCGGATGTTCTGCTCGTTTTGACTTGTCTTTCGGATGCCTGAAAATAATAAGTGTTTTCGCTCCGTTTTATGGTACACGGCCGGCCGTACCTGCTAAAAAACACTGTAACAACACTGTTAAAAAACATTTTTTGTGCACACATCTTCATCTAGATATTTCGGGTGGCGTTCATTTGCATATTTTTGAATTGTATTTGAGACTTAATTTACTGTTGGCACCTCCTGCCCCGCAAACAATTAAACGTGACATCAGAAACGGATTGGCTTAATTGTTTTCGGTTCTCCTTTCTGTTACAAATTTGGACGTTGTCGGTTTTTAATTGGTAAATAACTCAATAAATGGGGATTAAATTCAGCTGGCACAGTTGATGGAAACATGTTGATGAAACGATAATGGCAACCATTTGAAATGTCAATAGAACATCAAGTTCGCATGGAACAAAGAGTTCCTCTATAATATAGCGGCCTTACTCTTTGAGATTGTCAGTGTAATCATGACGAGATCGCGCGATTAGTTCACGTAACATGTGAAAGCAGAGCCGATTGTTCGGACACTCTGTATTTCGGTGTTCATTGTGGGAATCATTCATAATGAGGAGGAGGACGGATAATGGAGTGTGTGTGAACTAACTGAAATAAAAGAAACTCCCGCTGGTGTTTGTTTGTGGGATGGTGTTTAGTGCACTTTTATGGATTTCGGAGTTTCGGGTGCGGGTGAGGTCCACGTCCTGTGCTTACGTTCAAGATAATCAAAGCGATAACGGAAGCGGCCATTATCGTTTATTAGGCCTAGCCGACATGTCTGGGCGAGCTCGTTCGTGGCCTAGTTAAATAGATAAACTCACAGACTATGACGACGATGACGGCGGAATGTCTGGCACGGAGCACCAAGACGGAAATGTACAGTTTTCCTTAAACGGACTGCTTCTTTGTGCGCTTGCGAGTTTTTTGGATGGCAGTCAATTAGGATGACGCTAATTTGGATGTCGGACCGACGACATTGCAGCCTATTTTTGGTGCGCTATTTTTTCTCAATAAGCCTTCGACCTTGCGCATTCCCATCTGCACTCGTTTCGCCGTGTCGTCGACCGCAGGTCTTCATCAAGACGCCTAGCAAAGGATCCAAATTAGAAACGACCTTCACCCATCTGTTTAATGGATGAAAAGTATTTTATATCAAATTTTGTATGTTAAAAATAAAAAATAAATCACCAGGGGGGATTGGCTAAAAAACTCTTGGCCAAACTAAGACTATTTAAAAATTGAAAAATTACTTTTTATTAAACATGAGTGCCATCAGTTTAACGAATAAATTTAATACCAACCGAAAGTATGTGAAGCCTTATAGAATATACAAAAGTTGGGTTGTCAATTTTTTTCCTGGCGTAACTACTGGATTGGCTGGTATAAGCAGGTATGTTGATTCTAGTTAATTTCACCAATTTGTTTAATTGATAAATCTTATATCAAAATAAGTGATATTTCATTGCGAACACGATGATATAGGGTTGTCTGCAAAAAATCTGGTTTGAATGCCGGTTGTCGAGTACTGAAAAGTGAAATTTTGATGCTATTTGTTCATGCAATAGAGAAGGAAAGCGGTACACTAGTAAATACTGAGCATTATTTTGGAGTAGTTAAAAACCTAAAATATCGGAATTGAGAATACGTGCTAAACAAAAATTTTATTACAATATAACATAAATACAACAATTATATTAATGAAAAAAGTTCCAATTAATAATTACATATTATTCTGTATCTGATTCATCGGAAGTAAAATTTTGATTCTCGAATTCGGTACATTCGTCATCATTTTCCGCCATTTCGACAGTGTCTTGTATTTTCAAACGCGTTTGGTCCTCAATAAATCCTGTTGGTTTTAAATAATCATCTAAATGCCAACCGCAGTTTTCAGGCTGGCGTTTTGTACATTTAGAGTCTGTTGCATTAAGCCACATGAAATTGACAAAAACTGTTTTTAAAATTTTTTGATGTAGGGATATCCAGCATGGTGGTATAGTGTTCGAGTCAAAACTTTTAATTTTTTTTAAAACTGCTCGCCGTCTTCTTTTGTAGCATCATTTTTCATAAAAATTTGAATCCTTGCATCATTAACTCTGGTGCAGTGATTCACGCTATACATTTTTGCTGTAAACTCTTTGTCAGTATCCATTTTTTCCTCAATGAAAATATCAGCTTCATCAGTTAATGATGCAAAAATTGTTTGGTACTTTTCATTCTTGGAAAATATTTTAAATGGTTTAATTTTTCCTTGATTGCAAAATGCTGCCGTGTAATCACAATCTGTGTATGTATGGAAAGCAGGTAGACTTTGACATAATTTGGATGCCAACTTCAATGCACGGAATACCTAGCTCGGACCTCTTTGTCGCAAGTTTGCATTCGCATCAAAATTTCAATTTTCAGAACTCGACAACCGGCATTCAAACCAGGTTTTTTGCAGACAACCCTATATCATCGTGTTCGCAATGAAATAGCGCTTATTTTGATATAAGATTTATTTATTAAACAATTGGGTGAAAATAACTACCTGTTTATACCTGCCAACCTAGTAATTAAGCCAGGAAAAAAATTGACAATCCAACGATTGTATATTCTATAGGCTTCATACTTTCGATTGGTATTAAATTTATTCGTTAAACTCATGAGTGCAATGTTTATTAATAATGTTATTTTTCAATTTTGAATTATCATAGTTTGGTCACCATAGCCAAATACTTTTCATCCATTAAACAAATGGGTGAAGGTCGTTTCTAATTCGGATCTTAGACTAGCCGTCCAAGTTATTTATTCTGGGAGTGGTGTTTTTTCGCACCCCCAATTTTATTTGCCGAGTCAACAACGCACAGAATGCAGAACTTCAACAGTTTTTGGTCCACGTGTTCCCAAGTTCACAAATCGATCTGAAAACAGGCTCCGATTGAGATTTAGGCGACTTTGTTTGGCGCGTTTTTCAGTTGCTTCGCCTGTCGATTTGCGGTGTAAAAATCCGGCTACATGGGCGGAGACGGCACGAATTCCCACACCTACACCGCGATGAAATTGGAAAATGGGTCGAGTCTGAAAGCTGAAACTTGTTACTTTTCAGCAAGTTCGACTGATCTATAACGTCCGGTTTTCCCGGCGGAAACCGAGCTAAAAATTGGCGTCGTTTGAAACAACGCCGGCGGCCCAAATCAAAAGTTTTTTAAGAGACTAATTCAATTTGGGATAAGTGCCGAAATGACAAGCTTCAATTCCCCGACTCGCAAAATTGAATTTTCACGTCGACACACAATGAAAGTTGTAAAAGACGTCGTTTCACTTTGACGTTTTTTATACGCACAGCCATATGTTTGTGTTTATTTTAACAATACACATCGACAAGAAACTTTTTAAGTAGCTGAAGCATCCGAGGCGCTTTGTTTAATGGGAAACGTAAATATTTGGCCGGTCTTTACCGTGAGATAACAAATTGAGTATTAAGTAATTTATGCCTCCAACGATCCTCCTCAGCATTCGACTGCTGTTTGTTTAAAGTGAAATAATACAAGAGCTATCGCTTGCGCAAACATAAAGTTTTTATAGAAAAGTATCCGAGTGAAAAATGGACTTGTGGAGAACACTCCAGTCGATATGGCTGGATATTGCCTCCGATAAATTATTCAGAGCGAAGTGATGCGTTAGAATAAAGAACCATCATCACAAGTTGGGTCCACGGAGCGGCGCTCCTTTTGCGTTCTCAGTCCACGGTATTTCAGGGGTCATTTCGCCTATTAAGAGCGACTATACCCTTGTCGATGCATCCGAGAAGCATCGATTCCTATCTTCTTTTATATGTAAATAAAGAAGCTTAACGTTGAGTGGTCGGTGGGATTTGCGGCCTTTGTGGCCACTTTTTTCTACCTTATTGACCGGTCCTCTTCTACCTACCGATTTATTATTAATCCCGATGTTTGTCAACGGATTAGTCACGCTTGCTAAACCACACCCTCTATAAATTAACTGCGGCCAACTCAACCCTGAAGGAATTTTAAGCAAATCACCATGCATTTTTAAACAACTCCCCCAACTCCTCGGCTTGTTAATTGATAAATAGGAAGGGGATGGGTCGATTAGTCTGAATTATGGTGGGTCATTCGTTAGCTCGGAATTCTTGCACTTGGATTAATAACCACGGCGGCGGACGTCTTCATTGTGCTTCGCTTTAAATTACCCGCAATTTGTACCTGTTCAACCCTGTGCACACCGCTTAAATTCCAAAACGAAAAAGTGGAGTGGACCGATCGTAATCTCAGACAACCCCAAGTGTGTGCGCGCTTTTCCCTCTTTGTATTTCGCTTTGTCAATGAAACGACGAGGGTGCGGTGAGTCTATTGAAAAGTAATTCTTCACCGCCGCTCTTTGATTGTCTGCGTGAAATCGGGTCTTTAGTTTTTGTTGACATCCCTTTGGAGGGGTGTAATCTCAGCACCGAAACGCGGTTCCATCCTCGCAGAACACGCTTTAATTAAATTTCACTAATAAAGTTATAATTAAACGTCGTTGCCATGATCTCATTAAAATTTCGCCCCCGAAGAAGTCTTCACACTTTCCAGAACCAGTGTCATTTTCCTAATCAACACGACTCCAGATGCTCGTATTTCGAAGATTCGATATTGTAATTGTCGATGGACGTCCTGCACGTGACCATGGGCAAAACAGTAAGCAGACCACGTAGACTAGATGTAAATTGTGAGCACCTGCAGGACTCCACCTCGAGTCACGTACTCCCATCCGACCCAAGAAGTTCAGTAGTTGTCACGTGAATTTATTCGCCAGATCATTGCGCCTCTGGGAATCATCTCGATCGATCGTTGCATGTCGAAAAGTTCAAGGCTCGCACAAAAACTGACACTTTTTGGTTGAGGGAACTGGAATTTCGGGCCATTACCGTCTTAATTTATTTGAATTTTTACGTGGTCGTCATTTCGCCGGTCATTCCGTATAATTCGTGCGATTCCATCGTTTTTTTTTCTTGTCAGTTCTGAGGTGCCGGTGCTGGGTGTCGTGCTGGGAAGCGGTGGTAAACAAACAATCGCATTAAAGCGTCACGGGGGACAAAACTATGTTAATAGATATTTGTCGGAAACGAAATAAAGACGAAAAATGCTTTTTATGCTTTTGTGAGCATCGGAACCGAATCAAGCAAGACACGGACAGCTCTGATGTGTCACTGCTTGCTTGTTATTGCATTTCCTAGTATCGCCGGCAATGTTTTACCTTAATTATTTACTAACACACGTATGCACGTAGGTCAAAGCGATTCATTTATTAATAACAGTAGTTGTAGGTCTGTGGAGTGAATTATGATTATTACAAGTTATTTGCTTTCCACAAATGTCGTATTCTGTGCACGATTCTAGGTGGTCTTGTCTCATTTGTTGCTCCTAGTGATATACACCGCTTACGTAATTTATACCATGCACCACGCGCATCTCGCTTTTTCTTAATCGAGTCCAGCCTCACGTAACAAAGCTTCTTCTACGGGTATTCTCAAATTCATCCATTCATCTCCATTCTACAGTCTTGTTTTTGGTCCTTTCTGAAAATCTTTAGTTTCTAAATTCATCTCCGCAATCTTTGTTTGTTTTATCACTTAGAGGAGTGAGAGATGTTAGTTAAACAGATTGTCAATAGATGACGCTGCAACCAACATACGGTTTTAATGAATTTTTTTAAAGATACATTAACTTTATGAATTGTTTGTTTATTTTTCGCGGATTTGCAGTGAAGGTAATCTTCAAAATGATGGCCTAATAATTGATTTTGATGAAGTACATATTAAGGGATATGGCGTACCGACATTTGAGAAATAATGTATGAGATAATAGTTTACATGATAAACTTTAAAATACGTCCAAATACCTATTTATATCTTAATCCTAATACATTCATAATTAGGAGTCACTGAAAGTTAAATATTATTCAATTGAAAAAAACGCATTTTCTAATAACACATATTTTATGTCTGTTTTAAAATCGTTATATACTATTAGCTGAACGTCTTTAGGTAGTTTGTTGTAATGTTGTAGAGGGTGTTTTACGACGAGGGCCTATTAGGCAGATAAAGAGAACGGAAACACCGAGAGAACTGATACTTTGCATACTTGTATAAACTTATAAGATCTACGGTATCCATCAGTATCAACTTTGTTCTTTTAAATAAAAATAGGTATATGTTTAATCTATTTTCAGATTCTGCATTAAATTTTGTGTCATATGGTACCAACGTCTTTGAACCTACTTGCATTGCTTTAGAGAAAGTTTTTTTTTTTTGTAAAAAAGACCAAAATCCAGTGCAATAAAAAAATTAATTATTAATAAACCCTAAAAGTTAGGTTGACGAAACTTGGTCAATTGACAATCTGCCTATGGAAATCGGTGACATTTTTCTATTGAATTCCAGAATTTTTGAGTTTTTTTTTGGATAAATAAATAATATTAATTATAGCGATCTTCTTCGGGGTTTTTAATACATATTACAGAATTTTACAATAATAGCAGCGGTCAAATTAATGAGTTGCTGCATCGAAAGAACCAAAAAGTAGAGAAAGTTTTCTTGGAGTGGTGTAGTGGAGTACTATAAAATACTATAAGTACTGAGTGTCCCGTTTTTCAACGCAGGGTTTCCAACTTAGGGGTTTTCCCCCCAAATTTAGGGGGTAAATAAATGGGATGGGATTTTTTAGGGGCTGTATATTTTTAGGGACTTTTTGATTTACATGTTTAGGCCCTTGGATAACGCCAATCTAGACAATCATATTTATTTGTTGTTCTAGCGACTTAGCGAGAAATAGTACAATTCCTCGTTACTATAAATAAAGATTATTACAAAACGTAAATTGCTTTTTTAGGGGGATTTTCAAGTAATTGTGGCGATTTTAGGGGTTTTTGACTTTAGCTTTAGGGGTAAATATTTTTGGGTAATTTTGGGTAATTTGGTAATACTGTTTCAACGCTCACTATTGGGAGATCGTACACGGTGAGAGATATAAAGTCGGTTAAATTACAGAAATGCTACCGGGTGACTATAAATGATTGACATTTTTTGTGTTAGGTTGGCAATATTTTTTAACTGTTTTTCAAATTTGAAATTGTCAAATAAACGTCAAATTACAAATTGCCCATGTCAGAATTGTTTTCAAAATGGTTTTTACAACTGGAAGATATTTTCGATCACTCGCTGTAACTATTTTCTCCGTTATTTGTCACTTTTCGTTCGCCATTATTCGGTAAGTTACAATTTTTGACAACAATATTCTAACCTGAAAAGTTAATAGACATAAATCACGAAGACAGTTAATCTGGTACCAATTCCTGTGTTGCCAATTACCAAAATTGAAGTCAATCATTTATAGTCACCCGGTATAAGTGCTTTATATCTCCGTAAAGAGAAAACATTTTTGAGTTTTTTTGAGTAAATAAATAAATTTACCTATCATATCTGAAAAACTAGTAGGCACAGGAAAAACTAATTGCCGGCAGTCGATCAAGGACCTTCAATATGAAGATACCGATTTTCAAATTGATAGCTGTCATAATAAAGAAGTAATTTTTGAATTCGGCATTTTTCATTTGTCCGGGGATATTTCAAAACGGCCAAAGATATCCTGTAACTATCACCGTTTCCGAAATCCTAAGAGTGAGTGTTGAAAAACGGGACATGTTGTATAGGGATTATAAGGCTGATTTTAATTGTGAGGTATCTAAAAATGTTGCTGATAAGAATGTGGAAGTACTGCGAGAAGAAATTCGTTTTATGTCCATAAAAGTCTCGGCATGTACCGTTCCTGTGTGGGCAGGCTTCATTAGGCAATCTTGAAGACATAATCCCGGTAATCCGTAAAGGCGGCCCAATAAATTCCGAAACTCGTGTGCCTAATTAAGTTCGTCACGTTACCACGTCGCTAACCATTCTTCGGATGAGCAGCGACGTCTCAATGTGAGTCCTCGGAGATGATGCGTGACCCTCATTATTTTATTAAATACTCCCGGGTGCAATTTTTCCATTAAAACGGGGCTGCCCCCGTGGGTGTAGGACCCGCACCCTGCTTTGAAAACAACCAACAACAGTTCGGGGACGACGCGCGCTAATAACAATGATTAGACGGTATCATCCGAAGGCGGACACGAAAGAGATGCACGGACCACACCTCCACCAAACAACAATTCCAAAAATCTACCTGAGAGATCAAAGCGCGCCAGACGAAGAGGAAAGAGAACGGGACCGACACCAGTCTGGAGGAATGTCTAGACAGAGAACGTAAACTGGAACGAGTTAGCGACCGACGAAGAAAGTCGTACTTTTCGAGACTGGAATGTACAAAAAGTCGTTCGTGGGAAAGGTTCGCACGTATCCGTGGAGCTTACGCACACGACGGGGTCGCGAGGGTGGTGGGTTCACGGACCGCATTCTTTCGGCCACCCTTGCCTGCCTCCCAAATTAATTCGAAGGAGATTTGAGAGGCGACCGTGGGTCTACAAGCGATGCTATCGTTCCGTGCAACGTGCAAACTGGAGGTAGCAATAATTCTTTGGCGGTGTCGGGATTGGGTGGGACATGTTGCGACTTGTACCGTCTTTCTACCATTTCGACCCTGAAAACGGCTAACGGTTGTTTCTTGTTGCCTTGATTTCTATCTTTGTGTTCATAAAATAGTGACGAACTACAGTAATTTAAGCATGTTTGTTAATGGTGAGGAACAATGCTTAAAACACTTATCATGATCCAACACAACTTCATCAAGCAGACGACAATTTCTGGTTATTCCGTATACATTAAAATCGAAAGGTGCCAAGTTTGGAGTTTGGAACAGTATCAATCAATCACCTGCACTAGCAACATCTTTAATTTATCGAACTGTTAGTTTTTTCAAGCAACATCTGTTATACTGCGTGTTATGACCATGACCCATTAGATCAATCCAGACAAATTTGCACACATTTAAACATGAGCAAAGTGTTTGTTAAAAATATTTCCAAGTCCAAGTTGGAAGTCTGCTCTACTTAATTGACTTAAGTAAGACATTAGTGTCGCGTTAATCCCTATTTTCGGATGTTCTTATTATTCGGATGGTTATCGTCACTCCATTCTTACTTATTATAAATCATTTTATTGTCTAAGACTCCTAAACAAATCAAATTAATACACATATGAAAGTATGTAGGCGAATATAATAAATCAAATTAATATAACTTCTAACATAACATAACATATTCTTCTTTTATTCTTTTTCCCTTTTCATTCTCTTTCACAACGTTTTTCATCCGTTGTAGTTCTTTTTCATCCTCATTCAGTACCTCATCTCTCGTTCTTTCCTCCTGCCTTAAAACTCTCGCATTTATTGAGTAGATTGTCTCTCGTCCTTCCCCACATGTTCTACATCCCTTCTCCTTCTCATTATAATTTCCTTATACAGTTTTGGCCAAAAGTAAGGCGACCCTTGTACAAATTTGATTATTTTGGAATTTCTCTAGTACCAAATTATATATTATTGATTAGAAGATCATGCCGTTATTACCGGCACTTAAAGCATCTGATTGAATGTACCCATTTATTAAAACAATTTTCGATTTAAATGTATTCTAGTGTGTATTTAGAATCTGAGACAAAAGTGAGGCAACTTGTAATGGACCAATTTTAATTCTTTAAATTTCTACGTAACAAATTTATAATAAGGTAGTCTTATTAAATCTAATACTTGGTGCTATAAGCATTATTTTGTATCATAGCGGCACATGAGCTCGACATCGATGAAATTAATTTTTGACAAACTTTTTCATTCATTTGTGTCCAAATTTCTTTAATAATTTTTAGCAGGGCGTTTTCGTTCGTTTAGTTAGTGACCCTTATTTTTCACTTAATCTCCTCCCATAGATTATCGATCCGGTTGAGGTCAGGAGACTGTGCTGGCCACTGGAGTACTTCAATATGATTTTTTTAAACCATTCTTCGACAAGACGAGACGTGTGTTTCGATGGTTTTCTTGTTGAAAAATGCGGCTCTGTTCTTTGCAGATATTGCGGCTTCCTTCGCCGGTCTTCTCGAGTAAAGCTTAGCTTCAACAAGACACTGCAAACAGTTCTAATACTAACGTTCAGCCCTCCAATTTCGGCTTTAGTTCTACAACCAAATTTACAGTGATCATTTTTGCAGGATCGAAAAATTAATCGATCGGTATAAGGTGTGGTTTTACGAGGTCTACCGCTCTTGAAATAAATAAACAAATGTCCGCGTGACAGTATACTTTCCAATAATGAATCTCTTCGCAATTTCACTCTTTCTGTCGCCTTGTTCATAACATTTGATAATATTTGCGTTTAAAGCTAGAGATGTGGGAATTCCAGTAGGCATCTTAGAATTGTGTTGAAAACATAAAAAAATGGCCAAAAAAGTATTAATTGAAATATTTTTGGATTGAACATGAACTTTTTAGCACAATTAAAATTAATTATTACCGCCTTATTTCCTGCCACCATACCTATTTTTTCTCTCTTAGTATACCTATACCCCGGTTTTTCTCTGTCTACTCCTAGCACCCATTCTGTACGTTTTAGCCCGGATTTGAAAGATTTTGTATTCCGGATTGCTTAAATCGTTAATATATAATATAAATAAATTAAAATACAGTCTTTCCCTAATAGCCTCCAGTTCACTTCAGAACAAGTTAATTCCGTAGTTATTTTCACAACAAAATCGCCACTGAACATAGAGTTCAGTAAGTAAGTAAAAAAGTAAAAGTAAGGGCCAGTTTTTCAACCGTTGGTTTACTTGTAGTTAGTAGGTTTCTATGGAAATTATTGCAATTTAACCAATCAAAATGCTGCATTTTTAGTTTAACTGGAGGTTTAATTTTAACCAACGATTGAAAAACCGGCCCTAAGTGAGTAATTAAAAAAACATTCATGATTCTTAATTGACTTAGACAATTTTCAAAATTTGTTGTGAATTGCGTTTCTGGCCCAGGTAAAAGTAACAGTTTGAGAAAAAGATTGAAATAAAATTACATGCTAAAGAATCGCCACGTACTTACCAGTTGCATCTAAATTTTTAGCATAGAAATAAAAAACTGCTTCGTACACAATATTATCCCAACTCCAATTTTACCGCAAGCAGAGATTAGATCACTAATTTCAAAACGGCATCCGAAGACTTGCACTTTGTAGATAAGTGTTATCTATTGTTCAGCAATTTATCAAAGAACTCTGATCAATGACCTCGAATTAGGGCTCAAGCAAATAAATATAAAACTCTGACGAATCTGCCCTTTTCTGTAAGTTACTCGCAGATAAGACAATTGTGAAAATGGCACCATGAAGAAAAACAAAAAACATAGAATGTGTTACTTTTTTGGCTTGTTGTAATTACGACGGTAGTCAAAGATTGAAGCTTTTACTTATCGAAAAAGCAAAAAATACAAGAGCATTTAAGAACGTACTTGTACCCTTTTCACTGCTAAAGCCTGGATGACATCAACGATCTTCAAGCAATGGTTTGAAAAGTGCATTACATGCAGCGATGAAAATAATTTGGTAAAATACCTCAAGAATATAAACGTGAAAACAGCTGTAACTTTACTTCACATTGCTTGGGAAAAAGTGACCTCCTAATCGTCTGAAACATACTGACATAATCTCCCAATATCTAACTATTACATTACGGAAATGACTGAAGATGATCCGGAAGACTTGCTTCCAGTAAATGTTATAAGAGACACCATCCGAAGTGCTGCCCAGATTATCGATAACCGATAACATCCTGCACTGTTAGGAAGGAATCGTTAATATTGAAATTAATGCAGAAGAACTGCATCCAATCCGAAAATCGTGTTCAGACCATGATTTAGATGACGTCACCGACCGTAGAAATAAAGGATGAAGATGCTGTAACTGAGACAGCTTTTGAGAACATGCAGCGCAAATGTTCGACAGAAGAAAAATAAGAAAAATAGATAAATAATACAGATTATTTTTGTTCACCACGTTAAATGTAGATGTAATGACGATTTTAGTTACTCCAGAAGGTTTAAAAAAGGCATATGAGAGGAAATCAAATTCTTAAAATTATTTTTTTAAATTTATTAATCGATGGTTTTGTTGATACTTTTTCCGGTTCTTACACCCACATGTCGGTCGTTCAATTGTGAAAAGCCATAAGTAATTTGCAAAATTTCTCTAAACGCTTTCAAGACCTGATCCAGAATGCGGAAACTTCGAAGCTACGAGTATAAGTCAGTTGGGTTACATAAACTAACAGCAGATAAGCTCGGCCTTAATTCAGGACGACAATAATTTCCGCGGGTGGTGAAAGGACGTGGACAACCTGTTACAGTTACCTCACTGTCACTCATTTGCCACATTTTCAGGAAAAATTGAAAATATTTCGATTTGCCGGAGACAAGATAATAAATAAAATAACGACTTCCCGGCGTCTTTGATAATAGAACTTTCACGACGGATTTTCGTCTTTTACAAGCGTCGACCACCAGCCAACTCGGTCGTAAATTTTACAGTGCTACCTGGTAAATGGTCGGCGTCAAAAGTGTATAACCTTATCCGGCTAATTATGGGTTTATTTTAAAATTTTTCTTTAAATGTCAAAGGGTTGTTCACTTCATTCAGCAAACACAAAGAGATAACAGTCGGAACAGGTTTACCCTCAAATACCTTTCGTGCTTGAATAGCGGTCGCGGTTACGACAACACCTAAACAGGGAGGCGGAGAAGGAATGTCCATCATCAATCGAAGAAGAGTATCATGGGCCGGCTATCACAATTGATGCGGATCTAACGCCGTTCGTTCACGGGATTATGCAAATGTCAAAGAAGCACCCATGTTAAATTTTATTGAGCGCTCGTTTCGTATCAATTGGTGGGCTCAAGATGTAATTGAACGCCCATTTATTTCCATTAATTTGCGCCTTCCAAATCAATTGCCGTCTCGAAATGGGTCGTAATGATATTCCAATGTATCTCGGCTCCAAATTAGCGCGTTTGTAGTGCAACAAAAGCGGCCACAAATCCGCCCCGATTTCAAGCATATTGGCTCGGTTTTGAGACGCGGAACGGCTTCCTCAATGACGTGACCGCAATTATAATAATTCACGCATAATCACCGGCGTGTGTGTAATTAAATTTCAATAAAATTGCCGTAATCGCTCGCATGTAATGATTATACAGTGTGTTTTAAGTGGGATTATGTATTATATTAGCGTGCCTGTCATTAGGTCGCATTTTCGCCGAGATTGCAGCGTTCATTGTGCACTGATTCCTCGACATTCGTTTCTTTGACACCTCGCGCCGTTTGGAGAAAATTCGATGCATAAATAACGCAATGCACTTTACGGACGTTTCGCCCTCCATTGTGTGTTGCACAAAATATCGAGCCGTTTCCACATCATTTCCAACTTGAGTCTCCGAAACGGGATGATTAAAGAAATTAGTTGCGACGGACCTGAATTCATAATTAGAACATCCCTCTCCGGTGATGTAGCGCTGTTATTTCGCCGCAATCTTGTACGGCGAACCCCCTACCATTGTTTCGCTGCGCCGAAACATATCGAGCTCATAGTTTTAAGCTGATGAAGACATTAATTAGTCTGAATGTTCGCACTGGGACGTCTCTGTGCTTGTTCCGCAAACAACAAACCGATTTTGTTTCTTGTGCAATAAATTTCATCTCGCTGCAATATCGCCCTGATTTCAGTCCTATTGACGCTTCTCGTAACTACGAAAGTATCTACATCAAACTATTACTTGGCTTAACATACTTAGACGATTTGATTAATAGTATCCGAAAAGAACTGAACTGGGATTGAACAAAAATCACAAAGAGGAATTGTACTAAAAGTAACAACAGTGGAACTTCTCTAACTCCTATTACCCGAAATATTCTCTAACTCGAATTTTTTGTGAACATAAAATGTATTTCACAATTTCACCGTATAATTTTATCTCCGTCAGTCAAACTTTTATTACTCGAATATTTCTAATACTCGAACTGATATTTAACGATGGTGCAGTTTCACAAAGGCTATTGGTGATATTGGTGAATCTTTTTCTTCATGCGGTGCAACGCGGGTTTATTATCATCGTCATTTTATGCAAATTTTGTTAGTTTTCATTTTACTTGACAAGTGACTGTTAATAAAAGTGCGCTATTTAAATATTATAACTGATTAGTTTTAGCGACAAACTACGGACCCAAAAAAATTAAAACGTGAAAAAATGCAACGTTGTACTCTCAGATTATATTGAAAAATCAAAATGCTCGAAGGAATGAGGAAAAATTGAATTTAATTAATGAGCTAGAATAGAACGAAAAGGAGAAAAAACGAATTGCAGAACAACATTATTATCGACCATTTTAGATAAAATCATACTTTTGAAATCGTCCAATTTGATCCAAGAAATTGTATTTTTTTCATTTGTTACTTTATGTGCGTGTGTACATACATATACAGAGTGGGAACTTTAACTGAAGTAAATTCAGTATCTTTAATACTGGATCTTGCAAAAAATTCCTGAAACACGTCGATATTTGTTTTTAACTTGCTACTTTTCAGCATAATCAATTTTTCTTTTATTTTTTTACTGTAGGGGCTGTATACACCCTTAACTTTTTTTGAAATGGAAAGATATGCCTAATTGCAAACTCATGAATAAAGGCGCACAATGATGTAATGTTTTCACGTTTTTATATCTCATGCGAGAAAAAATACCTACCTAAAAACTTAAAATAAATAAGTAGTGACTTAATAAAAATGCGCTATTTCGCAGAAAATGTTGGATTTTAAATTTTAATTATGATTAGTTTTAGCGATAAAATACGAACCCAGTAAAAAAATTAAAACGTGAAAAAAATACAACGTTGTACTCCCAGAAAAACTGATTAGGTTGAAAAGTAGCAAGTTAAAAACAAAAATCAAATTTTTTGCAAAATAATTAGTATTCAAGATACTGAATTTATTCCAGTTAAAGTTTCCACTCTGTATACAAATGTAGGCATGTATCTTGTATTATGTACATACAGGTGACCCAGAGCTCCATAAAAGTTCAGCAATATCTCAATAGATTGGCCAAAATTGGTAGCGTTATCAATGGTTATTAAGTTATGAATTTTTGAACCCAACGTCTGGCGCACCTCAAAAAGTGTACAGATCGTGAAATTGACTCGAGTAAATTGAACGCAGAACTTACGCTAGAATTCAAAAATGAAATCAATATGTGGTGGTCGAATTTTCTATATCTCGAAGTACATTTTCTGTCCTTGGAGACTCGAGTTAGTGATTGAAACCTGAACAGTTTGAAGGACAGTAGAAACGTAAAGAAGCGATTAGAATCAATTTTAGTAATAGTGTTTAAAATAACGATAAAGATATGTATAGTAAAGTGAAAAACAATGCTGAACTCACTCAGTAATGAGTTATAAAAGACACAGAAGCACTTAACGAGGGATAAATTGTGCTAGTCATTCCATGCAATGTTTCTGTATGTCCTATTTTCTCTAACATTCGATTTTTAAGAATTGTGTCGTTTCATATTTTTGCTTTATTTCTAACGGAGTCGATTGTGTCTATAATGCTGGAGTGAGGTTTGTTTTTTGGTTGAACAAATATATGAGTTGAAAAACGAAAAGTAGTTGAAACCTGAAGAATAGGAAGGAGACTCGAAACGTAAAGAATCAAGTAGAATTTACTTTAGGAATAGTATTTGGAGTAAATTACATGTGAAAAGTGGAAGACACTTAATAAAGAAGTGTATGTGCTAGTCGTTCCAAGCAATCGTCCTATTTTCTCAAACATTCGATTTCTAACAATTGTGTCGTTTCATGATTTTGCTTTGTTCCTTGCGGATTCGATTCTGCCTGTAAAATAGTAAAGCTTTGCCTCCGGTTCACGTCCCGGCAGCGTCTGTTTTTCCGGAAAATTACAACAACGTTCGTCGAGGTGCTTTATCGTACAATTTACCGCGTGGCGCAATTTTCTTCCACATTTTTGGGTCGTTTGGCAGTGTTCCGCTCAAAGTGCATAAAAAGAACGAGGCCGCGCCGGGAGTGCGTTCTTGTGTAATGAACCGATCTTTTGAAACGGTTTTTATTTCGCTCGCTTGTTGCTTTAATTTCGCGTTTTGAGGTCTGCATCGTAAATGTGTTTCCTTTGCCACGGGAATATTTCTTTTGAAGCGCTGAAATTCGATTCGTGGCCGCTGGTGTTTGATGAATGGGGTCTTGCGTCATATGCACCCATTCACGGATCGGACAGACACAAATAAAAGATCGTCTCTTCGGTGGCTTTTACCACTAAGAACCGATCGGAGTTTCTTATCAAACGGTCATCGGCTTTTGTGTGTGGGCAAAATTATTAATTGACGTTTTTTACGTTGGGCAACTCCCACACGCGTCGATTTTAATTTAAGCATTTTGTGTGGCATTTGGTGTAATTGAGGGTTGGCTTTGTTGCAGATCACGTTTCCGAGCTGTCCCGTCAGTCCGAAAACAAGACCCTCATCCTCTTCTCGCAGGTCTACAAAGGAATGGCTGTGCTGTCTCGAGATCCGATCGGAAGACTGTACTCCAACATCCGGAACTACATCCTGATCAATATGAGCCAAAGCGATTCCGCATCCATTGACATAAAAGCGGGCGTATCGCAGTTCTTCACCGACTTCTTCCCTCTGGTGTACCACCACATCCTGCACGTCAACACCAGCAAGGATTTTGCTCAGGACTACAAATCCTGCCTAAAGAAAACCACTGAGACCATCCTGCCTTTCGGCGACATCCCTATGCAGATGTCCTCGTCCCTTTCCAAAAGTTTGGAAGCCACCAGATTGCTGTTGCAGGCGTTCAGAACGGGAAGCGAAGTTTTAAACACAACCGACAGACTCCTAGTGGACGAGAACGGCAAAAGCAACGCCGAATGCCACCAAGCGCTGCTCAAAATGACTTACTGTCCTAAATGTCAAGGCATGACCAAAAATACGAAACCTTGCCAAGGGTATTGCCTGAACGTCATGCGAGGATGTTTGACTAAGTACGTGGCGGAGTTGGACTCCCCGTGGAACGGTTACGTGGAAGGTATCGAAAGCCTCATCAACGCGCTGAAGAAGAACAAAGAAGATGCGGGCGCGAACGCGGATCTCGCCATCAGATCGTTAGATTCCAAGATATCCGAAGCTATAATGCGGGCGATGCAGAAAGGAAAGGACATAGACGCTAAGGTATGTGAGAAAATTCAAACTTGCGCTGTGTCCATTAAATGTTAAGTGCGCGGCATGATTTATGTGCGGTTTGGCGGAAGGGTTATTATTTACGGAGGAAGATGGGCGACATCGATTGGTTCAATTTATAGGACTGGAACGTGGTGCCATTCAAAGTTTGCCTTCGTTAATGGAATTTGATAATTTGAAGGCCTCTTCGTTATAACAACACAACTAGGCGTCGTTGTTTGTTACTTCAACGGTTGACAGCGCTCGAAGCACGAACAAATCTATTACGTTTTTCGTGCACTTCTTCATAATCCATCCAATTTTGGCAAGTGCGTCCCGCGTTTTTCCGTGACGTGGTGAATCCGAGGCGATAATTCGGTCCGGTCACAGTCAATTAAGTCAAATCGGCGATTAATCGATGAAACAGATGATAAGTTAATCAATTAGAGCTCGATCGGAATGTCAATCGATTAAGCGGGAGATTTGCCCGGGTCCCAGGATCAATTACCTGGAATTGTCACGGCTGACCGGATAATCGTTCGTTATTTATAGGCGAAGAGAAGTTCGGTGAGGCGAAAAGTCGAAAGAGTCGTCGGGTGTTGGCTTTAGTGCCTTATAAATAATTAAATAAGGAGAGAGACCCAGACCTTTGCCTACCTCCAGGACGTAACAATCATCCCGAAACCATATTTCCGTCCGAGATCAGATAAAATGATTTGTGAAAGGCCGCTCCTCGCCGGCGATGATTCAGTAACGGCGATGTTTTACGGCGTGTTTAGACTGCGGAGGCGCCAGGTATTTTACATTTCTTCAGGTAAAAGCTGCAACTTATTCTTTCAATTGTTGGGACTTGACGCATAGCTTTCCCGGAAGGTCGGGGAGGCTCTACTATAAAATCTCCGGCCATTATATTTACAGGTTTAATGCGCCCGAAAGTTTCACGATACAAAACTAGTTCCGCATATTAATCCCCGCATTATCCCGAAGAAAGTTCCGACTGGATCCTCGCTTTTGTATGACTTAGCTGGGAGTTAATTTCAAGTTTCTGAACAGTTTTATCTCGAACAGTCCTCAATTAACTCGTGCTTGTTCTTATTCTTTGTGGATTGCCCTTTTTACGACTGTTTCATCCGTGGTGGTGGCTCTTATCGCGCCGAGATGCCATCTAATTCCATTAAGTAAAACGACAAGTGCACGAGGCCCTTGATCTTTCACCTGAAGTCCACCCACTCTCTGTCCTGCTTTTCATAAACAATTTTCGGACAGACTAGAGGTCAACGATGTGTTAATTTTGCGAGTTCTTGGCGAGACTTTCCGAGTCCGGGTGATTAGTTATTGGAAAGATGATCCCCGATTGTTTGGCATTACGACAGCGTCCAAAAATGTAATGAATTATGCAGAATGTTTGCATAAACAACAACAAGGACCGAAAGAAAGGTGTCGGATGAATCACGAATTGCAAATTAATAAAGAAATCTTCTGGTTGTGATGGGGTTCACATCACACAAACGAAGCGGACCACCTGTACATTAAGGAGCAGGTGATAACTAGAAAGTAATTGTGTATAATTCAAACCGAACACATTCCAACGAGACGATAATGCATGGTTGGAGGGCCCCGTCATTCTTCGGTCGGAGTTAAGTCCTCCGGTTCATTCATCTCGCCCGAAACCGCCTCTACCCATCTTCTCACATACTACAGGAGGTATCTTTACTACACCGCTAATAGTCTCGCAGCCGTTCCACGATGTGATTCCAGCGCCCGTAAAGCCACCTCTCTTCTCATGCCATCATCCGAAGACGGTGTTTCGAAGTGGTACGAAGCAACAAAGGTGTTTTTCTGCCCGGCATCCGAACAGCGCCATCATAACTCAGTGCATTCCTTCGGAGTGAATAATTAATCGAAAGAGGTCCGGGAGTTTCGGACCGAAAGGAATTCCTCGGGTTGTCGCGGCCGATTTTTGTACGTTTTTTCGGCTAGTTTTGGCGACTTTTTTCGAGCATGTGGTTCGGTTTCTTGTCGTCGAGGCGAGTCTTGTACAAAATAAAACCGGGCGCTTAAACAACATTGACATTCTTTAGATACCACTCCTTTTATACGGCGTTTCCAACCGGCACATCCCTTATGCAAGTATGCACTTGTTCGGAGCAGGTTTCGGATGTTAAAAATGCGCGCGGATCACCAACCGCATTTTCAAAAATCGCACCAAACACCGATTAATCCGCATTTAAACGTGGTACTGGTGAGGAACATGAGATGAAAAGTGATAAAACAAGACATGCTAGTCACTGAAAGGATACTACTAGGGTCCAGGTGATGAAAGAGACGGTGCAGAAAAATGGGAATAGTATCCACAGAGGTTACAGAATAATAAACTAGACAAATTAAACAAAAAACTTATTTGACACAGTTCAAGAAATTTAAGAGGATGTGTGTACTTAAATAAGATCGTACAATCTCTAATAGTTCAACAATTAACATGGTCAGGTCAGGCAAGTAGTAATGGTAGTAATGGATAATTCTAGTGCATATTATACAATATTCGGGTTTTAGCCACAATATTATACAGATTTCGAATGCTCGAAGTTTGCAATGGTGGCAGTAGTGGTTTAGATTGGCCATTACTGTCACGTGGTCTTCGCCGCTATTAGGTGGCAAAATGTATTTTTGTCTACATTTGTTTTTTGTCTATTTTCTCTTAATTAACGTGTTTTTAAGCACTCTTAAGAGTCGTCCTCAGCCAGAGCTCTTATGGAGTTTCTAATGTTAAGCTCCGAAGCGAGAACTCCACGTATGGTCCATCTACTGAAATAAAATTTATACCACCTGAAAGTATATTCAATTCTCTACAATATGACTCTTTTATTTTTCTAAATTTTTGTCTCTAAAGTCATAAAAACACTGATAGAAAAGTTACTGTTTTATAAAAAACAAACAAAATGTAATATCTACCGTTTGAAAACAAATATCAAAAATTTGATCGGTCATATTATAGAATTAAACATTTCACGTCGATTGAAAAAAACCCGGTTTAAATTGATCGGATAGCAAACGCGTAATCGCGCCGGGCAATTTTTCAATAAATTCAACTTTTGAAATTTGCTATCCTTCACTGGTTGTCTTTTACTATCAGGTACAAGGTAGCAGGTACGTTTCCCTAACCCGCACCCTTATTTTATCGGGAAAATTGAGGTCTTACCACAAGCACAATTACAAGCAATAAAATATTAAATTTTGGGGAAAAAGTTTGTTGGAATCACAAATAATTCGTCTGTGAACTGGAATCAAATTCGCAATTAAGAAGCGTCCTTAAACAGAGCTCTCATGGAGTTTCTATTGGCTGCGAAGCAAGAACCACCTGGAAGTATATACAATTCTCTATAGTATGACTCTTATATTTTTCTAAAGTTTTGATTCTAAAGCTATAAAAACACTGATAGAAAAGTTTCTGTTTTGTAAAGAACAAACAACATGTAATATGTTACGTTTGATCAAAAACTTGTTCGGTCATATTATAGACTTATTAATTCCTATGCATTAAAAAAACAGTCTAAACTGATCGAATAGCAAAAGCGTAATCGCGACGCACAATTTTTCAATAAATTTAACTCTTGAAATTTACTGTCTTGCACCATCAGGTAGCAGGTATATTTCCCGTACCCGCATCATTAGCTTATCTCGAAAAGTGAAGTCTTACCACAAGCAGACAGTAATTTCAGGTTTTAGATTTCAATTTAGACTTGTGAGTGAAGCGACACTAAGCGGTTGTTCATTTTCGTGGTGAAATTGTTGTGTAGTGTGCAAAATGGCAAAAGCGAATGTAGAACGCAAACGTGTCTCCAAGTCAAAAAAACACAAAGGTAACGTCCACAATTTGATGAAACAATGGAGAAAAGAACAAGTAAGTAAATAAATTACCTACCTTTTTAATTTTTATTATGTATGTACATACTATATCTAAGAGTAGAGCAATTTTTTTTTCAAAAAGATAGTATCTTTACAAATGATTTTCATCTAGTCGTCTGTGTATCCATTTGCAAAACTTTTTTGTTTTTTTAGCTATCTGCCCCAGCTATTGCTACCGCAGAAAGTTCTAATAGTCACCTAGAAAACACAGACAATACTAACGTTCCTGTTCCTATACAAACTAGCGCAGCAGGTGAGTTCAATTTATTACTTGCTATACAAGCATTATTATAAATGTATGTATTTTGGCAGTTGTTGGAGACCATGAGCAGGGGCTTGAATCTACGGAGAATCTATGTGGAAATAGAATAGTGAATGTCCTGTTTTTTTTCGATCAATTGAAAAAAATTAGTTTGCATGGTGAACGTTTTGGCTGCTCCTTGAGCAATCTAATTTTCACAAAAGACTTTAGAAGCGGATTAGTTTCAAAATTTGTTTTGAAATGTGAAATGTGTAATGAAATTTTTTACTTGAATACGCAAGAATCATCAGAACACAGTGAAAATAATCTAGATTTAAATTCTTTGGCCGTCAAGGGAATAATGGGAATAGGAGGAGGCTTTTATAATTTAGAGGAATTTTTTGGATGCATAGATGTTCCATGCATGGCCCAGGGCACTTATCAAAATCGACATAAAATTGTTGCAAACGGTTGGCAACAAGTAGCCGTGGCAGAAATGACAAAAGCTGCGAAAGAGGAGAGTGATCATGCACACGAAATTGGATCAGTCGACAAAAATGGCACACCTTTAGTTGATGTTGTAGTAGACGGGGCATGGTCGAAAAGGTCTTATAAAACAAAGTACAATGCTTTATCTGGTGTAGCCGCAATAGTTGGGCAATACACAGGAAAAATATTGTACATGGGTGTAAAAAATAAGTATTGCGTACATTGTGATAGGGACTCGAATAGACCCAACAAGAGTCTGCATGTATGTACAAAAAATTTCACCGGAAGTTCAACTAGTATGGAGTCCCATATTTTAGTTCAAGGCTTCAAAATGAGTGTAGAAATGTATGGCATAAAATATCACCGTCTGATAGGGGACGGGGATAGTAGTACATATAATAGAATAATTGAGGCACGGCCTTACATTGATACAACTGTAGAGAAGGTAGAATGCAGAAATCATCTTTTACGTAATTTTTGTAATAAATTAAAAGATATTACCAACAATAAAATATTTAATTTTGGGGAAAGAAAATTGTTGGAATCGCGAATACTTCGTCTGCGAACTGGAGTAAAATTCGCAATTAAACATCATAAATGCAACGAAGATAAAAATACTGCATTAAAAAACTTGAGAGCAGATATAGTAAATGGTGTTTCTCATGTTTTCGGGGAACACAAATATTGCGGGGATTATTTTTGTAAACGAAAGAATGATGAAAATTGTTTATTAAAATTGTCTAAAGTGTTTTTAAATAAAATATTAGAAGTTGTGCGACGTCTCGCTAATCATTCAAGAAGCTTGCTTCTGGATGTAGACAGCAATGTGGTCGAGCATTATAATTCTAAAGTTGCCAAATTTATAGGAGGTAAGCGAATAAATTTTGCATTAGGTAACTCATATGCCGCGAGATGTGCCGCAGCATTGGCTTCACATAATACAAGTATGGCGCATTCTATATTCAAAAATATAATTATGCCGAAATCCTTGCATGGAAAAATTATACACAGAATTGAACTAAGGAGAAGAACGAAAATTGTTAGACAAAGTCTTATGCGACAAAATAAACTGTATGAGAAGAAAAGTTCGAAGAAGACCCAAGATAAGGATTATGGCGAAGAATGTCAAAAACCTGATATGGAGCCGGTAATATTCGAGGAAGCGACACGGGAATTCCTTGCATCATTGCAAAAAAGTGAGGAAGAAGTGGTGCATCTAGAGGAACAAACTCGTTACCAGAGTGAGAGCAGTAAATGGCTCGAAGAAAGAAGAAAGCTCCTAACAGCTTCAAATTTTGCAAAAATCTGCAAAAGACGACGTAACACAGACTCTGCAAAATTGGTAAAAACTCTTCTATATAAGACATCGAATTTAAAAAACGTAGCTTCAATTCGTCACGGTCGTGATAAAGAAGATGAGGCAAGGCAGGCCTTAGAAGAACAAGAAAATATAAAAATAAATCGGTGTGGTCTGTTTATAGATCGCGAGAAATATTATTTGGGGGCATCTCCTGATGGTATTGTCAGTGACGATGTCATTGTAGAAATTAAATGTCCCTATACTGCCTACAAACAAAAACTAACAATAGATGAGGCTATTGCTGCAAAAAAAATTCTTTTTTGGAAAAAAACCGCTTTAGGGACTGTTGTAAACTACAATCACGATTGGTATTACCAGATCCAGGGTCAATTGCATATTACAAAAAAGCAAACATGTATTTTATGTGTTTGGAGTGGATGTGGTGATATTAAAACTGAAGTAGTTATTAGGGACGATCAGTTCTGGACAAATAAGATGGAGGAGAAATTAAAAGATTTTTATTTTAAATGTATGCTTCCAGAACTGATCGATCCACGGCACACAAGAAATATGCCTATAAGAAATATATGTTTATAAATTTTTGTTGTTTGTTTATATTGTTGTATGTGTTCTAAATTGTCTTCTAAAAAATATGTTGTTATTAAAAAAAGGTTTTAGAGTAGGCCATTGAATCATTTGGGAATTCGTTAAAAGGTAGAAAATGTTTCTTGAGGTGGAGAAATTTAAAATTAAGTTTTCTGTTGACAATCGTTTTGGACAGGACACATTTAATGTCTTTTTTAACAAATTCCATCACCGGGAATCGGTCTTCTGAGCAACTTTTTGGTTCGTAGTTCCTGTCAATGGTCATGATTTGAGAGTTTCAAAAGTCTATTAAGTTTGTATTATTATTGTTATATTATAAATTGAAAAAATGTATTCAACTGAAGAAAAAAATAAACATATTACATTTTTACCATGCCCATTTTTACCATTTACCAATTGTTTTACTTTGATTGCCATCAAGAATGACATTTCTAGTGGACATTTCTACCATTACCATTTAATTTCATTGATTGCACAGGAAATGCATTGACCTGTGATTTTTTAAATTGAACACAGGGAATATGTTCAGAGTTGAAAAAATGTCTCGGTATATTTGCTTGAAAATTTTATACAAATTAAACAAAATTTAACTTAAATGTAATAATGTTTTTTTTAAACAATTACAGTCAAAACTTTTTAATTCGAACCTCTATAAATCGAATTTTTGATAACTCTAACTAAATCCATATTCTCCATCAAAGCAGTATACTTATATGTTTCTTAAAACCGCGATGAGTCGAATGTTCTTATACGTCAACAGACGATTTAATTGGATATAGCGGTTTTATAATGTAATTTTATTTCGATAACACGAATAATAATGTACATCAACTTTTTGGTGTAGGTTATCCCTTACAAATTAAGAGGCAGTATTTATGACCGGCCGTTGGGTATTTACATTTCGAGAATCCCTCAGCCACCGCTATTGCAAATTGCTGCTGACGTGTAGTAAAAATAGTTGGACGTAGAGAGAAATTAAAACAAAAATTAGAACAGTGACCAGATGTTACCACTGAGGACGAGCCTTAAGTATATTCGTGTTTTTTGATTTTATTGAACAATGTTATAGTATTTCGTCCAATATGAGCTATGTTTGTGCTTTTGATCATTTTCTGTAAATCACATATGCATTTATTTCCTGTCATTATCCAAGTTTGTATTTATTCAGCGATGTTCTGTTTTCTTGCAAATACTGTTCCTAAATAAATGACTGTATAACCCCTCCCTACTTCTCTTGGTGTCTTCTCTCGACCATTTTCTATACCTATTTACCTTCTCTCCGTAAATTCTCTATCTGACTACTCCATACGATTTTACTACATATGTAGATTACTTCTCATTAAAAAATATGCCCATTCTTTATGCCTATTTAGTCTATAGTAGTTCTGAACGTCGCTTCTCTTGTCTCCAATTTAGGAGTTCATCTCTTTCACTATTTTATTTTTTAATAGCTCCGTGGTTATACAATCGTTTGCTGAATGATACATACTTATTATTTTTTAGTTTTTGACAGTGGCGGCACGTGTCCACTGATGCTAGAGAAATAAATACTCTTTTTTATAGATTTTAATTTTGTATTCGTTTTGGTTTTCAAATTAATTTGAAATCTATAAAAAATATTAATAATTTCTCTAGC
The DNA here is from genome assembly GCA_964023215.1 of Eledona agricola. NCBI lineage: Eukaryota > Metazoa > Arthropoda > Insecta > Coleoptera > Tenebrionidae > Eledona > Eledona agricola. The sequence continues at coordinate 15,091,236 of OZ026854.1, forward strand.
ATCAGCCGACACGTGCCCCTGTTCCCTTTAACACCAGCCGCCACTGGTTTTTGAAATAATTTCTCAAATCTGCTTATTATTTGAGGGGGGTGCTGATTCTTATATTGCTGTTCTATGTTTATTTTATTTTTTGCCTAACAATACAACATATGTTGTAATTCAAAAATCCAAGAATAAATATTGGTACGCTATGGACTCTAGCTTTTGTTTCATTTTTTTCAGTGTATTTTGACACATCGTAACATTTGACACGATTTAAAATCGTAAAGATCCAAACGGTGTCTTAAATCGACCTGACTTTGTCAAAAAAAAAAAACAATTGGTATACCGATATAAGTTTCAATCATGTTTTTTTCTGCTACGGGCCTCGTAAGTTGAAGATTTGTAAAGGCCTTCCTGTAAACCGTATCGTGTATGTCGGCCTTTACGGACATTTTGAACAGTTCCATCTGCTTCTAACTTATCTCTAATTCGAGTGATTGTAATGCCACTTTGCACCTGATCAAACATAACTTTAATGGGCCATGCTTAACTTTAAGCAATACATAAGTTCTTACATGTTGCTCGTCGCGTCCGCGCTCGGATTTTAGTAAAGTGAAACTTAAAAAACTATTTGTATTTCGTATTTCGTCAAAGTTAGTGTGATTTCAGCCAATTGCCCAATAACGAAAACTAAGTGAGTTGTCAACTGTTGAAGTGTGACCACATTTTTGGGACATGCTGTATATACCAATCCAAAGCCAATGCCTAGATGTCTCATCTTCGGTGAGAAAGTATCTAAGAGCCCTTTCACATGGAGCGTACGGTCAGCGCGTACCGTCAGCGCTGACAATACGCGCTGATTTTCCGTACGCGGCGTACGACTTTCACATGCACAGCGTACGGTACGCGACCGATGATGCGCTGTTGCCAGTCTTATTGAAACTATGTCTCTTCGTTCATCATGTATAATTTTGAAGAAATGGTGTTTGTAACATTCTTATAACGCATGTAATGCTCCGACAAAATTTTGGTGGCAATTCAATGTTATATTCGGCGGTAGAAAACTAAGGATATGTACAAAATTACGTTAGCCGAATAAACAAAGCAGTAGTGGTAAAATGCTGTCTTTTCTGAATCAATCTGCAAACATTTTTTTTTGTTTTAGTCTGCAATTTTCGTTGAATAACCTACTAACGTGAAATCGTGATTCTGGGGTAATGCCGGTCAAAAGCGGCGGATATAAGAAATGCAATATACACCATGCATACGTCAATTAGGAAAGCTACAAAAAATTGCAGAATTTCACAAGTTAGTGCGTAGATAAATAACATGCTAAGAAGCAACTGAAGCTGTAGACTACCTACTTGAAACCTACGTTCTGACTCGTTGCAGCAAATAAAAATTAATATCTCTTGAACCATTTGAAGTATTGCAATATTTTTTTTCTATCGATTAGTATAATTCGAGATTTTTTCTAAAACATTTTAATGTCACGGGTGGGCGTTGTGATTTTCTGAAAATTACTATAATGCCAAAAACTCATTTTTTTCAAATTGCACACCACAATCTAATAACGAAATTCAATGTAAAAAAATGACACGACCTTTATAAAGGTTTGTTATGTCAATTCTCGATAGTTTTTCCGATATTCCACATTTTGTAGAAAACGCATCTTCTCTTAAGCTTTTGATATGTGTAGGCTGTGGAATAAAAACATTTAAATTAAACAATTGAAATTAGCATGTCTAAAGTAGGTATTATACTTTTTATCAAATTTTTACTATTATTTTGTAAATTAATAACCAAAAAGTATAAACAAGAAAGTAGAACAAAACTTTAATTTAACTAATAATAATAATAAATCAATTAGAGTTGAAGTACAACATTGAAGCAAATGTTCGACATGTCCACCATTTTCACTTATACATTGTACGACATATATTTTTACAGATTGAGTTGCTCTTCTTATTTCAGCTGGATTAAGATTATTAAATGTATTAGCGATTATTATTTTATGATCTTCTTTATTTAAAATAGCTGTGCCGTACACTATTTTCTTTAACTAGCCCCATAAATAAAAATCAAGAGAGGTCAAATCGGGTGATCTGGCCGGCCACAATGACGGGCTTCTAATCCCGAACCAACAGTCTTCAAACAATGATATCAATTTGGTATCAATTTCATTTGTAGAGTGTGCCGGAGCTCCATCCATCTGATACCAGGCATTAATTGCCCTGGCACATGGTTGATTTTCAACAAATGGTTCTACAATTTTCGTCAAAATTTGGAGATAATTTTGTCGATTTAAATTATCGTCATACATGAAGTATTGAACTTCACCATCCATTAGCAAAGCGAAGACATTTAGTCGAATCTGATTTTGATTATCTATCTCTACAATTAAATGAGGATTCCGTTGTTATATTGTAGTATTGCAATTTGAAAAAATTGAGTTTCTGGCATTATTCTTTAAAGTTATACTAATCGATAGAAAAAAAAATTATTGCAATACTTCAAATGATTCAAGAGATATTAATTTTTAAAAAGATCCTTGCATTTCCAAATTTTAACATAAAATTAAAAATATTTCAAAAACTATGACCCAACCTGGGCGCTTCTTATTCAGAATTGCGAACGAGTGCATAAAAATAAGGGGTTGCCATGTAAAATAACACAGATGACGTCAATTTCCGGTATAACCGGAAGTTCCGCCATCTTGATAGTATTTCACTTCGATTCAGAACAATCGATGATAATCATACACCAAATTTCAACTGTCTAGTTTTACGGGAAATTAAAAATATTCTAATAAAGAAAAAGTGAAAAAATGTATGAAGAAAAAGTGCAGCAATTCGGTCTAAATTCAGATATTTGGTACCGTACGCGACTGACCGTCAGTTGCCATGTGAAGTTACCCATAAGGACCAATGGCCGTACGCGCGCTGACGATACGACGACTCACGGGCTCGGCGTATGCCCGACGTAGCAAATCGTACGGACTGATGATACGCGCTCCATGTGAAACTACTCATTTAAACCCATGGCCCTTGCTTATACGCGCTGACGGTACGCGCTGACCGTACGCTCCATGTGAAACGGACCCAACTGTTTACCTAACTACCTAACTAAGTTATAAAATTTATGAACTAAATCACAAAACAACAATAGACTAGAGGACCACGTATCAACTCGCAGAGCTTTTTCGAATTAAAAATCGCGTAATAAATATATTTTACAATATATTTTTGTTGGTAAATGATACAAAAGTATGATCAAAGCACACCTAATTGAATTGGACCTGCAAAAGTATATGAAACCCCGATTATATGGGAAAACACCCGGTCATAGATTGCTGAAATCTGGCAACAGGGCGTCTCCGTACGCGACTGACCGTCAGTTGCCATGTGAAGTTACCCATAAGGACCAATGGCCGTACGCGCGCTGACGATACGACGACGCACGGGCTCGGCGTATGCCCGACGTAGCAAATCGTACGGACTGATGATACGCGCTCCATGTGAAACTACTCATTTAAACCCATGGCCCTTGCTTATACGCGCTGACGGTACGCGCTGACCGTACGCTCCATGTGAAACGGACCCAACTGTTTACCTAACTACCTAACTAAGTTATAAAATTTATGAACTAAATCACAAAACAACAATAGACTAGAGGACCACGTATCAACTCGCAGAGCTTTTTCGAATTAAAAATCGCGTAATAAATATATTTTACAATATATTTTTGTTGGTAAATGATACAAAAGTATGATCAAAGCACACCTAATTGAATTGGACCTGCAAAAGTATATGAAACCCCGATTATATGGGAAAACACCCGGTCATAGATTGCTGAAATCTGGCAACAGGGCGTCTCCGTACGCGACTGACCGTCAGTTCCCATCTGAAGTTGCCCATAAGGACCTATGGCCCGTACGCGCGCTGACGATACGACGACGCACGGGCTCGGCGTATGCTCGACGTAGCAAATCGTACGGACTGACGATACGCGCTCCATGTGAAACTACCCATTTAAACCCATGGCCCTTGCTCATACGCGCTGACGGTACGCGCTGACCGTACGCTCCATGTGAAAGGGCTCTAAGGGCACAATTTTTGAAGATACATTTTACAATACAATTCTCATACCAATAAGTACAGGGCATTTATTGTTGTATTTTTTAACAATTTATATAATATTCTTAGAATTCAATACATTTATTTACAGGGCCTTTCTTGTCACATAATCTGACTGAGACGTATTCTGAAAATTGCTAAAAAAAATATTTTCCCGAATCCGGATTCTAGAATGCGGCTGCCGTAGCAGTGTTTTCAAAAGTCGTCGCCTGGAAAAATAGAAACTCGGCACAAGTATGAAAATAAAAAGCATTGCTTACAGGTTAAATGTGAGTTTCCTCCGACTTCTTCCAAGTCATAAATTTTCCTCTGCTTATACGGAATACCGGGTAATATTTCGTGCCGGAAAACCTCTGCCCCGGCACCAATAACGCAATTATCGCGTAATTCCACCCGAGAGTATCGAAACAGGAGCATATTTCAGGCCGCACAGATTTCCAAACTTTTCCTCGATGAATCACCCGATTTTATCTCGACGATACCTGCGAAGTTCGGCGTGAATTTACTCCGAGACAAAACCTAGCGCTTTGTTAACAGCAGCGTCGTCTGGTTCTTTTCTGCTGCTTAGTCATCTCCCACCGATTCGAATTTATTTATCGGGCTGGCTTAATAGAGACTGACTAAATGGTTCGTCCCGTAAATTGCTTATTTGCCCGGATCCAAGGGCGCCGCTCCATCCGCGGAAAAATCGCCGGAATGTCTTTAATCTCGCGCTGAAACAACTTGCAAATGCCGGAAAATTAGCGATAATAAATCCTGCGGCGGCTCCCCACCTGCGACGACCCAGAAAATCGGGGGAAATTGGCACACATTGATGTTGTGCCTCGGGTGGACAACAAATCTACAACAATCAGAACTGGAAGCCCCCAATAAAGAACAATGAAAAGCTGTTCCGCAAATAACCGCCATTTTCTGCTACAATTTATTGAATCATAAAGCGGAATCGCCTGCATCACGCCACTCCAAGTCCAAACTTATTGTAAGTCCAGCAATCGATACACCCTTCTGTTCTTACAAAACGATTTGCCCTGTTTGTGCCCCTTCTAATAACACCGGCTTGATTATCTTCTAATTAACTGCAAAGTCAAATGTTTGTGCTGAAATAAATTTTCTGTTGAGGGGCGGAAATCGCCGCAGCAAATCCAATTTCGTCTCCGAACTACCGCAAATTTGGAAAAGTCTGCAAACTACGGCCATAACAAATTCATTACTCCCGGCCACGATCCCGTGTCCTGATATAGGAATTTGGTTGCTTGTTGGATTGCATCTCCACCCACTCCCATTTCAAGGTTGTCTCCGTGTGACGATCTTCAACATTCCAACACTTTTGTTTTCTTTGGCTTCGGTCTAAAAATGCTTCCGAAATTGTGTTCCCTCCAAGAAACCTTGACTTGGAGTTTGCTACTCAAACAGGGTGTTCACCAGTGGCGGCTCGTGTGTTCAGAAACAGTTTTTCCAGTGTAGAAAACATAAACATAGATTTGACAAATGTCAAATGACAAGAACTGTCACTAAAATTTTCCATCAAAATAAAACGGACGAATTTTATTTAAATTGTTTATAATAAATGCCAGTACATGTGTACATCGCTCTCATAAACATAATGCTACCCTTCTTCGCGTCCATTTACTGAAATTTGTTACAACCATTTGTTTTTGTTTTACTTTCTTTCCGAAGTTCTTCCGAGTTGTTATCAAGTGTTTTGTAAATGAATTGTACCACTTCGACCACAAGGTAAAACCGGAAAGTACGATATCATTAGATCCAAGCTCACCTTGCAAGTTCAAATGATTCTTTGCACTACGGCCAATAAATCTGGTGACCAAAAATTTGCTTAAAAATTATATCATGATTAATATATCCTTCTACATTGTGTTCGTACAAATAAAGCGACTTATTGGAGTAAACAGCGAATAGGAGTGTTTAGTACTATTCAAAATGTGTCGAAGAATTTTAGGAGCTCCGAGATCTCATTAATATCACTTCAGTTTTTACGAGTAATGCTATCAGTTTGTCGAAAATAACTCATGACTTAGTGTTCGTTAACTTCATTCGTTAATTCTTCATTCGATGCTTTCACATAATCTTGTCAAATGCAATCGATTTTTCTTACATTACGTATGTAACTGCCAATCAACAATGAACATTTCTCACTCTATCGACAACAAAACTCAAAACTAACATAAAATTTCTTTTTCGTCTTGCTACAAAATAACTCAATCACCCTATTGTCAAACTCTGAAATGGATTGGACGAACTTCTTTTCGATTTAATGCGCTTCAGAATTGAAAAGCATCCCTCGTATTCACTTGCCGACATTGGTGTTGTACAAATAATCTCCAAAAGTTTGTAAGTTACTGTGAATATCTTTTTGAGGCTATTGTCCGATATAAACACTAAAAGCGGCAAAACACCTCCAACGTCACAGTTTGGGAGTTGGTGGTCTTCTTTTCTCCTCCTTTTCGTCGAAGGTTGATGGGTTGCTGTTTAACAGATTTTCCACTCATTTTCCTTCCGGTTACGGTTCCATATTGTACGACTTTCGCATGAACGCGCGGCATACTCAACTTCTCGTAAGCGTGACAGTTACTGGGGCGACAGCGATCGTGTTCCCCAAATATGCGTTAAAATCGCGAGTTCGGAGCTGCCGAAAACGACCGAAGCGCTCGAAAATGGGGATTGTTTCGGCTGAGCCCCGGAAGAAAAGGGCTGAGCGCGAGCAAGACGAACGTGGACGAGGGAAGTAAATTTTGATAACATTGCAGATGCTATTTGAAAACCAAAACAAATTAAAAATTGAAATCCTTAAAAAAGAGTATTTATTTTTCTAGCATCAGTGGGCACGTGCCCCTGTGCCCTTTAGCACCAGCCGCCACTGGTGTTCACCCCTCAATTTATAAGTTGTAAGTCAAGATGTATTCAAATCAATTCAAAGGTTTACTCAAGTGCTTACGATTGCGATCGCTGCAAATCGCTGCTTCCTGTCAGTTTAATAAATAAAATGCATGCCGAGGATGGAGAAAAAATAAGACTTGGGGAAAGTGGCGAGAAAAAAAATGTTTTGTGGCCACGCGATGGTAATTAAAACGGCCAAGTCGGCGCAAAACCGCAAACAACGACACCGAGACCCGTTTAATTAAGTGTTAAGATAACATCGCTATATCTTGTTATAGTTCTTGCGCGAAAGCCCGCAAAAAATCAATTGATACATCTAATTGGTGTTTACTTAGTCCGTGGCACATGCACGCGCCCAGCCTTGACCTTAAGCCAAAAAAACGCTAATTAACGGACCGTTGAACTCGGCCGAAAAACTGGTAATTAATGCGCCGAGCCATATGGGAACGGAGTTTGGCTGGCCAATTCCGCGCAAAAAATTCTCCGAATCCGTCTTTCGATTTTTTCATTAATTAATCATAAGTCGTGTGATTTTGTCGCTCCGCGGCGACTTTCAAATTTAATTCGGCGACCGGCGGGAGGCCCAGATGGAAGAGAGTTCCAGAACTAATTCGCAAAGTTACACATTAATTTGCAATGCGGTTTGGTAGACACAACAGCGAAAAGCGTCAGATTACCAGCGACACAAAAAAAGTCGTTTCAACGGAGGGCCAAAAGCGGCGGCGTTGACACATGAGCTTTCAACAACGGCAATTTTTTTCCAAATCAAGGTCGGGGGCACTGGCGGACTCGCGGCCGCACGTGAGCCACAAATGTTGCTTAGTTCACACCGTTTGCTGCTTTCCGCCGACAACTTCTGGGGAACCAAGTCAAAAATTTTGAACAATCCTTCCAACAACACACCAACAGTTACCGTTTTTATAAGCAATTCAAGTATTCTTCGAACGGACGAGGCTGAGTTGGCCATGGAATAAATAGCTCTGTTGACGTTCGGAAGAGTGTAGCAAAATTTCGACTTGAGTTGGATACTTTTGAAATTAAGTTCAAATTAAGTGAAATTGGTTTTCTTCAACAAATTCAATTCCGGGTCTCAGTTTAGACGTCGTTTGAGCAAATTTTGTCATGATTTGACAGTCTTCACTAGTATGGAACGCCAAAATATGTTTTACTACGTACAATTTGGATTGCAAATTAACGAAGGGCATATTTCAAAGAAAGAATTATGTGCCTATATTTATATGTATAAATTCAACCTGAATGCTTACTTATCTAAATTTTCTTATATAAATTAATTAAATGGCTTTTTTGCATTTCTATGTTTAAAACGTTAAACGAATTAACGAATTTTCAGTAGGAAATAACACCGCAGATAAGATCTTCTATAAAATTATACAAGAAGTAGTAGTAGTAAACTCTAAAATTGTGTGTCGTGTTTATGAAGATGAAAATTAAGTGTGCAGTGTTTAAATACATTTTTAAAGTATGTATTAAAATATATTACTGAATTCAATTGACATTACAGAAAAACACTACTGGCATTTCTAACTTGAAAATTACTTCGGTTACATTTCGCTCGATTTCATTGGAACTAAATGTTACACGAATTATTCTGAAGCTCATTTAAAATTGCCCTTTAATTTCTGAATTTAAAATCCGTTTCAGTTCCACCTAAAATACTACTTCAATTTTTAATTTAGGAATAGGCTGAATATCTATGTTGTAAAATGCTTGAATTTCAAACTTAAAAAATCATGGAATTAGCAAATATCAAATGCATACTCTCATCTTTAACAGAGGACATGGACGCATGCGCCGTGAGTTGTTTGAACTACGAAACTTGTGAACATGGAACTAAACTACGTTATTATCGAACTACTATTTGTACAGAGGTACTGGTAAATTACACATTTTTTTATAGTCATTATTGTGAATATTGCAAACCGACAATTAACCTGCATTTTTTATTTTAGCAGCACGCGGACACGGGTTATTAGAGATGAAGTTTGAAATTCATGTACTTTTCATAATAGATATTCAGGCGTTTTCTAAATTAAAAATTTGTGTTATGTATTGAGTAAAACTCAAGTGAATTTTAAAAGTGGAAATTAAAGGGCAATTTTTATTGAGCTCAAATAATTCGACTAACATTTTAAAATGGGTTAAATAAAAATGGACGTATTGAAAAATAATTCTAGTCAGAATAATGCCTGTATTAAAATATATAAGTTAAAAAATGGAGAAAAAAATATAATTTCATTGTATACCTACATTTAAAAGTCAAAAAATCTGACGCGTTACTTGCACAAAAAAATCGTTAAATTCCTATTTTAGTGAATTGAAAAGCCAAGTTGAGTTTATTTTCAAATACAAGTCTTTCTATATTTCAAACTTTAAAATAAACGCGAGCACGGCTTGTAATTTTGTAAAATAAAAACCGATGCATGTTTTTCAAACATGCATTTTACTTTTTAATTTTGTTAGTTACCTGTAGTAACGACTTTTTGTAAACTCTGTGGAACATGTGTATTATTTATTACAAGAAACAATAAGATTTAAAATAAATTTGTGTCAAATTGAAGGTTCAGAATACAATTACATTAGAAGGAATGATCAAAATCCAAAAAATTTCTGATTGAAAATTGGAAACCAATTAGTTTTTCAATCAAATTTGGAATTTTATATATTTTTTTAATTCAATTTTTGTTACGATATTTTGCTTATGCATTTGATATTTCAAATCCCTCCTCTTACATTTAACTTGTCTTCTAAAATATTGCACCAGAGGTCTGCCTTTAATTTCTAATTGAAAATTATATCGAAAAACATTCAAAAGAATAGATTTGTGTGCTTTTTCCCTATGCAGCAACATATAACATATAAAACGTTTTTTAAACATTTGTCAAAATTTTTATTACTGTGAATTTAAAATAATACTTTATTTTTCAAAACCTCAAAAATTTCAACAAAAGTAACACTTGTATTAGAAGTAATACTCATATTTGGTTAAACATGGATGCTTTTTCATAATTTTCAAATTTAAAAATGCAGGAATGACCACTTTCACTGTTCATGTGTAAATCTATTTCCTATTTTATAGTTATTTTTAAAATTCCGATATTAAATAATACTTAGGCGTTCCATACACTAGTCTACACTGAAAGAAATAAAACAAATGATAGATTCCATGGACTCCTGAGCCTCCGCTTTTATTTGTACGCCCAGTATGATAAAATATGATGCCTGTTAGCTTAGAGTTTTTGGTTCAGGATCAAAAAGGATGCGAAATTGCGCCATCTAACAATTTAGTCAGCTTCGTGGAAAGTTAATCATACATTTAATTAATACGACACTCATCAAATGTATCGCTTAGTAATCACTTTGGTGTTTATAGAAATTAAAATATATATACAACTCGTTCTGTCGACATGTTTCAAATCGGATGATGACTCGTTATCAAAACTAGCTAATGCAAAATGCCGGGCATTTGTTGCAGCCGAATTCGTTGCGTAACAAATCCCAGTCTGAACCAAGCAGCGAAGGTCAGGCGCGTTTTAGCAAATATTTGCGCAATCCTCCGCCAAATTAGTTTCCGTCTCGCGTCGGTTTTCTTTGTGTCTCGGACAGAGGGTGTGGGTGTTTAGGAGGCGACATATTAATAGTGAGTCCCATGCAACACGGGCCAGTGTCAACGGCCAGGTAAATAGCGACATGACGTGCTAAAGAAAAATGTAGAGAGCTTTCAGGAGCAAAGCGGGTGAGAAGTCGAGCACATGGTGCAATTAGAGCTGTGTATTTACTCTCTGAAGATTGGAAGCTTGGTGACGTCCCTAGAACCGTACATGTTTTGCGTGCCAAAAATTCAGTCTTATCTTGCTTTTCAAGTTCATGGGATTTGGCGCGAATTCATTATGCATCAGGACGATAACAAATCTTGTATGAAATTCGCAGGAAGCAGCTGGCAAGGATGCATTGATTGATGATGGCTGATAAGTCATACGAGTCGGACAATGAATGAATGAGGATGTTTTATGCAAAGGAGGAGCAAAAGCAATTAATTAAATGACGTGCGAAGAAAAATTTCCAAACAGGAAATAATAAAACGCATCTAATCATGTTCACGCTATCGAACATGTTCAATGAGATAAGTGAGTTCGTTGTGGGTTGGGCTAGAAATATTTGACAATAGTACAGCGAAATATTCTCGTTGATGCGTAATACACTTCCATGGGGTCGCCGAACAAATAATAAAAAGGTAGTAATAGAAAAGGGGTGTAATTAAGGGGAAAAGCCTGATTAATTGGAGGAATTGGATACGCTGGGTATTTATAATAAATATGAAAGCATATTGTTGTTAATTTCTGTTTTGACGAATCTTCTTTCAAATTATTATTAGTAGTAGTATTCCATAACAAGTATGTCCGTGTATGTATGTAGATCTGTTCTTTAGTAACAGTTTTCCATGTTCTTGTCTCTTTAACCTTTATTTTCCAGTTTTGTACTCTTTTTCTCTTTTACAACTTCCGCTACAGCTTCTTTCCATCTTTTGATTTGTTTTATGATAATTCCTGAAAAAATTGATAATTTACATTTATTTTCCAAGTTAGCCATAAAACAAATGATTTATTTTGTTATATCACCAACGAAATGTGCAGAAAATTGTTAAACTGTCAAAAAAATGTCTCTTGTTTCTGTTTTGTATTCAAACGAAAAATGCAAAGTTACGAGAATTTTGAAAAGTACGACAGATTAGAGTATTACATCAAATTCGACAAAAATGCGGCAATCGCAAGAAGCACGTATTTCGAAACATTTCCGGAAAGACACCAACCAGATTTGAAAATATTAGATTCTGAGGAAGGAGTTATATAGGAGACGAATTCAACATTTTTAAAATCAGAATATTCGTAAGATCAGAAAATTTAGAATCGTTTGGTTCCTTCATACAACCACGTCCAAAGTGATACGCCAAAGAAAAGAGGAAGGAAGAAGAAATTGATGTCATAGGAATTGTTGCGGCTTTTCCGAAGATTTATTATTATGTCTTCTGCTAAGTGTTTGTCGCTTTCTTTGATTAGTTTATCCAATACTATGTTAAATAAGAGCGTCGACATGGGGTCTCCTTGTTTGAATCTTCTTTGTATTTTGAATTCTTTAAAGAGACTAATTTCAACTTTAACTATGTATCTGTGTCTTTTATTGTCATTGTAACCAGATTTATTATTATTATTTTTTGGAATTATAAATTCTTTGAAAGTTCTAATTAACTTGGTTCTGCTTACTGTGTCCTGTGTCCTTAAAATCCATGGATAGAATAAGACTTGGTTTAAGAATACATAGTATTGCCTCTTTTTTTATGCAGTTGTACGATAATGGCTTTACAGTATAACTTTTTGGCATATTTCCTTTTTTCCAACTTTTCTTTTGAAACTCTTGTAATGGTTTTACCTTTCATTTCTTATATATTATGTTGTTTTTCAGGTATATATTATATCGTTCACTTCCACTTCTGAAGGTTCTACTGTCCCTTTCTGAGCCCGTTTCTCCATTTAACAATTCTTCAAAATATTTCCTCCATCTTTTCATTTTTAGGTTTTTATCCCTGTTGAGGTTTCCTTCTTTACCCCTCTTTATCCTTACGCTTACAGTATAATGGTTTTGTCTGAAATCCGCTTTGGTGTCTTTATAGATGTTTTTCTCTTTTTTCTTGTATCCTTTGTTCTTTTTGTCTCCGCCTCAATATTCTAAATAACTTTTTCACTTTTTTTTTAGGTATTGGTATCACTTGTATATCGAACAAGTTTGTCCTACTGGTTTTTGTTTGCACTTCTTTTACCTTTTTGTGCAAGCACAGATACGTTTTTTATTGAATCTTTTGTTGCTTGTTCTCTGTTGTTCTATTTAGTCATCATTTTCATGTGTTTTTTCAAGATCTTCGATATCTTGCTTGTATTTTTTGTTTTTCCTTTTATATAAATAAATTGTATTTCTGTTATGCCTGGATCTGATGTTTTTTCTTCCGATCAAATGGTTGTTTTAAGTAACTGTCACAATTGGGCAAAAAAAGCTTCTTTTTACACAACTAATCGAGACTTGCTCTTTGAAAATTCTGTTTTTTATTAAATCTGTTCAGGAAATGCAGAAAGGGAGCCACTCATGTTTTGCAACGTCTCCTACTTGTCGTATAGAATTTTTATAACAATCTAGAAGACACCCAAACGGAAAGCATGTTCGGAAACACTTGAGTTTTTATTGGACAATGTAAAATTAAAAAACAATAACATTTACTGTGACATTTATTAATTTTTATGCGCATGCATATTTATGAGATGACAAAAATCCCATTGTAATTTAATATTTATTAAACATGGTAAACGTTTCAAGCCCGGTAAACATTTAAAATACAATTACCGTTTAGTGATTAATTAAATCGTCAAAATAAATTACATTAGACACGGAAGATTATTATTTAAAGTGGTTGTTTTCGCTAATATCACAAAACCCCTTTGATTATCGTTCTAGATTTTTCCGATTCATTTTTGAATTTGAATTTGAATGAACAGCACAAAATCAAAATTGTGAGGTACAAAACAGTTTTAAAAATGCAACCCGATTGCAGGTGCGACACGTAAATCAACATCCCCGCATTGTTTAGCAAGTAAAAGTAGGCTTTCGGGGGCGTTGTTTTCCCCAATTTCCATTAACGAGAGGAATGCCGGCCAAATTATAAACATCGAACTATTTATAAACGGGGTGAAGGAATAAACGCCCTCGAATCTCAAAATAGGTCTCGTGTGCATTGTTACGTTTTACGGCATCGCTATTTCTACTCATCCGTGTCGGTAGTTTTTGCAAAGATGAAACAATTTCAAATTAGGGTCGGGTTTATGAAGGAGGAGACATGATTTATGGCGGCTTAAAACAAAACCGAACTGTTCGTTCTGCTGCCAGCAGCCCTTTGCTGGCTTTCCTATTTCCCCTTTTTTCACGGTGTGGTGTCTATTAGCTGTCATCGGCTTGTCAGGAGCTCGATCTGTTACGATCATCGTCGTGGAGGTCGTTGTAGAAAATCGCGCGAAGACATCTGCCGCTGGAAAAATGGATCTGATAAATTACGTGTCACAATCGCGTAAACGACTGACTTGGATTTCAGACCATCTGTGCCGCGATGTCACATTGGATTGAGTTTTCAGGAGAAAACGAATAAGTCAACAATCGGAGTTTATCAAGTGTGGGTTTATGGATTGATTGCTGGAACCGCAACAATTGCGTCTTGCCTTTTCGCGTGACATTTGCAATGGGAAAAGACGCTTAATTGAAAGTGCACATTTAACTCGGCACTTGGATCTGGCTCGGGGGAGTCGCAATCCTAATCGAAACAACATTGTGCCTTTATGGTCATCGTAAAGATAAACACTAGACTAGGGTCATAAACGTGAATGAAATTATATGAATCCTGCGACGTACGTTCCGACCGTGACCGGTTCACATAAGGAAACCATGAAATCGATCTTGCCGACAATAGCACTTCTTATCTAATCACTGCGACTTCCTCATCGGTCAGTGTGGGCAATACACCTGTCACGTCGCTGAAGAAATTAACTCTTCGCTCGATGCGGACGCGGGAAATATGGCAATCTATAAATCAAATCCGGCGTCGAAGCGCTAGAATCGGTCAAAAATTCCGCGGTTCTTGCATCGTCGTCAATATCTTTTGACGGCTGATAATTGATCGATTCTTAACCGGCTTAATTAAGGCCCGCTCTAAATTAGTTCGTCTTAGAAAAGCAGCACCGCTAGACTAGATTTTTCTTTGTCTTGTTCTAAATTGATTTATCGTCGTTTGATTGGAGGTCATTTATTTTGAGGCAAGATTTATGTCCCCAAATTGTCACACTGGTCCGAGCGGTTTAATTGGGTTGGAATTAACATGGATGGGATATTTTGGTGCTTTGGAACGTTTGCTTTCATTGCATTTCTCATTCACCATTGTTCTCTTCGTTCCAAGAATTTTTCTTCGTTTGCGAATAATTAATTCTCTTCAGCTGCGTCCACAATAAATACATTCGGTTTGATTAATGGTCTCTATCTACATAAATATTGATGGAAGTCATATACATTTTTGCAGACTACATTACATCCTCCGGACTAACTAACACATGAGGACTTGCACTCTCCTCGCGTTTAATTATTGACGCTTTAATCGGCGACTCGTCACAGAGATTAACCATTGCTCATTAACATTAAAGCCATAAAGACGGATCAAAGCGGCGCCAAATTTGCATTCGAAATGTATTTTTGCCGGAGGGTGGTTCGCATAAGCCACGATCGGTTGTTACGACTCTTAATGGTTTGGCGTGAAAGAATTTCTTGCATGTAGCAATTACGAATGGCACAAGGCACAGCTGTCGGAGAAGCTGCCCCAGTAAGCGTCCAAGTGGATTTGTTTGTAAACTGCACAATAACGCAAATGGTCTAAATCTAGGATGGAAGCTGTTGGAAGACGCCAATGATAAACGAGTCTAGTTAGTTAATTTATGCAATTTCTGCAAGAGATAAAATCAGATTCAAAGAGTACACTAGTGTCGCGTTAATCCGAATGTAGGATAATCCGGATATTCCTGTAATTCGGATCGCTATCGTGTCACTCCATTTTATACTTTGTAGTTCCAGTGATTTAGTTAGTAATCCGGATCGCTTAAAGCGCATTGTCTTTTGAAATATTATTGCACAGACGTTACAAGCGTTTCGTAAACAACTTCCAGTTGTCTTAGCAATAGTTGAACGTATACAGGGTAATATTTGTGAAAAGGACCTTTAATAACTATGAACAGAGGAGATATTTCCGAAATTTCCAAATACACGTTGGCGGTGTGGACAACTCTTTGAAAATTTTAAATGGAACGACTTATATTGTGATACATTTGAAAACCTATTTCACAATGAGTCTACCCATGTAAATGGTAATTGGTCTGCGCCATTTCATCAACCACTGTATTCACTTCCATTTTATTGTTTGACACTGATTGTTTCTAGGAATGTTTGTACCAATATAATAATGTACTTTGCGTCGACATTTTTATTAGGATGTCTTGTCTTCAACTCTCTTGAAGTGGCTCCGTAAATGATAATTAATTCCACCTTCTCGGCAATCCAATAAACCATTTTCACTGATGGGACTACAACGTTGTTATTTCGGAAACTAAGACATTTTCAATTTTATTAGAAGAACCAGTATATGACGAAACCTTCTAATGATAAAGAAACAGCTTAAAAAAACTTATAGCAGTTTGAAGAAGAAAAGCAGACAATCAGACGATGGAGTAGTTCCAATCGCCAAGTTCAATTGTTATTATATCGGGGACAAAAATTGAAATTTTGTCACATTTTTATTTTTTTACATTTTCGGGATTACAAGGACACAATTTCTTTGTGTTCTTCTGGGAAGCTTAGTTTTGTTTCAAAAATACTGAAATATCCGATTTCATAAGCAATAATAAGCAATTTTGCACCATTTATTGATTTGCTATCCTGTAAATGACAATAAATTAGTAAAACCAATTACATGAGTAGACTCCTTGTGAAATATGCTTTCATATGATGTTTCACACGATAGGTCGTTCTATTTAAAATTTTTAAAGGGTTGTCTGCCCTGCCCTGAGAAAGTGAGAAGCCTGTCAACTAGAAACCTTTATCAAAAATGGTCCCTTCTGGATAAAAGTTGACGTGTTTTTGGAAATTTCTCTTCTGTTCCAAATTATTAAAGGTGTGTCCTTTTCAAAAAATCACCCTGGATGAATGTATACAGTCTGTTGAATAGGTGGTTATTTTCCCAAAAAAAATGGTTCTTGTTAGGAGAAAACATAAGTTTTTAAAGGACAAGTCCAAAATACTGCATTTTTAAAACGAGGCATTAGTGGGAAAACATTGGCCCGGAAGTACCATGTTCGCACATCAACGATCAGCGATATTAAGCGAAATCCGCAGAAAATTAAAGAGTAAATTTCTAGTTTCTTAACAATCTATGCTACATAATTAATTGACGGAGAGCATTTTCCAGATTTGTTGCGAATTGCGTTTCTGGTCAGGGTAAAAAAAATACTGATAAAACAAGAATTTCCAAAACTGGAAATAAAGTTAGATGGTTGAGGTGTTGCTTCGGAATTTTTAGCAGAGAAAACAAAACTGCCTCATGATAAATATTATCCAACTCCAATTTTACTGCAAGCAGAGGTTGAATTGCTAATTTCAAAAAGCGGAACGGCATCCGAAGGCTTTCAATTTGTGGGAAAATGTTATCTGCTGATTTATTTATCGAAGGTGTATTCAAGGCCTTCGAATTAGTTCTCAAACAAATATGCAAAGCAGACGAATTTGCCCGTTTCTGGAAGTTACTTCTAGATAATACGCTGGTTACATGAACTGAGCAAACTGCCCTAGGAAGAATAACCAGCAAAGAACATGCTACGTTTTTGGATGACTGTAATTCCAAAGGTAGCCAAAGATTGCGCCTTTAGTTATAAGAAAATCAAAAAATCCAAGAGTATTCAAGAACGTAGTTTTATCCCTTCACTATAAATTCACTGCTAAAGTCTGGATGAAATAAACGATCTTCAAACAATAGTTTCAGGAGTTCTTTATTTCAGAAGTGAGAAAGTTTCTTCAATTCCGGAACCTTCCAGAGAATGCATTGCTGATAATCGATAATGCTTCGTTCTAATGCAGAGCAGCTTCTTAATGATGATGGATATATTGTTGTTAAATCTTCAACTTTATTAATTCAGCCAATGGAACAATGTCCTTTTTGTTTGATAAAATTGCATTATCAAAAGAGTCTCCTAGTTGAGATTTTAACCAACCATGAGAAAAATCTGCTTAAATGCCTCAAAAATATGAACTTGAAAACAACTGTAACTTTACAATGCTTAGGAAAAAGTGCCCTTTAAACCGTCTTTAAGATCGTGGCATAAAACGCCTCCTAAAACCCAACGATAACACGGCGAAAATTACTGAAGATGATCCGGAAGACTTCCATTAAATGAGTCGGAAATGACGGATCGAAAAAATTAACAAAGAACATGCTGTGAAAAGTATAAATACTATTCTTCAGTGCACGCACTTCTCACATGCAGCACAGAAAATAACTGATATCTTTGGTTCACAATATTCAAATATTGATTAGAATGTAATTAATATAGAATAAATACGTTTCTCCACTGTGTACATTCGATATTTACCGCCAAATGCTTATTTTGTAAGAATTCTTCGATGATTCGGATTATTTGGTATTTCGGATCGCCCCGGTTTTAACTCGACCGTACTGTATAGAAATTCGTCAATTAATTCCGTCAAAGTCTCGGATTAATATACCTCATCTGGACCCAACCGAGCATTGGAAATTAATTATTGAGCGTTTGGTTTGGACCCTCATGGCAACCATCTCGCGTTATCATCGCCATTGCGTATTGAACAAGCGTCAAATCTTTCACGTTCCTTCATCAATCAACGTTTTTACCGGCTGCATTTAAGACGAGGAAAATGTGTCTGAATGGGGAAAAAGCTAAACGACCGTATGGTCATTAGGCTCTTGAAAGAAAACCTCTGGAGTATATATAACGGGCCCGCTTGAAATATCCTGAAATACGGAAACTCTGAGAATAGAACGGCTCGTGCGGTGCTTCTGCATAATTAATCTGTTACGGGAGCGCCAGAATTTGTCGCATTTAATAATGGCCGCTGCCTTAATCGCTCATTTTTCAACACTCCAACGTTTTGATTGTTTTTGAGCGCCATTCAGTGGACGGGCCACCAACTCGAACCGATTTATTGCGGATTTATGCCGAATGATTCTGATGTATGGTGTGCACCGGATTTTTCAATTCGGCAGCATTCGTTGCACCAATTCAGTTGAAAATTTTCACAAATGTTGCTCTTCAACCCCCGGTGATGTCCACCCAGCTCGTGTGACCACCCAATCTGTTATTATTTAACGACCCCATATAAAAAATTAGTGAAACGACTGAAGAATGGCAGTTTTAGCTGAAACAAACAAACATTCCGTGATGCGGAGGATCACACAAGAGCCATGTAGGAATTGTTGAAGAAGAGACATGTTTGGAGAGAACATTTGGTCCCAGCATTTGCTCGGTTTGCTTTACAACCTGACAAGAGTTTATCTCTCTGGCAGTTATTTCGCGGGGGGCTTCTGTAATTAAAACGCCGGACCGCTGGCAAAAAATGCCGAAACCGGTCCTGAAAGTCGTCCTCGGTTGCTGTTGCAGAGGGATTCGGACCGTTAATGCACGAGATCAACGATCTCTTAACTTTGCCCTACGATTTTGGGCAGAAGTTTAAAAATTCGCGGGGCGTGTAAACTGCTTGTGTATCAGTGATAATGTAACATAAATTATACTGATGGGAGGCAATTAGCTTTAGTTTAACATAATTTTGAATAATTGCACCGGTTGAGTGGCGAACAAGAAGAGCAATTAGTAATTATTCTATTAAGAAGCGAGTTTTTGCCGCTTGATCTTGTTGGATGCCACTAACGGAAAATCAAAGAGATGATTTTGGGCCATTATGAAATTTTCGACGTTTTGTTTTTTACGGAAGTGACAACTACTTTAATTGGCCAGCGACACACATCAAAGCATTCTTAATGACTCCTAATTGCCTCTAAAAATAAATGGGCATATTTAAATCCGGTTTTGCCGAGCCAAGTCCAGGCAAAGGAAGCCTCTCCAAACTAAATGCTGCCAGGATATGCTTGCCATCCGAATAAATAAACAAATGTGAGGAATTGAAGAAAAACGAAGAGGCATACTGGGGCTGCAACGTTTTGCTTAGAATATTACAGCTCACTGACTTGTGCGCCATTTACTTTATTTCCCAAATCATCTTTTTTCTATTGTATTTGCTTTTTGATAAGCAACACTAATTCATCGACTAGTTATTTATTTGGATGACACATGCGGAAGACCACGTTATTTTTAATCATTTTTTCTTTTCGTAAGGTCCTTCTCAATGTCTTTGTAACTTCGAGCATCTCCTCTTCCTTCATTTCGGATTGTAGAACCACACTTGTTCGCCTTCTTTGTATCTTTCATTTTTCTGAAGTTCCTGAAACCTTCAGACAACAAACGGTGCTCACTGTCTTCAGGTAGTTTCAAATGATTATAATTGAAGGTAGTTTTTCTGAGTTGCGCACGTGTTTTGCAGTAGCTCTCCACAAGCCAATAGAAATATTCACGTAATTTGTCAAATCTCTTCTTTGTGCTTTGTCCATTACCATCATTCCAAAGCAGGTACAAGACGCAATCTCATTGTGTCAAATACGGCTTGACCCTCGAGTTCAGATGGGACACTTCTCCGAACTCTAGCTTGCAGTTGTCTTTACTTATTCTTTTATCTTCATAAATCAGCATCTTCAGTTTGACCTTTCTTGAACGCTTCTAAAGACATCAAGTTATTATTATCCTGGTTTTGTAGTCCTCGTCGCAAGTCTTAGCGAGAGGGCATGCGCATTTGCATCACTTCTCTTCATCACCAACTTACAAATCGTCTACGCACAAATTCTCTCTGAAAAATTTCATACCAAGAATGCAAACGTCAGTAATTGCAGCACATAACACTTGAGCTTTGCAATAAGTCTCCAATTCTGATTCTCAAATCTTCACACGCCAGCATAAGAATCTTGTCACTGCTCCCACCAAAATTTTTGGACAAGAGCAGAAGTTCAAAGTCGGTTCTGAGAAATGTTTTAGAAGATCTTTGGACATATGATTTTGATATTTAACTACAGTCGTGTGGATTAAGGTGTATGAGAACTATATCCGCCAGAGGTCGCCCGAATCGAAATTTTAAAAGAACGCCGAAGTACAATCACTTTTGGCGATACCTATAGAGATAGAAATTATTAAATTCAAATGCAAGTCGCAACAGATGCTCGTATGTAATAATGTTCAGAAAATGTTCATATTATGTTTCTTTAGCTGTTTCGCAGTGCCTCGCCTATATTTATGTATTATTTCTCAAAGATGTTTTTTAATAGATTTGCCAAATCTCCCTTGATACTTCATTTTGAAGATTACCTTCACCGCTTTATGCGAAAAATAAACAAACAATTCAAAATGTTAATGTTTCTTTTATAATTATTAAAAACCGTATTTTCTCATGGCACCATCTATCTGTTTAATTAAAAACATGATTTTGGCTATAGCGCCATCAATATTCGCACGGGCCATTTTAGTCATAGGGCCATCTATTGACAAACTATTTATTTTTAATTTATTGTTGTTCTTCTTTTATTGATTTGTATACTAATACTAATACTCGTAGCTAAATTTCGTGGATTTCTTATTTCTTTGTAGAAGGATAATAATCTAGATAATATGCGATCTTTCCACACTGATTCGCCTTTCCAAATCTTTTCTCCGTAATATTGATCTGCCTCTGAACATGAAATTGTGGGTTGGTTTAAATCTAAAAAAATAATTGATGGAATACCTCGGTTTTATACGTTAATTTTCCAATGTCTCATAACAAAAAATCGCAGTGGTAAAATTTGAATCAACTTTTTATATATCTCTAAACTTCCATGAATACGGCCGCACGAAAGTAAATCTACTGTGGCGGCCGCGACCTTCCCACGTCGCAGGCCCCAGCTGCAAATTGTAAATCTGTAATAAAGTGTACATATTCTCAAATAAACAAGTCGTGCCGCCTCCAATTTCCAACCCCGTCATAAATCCAGGTCAACATGACCGTGAGAACCATCCTGTTTCACCCTCCTTCCTTCAACACCAAATTTCCACTTTTTCCAACTCAAAACTCCAGTCAGTCCAAGTCCAGCTCCATGACAACATCTTCCACGACACGACAACAAACTGCAAAGCTGACTTTGATTGTACTCCTTGCGCCCCAATTATATCGCCCGCGCTAAACATCCACATTGGTGACCCCGACGTGATTTCGTCAAAAAAAAATGCAGTGGTAATAGTGCGCGATACCGTCTCCACCCAGCACAAGATGGCTCAACCCCCGCAGCAGATACCGTTCACCCGCGAAGAGTACGAGCGCGCCCTCCAGGAACTGGAGCAACTCAAGGCCGAACGAGCCGCCAGACTTCGCAGAAGTCAAACACCGCAACCACCACCAACGATACCCGCGATCTACCTCGTGTGCCTGCCAACCTTCCTCTTCGCAGATCCAGAGCTATGGTTCGAAATCTGCGAACCAATTCTCGCCGCTGTCCACATCACATCTGACGCCGCAAAGTTCAGCAATGTGGTCAGCGCGCTAGACCCCAACATCTGGACAGAAGTGCGCGACATCATCATGGACCCGCCGCAGGAAAACAAGTACGCGACACTCCGGTCCGCACTCATCAAGAGGCTCCCCCCCACGCTGGACCAGAAGACCCGACGTCGGCTGCGATCCGAAGAGCTGGGGGACAGAACACCCAGCGAATTTCTACGCCACCTGCGCAACCTAGGGGGTTCTGCGATACCTGAAGACATCATCCACAGGCTGTGGCTAAAACGGCTACCGACAGATACACAAGCTGTCCTAGCCGCCTACAGCAACGCCTCCCTGGACATAACGGCCTGCATAGCAGACGGCGTCCCCGAGGCCAGGTCCCACACCCCCCAGGTAGCAGCGACGAAACCTGCCTCCACCAGCTTCTGCAAGGCAACATCAAGGGCAAAGCCAAGTTGACTTGGACACCAACGACCCAGCAGGCGTTCGAACGCTGCAGAACAGCCCTCGCCGAAGCCACACTCCTGGCACACCCAAAACCCGACGCACAGCTGGTGCTCGCGTGCGACGCATCCGACACCGGCGTCGGAGCGACGCTTCAGCAAAGAATAGGGAACGACTGGCAACCGCTGGCCCTATTTTCCAAAAAGTTGAGCCCCACAGAGTCCAAATACAGCGCCTTCGACCGCGAGCTTCTGTCCATCTACCTCGCGGTGAAACACTTCCGCTACATGGTCGAAGCAAGACCGTTGACCATCTGGACGGACCACAAGCCGCTAACGTACGCTTTCAGATTTCAAAAGGCCGACACCAGCTCTCCAAGACAAGCCCGCCACCTCGACTACATCTCGCAGTTTTCAACTGACATCAGGCACATTCCCGGCAAAGAGAACGTGGTCGCCGACGCCTTGTCACGGATCGAGGAAATCTCACCAGCGATAGACTTCGCAGCTCTCTCCACCGCCCAAACAGCAGACGCGGAACTGCAGGTCTTCCTACATCCAGATGCGTCTCTGCAACTCCAACAAATTAAGATGCCCGGCACCAACATCACCGTATATTGCGACATCTCCACCTCAAATGTCAGACCATTCTTGACGACACAATTTAGGCGTGCGGCTTTCGACAGCATCCACAACATAGCGCATCCCGGCATCAAAACCACCGTCAAACTCGTGACACAACGTTACGTTTGGCCGTCGGTCAAATCGGACTGTCGAGAATGGGCCCGCACCTGCCTGCAGTGCCAACGCGCGAAAGTCACCCGCCACGTGGCATCACCGATCGGAACATTCGCACCACCTTCGCGGAGATTCGAGCACGTCCACATCGATCTCGTGATCATGCCACCATCGGAAGGATGCAGATATTGCCTCACCTGCGTGGACCGATTCTCACGCTGGCCCGAAGCATTCCCCCTGGAGAACCAAGAAGCAACCACCGTGGCGAGAGCCTTCTACGAGGGGTGGATCTGTCGCTACGGAACCCCTCTTCGAGTGACCACCGACCAAGGCCGCCAGTTTGAATCAAACTTGTTCAGAAATCTGAACATGTTGGCCGGATCAACACACCTCAGGACCACCGCATACCACCCAGCAGCCAACGGCATGGTCGAGCGCCTCCACCGCCAGCTAAAAGCAGCAATCAAGTGCCACCAAGCCGAGCAGTGGACGCGAGTTCTCCCAACAGTCTTGCTGGGTATTCGCGCCGCCTGGAGGGACGATCTGCAAGCCACCGCCGCCGAAATGGTGTACGGCGAACCCCTGCGACTTCCGAGCGAATTCCTGGTCTCGCGCACCGCCGATCACGAAGACAACGCCTCAGATTACGTTACGGACCTGCGACGCTTCTTCCAGGACCTCCAACCGACGAACGGTTCACGACACGGCGACCGCAAAACGTTCATTTTCAAGGACCTTGCGACCGCCGAACAGGTGTTCATCCGACACGACGGACCCAGTGGACCCCTGCAGATGCCGTATGACGGCCCCTTCAGGGTGGTGCAGCGCAACCCCAAGACGTTCATCGTGCAGGTCAAAGACAAGAACACCACCGTCTCTATCGACCGCCTGAAACCGGCATACATTCTGGCGGACGAAACGCAACAATCAACGCCACCCCCAGTGCCATCACCCACTCCATCAGTAGCTCCATCACCGCTGACGAGGACGAACCAGCCAACACAAATCGTCACGCGCAGCGGAAGACGCGTACGCTTTGCAGATCGCCTGCAGGTCAGCGGCTGATCCAAAAAATCGCGCTTATCCGCTAAACATCCAACGGGTTAATCACTGGCAGGGGGGTACTGTGGCGGCCGCGACCTTCCCACGTCGCAGGCCCCAGCTGCAAATTGTAAATCTGTAATAAAGTGTACATATTCTCAAATAAACAAGTCGTGCCGCCTCCAATTTCCAACCCCGTCATAAATCCAGGTCAACATGACCGTGAGAACCATCCTGTTTCACCCTCCTTCCTTCAACACCAAATTTCCACTTTTTCCAACTCAAAACTCCAGTCAGTCCAAGTCCAGCTCCATGACAACATCTTCCACGACACGACAACAAACTGCAAAGCTGACTTTGATTGTACTCCTTGCGCCCCAATTATATCGCCCGCGCTAAACATCCACACTACTAATAAAAAATCTCAAGAAATTCAAAAGAAGCAAGATAAAAAATTAAAAGTTGACAATATTGTAACTGAAGACAATTTTAATTCGGATGACTCAATTGTTGAATTATTAGATTCTGATTATGATGAATTATTATTGTTTTTCATAATTTGTGCTTTTTTGTGTGTTTGTACTTTGTTCTACTTTAACAAAATATTATTCTACTATCCCAAAATGATGTGATTTTTTAAATATTTTTTGGGGGCAAAAGGGCATTTTATATGTATAAAAAATGTGTAACTTAATGAAGTTTTCAATAAAAATTTTTGAATTGGTTTTGGATGCATTTTTACAATTTATTTGTAAAAAAATACAGGAATATCGCACAAAACATCTTTACAAAGTGTAGATGTTGAATTTTATTAAATCTGATAAAGTTAGGAGTAAAAAATTTTTACCGTTTATTTATTGATTTGCATCTGGTATTTTCAAAAAATCGAGATGCCAATATGTAAAGAATTGTTGGTACTTGCATCTTAAAAAATGTGAAATTACTTCAACGAAGAGTTTCCTTGTTTTAGTTGAAGATCACGTTAAACATTTTTCTAGTTTTTATTATTGTATCTGAAGTGATAGATTTCTGTTATAATCTACAGACAAGTCGCAGTCAAGCCCTATTAATTTATTTGGCAACAAGGATTACTACTAAATCAGCTGACTACGGGAAAGTGCTTTCAACTCAAAGACATAGGGACTTTGTTATTCGTGCCTGGGCTTCCGCATCTTATAACTAGTTAAATATTTTTGACAATTCACCCTTAGATGGTCTTGTCCATACTTCTAGCAAGTGACATCAGTAAAGTTGCCGCATTTGTTTATTCTTCTGGTTAAAACATTTTGTTTTCTTCAGCACTACTTCTTTCTTTACAAACGGGCCTCTTTCATTACACCTTCAATTTCTGAATACGAGTATTTAAAAAAGGGAGTCTCTTTTAAATTCAGTTCTTTCAACTCAATGACGATCGGGATTCGTTATTGTTGCCCAATTAGCCTCCGCATGTTATAAATAGCTAAATTCCTTTTCTTCTGCTCGGAGTTAGTTTCATATTCTTTTGGCAATTCGCTCTTAGATAGTCTTCTTGTCCACACTGTCAGCAAGTGAAAATCTGTAGAATTGCCGTATTTTCCCTTTTCTTCGTGGTGAAGACTTCCGGCATTTTCTCTTTTTCAGCACCTCATTTTACATTTATCAAAGGTTAAATTTCTCAATGTTTAAGTAAAGGATGTCCTAGAAGCATAATTACTAAATCGTAAGAATTAGGTACCTCGAACCCTAATACATGTTATTTACGAGAAGTGAAATCCATCGTTATAATGTTATAAAGTCGTGGCTCCAATGAGAAAGTGTTTAGAAAGATTGAAGAAAGACGGTAGGCGTCACGTATCGATTTCCATGAAATAAACAAATTCACACCTCACTCGCTGAACACCATAAATTATCATCCAATAATTTGTGGCACCATAAACGTCCAGCGTAACTGCCACCAAAAATTAGTCCCGAGGACATAATTAATTAAGACAAATTTACATAAATTTCTTAAGAATTTTGTGTCGCGCTTTGGAGGAACATCACGTGCAGTTAGTTCATGGCACTTTCATACACCCTTTTAGAATTTTAACTATTTCACCGGGCGGTTGTGTCACGTGCAGCCACTCCTCCATATCAACACCCCTATTAACACAATCCACCGTCAACGAATGGTGGTCATAAACAGATCGTCCATCAAAAAAACATAAACGCGTCCATTTTGCCGCCGCCACCAATAATTAGAAGTCCGTCGGCAATTTCATTACGCCGTTGTAATAAATCTTGCGCTGGATTTATAAAAGCAATTACAAGCCGCCTTCGCTTGATAGAGCGATTAGGGCAACACCTTACGGACGCGTCTGCGAGAAGAGAATGCGTGTTGTGTATTCTTGGTAGTTATTTAAAATTACAAAGGAATATTGCAGTAACGATAAGTAACAGAAGTACCTACTAATATCAACAGTACGATTTAGGAGTGCTGGAAGTGAAACGATGAAAAGTATTTGAAATCGAAAGTTTTGAAATTGAGAGTTGCAGTACAATGACATAAATGCGGCGGGTACATAGAATATCGTGCCCGCTTGTAGACCTTGGAAGACCGCCGGCTTCACGACGACGACGACGGCATTCCCGGCAGGTTGTAGAAAAAAGTAACGGTATCGGGAAGGCGGGCATCTTCCTCACGGACGTGCCGTCATTTCCTGGCGCAGATATCGGCTGGGAGTGTAAACTATCCCAGAAGCTGTTCGTGTCGGGCGCCATACGATTACGTACGCACACGGTGAGAAATATGATCACGACAAAAACAGTTACACGAGGAAGTCCGTCCAATTAGCGCTTATTGGCGGGAGATGGAACGTCTACGATGATTATACGGCGGAGGAAAATTTGCTGCGTTCTGGCGGTGGCACAAATGTGGAAGCTGGTTAATTTATCTTTGCCATATCTTCGGAAGTGGATAAGTGTTAAGAACAGGCAATTTGACGCCAATTAGTGTTTCACCCAGACTAGGCTAGAGAAGTCATAAGATGGGAACGTACGAAGCCACGAAGGCTGCGTAGGCCATGGAATTACTTTAAAATTCGTTAGAGTGTAGAAAATGTTGTCCTGGAGATTTGGTTTCCTGTTGTTCTTTTCTGCTCGGTTGACATAAGATATGTTTAGTGCCATTTTTTACTAATTCCTTCTCCAGGCGTCGCACAGTGCGTCGTCCAATAGACAAAAAACAAAATATTTTCTAACGAGTTATTTACCATTTGGTATAATTACAATAAATCGTTTTATTGCGTACCGGCTCTAAGACTTCTAAACTAATCCCATATAACAAATCAAATTAATATAAAATATCTTATAACACAACATATTTCTTTTAATCCCTTTCCTTTTTCTTTCTCCCCTTCACAACGTTTTTCGTCTTCTTCTTTTTCTACCTCTTATTTTGTTATTTCATCCTCCTACTCTTCTTCTCTATTCTTTTATTTCTTTCCACGCTTTCTTTTCCGTCTTCTTCTTCTCTTTCTTTTATTTATTTCTTTTCTTTTCATTTTTCCATGAATTTTTCTATCGCCTTTATATATTCGGTTTTTTCTCTTGTTTTCTCTACATCTCTCAGCGCTGCTTTGTTGTAACAAGTTGTAACATTCTTTGTCCCACCAACCATTCTCATGTTTTCTTTTTATATTCTTTCTTCCTTGCTTTCTTGGTTCTGTTTTCTCGATGTTGACCTTTTTCTCTTCTCTCTCTTCTTCTTCACCTCCTCTCTTTCACTCTGAAGTTTGTTACTTCTTGCAACGCTTTTTTCTCGACCTATGCATACCTAGTCAATGACTTATTCCTCGCTTTTATTCGCGAAGGTATATTCCCCTTGCTCATCTCCTTCCTTGTTACCATTTGTTATATTAAATTAGACAACCGATTCATATGAATATCTCATTGTTAATTTTTTTAAGTCAATACACGTCAAAATTCAGCATTTTTTTGGAAGTAATATATTTATCACTTACAATTTATTTTTTGTATCGAGCACATTGCTTCTATAAGGAAAAAACCATAAGTAGAGAATTTATAGGCCAATGTACTACCTATGTAGGTACTTACTTTAAAATACTATATCGATGGCCTCAATTCAGGTATTGTCTATTGTCTTGAGTGCTTTGAAATAAACTATATTTTTTAATTATTTTTTTGTTAGGGACTTATGTATAAAATGTAAAACAATAAAATGTATTCTATAAAATAATAACTACCTAGAAGAAAAGCATAAAAGAACAGAAAACAGTATACTTATTTTTATGTTTACATTACACAAAAGAAACAAAACAGTTCATAAATATTAATAGTGATAAAAACAAAAAAACTATTTGTTTGTGCATGTCAGTGACTGACAGCCGCTATTGCACAAATTTTTATTTTTAAAACACGCTCATCTGTGTCACACTGCTTCTTGCTGACATTGGCATTTTTTGTATCGAGAATTGCGATATTTGTGAACATGCTTCATGTAAAGACACAAATTTGTCGTTTGGAACATCTTCAGTGGAGAAATCTATACATATAACTGACATTAGTTCATTTTTAGTAAACCAGTTTTTAAGAATGTCTACTCTAGTGCAAATTTGGTAGACATCATTTTTCTTGTTTAGTATAATATTATTATATTAGTTAATAAGTATTAATATTAGTTTTTTTTATCAAGAGGGTCTCGATAACATTTCGGAATTGCAAGCACAGTATTTCCTCCAAGATGTAACTCACCTAAAACAGATTTACTTCTATTTGTGATATAATTTTGCTGCGCTAGTTTGTCGCTTATTACTCCAGTATCTGAGCTTTAATCAGATTTTCCTGCTGACAATGACCACAAATGTGTACATTATTTTCTGAAGCTTTAGAACATAAAAGATGTAGATCATTTTTGCATTGATCGTAGTTGATTGAATCTAGAGTAGTTTGTTTTACTACACATACAACAGATTTTTGTCCTTCGAAAATCTGGTTTGCTAGATGGATTTCTTCACAAAGCCTGTGAAATTCGTTTAGGCCTTCAAAATCTTTTCTTCCTTCAAACACCAGCTTTATACATAGATTTATATTCGCCCTCTACATAATATTTCGACCAAAGTCAAAAATTAGAAAATTAGAATTCTTATGTGGATTACTTTTAGCGCCACAAATTAAAATTACGCCAACGACACTATCGTTTGGTTAGACCAAACTTATTTACATGATTTGCCTTAGAATTTAAACAATTACTAAATTGTTTTAAGGTAATTCCCAAATTAAAAGTATTTTTCGGTTATAATCAGAAAAGTTCATTTTCCTGTTAGGTCAAGGTATACTAAGTATATATTATCAAGCGTGCAATTTGACCGAAAGGAAATGTAAATGGTGTGCACTAGGATAGCTTTCCTGGCCTGGATTTATTAAATTTGACTAAAATTGCTTTGTTACCAATTCCCAGCTTATTTAATGCTGTTATTAATAAAAAAATTTATTCTAATTTTTAAAGGCCAAACTTTCTTGTTTTAATTTAATTTCAGAAGGCAAAAACCAATGCAAATAACCCACAAACCCGATTTAATTTTATTTTTGTCCACTTTACTCATACACTCAAAGCATTGTGCGCCTGTTTAGGCAAATTTTTCATGGAGATTTTGTCAAATTTCGTTATGTGTCAATGTCAATGATCTGCACTGTAAAAAATAAAACACTAGTTGCCTGGGTCTCCTGACTCCTTTTTTTAATTTTTCATTCGTAGTTTCTGTCAAATTACTTGATAGGGGTTCCTTGGCCTCCCGAGCCTCAGTTTTTTACGCTCTCTATAATGAGCCAAACCTGATCTGTGAAATTGAAATAAAGCTGAAACAATTAGTCGGGAATCTGAACATAATCTTCATATAAAATTAATTCGTCTTCCATTCATTGAGAAGTGTGTTTTGTGGTTTGGATTGATTAGCCGTTAGTCAAACTCAAATTTTGATAATGTGATTTCATAGTTTTAGTGTTTATTTAGTCCTATTTATTTAGACTTTAAAAGAGGTAGGGAAGAACAGATTTCCTGCAAATATAGGATTTTGTGCTGGCGAGTCATGGTTTTATTATTTTCAAATATCAGAGAGAGTTGCTTGAAATAACATTTCGTCTTCTTTTGCCTCTGCATTGTGATCTCGTTCTGGTTGTGGTTATATTGCGCGATTAATTGTGGCCTTAGGAAGAAGCCTTAAGGAACTAGCACAGTTAAGTAACATTAACGTGAACGATAATGCCATGAAAAGGACATAAAAGGGCAGCGACCCATATCATTTTTATGGTTACAAGACTTGCTCATTATCGTGTTAAATGCCCCATTGTAGGCGGACACAGGTGCAAATCAAAAGATTGCGTTTTTTGCATTGTTGATTTAACGTAAGAGATGGGGCGGCTAGGGCTCGGGGTCATCTCAAACTCGCGCCAAGATAAACTCTATTAATGTGTTTATTCCTGGTACAGACGCCCGATAATCTCCCTAGAGCCGCTAATCGGTTCGTAAGCTCGTTTCCGCGTTAATTCCTCCGGAGACATGCATTTCTCACGCCGATTTTTCGCGTCTTCATTTCGGAAGCCGATCTAATATTACGCGGGAAATCGCAAGCATTCACGCCGCGCTCAGACCGATCGGAATCCGCTATTTTTTCGATTATTTTATTTAGTGGCGACGACGTGCCAAAATACTTAAGAGGCCCGGTTTGGCGCATTTTTCGCGCGGTAAACCGTTCCTGCATATGTAAATGTGGGATTATATTACGGACAGGATGAGGTAGCAACTACAAGATGCTGTCACCGTGATAAACGAGGATATGACGTATCAGGCATCTTGCATCGTTCGAAATAATTTTGGCGGAGAACCGCGTAAAGTCCGCTTTGTGCGTTTCCTGAAGGAAGCGGATCATTTGTGGCGCAATAAAATCGCTTCACCTTGCCGCGGACGCAAATAACAATATTTAACGAGATATGCAGTTTTGCAATTACGAGATAAGACGCATTCCGTTTGCAATTCCGACAGAGTTTGTATACGAGACGCCATATGGATTTATTATTGGTTTAGTGTTTTACATCGAGGCGCAGGTTGGGATTAAGTTGCACAGATAGTTTCCAGCATAACTCTAACTGTACCCTACAATATAATGGATGTAACTCTTTCGGGCTCATGAACTCTTATTAATACTAACTGGATAAATGGCGACGGAAGGCAAATACGAGACGACGGGATCAAAGCCGGATGCCAAAATGGTCCAAACCAATTAGGGAAGAGTGCTGATTTATTTATGCGTTTTAA
The DNA here is from genome assembly GCA_964023215.1 of Eledona agricola. NCBI lineage: Eukaryota > Metazoa > Arthropoda > Insecta > Coleoptera > Tenebrionidae > Eledona > Eledona agricola. Next base: position 15,123,017 of record OZ026854.1, read on the forward strand.
TTGAAAACGCGGGTGCCGACTGTGCGCAAACAAACCTCACCTACTGCTAAAAAATCTACAATTCCAACGATTTCAAATAATTTCGTTTTTAAAAAAATAATTAATGTCGTATAGGCCACCAATTATACATGATGCAAATTATTTTACACAACTACATAGCTTGTTCAATCGGCACCTTAGAATGAAAAGGTTCTAAGTGACATTTCTCGTTAAAACTAAAATAGTAACAGTATTGAATAGAGAAAAAAATATTTCTTAATTTTAACATTCTCGATGCTCTATGCTATGCTAAGCTGGATTAAAATGTATTTAGTTGTATATGAAAGTTTGTTACGTTTTCTTTTACATCAGCGCTGCCTTTAGAACCTTATTGCATTTAGAATACTAATTAATCATAGTAGCCGTGTCCATTTGACATAGCCCGTGAGAAAGTCAAAATTTTGCTAACTATGCATAGCGTTATTATTGCATAACAATGGAAAAGTTAGAAAATAATAGAAAATAAAATAAAATATATTGTTATCAGGTACATATGTATCTGTATTATAATTTTATTAATAACATTTAAACACTAAAATACAGGGTTTTCAAAAAGTATGGAACCGGCTTAATATCTTCAAAACCACTAACCGGAATAACTTGCAATTTTCGATATGAATTCAACTAATTAATATCCATTACACCTAATTTTTTCAACTGTTTTACATTGTTACGTTATGAGGTACACAGCCAACTAGATTTTTTTTAAATAGCAATAAGGGTCAAATTTGACATCATTCAAAGTGCAATGAAGAAATCCAGAAAACGAGTACGGAATGAAGAAAAATGGCAATGCAACGAAAGAATGAAAAAATAGCAGGCTAGTGATGAATACGTCAACAACAAAGGAAAAAAGTTGGTATCCGCTCAAAAAAGTGTCAGTATAAAGATTATTTAAATAGCTACAAGTTTTAAGTGCGGTGTTCAAATACCAGTGCAGCTGAGGGTTAATTTATTTTCATCCTATTATAAATTGAATCAAAGTGAAAAACATTTATATCTACCAAAATAACTAAGAGTATTTTAAAGGGACGCTCAACAACAACTAACAACTAAAAGACTGTGATGACGATAAATGAAAAAAACTAACAATTAAATGAAGATAGTGATGAGTTTATTCATGGCAAATATTTGTTCCTGTATTGTTTCCTAGTTAAAGACAACTTTATTCGAGTTTGTAAACATTTTTTTTGGGTAAACTTCGTATTTCTCAAAAATCGGTATATAACGCACATGTAAATATTTACATAAGGATGACAGAATAGTTTCCAAGAAGGACGGTATAGGAAACTCTATCCATTCTGCCACAGAATCTTATCAATGATATAATTTCTCATATTAAGCTTTTACTGTTTGCCAGAACTCAACGTCAATATCTTGAATCAACTTTGAGCGTTTCAAAAATGTGTGATTTTTATCTTGCCTGGAGTCAAGAATGTTAGTATAAACGTGGCCAGTTGCCCATGTATCACTACATTTTCAACACACAATTGAACTATCGTTTTCACATTCCAAAGTCGGACAAAATGCGAAATTTACACATGAGGTTCGTGTCGCGGAGAAAGATGCAATGAAAGAACAAAAATGGAAAAACAAAGATAGTGGTGTTCCTATTGTGATTTTTTATCTATAAAATATGATTACTTGTTCTAGAACAGATACAGGAGAGTTTTTCAGTTTATTTAAGCTTAACATGTAGAATCTGACGGCTTACACACAAACTGTTTACTGCGCCTTATGAACTGAAACTCAGCAAGGAAGATCAAGAAATTGTTTAGCAAGTGCTTTTAAAAAAAATTGTAGATGGGCCACTTTTGGATATCAATATTGGACCGCACTTGATTACTTGGAGTGATTTCTGTGTCGTTCAAAAGAGCAATTTTCACATTGCGTTTACTATTTTAGAAACATTGCGAAAAAATCCAGGTTTTAAAATTGTGACAATAAATTATTCTTCTTCTGGACATGGAGCTGTGCAAGAAATTGATTCATCCCCAGTAAGATTTAATCTTACATGAAATGAGCCGAATTCTACTCGTCTTTGAGTTTTATGAGAAATATTAAATTTGTTAATAGATTCCACCCATACGTAATCATTCAAATGCAACACGACCGAAAATTACATAGAATGTGCGTCTAATTTTTATTATAAGAAAGTACCATTTTCTAAGGTTGTATTTTAAAAATCTTAATATTGAACGTTATAAAACGTCTCACATATTAAGTACTAGAAGCAATCACATTGAAAAAAAGTCGTCCAAAAAGGGGACCAATTCAAAGGCGTGGAGGAAGCACGTGGAGGGACACAGAGACAATCCGCACATGTGGTGGACAATTTAATAATAATAACTCTTGTAATCAAAATGATGCCACACAAACTCCAGGACACTTCAGAAAAGAGAGAAATTTTGAAAGAAAAACTAGCATAAATGAAGAAAATGCTACCGAGTATGCCTTTAGATGATAAGTTGTATTATAAAAATTTGTTAAAGATTGATTGATTACATGAGATTCTAATGTTGAATAAATTTAATAATAAATAATGGAAAAAAATTGAATACCTACTCGGAAAATTGGCATTTAGAAATGTATTATATTTAAATAAAATTTGTTTTAATGAATTGTCGTTTAATAAAATTCTAATTGGTGCACAGAACCTTACATTATTAAAAAAACACGCAAAATGTATCGAATAAGGTTCTATTGGAACTTTCGCAGATTTAATTAATTTATGTGGGAGGTATATTTTATTCACGTTCCGTATCTGAGGTTAAAAATATTAACGTAAAAGCTCAGGCGAATTTCCTATCAAAGTAAACGCGATATAAATAAAATATTAGCATTGCACAAGTTCGTTTTTGCACAGAAGCCTAAAAACGCATTTAGAACTTTTTCATACAAAGGTGCCCTAATATTGCGTGCGTAATTAATTCTCCCCATTACAAACTCCCTAATTTCAGTCTGTACCTAAGTGAGTGCAAGTTATTAAAATTAGAAACCGTGAGGTGTTGAGCATCGTTTCAGCTTCGATTTGTTGCAGTTGCTTTTGCACCAGCAGCAAGCCGTTTCGATGGGAATTTAATTATTAAAAGGCACCGTGCGGTTTCATAACAATTATTCCAACGCGGCGGCTTTCGAGTCACGAGCCATATTTTAAATATCTGCAAACGGATCTGCTAATTGTTACACATTTCTGGTTGAATTGGTACGTTTTTAGTGGCGCTTGTAATAAAATAATGGTCGCGGATATGCATTTATTCATGGGCGTTTGGAATTTTTTATGCATTTTGACATGCATTTAGCGATAAATTCGAGCGGGGCTCGCGGCCACGGCGCTGTAAAAAGCACAAAACAGCGTGTAATGCTGCAATAAATAAATAAACGTAAACTGATGCGATGTCATAGAATAATTTCGAGTGTAAAGCCGGTTTGTTGTATTTCGCGCCATTTGTTTATTGCTGACCCGCATGTTGCCATAGAATGTAAAATATGTCTGAATTTTAACCAGGGGAGTCATTATGTCTCGATTTTGTTGCTTTCTAGTGCAAAATTCGCATATTTTAGCCATTTAGAGAAAGCTTTTGTAATCGATTCCTACTTCATTATTTAAATTTAAACCAACATTTAGAAATTTAAAAGTCTAAGATAATATGAAGACTTGTAAATGTCACAACAATTAATAACAAACGGACTCTTTCACGATTTTGGTGAGATGTAAGATAATGTAAAAATACATGCTTGATGGGATTTCTTTCAATTTGTGGTGTCAAACGAAGAAGACACTTATTATGAAAACTCCAAGTAGTCCAAGTCCAAATACTTTTAAAGAAGTTTGGGGTGTAGCCAAGAGTCGGATTTAAATCCTTGCCAAAGCACAAAAGCGAAGGCATAGATAGTCCACATTGAGTCTACAAGGGGAGAAAGACCAAAAGGCGAAAAGTACAAGAAACTAGTTCGTAACTGAACACAAGAACAATTACAGAGACAATAAGTACTTAAGTCGAGATCTCAATATGAGCAGATGATACATACATATCTAGCTTTTATAGAAGATAATCCTCAGACGCAGATATTCTACTACATTCAAAACACGCACTGACCTCTGCGATGTGTTAACTGCAAAAAAGAATAATCGAAGCAATTAAGAGGCACGGAAATGTTCTCTTATGGCTTTGTTTGGAAACTGACACTGACAGTGACAGGGTGACAGGTGACGTCACACGTCACTTTAATTTGAATTATTTGGCACCACTCTCTAATTTTGCAATTCTTGTTTTCTACACCTTTTCCAAGTCTAATTCAGAAAGGGTCAAGTATATTTCAGAAAGCATCAATTGTAATTCAGATTAGTCCATTGTTATTTCAGAATGTATCATCAATTGTAACTCTGAAAACATTGTAACCGATTAAATTTTTGATGAGGTTTTTAATGATATGATTGAATAGTGGAATATCGATAATTTGGAAAATAGTTGGTTAAGAAGTCGAAAAATTATGAGTCATAAAGTCGTCATTGGATAGCTTATCAAAAATGTGATTGATACCAAAATATACAGAGCCTTTCATTTAAAAAATTTGATTAAATTAACAATTTGCGTTCATGAGCCACCCTGTATACTAAATTATTAAAATTCAAAGTTTACTTGACCACTATAAACAAGACGAACTTAAAAATGTTCTGTCAAAATTTCAAGCCACAATTTTCATTGGTTTGGGAACAGCGATTTTTCAAACAAGAGCCTTTTTTCGTTTTAATGTCAAATAATAGCAAAACAACTGACGTTAGGTCGATAATAGGTTATACGAAGTATAGATATTTTTCCGAAAATAGCGGCATATACTGGGTGTATCATTTAAAAAAACATAACTTTGATGCGCCACTCTGTATCTGGACATTCTGTATATAAACAAATATTGTGTTCAGAGAGTCGAAAACCGCATCTTGATTTCTTTTTTCATTTTAGAGTAATCTTAATTCCCCGCCGCAAAGGGACATTCTGTATCACTAATACCATGAAAATTAATCCAATGTGACAAATTATTTGATTTCTCAACAAATGTTTATTAAGAAAGTTTACATACAATGAATTTTAAAGATAACTGTTGTATTTGTATGTTAATATGTTCTGTGTGGTTAAAATAACTTTCTGAGGTAGGTATAATTATGTATTGATAATTTTTTTATATGAAATTTAAATAATTATAACGATCTTTTTCGGGATTTTGGACCGTGTTCCAATTGAAGTTCCAATAGAGGGAGGAGCTAATTCAACAAGTGACCCCAATGAAATTCCAATAAAATTTTAAATTAAAAAATTATTATTATTATTATTTTAAATTATTTAAATTTGGAATTTCATTGGGGTCACTTGTTGAATTAGATCTTGGGAGCATTCACTACACCCCCCCTAATGGAACTTCAATTGGAACACGGTCCAGAATCCCGAAAAAGATCGTTATAATTAATAACACCGACCGTGAAAACCTACATACTTTCAGAAATTTAAATAGCCAATTGTGTTATCTGAATTACGTTTTACCATTTCTGAAATACAGTTCACTAATCTGAATTACAATTTACTCTTTCTGAAATACAATTCATTAATCTGAATTACAAGTGATGTTTTTTAAATTACATTTGGAAAAGGTGGAGTGTCACCTCTTATAAGTTTCTACTCCTTGTCTGTAGTGTGGATACGCAACAATGGATACAAACTGTCCAGAAACATTTCCCATACTATGTTTCAAAACTGTCTGCATACTGTTTGAATACATTGTTCAGAAACTTTGTATATATTCTGAACTAGTCTGGAGATTGTACCAGCAGAATAAATATAAACAAAAATGCGAATTTAATTAACACCAAATAAGAAAATAACCTTTTATCGAAAACATGTTGAGAGTTTTTTCAGGTGCCTTGCAATTTTAAAAATCCTCTGTTTCCTAGTTTATTAGTCGTATCTCTTTGAGCCATTTCCAAAGAATTTTTAACAATTTAACATTGTTGTGGCGGGTCCTCCAGGGCTTCGCCCCACGTCCATCACTCCACGCTCTCCCGTCGCTTAAGGGTACCTCTCTTGTCATTATCAAATTAATTAATTCCGCGGAATTCGTTTGATGTCGTCCGCGAACAGTTTTCTGCTAAACGACGAGCTGAAATGATTATTTTACAAAGTCATTTTCTGAACATATTTCCGTGATTGTGGCCCGTTGTCCAATTACCGCTCGCAACACGGTTCAAAAAATAGATAAGAGTTTGCATCTGTCAGTAAAACGAAGGTTTTTTTTGTGTTAGGTGCAGCGCAACTGCGGACCGGCGACGTTGACTGCAAGGAAGGACCCCGTAGTGGGCGAAATGAGCGCCCCGATGCCGACCACGAAACCGCGGACTTACGGTTCCTTGCCGGAGACGCAGCTTTCGCACGTCCTCGCCTCCATCGCTAAGACTAGAGGGTTTTACGCGAATCTGGCCGATACGCTTTGCCAGGACGAGAGCTTCGCCGAGCCAAAGGATCAACACTGTTGGACGGGAGAGAGGATTGGAGAGTAAGTGCTTTAGAAAGTTTATTTGAGGGTTAGAAGACTATTGTTCTTTGAATCGATATTGTCTATACTCGAAGGAGAGGGTTGCGTCTAGTGTCTAGGATATCAGTCGGTCGAACCCTTCGTATAAGTGATTCACGCTCAAAATAGCCCGGCCCCTTATTTACGAGTCTCTTAGCCTTGTTCTTAGTTGTGGAGCACGCCAAGCATTTTAGCGTCTCTCGTTTAAAACCTCGTCCTCTTCTTGCTCCTTCCAGCTGCTTGTTTTTCATGTAGAGTCTGAAGCAGTTTTGTTAAATTATAATAGGGATAAGTAGGCCATGGAATTATTTTGGAATTCGTAAGGGTATGGAAAATGTTTGACATCTGAAATTAAGTTTTCTCTTGACCATCAAATTTATTTTGTGTTTTTTTCAACCAATTCTGCCTCCAGGCATCGGTTTAAACATGTTAAATTAAATAAAATTTTACGAGTTGTAAAATAATAATAATAAACGAGGTAATAAGAAACAAGGAGACCGATGCAGGATGGGACAGGCGAGATTCAGGGCAGGCAGAGGAACCATGGACAATCTGTATCTATTCTATACTATCTATATCTATATCTATACTATATTATAAATGTGAATGTTTGGATGTTTGTTACTCAATCACGTCAGAACGGCTGAACGGATATGGATGAAATTTGGCACAGAAATTGATTAAAGTCTGGAATAGCACATAGGCTACTAATTATCCTGGAAAAATGTTCCCGTGTGATAGATGTTATCGTTTTTCATAGAGTACTTTTCAAGCCATCACTAGATGGCGGTGATGGTCGCAAGCTGTCCTAAATTATTCTTAGGTTGTATTGTATTGTAGGGGGGTCGTTTGGCTACTGAAGCCCTTCGTCACTGCGACCATTGTTGGTCTATTGTGAATAACCCTGCTTCCTATTGGAATCCCAGGGAGTCTAGCCCCCTGATGAAGTGGGCCAGATCCTTGGGAGTTGATTTACGTATCTGGGCGGCCGTGAGTGCAGCCGCACCCAGATGTTGTAACCTATTATGAGCGATGGTGTTGCACTCACAGAGAATGTGTTCGGCCGTTTCTACCGCCGATCCACAGAGTCGACATGTAGCGACTTCTGCTTTCCCCATTTTCTGGAGATGGTATCTGACTGGACCGTGTCCTGTCAGGAGGCCAGTTACTTGCCTCAGATCATTCTTTTCCAGTTTGAGAAGCATCTTAGTCTTCTTTGACGAATAGTGTATGAACTTTTTCGCCTGGCGTTGGCCTGGAGTATTTCTCCAGTAGGATTCTTTCTGTTCCTTTTCCCATTTATGGATGTCGGACATTCTCTGGGCTTTGGTTAGCCCGCAGAATGGTTCTGGTCCAATAAATGGAGCTGTCGCACCTTTCTTGGCGAGGGCGTCTGCCATTTCATTTCCTTCAATCCCCTCATGCCCTGGGATCCACAACAGAGTGATTCTGTTGCCCATCGCCAGTTGCTTCAGGGATTGTTTGCATTCCCAGACAGTCCTCTGTACACAGCGGTAGGCTCTCAGGGCCTTTAAGGCTGCTTGACTGTCTGACAGTATGTAGATATTTGCACCCTTTATGCGCCTTTCGAGGCATTTCCGAGCACAAACATCTATGGCACATATTTCGGCCTGATGAATCGAGGGGGTACTTCCTAAGGGCTGATGGATCCTGGTCTGCGGACCATAGACTCCTATTCCAGTCCCCTGCTGCGATTTTGACCCGTCTGTGTACCAGACGAGTGAGTTCTTTGGAAGTCGAGTCGTATCGAATGTTCCACATTGGCGGCCTAAAATGGCCACTTCGAATGGAACATCGAAGTCGAGTTCGGCTGGCATTACGTCCGTTGGTTGGTTCCAGGACTCTGCTCTTATCAGATTCATAATCCTGCAGTGACCAACCATGTCCCCTAGTTTTAGATTTTTTGTCTGTGTTGACCTCAAGGCACTCAGTGCTGCCTCCTTCCTCACATGTAGATGTAAAGGAAGAAGATCAAGCAGCGCCTCTAAGGCGGCCGTAGGGGTGGAGCGCATTGAGCCCGTCACGCCTAGACAAGCAAGCCTTTGCAATTTCTGCATTTTGCTTTGCGTTGTTGTTTCTTCAGTTTTTGGCCACCACAGCAGGGATGCATAGGTTACCACGGGTCTTACCACCGTCAGGTATGACCAGTAGATCATCTCCGGTTTGAGTCCCCAAGTTCTCCCAAAGAGCCTGCGGCAACACCAGAGTGCCGCTGTGCCTTTTGTAAGAGTTTTGTCAACATGCGTTTTCCAGTTGAGTTTCGCGTCTAGATTTACACCTAGATATTTGACCTCTCTGGAGAACTGCAGCTTTTTCCCGTGCAGAGTTGGAGCTGTTAAATTTAGCTTCCTTCTCTTCGTAAAGGGAACTAGAACAGTTTTGCTCGGATTAACATTGAGCTGTTCGTCCGAGCACCATCTTGAGATGATGTTTAGGGCATTTTGCGCTAGGCCAGAGATCGTGCCTTCGTGTTTGCCCCTGATGAGTACAACCAGGTCATCTGCGTAACCTTGGGTATAGATTCCCGAGTCATTGAGCTTGCTCAGTAGGTCGTCGACAACAATCGACCACAGTAGGGGCGATAGAACTCCGCCTTGCGGACACCCTTTTACTGTGGTGACCATCGTCTCCTCTCCACCGACGCTTGCCGTTATGACTCGGCTCCTCAGCATGGATTTTATCCATTCTACGGTTGAGGTTTCGACGCCTCTTAGTAAAGCAGCTCTTTCGATGGATTCATAGGAGGTATTGTCGAAGGCTCCCTCTACGTCAATGAATATTCCCAGAGCTACTTGTTTAGCCATCAGCGTCCTTTCAATGCCCTTGATGAGGCAATGTAGGGCGTCTACTGTGGATTTGCCTGCTTGATAAGCAAATTGATTCTTAGGTTAGTTATAATTTATGTGATTTGTTATTATTTGGAGCTTTTTCGAAATGCCCGGAAAATGGAAATATAATCTTTCGCAGATGATTAATAAAGCTCGGGCTATGAAAGTAGCTAGAAGTCGAGAGACGACTCCTCAAGTAGATGTTTTTGTTTTTCATAGAGCAAGGGATCGTATCGGTAGCATTTCAAACCATCACTAGATGGCGGTGATGGTGGCAAGCTGTACAATACTTTATTTATTATGATCAGGTCGTAATTTCACAAACATACACATCAAAATTTCCACGCGAACGAAGTCGCGGGAAAAGGCTAGTGTATTATACATCCAACAACGTTACGGTTTAAATGTTCAAACAAGTATATAAGTACCTAAAAAAATAATGAAAAAATATATTTTATTTCACTCAAGGAAACCCATAATTTGCCTAGCAAGCCGTTAGACAAATAACATTTGTCGAGTCAAATGGTATTTGCCTGGAGGAATAATTTAAGAATAAATTTTAAGTATCTGCCTGGTCCAAAGGTATTTTCATAGGAAAATGCTATTTAACGGAAATGACAATTTACCTGCGACAGATATACGAGGTAATGAATGGAAAAAAAGGCAGTGCAAGTTTCGGACTTACGAAGTGTTGAATTGAGGACATCGATATAGTATTTTAAAGTACATGGTATATTTGCCTATAAATTCTATACTTGACGCAGTTTTTTCTTTATAGAAGCAATGCGCTCGATACAAAAACTAAATTGTAAGTGATAAAGAGATTACTTCAAAAGGAATTCATTCCTGAATTTTGGCGACTGGACTTAAGAAAATTAACAATGAGATAATCATATGAATCGGTTGTCTAAGACTTATTTAATTTACCAAATGGTAACAAAAAAGGAGATGAGCAAGGGGAATACACATTCGCGAATAAAAGAGGGAAGTCAGTCATTGACTACGCATGGTTAGAGGAAAAAGACTGGCAAGAAGTAACGAACTTTAGAGTGGGAGAGAGATGGAATCAGATCACATGCCACTAGAAGTAGAAATCGGAGAAGGTGAAGAGGAAGAAAGAGAAGAGGAAAAGGAGAAGAACAAGAGGGGGAAAGAAACAAGGGGAAGAAAGTGAGATAAAGAGGGAATAAGACACTTCAAGAAATAAATAGAAAAAGAGACAAGGCAACAGGAACGGAGGAAAAGATAAAAAAGTCGAAGGTCTACATCGAGAAAGCAGCACCTAGAAAGAAAGGAAGAGGATAAGAAGAAAATAACGAGAAAACACGAGAATGACTAGTGGGACAAAAAATGTTACAACTTGAAAAAAGAAGCTAAAGCAGCACTGAGGAGATCGAGAGAAGACAAAAGAGAAAAAACAATAATATACAAAAGCGAAAGAAAAATTCAAGAAAAAATGCAAAGAAAGGAGAGCAATAAAGAAAAGAGAAGAAAAAATGTGGAAAATAAAGACGGAAAAAGAGGCGTGGAAGTACATAAACAAGGAACGAAGAAAGAGGAAAGAGAAGATAACAGGAGAGATAAAGATAGAAACCTGGGAAGAACACTTCAGGAAACTTCTGAGCGGGTATTATGAAAGGAATGGGTATAGCTCAGGAGAAGCGACGAAAATGAGAGAACGAAGTGTGGGATTAAGAGAAAAACTGAAAGATAAAGAGCAAATATGTGGGGAGACAAGAGAAAAGGGAGAGCATTAAAGAGTTAAGGTATAATAGCAAGTAATAACGGAAGAACTACCGAAATACCTGGAAAGTGAAAATGTATAAGAGAAAAGAATGATTGCAAGATTCAGCTGCGAATTTGCAAATTTATTTTATGTCTTTTTCAACCAATTCTACCTACAGGCCAATAAGATAAAATTTCACGAGTTGTAGGAGTCAAATGTGTACACTGTAAAGAATAATACAAAAGTTATATAATTATTTGTACGCTCGATGATTATTGTACATTATTGGTAGCCTTCCGCAATTTGTGAAAGAGTAGCTGGTGCCGTGCTTGCAGTCGGAGATACGGCGTGAAGCCCTAGATTTGCGAGACGATATTCAAACCAGAAAATAAATAAGTTTTACGATATGGCGGATGCACTATGAATCCAATATGGTGCGCTTCCATTGAATTTCAAAAGAACAACTCGATTGTTCGCTTGGAAACTTCCACGAGAGCATCTGGATTGCTGCATTATTGAGGTTTCGCAGTTGAATTTATTATGAAGCCATTTCGAAACGATGCATTTTACGTATGCAAGCAACTTGGTGGATTCAATTTGGAAAGTGCAGTTGAAAGGGCTGTCCGAGTGAATTTGGAATTTTTATGGGCGCAGTTGTAGAATCTCGTTGGGAGGAAGTTTAAGTTGCTGATCGCTATTCAATTATCCGACGAGTAGCGAGTAGCATGAACTAGTACTTGCTGAAAATTTATTACTTCAGTCGATTCGTGTTAATAAAATTTAGATTCATATTTTTGACTGTGTTTTTTCATTTCTGGATAATGCAACGTCTCCCATTTGCCCGGCAGACTTTATAAGTATATCTTTCACGTATTAAGTAATACTCCTAATAATTATAACGGGCGAAAATAAAGCGAGGCCAAGGAAAAATTCGACGTTCTATAGAGTGTAGCAAGAATTGGAGATATTCGTAATTAAGTTCTCTGTTGACACCGTGCATAAGACACGTTTAATGGCTTCTTCAACAAATTTCATCTTCAGATGTCGGTTTAGACGTTGTTTTAGAAATATTTTGTTGACAGTTGACAATTTCAAAAATATACACTTTAAGCTAGTTTTAACGGCCTTGTGAGCCTCCGTTTTTAATTGTACATATTATAATTTGTATAATTTTCACATTTAATACTGTTAATACTGTTTTATTTTTTCGTTTAGATGTTATGTTTTGTTCTTTCACTATGATTGATTTCTCTCAATTTTTTACATTTTATTTTTCGTAGGATTTTGGTCTTCCAATTTAGTGGTTTTTGGGAAAAAATGTTAGTGTCTTTTTTGTATCAAATGACCATGATTTTTTAAATTCGCGCTCTACTATAAAAAATAGCCAAAAAGCACTTACTTGTCATATTGAAAGTTTGAGAACCCCACCACTACAATTGGATTTACATCAGCCAGACCGATTTAAGATAGTTTTCCTGAAATTTTTCAACTTATCCCCTTTTTATAGTCCAAATATATGAGAGCAAATTTAAAAGTGTTTCTAATAAAATTAACTAAATACTATCTTGCTAATAAATTTTTAAACGATGGTTTACAATTTACGGTACCTAAAATAAATTTTTTATCCTGAATCCACCCTCAAGTTATTTCAGAACCATTACCTAACACTGTGTATAAATTAAAATAAAATAACTTGGAATATTTAAAACGCAAACTGTAACTGTCTAATATAAATTGAAGAATAATATAAGACAAAAATGTGGAGAAATTAAAAATACAAAAAAAAATGATTCGATCATGTTTGCAAATTTGGTGATGACTTCTTCACAAACAATTACAAACAAGTACAATTAAAAAAGGAATCAACAACAGTACGTTTTCATCCTTCTTAAAATTACCCGGGTTTAAAATTCCTATTTGACTGAACCATTGGTTTTAATATTTCGATCTAGATCAGAATTCAGAGCTTATACCACCGTTACTTCTTCATTTCGAGCCTAAGTGTTTGATGTAGGTACTTGTGGAGGTGCTTGTGAAAAATCTATCAAGCTTTGGAATTTTTTTGAACAGTTTCTCAGTCTTTTTTCATCGACTGGAAACGACTGAATTTTTTCCTGGACTCACTCAAAATGCGACTGAAGCTGAACTGTTTTAAATCAAAATGTAAAATATTAAAGGGTTATAGGGTTAATAACGTGCATGCGCCCTTCGGAAGTTCTTTATGTGTAGAAAAGGATAGCTCTCTACCCAGATCATATAAAAGAAGTGATACTGGTAAACGAAATCCTACAAATAGATTTTCTAAAAAATACACAAATCCTTAACAAAAACAAGACTGGGGGCGAAGGGTAGTGAGGTGGGATGCAAGAAGAGTACTTCAAGCAAGTGTCTCTCGTTTAAAATTTATGGTTGTGGGGCGCCCGTCCGCTGGTAACGTAATAAAATAGCAAAATATAATTTGCATTAAATTTTTTAATTTTTATATTTTTGATATTTTTTTATATGCAGGGTGTCCCAGAACAACAGTGAGATGGAACAGCTACAGATTCTTGAGATCAAAATAAGTCGATTTGACCCTATGTCCTAAAACTATATAAACTTTTGTCCTAAAATGCTTCGTTGGCCCGTGAGAGTACGCCAAAGTTTGAAATTAAATTTTGTTTTTTCGTAATAATTCAGAAACGGGTAAATTTGTTTTAACAAAACTTGGTATACAGTTACTTTTGTAGGAGTACTATCTTCTGTTATTAGTATTTTGTTTTTTAAAAATTGAGAATGGTGAAAACCACCCCTACACTTTAACATTTTACACCATAACTTTTTTGTTCGTTGAAATATCGCTTTAATTTTCACCTTTTTTGAAGAGGTAAACCGTATCTGCTATCCTTCTCGAGAAAAACAGTTTTTTTCAAACCCTTATTTTTCACGTTGCGATAAGTTTTCTAATAAACAAATGCATTGCATGCATTGAAGCGAATTTCAACGAACAAAAAAGTTATGTTATACAATAGGCCGTGTTTGTTTGTTTGTCTATTTGTTTATTTAGGAATAATAGTTGCAAAACGGATGAAGTCAGTCCAACGACTGGTTTTCATAATCATCCCGAACCAAAAAACACATTATACAGAATATAATACCGAACAAAGTATGAGTAAATGACTAATAATACAGCAGCGGAAGGAAAACAAAAATATAAAAGAAATACATCAAATAAGTACCATTTCATATCAATATCACCTTGCCTATTTATAAAAAGCATTTTAATGCTAATCGGAAAAAAAATCATAACGCGTGAAAAAATGATTATACCTATTGAAAAGTTTTACAGCCATGACGGAAAAAGAATTTTTAAATTTACTGGTGTTATTATTAGGAATATGGAGTAGATCCACGTTTTTCAAATTGTTGCTGTGAAAATCTTTTGAAAGTTAGACTTTTACAACTTCCAAGTGTGTAATGCCAAAACCATGACACGCGGCCTGCCAGACTTGCGACTTTAACTGTCCACGGGTGTACATTGCTTATAAAAAATTTATATTTCGCTAATATATTATGCTTTTCCGTTAGGTTTCTTTTAAAAATAGTTTTGTTAATTTGCGTTCATTTCTTTCGTTCTCATTACTTTTTTTAATATTTCTGAACTTAAATTAGTTGTTTGCTTCATTTCTACACGATGCAAAGGTGATCTCCAATTTCCTTCGCCTTGCCGACTTCGAATTTATATAAAATCCCGCTTCCTATCTCCCATCGTCTTTTTTTCGTTTGACTCCTTGATTAATGTTTCCAGGAAAGCCTTTCATCTTTTTGTCCCCACAAACATGTTAAAACGGATTTTGTCGGTCATAGGAATGCTAACGCTACTTATTTCTTCAGATATACGAAAACCGTGGTGGACGTCGGCCTCGACATGCAGAAATACAACCCGGAGGTGAAGCCCATGACAAATCTCCAGAACGTCGATCCTCGCGTGGCCGATCTCGTTGACAAATTGCGACACGTTCATCATGTAGGTTTTCAACCCTCATTTCTTGTTTATTACGCATTTAATTGACACGCTCATCAGTCACTCGTTAACCTGAGCCGTAAACATCCATCATTCGATTTTTCAGATGGCGATGTCGTCTTTGGGGTCCAGTGCCGCCGAAGTCGATTACATGCAGCGCGACGGGGTCGAGGGCTCGGGCTCCGGGAATGGGGCCGACTTCGACGACAACGACGACGAATATAACACGCGGGGCTCCGGGTCCGGCCACGGCCCCATAACAGGAGGTACGATACTTGTAACGTGTTTATTTACAACCACTAAATTGTTGTTTTAAATGAAGGTGGCGAGGAGCGCACCAACATCAGCCCCATTAACACTTCAGACGTGAGGAAGACGCCCACGACTGAAGCGGCCGGAACGTCCTCGACTTCATCGTCACTGTTGATATTACTCATCAGTCTTCTTCTCGCGAGAGTATACTAAAGACTTTTACAGACAATTAGACTTTAAAGTGAGATTCGTTGGAGACAAGTGCAAGATTTGTTGTTTCCGCCTCGGATTCGCGGAGGCGGTTTAGACGCGGAATTGGCTGTTTATAAATTGGATATTTATTATTGTATGTAATAGAGTATTTAGCGGCGCGATTTATGTGTAAAAGAGCAAGCGTTTAGGAGTTCCCATCTTTGTAAATAGTTGGTTGTTAGCGTAAATGATGAGACTGCATGTAGGTGTTTAGGGTTTTAATTTTCTAACGAGTTGCCAATGTAGGACGACGCTTCTTGGCTCTGGGGGCGGCTCGCTTCATAGCTCGCTCAACTACAACAGGACTGATGCATGGATCTAGTCTGAATGCCATAATAATGTTAGTGTTCGCACGAAGTGAAGACGCTTCGTGGTATCTCAAGACGGCGGCTATGAAGCGACCACATACGAAAATACAAATGTCTTTCCAGTCGAGTTGAGCTTTACGCAAGAAGAGTGGACGAGCGTGGTTGTGTGTAGATATCTAGTTTTATAGAAATATTTGTATTCTTTAAATTATTTTGAACATTGTCTGTGATTGAACTATTTTATTATTTAAATAACGTAAAATTTAAGAAAGCTCTAAATTGATCGCGCGGAAGGACGGTGTCTGTTTTTATAAAACAGAGCGGTTGGATGTTGAACTTTGTACAGTCTAGTTGAATTATGGGGAAAGTATATAAGATAGTTATGGAGACGTTATTCATATAGGGTTCTTAATATGTTATCGCCGGTTCTCAGTGCATAATGTGTAGATAGACGGCTATACTGTTAGAAGATAATCGACAGTTCATTTCCTAAGTGTTTCTAATGATTTCGCTTTCTGCCATCCTATTCGTTGTCATTATTTACTACTACTTTAACGTTTACTTTATTGTATTTTGCATATCATATTAAGCAATAAGAGTTCGCGAGGAACAGTGTATTTAAAACATATTTAAACGAACGCTCACTAACAAAAATTTCGCATCGAAATTCGATCAACTAATGACTAGTCTTAGAACGTTTAAATTTGCAACTTTTTATTTATAATTATTTGTATTGACGCCTCTATTTTGGTAGAATAAACTTATAGCTGCCTTTTGTAACACACTTTCTGCATAGGAACGTGGATGTCCTGTTGTGATCCCATTAACGAATACAAACTAAATTAAAGTCGCAGATGTTACATCTGTCGTTCCACAATAAAACACTTGTTAAATTTCGTGTTTATGGTCGGATTTACGATCATTAGTAGTAATAACGTTTCAGGTCAGAACCATGACGGATATTTCATGCGGGGTCAACTTAAGGTTTTGGAGAAAAAATATGGGCGTGGGATTGTAATTTGCCCCATAAAATGGAATTATACAGACGTTTGGTTACATATTCCATAATTCGGCAGAAGTTATTATTAAAAATCAGTCAATCGAAACTCATTTTCGCTTCTATCTAGTTAAAATTTAAAATAATAATAGACTTACTTATAAGCATAAATTGGAGAAACATGGGAAGAGTAGCAAAAAACCCCGTTTTTTCCTTAGTTATTTGCAGTCTTTGCGTGAAGTGGTGTGACACGTTTCTTCTCGATTTGAGTTTATTTTCTTGGTTCCAAAAAGAAGGACGACAGGTAAGTCTATTTTTTCTTTGACTTTTGTTCTTCGGAGTTAACGCCAAAGCCTTAGCACTGACGAAATAAGCTAATTGTACAATCGGATTCAGTGATTTTCACTATTCTCTACTTATCTATCTACTATATCTACTTATAAAAGGGTGTCTACATTGCCATATGCAGGTAGACGTTGGGTTTGAAATTACCGAAATTTGTAATGTTACTATTTCTTGGTTTAGCTCTTATTTTTAAAATTATTACTGAATTTCCATCAAATCGTTGAATGAGTGAACTTATTTGCTACGTACTAAGAGAGAAAGAAAAACAAATGTCCTGGTCTTGAACCTAAAGCTGTAGAGGTGAGTCGCTGCTTTTGTTGTAAAACACATGCGAATGGGATTCAGTTTTAAATGTAACATGACCGCATCAGAAATCAACGGAGTTGTAGAAAAATATTTCGCTAGTATAATGTAAAAAGAAAAATTTAATACGTATTTCTACATTGGTAATTTTGACTTTAGTAACGTAATGGAACATACTTAATCGGTATTAATTTATTCAAATGCAAAGTGTATTGATCCGTTATTTTATTCAGTTGATTAGCAAAAATACCACACAATCGGTAACATTGGTAAATGCTCAGTAAATTAACAAAACGCAGGATATAATATACGCAATGCTCATCAATCAAATAAAATATTTGGTAGCAAAATTCAACGTTCTGTAATAAACGAAATATTGAAAATAAATCCCATTTATAAACTATATTACTAACTATAATTTCAATAATATTTAAACACGGAACGTATACGTAAAGTAAAAAATTAATTTATTTTAGTTAAACATAACATTTAACAATAAAAAATACTAAAACATAATATTATTATAAAATAAAGCAAGTATAAAGCGAGTATAAATTACATATAAGTAAATACAATATTTAATCCTGTCAATCTACAAAAAACACGTAATGTTTTCTAAATTTAATACTGGGCATTTAGTATTTTTTACCGCACAAAACTATATAAAATAATGAGCATTTTAAATCCCACATCAGTTTTAAACATACAGAGGCCCAAATCAAAAACAGATACGAAATTGACATGATTCAAAAGAGTTCCATTGAGTTTCAATAATATAATGCCTGGTGTTAAATGTAGAAAACAATCAGTGTTTTTTTGTAGATTCGCAGGATGAAATATTTTATTTACGTAGTAAGTTTTACTCGGTTTATATAATATATAAAATATTCGGAAAATGAAATGTGGTTAATAAAATTGACGCATTGTATAATATTTACTATAATTATAATTTACTACATATTTATACACCCGTTTTATGTGATTAACCATCCGCCAAATTAAAATGTTGTTTTACTATTTTTTATTTTATATTGTTAAATGTTGTTTTGAATGTATTTAGTATTTTAACGGATCAATACATGTGATTGCATGTGAATAAACTAACGAGCGTTTAATCAATTTTGAGTTTATTTACTACACATGTTAACTGCGTCATAAAAGAACTAGTTTGATTATTACAAAAAATTATTTTCCATTATATTACAAACGTTGATATAATATGACGAATTTAATGCAGAATCCCAAAATTCATTAAAATACGTATGTTGTATTTAAAACAAGCCCGTAACCAGGATTTTTTTTCGGGGGTGGGCTGCGATCCTTCTGCTAAAACTGGACGTCTGGAAAGTTCAATTCTATCTAGTGTGAAGCCAAGAAATTTAGGGGGGGCTTCAGCCCCCTAGCCCCCCCTGGTTACGGGGGTGATTTTAAATAACAAAGTTGATACCAACTTCCGTATAGCCGGAAGGTGTACAATTATGAGAATATTTTCAGCACGTAGATCTTATAAGTCTATATACGTATGCAAAGTTTTTCCGTTTCCTTTATCTGCCTAATAGGCTTTCGTCGTGAAACACTCTGTATAGTGCAAAAGAGTTTTCTGCCCATATTATTCTGTTTCGACAAGTCTCTAATTCTATCTTGATCTCTTTTGGTGTGGTGTATTTAGGTTTGTGCTTTCTGTGTCCCCCATGGCTAGGGTTGTCCTTCCTGAAATATGTTTCTAGCAACAAGTCTAAAGTCTCCTCGCAGATGAAGTGTATTTTCGCTGTTTTTTTGCAGCGATCCCAGTTTTACCTGGTAGTTTTTTTGCAAGGCTTTATGCAGTTTAGCATATTTGGTGATTTCTGGATCGTTTCTTTCAGCTCTTTTCTTTTCCCCTTCTGATGTCATAGACATACTTTAAAAGGCCCTTTTCTCGTTTTTTTGGCAAGTAAGTCTATATTGAACCAAATTTTTATCAAGTGTCTCAAAGAGTCATACACAGAAGTCAGGCCCGAATACTTACAAGAAATTAAAAATTCTTGTTTTGAATTTAGATAGATAATGTAACCAAAAAATGGTTTCCAGATGAAAGCATCAGCACGTGCCGGATTGTACATTTAATGACAATAATTAAAGCTATTTCCGGAATAACGGCGTGTATGACTTGAATTAGGATTAGAGCATTAGACGATTCGTCTGCAGCTGCAGCAGACATCATAATAAAATTTTTAAACAACTGGGCCATTGCTACGAACCCTAACCACTAAATGTTCGGTTAAGGCAAACTTACATCATCATAAAATGTTCTAAACGTAGCGTCCCAGATACAACTGCAAGAATTTTGCGATTTGTGTTATGTGCAATTTAAAATATGGCGTGAATTTGATATGAAAGAGTGGAGCCTGTCACGTCTGCAAACATCCCCCTAATTAAATTTTTCTATTAGAGCACTTGATAGTTTTTGATATTAAAACGGTAATAATTATTTCAAGTCGGAAGAAGAATGTGACAACTTTATACTTGGATATTACAACAAGGATTTGAATCCCTTTTGCTGTAAATACGACTGACTTCTTACGAACATGGTCTGAACAAGAGATCTTAGGAATCTGGAGCAATTCTATCCCACATTTCCTCAGTTTTGTCTTCATCCTTTGACTTGTCTCAGATGTTTGTTTCGTTTTCGTTACTCCATTTATATGATCGCTGCCAAATTCTTTATGGAGATGATATCACGGGCTTATGGGATAGATGTGGCTTCCAACATTATACCCACTTTTTTATTTCTATATTTATTTGATCAAAACACAAAGTGCCAAGAAACAATCAGTCGTTTTTGTCGTCTACGTCTTTTTGATTATACTCGTCATATCAATGTCTATCTTATTAAAAGAGAACGGTTTCTTCCTTTTTGGGATCCTTTTTGGGGATTTGGGATCAAGGCAAGAAGTTGATAAAATGCGCATTCTTCAATTTGTATCGTTTTTATGCAAATTGGTTTACGTACAACTGAATATAATTGAATGCTAAAAGAATTTTTTTTTCCAAATCAACTTTTGCATTTATCATTGTTGATGTGTATAAATCATACGTAGATATTTGAATTAGAAACAATTTAGAAAAAATGATCGGTCGGCTGCTGCTTCTATATCTTCGCTTATTCCGACCAAAGTGTGAAGCGAATGTTACATTTAGACCTTAAATTCTATCCTTGGAACTGCCCAATAAATAATCGCATTGCGATCTGGCACTGAATCAAATAAGCAAAGATTGAAACGTAGTCATAGATCCGTCCTAATTCTAAATTTGATTTAGAATTAGGGCCTTAATGCTCTTTGTATAGAAATCACGGAACCGCCATTTGTAAAATTAGTTTCAACTCTATTAATCAATGAAATAATGTAAGTAAAGTGTGTACAAAAAGAATTCTTCAGTGGACCGTGTTTAATTTTTTAGTGTAGACCTTTGACATTGACATCATGATAAACATGCCCAATAACGTCTACTGGATACTCTAAACCACAGATTACTCCAGATGACTGACTTCATAAAGCGATTTTGTCCGGAACTATCTCTTTTCTACACATTGAAACTAGGCGCATGACATCTTTGTCACAGATACCATAAGCAAATGTAGAGGCGCTGTAGTCGTTGCTAATACTTTAAACGACCGCTAGATGTCACTACAAAAACTTTAATTTAAATTCAAATAAAATGCCCAATATTTTTACTATTTTAAATTGAACAATGTACAATTCTGCGTTTTTTAAAAAGCGTAACTGTTTCTACGCTTGTTGCTTTTTTTCTGACTTATATTTTAAAAACAGCATTTTGCTGCAATTATAATCAAGCCAGTAAATGTCAAAACTTGCTTGTCGATTGAATTTGTGAAAAATTTTAAGCGAAAGATGGTTATTTTTTACATTATTTGTGGTGTTGGTGAAAACTAAGTGGAGAAACTGCATTGTATTCCAAAAAGTGAAGAAAGATAAGGATGTTTTACTAATACAAGAAATTCAGGAAATATAATTACATAATTCTAGAGCGAAACTGTGACAAGAAGCTGTAAATGTCCAAAATTGCAATCTAAAGCAAAAGTGAAGGGTTTGCAAAAAACACTTTTCGGCATTGTTAGATATTAGGCTTCATTATTCCTTTTTTTGTGTATGAATTTGAAGAAGTAAGCCAGGTTGCTCTATTGGTTGTCCGGCAAGTCTTTCAAAATTTCCATTATTATACAGGGTGAGTCATTAGTGAGGGATCGGTCCATAACTCCTAAACCATGTAAGCTACAAAAAAATTTTAAATACAATTTGTATACCATTTGTCAAGCTGCACAATCTAAAAATATTTTGGCGTATACAGGGAGTTCCAAAACTCGCGCATGCTACACAACTTTGTTTTTTCAAATACAACTACCTTTATTTTATTTGACTGTTAGAACCCATTTTATCATAGATTTATGGCGGTATAAGATATTTAGCATTTTAGATCACCGTTATCAAATTACAATTTTTTTTTACATTTTTTGTCATTTGCAAAGGTTTACTCAAAAATTTACTGAGAGGGCGTTTTAGTAGCTAGAAAGCTGAAAGTTGGTAAAAATATGAAGAAAGGATTGCTCTTTACGCCTGATATGCAAAATATCATTTTTACTATACAGGGGCTGCAATAATTCGTGTCAAATTATACTATATTTAAATAAGCTTAACTTTAGTTTTTTAAATGGCACCCCCTATATTTTTGTATGCCATCGAATGCGCCTGGAGTCTAGCTTCGTTTTTTATTAAGGTTATTCTATAGCTAAAATTCATAATTCACGAGATATTTGATATTTTTGGCTGTGATACAGATTGGGCCAGGATACGGTAGGTAGAGTGCCATGGAAATCATTTTAACTCACATTTCAGCACTGCACAGTTGTGTCATCATTGATTTGACATTTGATTATCGATTCCATTATCCACAATAAATTCTATTTTACAAGAACAAACCGATATGATTTATTGTCTGGGAGAAGGCGAAAGAAATCCTTAGCTTAAGGCAATTTACGCTCAACGTTTAAATAAATTAACAAATAAACACATAAACAAATAAATATAAAAATTCAATAAAGTAAGCTAAACTAAATAATATGTTCAATGTGGCGGCCACCTTCCTGAGCACACACATTCACGCGGTAGGTGAATGATCTTCCAATATTTCGTAACATTTGCTGACAAACAGTTCAAAAGGCATTTTAGATTCTTATTTGCATGTTCTCTTTGGTTGTTTTGCCTTATTCCCGACAATAAATCATATCGATTTGTTCTTGTAAAATAGAATTAATTGTGGATAATGGAATGGATAATTAAATGACAAGTCGGTGATGATACAACTGTGCGGTGTTGAAATGTGAGTTATAATGATTTCCATGATTTCCATGGCACACTATCTGCTTTATTCCGGCTCAATCTGTATCACAGCCAAAAATATCAAATATCTCGTAAATTATGAATTTTAGCTATAGAACAACCTTAATAAAAAACGTAGCCAGAGCCCAGACGCATTCGATCGCATACAAAAATATAGGGGGTGCCATTTAAAAAACTAAAGTTATGCTTATTTAAAAATAGTATAATTTAACATGAATTATTTCAGACCCTGTATAGTAAAAATGACATTTTGCATATCGGGCTTAAAGTGCAATCCTTTCTTCATATTTTTACCAACTTTCAGCTTTCTAGCTGCTAAAACGGCCTCTCAGTAAATTTTTGAGTAAACCTATACAAATGACAAAAAATGTGAAAAAAATTTTGTAATTTGATAACGGTGATCTAAAATGTAAAATATCTTATACCGCCATAAATATATGATAAAATGGGTTCTAACAGTAAAATAAAATATAGGTAGTTGTATTTGAAAAAACAAAGTTGTGTAGCATGCGCGAGTTTTGGAACTCTCTGTATACGCCAAAATATTTTTAGGTTGTGCAGCGTGACAAATGGTATACAAATTGTATTTAAAAAATTTTTGTAGCTTACATGGTTTAGGAGTTATGGACCGATCCCTCACTAATGACTCACCCTGTATAATAACTCAAAGTAATTATTATATGTGTAAGATATGTTAGAAATGTAATTGTTAACATTTTGGGTATAATTTTGTTTAATTTAAATTATGTAATATAATAAATTGATTTTTATAAAATTGTTTGTATGACTTGTAAATAATGAAGAAATATTTTATGATTTATTCTACAAAATAATTTTTTACATTAGTTTTGTAGAATAAATCATAAAATATTCGAAATATAATAGCATTTTTTCTACCTATAAAGAGAGGAGAGAATATTTAAATCTGCCGCATAATTTGATCGATGCGCCATCTGAAAACTGTTACATAATTTGAAGGTCGTTAAAGGTCATTCCGCCAAAATATTTGCATTGAGTCAGTCATCTGGAGTAATCTGTGCTCTAAACTGACGCCTGGAAATTGAAATTGTTATAAAAGGCACTAAATGTGACTTATCAAATGCCTTCGAAACGGTTGTTAATAGAGAACATCAATTCAAGATTAAAACTTTGGTATTTACACTCCAATCTCTAATTGCTTTCACAATTATTACATGGCCCATTTTGAATACCTTTTTTGTCAAAAATAAGGCCATGGAATATAATTTGACAATAGAATAGCAAAATTAAGAGCATGAGTTCGGGAAATTTGAAATTAAGTTCTTTGTTAATAACCATTTCGGACACAATGCATAAGATACATTTAATGTCCTTTTCAACAAATTCCAGATCTCGTAGATGTCGCTTGAGCAAATTTTTGAATGTCAGTTCGTTCGTGTTAAGATTTGACAGTTTCAAAAATTTACACTGTAAAATTTAGAACAAAAGCTAGATTTTTTGGCCTACTGAGTCTCCGTTTTTATTTGTTCGCAAGTTAGATGACGTGGTAGGCAACCAAATATACAAATGTTCCAATACTTATAAATCACAAAAAAGGTAAAACGGAGAAGTGGAGTAATAAAGTGCGTATCATCAAATGTGTCGGAGTCGGATGACAAATCTGCCTTAAAATATTTGTAATCGTGTAATATTTAATTTGGCCGCTATCACTAGTGCGTGAAACTTCCGACAGACGTCGCCACGCATCGACGCGGTGTTTTCATGAATGCCAACATTCTTCTGTTCTTCAGCGAGTGTATTCTGTGGGTGCGCCGAGCGTGTTTGATGTGCGTGCAGTGCAGGACAAATTTACTGTTGAAAATGTGTTTTAAACCTTAAACGCAGTGTGATATTAGTGTTAAATCAATCAACCAACGATCTGAACTGTAATGTGTTTCATACGTTTTCCTGTTTACTCCTGAAAATACACACATTCGCTCATACACGGAACCCAAAACCCAAGTGTTTTATTTTGGTAATCGTTCCTCGAACCCAAAATGGCGCACCAGATGCCCCCATCGGTGAATTGTTCTCTGGACGACATCGACTTGACGGCCCTCAAGGTGAGTTCTCCACTAAACCCATCAAACCCACCTCCGGCCGGCCATTTTGTTCTGGTCGTATTTTCCTCTTTTTATGTAAACATGTCACATTATTTTGGGTGTGTGTCTGTCTGATTCACTTTTGTTTTGCGACACGCGTCCCCCGGTGCCTATTGTAATAATGCGGGTGCATTGTCCTTGCAGGATCCCGCAGGAATCTTTGAGCTCATCGAGGTGGTCGGCAATGGGACCTATGGACAAGTGTATAAGGTAGGAATTTCGGACCGGGAAGGTTCTCATCCCGTTGTTTTCCCATGCCGAAACAATAGACGGTCGCTCGCATTACGGCCCGCTTTGTTAATAAACCGTCTAAAATCGTAAAGGCTGCTTCACACGGTGCACAATGCAGTGTGACCACCACCCGACTTCAAAACATTTAAATCGAGCCAGTATTAATTGAGTTGCATAAATGGACAGTTAACATTTCTGTTGTTGCCTGTTTACGTTCCGATGCACTTTTTAGGACTGACGTCGGTTCAAATATAATCAGGAAATTATTTTGGAAATTATTATTATTTTGGGTTGGAGAATGACTTCTAAAAATTACATCGTTGCGCGTTGGGACAAATCATTATCTAATCTTTGTATACGCGGATTCTAAGGACGCCACGGAATCTAGCTATTTTACATTGACACCGTTTTGACATTTGACAGGAATTGTCAATTAAATGTTTAAACTGACATCAAATCATGGAATTTGTTAAAGAAGACACTAAAAGAATGAGTCGTGTCTGAAACGGCGGTCGGCAGAGAACCGAATCTCAAATTTTTAACGCAATGTCGACTACATTAATTGCTTTCAAAGTTATTTCATGACGCTCTAAATAATTTAATTTTCGTATGCACGATAGTCCAACACCTGTGTGTTCTCATTACGGAATTTCAAATTGTGCAATTAATTTGCAAAATTGTACATAAGATTTTAATTTCTCGTGGCTATTGCTTAATTGTACTAAGAATTGTAAAGAGTAATTTCTATCGAGAAGTTAAATGAATATCCAAGATACTCGTATACTACACTTTTTCCAAGTTTAATTCAGAAAATATCACTTGTAAGTCATATTAGTGAATTCTATTTTAGAAAGGGTAATGTTTCAATTGTAATTCAATTAACGTAAATTGGTTATTAAAATTTCATTTAGAAAAATTATCAATACATAATTATACCTACCTCAGGAAGTAATTTTAACCACACAGAACATATTAACATACAAATACAACAGTTATTTTTAAAATTTAATGTATGTAAACTTTCCTAATAAACAATAAACATTGGTTGATCAGTCCAATAATTGGTCACATAGGATTCATTTTCGCAGTATATTGATATATTAAAAAAAAATTCTGAATTACAATTGATACATTATAAATTACAAATGCTATTTTCTGAATTTCAATAGACACTTTCTGAAAAATACTTGATCCTGAATTACACTTAGAAAATGTGTAGTATAGCGCCTACAAAACTAAATATTGTGATTCTTGAACGCATACACACTTATTCCAACGTTTTTCCGATAAAGATATCCCTTAGAAAAAAATCTTTTAGTAACTCTGCAAAATAGGCTTCTACAGCTTTTTCCACCTCTTCGTTGAACAAAAATCGGCGCCCTCTTAATTTTTTTTTGAGATTGGAAAGCAGATAGTAGTCAAGACTGTAGGGTAGAGTAGATGAGCAAGTTCTTCAAAACTACATTGATTAAATTTTTCTTTTGCCCATCTCGTGCCTTATATTTTGTCATACTTGTCATACCAGATGAAGAGTTTTCTGAAAGTGATTGTGAGGCTTTTTCGTACGAATGACAGCCTTTAGATTCTTGATTGTTTCTTTGTACAGATTTCCATTTATTGTAGTCCTTTTTATCATGTATTCAATCAACAGTATACACCCTGAGTCCCATAAAACCCGCCATCACCTTCCGTGCAGAAAACTGGGTCCTTGACTTTTTCGGTGGTAGAGAGTTCTTATGTATAGACTCCTGCTTCGTTGGTGGATCCCAGTAATGCTCCCAAGTCTTATCTCCAGTCACAGTTTTAGAAATGAAGAACTGTACAAACCGGCCAAATTATCAATGCTAATTTTTATGCACAATTTTTATTCAGGAGTGTGAAGCTTGGGAATTCATCGCGCCGACACTGTTTATTCTCAAGTCTTCATGCAAAATATTGTTTAATTTTTTACAGTGTAGACCTTAGATGTTTGACATACATTTTTATGCATCGTGTCATCTGTGATCGTGTCTGAAAAATTAAAATGTCTCCATATCAAGGTCAAATATTTTCTACTCTAATGAATTGTGCTTCCATGTCCTATTTTGATATGCACGATATCTTGAAACGGCCAATGGACACCTCTTTTAGTGTGAATGGATGTGTGTGATTACTGATGTAGATGAAAATTCGGAGGTTGAAACGTATGCAATTATAAAAAGCTACCATAAAATGTGCTCAATACTATGGCGACACCAAACCACAGAACAACCGCAGATATAAGAAGACGTACTGTTTAATGAGCCCCGGCTCTTCATTGATTCAAATAACTAACTGAGTAGCTTTTTGTACTATATTTAGAGCTGAAGAACCTGTTTACGTTTTGCTACATATCTTCAGAGTTCTGTTTTGTGTGTCACCTGTTTGTTTCGTTCGTTAATGAATTTCGAATCTGTTTTGTGATTTGCTGACCATCCGGGACAGGTACTTTTCACTTAATTGCAACTTTCAGCGATTTAGTTTTCTTATTTCGGCTGCATGCTCTTCTCTTTAGATTTTCGCTACCCGGCTCGGTATTTATGATATTGAGATAACCAATAATTTCAAATTTCTTTTGTTATTTGTTGCCTAGCAGTACTCTCCTTCATGTTTTTTCATTTAATTTTTCTGTTCTTAATTGCGTTGTTTTCTCCAAGTTTTCATTACATTTCATTCTTCTTTATTTTTATTCATCGACAGGTTTGTTTCTGTGACATTCAGTCTTCTAATCCATTTGGAATTTGTTTGGTTAATAATTAAATGATGTGAAACCGGAACTCTTTTTACGTATTATGAGCTGAGAAAATAGATAATTTTTATATTTTTAGTTCATGTTTTATAGGCCCGCTATATTCAGACATCTCATTCACTTTAAATTTGTTTTATGCGGAACTGCTACTCTCTTCCGTGTATCTTTCGACGTATTTATTTATAATTATACGTCAAGGATCTTCTAACCATTAAATTTGTATATGTGGTCCCTTTCTTAACGGTTTACATGACTTCATTCTTTTATTACTTTCTTCTTTAACATACATCGTCTGTGTGACATTCGTGATTTATAAACAATTCTCATATTGTTCGTAGGTACTTTACTTTCCTTTACCCTGTATTTGGTTTTTAATGAAGATTATTCGTTTATTATTATTACATTATTTACAAAATATTCAATGCATGCAGAAAGTAAAAACAATGTTTTGCAATTACTTCAAAGATTGCTTTGGCAAGAAGGTTTCTGTTAAGTTGACTGGGAGAGGTTCTCCACCTTTGAACCAACCAATTAGCACTCACATGAATCACTTAAAAGCCATTTCAGCACTGTCCACTCATTTGTTCATCATTTGCTTATACATATTTCGATTTAACGTTTTCCAGCGATAAACCCGTCATAAGTCACTGGATATAATTCGTTCACTTAACGCGAATCGTCCTTCTTGTGAGTCGATTTCACCTTGGCGTATCCCTTTAAAACAAAACAAATTTGCGTCGTACCTTGAGGCTTTTGGAAAGAACGCAAAAAACGTACCTAAAAGGTGTGAATTCGTTCTCGAGAGTTTTTTACCGTATCCGACGCCCACAAGTAGTCGTTCCAGGGTCGACTTTGAAAGTCAATAACAACGAAATTGGTTAATAAATAAAGATATGAGCGCAAATAAAATACATAATGGGTAATTGTATGATTTTTGTTCAAATATTTATACGCTGATACAAGTTCGGTGACTAATATGTTAGGAGAATGGATTAACTGATTGGGATGTCAGGAAATTACTATCGCGCTTTTGTCGTGATGTGTCATTTTTATAAGATGTTCCTGGGAATTGTAATCTCTCGAGATAAGAAAAAAGAAATTTGTTGTAATCTGCAGCACATGTTTGTTCTGTTGAGTACATTGTCTTCTTTTTTAAGCGATTATTTTATATTTAATGCTCCTCCTTTCTTACAAAGGCTGAAATTTCAACGATGTACTTTTTTGGCAAAATGTTTTAAGAGTAGCATGACGCGGCTCATTTCCGGTTAATTGTAAGAATATTCAATTGCAAGTCACACGGGACAATGTGACTGTTCTTTTAAAGCCTGTTCACATTGTAATAATTACATTAACTGACAATAACATGAATATGAGGTAATTAACAGAAATATTAAAATGAGTTCAGAATGCTATTTGCAAAAGGCGGAGTTTATCTTCGTACGTATGTTCCAGATCTCCTCAGGCAGTGTAAGTAATTGAATTTCATAATTATTTAATGAAATTACAAATTGAAGTGTTTAGAGTTGATTTAAACAGCATCCCAACGAACATTTTCCATTGTAAAATCTTCATTTAGAGGGTTAACAGAAACGTATGATATTTAGTAATTGTAGTATGCTTATGCAGTCACGAAATGTATAATTCAAAACAAAAGCTACTATAATTTTACCAGTTGAAAATAAGTAAATAATTTAATTCTCATTTGTTACTGGTAGTACAATCCAGTATAAAGCGTACAAAAAATCGGATTCTCATGATATCTAGTTTTTGTCTTATTTTCTACAGTGTAGATGTTTGATATTTGACATACATGGTCAATCAAGAATTTGTCCAAGTGACGTTCAAACTTCTTTCTTGTCTATGTCCACACGGACACCTGGAGATGAAGTTTATCTAAAAAATCAAAAGCAAATATATCGTATCCGATACTGGTGTCAAGACAGAAATTAAATTAAAAAATCTCCGCAGCATATAACGTTCTACACTCTAACGAATTTCAACGCAGCCTCCTCGTTTCGAATAAGTTAATATCAAAAAGGTGTAAAAGTTAGCCATTGTCGATAAATCAATGAAACAGAAACAGATTAAAAGCTGAACACATTGAAAATGATAACGAATTTTGTGCAATGTACCTAGTAAGTGACGGGTGATAATGATATCAAGCTGTATTGGCGAGTTCACGGGCGTACAGAAATATAAGATATTCGGAGATGACTTTAAAAATGATTAGAGTATAGCAAAGTTTTGACCTTGAGTTGTAGAAATTAGAAATTAAGTTCTCTTTGTCAACATTGTTTCGGATACAATGCATAAGATAGTGTTTCTTTTTTAAAGAAATTCAATCTACAGGCCTCGGTTTATACGTGGCTTGGATATCTCTTTTATTGACAGTTCCTGTCAATTTCAAAATTTACACTGTAACAAAAAAACAACAATATAGAATCCGTGGCCTTTTTAATTCTTTTTTTGTATGTTTTCATTTCAAGGTTTGTTCGTAAATACTAAACGTTTTTTTTCTATAATACATACACGCTGTCCACATACTGAGTGGCGCGTCAAGAGATAGGTTTTTTAAATAGAACACCCAGTATATTACGCTATTTTCGGATTCCTTTTTAAAAAATAATTATACTTTATATAACTTATTATGGACCTGTTTTTCAATTTTTTGACATTTAAGCCAACAAAAGCCACTTTTTTTGAAAAATCGCTGCTCCCAAACCCATGAAATTGGCTTGAAATTTTGACACAAAATTTTCAAATATCTTCTAGTTCGTAATCATCAATTCGAATTTTGAATTGTAGTGATTTGATATACAGACTTTCTCATGAAGGCAAATTGTTCATTTAATTGATTTTTTCAAATTGAACACCTGTATATTTTGCTATCAATCGATTACATTTTTATGAGGTTTGTAATGATATAATTGAATTGGTTAAGTTGAAAAATGATGAGTCATAAGAATCTCATTAGAAACCTTGTGATGTGATCGATTGATACCAAAATATACACAAATTACATGGGAAATAATCGATAAAATTAACAATTTGCGGTCATGAGCCAAGCTGTATACTAAATTATTAGAATTCGAAGTTTCACTGGACCATTATAAACTAGACGGTATTATAAAATTTCTGTCAAAATTTCAAGCCAAAATTCTCATTGATTTGGCAGCAGAAATTTTTCAAAAAAGGTCTTTTTTTTCGTTTTAATGGCAAATAATAGCAAAACAACTGAAGTTGGGTCCATAATAAGTTATATAAAGTATAATTGTTTTTTGATAAGGAATCCGAAGCGTAATATATTGGGTGTCATTTAAAAAAATAGCTTTGGAGCGCTACTCTGTATTCTATAAATGTAATGTAATGTATTCTCTTAAATAGATTGTACCTACTTCTTGTCGAAAACCGAATCTCGATATTATTTATAATTTTAGGGCAATCTTCTCCCCAGCGCTGAGACAGCCTGTATATTCTATATTTTATTATATTCAATTTTTATCCAAAGTTGTTACTTTTCTATTTCCGGATTAATTTTTAAAATGTTTAGCCGCAGAAAAAAAGTGCGTACAAATAAGGTATTCCTCAGGAGCCCTTCGAATCTGCCTATTGCTTTTTTACGTTGACAGTATATGGTTATGTCCGTCTGCCATAGGACACACAATTCTCTATGATACTAAAAATCACTAATTTAAGTTAAATGTAAGTGCGCAGAAAATGATCATTGGTACCTATCGCGATAGGAGGATCCAGATTTGAACCGATAGTCAGACTGCATAGAGCATTGAGGCGACGTAATAACAGCATTTTTATCAAAACAGTCCAATCCAAAATAATATTAATAACATTTATTAGCAACTGTCAATTAAAAAGATGCCCAAACGACGTATTTTCGTGAAACAACCTGTATAATCTGAGAGTGAACTTTTTTGCGATATTATAGATTCAGTTTTGTATAAATTGAAAAATTTGCAGTTTCTGTGACGGCCATTCTGAATTGTGACTAAGCATTGTCGTTCCGATAGAAACACAGTAAAGTTGAAAACGTCAAGAATTCAGTCCACATTTAGAGTAAATTTGGTTCAAGTCAATCAAGTGTTAGATTTTTCATCAGACATATGCTCGTTTTTTGGCAAATGAAATTTATTATGTTAATGAACCAATACAGTGTGAACGTAATAAGTTTTTTAATTGGTATAACGGAGACGGCAAACTTTCAAAGCTGAGAAGCGGGACATTCTAATTAAAATTAATAACACCTGCGGTAAATTCATAGCAAGTGATTGCGCGCCGAAACGAATTTATGTGATGTGCACCTCATAACCAGCAACCACCATTGTGATTTCGCCGCGATTCCATCAACATATTCAGGATAATAGCAGAACTTGCGGACCCTCAGTTGATTGATGCGCAACGCAGAACGGTCCCGAAATTTCCGAATTTTCGCTGGCGTGCGGTTCAGATATTCAATGAAACGTGACGGCAATCTCCTAAATCATTTGGGCTTGGCGTTTTAATAAGGATCGATAGGTTCCCCTTCAGTGCTTGGTGCGATTTTCATAATGAATTAATGAAACAGGCAGATTGCATGAGGGGGAGCGATTTATTTTTCTGACGGTCGTCCGATCTCAAGTGGACATCGTTATCCGAGTCAGAAAGCTGGAAATTTACGGCAGGACATCGGAGGAGGATAATAAAATGGGGGCACGCCTTGCTAGAAGAACCATCCTTTACTGCTTCATAAATTATTGATGGACGCGGTGCGTCTATTTATACCGGAGGTGTGTGTTTAATTAAACCGTAACACGGTTTCTGTTCCGCTCCATGAAAAACTACCCTAGATATATGAATTTAATGAAGAGGAAGTGTGTTAGTTAAACGAGCATTCGTGGAAAATCTACGTGTTATTGTTGTTAGGTTGTTTGAATTTGGGGCGGTCCTCCACCACTCGATCAATTCCGACATGTAAGAGGTGGTTTTCGGGCGAGGAAGTGACACCGTGCCACATCGAAACGTAGTTTTCTTGTAACAGATCTCTCGTCATAAATCCCATGTATTCAGTGAGCTGCGAATTTCATATGACAAGGTTTTTCCCAGAGTCGGATTGTGCGACCATTTTTCACACTACATGCATGCACAGCTTTTTGTATTCGCCAAAACTGCAAAGCGCGTGGGTACATATTGACGCAGTTTTTAAATCAGGACGGCGACTTTATTATGATTATTTTTATCGCGATATGGTCAGTCGTATGTGGAACAGTAATTGTTTGAATCGATTACGATTTATCATCGCAGCTTCGATACGGTTACTTGTACTAAATATCGCCGCTATACTTCACCGTCTCATTAATAAACTGTCTCTGCCACGCTAATTTTATTTGTTACGTGTTCTGCTTCAATCGAACGAACGATAGCAGTCACGACATGCGTGAAAACGTCGCCCGAAAATGTCAAACGATGATGGATTAATGCAGAAGTCTAGCGACTGTATAACGTGGGACATCAATTTGTTCGTTTAATTGTTTTCCTGGAATCAATGACTAAACATTCAAGGAACGTTAAGCAATTAATAAAGTGCGGCAATTTCTAGCGACGAGCTTTGGTGGTGATAAAATAGTCGACTAATACACTATTTCAGATGATACTGGACGAAGGCATAATAACGTGTGTACAAAAATAAAACAATGCTGCGTGGGCCATGGAAAAAGTTTGTAGAATAATTCATAGATAGGGGGATGTCAGGATTTTCGCTTTATTGGGGGGTTAGTAAATTTAATACCGTTGACTTGTTCTTATTTCAATATTTGTAATCTTTCTCTTTGTGGATTACCGTTTTTATATACCGTTCATATTAGTGTATCAAATTTTCGACCTGTCAGTTATAGTCCGTCAGATAATTTTTAGGTTAGGTTCTTTGTTGACAACTATTCAAAATTTTCAATAATTCAAAGCGAAAAAGAGTTGCAATATATGTATTTACAAGAACTATGTACAAGTCTGGCATTTATTATCAACAATTAAAATAATATTGGTCCCTTATATTTTGATAGGAACATTTTTGACTGACTGTTCCTGTCATGTGTCAATGATAGATATTTAGATGTCAATGTCAGTTCCCACTGGAAAGCCGATGAATTACATGGCCCCCTGAGCCTCGGTTTATATTTGTACACACGTTACACGATGAATGCATGAATAGCATGACAATTCCCGTCTTACAAAAGATAATAAATGTGATTCTACATGAAAAATATTTACAAGTTATATACAGGCTGTTTCACGACGAGGGCCTATTAGGCAGATAACGAAAAGGGAGAAACCGACAGAACTGAAACTTTGCATGCTTGTATAGACATAAGATCTACCTGCTGAAAATATTATCATGATTCTGCAACTTCCGGTTGTACCGGAAGTTGGTATCAACTTTGTTATTTTAAATACAACATACCTATTTTTAATGCATTTTCCGATTCTGCATTAAATTCTGTGTCATGTGATATCAACGTTTTTGCACCTTCAATGCATTGTTTTAGATTTTCAAATTGCAACGGTTTTATTACACCTCTATATAACTTTATTCTCGATCTGATGATGTATTATGTTCCTATACTTAAAATGGACCGTTTTTGTTATTTCACTTTTTCTACTTTTCTTTAAAATTATGAGAAAATAAGTGAAGTGAAGCAGTTGTGGGATTTGATTTCTAATTCACTTGCAATGCTACGAATACCTTAATAATATAATTTAAATTCTTTGTTCATCCACTGTCAGAAAGAATCTTCACAAACTTTCTAAGGGCCGGTTTTTCAATCGTTGGTTAAAATTAAACCTCCAGTTAAACTAAAAATGCAGCATTTTGATTGGTTAAATTGCAATAATTTCCATAGAAACCTACTAACTACAAGTAAACCAACGGTTGAAAAACTGGCCCTTAGTGATTATAATCTAATTTTATTTATCATATGAATAAGGGTTAATTTGTCAAAAAATTCATAAACTCTGTGATATTTAAAAAAACTTTTCAGGAGATCATTGTGATTTGCCGAAAATGCCAAAAACTCAATCTTTTCAAATTGCAACACCACAATCTAACAACGGAATTCGATGTAAAAGTAAAAAATAACTCGACCTTTATAGAGGTTTGTTATGCCAATACTGGATAGTTCTTACGATATTCCACATTAAAAAAAATGCATCTTTGTTTTAGCTTTTGATGTGTGTAGGCTGTGGAATAAAAACATTTGAATCAAACAATTGAAATTAGAATGTTATATGATTAATGCTTTTTATCAAATCTGTACTATAAATAAAGAACATTAAGAACAATGAAACAGCAAACAATAAAGTAAAACAAAACTTTAACTTAACAAACACTCTACATCAATTATTGTGGATGTACAACATTGTAATTAATGCAAATGTTCGACATGTCCACCATATTAACTTATACATTTTACGACACGTTTTTCTACAGATTGAGTTGCTCTTCTTATTTCAGCTGGATTAAGATTATAAAATGCCCTAAAGAATTTTCTTTTAAGATCTTTATTTAAAATAGTGCTGTACGCTATTTGCTTTATGCGTCCCCATAAATAAAAACCAAGAGAGGTCAATATAATTATTATTTTTATTTATCATTCCAACAATAAGTTTAATCTCAATTACAGAACACTTAATTGAATCTCATTAATGTGACAGGTATGGATTCCAATTGTTTGCTATTTATTTTTTCTTTTGCGCAGCCTACAGGTATCAAAATCTAAAGAGAAATACATTTTTATAGAAAATGACAAATACCTATCGTAAAAACTAAACAGAATATATTCAAAAAATCGCAGCACCCTTCAGACATTCAAATTGTATAAAAAGTACTTTTAGATTATGCTTTGAGGTTATACAAAAGGACAAAAAACCTATTGTATTATCTCCAACGAATGAAGATATATTAATTTTTTTAAATATCCTTGCATTTACAAATTTTAGCATTAAATTGAAAATATTTCTAAAACTATGAGAGGTAGGTGCCGACAATCTGGGTGCCTCTTTTTCAGAATTGAGTGCCCAAAGGAATAAGTGCATAAAAATAGGGGGTTGGCATTTAAAGTAACAAAGTTGATATTAATTTCCGGTATAACAGGAAGCGGCGCCATCTTGAAAAAATTTTACCTCGATTTAGAATGATAGATAGTAATGATGCGCCAAATTTCAACTTTCTAGCTTTACGGGAAATTCAAAATTTTCTAATGAACGGTCTACTTGAATCACCCTGTATACTATAAAGTCTGTAATGTCCAAAATCAATGCTATACAAGAAGAACAACAAAGATTCCGGCAGGTCCATCATAGACGCCATATAATTGCAAAACAAAGAAATAATGAAATGTTGACAACCATTTACAATTTATTATAGGATTAGCATAAGGATGGGAGGGGTATTTGTACCATTCTTGTCTAGTACAATCAGTATAATCAGAACTCAATCTGTATGTTTTATCGCCATGGTCAAAGCATGGACTGGATATACTGGAACACCTGAGACGATAACACGAACCAATAAACAACTAACAAAAACAATCGAACAAAGATACAAGTCAACAAACAGATAACGCCGTACAATTAAGGAAGGGAAATCAGCATGCAATTTTTCCATAAGAGGTTTTTGAGGGTTTAATTTCCTAATTTTCCAACATATTCGTCTGATTTTTTGGTATAACATTCGTTGAACATTGCACTTGAAATTAACATCATTTGAGATTCATCCTAATAGTAGTTATTTAATAATTAATTAATTAAACGCCCTTACATAATGCTGAACAAGATGACCCCATTTTGGAATATGATTATGCTGAAGATGCCTCAGTTTACTAAAACCTTTTACCAAAAGATGAATGCCCTAAATTGCCTAATAACTGAGATTAAGCATTATTTTTAACGTGTTTCATTTAAAACCTACGTTCTCTATTTGAAAATGAGATTTATGTCGCTGCGATCAACCTTTCGTTCCTAAATGAACTGTCGGCAAAACTTATTTCGAAAACTACTTTCTACAACGAATACTACGATTGATCGTAATCTTTGAGGCAAAAAAAACTAGAGAAAATGCTAAAATTTTTGCATTTGGTGAATGATCGACCTTTGCGACATCTAGCGGCCGTGAATCGTAACAAATGAAAGTTTTCCCAGTAGAATTAAATGCAAGTAACAGGCAAGGAGATATTTTAAGTCCCCTTCCGTTCGACATATATACATACATACATTGTATTGAACAAGATAATAGAAGTGAAGAACACAAATTCGGGTTACAGAATGGGAAATAATGAAATATTTGTCGTGTTACGTAGATGATGCGGCGATAATAACAGAAAATGAAGATAAACAACAAGCAATAACGACTGCTATATCAATTCGCGACAGAAACATATTTATAATATGGAAATAAATACAGATAAAACTAAGATTCTCGTGGTATCTAAAGAACCCATCAGGCCAATAGAACAGGTCAGAAGATTCAACTAGCTCGTCGTTGAAAACACTAGTGAAGGAGACTTGAACAAACAGAACAAAAGCAACACTTCGAGATGAACATTTTAAGTAGGATTGCAGGGAAAACGCTATGTGATAGGGAAATGAATGAAATCATAACAAATACAGGCGTAGTCAGATGGGGCAGACAGAGGCGCAGAATGTGGAGGGAACATGTCCAAAGAATGATTAACTACAGGAACGACAAAATCTGTATGAATGGGTAACCACATGGATCCAGACCTCCAGGACGGCCACCAAAAAGATGGAGACGCAGCTGGACATCTGTATTGAAAGAGAACGTACGCTAATCCCGAACAATTATTTGACCTACATAGAAGAAGATGAATTTGGATTATATGTGTGGGGAAAAGCGACACGTGTGTTTTATCTATTCTGCTTTTTGTCAGAGAACTATCCCTCTACCGCAGGACGTGGATACAAGATACAATTATAAAGTATAAAGTTCACACATAATGCTTCGGTTGGTTTTGTGGAAAAACACGAAAAGCTACGAACGGTTATTGGCGAATAAGCAGGACGTGCACCCACAGTAATATATTTTTTATTTGAATAGTCATAAAAGCGGTGATTATTGTCAACAACAAGAGGTCAAAGGATCGCGTTCAATCAGCCGTTGATGCGAGTTCAACTGATGACGTGTGTTTCAGAAACCCTTTTAAAATTTAAATATTTTTCGGTTTGTTCGTATGAGTGTGTATTTGCGGATAGCAGATAGTGCGGGTTCCAAATTAAACATTTCGAAGGTCGCAGATTTACTGCCGGTTATTTACTAAAAATAGATAAGTGATGGCCAATTGATCTGGTTCGGCGGAAGCCCAGTCCTGACGAATTACCGCTTTAAATAAAAAAAAAGATTAAGCCTTCTAGGTGCAAACGGCACTAACGAGATCAGTTGTGCTCATTAATTAGATTTAAGAGCGAGTTTTACTGTTCGTTACTGTCTTTAACTTCTCAACAGTTTACACGTGTTTTATATGTTTTTAATTAATGAATGATTTCAACAACAACATCTGCTTGTTTTTGATATGGCAATATTAAGACTTTGTCAACTTGCTGATATTCTTCAAACTATTAACGTCGTAATAAATCAGTAATTACAAGTGTAATAAGTGCATTTCGCTTGTGCGGTTCGAAGAAGTTTCAAGAAAGAATTTGTTAAAATGACGCTAAATGTACATTATACATCGTGTTTGAATTTTTATTTCAAATTTCTTTAATTCAAGGTCAAAACTGTACTATACTCTTAATCATCTGCAATGGGATTTCATGGTCTCTCCTAAAGCTTTTTTTGTATGCTTTTTACGATTACTGCAACTTTTCAAAAGGCGTCGGTTGCATCGATAATCTCCTTATTACGGGTAAATCCATTTTGCGTTCGGAAACAGAATATAGTCGCATGGGCTTAAATCTGCCGAATATGGTGGATGTGGAAGCAATTCGAAACGTCAGTGTGCTTGCTCGACCACTTTTGCATTATTTTAATCAGTGGTGAAGAGTCCTCACAATATTCATCAAGTTTTGTTTGGTTTGATTCACACATTTAGAATTTTTTTACATTAGTCACAAAATAATAAGAAAATAGTGTTAATACAGGTTCACACTAATATTTGTAAAAAGATTATTTACTTGATTTTGTAAGATTTTAACAAACTGTGTTAAACAACTAATAAGTTACTTTGTTAAACTGTTACTGTAGCATTCTACAAAACTACTTTGTTAAAATTTAACACAATACTTTGTTAAAAGTATGCTATAACAATTTGTACCCATTAACAGAGTAC
Organism: Eledona agricola; assembly: GCA_964023215.1. Lineage (NCBI taxonomy): Eukaryota > Metazoa > Arthropoda > Insecta > Coleoptera > Tenebrionidae > Eledona > Eledona agricola. The sequence continues at coordinate 15,162,499 of OZ026854.1, forward strand.
TTTTATTACGGTGAGGTTAAAAAAGTAATGCCGTCAAAAAATAGTTTATTTTTAATCTTGTCTTTGCCGAGTTTCCAGCCAGGTATTTTCACATTTTAATTTGAAGGGAATAATACTTGAAGTCATCGCATGTTTTTTAATGACAATAATGGCAATAAACATGCAACAACGCAAAAAGAACAGAAAAAAAGCGTGGTTTTTAGAGTGTCGTTGTTTGCTGCAAAAGCATATTACTTTAACTTAACACTGCAGTTTGTTAATTTTTTCAAAGCTATTCGTCAAATCTGAAGGAGTTTACAAACTGCAGTTTGGCCCACAGTTAGAATTATCCGAAAAATTAGGTACTTTTAAATTTTTATATGAAAGCGGACTAAGTATTTCGTCATGATTTGTAAGATTTCATATCTACGGGTTACAGCCAACTACAAAATAAATAAAACGAGTGAGTCCATCGCAGCACTTTGAGATTCGGTAGAGTGTAGAACATGTCTGACTTGAGATAAAGACATTTTAGATTAAGTTTTCCGTTGGCTGTAGTTTCGTAATTTGTTTTTCGTGATTTGATGTCAATGGACTACTCTGTAAAAATAGAACAAAAGCTAGATTCCATGACCGCCCGAGCCCCCGTTTTTTGTACGCACTATACAGGGCGTTAGGTAATGGTTCTGAAATAATATTTTTGAATAAAACTAATTTTTTCGATAATTTTTTTTCATTGTCAATATCAGTACTCCAAAATTTACTGACTGCTGGAAGTTGATAATAATGTGGGTGTTTAGCGCGGGCGATATCGTTGAGCGCAAGGAGTATAGTCAAAGTCAGCTTTTGGCGTTTTGGTCGTCGTGCCGTGGAAGATGTTGTCGTGGAGCTGGACTTGGACTGACTGGTGTTTTGACAGTATTACCAACTCTCAAAATTATTTACCCCTAAAGCTAAAGTCAAAAACCCCTAAAATCGCCACAATTAAATTACTTGAAAATCCCCCTAAAAAACAATTTACGTTTTGTAATAATCTTTATTTATAGTAACGAGGAATTGTACTATTTGCCGCTAAGTCGCTAGAACAACAAATAAATATGATTGTCTAGATTGGCGTTATCCAAGGGCTTAAACTTGTAAATCAAAAAGTCCCTAAAAATATAAAGCCCCTAAAAAATTCCATCCCATTTATTTACCCCCTAAATTTGGGGGGAAAACCCCTATGTTGGGAACCCTGTGTTTTGAGTTGGAAAGGATGGAAATTTGGTGTTGATGGAAGAAGGGTGAAACAGGGTTATTCTCACGGTCATGTTGAGATGGATTTATGACCGGGTTGGAAATTGGAGGCGGCACGACTTGTTTATTTGAGAATATGTACACTTTTTACATTTTTACTATTTGCAGCTGGTGTCTGCGACGTAAGAAGGTGGCGGCCCCTACAATACAATGGGGTATAATACAACATACGAAAATCATAAATATAAGTAGCATGTCATAATCCTTAACAACGTTTAAGAAGTTATGTCATGTCAGTTCAAAAAATTACCCGATTATTCCGGCAAATTAGGCGTTTGAAAATTGTTTAGTCGCGGGATTGGGTTTAAATAGCGCGGGCGTGTTTTCTGCACAATGTTGCATCACCGATTCCGTCGACCAATAGTGCTCGCGTAATAAAATGTCAAACTCACGTCAAACTAAAGTGTAAAGGCCAGCATACACGATGCGGTTTACCCGAAGGAGACCTTCTGGTTTAGTAATCGACAGTCAAAACGTATCGTTAATAGTCATATTGACCGGAACACCCGAGCTGATCCCTCAGCTTCGCGAAGAACTGCTAGCGCTTGAAATAAGCGTTCGGGACGTGCTTATCGCTTTCAAATCGGAATGTGTATATGTCAGCAGTGGCTAAAAGTCGGAAGTTTGTTTGTTTGTTTGAAAGCAGTTCAGCTGTAGTAATATTTCGGGAGGTTTCGTAGTACGAAAATACGCAAACTGAACGAAACCTTCCGGTAAACCGCATCGTGTATGTCGGCCTTATGTGTTCATGATGACTTTCCACCGATGCCAAATCGCCCATACCGGTGACGTCACCGGTATCTTAGATGAAGAAGGGGCGGGGCTTAGTGTCAAACTTTGAGAATTTTTTAAAACAAATCTAGCCATTATAACGCAAAATCTTTTTGGTAATGCAATTTGTATGCATAAATGCACTTCCTGGTAATTTTTACAAAAATTTGTATTATACCCCATTTAAACAAACTCAGCAACAAAAATATATACTGCATTGTCAGCGCTGACGTGCACTTGATGTATTGTATTATTCCAGCAGTTCCTAAACTTTGGAGTACCGATATTGACCATTTTAAAGAATTTTTTTCTTGAAAAAACTCCATTTTTCATCCTTAATCCACCCTCAAGTTATTTCGAAAACATTACCTAACACCCTGGAGTTATTTGTATTATTTCGACAGGAAATATATTTTTTCTATTTATTTTTATACTAAATATATCTATTCATTAACAACGTCTGGAGTTCGCAAGGTCTGTATTTTAGGTTTTCATTTATTAGTGAGGAATGGGTACAAATACTGCATAAGACATGGAAACACTTCGAAGTTCGTTGAAATTTTAGATTAAATTATCTGTTTACAACTCACAACCGTTTCGGATAAGGTACAGAACATACACTTAGTGATTTTTTAATAGTCCATTTTCAGGTGTCGATTAGTCAATTATGTTCGGGCATCTTTTTGATTGACAGTTAACTCTAGATTAAAAAAACTTGTTTTCAGGGTCTCCGGAGTCTCCGTGTTTTGTACGCTTTTCATTCGTATTGATTTATTTTTAACTAAGCTTGCTGTCTGGATTTTCATCGTTTCAAAAAAAGCTTTTGTAATTTATGATAGTATGAACTATTCTAATAAATCGATTTAGAAATAATATTTCCATTTTCTAGTTACGCAGTATTTAACTAGCACGTGATTTGTTTGAATTGTAAAGCTTAACTACTCGTATTTTGCAATTATTATCAAATTTTTACCATTATATTTTATTTAAATACTTGAAGTAAAGTAGACAATAACACCTCTTGATAATTATTTTGAGTTCGGTAGTTGGTTGCGTAAGCTCACTATTTCATAAAACTAATGCATTCTATAAATTCTTGAAATCTGAAATTTATTATTTAAAAGCAGTGTTTTGCGTCATGTATATATTTTATACGCGCTATATTTTTCTTTGTATATTGTGCTTTCTGACGGTTTGGCGCTAATGGTCTTGGTCGGCTCTAAATTTTCCCGTTTACTGGCTCGCATGGAACACAAAAAGCGGTACGATTAGCGCGGAAATTACGCGAACATGTCGTTTATCGACTCCTTTCTAGGCTGATAACTTACTTATTCAGGTGCACATTTCAAGCGTTTTTTTCCTTTTATCGCTCTGTCCGTAAATGAAATCATCACCTTTCTTTCTATCTGCTTAGGGTCGTCACACAAAAACCGGTCAATTGGCCGCGATCAAAGTCATGGATGTCAACGAGGACGAAGAGGAAGAGATCAAGTTGGAAATCAACGTGCTCAAGAAGTATTCTAATCATCGCAATATTGCGACCTACTACGGGGCGTTCATAAAAAAATCGCCGCCGGGAAAGGACGACCAGTTGTGGTTGGTGATGGAATATTGTGGCGCAGGTAATTGAGATACATATTTTAAGTATATTATTGGGTATAGGTGACTGGAAATGCATTCCCATAAAATTACTACTGTTCTGTTCAGTAGGTAGTATACTCGTACAGTGGTGCATTATATATTACTGAATGCTTTGTCTGTGTTATCAATTTTTCTAAGCTTATTTGAAATATTTCTATCCATCTAACTATTCAACGTTTGCCAAAAATTATTTTCAAAATGCATTTTTGGATGAACACTTTAATTTTTAATCGGAACACCTAATTCATATCCATTTGTATGGAACGGAATTTAAAAAATATCTAAAAAGAGAAATAGATTTACATATGAACAGTGAAAGTGGCAATTTCTGCATTTTTAAATTTGAAGATTGTATATCAGGTTTTGAAAAATAATGTACCTATTACTTTAAATTCTCCGTATTAAAATGCTGCTTAACGTTTTATGTCAACAGGGTCATTATAAATGATTGTAGTCAAAGAGTGCCGTGGAACCTAATGTAAAATTTTTACGTGCCACTTCATTGTGATAATGCATCGCTCTCCGCACACGTGTCAAGAAACAAAGACTGATATTATTAACGTACACTTTTAAAACACAACAAAAAGACACCCAAACGACAAAACACAAGTACGAAAAAATTAAGACAGGAATAACGAGTCGGCAATTCAATTCAGTTGCAAAAGTCCCTAAATTACGAATGTTGTGTCACTGTTCATATGGAGCGGTAACACAGCACACTACACTTTGACTACAATCATTTATAATGATTGCACTGCACGTTGCTGTGTAATATGGAAAGAGCACATAAATTTATTCTTCTAAAGGCCGGTTTTTCAATCGTTGGTTTACTTCTAGTTAGTGGGTTTCATTATTTTGACATTTGAAGCAATTGTTTTAAAAATTATGGTTCGTTCACACAAACTCATAGTTACCACCACCAAATAAAAAAAAAACCGTTATAAAAAACAAGTGGATGTCGGTCTGCAATATTCACAATAATGATTACATTTGGCATATGCATTGGATAGTTGGTAATTCCGTCTTTTTTTAAGTTTGAAATTCAAGCATTTTACAACAGAAATTCAGGTTATTTCCAAATTAAAAATTTATGTTTCCGGTGGAAATCAAACGGATTTTAAATTTAGACATTAAAGCACAATTTATATTAAGGTTCAAAATAATTCTAGTAACATTTTTCAATAAAATTTAGCGAAATGTAACTGAAGTAATTTTCAAGTTAGAAATTCAGGTGGTGTTTTTCTATAACGTCAATTTAAATCAGTAACATATTTATTTATACACTCTTCAGTGTTATTTCCTACTAAAAATTCGATGGTTTGGCGTCGTATACAAATGCAAAAAGAAACATCATTATTTTAGAAAATTGAGATAAGTAAACATTTCGGTCGGATTTTTCGAGTAATTGTAAAAATTGTAACTGAATATACAGCTTATATAGAATATACATACTTATTTTTGTAGCTCGTTCTTTAAAAGTTTTTCAACTGACCATTCAGATAAAAATCTGAAATTTGGTACTTCGCATTAGTCGGTTTTTGTGCATTAAAGCAAAATATGGACATTGTTGTGCCACTTCCGGTTTAACTGGAAATTAAAGCAACTTTCTTAGTTTAAATAGTAGCACCCTATATTTTTTATTTCATGTGATTCGCTGTTTTATTCTGATTCTTTTACACTCAAGTTGTCGATACTTTTCTTTGACAATTTAGGAATTATGCATTTTTTTATGTTTAAAATGTCATTTTCTTGACTTTATTCAAAAAATTATTATTCGATAACGGTTTGGAGCTAAGAAGGAAGAATATCGGGAGCCAAAAGTAGAAAGAAACCAACTTTCAATGTGATTTGATAAAAAAAAAAGTTGTCTGCCTATATGGGAATTGTGCAATATGGTGAAGGCAAAATGACAAAATCTCCATTTTTTTTCAAAGCGCAACACACAATTTGGATACCTGAAGTCTATAGAGAAATTCACTTTAGAGGAAGTCACAATTCATTTCCATATACCTATCTTTGATGCTTTGCGAGATATTCAACATTTTTAAATAAGAAACGGTTTTGATGAGTAAATCGTACCTAAGGATTATTGTAGTGATTTTCAATCATTTTGCACGTCTACAGTTATATCTTATCATGTAAAATTATCCACATTCTGTTATTTTTGATTTGTTTGTGATGCATGGCCAGTGTGAAATAAAAATCGAAAGAAGTGTTCGAGCGTTTAATGTGAAATATCCTGGCCTATTACATAATGTAGTGGACGAATATCTTGAAAACATGCCTTTGAACGAAAAAGAAAACTCATGGTATCAAATTAATAGTGCTCCACCTCACAATATAAGGGCTGTCGATCTTAATTTACTTCTATGTTTGACGATCATTGGTGGGGAAACACAGGTCCAGTGTTGTGGCCTGCATGATATCCAGATCTAACCCCTTTAGATTTTTATTTCTGGGGACGGATAAAGATTCGTACATATGAAACAAAGATGGTGCACATGAAGTTGAAAGGGCGTTCAATTGAGTTCAAGAAAGATTATTATAATGCCTTGATAATAATGGTGGAAATGTCGAACATCTACTTTAATGGTGTTCGATATGTCTACCATTCATTTTTAATTGTTTCTATTGCATTCTCTTTTTGTTGGATTTTGTCGTTGCAGAAATGAATTGGTTATTTTTCAATAAAGCTTGGCTTGCTGAATTTTTGAACATTTGTAGTTAGTTCTTTGTTAGTTCTTTTTGTCAAAATGCTAATGCCAAATGATTGACAGTCACTACTGCAGAGGGATTAGTCAGGCAAAAAAAAAGAAGAAAGGCAACATATTTTGACAAAACAAAGCACTGAAAATTACAAAAAGCAAACCCTTTTAACATTTAAAATGTATTTAAAAACTTACATATTATTACAATTATTTTTATTTCAGCAGCAGGAGGTGATTAAATATTTTTCAATATTCTCCGGTAGCAAATTTTGCCTTTTATCAGTCACTATGTTTTTATATTGTGCAAAAGATATTTCCACATCACAAGATTTTACCATATTTTAACATTGCTGTTTCTTTAATACTCAATTTAATGTCCTCAGCAACGCCGTCCTCATGTAGTTTGGCCACTTCTGCCATAATTTGGTAGCCTGGAATTTTTCGGCAAATTTTCGCCTTGTGTCACCAGGGACCTTTTTAATTATTGCGTCCACGCTTTGAAATAATTTCATAGATTCCTATAAACTCGACCCTCTTTTTTTCTAAATTGGTAATTTTTTCTAGTAAGTTAGAAAAGTGACTTTTTCTAAAAATTAAGCCTTTTTGCGGATCCTTAAAGGCAGCTTGTGCTTTTTCTATTGATAGCGCTGACGAGGCATCAAGACCATTAAATAAAATTAAATGTATAAAACTGAACCAGCTTATAAATAACTGAAATAATTGTTACATAATAAATACGTCTTTGATTTCCTCAAAATGAATAGCGTAAAATACGAATGCCGAAATCCAAGAACCCCATCTGGTCATAATAGGTTCTGGAAGTAGGGGTGTGTTGGGTAGATTTTCTTTATATGAAGCTACGTGTAATGGAGCATTAAATAAAAATTTAAAAAAGTCACGTAAAAAATACCCTATAACGTTAATATTACCACAGTTTTAAGCTGTACCTAAGCAGATTATAAAAACCGAAAACACATTATTTGAGAAGACGTGGATTGTTGTAAAATTTCCGTTTAAATGTTTGGTTGTTTATTGCTTTTGAGAACGGGCTATAAAAATCAGCCTGTATATACGCACACATGCCTTACATTAATTTTTAACCCAATTATACGTCATAAAAAATACTTTGACATTCCATACATTTGCGTTTATTTTGAATTATATCTCGAATTATATCTGAAACTTGTGCATTATTTCAACGTGGTGTACGTATGTAATCCATCGTCCGCAGGTTCCGTAACCGATTTGGTAAAATCGACAAAGGGTCAGTCGCTGAAGGAAGAATGGATAGCCTATATTTGTCGCGAAATATTGCGAGGACTGTCCTATCTTCATTCGAACAAAGTCATTCACAGAGACATCAAAGGACAGAACGTTCTGCTGACAGACAACGCCGAAGTGAAATTAGGTAGAGAATCGGCGACGAGTTTCGTGTTAGACGGTCAATGCGTTGTTTTTTTCTTAGTGGATTTCGGCGTTTCCGCCCAACTCGACCGGACCATAGGTCGCCGCAACACTTTCATAGGAACGCCTTATTGGATGGCCCCGGAAGTGATTGCCTGCGACGAGAATCCGGACGCGACCTACGACAATCGGAGCGATCTCTGGTCGCTGGGAATAACCGCGCTGGAGATGGCCGAATCGCAGCCTCCGCTGTGCGAGCTGCATCCCATGAGGGCCCTGTTCCTAATTCCGCGCAACCCACCGCCCAGACTCAAAAGCAAGAAGTGGAACAAAAAGTTCCACGGTTTTATCGAAACAGTATTAGTCAAAGACTATCACGAGCGGCCGTACACGGAGCAGTTGCTTAAGCACGCTTTCATCAGGGACCAACCCACCGAGCGGCAGGTGCGCATCCAGCTTAAGGATCACATCGATAGGTGTAAGAAGCGGAAGCAGGAGAAGGAGCGCGAGGACTATAGATATTCGGGTTCGGAGAACGAGGAGGAAGAGCCGCAGATCGCGGGCGAGCCGAGTAGCATAGTGCAAGCTCCGGGAGGTGACACCTTACGCAGGAATTTCCAACAGATTCAAGAGGGACGTACGCTGAGTCAAGCCGTGGAACCGCCACCCAGGTACTGGAAAAATATAAGTAACAATGAATCCGAATCGATTGTGTGTTGCAGGAGCGGTAGAAACAAAGACAAGGAAGAAATTCCAGAACCCGGACCACCAGCACGACCGCCCATTCCTCAAATCCCCCAGAGGGTCATCGTAGTTCCGGATCCAGCACCACCTCGACGGTATTTTGCAGTCGACGTCGTGTGTCAATTTTAGCGTGTTTGAATTTTTAGACCACTGCCTCCTCCGCCTGACAACAACTTTGGACGACCACAGCAAGCTCAGCAGAGGAACTCTCAGTCACAACACATTTTCAAACCTATGGTACGTCTTCCGCATTTTATCTCACTAGGGCCACTAATTTTTATGTTTAATGAGTCTGCTGCATGCGGAAACATTCAGAATAAATATTAAAAACCTGAAAAGAATGAACGTGACAAATTACTTGTATCTTGTATCTTTAATTCCATCAATAACTTTCATCTCTATTACGTTAATTGTCACGCTTTTATAATTGTTATTTTTTGTTGGGTAGCACTGCTTCAATCTAATTTTAGCTCTTCTGTTTATTTCATGTCCATATTTCACCTCTCACTACAGGGTCCTGCACGTAAACCCGAGGTAGGTCTTCGCTAGTCATTATTTTATGTTTATTTTACGTTGTTGTAACTTTCTGAATGATTGACGTTTCTAATAACTTTAAATATGTACACGTGTCTTTGTTGCTAGAAATTAACTGTGGTTATGCTATACCCTCCAGAATGTGTATTATCATACACGATTTGTCATCATATAAAGAATGATTGTTACTGGGGGTAAGTCTCCAGAGTTTTTTCTGAACATTTTACTGTCGGAGATACAGTTACAAAGTTTCTGGAATTGATATCTACAAGCCGGCAGTCATAACTAAAGGGATTTATTTTGTGGGTCTCAGTCAGTGGACGTAATAGCTGTTATCGTTGTGACCATTTTTTCTCGTAGTCGATTTATAGATCGGAAGATTTTGGCTTGTTATTTTACCCAGTATGCTTTTCAGATGACATTATAATGCGTATATTCTAATGATAATAAGCAAAGAATCAAAGGGTCATTCTGTGTTCTTCATATGGAAAAGTTACTCTTCATTTGTTTGAAAAATATAAGTTTTGGTACGATTTTGGTCAGGCTGCCATGTCTTATAATTAAATTCTTAATAAAAATTATCAGAAAATAAAAGGTATAGGTATATATTGAGGTTCAAAGGGCTATTATGGTCATGTGAACTTGTATTTAAATATTATAAATCCGCGTTTCCGAACCTGCTGCCATTGCTAAGTAGGCTGAAGAAAAGATGGCATACCGTTTGCGTGTGCCCAAGTATAGTTTACATTGAATTATAATTTGCATTGAATTAAAAGAATATTTTATTAAAGTAGAACAAAGTACAAGTGCAAACTCATAGAAAAGCACAAAATATGAAAAAGAATAACAACTCATCATAATCTAATTCAAGCCTTGAATCATCCAAATCAAAATATTCTTCAGTTATAATTTTATCAACTTTTGATTTATTCAAGTTTTCCCACCATGTGCGATCCCTTAATTTATTCTTGTAATGCTGGGGCCCTCCCGCCGTAAAATAATAACCAATAGCCTGAGAATTGAATCTGTCTTTCAAATATCTGCATATTTCTTACACGTAAGCATCATAAGTAAATACCTCCGAAATATATAAGACCTGAATCTGATATGGCAAACATTAATTTTTACTCTACAATTCTTAAGTTTATTGGTTTTGCAACTACTGCATTACATTTTTTTTATAGATTTTTATCTACAGAGTGACCCAGATAGTAAAAGCTCCATAACTTTTTGACTATTTGACCTATCGACTTTTTTTCTAAAAATATTTGCGTTTATTCAGTCTGGGTCATTAATGCGGGATCAGTCCATAACTCCCCAAAAAAAAATTTAATACAATTTGTACACCGTTTGCCAGGCTGCACAACCTAAAAATATTTTAACGTATACAGACTGTTCCAAAACTCACAATTGCTACACAACTTTGTTTTTTTAAAAGAACCACCAATATTTTAATTCACTATTAGAACCCTGTTTGACATTTATGCTAATCTAAGGTATTTTACATTTTGGACCACCGTTATCAAATTAAATTTTTTTTTTTACATTTTTTGTCATTTGCAGAGGTTTCCTTAAAAATGTACTAAGACGCCGCTTTAGGAGCTATAAGACTGAAAGTTGGTAGACATATGGCACCCCCTATATTTTTGTGTACAACCGTGGACAGTCAAGAATAACACTTTAGCCGGCGGGTGTAATGCAAATACCGACTCAATGACAATGTCTCATAGAGTCGGTATTTGCATGACAAGGGTGTTATTCTTGACTGTCCACGGCTGTACCATCGAATGCGTCTAGAGTCTGGTTACGGTCTGGTCTACGATTTGTATTCAGGTTATTGTATAGCTAAAATTCATATTTTGCGAGATATGTGATTTTTTTGGCTTCCGATACCGATTTGTTTTCAGTCAAAACTGTAGGCTCTTTTGAGATATTGTCGAGTGGTGAAAGTATGTTCCAACGCTTGCTAGAACTTTTTGAATATAATGAACTAAAAATTACAAAAACTCAATTCTTCAAATGGTACATTTTGTATATTTTTACACTATTCCATATTTTTTGATAGGCTTGATAGTTTGTAGGATCCAGTTCACATATTCGAAAAGTTATTGACAAAATAGGTATTCTTACAAACCGCGCATTACTGAAAAGCTCATCAAAAACGATATGGAAAAATATACAAGCAGTTCCATTAAAAAAAAAAAACGATTATTTGTCATTTTTAGTTCAAGGCTTTGACTGAAAAAAAATCGGTAGCGTTATCTTTAACGGCTTAGAAATTATGAATTTTTGAACGGAACCCTACATTTGAAAAGTTTAGAAAATAAGGTGACGATCAAAAAGTGTGATGGATACGTGAAAATGTCTCGAGTAAATTTAACGCAGAACTTAGTATAGAATTCAAAAATAAAATCAAAATGGGGTATAAAATTTATAAAAAACAAAAGATTGGTATTTTCATAATATTTTGTCACTCTGTATATAAACGGAATAATTTTTAGAATATGCGAGAGAAGCGCATTTATTAGACAAGAAGTCAGTACTTCGAATAGTAAAAAAGTTACGGACCTTTAACGAGCATGAACAACTTAAAATTGGACTAAGAAGTGAACATGAATTAATTTTTGATTATCATAAAACACATCAAATACAAGTGCTTAACACAACATAAAAAAGTGATTATAATGGACATACGCGCTATTTACTCAAATTTTCGTTTTAGCCATTACAATCACCGAATCACTAAACTAAATAAATAAAAAACCCTCGATTTTCCGTAAAAAATCAATAAAGTCAAACTATTTTCAAGTTTACATTTTGTTATAACGTGCGTTAAAAAAAAAACGAGGCTGCGTTGGCCATGGAATTTATCGGCTTTCCAGTGTAGAAACCACAAATGACAAGAACTGTCAGTCTAAAATTTTCCACCATATTAAAACGGACCAATTTTATGTAAATTGTTTATAATAAATGCCAGGACATGTGTACATCGCTCTCATAAACATAATGCCACTCTCCTTTGCGTCCATTTATTGAAATTTGTCCCAACATAATAATCGTTTACATAACCATTGTCAACAAAGAACCCAACCTAAAAACTATCTGACAGATTCGAACTGACAGTTCGAAATTTTGCTACACTAAATTGATGCACAAAGTTTTTCCATGGCCAACGCAGTCTCGTTTTTTTTTTGAACGCACGTTACTTTGTGATAGAATACACATAAACATGTCTTATGTCCGTTTATTGTGATAACGATAGCGTTGTTCAGTTACTTCTCAACTTTAGGTTTTATATACTCTTTGCGTGTCCATTGTGAATAAGCACTTACGAGCGTTCAAAACTAAAAGGAGGCTATGGAATCCAGCATATGTTTCTTGGTTTCCAATGTAGACATTTGAAATTGTTAAATATATGACATGTGGCAGCAGCTGTCATTCAAAAAGATTCTCAAATCACGTCTAAACCCAGACTAGGAGATGGAATTTGTCGAAGAAGGCACAAAAGGTGCGTCAGGCATTGTGTCCGAGACGGTTATTAACAAATAACTTAATTTCAAATTTCTACAACTCAGTCGAAATTTTGCGACACTATTTCGAACGTCAAAGTTATTCTATGGCCTACGCATTCTGCGTATCTTTTAAACGCTCGTTATGTATGTTATGTTTAATAACAGTGCAGTGAAAGATATACCGGGTGACTAAATGATTGACTTAAATTTAGGTGATTGGCAACAGTGAGGAATTGGTACCAGATTAACTCTCGTCGTGATTTATGTCTTATTAACTTTTCAGGTTAGACTATTGTTGTCAAAAAGTGTAACTACCGAATAATGGCGAACGAAAAGTGACAAATAACGGAGAAAATGGTTACAGCGAGTGATCGAAAAGATCTTCCAGTTGTAAAAACCATTTTGAAAACAATTCTGATATGGGAAATTTTTAAATTTGACGTTTATATGATAATTTCAAATTTGAAAAACAGCGTACCCAAAAGGAACAGCCAAAAAATATTGCCAACCCAACACAAAAAATTTCAATCATTTATATTTACCCGGTATTTCATCATAGTGTATTGAGAAGTTATCGAACCCTTAGCCTGTATTTTTTTGTCTCCGCGTTTTCAAATTGTCCAAACTAAATAAAAATGAATAATCGTAAACGTTTGTCTTGTCAGGAACTGGACGCTTTGGCAGCTCACCTCAACGAACTCGGTGTCCAACAAACTTCCCAACCCGAAGCTCCTCCTCGAAATAACAGAAATAACAAGCAATCCCAATCGGCCGTGAATAACAACGTTTCAACACCTGGTTCTACGAGCAATCACACACCCAATTCCGGAAATCAAGCCGTGGGCGGCAATATTCTTGACTCCGTGGTCGATAGCGAAACAGACTCGGAGCCGGAAGACAACGGAAGGGCTCGAAACGACGGTACTCTTCTGGCCAGTGATCCTCCGAAGCCGCTGTGAGTATCTCTTCGCCGCGGACGACACGCGAACACCCACTAACGAATCCCTCCTTCGCTCCTCATTTTTCTTTGGTTCGCTTTGTGTTTTCGTTAGTCCCGAATTTTCTTACAGAGCCGGTTTAGGAGTCGTGCCCGAAAGCACGGCCGGCGTGTCTAGTCCCGGAGCGACCGGTTCCGGATCGAGTTCTGGAAGTGCTCCCAACAGACCGCTGCCTCCCACGCCCGACGACGACGAGTCCCAAGGCGACAAAACGTTGGTCCTGCGCAGGGTAAGTCGACTTTTGATCGTGTCAATGTCCACGTAGGTAATTGGACGGTCTGCGATGATGAATCGCAGACGTCGCCTCCTCGGCGTCAGTGTGGTATTTTTCTGTTATTGTGTTAAATATGACAGCAGTCTGCAGCCAGTCTTGTAAAGACAAGCGTGGAAGATATCGACGAAGCGACGTTATTGAAAGAATGGGATTTCGAGAAATTTTTCCCCCAGTCGCAGCTGAACAAGAGCAAAAAAGCGGCGCAAGAGCCGGCGAAAGAGAAAAAAGCGCCGACTCACCGTCGCATGGATAGCGACTCGAAAATCAGCAATCCCTTCTTCCGCGGCTTCCGGCGCGAGAACTCCGACTTTTTCCCGTTGGGGTCGCGCCATTCGGCCGTTTTTGCCGACAAAAACGTGCGTTCGAGTGGCATTTTCAATAATAGACGGGGCTCGGAGGCCGGACTTGGTAAGAAAACGAACGGCGAGCCGGTCCTCATGGACTACATCAAGAGGACGGAGTCGCCGAAAAACAACATCAATAAAGATTACGGCCTCATCAACAACGTCAAAGACGCGAACGTCGGAGTGTTGAGAGTCGACGGTAATTTCGTCAAGCCGCGACGGGAGAAGACGGAATCGGACATCGTCCTTAGAAATTCCGACGCCAGGAAGAGCGTCCGTGAGAGTTTAGAGGCGCGACGGCGCGAAGTCGAGGCGCAGTTCGCTAGGGAAGTGGAGAATATGAGGAAGAGAAACTCGAGGCCGATTGAAATTAATTCTATCACTTTGTCGACGCCTACTAATTCTATTGACGGCGAAGAATATTTGTACATACAGGTAATTTAACAGTTGTTTTGGTCTTCCTCTCTTTCGGGTGCCAATAACATAGTTTTGCCACACTTTTAATAAATCGCTGAATACTGATTTAATTCCCAATTCTTTTTTGCTCCTTTGTAAGACGCTGGTGTGGTGACAAGAAAGAACTAGTTCAAAGATTAGTTTGTACAAGACAAGACATTTTCTGTAATCATGTTAGAGTAGCTTTTACGAGTAGGACGTGGACGTGGTGTGTTAGAATAGGAATAACATGTCGTAAGTTAAACCATGTAAATTTCATGTACAGTTTGCGCTATTGGAAATGTCAGTAAACATTTTTATTTTATTTGATCGAAGTGAGCAACCTGAAATACAGGCGCTTAAGGGTAAGGTATTCCGTACAATAATGGAATTTTGTAATATTAGAATGAAGCGAAATTTCTCTATTCTTAATGAATCGAAGGAACACATTCTGAAATGGGACAAATATCGCTAGCATACAGGTGTTTGTTTGATTTAGACCCTAAAAAACAATTTTAGGAGCCATCATTTCGATGACGCTTTTTAGTTTTATTTTCAAATAAATATAAAATGATTTTTAATAATTTCCTGAACTCAATGTTAACTAACGATTCTAGGTATTTGTGGACCGATTTTGATCAATCAAAAACTACATCCTTGTTCATTTGTCTAAAAAACGACAGTCCACTTGTAATATTTTACGCACTTTTTTGCATCTAAAATAAAAAAGATTAAAAATTGGATTTTTGCAAGAGAACCTGATCTTATAATTTATGGCAGGGCAATTTACCTATTCTGGAGTTGTTGTAAAATAAGCTAATAGTAGAAATATTCCAAAATATATTTTAGAACATTTGTGCACTACAAATAATAACCGCAATTCAAGGATTTGAAAAAAGTGTCCAACTATATAATTTAAAATACACGGAACTAAATTGGAAATGGAGACAGCAGTACCTACAAAAAAATTGTGGATGCTAATCCATACAGAAACACTTGTCCCGTAATAAAAATATAGTGTCGCAACTACCACCCGCGGAATTTCAGTAATATATTTAAAAATATTGTGAAAGATAAAATATACGAGTATCTTATTCAAAAGCGTAAACTTCTTGAACTTTGACCTGAGTAATTGTTGTAAGTTCCAAATCTCTGGTCACGTTTTTTGACAAATGCCAAGAAACTTCCTGTGTGCATTGTCTACAAATCTTGAATTTCTGAGAGTTTTGTTTCCTTGCACATCTAAGTCCAGTGGATAGACGCAAAATACGATGTTCAAGAAGTTGTTGTTTTTGATTAAGATAATAATCCCCACTATCCATTTAAAAAAATTGACTCATCCTTATTTGAAATTTCTCAATTTTACAAATGTATTGTGACATTTTTTAAAAAGTTGTAATAAATGTAAATCTACGACCATGCACTGGAATGAACAACTATTTTGCTATTATCGGGCATTTTTCATATTTTTATATTTTGAGCACTTCAAAAGTTAGGATTTTTCTAACAATCCCTTGCAAGTAGCCATTTTTGCCAAAAAGTTGTGATATTTCAGTAACCATAACAAATAAGTAAACATAACTCAGATCAAAAATGTAGCAAATTAAGCAAACAATGTAACGCCTTCAAGAAATATAGAGTTCCATTTAAAATAAGTTGAAGACCATAACATATAACCGAAAGTGTAATTTTGATCAAAATATTTTAGAAAGATAGATGGCGGGCAACAATGACTGTGCCATATTTGAAATTACCAATTTTTTTTTAGAATCCGAGAAGCCTCTAATGGACCTATAAAAAATTACTGTAGGTACTGTACTATAACAAAGATCAGGAAATGGAATTTGTCGAAAAACGCAAAAAAATATATCTTTTGCATGTGTCCGATACGGTTATTAACACAGAACTTAATTTCAAATGTCACCAACTGAAGGTCGAATTTTTGCCACACTCTTTCAAGAACGTCAACATTTTTGAACGCTCGCTCGTTATACAGCGTGTCCCAAAAGTCAACGTCATCCCTTGGAGGGCTGATAGGTCAGGTCAGGTCATTGTGAGAATTATTGCTGTGCAACCAATAAATTTATACCACAAACCTGTTTAAAATGGTCGAAATGTCTACTAGAAATGTCATTCATGATGATTCAAGCAAAGTAAACTTATTTTTGACATGGTATATGTTTTTTTCTGTTTTTTTGGCTTCAGTTGAATTATTCCTTAAATTTATTGTATCACAATAATAATACAAACTGCACAATTTGTTTCATTGTCAGGGCAAGTTTTAGGCTATGTTAAAGTTATGTAAATCTACTACCGTCCAGTGGAAAGAACAATTATTTTCCAATTATCGGGCATTTTGCATATTTCTTTATTGCGAGCAGTTCAATGATTTTTCTAACAAACCCATGCAAGCAGCCATTTTTCCAGAAAAGTAGTGATATTTCAGTAACCATAACAAATAAGTAAATATAACTAGAACCAAAAATGTAGCAAATTAAGAAAAGATTGTAACGTGGTTCAAAAAAATTAGTTCTATTTTAAATAAGAAAGCTGAAGGCCACTTCTGGTATAACCGAAAGTGTCATTTTGATTAAAATATTTTAGCTGTATAGTTCGACACTTTTTTAAATCCTATATACTTTTGGCCTCCATTGAACTGCGGTTATTATTTGTAGTGCACAAATGTTCTAAAATATTTGTATGAATATTTTTATTATTATATTTTACAACAACCTCATTTTCAACGAAATCACTGTAGGGTCTTTTGTATTCATAACTACGATATTTATTCTTTTTTTGAAGACTGCGTAAAACACTACAAATCGACTTGAGACGATTTTTAAAATTATATAATATTTGATTCAAAAGTTATTGAACAACAACTAATTTTGGCAAAAATCTAAAAAACATCCTCTTACACATTTTTTTAAAATGAAAAGTCTTTAAAACTGACCTGTCGTTTTTTAGACAAATGAACAAGGATCGATGTGGTTTTTGATTCATTAAAATCGCTCCACAAATAACTTCACTATGGTTAGATTCGATTGAGTTCGGGATATGATCTTAAAAAGTCATTTTATATTTTGTCACCTTTCCGATAATCGAATACCTTACCCTTAAGCGCCTGTATTTCTGATCAAATTAAATAAAAATGCTTACTGACATTTCCAATGACGTAAACTGTACAGCTAGTCTAATATGTCGTAGTTTAATGGCTGTTGGTGGCACATGCTTCACCTCATAAGAATCTGGGACAAGTTAGCCGCCAGCCTGTTAGGTGCTTTTAAAATTTTTAACTATTGTAGGTTAGCATGGAGGAAACATGTCAAGTCAGTATTCAGGTGCGCTTCGTTAACCGAACTTGAGCTTCTAGCGACAAGTGCATGCGTTTTTTTGTACAAGTAATATTATTAATAGCCTCATCTTCTCTTGTGTTGTCTAACATGTGTGAAAATTCCGCTTCAACTAACCACGTGACCGACTAATAAAGCCATCCGCAACGAAGGAACCGCCGTCAAGTTGTTCGATTTTTTTTATAGAACGGAGAACAAAGCTCGACTACTACTACTACTACCAGAGCATGATCAGAATCATGTGCGATTAGCATGAAGAGTTTCGAACATGACTGGCTGCAACTGTTGCCATCTTAGTGTCTTGAGTATTGTTTTTTTCGAATTAGCAGTGTGTGCGTGTAAGTGTGTGGGAGCGAACGGAGTGATACATTATTTTTGTGTTGATCGTTCCTTGCGTCTTTTGTGTTTTCACTAGTAGTAGACACGCTTCCTAAACGTTCCCGATTTCTGTTGAAATGTGTTGTTTTTTAGAATGGTAGAGGTAGCGATCACTCACGTCAAAGCAACGTATTACCCGACCTTCTTAGTCAAGCGAGTGGCAGTCCGGGTACGCCATCGGCTAGAGATAAGTCTCAGAGCGAAGAGGTAATTTATTTTTCTTTTATTATTTTCGTTTTGTCGGCGTTCGGCGAACAGTGTGTATGTGTGTGTGTGTGAGTGAGTGCATAAAAGACAAACATGCAACGCTATTGTGTCAGTAACGATTACGAAACGGAACTCCGTCGATTCGGTTCGCAGGAGATTCGTTCATGCTTTAAAAAACCGCACTACGCCCATTTATGTTGTAACACGTGCACATAACCCAAGAAGTGTTAGAGATGGTCAAATTATTAGTGTTCTTAGTGGGTCGAAGCGAACACAAGCTAATAATAGCTGTCCGAGACTAACTCGAATAGGTTATAATATGTCTGTAGCTGAACTGAAAGTGTAATCAAGTGCACAATGCGCATGTCCAGTCGGGCGCTAGTGTGATTATAGATTTAACAGTATAAATACTAAAATATGCCAAATAAAAATGTTTTGTCCAGTTTAAACGGGAAACTAACTTAACGAAATATAATATATATAGGAAAACCTCGCTGTAAGGTATACTTTGTAATCCACAAATGTTGCATTTACAACCGAAATTCGTTATAAAGATTCAACAACAAACAATTAATTTAAATATTACAATTTAAGTGAAATTTTGTCTAATAAATCATTCTAAGGAAATTTAGTAATATAAAGCAAACTATTTACTACTAAAAAACCAAAATTTTCATTCTTGAAATGATTTAAAACGTAGTAATGTAAAATTTAATTTGACGTTGCTTGCCGAGTAACGATTGTAATGGTTTAATTCTGCATAAGTGGGTGGTAATAGTATATTAAAGGACGAGTTTCATAAGCACTCTTTTCTCGTATGAGTCCTAGTTTACGAAACGAGGCAAATTTTGTAAAAGGATGACTCCAGAAATGTTTTATGAAACGAGTTCTTTATACTATTTTTTCTATTTGCTAAAAAATAGGTTCAATTATTGAATTGGAATGAGGAAGGTGTTCTAGGGACTTTGTGTAAAGTTGGCAGCGTCATGTCACTGAATCCAAAACACCGTCTTTTGTTTATGTTTGTCTGTGATGTTTGTTTATTTCTAAGTATACATAAAACTAGAAATAATGATGGTAATGTTAATTTACTGGGTACTTTACTGTCTGGTATCAAAATGTTGTTTTGCAGGCTTTGATTCGGTTAACAATTTTAACGAATTTAACATTTCACATTTTATATTCTGCCTTGCCAACTGTAAAACAAAAAAATCCCTCACGATATTCCGGCTCAGTTCGAACGCCAAATGCGTCTCCAGTACGACACGCAAATAGAAAAAGATTTTTCCATTGTCATTGCTTGAAAAGTCTCACCACGTTTCGTTCCGAATAAAATATATTCAATGGCAAGAATGAATGGTAACAACATTTACAAACTCTAATTATTTTCCAATATTCAGACGGACCTCGAGGAGACTGGAGTTTTGAGAGGAAAACAGAAAATGGAGCAAAAGCCACTACCATTTGTATTGTAAATCGGTTGCAATTTTGTTTGCCAACATTTTTCCAATATTTTTTCTGATCCGCACTCAACACATTTTACACCGAATCTTTTCTGCCCTGTTCTCTAAAAATCAGTGCCTTAAAATTCACACTGTATATCCTGTATTTTTTAAGACACTTGTCAAGAGGCTCGTTTTACATTTTTATAAAAGTTTTTATTAGCATTCCCCGTGCCATCTTTTGCCAAGATTTCGACTGGTTTTAATTGGTTAATATCACAGCATTCGGTATTTTCAAACTTTTATTACTTTGACTTCAAGCTTGCTTTGTAATTAGATTAGCTGCGGATTGTTTTTGGATTCATTGGTAGTAGTTTCTGTCATGTAAGCGCATGCTAACTAATGAATTTTACACCACGAAACGTCAGAATATAACTTGGCTTCATTTTACATAATTCAGCTTCACCTTCGTTGGATATATCTTCAATTCTGTGTTCACTTTCTTCAGTTCGCTTAACGTAGATCTTAATCAAAGCTCTACGTGTTCGAAATTGATGTATGCATAGTTTGTTTCTATTATCTGCGATTAAATAATTTTCAAAATTCCTCTACTTTCGCTCAAAAAATTGGACCACTGATTGAAATATTGACGTTTGTTTGATGCCTGAACCATTGCACCAAAGCTTTATCCAATTTTGATCAATAGCCCCACGTCATTTTTCGTGTCTGCCTTTTACTTTTTTTTATTTTTTTGAATTATTATTAAGGTTGGAAATTTTTCATTTGTTACGAATCACGGCCGCTAGATGTCGCAAAGATCGATTATTTACCATCAAAGGCAGGCGGAAAAATTTTAGCATTTTCCCTAGTTTTTTTGCCTCAAAGATTACGATGAATCGTATTCGTTGTAGAAAGTAGTTTTGGAAATAAATTTTGCCGACAGTTAATTTAGGAACGAAAACTTGATCGCCAGCGACATCTCATTTTCAAGTTGAGAACGTAGGTTTTACGTGAAACACGTTAAAAATAATGCTTAATCTCAGTTATTAAGCAATTTATGGCATTCATCTTTGGTAAAAGGTTTGGGTAAACTGAGGCATCTTCATCATAATCACATTCTAAAATTATTTGCTTTGGTGTCATCTTTTTCAGCGTTATGTAAGAGCCGTTTAATTAATTAATTATTAAATAACTACTATTACGACGAATCTCATATGATGTTAATTTAAATTGCAATGTTCAGTGAATGCAATACCAAAAATCAGACGATTCAGTTGGAAAATAAGGAAGTTAAACTATCAAAATCCTCCTAATGGAAAATTTGCATGTTTTTTTTAATAACTACTAATAGGATGAATCTCAAATGATGTTAATTTCAAGTGCAATGTTCAACGAATGCTATAACAAAAAATCAGACGAATCTGTTGGAAAATATTGGAAATTAAACCCTCAAAACCCTATTATGGAAAATTCACATGCTTTTTTCCCACCCTAACGTGTGTTTACCGGTTTTGGCGTTTATTCGGATTTTTGCAATACTTTGTTCGTTTATTGAAACAAGTTGCTGCAGTTTAATAGATCTAACATCTCAAATCGGTTTTCTGGAGGTTATCATATAAAACTGTAAGAAAAATTATATTCTCAGGAAGCCATCGAGTCTGTGGTATTTGGAATTTGTTGAAAGAAACACAAAATATCTACATATCCGAAACGATTTCATGACAGAACTTGAGTTGAAATTTCTCCAGCCCAAGGTTACAAGTGTTTTACAATCTCACGAATTGCAAAGTGGTCCGCGCGGCCTTTTTTATTTTTGAACGAGTTTTGTGTAGGGAACGGACCATTTGAATGCCTTATAACCGTCAGTATGTTATATCAGAGTTCATTATAGCGAGGTTCTACTGCATATTCATTAAAACACTTGTTAAGAGAACCTACTCGAAGAATAAAGCAAATTTTCATTCAGATAGAGTCCCGAATTCTGAATAAATAAGTACGAAAAATCCATATTCAAAATACATATTTTTTCTATTTGGGAAGGAAGTGTTTTTAGCGCGTGTTTCATGCTTCTGTCTAAAAACATAGTAAAATGAATACATTTTCATTGTCATGTTGCATTTTTAAAACGTGCGTTCAAATATAAAAGGAGGCTCATAAGGCTTCAGGCTGACTTTTGTTATACATATTTTTTTCATTACATTGACATATCATGACATTTGACTACTGTCAATCAAAAATATACCCAAACGAGGTCTAAGTCGAGGGCAGATTTGAAATTTGTTGAAAAATGTATATTATGCATCATTTCCGAAACGGCTGTCAATAAAACACTAATAAAAACTCACAACTTGGAATTCCTCCAACTCAAGATGAAAAACTTGCTACACTCTATCGAACGTCGAAGTTATTCCATAGCCTATGCAGCCTTGTTATATTTATTACGCATTTTATACTTTGAGTTGGTGAACGCTACAGGCAGAACTAAAATCCGAGTTTTTTAACATTGTGTTCGCTTCGAACTTTATTACTCCAACAAATTTGCGCAGGAAGTTACACTGTTAAGGTTTAGCGAGTTTAGCTGAGCCAGGCAAATGTAACGCTCCTGCGCGAACAATACCAGTGTCTATGTTGTTATATGATAATGTGAAATAGGTGTCCGTCACTAATTTTAATGTCTTTCTCTTTGGTTTTTGCCTAACTGAGTGACGTCCGTAACAACATAAGTGTAACTGTAAGTATGCACCTATCGTTTGTTGTCGTTAAAATAGAGTAGAGTGACATGTAGTTTGTTCATCTCATCACCATAATCACCTATTTGTCGTTGTTGTTTCCTTTGTTTAATTAATGTTGGGGGGTTTCGGAAACTAACGGGAAAGACTAATTTGTGTTTTTGTTGATGTCCACACTAACCTCTTGTCGCTTGGCCTTTAATATTTTTTGTGGCAGGCGCGAATGAATCATCGATAAGTACGAAATTTCGTCATTTGAACTTTTGCCCGCGCGATTATTTTAAGCTTTTTGATGTACATCTCGCCTCTGATCGTTCGGTCGATTGTTTTTGCGTCTTTTACCAAGCGAGGTTTCCGATTTTTTCTTTTGGTTTTCGATAAATGGTGAGTGCATGTGCATTTTGAGAAGGGAACCTTGCCACTTCACGCATTAACCGTACACATAGAACGTATGACATTTCTAACATTTTTCGTGTTCGTAAAGGACGCACCTGAAATATTTTCTTTTTCAGTACCGACAGGCCGTCTGTTCCCATTCCACCCCATCCCCTAACAAATCATCAACGCCTCTTAATGCAAACGCTCTTGCCTTACAACAGAAACAGCGTTCCTTCCTCACGTTTGGTTTCGGCGCCGGCTCGGCTCAGAGCAGACGAGAATCTCACGTTAACGTTAACGTGACGCCGACGTCGCACGACATCTCTTCAGATACACCCGAAATCAGAAAATACAAGAAGAGATTTAACAGCGAGATTTTGTGCGCCGCGCTTTGGGGTTAGTTCCTGTGACTCCGTTCGTCTCGTCTTAGACTGAGATACGGCGCTCATCAGTTTTTTAATCAAAATGCAATTTTTATTGATACTTTTAAATTTTGAATAGAGAAATATATTTATGCCGGGTTGCCTATTAAAATATTGCCGCAAGTATAAAATTAATTGATATTTTCAAAACGATTTCGTTCACTTCTTTTTTAAATTAATTATAATTAATTTCACAGCAAAATATGTAAAGAACTCAAAAAGATTGGGTTGCCATTGCTCGCTTGACCACAACTTTACGGTTGCCAGGTGTAAACAGGTATTAAGGCTTTAAATACTTTTTTACAAAATCTTGCATTTTCGATGCTCTATTCAATAATTAAGTACTTACAATGATGTAAGGAAAAGGCACAAAACAAAACGTCAATATTTCTTTTTTTATGGCACCTACCAAATTTTATATCGCCATTCGATAGAAATTGAAATTTAAGGGGACGTTGTATTAGCATGTCCTATACCTATCTCAATTACTTTAGGAATTATTATGATTTATTTAGAAAATAAGTATAAGTCCGTAATCATGAGGGTGTTTAGCAGGCTGTAAACGTAAAACAATTGATATCACTGCTTAAATTGCAAATATTTGGAGTTAAATATTTCTTCTGTCTTTCCAGACTTAGAGAATTTATGCAAATTGATTAATTTGTGCTGTTTTGAGCATACATTTACAACAGAACTATAAGTAAAAAAACAATAAAATATAAAACGACAATACCAAAAATTCCAAACTCAATAATATTAAAAGAAGATGCTTACGGCTTAAATCTATTTATTACATTAAATCCATTACATTTTAATACAACATACCCTTAAATTTCATTTTCTATCGTCTGGCGATATAAAATTTAGTAGATGCCATTAAAAAAATGATATATTGACGTTTTGTTTTGAGCATTTTCATTAAATTATTTTAAGCACTTAGAATGTGATGTAGTTACTTCTGAGGACAGCCGACAATTTTGCAATATTTCCGCTATCAATTGCAAAAAACAGTTTGTACATTTTCAAAATGGTTACTGCGAAATAATAATTTTTTGAATAGACCACCAAAAAACTAGGGTGTTCCATTTAAAATCACAAAGATGGCGTCCACTTCTGGTATAAGCGGAAGTGCCGCCATATTGAAATTAATTTACTTCGATTTGAAGTGGTCAATTTCGGCTGTGTTCCAAATTTCAAGTTTATAGCACTGTAACAAGTTAAAAATTTTCTAATGGCCGCCCAAAAAAAAACCTGTATATACGTTCATAAAGTATCCTTTTAAGTTATATATCATATTAAAGCTAATTTTTTTCTCTACACGATGGAATACGGTTGCCTATAACAAAATGGCCGCAAATAGGGGTTGTTAGCTGTTAAAGATAGATGAGAGTGAAAGAGAGTTAGCGCTCGATACCGTTCATCAAACAAAGATACAATTTTTTTTAAGTTTTGTATATTAACCTTACTTTTGATTTAAACGTTTCAATTTGTTGGAGTCCCTGACAGAATGCCAAGAAAATGTTGTGTTCCTGGCTGTGAATCAAATTACAAGTCATCATGTGAAACACATAATGCAAGTACATTTTCGTTCCCCAAATATGATGAACTTAAGAGGAAGTAGTTACGTGGTATTCCAAGCCAAGATTGGTCTTCCACGAAGTACTTAGCAGTACGTGCAAATAATTTTAGAGAGAATGAAATTCAAACGGTTGAGGTACAACCGTGGACAGTCAAGAATAACACTTCAGCCAGCGGGTGTGATGCAAATACCGACTCAATGACAGTATCTCATAGAGTCGGTATTTGCATAACACGGGTGTTATTCTTGACTGTTTATGGCTGTACAAGTAAATACAAATGGTACTTCTATCAACGTTCTTTTAAAACATCCCGCGTTAAAACCAAGATCTGTACCATCTATTTTCCCAAATCTACCCAGTTAATTATCTTTGTCATCAAATAATAGTGTGAGATCAGATCCTCAAACAAGACGCGATAGAGATTTTGATCGTAAAGTAAAAGAAATCGATACTTTTTTAAAGCTGATTTGGTTAATGATTTTAATGAGCTATATAGGAATTCTAAATGCAAAGTAAATCTTTTTAATTCGGATGTCAAATCTTCTTAAAATTTGTTATGCTTTTTCATACTTAATCTTGACATTCAACTGTCTTTAACAAATGGAGTCACTGTGGATAAAAATATGCATGTAAAGGTTTTTTTAAAATGCAAACGAATTGTCAACCCATGATTTAAACTGGATTTTTCCATCTGATTTGAAACTCTCCAAATGGTCCAAGCTCGAAAATATCTTAGCAAAATATAAAAGTAAATAGATAGTGTTTGTTCTCAAAATAATGAAGATGTTAACGATATTGAAATGTCTCTTAGTCGTAGTGGAGAGTATCTGGATAAAGCATATTGTTGGGAGTTTAGTTCCCATATTCGAGTGAGGGCACCAATATAACGCACATTTTCTTGATGTTGAAGTATTTTATTTACTGACACGTCTGTGCCTTACAAAATGTTGCACTCAACTAAGTTCAGCGCTTGGCGGACATAATCTTAACTAAAATTGCGCATGGCGCTAAAATACAGCTATTCAAACTTTAACACATATCAAAAAGCTGAAAAATAGGAAAACTACAAATACACCAAACAAATCGAAGTTATTTAGAATGATCAGCTCCGTCAAAAATTATATAATAAAAACATGTATGCAACTGTTAAATAATTATGTAATTTTTATTCTATTGCAAGTCTCCAGCGTGTTTCAATTGGATCAGATATTTTTTCATTTTACCCCAGAGAAGATACCTTCAGTATTTGTCGTCATCTTTGAATGTATCACCCGATTCGGATTAAAACTCACAACATTTTTTATCGCACATCTCTAAGAAGTTGTCCAATCGAGACAAAGTAGTTTGTTTATTAATTGATGAAACATATATAACATCGCCATTAGATTATCGAAAAGGATCTATAGTAGGATCAGCTCAAATAATAGTGACGAATTAGCTAAAACTGTAATAGCTTTTATGATTTCATCTTGTTTTGGTACTGTTAATAAAATAGTTAATTTGTTGCCTGTTGAAAGCACCAGCGTTGCCTGTTATGACACAAAATATTATCCAATTTGCTCAGCAATGTGGTTTTGAGGTGCTGCGTGTGATAACAGATAACCATTCGATTAACAGATCATTGTTTAACATTTTATTCCCTGATGGTACCGGGTGACTGTAAATAATGGACATTTTTGTGTTAGGTTGGCAATATTTTTTAACTCTTCCATTGGGTACACTGATTTTTAAATTTGGAATTTTCAAATAAAGTTTTCCATATTAGAATTGTTTTAAAAATGGTTTTTACAACTGGAAGATCTTTTCGATCACTTGCTGTAACCATTTTCTCCGTTATTTGTCACTTTTTGTTCGCCACTATTCAATAAATTAAACTTTTTGACAACAATATTCTAATTTTAAAAGTTAATAGATATAAATCACGACAACAGTTAATCTGGTACCAATTCCTCACTGTTGCCAATCACCTAAATTTATATTCTTTAAGTATAGTCACCTTTTAGTATAACTACTTCAAACTCAACTGACTTAAAAATAAAAAATTAAAATCATATGTATCTACATATCTACAGCGACTTATACCGGCCTACTACTCGAGCTGAATGTGACGTTGCCAAGTTTAGCACGGCCATGGTAGAATACATTTCAGAACACATTAACATCAACGTATGACAGTAGCTTTAAAACGACATGGAGCTGACAGAGTGTATCTTTGTCTGTGTCCAGCGCTAACTCTATTTCACTCTGATCTATCTTTAGCAGCTATCACCCCTATTTGCGACCACTTTGATATAGGCAACCCTATTCCATCGTGTCCATCCCTATTCCATCGAGAAAAAAATTAGCTTTAATTTGATATTTAATTTAAAAGGATACGTTATGAACGTATATATTTAACGGATTAATACCTGTTAACACCTGGCAACCGTAAAGGTGCGGCCAAGTGAGCAATGGCAACCCAATATTTTTAAGTTCTTTACATATTTTGCTGTGAAATGAAATATAATTAAATTAAAAAACAAGTGAACGAAATCGTTTTGTAAAAATTTATTTTATTTTATTTAAAAATACTTGCGGCCATATTTTAGTAGACAACCCGGCGTAAATATATTTCTCTATTTAAAACAATCCATAAAAATTGTATTTTGCTTAAAAAAACCAGATGAGCGCAGATATTTGCAGCCGTATCTTAGACTATCCTACTCACGTATTTTCAGGTGTGAATCTTCTGATCGGCACGGAACATGGACTCATGCTGCTCGACCGAAGCGGTCAGGGCAAGGTCTATCAGTTGATATCGAGAAGACGCTTCCAACAGATGGAGGTGTTGGAAGGGCAGAATATTCTCGTGACGATCTCCGGTAAGAAGAATCGAGTGCGCGTTTACTATCTCAGCTGGTTGAAGAGCAAGATCTTGAGAACTGACGGTGTTAGTGACGTAAGTAGCGGTGTGGGAAATGCGAAGAAGGAGAGAGTTGAGGGAGGTTGTGTGTTGCGCAGCAAGTGGAGAGGAGGAACGGATGGATCAACGTGGGCGATCTTCAGGGCGCCGTCCACTTCAAAATAGTCAAATACGAACGGATCAAGTTTCTAGTGATCGCGCTGAAGGACAGCATCGAGATCTACGCGTGGGCGCCCAAACCCTATCACAAGTTTATGGCGTTCAAGTCGTTCTGCGAGCTGACGTATCGGCCCCTGTTGGTCGACTTAACAGTGGAGGAGGGCACAAGACTTAAAGTGATATACGGCAGCGCTGACGGGTTCCACGCCGTCGATCTGGACTCGGCAAGCGTCTACGACATTTACTTACCTAAACATGTAAGTAGGCACCACGCAAATTGCTTTCAATTGGGTATAGAAATTGGGACGTGCCTTATCCACCTCTTCTGATAATATTGTATTTAACCCCAATTTTGGATGGGATGATGATTATGCTCATAAATCAGAACGAAGTCATTATCATTCAGTGTTTATTCCATTCCTTCCCATCAGTTTTGTCATAGATGACCTAAATTATAATCATAAGTAGATTAACATTTGCTGATTACAAGGCTGGTGTTTCTGCTTACCCGAAGGAATGAATTTTTTACAGTTTGGGTTTCATTATGTATCTCTTCATTGGCTCAGTGGAATATATACAGAGTGATTTCTGTAGCCCGTTTGTTGAAAGTTTTTCAACTTCCTATTGAGATAGAAATTTGAAATTCAGTACCCCGTATTAGTCGGTTTTTGTGAATTAAAGCAAAATAGTTATGTACATTGTTGTGCCACTTTCGTTTTAACCGGAAATGAAAGAAACTCTTAGTTTAAATGGCACTCTGAATTTTTTATTTCATATTCTTGTTCGCTTTTTTATTCTGATACTTATAGACCTAGTTGTCGATACTTTGACAGTTTAGGAATTATGCATTTTTTTATCCTTGAAATGTCAATTTCATAACAATACTGAAAATTATAATGGGAAAACGGTTTGGACCTAAGAAGCGAAACTTGGGGAATCAAAAGTAGAAAGCTAGAACCAACTTTCGATGTGACTTGATTGAGAAAAAAATCGTGTTATTGCCACTTTGAGCATTGATCAATATGGCGGAGTGAAAATGACAAAATCTCCATTTTTCAAATGGCAGCACAATGAATTCCACAAATCGATAGAGCAGCAAATTTTAGATGGAGTCACAATTCTCTTTGCTATACCTATCCTTGATTATTTTTCAGGTATTCAACATTTTTCAAAAAAATATGTTTTTGAAGATTTTGATGAATACGCCATGAAAAAACAAAAGGAAATCGTACCGAATGATTATTATAGTGACTGTTAATCATTTGGCATTTGCATTTTGACAAAAAACTAACAAAACTATAAATGTTCAGAAATTCTGAAAAAAGCTTTACCGAAAAATAAACAATTCAATGGATCTAGATTATCATGTGCTCTTGTTATTATTAGGCGCTTTGTTCTTATGTCCGAATTGTAAACAATCTCTTTTATCCGTCTCCATAAATCTGGAGATCTTGCATGCCATAACACTGGACTGAATCCAAGTAAATGTCTAATATAATCTGGCTGAAAACAGTTGAATTAGAGTGTATAAAAGATTTAGATTTTAGAATTGAATGAATAGCATCGAATCGAATGAATCAATTAGATGAGTATTAGAGCGAAATGCTTGACTTGAATGAGAATTGCAATTGTTCAACTAAAACTTAACTATCGAGCGTTAAAAATACCAGAGCTTCAGGAGCCTAGCTTATGTTTAATTTTTTCCAATGTAGACGTTTGAAACTGTCAAATCATGATATTTAACACAGGAGTTGTCATTCAAAAATGTTCTCAAATGACGTCTAAACCAAGACCAGGAAATGGAATTCGTCGAAGAAGGCATAAAAGATACAGATACCTTAGGCATGTGTCCGAGACGGTTATTAACATTGAACTTAATTTCAAATTTCACCAACTCAAGGTCGAATGTTTGCCACACTCTTTCGATCGTCAAAGTTTTTGAACGCTCATTATACAGCGTGTCCCAAAGGTGAACGTCATCCCTTGGAAGGGTGATAGGTCAGCTCATAACTGACCAGCATATCAAATTATGACCTTAGTAAAATAAATTGGTAGTTTTAGGGATTTGTCAGTTTTATGAATCTTGAGAAAGACATTTTTGTTCAGTTTTTCGGGTGCCACAGCTACAAAATTTCATATTCTTAGAATCCAATTGTTTGTTACACAACCTTGAATGCCCTGCTATCGATCACAGTACAGAGAAAAACTAATAGTGTCATTAAAAAAAACCTCTTTGTGTCCGATTAATGAGTTAATTTTTTTATTAGCTATATTTTACTCTTCATACTGCAAAAAAATTACCAGTCGACCCTGGCAAGTTATTTTAAATTGCTCATTCATTGTAGTTTTTAAAATGGTATAAATGCTTTGCTTTTTTTAGAAAAAAAGATATTGTTATTTTTTCGCCAAATTAGCTCATTCTGAAATGATTTTATTAATTAGAAACACGAATCAAAACACTTATTAAATTTAGATGTTATGTATTTATTTAAAAGTAAACAAAACAAAAATAAGAATGGAAGAGTGTGGCCAATTTGGCCAAGTCGAATGCAGACACAGCATCATTCGAATTCCGGATTTTCAAATTGAACATTCACTTTTTCCCGATAGCTCATTTAAATAAATTAAATCCACAATCACCAATTTTTTTACTAAGTTTTCTTTTTTATGTGTAATTCCAGGTTCTAGGCATACATTACTTTCGCTAAAATTAAACCGCTTAGTTAATATTAGAGAAATTAATACATACTATTATCAGAGTATTATATATTTAGAATAACGCTTACGTTTTTTTAAATGGAACCACCCCATTTTGATTTTATTTTTGAATTGCATACTGAGTTCTGCGTTAAATTTACTTGGGTCATTTTCACCTATCTATCATACTTTTTGATGTATGTCACTTTATGTTCCAAAATTCATTGATGTAATGTTCCGTTAAAAAATTCATTACTTCTAAACTATTAAAGAAAACACCCCATTTTTTTTCTGTGAAGTTTCTAGACTTTTGTCAATCTTTAAACTGTTGCCGAGTGGCGAAGGAATATTCCAACGCTTACTACGATTTTTTGAAAATGATGGACAACAAGTGGGGAGAACTCGATTTTTTCAAATGGAACACCCCTGTATATTTTTACAACATTCTTTAGCGTTTTTGATAAACTTTTCTGTGATATAGGGTTTCTAAGGTTCAATTATGATATTAGAAAAGTTATTGAGAAGATGTCATTTTTTTGATGAAACCACTGTTTTTACTAGGCTTGTGCCAAAACTAAAGTCGAAATGAATGAATTTTACACGCCAAGTACAGAACTTTATGGTGCTGATTTTCTAAATCTAATACATTTCTCGAACAAAATGCTTGAAATTGTGTATGGTAATTGGAATTATTTGAACAATATTTTATTTTTGGATAAAGCTACATTTAAAAGTAATGAGTATGTTAATAGGCATGATATGCACTATTATGGGAATTAAAACTCTAATTGTCTGCGAACCATCGACCACCAAAACAGGTGGTCATTGAATGCGTGGGGTGGAATTATTGTAGGACGCGTTATCGGTCCGTTCTTTTTTTGGCAATGTTTTAAATGGCGAGAGATACTTGGAATTTCTTCAAACCGATTTCCCGTTACTACTAGAAGACCTAGACTTAACTTTAACTACAAGAGCGATCATGTGGTTACAACATGACGGTACTCCAGTTCATTTTTATGGTATTCAGCAGTTTTTGAGTCAAAATTACACCAACCGCTGGATAGGAAGAGGAGGAAGTATTACTTGGCCAGCTCGCTCCCTAAACCTGAGATCCATTGATTTTTTTTTCTCTTGGGCAATGTTAAAGAAAAAGTTTATAGGGTTCCATCAACTACAGCTGAGGATATGAAGCAGCGAATAACCGATCCATTTCACTCTATTGGCTTTTAAATGTAGCTTTATCCAAAAATAAAATATTGTTCAAATAATTCCAATTACCATACACGATTTCAAGAATTTTGTTCGAAAAATGTATTAGATTTAGAAAATCAGCACCATAAAGTTCTGTACTTGGCGTGTAAAATTCATTTCGACTTTAGTTTTGTTCGTAGACTGAATTTTTGTATAGAACAGAATAGCCGTATATTTGAACATTTGTTATGATGATGCGAATAACCAATTTTATACTACGATAATTTATTTTTCTAATTAATGTTGAGCTTGTTATGATTGTTGATTCTTTTATTATTTTATTAAACATTGGCCGTTTGCCTATGGGTTATGTTGGATTGTATTATTTGTACTAACTGTTGGAAGATGTAATACTTGACAATCTCAAACTTGACATTTAATTCTTGCACAAGACTACTAGAAAGTGGTTTTATCTAAAAAATGCTATTTTCTCGATAACTTCTCTAATATCATAATTGAACCCTAGAAACCGTATATCACAGAAAAGCTTTTCAAAAACGCTAAAGAATGGTGTAAAAATATACAGAGTGTTTCATTTGAAGAAATCGAGCTTTCCCCATTTGTTGTTCATCATTTTCAAAAAATCGTAGCAAGCGTTGAAATATTCCTTCGCCACTCGGCAATAGCTCAAAGATTGACCGAAGCCTAGGGACTTCACAGAAAAAAAATGGGTATGTTTTCTTTAACAGTTTAGAAGTTATGAATTTTTGAACGGAACCTTATGTAAAGAAATTTTGGAAAATAAAGTGATGTACATCAAAAAATATGACAGAGGTGAAAATGACCCCAGTAAACTTAACGCAGAATTTAGTGTAGAAATCAAAATAAGGTGGTTCCATTTAAAAAAACATAACTTTGGTCTTTTAATAATATTTCGACAACCTGTATACAAACAAAACTATTTTTAAAATGTGCAACAGAAGCGCATCTATCATCCAACAATAATTTCAAGTCGATACCTCGAATAGCAAAAAAGTTATGGAGCGTTTACGGAGCTCTGGGTCACCTGTATATATTTTCTTACGCCACAAAAATGTAGACTAATGAAAATGGGATATACAGAAATCTGGGCCGCTTCAAAATGTAAGAATCTCCTTCAACATTAGAAACTGTATAAGAGCTCCGTCTGAGGACGACTCTTAAACCAAGTCGTCAATCTTAATCTTATAGATTGTGCATTTAATCCCAAGCGTACGACAATTTCAAAAAGAATTAAAATTGTTTAAACTCAGGTGGGTGATTGTTCCAGACGCAGAGCGCCATAACTCCTCACTGCATCGTCACGTTACCGAACAGCAACGGAATGCAACTGCTCCTGTGCTACGACAACGAGGGCGTGTACGTGAACACGTACGGTCGAGTCTCGAAAAATATGCTTCTGCAGGTGAGTGCAGCGAAACTCGCTGGGTGGGGACGTGTAACGTTGAGGGGACGTGTTTGTTTTTTGTTGCAGTGGGGCGAGATGCCGACGTCGGTGGCGTACATCGGAACGGGCCAAATAATGGGCTGGGGCAATAAGGCAATCGAGATCCGGTCGGTGGAGTCGGGTCACCTGGACGGCGTATTCATGCACAAGAAGGCCCAGCGGCTGAAGTTCTTGTGCGAGCGCAACGACAAAGTATTCTTTTCGAGCGCCAAGAGCGGCTCCAGCTGTCAGATCTATTTTATGACGTTGAACAAGCCCGGAATGGCCAACTGGTAGTAATTTCAACTTTTTAACAGATTAATATCAAGTGTAATTATTTAAATAGTTCGTTGTGATCAGTGAAATGGAAGGACGAGGGATACGTTGATTATAATGCAAAAAAGTATGGAGAGTAAGGAGACGGGCAAATAGTACAATGTAATAACTTTGATCAAATTGATCGTAACTAAATTAAAACGAGAGAGCGGGCGTTAACGGTCGGTGTCTGCAATTTTTGCGATAGTTCCTCCGCGCCTTTTGCACATTTATTTTTCACGCAAACTACGATGATTTTTTCGGCCAGCAATAATTCCAAAACGACGAAATCAAACCGGAACTATTCAAAAATCGCGGCCGAAGCGAAGCAGTATCGGTGCCAAGAGGATGTTAGTGAACTGATAAATGCTCACTAAACTTAGTTAAGTCCAATTATAAAGAAATACATATAGCTTGGTGTGACTAAAATTCGGCAATTGGTGTTTGACGAATTTCAGTCACTTTTTTTGTACATACTTCATTATTTCCGAAGCCTAGAGCACACACACACACACACTTTATAGAAGACCGTTGTACCGTCTTTGTTTGATAGAGTTTTCCATTGATTGCATTACGCGCGACGTACGATTTTATACTAAAGTTAAATTAGTAATAAAATGGTTGTTTTTGGGTGCAATTAAGACTGTACGTTTACGATTATTTGTGTACCGTCACCAATGATCTGGAGGTATCCTCTTAGCCAGTTGTCCTTTTTTTTTATTATATATTTTGTGGCCTATTTGTATGTTATCTTGCTTTTCTGCTCTTTTTATAATAATTTTCCCAAAGAATTGGTAAGTGTGATTTTTTATTATAAAAGTTAACAATTTCTATATAGATATCATTTTTATTATTAATATAATTCCAAACAACATAACGTTATAATCTGTATTATACTGGTGTGTTTCATTGTCCCACCTGTCCCATCCCAATAATAATGTGGC
This sequence comes from Eledona agricola, assembly GCA_964023215.1. NCBI lineage: Eukaryota > Metazoa > Arthropoda > Insecta > Coleoptera > Tenebrionidae > Eledona > Eledona agricola. The sequence continues at coordinate 15,197,301 of OZ026854.1, forward strand.
AGAAGGAGAAATGTAATGTTTTAAAGAAACAAATGCAATGTGACTATATACATTTAATCATCAGTTTTGTTCTTATGTTTTCCTCTCATGTGGAAAGGCAAAGGAACGACTGCAGGACATGGTATTTGACCCGGCAGTTCACAAATGCAATGCCGGTCACAACCGACTCCAAAGTTGGCGGGATTGTCTTTCTTTTCGTTTGCTATGAATTCTGCATACAAAACTTCCCTACAAACAATATGTTTTAATAAATGATTTCAAAACGAGCTGATAGTCGTTACTTTGTTTTTCCCACAACTTTTAGCAAATGGTCATGGATTTGTTCTTTGCTTTTGCCATCTACATCAATGATCATTTCGTCCCCGGTTTCTAAAAAAAGCAGTTTTAAGACAGTAAGGTGTTGTAAGTTGGACATACCATAGAAGCATCTGATGAAAGGTGAGGGTGCCAAGTTCTTGAACGTCGAAATTTGTACTTTGGGATTTTTGTACTGTATTTGGGGCAAGTACCAAAACACGAACTCTCTGAAAAAAATCGTTCAATGTTAAATATTTTGAGGTTAGGCTTACTTCGCCCCCGTGTTATTTTCTCCCCGTAGGTGGTAGTGTACGGCTAAAATTTTGATTTGATCTTTTAGATGTATACGGCCGGCTTCTAAGTACTTTATAGTCCTTCGAATGGGGGCTCGTCCGATCATAAACCCCATTTTAATAAAATTTTTTAAAACACTTAAACTTAACCTCAAACTTACGATTCGTTGGGCGTTGGCAGCCCTGGTTACACGCACTTAAATGTGGAGCGGCTAGATGTCGCCCATGGTTGAGAAGCTCAAAAATTTTCCACAGATTGTACAAATTAATTGTGTTTTTGGATTGCCCTCATACGTTGACTTAGCTTGTTTTGGCTTGAGTCAGACTCATTCTTCCTTTTACATGCATCAATTTAATTGTGTCAATAAGAAACCTTAAATATTTGAGCGTGTATACTGCCCTTTAGATTCCGTTGCCCTGATAATTTTTAATAGTTTGTGTTGGCGGTGCTGTCGATGATAGACATACTGTGCTTTAGTCCTGTCAGCTGTCATTATGTGCGCATAGCCCACTGACCTGTATATAGAAATGGATGAGCAATCGTGTAAGTGAAAAGTGAGGCAAATTGAATCTGCGTCGGAACCTAATGAGTTTGCGCACTAAAGTTTTACAAAGGCGGTTGCTTAAATTTAACAAGATGGCTGAAGCTGTATGAAACCGTTATGGAACTATTAAAAAAAAATAAACCGTTAAAACTGAAGAAAATTGAAAACTGTTAACAGTAAAATCTACAAATACGCCCAAATACTCAAAACACACGGCGTTCAAAATTATAAATTCCTGTAAAATTCCGTCCAACATTACAGATTCCTGAAAAAATACAATAAAAGAGCCATGCGACTGCTGCTCACGTAACGGCAAACAGCTGCACTTCTTCAAAATTGATCAAATGCGCATGTGTATCAGGTTCCGACTCCATTTTGGAGGGCACGGAAATGGTCACAAAAATTTCTGGGGCATCCCAATGTTGTACTTATCCATCTTATATAGAGGTCAGTGGGTAATGGCATTGATTATATATTGGAAAGATCTCTCACCTTACGGGTAAAAACGTACCCAGAAAATGTGCTGAACTACAGAGGGCCAGAGTCTGGCTCTCTGTATGTCAGCACATCAACTAAAAGTAGTAATTCCAACCAGTGGCCCTCTGTACCCCAGCACAAGAACTAAAATGAGTAATAACTTGGTTTGTAGCCAAGATTAACTTTGATTTGAAGCTTCTTCTTTTATAATTTACGTGGTTTTCCCATTTCAGCGACGATATACGGAATAATATAGCCCAAAATATACGTATTCATGAGAGTATAACATATGTTTATATTTCGTCTACATTTAGACGTAGAAGCTAGGCCGTATTTTATAAAATATATTCAGTTTAATAATAACATACAAAACGAAATATGTGCTAAAAAACGGGTACCCCTCACACGGTTCAATAACATTGATCAATATAAAGTCAGTTACGATTTCGTTCATTTTGCTATTTTGTTTAGTTATTGCTAAAAAGCGAAATGAAAACTTTTTACACCAAATTCAGCTTGCTGCAAAATTTGTAATGATTTATGACAGCAGGTAGATCCTTCCAAGCGGGATGTAATTGCACATCATAAAAGGCCGAACTTGGGTTTGTGGTCTGAATAATACGAAATGTTTCCTTGAATAAACATTTATCAATAGGATTATTAGCGCATCGGCAGAAAATTTAAACTTTTGAGCCTCAAATTTTAGGATTAGTCCTGGTTTACCCCATTTCTGAGAAATTTGGATATAAATTGGTAAAGAGGATTCTCTGAAATTATGTTTCAAAGCTGAATCACAGGATATTGCTATTAATTGGTTTTCATGTGCCGTTGTCAAGCCAGTAATATTAGTAAGTGTTCCAATCTAATATCTAATAGAAGTCTAATATCCAATATTTATTTTTGTCGGGTACTGGAAAATAATGCCGAAACGAAGTCCTCAAAGCGCGGAGGTGTTTAATCATTTCGTCTTGTACTTGTGTTGGCAACATTGCTCCACCATAGGATTCCAAAAACGCTGACAGTGTAGGAAAGTGATTAACGTTTTTTGAATTGTGCTAAGTAAGCGTAGCGATTACGAGACTTTTGGTGGAATTTATATATTAATATTAAATGGTCCACAGATGAGACTACGAACGTCCGTTCGAACTCTGTTACAAATACAATGTTTTCATAGCAAAAGAACCTTTTGAAGGAAAGCAGAAAGGAAACTGGTTTTATCACTGTACCTACTGTAAATCACCTAGTAATTATAAGTATATGCAGCAAACATTAGGATTCGCACTACCTGGAATCTCGACAATTTTAACTTGGCTAAAGATTAATAATTTAACAACGGATTGCAATACATCTTTAGTCAACAAATTGGCAAATAAAGTCAAAACAATGTCCATTGATGAAAAATAAATAGTTGTCATGTTTGATGAAATAATTTTGAAGAGAGGATTAAATTATAATAAATTTCATGACGTCATTGAAGGATTTGAAGATTTAGGCACATGTGAGGGTAGAAATGAAAAATTAATCTAACGGACGCCTTTTACACCGCTCGCAAGTGCGCTCGTTTTGTAGACACGTGCGAGTGAGACCACACAGAGATTCGTGAATTAAATAATGAATCCGCGAAACTTGAGTTACCTTTACAAGACTCTCTTTTGACAAATTCAAAACTGTCTTTGCTAAAGACCAGGAAGAAGGTAGAAAAGCGCATTTAGAAAAAATTCAACTTAAACTGGATTCTATATTGTCTGATTACGAGGATGATATTGAGGAGAATGATGAGATTGTTATTGACAATATTTCACAATCTTTGATTCCAAAGGATATAATTGTAGAAAACATAATATTATTTACTACCTGAGTTGATTTATTTGTAGAAAAGTGTACAAAATTATTTAATAGTTCTTCATGTAAAAATGCCTTATGTAATTTGAACAAGGATGATTTAGAATTACATTTTTCACAAGTAGCGGAGTATACCGCCAGCAAATCAAAGGGAGGATTGAACTTTTCAAAGTCAAATATGTAGTCACGGTATGTTCAATTTTTTTAGAAGAAAAGCTTTACCCAGATATATATCGTCTATAAATGTTTTCGATGAGATATTGGACGAAATGTGTGACAAAAATGAACTTTCTATCAAAAACTTTCCTTGTGATATTCACAAAAATGACATTTGCCAACTACTGCCCAATATATAATCAATCCCTTAATTCATTCTTGAGTGTTGGCCGGTTCCTCAGCGTGGACACACACCAACGCTGTACTGGTGCTACAAGTTCATGAAATGTTCTATTAATTTTTGAAGGCGCTACTTCCCGGTACTCTAACTTATGGGCAAGGCAGAGTGCGGGGTGCGGTGGAGCATTGCCAAGCTACCTGTGGCGGTGAGAGATCTTTCCAATATATAAACAATGGTAATGGTCACAAAAATTTCTGGCGCATCCCAATGTTGTGCTTATCCATCTTATATAGAGGTCAGTGGCATAGCCTGCGCGCGCCTCAAAACTTCAGATAGGTGTTTTATTATTAAATTGAAAGTGTCTTGTAGTTTTGTGTATAAGATAAAATTAATATAATATACAACATGAGGTAAGTAATATTCAGATTTTAAATCAGTCTAATTAATAGTGGATTTATTTGGCATATCATTTTGAGGCAGTCTATTTTGAATTTAATATACAGGTTAGGAATTCTGTAAATAAGTTAAAAACGTATCGGTTTTTTACCATTTAGTTTTTATATGCATTTAAATACGTTTTCAGTGTTTTTCGTAGTTTGCAGTGATTCAAAAGACTTTTGTCGAGGCAAAACCGATGGAGTCAATAATTCGTTTGAATCAGATGATCCATCCATTCATGGGAGCCCATGCTGATCTGTCTCCAAAATGTAATATATTTTATTTTCCTTATTTTTATAATTATTATTTTTGAAACTTGAACAGCTTTCGTAAATTTATTTTGTTGAGATGGTAATATGTCCAAATTTGAACATATTTTTTTCAAATTTTTGTTTTGTAACACAAATAATAATTATGTTTGCAATAAACAAAACCATTTTAAGAGTGACGAAATTGTTAAGTTTGCAACCTACATTAATCAAAAAGTAACCTTTACTTCTTTGTAGTTTTAGATGTATATTTAAACAACGATTTTATATAAATAAATTGTTTATTTTTACATTAACATATGTTTGACGCACTCACTTTAGTTTTTATTTTTTATATAAACAATGAGCCGAAGATCGCAAATTTTAATTATTTTTTTAAATACCTTAAAAATAGGGCAGAATCCTAGCCATGCGCATAGCCTGGAGCGCGCTTCAAAGTCATCACACTCTTTTCTATGATCACACTAATCTAATGCTGTCAATCTGCTAAGTGTGTCCTCATTTAATTGTTTTTAGTTCAATACTAACCAGTGATAGTAAATTCGTATCCAGCACAACATTTATAAGCTGATCAAGTTTAGCACGGCAAGATCTTGGAGTCCTTTCACATGTGAAACTGACCGCTCGCATAAATTCGCTTGGACTTTTCTAAGATGATTCCAATTCAAGCCATCTCCGAACTGATCAACAAAAAAGAAGTCGTAGAAAAAGCTGTCACAGGTGATTAAATACAAAACACATCACACGGAACAGTACTAACTATTGCATTATAGGGTTTGGAAAAACTCGCGTTTCTCATTCTTCTACTTCATGTGTTAATAAGACAACAAGCAAAATGGAGGAAAACGAAATTGGAGCCGTGGTCATCTTCCTCGTTGTGTGGGCTAGCCCTCCAGCCACAGGAAGTATTGGTTCAGCTCCTAGTCCGCATCCACACAATAACGCCAATGTCTTTGTCCCTCATACTTCTTCTACTACTGACCCACGTTCATTTCATTGAGAAGAACCAGCGAGTCAAACTCCACCAGGTACATGATACCTTGACCCAAAGTGAAGCACATGGGTTGATGAAGAAGAAGATTGTTGAGACAAGTTTTCTTGTGAGTTTATATTTTGTCTATTATATTCTCTCGTCTATGCTTAGATTTAGAATTAAAAAACGACGCCTGGAAGTTGTTTAAAAACATATCTCTGACTGCAGGTAGTATTAATTAAATAATCTGACCATTTGCAGGTCATGTAGCCATTTTTTTTAACAACTATACAAGAGGCGTTTATTTTAATGGCACATTTAATAAGTGGGATTCAGAACCCACATGGTTCTTGGTTCTATTCCCTGTAATCTTGTATTGCCCAGCTTCAAGAAGAGTACTCAGATGTAATTTACACATTTTCATGTAATATTTATTTTAGAAAGTACGTAGGTTTTCACAGACAGTGTTATTAATGATGTTATTTGGGTTTTTGGACCATGTTCTGTTTGAATTTAAATTAGGGGGAATGTAGTGAGCGTGTAATGAGCTAACTCAACAAGTGACCCCAATGAAATTCCAATATTTATATTTATTTCAAAAAAACCACTCCTTGAAAATGTAAGATTGAATTAAAATTTGCGCCAAAATAATTTTAAACGCACTGCTGTGAAATCTCGAATTCAGGGTTTACTAAAACTAATTGTTTGGATTGGGCTGTGTCAGGTAAAATAAATGTGCCTCATTCTAATTTATGGTTTGTTTTGTCAATGTTTAGTGCATAGACAACAGAGAGGTTTAATAAGAATCAAAATTATTAAATTGATCTGAATACACATAATTTCTGTATTGTTCTGGCATTGTTAGAGATTAAAGTGACATCTACAAACGTGAATTGTGACAATGATATCAATTAAAGGCGTGAAAGAATTGAATTATATCTAAACTAATTAAGAAATATTCAAAGTGTATAAAAATTGGAAAACTTAATGCCATTTTTTTAACAGGGGCGGTACCGGATAACGGAAAGGAACTGGATGAAATATCAAAAAGTTTACACTGAGAATTTGTAAAATATAAACGTGCAGTTCGAGAAATAAAGATTTATTCGATTTCCTATTTGTTTCTTTCAAAATACAATTTTTTGTTACATCCCTAATTGTGCTATTAAAACGGACACTTTTTGACGAAATAAAACGAATTTTTTATAAAAATCGTTGGTCTCCGCCCACACGTATACATTTAAAATAAAAATTGGTGTATGACTGGTTGCCTATACTGCCTCGCAAAAGAGTCCGGCATCTCTTCAAATTCACGAATTTCGCCTAAAATTCACGAATTCTTAGTGAAATTCGTGAATTTGAAGAGGTGTCGGACTCTTTAGCGAGGCAGTATAGGCAACCAGTCATACGCCAATTTTTATTTTAAATGTATACGTGTGGGCGGAGACCAACGATTTTTATAAAAAATTCGTTTTATTTCGTCAAAAAGTGTCCGTTTTAATAGCACAATTAGGGATGTAACTTGTTTTTTATCAAAATTGTTAAAAATTCGTGAATTTGACGCCAAATTCGTGAATTTGATGAGGTGCCGGACCAATTTTCGAGGCAGTATAGGCAACCAGTCATACACCAATTTTTATTTTAAATGTATACGTGTGGGCGGAGACTAACGATTATTATAAAAAATTCGCTTTATTGCGACAAAAAATGACGAATAAAATCACTTTAACACGTTTAACATTTTTATTTTCTTCTTGCTCCCAATACTTGGCGCCACAATATCTCATTTTTCACATTATTTCATTAAATTTGATGAAAATTTTATTATAAGGATCATTATAAGGGCTGATACCCTATGATATTAACGCTAGTTATGATAAGGGTTATTTCAGGACACCTGTATCTAGACAGCTATATCATGCACTACATCACATTGTTTTTTCATAAAATTTGATAAAAATGTCCTGAATTAGCCTTTATAATAATGAGTTGTACATGACACTCAGTTGTAATAAAGGCCGTTTAGGGTACACTGAATCTGGAAGGCCTCAGGGGAAATGACCACAGCTCTAATTACGTGTTTGTTCCACTTTTCTTCTCGTCCTCTTTACACATGTGTAGAGAAATGAAAATCGTGATGGTTTTTCCAGACCCTACAATACAACCGTTAGCACCATTTAGTGTGATTTTCGTTTATCAGCTTTATAAATTTTGAGAAGCTGGATACGAATTTATCAGTAATTAATTAAATACAATAAAATGAAGACACAATTAACGTTTAAAAGGAAAAAATTTAAAATGAGTGGGGCGACATCTTGACTTCTGTAACCCTCTTTAGTCTTTGTATAATTTTAAGTTGATGCCTAACCAAAAATCAAATATTTAATAATTGATGGATTCGTCGACATCTTTCTAACAGCTGGAGGACTAATTCACATGTTGGGGGAGATGACCACAGCTCCAACTTGGTGATTCTTGCCTTTTCGTGTTGTCTTCTGAACACAGGTAGGAATGAGAAACGTGAGAGTTTTTCCAGTCCCTATAATGCAAGCGATACCACTGTTGCATGTGTGATATATTTTGTATTTAATCACCTGTGACAGCTTCTTCTACGACTTCTTTTTTGTTGATCAGTTCGGGGGTGGTGCCACCTTGGATTGGAGTCATCGTAGGAAAGTCCGAGCGAATTTATGGAAGCGGTCAGTTCCATATGTGAAAGGACTCGAAGATTTTGCCGTGATTTTCGTTTCGATGATCTCTTCGTGGCTAAACTTGATCAGCTTTATAAATTTTGTTGTGCTGGATACGAATTTATTATCACTGGTTAGTATTTAACTAAAAACAATGAAAAGAAAGACCATTTAAAAATGTCAATTGTGACAGCATTAGTATAATGACGGATGACAGAAGAAATAAAGCACAGTATGTCTATTATCAATAAAAACAATTAAAATCACAGAATACTCTTTTTGATTAAGTTTTAAAGTAACCGGTCGACGATAGATGGCAGCAGACTCCAAACCACAACATAAAATAGATACAGTAGAAGGTTAAAGCACAGTATGTTTGGCTCCGACAGCTTCGGCAACACAAGATATTAGTATATCGCGAATTGTGCAATTTTAATTATTATAAACGCAAAAGAGTTTGGTAGCCACATGTTTGCATGTTCACTACAATGTGTGTCTTCAGACCATTCTCTCTTGTATAACTGACAAATTAATGACAATTGTGTTAGTAATATTTGGTTTAATCCAACTGCAGTTATGTTGGTAGCAAAAGCAAACAGAGAGAAGCGCTATAGCATCGTAACGTGTAGGAAAAAGACAAACATAAAAATATGTGGGTGCCACGCGAAACTAGCAGTATTTGTATTTGTCTTTATAGTTCTTTACTCTGCGGAACCTTCTTAGCAAATGGCAAATACTGCTAGTGCAAAACAGTTATGCTTATAAAATCACTTATACCGGTTTTGCTCTAAACCCTTCAATTTATGTAATGGACATATAAAAAAAGAACTCAAATTAAGCCATGGAATCATTTTGGAATTTGTTTAAGTGCAGAACATGTTTGTGCAAAAGAAGTCTTCAGTTGACTACATTTTATGCTTATTTTTCAATAATTCCATCTCCAAGTTCTACACTGTGAAAAATAAAACACGCTAGATTCCTGGCCACCTGAAAATCCCTTTAGTACGCTATATACATACTTCTTTTCACTGAGGAATTACTCAGTGAAAATTTTTTCAAGTGTTCATAGAACATTGGAACGAAGGAAGGACAAGGACGAGACTTTTTATGGTAAGTGGTAATTTACTTCACGTCATCTACAAGAATAGAAAATAATGGATGTAACAATAAACGGTGTACAAAAAGAATAGTATGTAGTATCAAATGTTCACAAGTCAAACGAGAAAATTACAATAGTCCTGTTTGTGTTGTAAGTACTAGAAGTGTGTCTGGTCATGTGCTATACAATTGATTTTATAAGTTACAAGGATGATGGAACATGTTATACAGTCCAACGAAACATGCAAACATAAATAATGCAGTCAACGTTTGGTAGATGCATAAGCAAATTTTTTTTTACAAAAAAATACTGCATATAAATAATTGTTTAACTTAAGAGTCGTAGTTGAAAAAATACTTAACTAAATATCACATCTACATAAATTAATCTAGATTTGCAATATTGCTCTCCTATCAAATAATATATTTTTTGGTTTAAACTACACCTAAGATGATATCGCGAATACTCCAATATCAGGGTTATCGTTAGAAATAAACAAAACTATTTTAAATATCTCTACAAACTAGACAAGTGGTGTGAATGCCGCAATAATTTACGTTTTCCGAATATCAAATATATTTTTTAATTCACACCAAAACAACCACAGCCTTTCTCTCAACTTTATTTCGAAAAAGAGATTATAAACTAGTTTTCACCCTGTTATCAATAAGATTTAATACTGAATCATGTAAAACGCGTAAATACGAAACGAAAGCTGCTATCATCCCTGTAAAATTCAGAATTTTCAACACTGGAGAAACTTAGGGCCGTTCTTCTAGTGGCCATATCTGGTCGTGTCATACGGTAAACTATGGATTCTAAGTTAGTGTAATTCTAAACGGGAAAAAATCAGTGCACGTTTTTCCAAAACAGCGGACAGCCAAATCGATTCCATTTTCAATTCAGTTCTCGCCCACAAATCACTCGACGTCCACGACGACAATTTGTAAATATAAAAGTTCTTTGTTGGATCGCACGTCCGGAGAACATTAGGAGGGCCACTCGTCCTCATCACCCTCCTCCTCCTCCTCCTCTTCCTAGATACTTCCCGTCAACGAAGGAGTCGTTTGGACACAATGCGACGAATTAACCGGCGACGAGTTCTGCACGACGTAGTGCGTGAGTCTGGTAGGTAAACAGCCGGCGTTCAATTGATAAAACTCTACGAGCTGCAGCAGATCGTAGAATTTCGTTACGCCGCTGTCGAGGGAGAAAACGTGCGACTCCCTCACCGGGTCCAGAATGGGTGTGATCTGGGCGTGCAGCACTTTACCCCCGCATTTGTACGTCAGGACGAACGCCCCCGGGTTCGATCGGCTCTCCCGGACCAGAAACACCCTGAAACGCAATTAGGGAATTAGAAAACGTCAGTGGCGGCCGGTGCTATAGGGCACTAGAGTGCTGCTAGAGAAATAAATAATCTTTTTTATAGATTTTAATTTTTTTTTTGTTTGGGTTTTCAAATTGTATCTGCAATGTTATCAAAATTTACTTCCCTCGCGCGCGCACAGCCTATCAACTTTTCTTCTCCCGGGGCTCAGCCGAAACAATCCCCAACTTCGAGCGATTCGATCATTTTCGGCAGCTCCGAACTCGCGATTTTAACGCATATTTGGGGAACACGATCGCTGTCGCCCCTGTAACTGTCACGCTGACGCAACCGCAACCGGAAGTAAAATTAGTGAAAATTTTGTTAAACGGCAACCCATCAACCTTCGAAGAAAAGCAGGTGAAAGGAAGACCAACTCCCAAACTGTGTGACGTTGGAGGTGTTTTGCGACTTTTAGTGTTTATTATATCGGACAATAACCTCAAAAAGGTATTCACAGAAACTTACAAACTTTTGGAGATTATTTGTACAACACAAATGTCGGCAAGTGAATGCGAGAGATGCTTTTCGACTCTGAAGCGCATTAAAACTGTTTTGAACTAAGTCGGAGGATCGGCTCAGCGCATTGTCAATGGAAAAGAAGTTCGTCCAAATCCATTCCAGAGTTTGTCTACACGGTGATTGAGTTATTTTGCAGCAAGAAGAAAAAGACAGGTCATGCTACAAATTTTATGTTGGTTTTGAGTTTTGTTGTCGATAGAGTCAGACGTTTGACAAGATTATGTGAACGCATCGAATGAAGAATTTCAAGCACACACGTATCAGTATGAAAAATTCGAAGTTTACGAACACATGAGTTATTTTCGAAAAACTGATACCATTACTAATCGTAAAAATTGAAGTGATTTTAATGTGATCTCAGAACTCCTGAAATTCTTCGACACATTTTGATTGAAGTACTACACACTGCTATTCGCTGTTTAGTCCAATACGTCCGTTTATCTGTATGAACACAATGTGGAAGAAGAAGGTAATAAACTTTACATCATCATGAACACAGATTACTCCAGATGAATGACTTCATAGGGCGATTTTGTCCGGAACTATCTCTTTTCTATACATTTAAACTAGGCACATGCCATCTTTGTCACAGATAGGTGTAAGCAAATGTAGAGGCGCTGTAGTCGTTGCTAATACTGTTTACGGCCGTTAAATGTCACTGCAAAAACTTTTATTTAAATTCATATAACAGGCCCAATATTTTTTCTATTTTAAAATAAACGATGTACCATTCCGCGTTTTTTAAAAAGCGTGCCTGTTTATACGTTCGTTGCTTTTTTTCTGACTAATATTTTAAAAACAGTGTTTTGCAATTACAATCAAGCCAGTAAATGACAAAACTTGCTTGCATTGCTTAAATTTGTGCATAATTGTAAGAGAAAGATGGGTCTTCTTTTGTGGTGTTTGTGAAAACGAAGCGGAGAAACTGCATTGTTTTCCAAAAAGTGAAGAAAGGTAAAGATGTTTTATTAATAAAACAAATCCAGGAAATATAATTATATAATTGCAGAGCGAAACTCTGGCGAGAAGCTCTAAAACTCCAAAATTTCAAAAGTAAATGTGGAGGGTTTGCAAAAAAAATACTTTTCGGCATCGTTAGATATTAGGCTTCATTATTCCTTATTTTTGTGTATGAATTTGAGGAACTAAGCCAGGTTGCTCTAGTTGTCGGGCAAGTCCTTTAAGATTTCCATTATTATATAATAACCCCAAGTTATTATCATATGTATAAATTATTATACCTATCTCAGAAATGTAATTGTTAAAATTTTATAAAAATCAATTTATTCTATTACAAAATGTAAATTACATAAAATGTTTGTTTTTATGCCATGTAATATATGTATATAATATTCAAAATATAATAGCATTTTTACTACCTATAGAGGAGAGAGTATTTAAATTTGCCGCAAAATTCGATCAATTATTGAAAACGGTTACCCTAAAGGTTAAAGGTCATTCCGCCAAAATATTTGCATTGAGTCGGCCATCTGTAGTAATCTGTGATCATGAAATAATTTTTAAGGAAATTATTGGTCACCAGATTTATTAGCCGTAATGCAAAGAATCATTTGAACTTGCTAACTAAACTTGGATCTAATGATATCGTACTTTCCGGTTTTACCTTGTGGTCGAATTCATTTACAAAACACTTGATAACAACTCGGAAGAACTTTGGAACCGAAAATAAAACAAAAACAAATTGTTGGAACAAAACAACAGTAAATGGACGCGAAGAAGGGTAGCATTATGTTTATGAGGGCGATGTACACATGTCCTGGCATTTATTATAAACAATTTAAATAAAATTGGTCCGTTTTATTTTGATGGAAAATTTTAAATTGACAGTTCTTGTCATTTGACATTTGCCAAATCTATGTTTATTTTTTCTATGGTTTCTACACTGGAAAGCCGATAAATTTCATGGCCAAGGCTCGTTTTCTTTTTGAACGCACGTTATAAGAATGGACTTCATGTACAAAAATGTTTTCTTTGCCACTTTTTTATTCTGTGCCCACCCTTTTTTCTAAACTCACGCCCCGCCACTGGAAAACGTCCGAACGCTCGCTGACTAATGCAGTCTGATCGTAAAACGACAACATGACCTGCCGTAATGCTTTTATTAGAAAGCGGCGTCGTCGATCATCTAAATCGGGCGCGGATATCAACGTTAAAAAGACCGATAGCTCTGTGGGCGCGCGAACAATGCTCCCAATCAAACGGCCGCTAATTAAAAAAAAACTGTAAAGAGAGAGTGAGCTCTAAGGTTAGCTAAACCTTGGACCGGCTCAACAATGAGCAATTGATGTCACATTGAGATAGGTCTTTGTACGGAACGCGCACGCTCTCGCTCGTTCGTTGCCAACCCCGCTCGGATACAACAAACAAATCATTGCGGAATCATTCATCAACCCCCTTCTTACCCGTCAACAGTTCCGTGTTTGCTGACAAGTGCCGTGGCTTGGTCCCTGCTCATTCCGCTATGAAACCAGGGTTGCGTTATGTGCACTCCGGACTCGATTCCTTGAGGATAAACGGTGTTCGGGGATGGTCTGCAGGGCGGCCGCCATCGTCTTTTCCACGAATAACCCTCGGCGACGGCGATCGCTTTCGCCTCCTTCGGATCCTCGACTATGCGACCGACCGAACCGGTGAAGTCCATCGCAACCCTCGATCTGACAGATTCCTGCAACAAGAAACCGATACCCATTATTCATTGTCCTTGTTGGCCGCGCTAACCTCAGATGTTCGACGAGAAATCCAAACCGGCCTCCAGTACAAAGGACAACTTCCGGATTTACAGGAAACATGCCGCTCAAGGAACTATATATTCAGATCATGAAGTTGTGATTATCTCAATATTAAAATTCGTCTGAATTAGAGGCGCCATAATGCAAACACAGAATAAGCTAAGCTAACAAGAGTTAGTTTATAAAGTTATCTAGCTACCCATGAGGGAAACGAGTCAGGCGAACAATGAAAATTAATTTTTGTACAAATTATCTATTATTTAGAGGTTTCTCCAATAAAGTTAGCCCTTCGAAAAAATATATTTTTCTTATTCGGCAAAATAGGCTTCGTCCACCTCATCGTCGGCACCCCAAGTATTTTTATAGTGGTAAGAGACTGACTAGAAGAAGCCAGGTCAGAATTGTAAGGAGGCAAGTTCTACAAAACAGCTTTTACTGATTTTTTCTGGCACAATTGCAATTGCCATGCAGAAGATGAATTTCTTGGGCGTGATTATGAGGCCTTTTCTTGCGATTGCAGCCTTCAGATTCTTGCTTGTTTTTTTAGACACATTCAATCAACAATATAAACTGCGAGTCCCAGAAAAGTGCCATCCGTGCAGAAAACAGGGTGCTTGCATTTTTCGGTGTTGGAGAGCTCTTATGCACTCACTGTCTCATCTCCAGTCACAATTTTAGAAAAGCAGCCAAATTAATTATCCGGTAAATTTATACGCTGTACCATTTTGTTCAGGAGTGAGAAGCTTGGGAATCCATTGCACTGATACTTATTTATTCCCAAGTCTTCATGCAAATGTTGAAAACACTATTTGGGATATCCTAGTGTCTCTTACACGCTCATACGCAGATCATTTAACACGATTTCTTCAACCTTTCTGATCATTTGTGGCGTTAGTGCTTCCGCACGACGACTCCCGCTTTTTGGGTCATCTTGGATGAATTCATGGCTCATTTAAGCTGTTAGAACTTAACTTGGAAATAACTTGGACAACTCTTCTTAACGCTTTAAAGAAAAACCAAATGATTGGATCAAACTTGGAAGTTATACTCCGATATACGAGGGTCGTTTGAGAAGCATTTAAATTTCAACTTTTTTACGGCATCCAAATGTTATGTGAATCAGTCAAATAGTCTTGTTCTTAGAACCGTTGGAAAAAAAGTCGTATGGCTCTTTTTCAACATGAATAAAATCGAGTGTCGCGGCGTCAAATATTTCGTAAAGGGTTGAGCGGAAATGAAGATTCATGCTGAAATTAAGGATATATTGGGGGACTTTCATCTTCATTTTCCACCATTTCAAAATTGACTACGGAGTATAAACGAGGCCGATTTGAAGAAACTTTTTGTTTCTTTCAAATATTTGCTTGTAATTGCGTCACAATGCCTTTTTGGGAGGGGAGTATAAACTAAAAAAAAGCAATGAGCATAAGAGAAGACTTGTACATACATTTCAGCGCAGAAAAAAAATTCTCGATTTGTAGCTTTTTGCTTTGATATAAAATACTGCTGAAAAAGCTACATCTTTTATACAGGATGTTACACGACTAGCGCCTATAATATAGAATAGAATAATATAGAAAATAGATTTTATATTTTTAAATGTAAGCAATTGTGGAGTTTGATTTCTACGATTACAAATACGTTACTAATCAAAATAATTTAAATTCCTTATTCATACACTGCCAGAAAGAATCTTCACAAACTTTCTTAGTTATTACAATCTAATTTTAAATTGATCATCTGATTAAGGGTTAATTTGTCAAAAAATCCAAGAACTCTAACAATGTCTAACAAATGCTCAAATATGCCTCCATTTTGTTGTAAATACATCTAATTCGAAAACTGCTTTTACTTTGAAATGATAAATTAAAAATAAACTAAGAAAGTTTGTGAAGATTATTTTTGGCAGTGTATGAACAGATAATGTAAATTATCTTGATTAGTGAATTAGAACATTACAAGTGAATTAAAACTCAAATCCGGCAACTGCTTACAATTTAAAATATCAAACCTATTTTCAGAGCAAACTCGATAAGATTTTAATAAGCCTACTTCGCTTATTTTCACATAATTGTAAAGAAAAGTAGAAAAAACAAATAACTCAAAAACCGTCCATTTTAAGTATAGGAACATGATACATCATCAGATCGAGAATCAATTTCGAAAGGTATAATAAAAACATGGATGCAATTTGAAAAAATCGACTTTTGTACTTTTTGGATTATTCAATTGCAGCTGAGTTTTCTTCTCCTCCAGGAATATCCTTGAAAATGTTTAGAATCCTACACATAGCTGAACATTTTGTCCAACCATTGACCAAGTTTCATCGATCTGACTTTTAGAGTTTATTAATAATTAATTTTTTTATTGCACTGGATTTTAGCCTTTTTTACAAAAAACAATAAAAGAAGGTGCAAAAAAGTTGACACTATATGACACACAATGTAATGCAGAATCTGATAATACATTAAAAATAGGTATGTTGTATTTAAAATAACAAAGTTGATTCCAACTTCCGATATAACCGGAACTGGCACAATCATGAAATAATTTCAGCGGGTAGATTTTATAAGTTTCTGCACGTATGCAAAATATCAGTTCTCTCGGTTTTTCCTGTCTCTTTATCTGCCTAATAGGCCCTTGTATTATATTTATGTGCTCAATAGTAATAAAATTGTTGATTTCAATTCTTAAAAGTCATAGAATAGTTCTTAGCTTCCATGCTTCTCAAGAAGACCAGTTTTCTAGTTCTAGTATAAGAAATTCATATATTCTGAACTCAACATCGGCCGACAATAAAACTCAAGAAGACACCATAAGCTACATTTTGAGCTTAATTTGAAAGAAATAAAAGCAGTCATAAGCTATATTTCTTTAAATTTGAAGGTTATTTACAAGATCAAAATATTGGTTTCATTGTACCTCTATTGCAATTGTTAAATTGGAGATAGTGTAAGTATGTTCTATTCTCATCCAGAATTCACCCCCACATATATCAAAAACCAAAGGCCCAAAAAACGTGATATGAGGCATGGGAGTTGCTATTTATAAGTACTACTGATATACCATCGGAATATTACATTTTTTGTGGGTCACTTTGTATGGAATGTCCCATATCTTAAATAACATTGGTTCTGGGATTGCACAGTCATACATAAATATTCAAGAAAAAATACGGAGACAAGGCGGGAAATTGGCTGTCGATTTCGAGCATAGTTAGACCAAATGTTTTGACAAGAAGGAAGAATATGTTGAAAAAATAAAATAAAATATAATCCAAAACACTGTAGACGTTTTTTATGTTTAATTCCGAGAATTTTTCAAATGACACTCGTACCACGGTGATTTGACGTGACAGAATAATTGCGATTGCATTTTGTTTTCACGACTAGGTAGATGTCACTTTGGACGGTTGAAATTAGCGAAAGACCTTTGAAAGGTCAAGCGTCTAAATTTGCGTCCGCCCGCTTTATTGACATTCTTCTGGGCGTCGATGACAGCCCAAAAACACGGATCATCTGGCTGATATGGAGTTTTGGGCCGGCGTCCAAGAATCACTCGCTGCCATCGCAGCAACACAATGAAGATGTGAAAAAGCGAAGGTTTTATAAATAACCATTGTCACGTCAAAGGACGAGACACGCTTAAGGTTTTCCTCGGTGAAAGGAAACGCGCCCGGATTTCTTTCACCGGAACGGTTTTCCTCATTCATCACACACGCGTTATTATCATAGAAAGTATGCAAAAGACGGAGGAAAACGTAAACGAAACGTCGTCAAAGGCGTACCCTTCAAAGGCTCGGGTCGTTTGAAGGACGTCATGCGACCTGGCGTGGCGGCAATTATTATTCCAGACAAAAGACAAACGCTATTTTTCCACGTTGCTGCCCATAATAACGAGAATTTCCATAAAACTTCTAATCAACGCGTTCGGTCTTATGTGACGCGCTTGGCGATAGTTTCAGTTGGCTCGCAAGACATTCATAATTCCACCGGGCACCTGACACCTGGTAATTGTGTGATTTTTTGCATGATTAATGGACGCTTAGTCCAGGGGCCGGCTGGCACCAAGAAAAAATCCGAGCAGATTGTTCTTCGCCATCTGAAATCGCTAATTTACACCGGTCGGCCTTGAACGCGAAGCTCGAATGTGGGTTGATCTCGTCTTACGTAACCCATACCCATCGTAACTGATACCAGGAGCGAGAGAGGGTTCCCTTCATCTTCCGAAAAAGCGTGACATGTGCTGCGTGCGGTGGACAGGTGATTTGGATGCTGCTTCTTTCACTCACCGCCGGAATTCGTGCAGGCATAGAATTCGCTCGCCGAACACGTTTCCTTCCAAGAGACATAATAATAACAGCAAAAAAGCTTTGTGTAATCCTCCTCGAAGCTGACGCGTGACGATTTTCAAAAATCCCCCACAGTTAACAATATACATATTACCTCCTATTATGCAATTAAGGGAAAACGTGACTTGGGCACGTGACATTCGATTTACGGGCAAAAGTCGGTTTATACTCGGCCACAATTTTTTTGAGCGGCACACTCCATAACGGGAATCACAAGGCAACGGACAAGCCGGCAATCTGCATCTTATCATCATCATAATCGACTCCTCTTCTATCAGTCGGTGTCGAGGTTTCTTCTTCTTACTTCTCTGCAAATCAACGCAATTCCTGTCACTTGTGATTATTTTTGCTTCTTCCCAAGTTTTGCCTTTTACCAATAATCTCGGCAATGCCATATTTCCATGTGTTTCTAGGCCGCCCTCTCTTGTTCTTCTGGCTTCCCATATCGTTTTGACTTGTCTTTGGTGTTTCATTCTAATTAGATGCTCAGCCTACTTAAAAGTTTCCTTTCTTCGATGTTTTCTTTTAAAGGTTTTACTTCTAACTCAGTTCTGATGTCTTCATTTCTTCTCTTGTCAATTCTCCAAACTCCTGCTACTTTCCCAGATATCTTATTTCCGCAGTTTGCAGCCTTTTCTAGCCTGTCACTTAGCACCCAATTTTGTGCACCGTATGATAGTATAGGGGTATACATATACTTATCGTCTTATACGACTTGCTCCAGCATTTCTTCGTCGATTTTTATATTAATATATATATTTTTGGTTATCCTAACTTGATATTAGTATCACTTTAGTTTTGTTCATTCATGTATAGGTTATACAGGCTGTTTTTTTTTAAGGCGGCCATTAGAAACTTTTTAACTTCCTACAGTGCTATAAACTTGAAATTTGGAACACAGCTGAAAATGACCATTTCACTTATACCGGAAGTGGACGCCATCTTTGTTATTTTAAATGGAACACCTTAGTTTTTATTTAATTTTCAAATGCCCCCTTTCATTTTGAGTACCCTACACCTATGTTTGGACCTATCTATCTGTAAAAGTTTTGGAGATATGCCCACTTTTCTACAAAATCTTGCATTTTCGGTGGTCTATTCAAAAAAATTTTTCGTAGGAACCATTGGGAAAAGGTACAAACTGTTTTTTGCAGTCGATAGCCGAAATATTGCAGAATTGTCGGCTTGCCTCTACAATAACTATATCACATTCTAAGTACTTACAATGATTTTATAAAAACTCACAAAACAAAACCTCAATATTTCTTTTTTTTTAAATGGCACCTACCAAATTTTATATCTCCAGTCGATAGAAAATGAAATTTAAGGAGATATTGTATTAGCATGTCCTATACCTATCTCAATTACTTTAGGAGTTATTATGATTTTTTTTTCCATAATTGAATGGCTTTTTTGCTATAAGTACAATGTCATCAGCGAAGACTTAGCATTACAGGTTGCAGATTATTTTACCCTATCGTAAAGTTATTACTTCGGTTACTTTAATTTAGAATTTCGTCCATGAGACAGACAATAGTTGAACCTATCTGACACCTTGTCTGACTCCGTCGTCATTTGTGAAAATTTCGGATAATAGGTTGCATGTTCTGACTTTATTATTTGTGTTTTGATAGATGCTTTTAATTGTTTTAATAATATATCAGCAACCACTCCTTTAGCTTTAGCAAACTTTTCCATATTTTATCTCTGCAGACCATGTCGAATAATTTTTTCAGATCAATAAGTCTCTTTTGCTCCTGTTTTAATTCCTCTGTAGTTGTTGCAGTTCTTGGTCTCTCCACTTTTGTGTAAAGGTAGTATGTTGGCTGTATTACATTCCGCTGGTATTTTCTTAATTCTCCATGCAAGATTAAGTATTTTCAGTAGCTCACTTGTTCCTCTCGGTCCTAAGTATTCTATTACACAATTCTGCTTCAATTCCATTTTCTCCTGGAGCTTTTATTTCTCATGTTCTGTAGTTTTCTATAAAATAGTTTTTGATTTTCCTTGTAGTATTCCCCAAGTCTTTCCAAGCCCAATTTTTTGCCTCGTTGACTTTAGTTTTAACCACCACTCTTTGTTATTTATGTTTGTTATAGTTTTGCTCATTTCTATCCTACTTATTATACTTTTCCACAATATCTTATTTTTCTTAATTTCACCTTTTATTTCTGCACTCCACCATCCTGTTATTTTCTGCTTTTACTGTGCCACAGACTTCCGCTCTTTATTTCCTTTTTAATGTATTATTAAATCTGTTCCATTTGTACTCTATATCTCTACAATTATTACTATTGCGGTATTGCCTTATCTTTTGTTCTACATCTTCCCCGTACTTTTCTTTAAATACTTGTGTCCTTGATTTTTACCTTTTTGCTTTCTCTATTATTTTGCCTTTGGTAAGAGTCCTTGTATTTTCTCTTTGTGTAAGTTTGAATTTAACTTCTAGAAAATAATGGTCTAACATCTTTTACCTCTTTTCTGTTTTTCCGTGGTAAAATTACATAGTCAATAATGGATTTGTCGTTGCGCGACTTCTCTGGTGAATTTCTTTGTAAGAAAGTGTTCATAATTGCTAAGTTATTATAGGCACATTGCATCATTTGTTTCTATTGTTTTCATACATTTATTATTTTCATTGCTCATTCGTGCGTTAAAATCCCCTCGTAATATCAACCTACCCCCGTATATTCTTGGATTACTATTATTCTAGCTTTAACCAGAATTTATGCTTTTTTTGCGCTCCATCGTCTTTATTTGGTGTATTATATACAATGATGCCTGTCAGTGTATTATGTTGTTCTATGTGTTTACTACTTTCAGTATCTTTCATTTTGTATTCCCAATTACATTTTTTCTGCTATATCATTTCTTATCATAGAGTAGTAAATACCCTATGATACCATTTCCTATTTTCCTTGTTTCAATTAACGCGAGTTCGTAGTTTGCATTTTTAATATTGTCAATTGTTTTGATCTCTTTTCCTTTTATGCCGCCTAAATGCCATGTGCCCATTTTCCATTTTCTATGTTTTGTATCTGCACCTTAAATTAAAGTTAAGAACCCTACGTTTGAATCTCTAAGAATTTATTTCGAAACAGACAATCGCCGACCGACCGGCTTACTCCGAGTGAACGCTTTACTAAGCAAATTACATTTTGATTTATGAGTGGTATTTAATTAATCCTGTAGAACTTCCTTATTTCGGGACCGAAACATTAATCCCGCCTTGACTTAAAAATAACTCCCACGACCATGCTTCGGTTTTTAGGTCACGCATTTTTGAATGCCGTTTTTAATTCGCTGAATACTAAAATATGATTCGGAAGCAAACAATAGAAAAATAAAACAAATCGATGTAATATTCAATTTTTCATGAAGCGTACAGCGTAATTGAATTTGGAATACAAAGCGAACTACAAAGTACACGAATATCCGTATTATCGCGACCCCGCTGTTTTATTACATAAACGGCACAATAGGTCGTGCAAATTGTACACATTTTCGGTAATTATTTAACAATAACTGGCGCAAGCTTCAAAATGTTGAAAGCAGATGAAAGACGTGCGCAACTTTCGAACCGACTCCCTCTTGATTTTGGGCACAATTCCACCCTCCAATTTAAGGGGAGCTTTCGGCAGACCGATGTTAGAAATTCGAAGGGATTTCAGGTGAGTACAATTGCAGCTCGCGGTGGCCCCTCCAAACCAGAGCACAATATTATTGTCAGTAATAAGAGTGGTCTTCGGGTTCGGGTTTAACAATTTTATCACAATTTATTACTTAAAAAAAACTAGTAAAAATTATAACAAGAGTGTGAAAAAATATTTTTGTATTTCTCATTGTAAATCTTTATTTCTATTGAATCGTCTATTAATTATTTCTGAATGAAAATGAGTAAATTTTTGCAGTTTGTGTAAGTTTTTAGAATTTTTTTTAAATTTGATATTGTAGTTTTTATTTTATTATTCCAGAGTTTCTATCATTTTGACCTCTTTGGATAACTAAAGTCGTTTGGTATACACACAACAAAAAACATATTGGTGACTTCACATTGTCCCTGAATTTGATAATAATGGTCATAGGCGACTATGTTATTCTGAAATTGTGATTTTACCAATCAATGTTGCTTCGAAAACTATCTTTTGCAGCTAAAGCATATTTTACTATTTTATCTCAATGATCCCATCATTATCTACTGGTGCATCTAGAGAAGCCCCTAAATATGACTCAGACGGATGTACAAAAAACACACATTCATAAATTGACTTTTGAGACACCACGTATATGTTCCAGAGCAGCTAATTCACGCTTTTTACCCCATTTTGTTGAAAAGGTCGAGCCATTTTTATACAAATAACAGGTATCTCTAATCTTGAAAACACGACCAAAATTGCTCGCTGTCAACTTCTTCAATCGCTCACTTCTCCAAATAACTTTCAGAGATTTTCTCGACTGTTCTCTCTAATTCCATTTTTCAATTCTTCCAAACATTCATCTACTTATATGTTTCAGGGAGCCATAAATTATCCATAATATCTACTTCTGCTTTTGCATAATTTCTATCAGATCCAGTACAATGCTTATTAGTTTTCTGCTTCCGTTCTAATTTTAGCTTCCTATAACGCCATATTCTTGTTGCGCGTTTTTCGTTACAACACACTCGTGACACCGACTTTACGTGCCATTTAAAAAAAAAAAAATTTGAAGTTTTGTTTTGGGCATTTAATTATTGTTGATACCAGCACTAGATTCTACAAACTTTCGATTATCGACTGCAAAAAACCGTTTGTGTTTTTTCCGTATGGTTACTGAGATATCATTTTATTTATAGACAGCGTAAATGTAAAATTTTGTAAAATAATTAGCATATATCTAAAACTATGACAAGCAGACAAAGATAATGGAGACAACTCAGATAGAAAAGGGGGACTCGAAAATTGAATAAAAACTGGGGTATTCCGTTTAAAATAACAAAGATGGCATCGATTTCCGGTATAAGCAAAAGTGCCTCTTTATTGGAAAAAATTTATTTCGATTCAGAATGTATAATTTCGATCCTGTTCTAAATTTCAAGTTTATAGCCCTATAGCAAGTTGAAAAATTTCTAAAGACTGCTTAAAAAAACAGCAATGAATGTAATGCAAAATAAATCGATCTGATTTATGTACAAATTATTTATTTCTGAGATTCACATAACGTAGTTTTAATGCAAACCTATACAAATTAATCTTATTTGTATTATTTAATTCAGAGTTTCTTATATCGCGGTCTCTCCATATAACGCAGTAGGAATTAATCGCGATATAGGGGGTAAATAAAAGCAGATAATAAGAGATAATAAAAATTATGGGTTGAATATGGACCGGTAGTGGGGGCGGCCGATGTTCCAAGAAATTTATCTTTACATTCAGTTTTCGTAGATATTATACTCTATTATGGAATTTCCTAGAGAAGTGTGAATTTTAATCTGTATTGTGAAAGCATGTCTTTATTGCGGTACAGGTCCAAATTTTTAGATTTCTTATCCGTTTCTGAGTTATTGCATGTTGAAAATATCGTAAATTCAAGCAAGTTTCGTATTTTTTATCAAAGTTTCCTAAAGAACTTTGGGGAAATGAGCTTGTACCGCCCTAGAATCATAGTTCCTTTATACGCAGAAAAAAATTAAATACGTCTTTAAATAAAAGAAAAAGGTGTCTACGAAAAAACCTCATTTTTAACATGGATTTCCCTGCCAAAACCTCCCCTTAAAGAAATTTCGAAAAAGGAGCCTGTACCGACTTAGAATCATAGTTCTTTTATACGCAGAAAAAAATTGAGTAGATATTTCTTTAAATAGAAGAAAAATGTGTCTATGAAAAAACGTTATTTTTAGCATGGATTTCCCTGCCAAAATCTCCCCTTAAAAAACTTTAGAAAAAGGAGCCTGAATCGCCCTAGAATTATAGTTCCCTAATAGGTACATAGAAAAAAAAAGAGTTGATATCTCTTTAAATAAAAGAGAAATTTATGTACGAAAAAACGTAATTTTTAACATGGATTTGCTTACCAAAATCTCCCCTTAAAACGCGATTTCCGTCGTTTTTTTAACTTCCGGATGCAAGGTTCCGGTGGTGATTGCTTTACAAAACCCAAAACGCAATCTTGCTTGTTTGTTAATGTTAGTTTGCTCTCGCCGAACCCAAAAAACGAGCGAAACGAATAAGTTGATGGTTTTGAAGGATGCTTCGTCAGCATTGTCTCGGGAAGCATGAGTCGGCCGGCCGCAATGTGCCACTGTTGCATTATTAATTGCTGGAGGTAAACAATGGTTACCAGACGCTGACGTCACATATTAATTAGGTTAATCAAAAGTTAGGGTTAATGCGCCATGCACGAGGTGGTGTTATCAATTTTTCCGAGCCGGAGAGACCGCACATATGCATTAGACGACAGTTTGCGGTTTATCATTGAACCAAACCACTCGCGAACATAATTACTATACATATACATCTCATTTGCAATGCAAATATCGGGAGCTACCACAATGGCTAATTTGCACGTGTGCACTATCGCCTTTACCAATAAAAGCAGCCACGGCAGATCGGAGGAGCGATTAAATCGTCCTTGGTTTGGGCCGCAGCATTTCCTCCCGACAAGACCGACCATCATCAAATGGTCTGAGATTGTTTAAATTTCATTTATGGCGGAGCAGCGGGAGCTACGAGGATTTTGCATTTTCGTTGAATAAAACAGAAAGGGCGCGTCGCGTAAGCGGATTTGGAAAAATGTGCGACGACGAGCTTTGGCTTTTGCGAATTACAGTCAAATGCAGGGTACGGGGAATGAGTAAAAAACTAAAAGAACGCAACGGCCGGACCGCTCGCTCTATCGATTATTAACCGTCAAAAGTGCAAAACAAAACGACGCCGCTAATCCGATCAAAATTTTTCTGAAATCGTGTGTCATTCCTAAGACATTCGCAATTACAGGTAACCTTGTGGCAAGCCGCGGCTCTTACGTAATTATCCCAAATTGTCCCTCGGTGATTTTCCTTGTATTTATTGTAATTTATTTAAAATGCAACCTGTTCGGTTTGAATGCATCATGGATTTCGGTCTTTGATATTTGAACCCTGGCATTCGCATACCATTTCGTAATTACGTGTATTTTTAGTATTAATCACGATATTTATAGAATAGTTTAGCAGTACTTAAGTTACTAGCATGTTGCACGGTTAGCAAAGTAAAGGTACGTTTACGCGCCGAATAATTTTTTGGTTTTCTGTTGGCCCAATTAAATTGATGCGCGTAAACGAAAGCATGAGTCTGACTCAAGCCAAAACGAGCTAAACTCATCATATGAAGGCAATCCAAAAACTCAATTTGTGCAAATTTCTTGAACAAATTTTTGCGCAAATTATTTAAGTGTGTAAACTGACCTTAAAGCGGCCAATAGATAAGCAATATTATTGCACAAAAAATGGAAGCTTGCCCTAGACCGCGATTGTGCAATCGTTGGTCCTCTGTTTACTCCTGATCAGCGAACATCCTTACTCTACGACGATCGAGAAAGAAGGTAAAATATTGTGCAATATTAACCACAGACCGCAACTTTTATTCAGATTGTGCAATATAATCAAACCGTTTTTGATATGGTCAATATATTGTACAAAGTTTCAATATCACCCACAGACAGTGAATAATATTGCGCAATATTTATGACAGTCTAGAGGCTTTAGGCTTAACAAACTACAAATGTGGCAACGTTGGAAAATCTGGGTACCTCTAGGCATTTTTCGTGCGGGTGATTGCTGTTACTCTTTATTTTCAGTTTCCAACCACAACGTATTTTATTTTTAATCTTTATTTGGATCCCTACGTTACACACGAAATAATTTGAGGATGGATTCAGGATAAAAAATGGAGTTGAAAAGCAATTTACCATTTTGGCATTTTTTTCGAAAAAAAATTTCTTAGAAATGGTCAATATAGATACTCCAAAGTTTAGGGACTGCTGTCAGTAATGAAATTTAAACATGCTTAACAACAAAAAATATACTGCAGTGGTAAGGCTGACGTGCACTTGACGTATTGTATGATCCCAGGAGACCCCAAACTAAAGTATCAATATTGACCATTTAAAAAAAAATTCTGGAAGAAAATACATGTTAGCCAGAAATGGTAAATATCCTGAATCCAGCCTCAAGCTATTTCAGAACCATTACCTAACATCCTGTATATTCATTGTAAAATAATATCATAAATTTCCAAAATAATTATTAATTAAACTAACAAATTTACAGATTTACGAAACAGTTTTTAATTTTCTAGAGATTAACAGTTTTTTTTAAATAATGGCCAAAAATAAAAAACAAATGTTAGCAATTTTTTATCTCTAATCTGACTATGCCACTGAATTTAGAATTCATTCAAATGTGTCCCCGAAATTTAAAAAAAAATATTAGTTGCTTACGGAAATATAGCACAATTCAAATTTATTTATTTTATCAAAATATTTCGTATGTAAACCATAATTTTGTAAAAAAATGTTCAGTAATACATCTGTTCTTAATATCGTATTCTTATAAGGTATATTTTCTATTTCGCGTCTATAACAAAGCTGTTAAGGCACTAAATTGACTGCGTTGATTGATTTTTGAGATTCGTAATAGAACTAGTGTAACTTAATCATGATCAGAAATGTAATGTGAAACGTCAAAGTAAATATCAACACAAAACGAATCAGTACTTTTAATTTCAATTAGCTTTCCCCAATTATTATAAACATTAATCGTTACGTTGGATGTATCTTGAGCACTTAAATTAATCCCCTTGTCGCAATATTTTGTACCGTCTAATTGCAGAAAATCAAAATTTCAATTTTGACAATTGTCAACCAACCAATACAAAAGCCTCCAAATTTTAAAATCGCAATTTTTAATTAAAAATTACATAGAAGATTGTAAGTAGAAAAATTGTATACAAAACTTTAAAGTTCAACTGATAACGATCTAAAGTATAATTTTGATAAAATAAATAAATATGAATAATGCAAATTTCCGTCATTTTTGTAAAATTTCGGTGACACCCATTTGAAGGTATTGTAAATTCAGTGGCGTAGTCAGATTGGAGATAAAAATTTCTGTTAACATTTTTATTTTTGGCAATGGAAAAAATTGGAAGCAGGCCTTGAAACATTTTTTCTGAAATTTTGCACCACTGCAATGTATTAAAAATCTATCATTTAACATCGAACAACAAATAATAAACTTACGGCCTGATTCTAATGCCCGTTTGCACCGTTTACAATTTAAGTATAACTTTACTAGGGCATGCTTAACTATAAGCAGTACTTATAAGCAGTGACTTAACAAACTACAAATGTGGCAACACTGGAAAATCTGGTTACTTCTAGGTACTTTTTCGGTTGCCAAACACAACGGTTTTAATTTTTAATCTTTATTGGGGTCCCTACGTTACACATTGCGGTTTTGTTTTTTGTTTGTGAGAATAAATTACTGAAAAGCTGACCTGGACATGGAGAAATTACAGAATAATTTAATATGGCAATAAGAACAACAGAAATTGCAACTAGAGTATTTGCAATTGAATATTGCAATTAAAACAGCGACTGTTGTTGGTGCAGCAAGTTAAAACATACATGCACCAAATATTATAATCTAATTCTATAAATTTACAAAATATTTATTAAATTAATTCACGAAGCATTAATTGCATCGTTATTTGGAAGAAAAACATTCGGGATATGACCGTTTGCAATTAGTTCCTTCAATTTTGTGTTCATATTTTTTGGAAGGACTGATAATCCTCATCTTTGTGCATGATGCATGCAATGTTTTGTAAAACGGCAGCTGCCACTATCATAATTGAAAGAGTATCTATTTTAATTCGCTAGTGAGATGTAAAATCAGATAACAAATCCTAACCAAGCAAAAAATAACGAAATGAACACGCAAGGCAATGTCTGACTTATATTTGAGTAATGCTTAACAAACGGTGCAACGTAAACTGCACTTTTAAGTAGACTTAATTTTTAAGCCTGACTTAAAGGTTTCGGTACAAACGGGTATTGTATCTTATCACAAGTTGAGCATCACTAATGCCCGTAACCTTTAAGGCAGACTTAAAAGTTAAGTTTACTTAAAAGTGCAGTTTGCTTTGCACCGATTGTTAAGCAATGCTTAATTATAAGTCCCCGATTTCAGCTGCCTAACCTCTACTTAGCCTTAAGTCAGACATTGCGCTTGCGTATTGATGTCATAATTTTTGGTTGATTATGATTTCGTATCTGAAATGACAGATCGCAAGTTAATTAAACTATGTAGATAATAGGTAGCCGTTTTACAACACACTGCGTGAAGATAAACCTCTAAAATTTTCAAAAAATATTAATGCACATCAAATAGAAGAACTAATTGCCAAATGGTCAAATACCAAATGTTCCTCTTCCAAATAATGATGCAACTAATGCTTGGAGAATAAATTTTATTAATCGTAGAAATTCAAACAAAGATTTAAAATGAAAACCGTTGTGCTAGGAAACCGAAAATAAACAGTGCCAACAATCACCCGCACAAAATATTCCTAGAAGTAACCAGATTTTCCAGCGTTGCCACATGTCTCGTTTGTTAAGTCTTACTTTGCTAAGATTCCGTAAGGACGCGATGATGCAAGTAACTTAAGCATAGCTTAAAGTTAAGCATGTTTTACTAAAGTTCTGTTTAAGTTTTAAACGGTGCAAAGGTGCATTAGTGGAGAGAAACAAAACGGATATATACTGAAGCGTTTTTCACATTTAGCGCTAAACCGCTTTATAAACACAATTTTCAACAACTCCGTCTGTTACAACAGGAGCGTGTAGAATACAACATTTCGCTCTCCAAAGGTTTCACAATTCGGCTCCGTTGCGTAATGGAAAATTATGAGGCAATAATATTGTGCGGAAGAGCCACAAGATACGCTTCTGGAAATGAGTATTGTTGAAGTAACTCCTGCTCGCAGCACGAACCTTATTAAATTTGTTCGACTAAAACGCACGTCTCGTTTTACGTGAAAATCGAACGAATCGACGAAGTTTCATATATTCTGATGAGCCGGGAGCGGGAGAGTTAACCCCCGGATGCTTTACGCATCTGTGCCTCCACCACGCTTTTCCGAGCCATTTTTAAAATTTCATTAGTAGAAAGCGCTATGTGTCTTGCAGAAAGTTGAGTGAAACGTATTGTTATGACCTGGAAAAGGCGTTTGCGGTATTTACGAGATTCGAGCCGTTTTCACGCAGACCGCCCCAGAAGCAAGCGACACAAACACTCCCTGGACTCGGACTTTGGGAGAATCGCTAATCGGAACGTTTTCCGCAACTCCTTTGCAGAGTTGCGTGAAGCTTTTTTCTGCTGGGAATCGGTGTCGAGGTCGCTTATTTTAACGGAACTTCAAACGTCCGACATCACAAATCCGTCAGCGCTATCATTGTGCAATAATTAATAATAATAATAATAAGACCGTCCCACAAATAAACATTTTTCGGCGCCCGGGCCAGAATTTCTCTCTCGCAACCACCGCCATAATTAATATGGATTTGGCAGGAGCGCAGGGAACGACGTTTTCGCGAAGTTTAGTAGCTGACAGGACGGGCACTGTTGCTATGTGCAACTTACAGGGGCGTACGTGACGCCTGCAAAGTAAACCCATCAGGACGAAATGCAATAAACAGATGCATGCACATGCACACATCACAAATTTCGACCGCCTAGCAACAGGAACAGATGTCGAAAAACGAATTCGCACACCCATCCGCACTAAACCCATTATTACTAACGTGATTATTTTGTTTGGGTCGGCCAGAGACGGACATTATAAATTATTTCGGCGACTTGCACGCCCCGCCCGAAGTCTCCCCCCAGTCCTGTGCCATCATTTATCTGGATTTGTCCATATAAAAATTTTTTAAAAATGGTTCGCGAGCCATTACCAACCAAGTGACGTACGAAAAATACTGGATTACCTTTAATCGGGCGTTATTTTTAGGATCATCAAACGACAACGCTAAGGCGAGTCTCAACAAATTTCTCGTATGGGAACTCAATGTCAACGAATCTAACCGTAGCGCCGTTATTTGTAGAAAAATTTTGATGAATCAAAAAAACCACATCGATCCTTGTTTATTTATCTAAAAAGCGACTGGTCAGATTGTTCATTTTGATAAAAGTTTTTCAAAGTTTCGCCAAAATTAGTTTTTGTTCAATAACTTTGGAGCCAAATATTATATGAAAGATCGGCTCCAGTGGATTTGTAGTATGTTACGCACTCTATCTTCTAGAAATGAATATTAAGGACGCTGGAAGTGGATTTCTTTGAGAATTAAAATTGGATTTTTGCAAGAGAAGCTGATCCCGTAATTTATGACAGGCAATTTACCTCTCCTGGGATGTTGCAAAATATGCTAATAGTAGAAATATTAGTAAATGTATTACTGGTACATTTGTGCACTAGCTATAATAACGGCAGCAAGTAGCATGGAGGGCGAAATTATATGTATTAAAAATATTTTAAAAAAGTGTCGAACTATTCAATTTAAAACACACGGAACAAAATTGGAAGAAAATTGTGGATGCCGATCCATACCGACACTTGTCCGGTAATATAAATAAAATGTCGGAACCACCTACTGCCGAATTTCAGAAATGAATTGAAAAATCTTAAAAGATATATTATTTAACATCGTAAATTTTGCGTCTATTCACTGGAATTAGATGAGCAATTACACATACGAAAAAGAAGCTTCAGAATTTCTGAAATTAGATATTCTGAATCGTTTGAAACATGTATTTGGTGACCATAGCGATTTTCCGGTATGTGTTTTTGTCGGAAAAAGAAGAAACAAACTTTCCTCCAAACTTTTCCGGAGAATTCGTATAGAATTTCAAATTCATTATTAGAAGTATTACAATTAATTCCGTAAGTTTGCTTAGAGATCTAGATAATAAAGCTGTTAAAAGATACGATTCTATAGCAGCAAAGTTTATACCTTACCTACAGGGCTAAATAAACGCTGGACCGGGTAATTTTGAACATTATTAGAAATTGAAAATTAGATTCGATTACACCCTCGTCACTATATAATTAACTTCTGTTATTAGTAAATATAGTATAGTAGTAAGTATACAATCAAGTGAAGTTATCTAATTGCAAATGCACCGAGATAATTATTTTAGGATAAAAATGGATATCAATTTTTTAACAACCCGACGAGAGGGTCGGGATGTGCCAATACAATGGAAATGACATAATTGTAAAATTCAAATTTACATATATTATCAACTGAAGAAAACTTCGTCACTAAAATTAAATGTATTTAATTTTTCTATTTACTAGCATTTTACTACATTCCTCTGTAAAAGAGAACAGAATTTGTTACGTTTTACAGTCCATAATACCATAAAACCCTAATGCTTTGGCTACTAAAGAGGTGCAATCCGAGTTCTCTTATAGCTTGATAACCTGCATCAAAAAATCCACTGCAGAAAGCGACACATTTGAAGAACCAAAATAAATTCAATTAAATTTTTGACAGTGTAGACATTTGCACGAATTTTGTAACATTTTTGTTATCATAACATATTATCATTTTTTTGAGGCCATGGAATATAACTTTTGTTATATTTTTAACAGTGTAGACTTTTGACGTTGACAAATCATGACATTCGACAACTACTCTCAATCAGTAATTTGCTCCAACGACGTCCAAATGTCAAATCTAATCATATTGAATTATTTTATATAAATTATAAAAATAATTTATTCTACAAGGTATCGCATATGCTGAATGAATTTATCATCAATTGTTCCAAATATCTGTCATGAATAGTGTATTCGAGTTAACGACGGGCCGTTTGTGCATATTTTTTGTAAATAGTGTTCATGTTTTCTTGAATAAATGTATATGTTTTTAGTTATTTTACAACTAAGCAGAAAATTGGACAATAGATCCAAATCGTAACACACGAACCAAGTAAGTTTTAAAATTATTGTTTCGGACCGCACAACATCGTAACGTTTAATTTTTGATTTTTGTATTTTCTAAAGTTACAATGAACTCAAACTTTTCGGGAAAAAAGTGCATCAACGAAGATGATTTAGAAATGGAAAAAGCAGGTCCTGTCCGATTTTACCAAACATTTTATGCTTCCCCTTAGAACAATGTACTTATTAAATAAAAATGATTTAATAAAATTCTTGATTCTTTGAGTTCTTTCAAGACCGACAAAATGAGATGTGAGAACACAATAAATATGGTGCGGCACATACCAGACTGGCATTATTATACTGGCTTCCGGTATTTTCCAAAGACCATTTGAAAAATCAAAGTTGTTGCCACTTCTGATGAAATCTGAAGTGAGTCATTATAATTTATTGTAGTCGAATTGTGCTGTTTTACCGCTCCATACGTTTAATGGAATATATTTGTAATTTAAGGACTTTTATTTTGCAACTGAACTCTGAACTGTCAATGCCGACTCATTATTCCTGTCATAATTTTTTTGTCGTTTGTGAGTTTTTTTTTTGTCATTTACTGTGGTCTTTTGTTTTTTTCGTAACACATGTGCAGAGAACAATGGCTTATCACAATGAAGTGGCACGTCAAAATTTTACATTAAGTTCCACATCACAATTTATAACCACACAAATATAATGACCCTGCAGAAAGTTGGACAAATATGCAAAAAAACGCACGCTCGGGAGATCAGGAATCTAGTATTTGTTTTATTTTTTATCGTGACGACTTTGACATTGACAAATCTTGACATATGACGAAAATATGCCCATTCGTCATCTGCACGAATTTATTAAAAAAACAAATGATACGCGCGGCATTAGTATCTTCTTATGTATCGTGTCCGAATCGTAATCTCGAATTTCCACAATGCAAAGTCAAAATTTTGCTACACTCAATGTGATTCCATGTCCTACTCCAAATCCCTTTTTTTTTAAATAGGCGTTAGTTTATCGATAATCTCCTGATTAGAGCCGTCGAAAATTTCCTACACTATAATCACTCTCAAAACAGTTTATATTCACTTTCATAGCCCACGCAGCTTCGTTTTATTTTTGAGCGCACCTTACTTTGTAGAACTGGAACTTGTCTGGCATGTTAGCAACAGCATGTTAGCAAAATAAATACATTTAAGTGATTTTTAGTTCCCTTTCGTTTCTCTAATTTTATATGCGTAACTACTATATTTTGTTTTAACTTATCGACGGTTGTGCTGAAAATAACTTCATTCGTTACCGGCCTTGTTTAAATATATTTTTCTCATGGGTTCTCAAATGGGGTGAATGCGAACAAACTCCTCGAACGAATCTTAGGCGACACAATAAATACAAGTCGAGGTACCTGATTAATGACAGAAATTCTTTGAATACATTGTTATAATCAGTAATTGAACATTTATGTTATATAAACATTGAAACGTTAATAGGTGTATGATAAAGTGCAGCACCGCATTGATGGCCTTCCAGGTGACTTATGCAAGAACCCAGGAATGCGTCTTATCTCTCAACACATGTTTAAATGACTAATCTTGAGTACACCTTTTGCAATTTTACAGCGTTGCCCGTTATCATTCGCGGGCAGATTTTTATAGGATTCTCGCGAATGCCGTTAGGTAATAAATCACGGGACGGTTGTCAAAGCTCAGCCTTGACACTGAACGAGCAGAAATTGAAACGTCATGGAGCGAAATTAACGAAACAATAAGCGGGCGGTGGACCGCAGTTTTCGACGGCGTGACGTTTTTCGGGAACAAACCTCAACCTTGACTTACAGACCACAAACTTGTTTCCACTGTAAACTGATAAGATCCGCTTTTTATTTGCTCGTCTGGGTCAGACGGTTTGTAGGATTTGCTAAGAGTGGGTGCAAAAAACTATCAAAGGTGAATACGAAGAAACGGTCGAAGCGAAACCCTTCAGGATTTGTCGTTCTCCGAACGCCGACAATGGACAACATCGAAGTTGATGTTCTGCAGAAAAGACCCCGTCAAAGCTTTTTAAAAATTGTACTGGTAATTTTGGGCCGAATCGCTCTTGGACGATTTTCCAGAAATTCGTTTGAATCTTTGTGGTAATAAAATCTAAAATTAAGCGACCCAGAATCCGCGTCCACCAACTAAACGGCAAAAACTAAATAAAATAAAATGGAAGAGTGGAGAGAGGCTTGTAATAAAACGTGGAAATTTTCTGACGCATTTAATTATGTTGGTGTTACCCTAAAATTGTATTACTTAATGTGTTATTTTTATATGTTTATACTACCTTTTTTGCATATAGACCAATGTTTTATATTCTGTGAGTTTGATTTTTTAAATTCAAATGATAAATGACCGGTGCTTGAAATTCAAATTTAAGCGAGATCTTTGACGCATTTATAATACGAACGAGATAAGATAAGCGCAATCAATATCGTAAATGGTAAAGCGAGTTATCGCTTGGATTTGATTTTTCCATGGAGTTCAGCTCGATTTAGGGAAAAAATTCTTTGGGAAGTCGGAATCGAAGAGGAGAATAATTATTCGTTTCCCCTCCTTTCCGCGTTGTTAATCCGAGTACTTTACAAAGACGAAACGGGCGAATCCTTATATAACTCAATATTCGAGTCACTCCACGGATTTCAGGACTCAGTTGTCCGTAAAATCACTGCGAACGCTTCAGATTCTAATTAAATTTCATTTCCGGAGCAGTCGGGAGAGAATCCCCACGAACGCTCCACCAAGAGAGGACCTATACACAATCAATTTCCTTATTTTCTACAAATTAGACCGACTCGGAGCCTGCAGAAGAGTGCGCGATTATCACCCCTGCGACATTCGTTGGCGAATTTTAATTTTTAAGAAGTGCCCCGAGGTTCCAGATAGGTCACGCTTCTCATCCGTCACTTTTTCTTTTATTATTATTTTGAAAGGCGGCACAATTAAGCGGAGATGAGGAGAGCTCGCTTTGTGCCTCGAGTCAAGGAGGGTGCAAATGCAACATGTACAGAAAACGACGACGACGCTTTCCTCCGCTCTTAAAGAGGATTACAGAAATGAAAGAAAGTGTTAAGCCCCAGATAATAAATGTAAAACAACGTATTGCAGGTACTCACGTTAGGTACAGTGTAGCTGTTGTAGTCTTTTGGATTGATGGACTCGTTCTGCTTATTCTTGAAAGCTCTGTAGTTTTCGCGCAGCTGCTTTCCATACTGCAAATGTAAAAAAACGCAAATAGAAAATTTCGGTGGCGGACAAGGTCGTAAAGAACATGCAGCGCGGTTTTTACATCTTTTTTAAACGCGCCTTTGATGGGCCTCTATTTTAAGAAGACGTGTTTATGGTTGGCGAGGTTTAAACCGGCGACGAAAAAGCGATTAAGTTGTGCTTGCAACTGCATCTGCACCGGTGAAAATTAACCTTCAGGCAATCGTTTAATTAAAATGTAATAAATTTAATCGCTCCAAAAGCGAAAAGCAGAACGGAAGTCGCTTTAATATCAGCCGCATCCGTCGTCCGATAGAATTTGGCTTAAAAAATAATTTTTAAATAGTAATTAGTACGCGTTTGGACGCACACTATGGAGGACACACGTCCTCCAGGTCAAGCTTAAGAAGTAATAATACCTTGGCGAGCCTCATGGCGGTCAACCAGCAGGACCGTACTCGTTCGGAATCACAAGATATACACTTCAGTTCTGGAGTTTCGTCTTCGCTGTCGACTCCTGAAGGCCTCAAACAGATGCCCCACTCGGTGGGGGCACGGAACTGGTTCTTCGCGTTGAGCGTCGTGTAAACGTGGTAGCTGGACAGTTCGGCAAAGAAGCTCAAGCCGTTGATGTCCGACTCTGAGATCTGCAAAATAAATAGGCATCAGAACCTTGCACTAGTCATCACTGAAGTAATTGTTGAATCAGAAATTATTTAAATAAATAATTTGGAAAGCAGCAGCTTAATTTGATGCAAAACAGCCACAAGTGTCTTAATTTTAAAGGTAAAAGCATGGATTTCGTATAAACTAACGATTTCGGATCATTATCAAACCAACACAAGCACCAACTAACGTGCTTATGAAAATAAAACAAGACTGCGTAGGCCGGCCATTGAATAACTTAATAACAATGGAATGACGTTCAATATAGTGAAGCAAAATTTCGAAATTTTGTTTTAAGGAAATTTGAAATTTCGGTCTTCTTCAACAAATTCCACCTCCAGGTCTCCGTTTAGACGTCGTTTGAACGATTTTTTGACTTGTTCAATTGTTACATGTCAGTGTCAAAAATCTACACTGTAAAAAATAAAACTACTTACTTGGACGAACAAATTACGAATAGTAAATGCAATTTTTTTCTCATTTGACCAACTTTCTATTTCTAATCGATTTCGAGATAGCAATAGTGGCTTTCAAAAAATTCACGAACCTGCATACTTTTATGCTTCCATTCGAACAGAATAGAAAAGTTATTTCATCAGAAAAAATTACGTTTCTCGAAAATTCTTCAATTTTTTTTTTAATTCAATAATGGATTTCAACACAGATGTTAAATATAGATAAATCCCCATTGGCTAATCACGTAAACGCGCCGACAATGGCCGAGATGTTTCCAGTCAATCACTTCTAAGAAAATAGAGCTCTAATAGTCGAGTTTACACTATAACAACAGTGACAATCAAAACGAAAAAAAAAGATATAGTTCAAAGTTGGATGGTTATTTTTGTTTTTTTTTTAATTCCCATTGGACAATTAGTTTCTGAAGAAAAGTTATTTCTTCAATATCAATATCTTTTATCTTAAAAACTATGGTTCAAGAAAAACGTCGAACATAATTTTCAGATTTTAGTTTTAATATCTATTTAGATTGATTAAACATAAATATGGTTCATAACTACAACGGATTGTTTTAAAGGACCGCAGTTGGATAAACGTGTTTCTGATTTTAGTATTTTAATAAATTTAATAGCATAAGAATGTTAATAACTATTATAATAAGTATTGAACGACCGCAGAAAAAAAGTGTATTCGTATGAAGATGTTTTTACTCGATAACAGGGTAGGTGGCTGTACCCCTGGCAAAATGCTCTTCTGCAATACACTCACCATAATTAATGTCTTCTGATTTTCAAGTACGAACCTAAAAGCCCGTTTTACACAGTAAAATGTTTGGTGACCCGTTTTATACGGCCACGACCGTACTACAGCTATCTTCATATTTCTGGTTGTCAATTTTGACATTTCACAGCTTGTCAGTTTTGACATTTACAGGTAAATTTGAATTACAAGAGTTAGTTTGTGTCAATTTTTATTTTTCAACTCAAACATGACATTTTTATTGGAATGGCCTATTTCCGAACTATTCCGAACATAACCCAGTTTTAGCACATTGACGTTTGAATTGGATTGCCAACCGCAACATAAAAAACTGTATTTTAAACCAACAGACTCAGTCCTTCCTGATCACGCTGTAATTATAGAGGATCATTATAAATAGACAAAGGCTGCATTGGAACCTAAAGTAAAATTTCTACGTGCCACTTCATTGTAATAATGCATCGTTCTCCGCACAAGTATTAAGAAAAAAAGGCTGATGCCTTTAACGTACACTTTGAATGAATGGCGAAAACTAAAGACCACAGTAAATGACAAAAAAACACGCAAATTACTAAACACAAGTATAAAAAAATTATGACAGGGACAACGAGAGTTCTGTTGAAAAATAAGAGTCGCTAAATTCCAAATATGTTCGAATGGAGCGGTAACACAGCACAGCACACTTCGACTATAATAATTTATAATGACCCTGCTGTATAACAAAATCCATGTTAGATGTTAGAATATGCCAGCGAATATTGTTAGAATGTGCCGGCGAATATCCCCTCCCGGGTGTGACGCAACGTACCAGAGCGTCAGGAGCAAAAACATAATCAGCAGAGTTTTGGGCGTAGCCCGTTCGTTTTGGGTTGTCCATTAAAATTTGGAGAATAAAGTGATATAAAAGCTAATAAATGCGATTAATATTAAACCGACCTCCATAAAATCTAACATCAGAAGTGGGATTCGAAAAAGCAAAGTGCTAAACCTACGTTTAACCACGAACATGAGTGTTGGTGCCGATGTAACTGTGGAAATGGACGACGTTTTTGAAGAAGAGATCACCAGCCTGGTGAACCGCCCTAAGATACCAGTGCCTGCCACCGACCCATCTGTGCCCATGAGCCAAGTTGCGGAAAATTCCACGACCCCAGCAGCGGCCACTATGACTGATCCTGCCGTGCCCGTTAGCCAAGTCACGGAATTGGTGAAGATGATGCTGACTGAATTGAGGAAGCCGTCTGAGAATTGTCCACGCCTAGAATCGCCGCAGGTGGACCTCACCAAGTGGGACCCAGACGATAGTCCCTATTCGGTGGAGGAATGGTTACGAGTTACCGATGATGTTAAAGATGAAACCGGCTGTGGTGAGAGAGTATGGCTTCTTAAAGTAGGTGATGCGTTGCGAGGTAGGGCTAAAAATTTTTATGAAAAATGGCGTCCGATCAGCCGCGATTGGAAAACGTTACGAGACGATTTATTAACTGCGTATCCTAATAACGAGAATGCTCATGATCGAATGCTCAAAGCGGCTTGCATGCTTAGTTCGAATTTTAGAACGTTAGGGGATTGCGCGACGGAACGGTTGCGCGCGTTACATCGTTTTTCTCTAGATTTGTCGTGGTAGTGTCTTGGAAGTAATTCCAATGCTGCCCTTCGTGAGTTATTTATCGCTAACCATGCAACAAAACGTTTAATGACGGATAGAGCTCCTGTTTTTAAATCCAAAATAATCCTTGAACTGCTGCAGGAATGGAATGTCGAGTTTCATCAAGTAGCTACAGGAGTACCGCGCGGCAACGGTCAAGTTGAACGCGTCATGAGGACCCTTTTAACCTGCTACTAAGTAGTTTGTCAGGTGAGGCCGAACGGTTCTGGACAAAGAAACTCCCGATGCTTGAGCATGCTGTAAATGGAACCATATCCGCCGCCACTGGGTACCCGCCGGAATTTTTAATGTTTGGAAGAACATCTCGCTTTCCCGCAGAAAATGTTTTCCTACAGAACGTGCCAGCACCTGTTGATCCTGGTGTAAATGCGGATGACGTTCATGGAGAAGTTAGAAGCCGTTTAACTCATGGTCTTTTGAAGCAGCAACACAATTTCAATACAAAACGGCGTCAAGACAAAACATTTAAAGTCAATGATTTGGTTGTTGCACAAGACGCCCAACTAGCAGGTAGTGGTAAATTTGGCCACGTTACATAGGACCGTTTCGAATTATTAGAGTGTTAGACCACAACAGATACGAGCTGCGGCGCTCGGATTCTCGGAGGCAAGCCAACCTTGTGGCGACTTACGAGCGTCTGAGGGCGTAGCCTATTGATTGATTATGCTGTACTATTTATTTTTGAATCTCGTGTTGATTCTGCTGAACTTATTTTCCTTGAATCTCGTGTTGATTCTGCTGAACTCCTTTCCTTGAATCTCGTGTTGATTCTGCTGAACTCCTTTCCTTGAATCTCGTGTTGATTCTGCTGAACTTATTTTCCTTGAATCTCGTGTTGATTCTGCTGAACTCCTTTCCTTGAATCTCGTGTTGATTCTGCTGAACTTATTTTCCTGAGCTGCGGCGCTTGGATTCTCGGATGCAAGCCAACCTTGTGGCGGCTTACGAGCGTCTGAGGGCGTAGCCTATTGATTGATTATGCTGTATTATTTGTTTTTGAATCTCGTGTTGATTCTGCTGAACCCCTTTCCTTGAATCTCGTGTTGATTCTGCTGAACTTATTTTCCTGAGCTGCGGCGCTTGGATTCTCGGATGCAAGCCAACCTTGTGGCGGCTTACGAGCGTCTGAGGGCGTAGCCTATTGATTGATTATGCTGTATTATTTGTTTTTGAATCTCGTGTTGATTCTGCTGAACCCCTTTCCTTGAATCTCGTGTTGATTCTGCTGAACTTATTTTCCTGAGCTGCGGCGCTTGGATTCTCGGATGCAAGCCAACCTTGTGGCGGCTTACGAGCGTCTGAGGGCGTAGCCTATTGATTGATTATGCTGTACTATTTATTTTTGAATCTCGTGTTGATTCTGCTGAACTTATTTTCCTTGAATCTCGTGTTGATTCTGCTGAACTCCTTTCCTTGAATCTCGTGTTGATTCTGCTGAACTTATTTTCCTGAGCTGCGGCGCTTGGATTCTCGGATGCAAGCCAACCTTGTGGCGGCTTACGAGCGTCTGAGGGCGTAGCCTATTGATTGATTATGCTGTACTATTTGTTTTTGAATCTCCTGTTGATTCTGCTGGATTGTTTGTTTTTGAATCTCGTGTTGATTCTGCTGTATTATTTGTTTTTGAATCTCGTGTTGATTCTGCTGTATTATTTGCTTTTGAATCTCGTGTTGATTCTGTTGTACCTATTATTTGTTTTGAATCTCGTGTTGATTCTGCTGTATTATTTGCTTTTGAATCTCGTGTTGATTCTGCTGTACTATTTGTTTTGAATCTCGTGTTGATTCTGCAGGCTCATGCAGACTTGGGCTGAATCGTGTTTGACTTCATCGTTGCTATTTTACCTCAACTGCAAGGAGCCCCGTTGAAGGCCAAGATTGCAACATTTGATTGTGACCAGCGGAAGTTACAGCTTCAGACGCATACCGCTGCTGCGAGGACGCAGCCCTCGCAGGATGGCCGTGTTAGATGTTAGAATATGCCAGCGAATATTGTTAGAATGTGCCGGCGAATATCCCCTCCCGGGTGTGACGCAACGTACCAGAGCGTCAGGAGCAAAAACATAATCAGCAGAGTTTTGGGCGTAGCCCGTTCGTTTTGGGTTGTCCATTAAAATTTGGAGAATAAAGTGATATAAAAGCTAATAAATGCGATTAATATTAAACCGACCTCCATAAAATCTAACATCCATTTTTATAGTAAAAGAAAAGCACAAGTTTCAAACCAAAGACAGCGTTTGAATCGATTTTTCTATAAAGCGTCAAATAAAAACTGAGCTTACGAGGCTATGGGATCCAGCTTTTGTTACACTTTTTACAGAGATCTGATACTTGACAGAAATTCACCGAACGACTGTCTCTTGTCTGGGGCCAAACCGACGCCTGGAGACGGGATTTGCTAATATCGTCGGTGAAATGGCAAAACCACGTAACCGATAAGAAATTTAAATTTTAGATTTTAATTCCAAGAGTCTCATTGATGTATTGTGCATGCTAAACAATTCACAATCAACATAAGACGCGTTTGTATAATTTAATTTTTTATAAATTATAAAAAAATTGACACAAAAAGTCCACATATGACGAATCGGAGGCTGTTTTGTGTCTCCCGTAAAATTTTACTTTTCGCAGATACGTCGATTTGCCTTT
Source organism: Eledona agricola (assembly GCA_964023215.1). Classification (NCBI taxonomy): domain Eukaryota; kingdom Metazoa; phylum Arthropoda; class Insecta; order Coleoptera; family Tenebrionidae; genus Eledona; species Eledona agricola. The sequence continues at coordinate 15,238,991 of OZ026854.1, forward strand.
TCAACGACGATATCTAATGAGCGATAAAAAAAAAGGCTCACGAGGCTTTGGAATTTGCTTTTGTTTAATTTTTTCCAATGTAGACGTTTGAAACCGTAAAATCATGAAATTTTACGAGAGCCGTCGTTCAAAAATTTGTCAAAGAAGGCACAAAAGGTGCTTTAGGCATTGTGCCCAAGACGGTTATTAACAAAGAACTTATTTTCGAATCTCTCCCACTCAAGGTCGAAATTTTGACACTCTTTCGAACGTCAAAGTTATTCCATAGCCTACGCAACCTCCGTTTTTTTTGAGCGCTCGTAATGTGAAAAATACACTAAGTGCCGGTTTTTCAATCGATGGCAAATTTTACAAGGAATAGTTACCTGCAAGTTAAAGTAAATCCAAAGGTAAGTCAAAAAGGCGTTTTTCAATTACATGTAAAGTGACGGTAAGAAAACCAACAGTTCATTTGATAATTTGTGACCTTGTTAACACGAATATGTCGATTTGGACTTTTTGTCAAGTATGACATTTAATTTTGTCAGTTATTTTTGAAATTACAAAATGAAAAAGAAAAGATTCAAATTTTTCCTCTGAAGGGAGTGGTAGAATGTAAAAAAAGTTGAGTTTCTAGATGACGAGAAAAAGAAAGAGTATGGCAAAAAAATTCGACAAGAATTTATGGCTTAAAGCGGTCAATTTAGAACCACGAAGAATTTGAAAGACAAATATTTAAATTTAAAGAAAAAAACAAAACAAAAAGTTTTGATATTAAAATTTATAATACGAAAATGAAATAACCTTTGCGTAGCTATAATTGTGAATTGAAAAACCCCAACTGAAAGTTTACTTATAGTTTACTCTTAATCTGAAGTTTACTGTCGATTGAAAAACTGGCCCTAAATGTATCATATTATCCGAAACAACTGTCAACAAACAACTTAATCTCAATTTTCTCCAACTACACTCTAACTAAATCTCGAATAAGATCGTTATAATTACACTTTCTAACTATTTGAAACTATTCAAAAACAGCCCATAATGTGTCGTATTGGAACAGCCGTTCATGGGACTGAACATATCTCTCAAACCCAACTAATGTTTTCTAATTTCTACACTCGGACGAATTTCTAGTTAGCCTAGTTTTATTTTTGTGGGCTGAAACTGAGAAACTCAGTAATTTCAAATCCAGCTTTCTTAGAATTCCTGTTGCTCGGATTCGTTAACGAGTGGAAGATAACCCTCGAACTCGATTTCTTGGTACAATTAGCTCGATTGAGTTATCTTGCGTTTCGCTCAGTTCCTGGCTTCGATTCCCAGCACCAGAGATCGGGATGAGTTTTAATAAAAGCAAAGTAGCAGAACCTGCCTTTCCAATTTTAATGGAAACTCGCTTCTCGACGTTGCTCCTTGCTTTGGCGGAGGAGCGTTGAACTTTCACGGAAAAGGGACAGCGCGATGAAAATGTCGCAACATTCTACGTAATAAAAGTAATAAGCGGCATAATTACGCGGACATTTGCATTAGAACGCTCGGAGAATACGTTAGATAGCTGTTTGTGCGAACAATCGACTGGGTCTAACTGTACACCCGCAGCTGGGATTTCTTTAATAACGCTTTTCGCGCACCCCGCTTGAGATGAAAATTTTAGCGGCGGGGGCGTTTAACGAGATTAATCATCCCACTCGAGTGCTTCGGAAATGGGGTGGTCTTATCTTTTATCTTATCTTATCGGTTAAGCCGGTTTCAAAGGCAACGGCCTCCTCGTAATGGGTATTTTGTAATTCGGACTCAATTAGCGATCTCAGTTCCCCAGTGATAAACAGCAATCGACACGTGAAATTGAACAGACACGGACAGACACACGGTTCCCTGCCCGAAATAGTCGCACGTTTACTTTCAGAGACGGAAATTCACGAAAATCGAAGTGAAATGCGCCCTCCCGGCATGGCAACCGGTCCGATCGAATTTTTCATTTCAATTAGAACACCAGCAACGGTTGCAGAAAATTGTGAACGGCAAGAGTATCACTCAATATGCACAACACTAGAAGATTTCGTAAAATGGGTAAATTACGAAACGTTTTTTTTCGTTTGTACAATTGCACAGTAGCACTTACCAATGATTGTTTTCGGTAATAATACAATATCGCAGACAAAATCACACAAAATTCGTGGATGGCCACTGATGATTACAAGTAAGAAAAACAACCCCCATCGCGTGAACGTCGCGCCGTAGTACCTCCCGGTGTTCCCGTGGAGCGGTTATTGCATTTTAAGTGATTCGCCGGTTCCGGGGTTGTCTTCGTGTCGTGCACCACGTACTCTCTCTGAAGCCGGCTTCGAACTGTCTGCTCGAGAGGCGACCGGTCGTCTCCAGAGCCGGCTTTCCACCAAGCCAGACCGAAATTTGCCGAACGACGCCGACCAGCTGACAGTCAGCTGATCCTTGTAACTACCTGGTGAAATGAGAAATGACTCACGGGGAAGGCGCTCGATAACCGACTGACTGACTGATAATAAGCGCACGGTTGCTTTTTTCCTCTTTTGTTTATTTTTTACACAGCTTCCGTGCTCCTGAACTCGTTGCGGTAGGTAAGGGACGTGGCGCTGCGTCAAAATTTGCAATCAAAAGACCCGGACAAAGAAAATGTGGGAAAAGCGCCCCAAATGTGGGGTTGGATAAGAGCGGAGGGCACTACAACCATCCGATTGACATCTGTAATCAATAACGGCTCTAATGTAATAGCTGTTGCCGTTGAACGCAACAGAACGCCGGGGCCCCTTTCATTATTCGATGACGATTTTTACTTTGCCCCGGCTCCCTTCGCGTTTTTCCTCGCTACGCCTCTCCGTTATTTTCCGATTTAATGCCAACATAAATATTTGATCTCCACTCCGACATGAAAGACTCAAAACGTACTTGTTAAAACAACAAAACGAACGTGACTGACGCGCCGTAATTGCCTTCCTTAAGGTGTTCACACACAGACAATAATTTGCCCTTAAGACGATCACGCTATTTTTAGAATTAGAATATCCTGTATTTTTATTACATTTTCAGACGATCTTAAAACGATCAAAATTTCTTCTTTATTATGCAAAAAATGACAATTTTCTAATTCTTTCTTTTTCTTCATCATGTTTTGGATATCCTCTATGTATTTAAGATTTTAAGTTTCCCTTTAAATGATCACAATTTCTTATTTATTATACACATAGTTGACAATAATTTAGCAATTCCTTCTTTTTCCTTATTACCTAGGATAACCCTGTATTTAATTTAATTTTCCAATTTGCTCATAATTTATTTCTTTATTAAGCGTAGATTTGACAATTTTCAATTTCATTCGTCTTCGACAATATCTTTGATATCTTCTGTAATTTTATTACATTTTCAGACGATCTTAATACGATCACAATTACATTTGTATAATGCACAAAATGACAATTTCCTAATTCATTCTTCTTCTTCATCATGTTTTGGATATCCTCTAGGTATTTAAGATTTTATAATTCCCTTAAAATGATCACAATTTCTTATTTATTATACACACAGTTGACAATAATTTAGCAATTCGTTCTTTTTCCTTATAACCTGGGATAACCCAGTATTTAATTTGATTTTCTAATTTTCTCATAATTTCTTCGTTATTATACGTAGATTAGACATTTTTCCAATTCTTTCTTCTTCGTAAGCATTTTTAGGATAAACTGTATTTTCATTACATTTTCTGGCGTTCTTAAAACGATCAAAATTTATGCTTTACTATGCACAAAATGACAATTTTGTAATTTCTTGTTCCTCTTCATCATGTTTTGGATAACCTTTATGTATTTTCAGGCATTTTCAGACGATCTTAAGACGATCACAATTTCTTCTTTATTTTGCACAAAATGACAATTTTCTAATTCTTTCTTCTTCTTCATCATGTTTTGGATATCCTCTATGTATTTAAGGTTTCATGGTTCCCTTAAATGATCACAATTTCTTATTTATTATACCTATAGTTGACAATTTTGCATTTATTTATTTTTCCATATGACATTTGGGATATCCCTGTAGTTAATTAGATTTTCCAATTTTCGCATAATTTATTTTCTTTATTAGGCGTAGATTTGACAATACTATTCAATTTCATTCGCCTTCGTCAACATCTTTAATATATCCCATAATTTTGTTACATTTTCAGACAATCTTAATACGATCACAATATCTTTTATGCACAAAATGACAATTTTCTAATAATTTCTTCTTCTTCATCATGTTTTCCTCTATGTATTTAAGATTGTATTATTATCTTAAAATGATCAGAATTTCTTATTTATTATACACATAGTTTTGCAATTCTTTTTTTTTCCATATGACATTTGGAATATTTAATTTAATTTTCCAAATTTCTCATAATTTCTTATTCATTAAACGTAGATTCGACAATTTTCAATTTCATTCGTCTTTGTCAACATCTTTAATATATCCCGTAATTTTATTACATTTTCAGATGATCTTAATACGATCACAATTTCTTCTTTATTATGCACAAAATTACATTTTCTAATTTTTTCTTCTTCTTCGTCAGATTTTAGATATCCTCTACGTTTTTATGTATAATAAAAAATTCCGCGTACGAAAATACGAACATTTATGTTATATAATTAATTACTACTACTACTACTACTTTCCATTCACAAAAAAAGCACTAAATGTACCTATTTTAAGCGAATTATGGAAATTCCTTCTATTTCCAGACTTATTTATTTAAAATTAACAAAACTCGTGTAATTCCATATAAAATTTTCCTGTGAAGCACGCATGCTAGAATTTTTGCGCCAAATATTTTTTTTGCAAAAAAAAACATTTTTAAATCAAATATATTTATTTACAAATAAGCATGATTATTATATTATACAATCATAAATTGTATAGTAAAAACAGTTTTTGATTTCGATAGATATTAACAAAGTTGGGAGTAGCACTATTTCGTAGTGCTGCGGTGCGCTCTTAAAACGATCACAATTTCTTATTTATTAAGCACATAGTTGAGAATTTTGAAATTCTTTACATTTCCATATCACATTTGGGATATCCTGTATTTAATTTGATTTTCCCATTTTCTGATATTATCTTCTTTATTATGCAGAGATTTGACAATTTTCAATTTCATTCGTCTTCGTCAACATCTTTAGCGTATCCTATATTTTCAATGCATTTTCTGACGTCATTAAGAGTATTAAAATTTCTTCTTTATATGCGAAAAAATATTCAAACTTTCCTCTTCCTAATCATATTAGGTATTTCCTGTATTTAATTGAATTTCCTAATACTCTTATAACAACCACGATTTCTTCTTCATCATTTTTATTTTCTGCTACCCTTAAAACGATCACAATTTCTTCCTAATAATGCAAACAGATGACAATTTTGTAATACTTTCTTCTTCCTCATCAGGTTTGGGATATTTTGTGTTTAATTAGATATTCTGATGCCTAAAATAGCAAATTCTTCTTTGTTCTACACAGTAAAAAATACCCCAACACATTCTTCTTCCGCATCGTGTTTAGGATAGCCTGCATTTAATTACATTTTCTGACGTTCTTAAAAGTATCACAATTTCTTCTTTATTGTGCACACAGTAGACAAAAGATCCGTTTCTTCTTCTTCATCATGTTTATTTTCTAGTGCCCTTAAAACGAGTACAATTTCTTCTATATCAAGCAAAAAATAACAATTTTCCGACTCTTTCTCATCATGTTTATTTATGAATTTAATTAAATTTACTGGTGCTCTTAAAATTATTGAAACTTCATTATTATGCACAAGTTGGACAGTTATCCAACAGTTTCGTATTTTTCATCGTCATAAGAATATCCTACATTTACACATTCATTGATACCCTTAGAACAATCACAATTTCTTCTTTATTATGCACACAAATTACATTATTTCCAGTGCTTTTAAGCAAACCTTACACGATTAATAATAATGTCATTACTTGGTTCAGTACTCAATTATTACTCCCTCCATCATTACGCTTAAACTAAACTCGATAATTAAAAATGACATAATAATATATTATACAATATTAGAGTAATGAGGGAGTAATAAAGGAGTACTAAACCAAGTAATAACATTATTTAGTAACGACAATATTACTGATCGTGTAAAGTCTACAGCTCAAACTTCTTGATGAAAGCCTACAGCTTTTGAGGCATTCTCCATTCCAAAGACACAAAGATCACTTATATCAAATGATAATGGATAAACTGGAATGGAAGTAACTGTGGAAGATCAGTAACTTGCCTAAATAGTACTCAAACCGAAAACTGTTATCGTTCAACAATTTCATGGTATATGTATGTATGTTGCAATTATAATAGCAATCCCACAAATCTTAATTAAACTAAAATATTCAAACCAACACAAAACAAATGCGCACATAATAAAATGTATTATGTACGCTTAATAAAACTAAAAGGTAACAGTAAATCACGGCTGTGTGGGCCTATCAAATTTTCATTGTACAAGTTTTTCGTTTAATTTAACGAAATCCAAGATTTACCTGATGGTATCTAGTCACATCAGCAATTCAGATACATTTTTTATAATGAGCTCCTTACAAGTTGCTCCGCAAAAATAACTGGTGAACCTTGGATTTCCCGTGTTCAGAACACGCAGCTGACTGCTTTAAAGCCAATTGAACTGACTAGAGTCATGTCCACGGAGTGGAAATGAAATAAGAGCGAAGGTTTTTTCTATTTTTTAACAAAATGGACGGGCATCAATAATGAACTAGCTAAATTGATATCGATTAGATTTGTCCAAGTCACGACAATTACGGAGGATTAATGATCGCTCCAAGCCGTACACGCGTTCATAAAAAGTGTTTTGTGTTCATTTACATTTGTGGCTCGCTGTTATAAATACAAAATTATTGATGGATTGTTGTATTCAACGCATTCGTCGTTATTTTTAATAAAACATGTTTCCCATAACTGGACAAACTTATTTCAAATAGAGCATTGGCGTTTGATTGCCCCACCCTTTTATCAACCACGTTTAGCGTACGTTGTGGTAAAGTCTAAATATCCATTGGCCTCAAATCAATACCTCGTAAGTCCGAAATCTTCATTCTTTACCTCGTATATCCTTTTTAAAAGTAAACTTATTATTTTTACAAATATGGATTATCAAATTTAATTGTCACATTATTTCATTGTTTATAACATAACGAAATATAAAAATGGTAATCACTTACTAATAAAATTAAACTGTTTTTTTTCAAAACTGTCAAATTGTACTGATGTGAGGCCATCGATATTTGTTTCACAACTTCACTTCAACCCGTCAGAGTATGGCTGGAGAACGTTGAGCATAAGTTGAGAATTGTTTCGAATACAAAACATTTAGTCATTTTTTAACATTATAACAAATACTGGAATGGATAAGAGCTAGGGTTTAGGTAAATTTCTGTCAAATGACAATCTCTATAAGGCTGTTTCACGACCAGGGCCTATTAGGCAGATAAAAAGAACGGAAAAACCGAGTAAACTGAAATTTGGCACACTTACATAAGCTAATAACATGTAGGTACTTGCTGAAAATATTTTCATAATTGTGCAACTTCCGGTTATACCGGAAACCAACTTTGTTATTTTAAATACAACATATCTATTTTTAATATATTTTTAGATTCTGCAATAAATTCTGTGTCATTCTATCAACATTTATCTTCTTTCTCCCATTTCTGAGATAAAAAAATATTATCTGGTAAAAAAGGTGAAAAACCAGTGCAATAAAAAAATTAATAATGAATAAACTCTAAAAGTCAGGTCGACGAAACTTGGTCATCGTTTAGCCATGTGTAGGAGTTTAAACATTTTCAAATATATTCCTGGAGAAAAAAAAAGTCAGCTGAAATTCTAAAAATCAGAAAAGGACAAAAGTCGATTTTTTCAAATTAAAACCATATGTTTTTTTATTACATCTTTCCATAAAGAATTTTATTCTCTTATCCGATGATGTATCATGTTCCTATACCAAAAATGGACTGTTTTTGAGTTATTTGATTTTTGTTATTTTATTTACAATTATGAGTAAGTAATCTGTGAAAGTAAGTTTGATATTTTAAAATGTAAGCAGTTGTGGAATTTGAGATCTAATTCACTTGTGATGCTATGATTTAAAAATTCCTAATCAAAATAATTTAAATTCCCTGTTCATACTCCGCCAGAAATAATCTTCAGAAAATTTCTTTCAGAGCTAACTCTATAAGATTTTAATAATCTTACTTCTCTTATTTTCTCATAATTATAAAGAAAAGTACAAAAATTAATTAATTCCAAAATAAAGAAAATACATTAAAAATAGGTATGTTGTATTTAAAATAACAAAATTGATACCAACTTCCGGTATAACCGGAAGTGGTACAATCATGAAAATATTTGACTTTTTTTCTCCAGAAATATTTTTGAAAATGTTTAAGCTCCTATACATGGCTGAACCTTTTATCCAACTGTTGACCAAGTTTCGTCGACCTGACTTTTAGAGTTTATTCATTATTAATTTTTTTATTGCACTGCTTTTTCACCTTTTTCACAAGATAATAATATTTTTATCTCAATGTTGATATAATTTATTGCAGAATCTAAAAATATATTAAAAATAGATATGTTGTATTTAAAATAACATAGTTGGTTTTCGGCATAACCGGAAGTTGCACAATTATGAAAATATTTTCAGTAGGTAGATTTTATAAGTTTATACAAGTCTGCAACGTATCAGTTTTCTTTATCTGCCTAATAGGCCCTCGTCGTGAAACACCCTGTATATTAGTTCTCGAATGTGTTTCTTTCTCGGTACGCCATATCTCCCTTAACTTTTCATTAAAACCAATGATTGATTCATAATTTCGAAGATTACCTTCACCGCAATATGTGAAAAATAAACAAACAATTGAAAAATTATGTTTCTTTTAAAATTATTAAAAATGCGCCATTTATTGACAGTATGTTTAAATAACGTTTCCCACTTCTCAAGCGCATTCTATGCGAATTATTCGCACGGCCCAACTACCCGGTGACTATAAATGATTGACATTTTTTGTGTTAGGTTGGCAATACTTTTTAACTCTTCCATTGGGTACACTGATTTTCAAATTTGCAATTGTCAAAGAAACGTCAAATTTAAAAATTTCCCATGTCAGAATTGTTTTCAAAATGGTTTTTACAACTGGAAGATCTTTTCGATCACTCGCTGTAACCATTTGCTCCGTTATTTGTCATTTTTCGTTCGCTATTATTCAGTAAGTTACACTTTTTGACAACAATATTCTAACCTAAACAGGTAATAGACATAAATCACGACGACAGTTAATCTGGTACCAATTCCTCACTGTTGCCAACCACCTAAATTTAAGTCAATCATTTATAGTCACCCGGTAATATATTTGTACTGTAAAAAATATATCAAAAGCTAGCTCCAGTGAGCCTCCGTTTTTATTTGTAAGCTTTGTATACAAATCGATTCAAACGTCACCCACGTCACCCTGTATTTGGCGAAATTTCGTTAGAGTGTAGTCGGATAAATTTTCTGTTGACAATTTTTTCAAATACGGTACGTTGTACTATTTTTTGTTCAATTAGGACCATGGACAAGAGAGAGGTTTCTATGTCGTTTGTGCTAATTATCGATTGACAGTTCCAGCCAAATATCAGTTCTACATTGTAAAAACTAAAACAAAAGAAATATTCCATGGCCTCTTGAGATTTCCAACAACATGAGAATAACAATTTGTCCATCTTGGGTAAGTGATTCAAGTGTTACGCAATTTTGGGTGAAGAATCGATCGCTCTTCTTGCGAGATCCTAGGTCAAAGAAGATCAGTGTTCTGGAGGTTGGACTTCATTGTATGTAAAACCGTTCGTTTTTCATAGGCGAGGTGAAGACACGAAAACGAGTGTGGGTCGTCCCTTACAGATGTTACGGTTCTTGTCGGATTGTTTTGGGCGACCCTGCATTAATGCCGCTCGATTAATTCCTTCTCTTGCGGCGCCACAAGACGGAGATTAAGGAAATTTCCGCCTCGCGATGAAGCCGAACTCAATTAGGAAGAAAAAGGAAACTTCGCCCAAATTAAAAGCGGTTTATGACAGCGGGGAAAAATCGAAATGAATTCGCCCGCGGCGACGCGAAACACGCGTAATTCGACGAGCGCGATCCCGCAGGACCCATTTCCGACGAATTTCAATGTATTATTCATAGTTTTTTTAATTAGTGCGAGTGCATCGCTGCAATTTATCTTCTGTTCTGGTCGCGACAGAATCACGAATGCGGCGCTGGGCCTTGACTGTCGGCAATGGGTTTAAATACGTTAATTGTAATGGATTTTTTAAATTAAAGGATAGACTTTCCATAGCAGAAAAGTAGCGCCGATCTGCACGTTTCCCTATTCGCTGACCTCCAGTCAAGGCGAAAGAGGCTGAGAAGCTGATACACTCCTCGCAATTAAAAATGCCATAAAAGCGGCACCCGGTGATAAAAAATGCATCAGCCCGGGCTTAAATTAATATTTCGTAATGTTCCGTTTTATGGTGCACACTTAGCGTCGGCTTTTATTGCGTCCAATTGTTGTTAATTGTTCCAACCGAGGAACAACCTCTCACTCTTAATTAATGCACCGAAAAACCGAACCATCGACCCACGAGTTCAATTAACACCCTTCTTAATCTTCCCGAAACCGCTGCCATTGCATGCTAAGGCGGCGTTTGTCATTTAAATTGGTTCCCAACACGGAATCGCAACGTTCTATTTACACACAAATAAACCCCCCAAAAAAATAAATTGCGGCGGTTCAATTACCGCCCCTGGCGAGACAAAGGAATGCGTCGACGAGGGTGCACAATGGTGCAGGTGCATACGGGACAGCTGATTCGACTGTGCCTAGACCGGACTAGAACGTGAAAATCGATAGTGTCCTACGCGACAGAGTCGGGGTTGTCAGCCCTTAATCCGCCCCCGTTCGTTTCAACCTCGATTAAATTTTCATCGACAAGCCAAATTACCTGCAATCGGTCAATCTGATAAATCTAAATCTAAACAAAGGCGAGCTTTTCAGGCGTCCTCGGCTCCTCGATTTACATGGTGCATTTTGTATGGCACGATTTCCATTTTCCCTCAAATCCTGACCGGCTAAGGTTGTCTGCCTGCTTAGGCTTGTAATTATTCAATTGGTTCAGCGCTTGTTGGAAGTGTGGCATCGACGCGATTCAACTATTCATCAGACTTGAGAACCGAACTATTCATGAAGCTCGGAATAAAAACGTTTGAAAATAATTGGTTGGAACATTCCCACAGAAGAGAACTAAATATTTATGTATTACCCCGATGAAGTTATTGTTCACGATTTATGGTAATTTACGCAGGAGTGTACGTGATATTGGTGGAGGATATTCTACAGACAATACCTCCACGAGGACATCATTCTGCCTGAGCTAGTTCTGTAAAGCAGTTGATCATAGTGCCCAAGAAGATCGCCTTTATTTTGGTCATGGTCATTTATCCAAGATTGATTCTGTTCTTATATAGACGAAAAGGCATCTGTTGATCACACCCTTTATATTATAATTTGATAGTGTTTCCTTAGACTCGTGTCTCATTATCCAATTCTCTTCAAATTTCCATCAAAATAGTTGTAGCAAACTGTATTGATGACGTCAGAAACAACTTGCGTGAAATTTTCTATATTTTTCCTGCAAACGTCAGGTTAGATCAAACTTTGAAGTTAGCTTAGGGGACCGCGGACGGTCGTGTTTCTGGGTGCATTTTGTTTAGAATCGATAGAAATTTGAATAGTAATCGACGCTCACGCAAAAGATCATTAGCAGGAATCTTATTAACTAGAAAACTCAAAGCCTAAAAAAAGGACCCGGTCTTGGCTTAAACGAAGGAATGCTGTGATGGATAGAGACAAGGGGGCAAACATTAATTTCCCTCATGAAGTACGAAATCGCGGACGAAGATCCCTATGACTTCACAAATTACATGCGGATGGATCAGGCAACATTTAATAAATTCTTCTTCTTCTGCAGCTTATTGGAAGCCCGGGGCCAGGAAAATCAAACTTATTTTGGTCAGGCACGGTCGTTTAACAACCAACATGGATTCTCTTTGCTTATGGAAGAAAGGATGTATGGATCTTCTTGTTCACTTCCCATATAAAGAGGTGTAGCATATAGTACCTTCATTTTTCTTGGCTCACATGGTCCTTTTTTTATTCTCCGAGCGATGCGTTACAAATCCTTTTCCTTCTTTGAGGCCCAGTATCTTGGACCAGGACAACGTATACATTCACGTAGACCATTCATTACAAAATTTTGAATTTCCCTTAAACCTAGAAAGTTGAAATTTGGTGCATCATTATTATCTATAATTCTGAATCGAACTGAAATACTTTCAAGATGGTGGCACTTCCGAAAATAGACATCAACTTCGTTATTTTAAATGACAACCTCCTATTTTTATGCACTTATTCCTGAATAAGACGCATCCAAATTGTCGGCACCTATCTCTCATAGTTTTTGAAATATTTCCAATTCAATGCTAAATTTTGGAAATCCAAAGATATTTAAAAAAATTAATAACTCTTCATTTGTTGGGGATAATAGAATAGTTTTTTTTTCCGTTTTGCATAACCTCAGAGCATAATCTAAAAGTATTCTTTATACAATTTGAATGTTTCAACGAGTTGCTGCGATTTTTGAATATGATTATAACAAAATATCAAATACTATTTTTTTTCAAACAGCAACAACAATATTATATAATCTAAAAGCGTCATTCGATGTAGAAATAAAAACGAACCCGACTTTTATAAAGGTATCATATGCCAGTTTTTACGATATTTCTCATTTTCTACAAAAATATATTTCTCTTTAGATTTTGATATGTGTAGGCTGTGAAATAGAAAAAATGAATTATTGAGATTCAGTTAAGTGTTCTGTAATTGTTCATTTAAACTTATTCTTGCAATGTCAAACAATAATTAATAATAATTAGGATTCACACGATTTGACCCCTCTTGATTTTTATTTATGGAAAAGCAAATAGTATATAACACAACTATTTCATATAGAGAAGATCGTTAGGGCATTTCATAATCTTGACCCAGCTGGAATAAGAAGAGCAACTCAGTCTGTATAAAAACGTGTCGTAAAATGTATAAGTGAATATGGTGGATATGTAAATATTTGCATTATTTACAATGTTGTACCTCCACAATAAATAATGTAGTGTTTGTTAATTTAAAGTTTTATTTTACTTTCTTGTTTGCTGTTTTGCTTATAAATGTATAGTATATAGATTTGCTAAAAAGGTTAATTCATATGACATGCATAATTGTTTGATCCAAATGTTTTTATTCCACAGCCTACACATATCAAAAGCTAATAACAAAAATTATCAACAAAGACTATCGAGTACTATTGGTATAACAAACCCTTGTAAAAAGCGAGTTATTTTTTACTTGAATTTGACGAGCTGCTTATGGATTTAATATATCGGTAACATTTTTCATTGAATTCCAGAATTTAGAAAACTTAATATCTTGGGTTAAATTTATGAGTTGCCGCGTCGAAAGAACCATAAAAGTAGGAAAAGTTTTTTTGTCGTAATTTTTTGTTCTGCAGCTATTGTAGGTGTTTAATATGGAGCATCATTATCCATAAGTGGTAACGAAATAGGAGCAAAAGCTTCAAACAATTTTAACTTGTTAATCAAAACGTTTACAACGAAATGTTATTAAGAAAAGTTGTTTGGTTTGACGAGTTATATTATTTGGGAGAGAACACTTGAATTCGCAGCGTTGTCATTGGACTTCTTTTTTGTTTAGTGAGGAGTTTGCTCTGTCAAGTAATAATGGACGTGTAAGTCATCTCCAGTGCAAAAAATCGTTCCTTTTGGGGGTGGATTCATGATGGTATTGGGTGGAATAACAATAAACACTCGCACGTATCTCCTTATCATTCGTAATGGCGGACTAACAGCTCGAAGGTAATTGACGAGATCCTACAGCCTTACGTGATTCCTCAAGTAAATGATGTTGGTCAATTTTCTAATTTCATACATGACATGCCAGACCACACACTGCTCAATTTGTCACTGATTATCTTAATAATCAAAATATTCATAAAATGATCCGGATGCATCCCTGACATCAATCCGATTGAACACGTTTGGAATCAGTTAGGAAGACGTCTTCGACGATGTCCAAATCCTTCGATTACAACTGAAGAGTTGGTACAGGCTTCAATTGAAGATTGGGATAATTTCCCCCAAGAAGTCTTTTGAAGGCTTATCGTAGCATGCGCAGCACTTGTACAGACAAAAAAGGGCAACACTGTATTAAATTGAAAATTTTTGCCAAGTTTACAGACTTTCGCTTATTCCGTTTTTATTTTCACCGCACTTGGTAGGTTATAATGGTTTTTTGTTTTAAATGTGGTAAAATTTATTAAATAAATTCCGATTCAATGAATATTTCAAATTTAGTTAAAATTGGTCAAAATATGATAAAAATATTGAAGATCAAAAAAGTGAATATTTTTATTTTTTGAGGCAGATTTGGGCAGAAATTAGTTGGTGTCGGTTTCCTCTTCCCATGTGGGTGTGTCTTTGACATGTGCGCAATTTTAACACATGTTCAATTTCATGGAAACAAATCTGAGAGTTTTTTTCAGAATTCTCGGGAAACTTTGCAGCGGTCTCAAAAAATGCGAATTTCTCTCCAGCTAATAAAACTAGAGACACGCGGTTTGAACTAGTGAATTGAATATTATAAAAACAGTTAAAATAAAAAAATAACGATAATAAAATCGTTAAAAATAGATATAAAAAATAGAAATTTGATAAGACAATTAAAAAAGGTGTGAAAAACTTAGGCCACTGCAAATGTCCGATTCAACAAAAAAAGTAGAATAACTCGGAAACACTCGAATTTAGCCCGAATTTATGATTAATAAACTGGACCTAAAATAAAGCGAAAAATGTAAAAATGCGATAATATATAAGGCGTTCCCTTTAAAATAAGAAGATGGAGTTGGGTGTGGGCTAAATGGAACATTCCAGTATACTAAAAAATATTTTTAAGTGATGGAGCACTTAACTCGGAAGAACTTTTGTCTAAAATAGTTTCTTCATCTTTAATACCTGAAACACAATGCACCAAACACAGCGGGGTGCCTCACTTTGTATATTGCGAAAGAAGTTTTACTTCTGGTGTGTGGTTCACTAAGCACAACTCTTTTTTATGTAGGAAGTCCTATACTTATTAACTCGTACAACATAATCAAAACTCTCAGACTTATACATTTTTATGTAGGATATCCTATACATATTGTACTTCTTTAAACAGACGGCATAACATACAAACTGATATATTTAAAAAACTGCTGGGTTTACGTGTACGACTTCCTACATATGAAATACTTGGAACTGCTTAGAATCAGAAAATACCCATGTAAATAAGAAAGATCATGGTGGTTTAGTATCACTGCCGCTCTAAAAAAAGGGATGGACAAAGACTCAATGGGTATAAAATTGATTTAATAATTTAAAATTTATGGAAGTATGAATGATTCGTTGCGACCCGAGCAGCAGAATCTGTACCGTTTTCACAACAGTGACAATCACGGTTGGTGAATTTTTTTAAGAACATTGTATCTATCGAAGTCGTTCATGCAGGTACAACAATAAAACCGTCCATCCGAGTCCTATCTTGAATTAACATGAGAAACGTTACGGCAAAACGAGGATGTCGTAAAAAATTATGCGATTGCATCTTGTATTCATGTATACGGTGCTTTCGTTTTAAGGTAAGGTAGGTCAAGTAGATCATAAAATATTTATGAATTGGTCGAATTAAGTGCGCTTTATTTATACCGGGTCACATTTCCCTTCGTTCTTACTGATACACAGATTGCAGCGGACAAATAGGAGCGAGTTCAACGGCCCCGATCGCTAAAAATCGAAGCTTTAATAAATTACTGAAATTGCATTGAAACTCAGGCGATGGGGCGTTGATTTTTTCTAACGCGTGCGGCAGGCTCACTTATGACACACTTCCATCGCTTTACAACGCTTTCTAATAATAAACCGAACGAGGTTATCTTATTATTGTCGTTGCATTCGCTGGAAGAAAAACGGTTAATCGTAAAATGGAAATCAACGTGGAAATTGCCGCTACCAGTCCGTGACCTATCGCAGCAGTCAGCTGCAACCTTCTGCTGAAGACACGAAAACGCTAGAGAGTGTTCGTTCCATGCAAAAAACCACTTTCGCGGCCAATTTGCAGTTTTGGAGGGTGGACCGCGAGGCATGTGTGTTTAAAAGATCGTCCGTCCGCATTTATCACAACTGAAAGAGATTAACAAGAAACTGGCAGGCGCTCGGGGCGATGATCTATCTCCCGCAACAAAGTTGCTAATTGTGGGCCGTGGAGCTCGATGCGCCAAGATGTGTGCTCAGGACGAATACGTGCCAGCAATCTGCATAATATTACCATTATCGTGGAGATAGTGACGAGCTTACGAATTGCTCTTAGAATCTAACCGATTCGCCGTTTACGCAATGCCGGACCGAGTTGGATTCTTGCAGAGATCCGTTGGCAACCGCGATGGAACAATGGGGAAAGTAACGGCGTTTCCAAGGAAAACCTCTTTGGACGCCAGTTGTAAAATAATTCGCTTTCCCCGCAATTAAGCAAAATCACTGCATTATCCTAACTTGGGAGCATCGTCTTCATTATACTGCATACTAGAGAGTCTGATCTGCAAGTTAAATTCAAATAAAAGTCTTCCACAGGTTATATCATATGGAGGCGGTAAAAACGATTCAACTTTCCAGACACCAGAACTGCTTGCACTCGTCTTAAACCTCTTGGTGACTTTATACTTTACATCTCATGGTGATTCGCCTTCCCTATGTCTTAAAGGATAATGCAATCGCATTAAACCTCTTACTGAGTTTACACTGAACATATATTCCTTATGTTTTAAAGGATACTGCACTCGTCTCAATAATCTTGGCGACTTACTATACAGTTTACATCTCTTAATAATTCTTCTACTTTATTTCCTAAAGGATAAGTGATATCATTAGTGTCACTACATTATCACTACATGTCATTACATCTCTCCGAGTCAAAATCAAATAAGTCTTCCACAGCTTATCTCTACAATTTGTGCAACTTTGCGGATACCACAATTGCCTGTATTCTCGTCTTAACCCTCTTGGATATTTTACAGTGTGCACCACTTAGTAACTCCCTTATGCCATCCTTATGTCTTAATAGGTACGATACTCGTCTTAAACCTCATGGCGACTCTTCTTCTTTATGTCTTAATAAAAACTGCACTGGTTTTAAATCTCTGATGACTCCATCTTATACACCTCTTGGTGATTCAGCTGACTTTTTCTTAAAGGATAAGAGCAGCTTAAAAAATAAGCTTACGAATGTTGTAAAAATTTAATGCTTATTGCTATTAAAAAAAAACAAGTTAGTTGGGTACCTCGTAAAGTAACAATGCCAAACAAGTACAATAGAGTTTAATTAGTAGAATGCACATATCCCAGATTTCAAGTTACTCCGGTCAGTAGTAGGTATTAAGCCAGCTCCATACTTAATGAAAACTCTATATAAAAATTAGTGTTTGTTTGTTTGTACAGTAGACTCGGAAACTACTGTACAGATTGCGCTCAAATGTACAAAATATACAAGGTGATTCACGTAGACCGTTCATTAGAAGATTTTGAATTTCCCGTGAAATCTGGTGCATGATCATTATCGTTCATTCTGAATCGAAGTAAAATACTTTCAAGATGGCGGCATTTCCGGTTATACCGGAAATTGACATCAACTTTGTTATTTTAAATGACAACGCCCAATTTTTAGACAATTATTCATTTGGTCACTCAATTCTGAATAAGACACACCCAGATTGTTGGCACTTATCTCTCAGTTTTTTTTATATTCTTAATTGTATGCTAAAATTTAGAAATAAATGAATGTTTTAAAAAATTGATATATTTTGAACCATTTGAAGTAATCCAATAATTCTTCTTTTTGTCCAATTGTATAATTTCAAAAAATATTATAGTTTGAGAGTACTTCAAATACTTTTTAATGTTTCAAAGGTCGTTGCGATTTCCCGAAAATGACTATAACAAAATGGCAAAAACATATTTTTTTCAAGTTGCAACCTAACAATCTAACGGAATTGGATGCAATAGTGAAAAATAACTAGACCTTTATAAACGTTTGTTATGCTAATACTCGATAGTTAAGATATTCCACATTTAAAAAAAATGCATCTTTTGCAGCTTTTGATGTGTGTAGGCTGTGGAATAAAAACATTTCAATCAAACAATTGAAATTAGCATGTCATATGAATAATGCTTTTTATCAAATTTATACTATAAATTTATTTTGTAAATTAGTAACAATGAAACAGCAAACAATAAAGTAACAAAATTTTAACTTGACGAACACTCTACATCTATTATAGTCTATGAAAAACATTGAAATTATGTAATGCAAAATGTTCTACATGTCCACCATATTCACTTATACATTTTACGACTCGTTTTTTTACATATTGAGTTTCTCTTCTTATTTCAGCTGGATCGAGATTATTAAATGCCATAAAGATTTTTCTTTTAGGATCTTCTTTATTTAAAATAGTTGTGCTGTTTGCTTCATGCGGCCCCATAAATTAAAACCAAGAGTGGTCAAATCAATAATTATTAATTATTATTTGCTATTGCAACCAATAAGTTTAAAATCTCAATTACAGAACAATTAACTGAATCTCAATAATGTGACAGGTATTGATTTGAATTATTTGTGATTTATTTTTTCTATTTCACAGCCTACAGATGAAACTCTAAAGAATTATAATTGAATAAAGAGTACTTTATGATTATGCTCTGAGGTTATGCAAAACGACTAAAAAACGATTCTATTATCCCCAACGAATGAAGAGATATTAATTTTTAAAAAGATCCTTGCATTTCCAAGAGAGTTAGGTGCCGACAATCTAGATCAGTCTTATTCAGAATTAAGTGCCCAAATGAATAAAAACATAAAAATAGGGGTCACCATTTAAAATAACAAAGTTGATATCAATTTTCGGTATAATCGGAAATGCCGCCATCTTGAAAGTATTTTACTTCGATTCAGAATCATAGATAATAATGATGCAACAAGTTTCAACATTCTAGCTTTACGAAAATTCAAAATTTTACAATGAACGGTCTACGTCAATCACGCTGTATATGTTTGGTAACTATGTGTTTTGATATTTTGAAATTTATTGAATTATTATTTAAATGTCATTTTATGACAGTTCCCTTCTCTATGTTCCGAACCTTAATTATGACATAGGAACCTAGTACGAGAAGATTTTTCAAGCTCTAGGGGGGGATAAGATAACATATAAAAGTTTGTATGGGAAAAAATAAGTTTCTATTTGGATTTACTTGAAACTTGGCACAAATACTCTCCAAAAGAAAGGACAAATTAAATACGTATTTAAGCTTTTAACTGTCGGGGGCGAAGCCGCGACGGGTAAACGCTAGTATTTAATAAAATATATGTTTAGAAGAAAGTTCTTGATTTCTGAGTCAAATTTAAGTAAAAGTACAATTATCTCCACAATTGGTGCAAGTCACCAGACGACGAGAATTGTTCGTCATGATGTCTTTACACTTTATACCTCTTGTAGATTTATCTTCCTTATGTCTTAAAATATACTGGACGCCTGGACTGGACTGGAATATACTTGAGGCCTTTACAGTTTATCTTAGTAAGTCTTCTTCCTCATTTCTTCAAAAATAAGAATAGGCGATACCATTAGTGATATTGTGCATGCAAGACAGTCGGGTCTCCGAGTCAACTTCGAATAAATGTCTTCCACAGCTTATCTTTAAGAAGATAATGAGATAGTTGGCCCACGTGCGTATAATTCGCATCGCCTTCATGTTTGTTTTACCATTTTACCGCTTGGAATGCGCATGCGCTTGTAGAGTGAGAAAAAAATTCCATAGTTGGCGCTATTACTAAAATACGGTTTTTAATAATTTTAAAAAAACATTAACATTTTGAGTTGTTTGTTTATTTTTCGCATACAGTGGTGATCATTAATGATTAACAGTGATCATCATAGTGCAAGATAGTCGAGTGTCCGAGTCAAATTTCCACAGCTCACCTCCACAATGGGTGCAACTTTCTGGACATCAGAATTGCTTGCTCTTAAACCTCTTGGGTACTTTACATTTTAGATATTTTGGTGGTTCCTCTACTTAGTCTTAAATCTCTTGGTAACTCTTCTTCCCTATGTCTTAAAGAATAACTGCACTCATTTTAAAAGTGTAGGTAACTCTTCACTTTATACCTCTCGGTAATTCATGGCCCTTATTTCTCCTAATTTAATGAACTTCTGTATTTGATGTTACTGAGCAGATGTTCATTAAACTTTGTGTTTCTCTTGTTGTTTGATTTTCAGCCTGTTCAAATAAAAATGATAAGAAACAGAATTGTTCAAATTTCTGACTGTTCCAATTGACATACAACGGTAGTAAATATTGTATTAAACCAAGCGAGACCAAAAAAAGCTGGTTTCGGTTTAGTGAAAAAAGCAGAAGAGCTTACGTGCTTAGATTTGTGGTGCACATGACATCCTTGAACGTTTATCAAATTTTAGTCGATAAAACCAATTTCTGCGGTTAGACCCATTTTGCTTACGCAACAACTAAACCGCAATCAGTCGGAGTTTTTTTTACAAGTGAATTAAAATGTTTTACTTTGGCACCAGACTAATGCTTCTGATGGTGTTTGAAATGTCTCTAACGCCCGAGCGCCTTTAAAATAAAACGTTGATGCGGTGCCAGGATGGATGAAGAACAAAAAATGAAACATTGTATAACATGTTCTGGGAAATAATTTCGCGAATTGTTTGTGTGTGTGTGAAAATTCAGTCCGTCGGCTTTGATTGAAATAATTTGTAATCACATGGAACTCATTATACCATTATGGCAATGGCAGCGGGTTTTAATAAATATTAATGAGCGTTTAAATAAAAAAGAAATTATAAAATTACGGAGCTTGGAAATTACGGCGATAAATCATGCAAATGGTAATGATAATTTCAATTATTAGCACACAGGCGCATCCACCCACTTCGAACAAGTCGGAGGATCTCAGTCGCAAGGTCAATCAGACATTTAAAAAGAAAAAGTGTCAATCCGAATGGGTCGTAGGGTCGTTTGGGGTCATCGTTCAACTCGATTGTGTTGCACTCAAATCGCATTTAAGCGACAGATGCGATGCTGATCATGAAAGGGGTTCCCCTGCCTTGATCCGTACGTGAAAGTGCCCTTTGAATTCTGAAATGCATCTGCGTATAACAACCGACCCACTTCTGACTATTTATAAAAATAATCGGTCAATTCAGCACGTTCGAAACTTGGCAAGATAACGATAGCAGCGCTTAGGAGGACGGCCGGTTCTAATTAATCGGCGAGATAATTGGGAAATTCGTGCCAATTTACGGACGTGACGGCGAATCCATAGAGGGAATAGTTAATAATGTTCTTGTAGAAGTTGACGGAGGAAAATGTAGTTCAAAGAACTTCATACATAATTTAAAAGTTAGCAGACAGTCGGACATTCAGTTAATTCGTTACGGCTCGTATTAAATTATCTGTCGTTTCAAAAGAAAGTACTGTTAACGGAGATAATAACTAATTTGCTTGATTTCGCTGTCTGCTCGAGAAGTCGTGGCTTGATGACAGTGTAAATATTTTCATATTCCACCGTCGATTAATTATTGAAAGCAAACAAAGGTTGGTCTCGTCCAAGAAGTCTCTGGCATGGCGCCGCCCCACTGCAAAGTCATCTCCAGGTACCTTCCAAGTGATGGAATGATTTGCAGAACTATTATCAAATGTCGTGCAAAAATTTACGATTCTCAATTTGCTCTTTCTTTTCATGTTAAATTCAACCAATGGAGATATTCTAAGTTTGGATCTTCGGTGTTCACTCCACAGACATGATTCGAGAAGAAAATTTCTCGGGGATCTAATCTTCAGGTGAAGATGACAAAGGGCTACAAATCTTTTGTCAAATTGAATCTATTATATCTATTGTAATACATATGCACATTTGTCGTCTCAGAATCTCACTCACACTGAACTGAAAATCGACAGCAGACGAAGCAATTGAAACCACAATTTGCAAACTGTGAATGTCTACCTAAATATCTCTAAACGCAGAAATTTTAAAACAGTGACTGAGGACAGATCCTGAGTTTGGAAGGATCTTTAGTGTATTGGTTGCAATCAATTTGTCGTCTCAGAGACTCGTCACATGTGTAATTGACACTGAACCAAGAATCGAAATACTTAAGACGAAGCAGTCGTTGATACAAAACTTAAACCAGAATTACAAATAATGAAATCACCTAATCCTCCACAGTCTAAAATATATCCTCCAAATGTTGTCACAAATGCCACTGAAACATTGTCAACTGAAGAAAATCTGCATAAAGCCCGCATCTGTTGATGTACTGAAAACACCGAGCAAGTGTTTCTGGTCATTCCGTAAAAGAATTACCCGATCAACTCAAACTGAGAAGAAAAAAGACACACAAAACAAATACCTCCAGGGAAAAACGTCAAATTAAGTGACAAAAAAGAAGACGAAGCGCAATGTTTGCCTATTTGCGAAAAAATAAAAAACGAAAACGTCCTTAATCATATGCGGAAACAAAAAGAACTCATGCTGACAATCAAGGGAAAAAAACGTGATATACAGAGTGAATGCCTACTCGTAGTACAAACTTTGCCAGTGAGTTCTACACTTTAAAAGCAACAACAAAATTCATCTTGACTGTCTGTCTGATTCTGCAATTCTCCACCCTCTTAACTACTACTACTACACAACTTTATTCACATTTCCAAATCGATTTGTAGACATTGGAAAAAAGTAACAAAAATTATTATACCTTTAGAAACCTTAGTTAAAGGAGCAGTAATATTTGCTGGTTTCTGGGTTTGGAACTTGTGAACTTTGTGAAACATCATCAAAAATATTCACAATTGCGTAATTTTTTTTTACATTTTGGAGACACAGCTTCTGAGTTAAACTAGTTCTATTAATCCAGAAGGGTTGCATTTAGGTAAAAACATAATGTAGAATCCAGATTTGTTGTAGGATTAGTAATCCCGGTGTTATTGCGCGATTTAAAAAAATTAACTTCTTTGGAAACGAGTGAGAATCGGACTATAGTATAGATGAACTTTTTTCTTTCTTTTAAAAGGTAGAACATACTGGTAAAGTTTGTAACACGAGTAGTCAGTCACTTTGTATATCACACATAATGCGAAAAGAAAAGTACGAGCTACTACGATTGATAATAAAGGGCAAGATTCAGAGTAAAACGTCTTCAGAGAACCAAATGTTCCAGCATAAATAGAAACCATAATTAAAGAAGCAGACCATCAGTTACATAACAAAAAAAAAAGAAAGGAACATGAACATGGAAAGTGATCCCTGTGAATATCAAACAATTATTGACCAAACTAAACCAAACAGGACTAGAGGTAACAGATAATGTATCTTAATCAAAAAGAAACGGCACTAGAACGAAGGTGAAAAAGTTAAAATAGACACACCTTGTTGAGCCAGTTAAAGAGCAGTCGCAACCTGCAACTACAAAAAAAAACAAGAAATGTACAGATAAAGCCAATCCAAAAGGGTATAAATCAGCCACAGAAGCTGAATCAAAGCCCAATAAAAAGGAAAAGTCAGTCTCGTTTGATAAACACCCGCAAATCGTTCGAAGAAGCAACACCGCAATCCACGTTCGAAATTACCAAACTCTAGGGCAACACATTATTACCAAATGTCGTACAAATTAATGATGGAAAACTAGCAGAGGGTGAATGACTGAAAGTTGATAATACAATAAGTACAATCAAAATCATAATACAGTTACCGAAAGAGCAGTTGAGTTGGTGCTTCAACAAAATAAAGAAGTAACAAACGATCAGTCAATAACTTGAAGCTGATAATGGAGCTAATAAAGGCCTGCCTATTGGTGATACCACTAATTCGTAGATGACTCTAATCTTGTAATCGAGCCACCAAAGCATAGATGGCAAACTTCCCAAACTGGTCAAAGAGCAAAAAGTTGGTGATAAAAAGGAAGATCAATTAGAATCGTCAGAAAAAATCACTGACACGTTCCTCGCAGAAGAAGAGTCATTGAGCACCGTTGACAGGAGCGTGAAACGAGAACCCCAAAGAACAGAATATTAGACGAAGCCTGACGCTGGGCAGAAAGTAAAAGTCACATAAAAACAGTGCTACTAAGTAAAGTAGAGATACTCAAAAACAATGTATTATGTATCGGTGTGTCGGCTGAACCCATTGAGATGTCATATGAAGACGAATCTCAGCATGCTCAAACGTGCAAAACTGGTGAAATTAAACTACAAGTAGAAAGAAATGATTTAATATCAAAAGAAATCAAAATAGAAGAAACAAATCTAGCAAACTTTGGACAGACGAACCCATGGTCTTATCGGACGAAGAACCGAACGTGACAACTAATATAATTCAACGAGCCGATTCACTCAAGAAGTTTTTGAAGCAGACACCACTTGGAAATTTATAGAAAACGAAGTGCTTCGTACACCATTAAAGAAGATTTAGTATTAATCGAAACCAAAACTCGCAAAAGATGTGGAATCAAAAGAGGAAATCTAGCGCTGCGGAAGTTGTAACGAATATATCTTCGGAAAGTACAGTTTTTGAAGCACATCTTTGGAGTTTATTAAACGCGAAAAAAAGGATCTCCATCTACTAACTGAAAACATGGAAATCGAATCTATCAAAGATGCACTTGAACGGCCTTGACAACGCGAAGAGTGACGTCACAACTGTTGACATATACATCGTTGTTGATCAGTGGCGTAACTAGGTATCCGCGAAAGCCCGCGATGCGGGAGGCCCCAAAAAATGTCAAATTATTATCGCCATTTTGCAATGTTCAGAATTAATAGATAGGGGGCCCAAAATATATTTGGCGGGGGGCCTAAAATTTGAAGTTACGCCACTGTTGCTGACAGCACCGACCGTGAAAGCTTACATACTTTCACAGATGAACAAAATTAAGGAATCTGCAAAAGTATTCAAATCATCATTGATTTCGATATAATCAAATTAACTTCATTTTAATGCATTTCAATACTTAGTGCACTCTGTTTTTAAAGTTTATAATTCCATAATTTCCTATTCCCATCCTACTAAGCCCGACTCCAAGCATCTCATTATGTATGTAGAAGACTGCTCGCGTTGGGTTACAAGAGAAACGTGGGCGCAACTGGCTCGACAAGATGGCGGCCACGACCGACAACATTGTAGACTCGCAAAGGACGACCGCATCACACGGCCGATAATTTTTTTAATTAGCGCGTGACTCTAATTGCCACAATGGTCGTCCCGCATTTTACCGCAGCGACGGCACAGCTTTTCGAACGCAAACAATTGATTAAAATCGGCACAATTAGCCACTGCCTGGAAAGTCGCTCGCTCCGTTGTTTCAACCATTGGTTCAAATTATTTTCGTTTACGGTGCCACCGACCCATTATGTAACACCGCCCATAAATCATTTTCTGCGTAATTGTAGGTTCAGATGAAAGTTGGACGATGCCGACTTTCGGTTCTGCCCCAACAAATCGAGACAAATCGTGGAATCGAGAAAAGCGCGATTAGATATAAAGTACAAGTAAAAACGGCGGCTCAGGAGACCATGGAATCTAGCTTTTGTTTGCTTTTTACAGTGTAGACCTTTTTGACATTGAGAACTAATGACAAACGATTTGTCATTCAAAAATTTGCTCTGTAATTTGTCGAAAAAAATTTTAAATGTCACTTACAGGTGTCTCAGCGCTGCGAGGAAGTAAGATTACTCTAAATTGTAGAATGAAATACAAAATGAAAAAAGATATCGAGATGGGGTTTTCTGCAAAAAGTACAATCAATCCATTTATGAGAGGAACATTTTGAAAATATCTGCTTATAAACAGAATGTCCAGATACAAAGTGGCGCATCAAAGTTATCGGATTCCTTATCAAAAAATATATATACCTACAGGATCATTTTAGTAGCCCGTTCATTAAAAGTATTTCAACCTACCATTGAGATAAAAATCTGAAATTTGGAGCATCGCATTAGTCGTTTCTTGTGAATTAAAACAAAATATAGACATTGCTGTGCCACTTCCGGTTAAACCGGAAATTAAAGCAACTTTTTTAGTTTAAATGGCACCCTGTATTTTTAATTTCATATTCTTAATAGCCTTTTTAATCTGATTCTTGCAGACGTAAGTTGTCGATACTTGTCTCTGACTATTTAGGAATTATGAATATTTTATGTTTAAAATGTCAATTTCATGAGATTAGTCAAAAAATTATTATTCCATAATGATTTGGAGCTAAGAAGCGAAACATGGGGAGCCCAAAGTAGAAAGTTAGAACCAACTTTCAATGTAATTTAATTATGAAAAAAATTGTGTCATTGCCGCTATGGGAATTGTTAAATATGGTGCAGTCAAAATGACAAAATCAACATTTTTTCAAATGGCAGCACACAACTTGGATACCGGAAGTCTATAGAGAAATAAGTTTTAGAGGAAATCCCAGTTCATTTCCTTATACCGATCTTTAATGCTTTCCGAGATATTCAACATTTTTATATAAAAAAATGTTTTCCAACGGTTATGATGAATGAGTACGCCATGATAGAACATAAGAAAATCGTACCTAAGGGCTATTGTAGTGATTTTCAATCATCTACAGTTATTTCTTATCCTGGAAAATTATCCACATTAAGTTATTTTCGATTATTTGTCAGTGTGAAAGAATAATCGAAAGAAGTGTTTGGGCGTTTAATGTGAAATATCCTGGCCTAGTAAGAATGACACGAGAAAATTTTTCACTGATCAAGAGCAACTTCTTTATCTTCCTGTAAACTGTAAAACCTGTAACTGGAAATGCAGATAACGAAATAAATTTATTAGGATATTTCGAAGCATATCCTCGTGCTTCGATCAGAACCGCTTCTATGGATTTGGGACTATATTATTTTATCATACAAAAAAATACTAAGCTCACATGGGTTACACCCATTTTCGTTCATTAGGCTCCAAAAACTACGTCCGATAGATTATCCTCGTATGATACAGTTTTCCGAGGATCTGTTAGTGAAAATTCAAAAAAAGAATGGTCTATTAAAACGTATTATCTGCACGGACAAGGCAAAATTTAGCCAGAGGGGTGTCTACAATAGCTAGAATTTGTAGGATTTAGTCTTTGTAGAAAAAAATTGTTTATTTTTTAATAATGCTTTTTTCTGAATTTCTGAACATTTATAGTTCTTTGTTAGTTCTTTTTGTCAAAATGCAAATGCCAAATGATTGACAGTCCCTACAATAATCCTTCCGTACGATTTCCTTTTGTTTTTTCATTGCGTTATCATCAAAACCATTAAAAACTTTTTTTTCTTGAAACATTTTTAATATCTTGGAAAGAATCAAGGATAGGTATAGGAAAGTGAATTGTGACTCTATCTAAAATTTGCTTCCCTACCGATTTGTGGTAGCCAAATTGGGTGCTGTCATTTGAAAAAATGGAGATTTTGTCATTTTTAGTCCGCCATATTGATTAATGCTCAAAGTGGCAATAATACAGTTAAACCGGAAGTGGCACAACCATGCACATATTTTGCTTTAACACATTTTTTTTAAGTTAAAAAAGCCGGATTTTTATCTCAAGTTGAAAAACTTTTAATAAACGGGCTACAAAAATCTCTCTGTATACTTTGTATAACCTGTTATCGACCTAACTTTCAGTTGTTTTGCTATTATTGGAATTTTGAAAAATCGCTGCTTCCGAACCAATGAGAATTTTGGCTTTAAATTTTGCCAAAAATGTTTTAATATTGTCTACTTACTTTATAGAGGTCAAACCAAACTTTGAATTTTAATAATTTAGTATACAACGCAAATTGTAAATTTAATCGAGTTTTTCAAATGGAACGCTCTGTATATTTTGGTATCAATCGATCACATTTTTGATAAGCTATCCAAGAACATAATTTTTCAACTTCTTAACTTAACTTCTTATTTTCCAAATGATCGATATTCCACTATTCAATCATATCATTAAAAACGTCATCAAAAATATAATCGATTGATACCAAAACATACAGGTGTTCTATTTGAAAAATTTGATTAAATGAACCATTTGCATTCATGAGCAACTCTTTATATTAAATTACTACAATCCAAAATTCGAATTGATAATTGTGAACTAGAAGATATTTGAAAATTTTCTGTCAAAATATCAAACCAAAATTATGATTGGTTTGGGAGCAGCGATTTTTCAAAAAAGAGGCTTTTGTTGGCTTAAATGTCAATCAATACGAAAACAACTGAAGTTAGGTCTATAATAGGTTATACAAAATACAATTATTCAAGTTCAAAATATACTGGATATTCCATTTAAAAAACCTACCTTTGATGCGCCACTGTGTATGTGGACACACTGTATATAATCAGATATTTTCAGAGTGTACTCTTAAATGGATTGTACTTTTTGTCCAAAACCGCATCTCGATATCTTTTTTAATTTTACAGTAATCTGACTTCCACGCAGCGCTGGGAGACCTGTATGTAATGTGTCTAAGACGGTCATTAACAAAGAACTTAATTTCAAAATTCTTCAACCCAAGGTGGAAATTTCGCTACACTCTTTCGAATATGAAAGTTATTACATGTCCTATGCAGCCTGATTTTAATTTAGTGTGCACATTACAAGCTGAAATAGTTTCAGCAAAACAGCGGGCAAGAGGTTCAAGTCCAAGGCTGGGTGAAGCCCTAAAATCCGTTTTGGCGATCCCACACGAAATCAAGGATTATGCATGCACGTAGGCGCGGGACCAGAATTAGTATAATCAGTGTTGGTATTGCTGGGCGCTACCAACATAATGCAGTAATAACACACTGCCAGTTCGTTAACCTTTTGCGTGCGTTCTAATTTGACAAAAGTACCTAACGGCACTGACTTCGCCTTAATCAGCTCAAATCGGCGATTTCCATAGAGCTTTCAGTGGACGACCACCAATTGGGAAAATTGATTGCGACTTCTTTAGTCATGACGGACGACTAGGCTATCGTCATGGCATGTCCATGAACCGCGATAAAAGTTGGTACTTTAATAAATACGACAGATACCGGCCGCCGATAAAGTTCCATAAATTGAGACGAGTGTGTGCTTCTGGTCTCGTCGACTTGTTAATTATCAGTCACGGTATGGAAGCAGTTCCGAAATGCACCGTCTTCTATGACAATCTTTTTTTAAAAGCGCACGGAATTTGCTGAAAAATGCACGCAAAATTCCATTCTTATTGAAACCATAAACGGAAACTAAACACCGCTATAGAATTCGTTTTTTATTATCGCCTAAGCGTGACATACTTTACGGTCCCGGTGATAACATTTTTTCAAAAACCCTCAGTGAAATAACTTTCCATTAATCAGACTATTTGAAAAATGCGCCGGCCTTTGAAACATGAAAGCTGATTATCTCGGTTGCACTTGTAATAGTATTTCGTGTCTACTCTGTAATTACAAAAGTTCCACGATAAAACATGACAGTGTTTCATTATTCACATGCACTGGTTTTTGCAAATTACCGTCGGTAAATTCCATGTGTGAAGGTTAGGAAATAGCCGCCACCTCAGTGACATTATGCTTCTCCCGTCTTTAACAGTTTTAGCTTTAAAAACGTCTCAATTTGCCATATATTCCCTCCTTAGTCTTTAGTCTTATCTTTAGCTTCATCCTTAAGCCAGCCACTTGGTTTGGTCAATTTGTCCTTTCTACATACTAGTTGGCCATACTAGTAATTCGCAATCATGTTTTTTTCAATAGATGGCGCTATGAGCAAAATACGGTTTTTAATAATTTTACGAGAAATATTACCATTTTTAATTATTTGTTTATTTTTCGCATCTAGCGGTGAAGGTAATCTTCAAAATGATGGCTCAATCATTGGTTTTGATAAAGTATTGAGGGAGATATGGCGTATCGATGAAATAACACCTTTTAGAAATAATACAGTGAAACCTGGATAAGTGAGCCCTGGATATGTAAGAAATCTCTGTTATTGATAATTACCCAACACTTTTACATTGAAATACCTCTGTTACTGAGAATTTTCAAACCTTTGTAACTGAGACTTAATTTCTTAGGGCCGGTTTCTCAATCGTTGGTTTACTTCTAGTTAGTAGGTTTCTATGGCAATTTAAACAATAAAAATGCTGCATTTTTAGTTTAACTAGAGGTTTAACTTTAACCAACGATTGAAAAACCGGCCCTTAGATTTTTTCGATATTTACCTCTATAATTGGGACTTTATAGCTCAATAGCCCGTATAAGTGAGACAATTTATCAGGTTTAGAGAAGTTATGACACGTTTGTTTACAAAAAAAATCTAATCCCTTCCATACTTGCATTGTTTGTCAGTACTATGTAAGAGTTCGTATCATAAACGAGTGAATGAAAGTGCATAAAATGCCGAAACGAAAGTGTAATTCTTTAACAGCCATACGCCATAATTTTTTATTGTTTTTAAATAAAAATTATAACTACCACTAATGCAAAGCAATATACTTGTATGGCATATAAAATAAGCATATTTTTTTATTAACATTTCCACCTATTCATATGAAAATGGTACATTTCGACCTCACATACTGCGAGTCTCTATAAATAAGTCATGTCATGTTAACCTGCCTATTTGGAAAACTGGGTAAATGAAAAGCTTCTATAAGTGATAAAAAAATATAGGTCCGCTCAGATCCCAGTAATATACAGGTTTTACTGTATATAGAAATTGTTTTTTATGCGTTTCAATAAATCTGTGCTTATTTCAATTTCAATTATAATTGATTCCTTTTTCTAAACACAATCCGCCGACATTCCTATTATGACGTTAGTGCTTCAGTCTTGAGTACAAAACGAATATTTTAAAATAAAGAAAGGGGCGAAAAACTAGCACCATGTGACCACTTTATAAATTAATGTTCCGCCTTTGTGTGGGTACAACTTTAATTTGTAACACTGAAGCAGAAATTGGAATCATTACCGTACTACAATGTCCAAAGCAAAATATAATTAGATTCGTAGAAGCAATTCTAGTTTTCGCGGTTTTTCACCACACACGCATGTCAAGCAGTGCCAATTAAAAGTTCTTGCAATTGCCACAATTACGGACGTAATATAAAACCGCGGAAAAACCGAGTAAAAAATGTTGGCAGACATATAATGTCAATTAAAATGAACGTTTCCATTAGAAATGTAACGAGGAAAACGGAGGGTTGAAGGGTGTTAAATTGAAACGTACTGTTTGTGTTTGTTAATAAGGCGAAAACCGCCACTTTAATTGAAGCTAGGCAGACGATGTGAGCGTTTCGGTAATAAATTGAAAGCAGGTCTGTCGTATTAGTTTTCAGTAGCGGTTCGACAATTTTTCCCGTTTAGTCCATATGTCGGAGACATGTTAGTGAGCACGTAAATTTCAATCCAAAGCGGCTGTCTCTCTGCCGGTGACAGTTATCGAAGCCGATGTTTGCGACAACATCCAAGCCGTAATTAAACAATAACAGGAAAAAAGAGTGATGCGAGTTTAATCGGTCGATTTGGGCGAGCGAAACCGGGCGGAAAAAGTGTCGCCGGGAAATTGTAAAATCAATGCGGAGCTGGGTGCGAATCATAAATTTTCCAATGAGACAGGCTGGAAGAATAACATGTTTTCGGTGGCCAAGAATAATACCTGGAGGAGTCCGGAAACCCGGATCAACTGACACACACACAGTCGCACGAAGTTCGTGTTCCCTTTTTCCTCTCTTTTGACTCGAGCGCGAACTTTCCGATAGCGGAGCGACTTTAAAAACACTTTGATTGGATCGGCTCCAGGAGAGGACATCCGAACGAATTTCTTTTAACCGGTGGGATTTGGCGGCGGACAAAAACGGTAGCACGGATTCAATTTGCGCGACGACAAACAAGTACATTTTTCATTAATAACTCGAATGAAGCTCGGCAATCCCTCTTCCTGTCTTCATTACTCTGTTTTTCGATCCAATCATTTTTCGGTTGTCGATCCGCATTGTCCCGGCGGTCCTAATAGGGATAAAGAATGAAACAAAGGGCTTTGTTCGAGTGGGGGATTTTCAGCGGAACAATCGTATCGATCTGTTTACCGGAGCTGCGGACGTGGAGCGATATTGGGGCGTTTTACATCCCTGTTCGCGGCTTGAGGACTTTTTAATGGCCCCGGCACAGTCGGACATTTTATCTACGAAAACAATAATGAACGCTCCCTGAATAGACTTCCAAATCCCTGGGATTATTCAGTCTCTAAGCCCTGTCCAAGGGCATCGGTGTGGTGCCGAAAAATAAAAAATTGAGCTAAATTTAAAGCGGGAAAAGTTATTACATCCGTCTCGTCTCTGGATTTGTTTGTTGGAATCCACCCGTAATCGAGCCATTCTTCAACGGTCGATGGTGACGAGAGCGAAAGTCGCCAGAGAATTAGATACGTCGATTCATAATAATAACAAATTCACAAATTGACAGTGACAAATAGAATTTCCCTATTATTGCAGACCCATTTCGCTTCGGATGGCAGCTGGGAGCGCGATAATAGGTCGCATGAAGATTAACGCGTCACATTCATGTGCCTGATTTCCGCGAAAGCCGTAAAACAATGCAATAGATATAAATGGTCACAGCGGATGCGAAGCCGCACCGGTCAAACCTAAAAATTTGGTCGATTTCACTCGCCTCGTTACGGGCTCTGTTCAAAAAAGAACAAATTTATAAATAGATACCTACACCGATGATCAAATTCATCTGGATCTGAAGTTGGTCCAAAATATATTCATAATTGGCACATCCGAATTTGAGGCCGATCCAAACGGCGGATGCTGTTTGCCGATCTTTTAAACCAACTAATACATTCACGGACGCGAACTAAATTTAAAATGTCTATTATACGAGGGGAATTTACAAAGTTGTCTACAAAATGCCATCGTAATTATTTTGTCATGTCAAATTATTGTGATATATTATCAGACTAACAAATTGGCATCTTTATCTTAATTTTTTGACCTGAGTTTCAGCGCCATTTCTTGGTCAACCATATTCATAAAATAAATTTCTTTATTACCAAGTATAATTAAATTTTTAATTTGTTATAAATAAAAATTTATTAATTTTTTAAATTATGTTTATTATTCAACTGAACGCAACCTACAATTGTTAAGAACATTATGGAATTGTAGATATGCTAAAGTAGGTGATATCATTTACCTTGTAAATAGAGCATTGGAAAAAAAAATTTCCTAGGAGATCCAAAAATTGCTCCTCAAAACGTGCACCGCAAATAAGTTGGCGAGTTTTCTTTAGGTTGGGGTTTATAGAAACACCAGTCCTTTTCACTCAAGTTTCTAAAACACATTCATGTTTTCTGCGGAAATGTAAAAACAAATTGAATGTTTTGACGCAAACAATTGCGACACAAGCCATTTTTTTAAGTACAATTATATTCCTAAGGATGCACTCAGCAACGCAAAATGCATCAGAGAAGGGCATACAAAAATTTCGTAACTAAAACTCATCACAAAACGAAAACATCAAAAAACTAGCAAACGTCTTATTGTCGGTAAATCGCTTATTAACAATGTGGTGGAAACGGATTGTATTAAAAATTTGAGTGTGTGAGGCTCCACGCAACGCAAAAAATATTACTAAGGTCTGAACCTAATAATGTTAATAATGTAAAAGTATCTAGATTTCGTTCTATGTAGCGCCATCTATTGAAATGGCACCAATTAAAACTAGGTTTTAAGTTTGTTCATAAAAGTTCCAAGTTGGTCCCAATGGCAGTGATCATTAGGTTTTTCTGTAAGGTGTTAAAGATGGAAAAATGAGTGATTTGAAGCTCGAGCACAAAAGCATTATTAAATTTCTCACAAGAAAAGGCCATAACTCAAAGAATATCCATTACGGAATGACAACGGTGTATGGAAACAATTGTCAGATTTATTTCCAAGTTAACTTCTGGTGCAAGCAGTTTAAATGGGATAGGGAATCCATCCCATGGATGACCCAAGAAGTGAGAGCAGAAGCACGATCGCCTCAGATGATTAAAAAGGTTGAAGAAATCGTGTTAAACGATCAACTTTGCTACTGTAATATGTGAAACAATATTTTGCATTGAGACTTGGGAATGAAAAATAAAAATTGATTTCCAAGCTTCTCTCTCCTTAACAAAAACTTGCACTTAACAAAAATTTGCACGAATAATTTGGCTGCTTTAACCAAAATTGTGACTGAATATCAACTTGGATCCATTACATCCAACGAAGCAGAATTCAATTCAAAAAATACTAGAGCCAAGTTTAGTGCATGGAAGGTGATGGCGACAGTTTTTTGGGACTCGGAGGATATTCTGTTGATTGAATACATGACAAAAGCGACTGCAATAAATGAGAATGTGCAGATTAAGCAATCAAAAATTTGAAGGCTGTTTAGCAAAAAAATGTTGTTTTGAAAAACTTGCTCATCCACGCTACAGCCCTAAACTGGATCCCTTCGAACTACTATCCCTTTCTCAGTCTAAAAAAAACACATTCATGGGGCGTCGGTTTTTGTCGAACGAAGAAGTAGAAGACACTGTAAAAATCTAAGAGTTCTTTTTTCGAAGGAATAGTTTTATAGGAGAAATGTGTAAGCGTTCAAGGATCATACGTAGAAAATTATAGTTTTGTTTGTTCCCTGTCTCGTTTTCTGGCTCGTTAGGTACATACATTTTTCTATTTCGTCCACTCGTCAAAATCGATCAAAATTATTGTGGCTTCGAGTAAGTGACAACGAAAGCTCATCTCTTGACTTTTTAACACAAGGTCACATTTTTACTTCACTTCCCATTCGAAATCATAACATGTTTGAATTATCTAAATTTGAAAGTAAGGTACAACAATGCGAATGCTTTTTGAGTTTCGTAATAGAACTAGTGTAATTTATGTTTTCTAGGGTGATATGTCATAATCAGAAATGTAATGAAAAATGTCAAAATAAACACCAACACAAAACGTTACAATTTTTTATACTTATTGATCGTTACTTTGAATGTGTCTTGAGAACATAAATTAATTCCAAGTAGGTTGCTTGCCACAATATTATGCATAAATGAAGTATAAAAAATTCGTTCATAAGGCTATTCTGGTACTCGTCCTTTATAACACTCAATAAACTGTACTATGTATAACAAAAAAGTACCTTATGGAACTTGTTGTTTAATATTCTTTTAAATCCCCTCGTATGATAAAAAATGCTGTTTTTACAGGATGTGAAACATTATCTACAAATTAAGATTGGAAAACAGAAAATTGGTACAAACACTTATTTCATAAAACAAAACTAAAGGGAATTCAAAACTGAGCAAAATTATCTTTACAAAAAATATTGGTGTGCTATTTATTTCGATGGCATCAGTTGAACTCGTGTTGTTAGGGTATTTCAAGAAGCAAGAGCAATAGTTCTAAATGACGATAGGCGGAGTACTCTGTATCTCGCCACTCTTTTGGATGTGCTCGGAAGTACTATCCAAGACGTAACACAAGAAGACTTAATGCGAGAAGAATATGGGGCTCTAATCGAAGATTAATGCGGGATACGGTACATGGTCATCGACTTGGATGTTCCCCGTGGTACAGCCATGGACAGTCAAGAATAACACTTTAGCCGGCGGGTGTGATGCAAATACCGACTCTATGAGATATTGTCATTGAGTCGGTATTTGCTTCACACCCGCCGACTAAAGTGTTATTCTTGACTGTCCACGGTTGTACCATCCAAGATCTAATGCAACGATACCGCTACCGATACCGATAATGAAGAGAACAAACAGAATAAGTAATAATATGAGATTAAATTGTAGCCGGAACAGTAGCTTTAAATGACGATGAATGCAGTATAGCCACTGTCTTGGATGGAGCAGTAGTCTTTGTTCCCCTTTCTGACTTTAATACGAGTTTCCGGATTTTTTTTCCAAAACGGCACACCGTCCTCGTGTTTACCAGATTTAGTTTACACTGGAGACCAGAAGCGTGCGACTATGAATACAACTTTGTATACAATTAAATTGAATAAAAATTAAAGTGAAAGGTTAAGGAAAATGAAGAATCAGTATTGTAATTAAAATCCGCATAATTTCATGCACCATTTAAATACACCACTTGGATTTAGAATGAATGTGTCGTTGGCGTGCAAAATTTTTGAAAAGAGAAATCTACCGCTCAGACAACTTTCCACATCAGACTTGATGTTCTAAAAGCGCACACTTCACTTTGCATAAGTGTTAACCTGCAACAAATTAAAAAATGCAAGGTAATGTGTCGATCACAATCAAGAGAAAACTGTAAAAGGGCGAATGTGTAAAGAAATATTTTTAATTGCAGCAAGTTACTGATAAGGATTTTTAAACAACAACTAGATTTAGATTTAGTAAATGCGTTTTTGATTGTTGCGAGCTAATGGTGAGGATCAAACATTTGGCAGGCAACGTTTTGTGTAATCTAATATCCGCGCTTTTTTTCGTACTCCCTAGACCACGAGACCATTAACTGGAAACGAAATCGAACGAACATATGCGCCGGTTTTATCTTGGGGCATTGTACTGAAACGTGTGGACTTTTTGCGACTGATCCAACCTAATCGTCTAATCGACGACCCAGATTTCAGTTACTGTTAGATGCAAGAAATCCCATCCGAAATTGGTCATTTTTCACAAGCGGGAAGCGCCAAGTTTATGTATTAAAATGTCACTTCAATTACATTCTTCTCGCGTGTTGCAGCCGAAATAGAAATTCTGGCACCGTTCCGTTGGGAAAATACGTGTGCAGCGCTTCATTAATTAATAGGAGATGCATTCGTGACAAGTCCGCGAACCGCGTTTTGGTTTTATTGCAGTTTGGACGTTGTCACGCCGTTTTCCGAACTGCCACATTGTCGCAAAGTGATCTACGAGGGGCATTTCGAAACTTATCGAAATGACAGATTAGCGGCCATTTCAATTCTATTATTTTTACGGCATTAAATTTTAGGTTCATCTTGTACCTAGCTGGGAGTTAAATCCGATTTTAAGAGCAATGTATGCTAAATTAAATAGTTTAAACCACGATACACTCATACCGGTATGCCGACGCGCACACCAGGCTCAGGCGCCTCCCACTTTTGACGTCACTGCGAAGCACATGAAATAGGGGAGACTGGGTACGGTTGTGACAATTTTCATTTGATCGCCCGTAATTTTGTCAGCATGTCAGTTAGCTAGAAGAAAGGTCTTTTTAATAGTAAAGTGTACATTTGTCTTCGTATAAATACTAAAATTTTGTCCCTAAGTACAATGGTTAACTCATAGGACTAAATTAGAAAAAATAAAATAAAATGTCACAACCGACCACACCCCAGGGGCGGATGTGACAGTGCTTGGGGTCGGTTGTGACAGGTATCTAGAGAGTAATTGAATGGCAGGTCTAACTTTTTGGCGTTCTGAACCTTGCACATCAAAATGAAATTTTGTAATTTTGTGTGCTAATGTCAGCTCTGTTGTAGATAAGTGAAGTAGATTCTCAAAACAAGTTTTGTCAATGTGATTGTTCGACATCCAAACACCATGATCAAGCAAATGGTTTCTTAAAAGTTTGATTAAATGTGGTACGTCGGCAAATACAAACACTTTTAAAGATTCATTAACTGGGTGTAAAAAAAACAGTTCTTGTTATGTCCAATATTCAATTTCGACCAAAGCCCTAAATTTCCCGTACCCATATCGCTTACAATACCAACTACAGTAAACCCAGCGGTATATAGTTTTGAAATTAGAGAATTTAATATATCCTTGGTCATGGGTTGGTCAAAATCATAGAAAATGGGTTGTTTCCAACTTCCAATTATACCTCTTGCCATTAAAACTTGACAGGTTTTATGTGGTCCAATTTTCTGTTGTTCTTTTTTGTCTATATCTATTCTGTTCGAAAGATATAACTCGTCAAATGACAAAATGCATAATCGTTCATTTTCTTTCAACTGCTGAGCTTTCTTGCTCATTAAGGTGATGACATCATTTAATATTCCTGGATCAACCGAAAATGTGGCAGCCCACTTACGCAAGGTGGAAAGAGCAGGTAAGGGGTAGTTTTGTGATCTTAAATAACGATATGCTTTAGGACTAACACTCCGTAAAGATATTGCAGA
Source organism: Eledona agricola (assembly GCA_964023215.1). Classification (NCBI taxonomy): domain Eukaryota; kingdom Metazoa; phylum Arthropoda; class Insecta; order Coleoptera; family Tenebrionidae; genus Eledona; species Eledona agricola. The sequence goes on from OZ026854.1 coordinate 15,277,416, forward strand.
AGCAATATCTTCGGGCGACCATCGTAAACTTTTGTTTTGAGGGTGTAATATTTTTTTCATCTGACCGAGAGAAAATATATTTCCAAATATTTCCTTCATTGCTTTGATCTCAGTTTTATAGGTTTCGATGTTTTGCCGTAGTTTTGCATTTTCCTTTTCCAGTGCCAATAACTTTTCTTTCAATTCCAAAACTCTGAAATTCGAGTTTTTGAAAAAATGGTAACAGAAACGTTCTACCAGGGTACAACACATCAAGTAATTAGAAACATACTCTTCATCTTAAACTCGAACAAGTGATCAATTTTCAAGGACTGTGACAATGTTTTACCAGGTAAATTGAATTCAGATTTAAGAAAAAATCTTACATGTATGGCACTTCAACTGGCAAATCAATCTCTTGCAATGTTTTCCCATTTGAGTCGTTGGTACCTTGTTCATGCATGTTATCCGAAATATTTAAAGTTTTGGTTAATTTAGATGTTGATGGTATTGGTGAATTTTTTTCAATTACTCTCCTTTTTGCCAATCGAGCAGCTCTATCTGAAGAATTTTGTTTGTTTCGTTTACCAGGTAGATTTATAGTGGGAATAGCATCCGGTTTAAGGTTTCTGATATTTGCAGGCTTGTGGTTTAATAGCTGTTGCTGCAAGGACGGTTCCACAAAACAATTCAGTTCGATGTGAACAGAGCATATACAGGCTAAAATTAATAATAAAATAATTATACTTACACCAATAATAAATACCCTAATAACATTTACCGTTCTTTAAATTAATATTATCAGCTCGGCGGCATGCAATAATCCATTTTTTACAAAGTTCTTTATTTTTCTTCGGAAATCGGAAATATTTGATTTCCGTATCTTTTGTATTTCTATTATAATTTCCACAGCATGCAACTGCACCACCAGGCATATTTAAACAGGTATTTAATCTATTAAGTCACTTTAGAAGTATAAAAACGGATTTAAATCAAAATTATCAACGAGAAACCAACTTTCAGAACGGTTTCCAGTCGCCGCAAGTACGAACATGCTTCGCAGTGACGTCACCTGCGCCAACTCGACGCGCTTACGCCCGAATCGTAGCATACCGGTATAAGTGTATCGTGGTTTAAACCACATGTCTCTAAATCTATTAGATCCTTAGATATTCGCATCTTCTAAGACCGCTGCAAAGGTACATTTCAATAAAAAAAGCTGAATAACTCGAAAACACTTCCACTAGTCCCCACTTATAAATAATAAACTCGACCTAAAATTTAACGAAGAATTTTAAAATTCTATAATATATACGGTGTTCCCTTTTAAATAATAAGGTGGGGTTGCGTGTGGGCTAAATGGAACACTCTGTATACTCAAAAATATTTTTAGATGAAAATCTTTTAACTGCGAAAAACTTTTCTTTAAAATATTATCGTTTCTTCCATTTTTAATTCCTCCACAATACTAGCCACAATCCACCAAATACAGCGGGCTGCCTCAACCTGTATAATTAAAATTAGTACAGGGTGATTTTTTGATTATTGAAGGTGTGCAATAAATTTTAACAGAGAAAATTGGAAAATTCAATAAACAGGTCAACTTTATAGGGGGGTATTTTTGAGATAAGTTTTTAGTTGACAGAGATCACCCTCTTAGCGGGATGGACAACCATTTAAAAATTAAAAATATAACGACCCATCTTGTGATACATCTTTTGAAAGCCTACTTCACAAGGAGTCTAACCTGCGGTTAACCTAACCTAACCAATTGGTTTTACTGGTTTCTACTTATTTACGGGACAGCAGATCAATAAATTCTATGGCGTAAAATTGCTTATGAATTGGATATTTCAGACTTTTTGGAGCTAAATAGAACTTTCCAGAAGAACACAAGTTTGTATCCTCAGTAATCCCAAAATGTAAAAAAGATTAAAAATAACACATTGAGACTACAACGCAACGAAGAAGCGCCGCGACAACCGTGTAAAGACATTTTTTCTGTTTCATTCCGAGAACTTATCAAATGACCCTCGTAGGGGAGTTTACAACGCTCAACACATGTGAGACAAAGAGCGACCAATGTACAGTCCGAGACGAGTTTTGCGCAAAACGAGTGTTTTCGTATGGATTTACTTAATGAAACCATCAGTGGGTTAGCGGTAAATGAAAGCAGGCGAAGCCTAGGTCGCGGACTGTTGCTAAGCTCCTCTTCAGCTGACCTCCACTCGCTCGGCTGCAAAATTTGATCCGAGTCGGAAGATCTTGGCCTTGGAAGCAAAAGTGAAGGAAGAGTTATTGTCATCCCGCGTGTGTCTTCTTAAATTGTATGCAATGGAAGCAAGCCAACACCAAATTGAAAACACGTGTGTCCCATGACACATGGTTCCAAGACAATACATTTTTCAAACATGGTTAAAGCTGTTCAGGATAAGTTGCGTTGTGCACAGTAAATTCCCAATAATGATTAATTAAAAGAGTCCGCGCCCTTTTAATTGTTGAACCAGCGCCAAATGCCGTTCGAGCTTTCGCACGGGGGGCATTAATTAACCTTTCAACAACCCCGCTAAACCATTTTTCAACAATCGCGGGACGGGCGATTATAAAATCGTTATCACCGAATCGTCGTTGGCTGACTCATGTCCTTTATCACTTCGTTGCAAAAGAGGATTTATGGTCCATAACGCCTGCTATCTGTTAATTTGTTGTGCAAGCAAACGAATTTCGATTTAAAATAAGACAATATTTCATGTCGGCGCCCGATAAATGAGGAATTCTGGGCGTTTTTCGAATTCCGGAGCAGCGTCCCGAAAAGTCATTACGCGATTCTAGGCGACGGATTAATTAAAAGATTAAATCTGGCGTGGCGAAAGAAAATTAGTTTGTGATAAAAACACGATCGCTATTTTTCGGACGGGGGGCCACGATCCATTTTTGGGAAATTTGCCTCCATTAATTATGTTTCCAATCGAGGGTGTGAAATAAAAAATTACTAAAATGAAGGCCTATTCGCATAATGAGTTCCCTTTCGCGGCCTTCAAGATCAGCACACGCGGTTTGAGTGATGATTGGAAAAGGACGCAAGCACATTGAGGAGCTGCGTTTCAAGACAACTGAGTGTGAGTGCGAATGAGAAAAAATATTGGAAAAATGTTGGCAACCAAAATTACAACTATTGGATTTGCATTAGTGTGTGGTTTTGTTCCATATTTATCTGATCTATATTTCCTGTTCTTTTCTCGATTCTCCAGTCTCCTCGAATTCAGTCTGTACTTCAATATTTTCGCAGTGATTTCAAGGGCTGGTTTTTCTTGTTTAAATTAAATTTTAAGAGAAATCTTGAATTTAGTTTTAGACCCGTCTTTTTGCAGTAAAAACGAAATCAAACCAAATGACGTTTTGCCGACACATTCAACACAAAATACCAAATGTTCGATAACTTTCAGTAACCAGTAAGTTTCATTTGTTCTCTCTGCCACGCATAAACCGAACATAATCATCACCATCCACACATCAATCTAAGGTTGCAACGAATTTCTCCAATCCGATTTGAAGGACCAAAATACCCGAAAACTCCACGAAAATGTTGGATAAATTCAAGGACCAGTATATTTGATTTTATTTAGATACTAGCGTTCACCCGTCGCCGCCTTCGCTGCCTGCAGTTAAAGACTAAAATACGTATTTAATTTTTTCTCTCATGATTACGGAATTAGACTAATTTTCTAAATAAATCATAATAACTTATAAAGTAATTGAGATAGGTATAGGGCATCTCCTTAAATTTGATTTTTTATCGACTGGCGATATAAAATTTGGTATGTGAAATATTGACGTTTTGTTTTGGGCATTTTTATTAAATCATTGTAAGTACTTAGAACGTGATATAGTTACTTTTGAGGCCAGCTGACAATTCCGCAATATTTCCGCTATCATCTGCAACAAACAGTTTGTACATTTTCCCAATGGTTACTGCAAAATCATTTTTTGAATAGACCGCCGAAATTGCAAAATTTTTGAAAAAAGTGCGCATATCTTAAAATCTTTGATAGATAAGATGAGTACAATATAGGTGCAAAATACTCAAAAAGAAAGAGGGCATTCGAAAATTAAATAAAAACTAGGGTGTTTCATTTAAAATAACAAAGATGGCGTCCACTTACGGTATAAGCGGAAGTGTCGCCATATTGAAAATAATTTACTTCGATGGGAAATGATCAATTTCCGCTGCGTTCCAAATTTCAAATTTATAGCACTATAGGAAGTTAAAAATTTTCTAATGGCCGCCTTAAAAAAAACACCCTGTATATCCTGTAAATTTATGCGCAATCGGTTCAGTAGTTTCCCAGTCTATACTGCACAAACAAACAAACATTCACTTTCATATACAGGCTGGGACAACCCGTTGTATTTGGTGGATTGTGGCTCAGGCATACAGATGGAAGAAACTATTTTAGACAAAAGTTTTTCGCAGTTAAGTGCTCTATCACCTAAAAAATTTGAGTATATAGAATGCTCGATTTAACCCACACGCAACTCCACCTTCTTATTTTAAATGGAACACTGTAACAGCCATCAATTGTATTCTAGGAGGAGCCAAATCATTTTAGTAGTAGGTTGTTGTTAGGGTTGCTAAGAACAAATTATTATCAAAAGAAATTAATAAAAATAGCAAGAATTTTGTAATCTACTAGTTATTAAGTGTGACACCCTATATATTGTCAAATTTTTAGATTCTTCGCTTCATTTTATGCCGGCTTTATTATTATAATTCAAAAGTAGGCGCTAAATTGGGGTGTTTACGAGTTATTACACTTTTTTTATGTAAATGAACCTTTGCACGGTCTAAAAAGATGCGAATCTCTGAACCTAAGTAAGCTAGAGAGGTGCGGTTTGAACTGTTGTGTTGTCCCGCCTTGAACCTGTTCAACTGGTGACTTGGTGATGATGTTATTTTGTATTCGTAGCTCATTGCTCGAGATACTTGATGGGCCCAATAACCCTTGGTGAACCAAAAATGAAAATTTCATTCAGTAGTTGTGTTGTTAAGAAAAATTTTCACAAAGTTTCCTTATTAAATTCCTCGTCTGGGCATCACAAAGTATTGTCAGTACTTCTAAGCTACTGTGAACTGATGCAGGACATAAAGTAAAAAATGACCGGAAAGGAGAATTCTGTATATTTTTTGGTATGGCCCGGCCGACCGTACCCTCCCTGACATGAATGGCTCTTAGGTTCGATTCGTTGCCTCTGGATCACCTTCTCAAGACTTTCAGCATCAACAATAGCAGTTTTATGACTACGTTTGCGTTTAAATCCGGAATATGTAAAATACAATGGTGCTCATTGTCTCATTACAAAGTCACTTAGTCTGTCGCGTCACGCGGAATAAAGAAATGTAGATGATGAGGATAGCGACGAATAATTGTGGTCAAAGTGAATACGATTAGGCGGAAAACAAAAGCGTCTGAAGTACTTTAGACTGACATCATTTCCGGTAACACAGCGGACAAATTATTCCGGTTGCAGTCTTGTCGGCGGCAGTGCCACGACGTCTGATATTACACTATCGGTTCGAGTTATATGCAAAGAGCTGATTGTTGACACAATGTCGAATGAATTCGTGATCGAGGCCGCACCAGAGTAAGTAAACCGACTCCGACATTCGAACCAAAATGGCGGATGCGCCGCCACCACTTGACAACTTCCTCAACTTTTTCATCGCGTTCCATCCAAACATGTCAGGCAGTTAAGATAAAGCACCCGAAATGGCGCCCATAAAAGCCAACAACTAGGAAATTTTACGATTCCCGCTCGTAAAACGGCCTTAATGGTCGATGTTTCATTGTGATTGCATCCAAGAAATTTTTGATTTAATGCATCGAAATCCGGTCGCCATGCCACCATTGGCGGGCGAAAAATTTCTGTACCTAACGCGGGAATAAACCAAAATTGTTAGCTGGGATTAATAATAAATGCTTCAAGTGCCGTATTAAGAAGCGTTTTGACGATTCTTGAGGCGAGCGTCGCGTCTCTGCCCCTGTGCCCGGATTTTTAAGTGCACAAATCATTAATTCCACAGCTCGACCGACGCTAAAACGCATGCCAATGAGCGTTGGATGTATTTCGCAAGTGCAATTACGTGTGTATGTTTTATTGCCGGCAATTTTCTACGTGCCCTCGATAAGATCTTCGGCGTTCGAAACAATGACTCCAACAGCAAGACGACACCACCAACTCAAAACAAGAAAAAGGAAACGCATAGAAATCGCCGTTTTTACTGCATTTCGAGAACGTTTCGCTTTTGGGACGCGCCAATAAAATAATACTAAAATCCCCCAGAATAACAGCAATAAACCTGGTACAACAACAAACTGATACAATCGACGTAGCAGCAGTGGCGCGCACCGGGGGGCTCGTTCTAAAAATAACAACAAATGTGATAAGTGTTCATTAACATTCATATTTTCCGGGCACGATTCTCTTATAAATCATTAATATAACAGACCAATCTGCGCGAGTGCCTTAACAATTTCTCGGGCTGAAATCATACATAAAGCGGCCCACACGCCCGCAATTCAATTACGACAACGACGGTGCTTCAGTATGGCTTACATTTTACATAAAGCAAATTATGTCACTGACACTTCGAAAGCAGTTTTCGTAATCTCATAAGGCGATACAAAAACGAGTCATTGCAAAACTATACAGTGTGTCCACAAACCTCAAAGGTCTACACTTTAAAAAATGAAACAATCAACATTTCTCAATACAACTATACGAATTTTCAAAAATGGTAAGATAAATATTTAATGGAAGTGGGCTTGAAGCTTTTTGAACCACCCGGTATATCTTGACATTTGTTCGGTCGAATTGTTTAGAACTTCACAAATAAAGCGAAATGTACGACATTTAGTAAACACCAAGAAAAGCATAAGTCTAGTCAAACAATGATCAGCAATTGCGTGTTGTTTTATTAATGCGTAATGAGTTATAAATGTCAGGGAAGCAAAACATGTGATCAAAATGGTTCTGTAACTTCTGCCAGCTAATGTAGCTGAAATAATAGAGGTGCTTCCACTTGCCGTGTTGCGAAACACGTAATAACAAAGAATGAATGCGTCCAGAGACAATGAAGACATTATCTTGCAAGGCAGGCCTAAAACCCTTTTTGAACATTTAGCATAACTTTATTTGTAATGAACTGTAAATGTGCTTTTTAGCAATTTTCCTTGATTTGATATGTAAATGCCAATGCCAAAACAACAAAGTTCAAAATTGAGGTTATTAATAAAAAACATTTTCACAAGAGACAACTTATATCACTCAGAACGTATAAAAAAAAAGGATTCTTAGTTGCCACTGGATCTAGCTTTTGTTTTATATTTTATAGTGTAGACGTTTAACGCTGATATAATCATGAAATTTGACGGGACCTGTCAATCAAAAACTTGCTCAAATGATGTCGAAACCTACGCCTCGAGATATACATTAAATGTATTTTAATTGTCGCGTCCAAAATTATTGTCAACCGAAAAATTAATTTCAAATTTCTCCATCTCAAGGACAAACTTTTTCTACACTCAAACTTATTCCAAAATGATTCTATGGCCTACACTAAATCCTTTTTTTGTACGCTTGTTGCAAGGGCCATTTGAAAAGTTCGCGGCCCAACTATGAGTTGTAATTTTTGACCGTGCCATTAAAATGCCTTTTCGCTCATTATTCGATCCCTGCTGCTACTTCTAAGCTTGTAACGACACACAACGGAAACAAAACAAAATAAAAAAATCGTTCAACCACATTTATTTACATTATTTTATAGTGAAACAATAAAATGAAGGGCAATATAAGCTTCCTGCTTCAGTGCTACAGCTTACGAATAATAAATAAAATAAAATAAACTCAGTAGAACTATATATATAGAAACAAAAAGTGAAAAAGAAATACCGCCTACACATTTTCATACAACTATTTTTTTGTGTTTGCTTCTTTGTATTGTAACGTGCGCACAAAGTTAAAACGATTCCTTCGCCTCCTGAACTCGCAGATGACCCACAAATCCGTTCAATACCCCCTAGTGAGTAGGTACTTACATTACAGAAAAACTTGAAGAAACAGAAATAATGCTACGATTTTTGAATCCTTGTGGACAGTAGTCCCTACTAAACTTTTAATTTAGTCTCCATATATTTTTTCTCAAAGGTGCCTTGTCTTGGTAAATACGTTGCGCCATATCACCTTTAATACTTCATCAAAACCAATTATTGAGCCACAGTTTTGAAAATTACCTTCATAGCTAATGGTGAAAAATAACAAACAAATTTAAAATTTCAATGTTTCTTTTAAAACTATTAAAAACCATATTTTGGTCATAGCGCCATCTATTGACAATTTGTTCAACTAACACCTCCCACTCCCCAAGCGCATTCCAAGCCGTAAAACAAACATGATTGCAATGCGAATTATTCGCACGGGGGCAGACTAATTTAATATTCATTATTTTCCAAAATACTTATAATTTTAATATTTATCGTGTTTAGTTGTCTACGTTCTTAGAAATATCGTAATGAGTATGGACAGACAAATGATTTAGCGTTTCGTAGTGTGTTCGTACTTGACTCCCCATGTAGGACATTTTTTCTGCTCACACTGCATACACAAGCGATATTCGTTATCTCAGAAGTTCGAGTATTTAGTTTGATAAAAATAAATATTTTTGCAAAATAATTTAAAACCGTTAAAATTATCGATCTGACCTGTCTCCCACTTGACCCTCTCACTTTGATACGTACAGATACCCTATAAAAAAGAAAAAAAGGAAGAAACAACAATGTCCTCGAACCCGAGGGTCGCCTTTATAAATTACAAATTCCTGTTACCACCTTAGACAAACGCATCAAATTGTTCGTGCTCGTCAGTAACCTTGATCCAGAATTCGCTTCAAAGGGCTCAAAATATCAGTTTTTTAAAATTTGTATTCATCGATTTTTGTTTTGTTTTTTTTTGTTTTTTCTGTGTATTATAACGACCTGGGATGCGTAGGCTTTGGAGGCACTTTGACATTCGGTAGAGTGTAGCTGAATTAACTTGGGTTAATTTCTTTGTTGATAACCGTTTCGGATTCGACACATTTTGTGCTTGTTTTAACTAATTTCATCTCCAGGCGTCACGGATTAGGTACAAGAGATGAGAGAGATGTTTGGTTGTTGTTTTGGCAATTGTTTGACAGTGCCTGCCAACTGTCACAAGTCTACACTGTAAAAAATAAAACAAATGCTATATTTCATGGCCTCCCAAGCCTCTATGTGTTGAATGAACAATTGAAGAAACAGAAGTCATGTACCGATTAACCGAAATTTGCTGAAACACTGGAAATTACAGTCGGATCATAATCGCGAGTTATGGACATAGAATATATGTAAATTGCTCATAAATAGCAACAATAATAATTATCATTAATTTGCTTTTAAGAATGTACAGGGGTCCTTGGTGGTCAGCTGCAAAAAATTATCCGAACCCCACGCGGCTTTAAAGGAAGCTTTAAAAAAGTACGAAACAACGTAAACACTAGTAAACAGTTAATTAATCTTTGTCGGTTTGGTGATATTGTCGATTAAAAAACCTTAATGAATTACAGTTGCTTTTTTGAATTATTAATCAAACCGCACACGATACACTCGCACGTGTGTTACAATAACATTTTTAGTGTTTGCATTAAAATGATACAGGAATGACACGCGACACTTGTTTGAACTAATTTATAGCATTAACTCACCTCGACTTGGGGCTTGACTCAGAAAAAACCTCTTTTGAACGAGGGCCGGTGTTCAACTGCAATACTGCGTGTTTTCGCTATTATTTGTATTAAAAATCGTAAAAATTATTGCCCACACCGGTGTGACGCCCCTGGTGCGCGCTATTGATCATCAATTCAGTCGCCATCAAGCCGTTGTTTATGTTATTAGCAATAAGGGTGTGATGTTTATGTTGGTTAATAATAAACAACATCATGTAACACACACCGAACAGGCTTTTCTAATTAAAAAAACAACGTACTCCCGTTTATACACATTAGCATGATCAAAGGTGGTGCTGCGTGTGTGTGTGTGTGTGTGTGTGTGTGTGTGTGTGTGTGTGTGTGTGTAGCACCATCAACGATTTGTTTAAATCCCCTGAGGGCGTTCTGGCAGGGAATTAGGGTGGAATTGTTCTGAGACCAGATCGAAAGTGAAATCTACAAAGTGAATACATATTTATAAGCTCATTAGCTCGAAATAATTCACAATGAATGCGTTATAGGTACGCAAAATCGCGCGCCGTTTATTAATTAAAATTAATTAGAACGTCTAAAACCGATAATAATGATAATTATTATTATTCACGTGAGCGCCCGGACAATGCAGGTTGACAAAGAAAACGAAGGCGACGCCGTCATTACGCAACAAACGAAGATAATTGCGCCAGACGGAATTCGACGAAAGCGAGATAAAAACGCCGGAAAAACTAATGACATGTGTCTTGTTTCGCGGATGACGGCGATGGCGACGTCGGACATCGCATTGCACCGATTTAAGGTACGTTCACACCGCTGCCCCATCGATCGACATCCTCGATAGGTTGCCTTGGGGGTTAATAAACCAGTTGAATGCAGTCCGAGTTCATTTGTTAGATTCGACATACGATAACTCAACTTAACGCCAAGACGATTTATCACACGTCTCACGGGTGCAGTTCGGATCGTTAACTTTTTCACAGACTTGTATAACGATCTTTTTCTTTTACCGGCAGACGGTATAGTCTAAGATACGAATTAGAAACGACCTTCACCCGTCTGTTTAATGGATGAAAAGTATTTTATATAAAATTTTGTATCTTAAAAAATATATTGCGGGTGGGTTGGCCAAAAAATTCCTGGTCAAACTATGATTAATTAAAAATTCAAAAATAACTTTTTATTAAACATTGCACTCATGAATTTAACGAATAAATTTAATACCAACCGAAAGTATGGAATTTACAAACGTTAGGTTGTCAATTTTTTTCCTGGCGTGACTACTGGGTTGGCAGGTATAAACAGGTAGGTATGTTGATACTAGTTATTTTTTTCCCATTTGGCTTAATAAATAAATCTTATATCAAAATAAGCGCTATTTCATTGCGAACACAATGACTGCAAAAAAATCTGGTTTGAATGGCGGTTGTCGAGTTCTGAAAAGTGAAATTTTGATGCGAATGCAAACTTGCGATAAAGACGTCCGAACTAAGTATCCCGTGCGACAGAAGAGGACGATTTAGCAATGAAGTTGGCATCCAAATTATGTCAAAGTCTACCTGCTTTTCATGCATACACAAGTTGTGATTACACCGCAGCATTTTACAATAAAGGAAAAATTAGATTATTTAAAATATTTTCCAAGAATGAAAAGTACTAAACAATTTTTGGATACTGTTCAAGAGTTTACATCAAAAATGTATGGCGTGAATCACTACACCAGAGTTAAGGAATCCAATTTTTATGAAAAATTATGAAGAATGAAAAAAACCAAACAATGTTTGCATCATTAACTGATGAAGCTGATATTGTCATTGACGAAAAAATTGATAATATTCAAGAGTTTACATCAAAAATGTAATATATGCAAGGAATCCAATTTTTATGAAAAATTATTAAGAATGAAAAGTACCAAACAATTTTTGCATCATTAACTGATGAAGCTGATATTTTCATTGACGAAAAAATGGATAATGTTTAACAGTTTACATCAAAAATGTATGGCGTGAATCACTGCACCAGAGCTAAAGATGCAACGAATCGAATTTTTATGAAAAATTATGCTGTGAAAAAAGACAGCGAACAGTTTAAAAAAAATTAAAAGTTTTGTTTCGAACACTATACCACCATGCTGGATATCCCAACAACTAAAAATTTTAAGAACAATTTTTGTCAATTCCATGTAGCTTAATGCAACAGACTCTAAATGCATAAAATTTCAATCTGAAAACTGCGGTTGGTATTTAGATGATTAGTTAAAACCAACAGGACTTATAGGGGAACAAAAGGCCTTTGAAAATACAAGACATTGTCGAGAAAACGAAAAATAATGAATCTACCGAATTCGAGGATCAAAATTTTACTTCCAATGAATCAGATACGGAATTAATAATTATTATTAATTATTATTTTTTCATTAATATATTTTTTGTACTTGTTATATTGTAATAAAATTTTTGTTAAGCACGTGTTCTCCATTTCGATATTTTAGGTTATTAATATGTACTCCAAAATAATGGTCAGTTTTTACTAGTGTATCGCTATCCTTCTCTATTGCATGAACAAATAGCATGCGCACTCTCTTTCATCCGGCGGTCGCGCCGCTGCAATGCTGCGTCCTCTTCTATCGCACGGGATACTTAGCTCGGACCACTTCGTCGCAAGTTTCCATTCGCATCAAAATTTCACTTTTCAGTGCTCGACAAACGGCATTCAATCCAGATTTTTTGCAAACAACCCTATTTCATTGTGTTCGCAATGAAATAGCGCTTATTTTGATATAACTTTTATATATTAAACAAATGAGTGAAAATAACAGGTATCAACACATATGTTTATACCTGCCAACCCAGTAGTTATGCCAGGAAAAAAATTGACAACCCAAGGTTTGTATATTCTATAGGCCTCATACTTTCAGTTGGTATTAAATTTATTCGTTAACCGCATGAGTGCACTGTTTAATAAAAATTCATTTTTCAATTTTTAATTAATCATAGTTTGGCCAGGAATTTTTTAGCCAACCCACTCGCGATATATTTTTTAACATACTAAATTTGATATAAAATACTTTTCATCCATTACACAAATGACTGTGGTCGTCCTCTACTAGTATGTGCGATACCTGAGTTTACACACAGCGAAATTCAAAAAAGTTTGCGCGCAAAATGAGAGGCATTGTTGTGACTTCTTTATTTTCTTTAACCGCGTTGCCTGGTCAAATTTTGCCACTGCTTCGGCTTTTCTCATGTGTTTTTCATCTTCTTTAAAATGTAGCCACAAAGACGATCATGTTCTCTAGTGGGATTTTTGCAATTAAGGCGTAATTCTGCCAGAAATTGAATGCAAAATTTCTTGGAATAACGAAAATAAAAATTTTTGGGCCGAAATCTATATTCCGGGTGTTTTTAAAATACCTCGACAAAAAACTCTGGTGTTCAGGGCACCGTAATAAGCATATCCTCAACCACAATCTTTCTACGCCAATGGCAAACATGAAAAGTAACAATAAGAAATATTTTACGATGCCTGGCAACCCAACAAGTGACTGCGTACATATTTTTAATATTGGAAATAATGTTATGCCTGTCAAATAGGTATCTGTTTAAGGTTAGTTTTGGGCTACAAAAGATTCTCAAAATGACGTTTGGCAACATTTCGTAACTTTTGCTGACCAACGGTTCTAAAAGCATTTTAGATTTTTATTTTCATGTCCTCTTTGGTTGTTTTGCCCCAGACAATATATCATATCATATAATCGATTTGTTCTTGTAAAATATAATTCATTGTGGATAATAGAATGGATAATCAAATGACACGACGGTGATGACACAACTGTGCAGTATTATAAAACCCTGTATATAAAAATGTTTGTTTGTTTGTTTGTTTGTCCAAGATAAACTCAGGAACTACTGCACTGATTGTATTCTGACTTAAACCCTATTGAATTCGTATGGGATATGACAGGCAGAACACTGACAATTCACTCAATCTTTCACAAACTTAGGCACAGCTTCAGTACGAAAAAAAAGTTGCTTGAGATGCACTGACTCGAAGGACGATAATGTTTTAGGAAATTATAAGTGCAGACCCTCTTGCTTTAGAATATATTTATCAACTAACCATCCCTACTGAGGACAGACAAAATACAACCGTTTGTTGACTAGCTCTAGCTTTCACGATAAGCGTTATCAACAGTGGTGGTGTTTCTCGAACTCCTTATAAACCTTTTTCGTGGGTATTGACCACTATGGATATTTTATTGAGTAAAATTCTGTACTATGTTGGGGATAGAAAACATCCGTTAATCGAAGATAAAGCATTATTCAATGCGGGGATTTTTTTGTAGCAAAAATGGAGACGAAAGGATTATTGCTTTCTGTTATCTTTTCACGAAATTGAGCGAAATTAACACCGACGACTCATAGAAGCGTGGAATAAATTAATATAATCACCAAAAAAGTAATAATAACCTAGTAAACCTAGTTTAGTATGCAAGCTCTATCCCAACTACTTTAATTCAAAATCATGTTTACAGATGGCGATAGTGTCGTGGTGTTCCCCAATAGAAGTTATTCGTCACGATTAGTTATCAAGTGGTCCCGATGCAATCGAGACGACGTCCATATCGCCCTGATGATGTCTACCACAGTCGTAGACGAAACGTTCCAGATCATCCAGGTAAGTGAGAAACGTAAGCTGGGTTTATATATTCTTGCTTTGCAATGAGCAATAATTAATTTGCAAAAAATTGAAATGAATCATGCACGGATCAGATACTATACCTGTTCACTTCCGAGCTAAAAAAGTCAACAGGTTCACCTTAAATTCAACATGTTACGAAATCGACTGACCTTGTGCCATGCGATCTTGTACAAAATCTCGCGGGATCTGTGTACATTTCTCCGCTCGATATTCGCGTATCAGATATGCAGCGGAGCCGAACTAATCTATTTTTAATGTAAGAAGATGTATTTTTCTTTTCTTCACTTTTACGCTTTTGTTTTTCGCTCGAACGCAGCGCGGCACTAAGTGGACATGCCAAATGGGATTTTCAAGTGTAATGTGCGCTTAAAATTTATAGCATAAATCAAATTCCGGGTGATGTTTCAACGTGAAAAATTAATGGAGATATCTCTCCCGTCGTCCTCTCCTGCTATTTGTTAACAATGACTAAGTGATTCAACAGCGGCCGAAAGAATATTCAGACAATCAGTCGATTGTTAACAAGCAAACAAAAAAGCGCTTAAATATTTCAAAATCGCTAAATTCATAACATTATACACAGACAAGCCTCTCTCCGACGACGAAAAAATCGGCATAACAATAAGATAGGAGGAATGCATTATGTTCAAGGTCACCCCGCGAGCTTTGTCTAAAATATTATATTCATAGATTTTGGCGAGTTTGTACCCGGCTGAAGCCCACGCACATCCATCACGGAGATAGTGATGGTGATGTCACGTCTTCAAGCGGCTTCGAACCGCTTTGTGCGAATTAAGTTTTACATAATCACAAAACTCGGCGTTCGATAACTGTCGCATATTTGCGTAAATGCCGCAAATTCTGATCGTAAGGCGATAAATGATTGCACCGCGTGTAAATTTATATTAGTTCGGCATGATTAAGGAAACATGGAAAAACTTGAAATTCGATACACACGTGTGTGGCACGCAAAGAAAAATGCAATTGCATTCATAAGAAGCGTAAAAAAAGCTTTGCAGTAGGACATGGAACCTTGTTTTATTTTTTACAGTGTAGACTTTTGGCACTGTCATATCATGTCATTTGATAGTCATTCGAAAATTTAAACAGACGACGTAAAAAAAATTAATTTGGAATTTCTCCATCTCAAGGCCAAAATATTTCTGTACTCCAGCGAATTGCAAACTGATTCCGTGGCTCCGTACTCTGTATCTTTTTTTGTGCGCCCATTAGTTTTCCACAGCTTAACCGATCCATTAGACCGGTCGAACAAGCTCCACAAAAATGTTAGTCAAAATAAAACCGAAATGAGGAAGTGGAACATTCGTTTCAATAGGCAAATGCAACAAGACCAAAAAGTCAATAAAATCTAGGTACAAGCGAACATTTAATATTAAAAAGTTCTGAAAGCACATTTCAATATTAATTGATTGTTCAGTGAGTCATCCACGAGTTATTAAACCGGACCTTGCTCGAGTGGTATAAATCTTGGTCAGTGTTGCAGTGAAGAACGTACAAAAAATTCTCAATTGGCCATCATGGTACCCAGATTCTGTTTTAATTTTTACACTGTATATTATTTCTCCAAATTGTTTTTTGGTCGGCACGCCGTATCTCCCTTAATACTTCATGAAAACCAATGATTGAGCCATCATTTTGAAGATTACATTCACCGCCAGATGCGAAAAATAAACAAACAATTAAAAATGTTAAGGTTTATTTTAAAACGATAAAAAACCGATTTTGTCGTGGCACCATCTATATGTTTAATTCAAAACCAGGTTTTGGTCATAGCGCCATCTAACGATTAGTAATTTAATTAAAAGCGCCACCTATGGACATATCCCACTCACCACCGCCAAGCTATGTCAAGTATTCGCGCGGGCCAATCTATTAAGAATCTGTTTAACTAACATCTCCCACTCACCAAGCGCATTCTGTGCGAATTATTCGCACAGGCCAGCTAGTATAGGCTTGATATTAAATATTATCATGTCATTTGATAACGATGTCTAATCCAGGATGCCTGAACATGAAAAAAAAAAAACCAAAGTTATTTATGCGTCGTGTTCGAGACGGTTGTTCACAGAAATTTTCCAATTCAAGGTTAGTACTTTGCTGCACTCTAATCATTTTCAAACTGATTCTATGGCCTACTGAATCCGTCTTTTGTACGTCCGTTTTGTACACCGCTTATCATAAAAAATGCAACTTCAATACAACTTCTCAGACTTCTTTGCTTTGACATTTATAGTAAAATATTTGATTTCCAAAAAATATGTTAGAGGCACTTGCTGTTTTGAGATCACTCTGCCGTGTTCAATTTCAAGTCCGTAAATTCAGATATGCGGTGATTGCTAGATAGTTTTAGTGAACAAAAGATTACAAATTTTCGTCAACTGACGAAACGCCATCAGACTTGATCAGTCGTGAATGTGACAGCGAAGAAAACACTTCGAGCTCTTACACATCGTCACTGATGAAGTCCACCACACTTGTTGATGAAACGTCCTGGAATTTTATTGGGGTCACTTGTTAAGTTAGCCCCTCGGGACGCTCACTACATCCCTCTAATGGGACTTCAAATCGAACACTGTCTTTTTCAGGATTTTTGACTGCTTTCCATTTGAAGTTCCATGCTCCGAAGAGCTAATTCAACAAGTGACCCCAACGAAATTCCAGACGTTTCATCTACAACTGCGGTGAACTTCATCAGTGGTAAAAGTGGCAATGTGGAAGAGCTCGAATTGTTCTCTTCGCTGTCACATTCGCGACTATAACATTTATATTCTGCATCGGCGTTGAATTATTTGTGTTATTGTTTTTATTACTTCCATGGTTGGCTGGAATAAATGACGTTACCCTTCTCATTGACAGGACCGATTGCCACATTTTTATCCTTAACTGTCTTAAAACCCTATTAAGAACGTTATTATTAATGAATAGTAGGATGTTTAGGCAAACCCAAGAGGTATTCCCACGCACATTATTATCTAAACATTTATTACTAATATATTAGTAAAGAAGTGTGCCAAGATTCCTTTGTGATGGTATATTTTCTATTAAGAAATCGGCACGTCAAAAATATTGCGAATGATTAAGAAATCATTACAAAATACAAGGAGTCAAAATAGAAATGATCGCCATAATTTTGTAAAAAATATAAATAGAAGATTCTTAACGATGATATTTATTATTTGTTGACACCCTATACATAAATGTCAAAATGAAGAATGAAGCTGATGTTGCCAAATACTTTCACTTGCGAATTTAACAGTCCATTCATTTTCTTGCATTCCTATATCATGTTTTAACAATTTCTAAAAAATGTATTTTGGTGCATTGGCAGCTTTACAATCAGATGAAGTACATGTAGGGCGATATATGCAGGATTAGGTAAAATTGTTTCTATATTTTTACTTATGAAGAAAAGTACTACTGACGCCTGAATTGAAGATCTAACCGAAATTCTTTTTACCCTATAATTTCGGAGAAAAACAGACCGAAAGAAGCACAGGTTATTTCTGGATTATCTTTAAATAGTCATTTAAATTACCAGATACATATGTTTCTTGTTAAATTCTTAAACTTTTAAAGCTTTAAGTAAAGTGCTAGAGTACCATGTCCTCCCAACTATTGTTATGCATGTTATGCTCTACTAATTTGACACAATTTCGCTTTCATTGCCATTTTAAGTTTTAAGGGTTCATTTTTTCTTCTAGTGCACAATTTCAACCTTGCTGATTTCTGCAACAAACCCCTCAATTCTTCACTTCACTGTTCAAGTGACAGAAACGCAGTTCGACTTCTAAAGATTATAAATTTTTCGCTTAGCACCAAGTGCGAAATTAATCCAGCGAGTCGGTCATTCGTGACCGCTCACCATTTCATTGTGTTCAAAAGCACTCCGTACCCAGAACCACATAACTGATTATAATAAACGAACAAATAATTGAACCGTAAAAGCCTTGAACGAAATTACGACAGCACGATACAACTGCAACGGACAAAAAAAAGCATTATAAGAGGAAAGCATAATATGGGTGCTTGACGGCGTGATAATGCCGCGAAACCGTACTGCCAGGTGTATTAGTCACATTGTATTAAGGCAGTCTTGGCCTTGTTACGGAGCCAGACACGAACCACTTGGAAACAGGTGGATTGCTTCACCGTGATAACTCATAGTCGAGTATAAAGTGTACAGAACTGGAACTCACCGAAGCTTCCCTGACTTTGGCGGCTCTCAGGAACTTGGCAAGGACTTGGATCTTGTACGACAGATAAAGCTTCTTCTCTCGGAGTAAGAGGAAGGCTTTACCCCACGCCTGTCTCTGCTGGTCCTTGATCCACACTTGCGAGAACACCACCGGCGATTTGCCTTCTTGAAGCACGAGATTCTGCAACAAAACATGTATTATTGCAGCTGATGATAAAATATAAACAAATACAAAGACAAGAGCAACGATCTCTTAGTCCTCCTCTTGCATCCTCCTCTAGGAGAATGGACAAGAAGTTCAATGGTACCAAAGTCCTGTAGTCGACAGGCTACCCCCAACAAGTAAAGAAAACAAACTTCAACGAAGAACTGAAAGAAGTGTGAAGGCAAAACTGAGAAGAAATTGTCGATGAAGGCAAAATACAGTATAGTAAAAAGGAAATATGTTCATACTAGTGGGTGAGGCGGACCGAAACTCATTTTTTTCTGTTGTAAAATCGAATAAATTGTCACAAAATTTTGCAGATGTAAATAAATCCAGATTTGTAAAAACCGAAATTGTAATTTTATTGAAGAACTTAGGTTCTGAACAATGCTGATTGATATCTTCGTTTAATCTATTCTTGACGAAACAGTTGCGTGAATGACCCTGTATAGTTATGGTACACACTCTTATCTCCTTTTTTATGTCTGGGACAGATTAGCTTCCTTCAAGTCTTTTGATAGTTTCTCCTTTTTCCATATGTCCCTTAGTAGTTACTGTTATGCGTTGGAACCACTTTGGTCCTCCATATTTAAATAACTTCTCGGTTATACAATCATTTCCTGGAGGCCAATTATTTTTAATTTTAGATAATCTCTCGAATCTGCTCATTATTGGAGGGGCAAGTGGTTCTTATTTTGTTGTTCTATATTCATTTTATTTTTTCCGTTTGTCTTCTGATTCATCTGCTGCATTTAACAGCTGATCAAAATATCTATTTCTTTGAACTAATTGTTTTGTTTTGGTATCCCCTTCTTTCCTTCATCATTCCTTGGTACAGATTTCTAATTTATTTGGTTTTATGATTGAACTCTATCAAGACATTTTCGTGAAATTTACTCTTTTTCCCCAAAGTAACCTTTTCGTTTTATTTCTCACGGCTCATACGTTTTCTTGTACCATATGTAGTCTTACTTTATTTCAATTCTCGAGGTCTGTTTTGCATTCAGTGCCAAACCTTTGGTTCTTTTCTCTTCGTTTTTCCAATTTCTCGCAACTGCGTTTCATTTTTATCTTAACACCTCCCTTCTACTGTACTTTCTTCAATAATACTAGCAACCTCATTGTTAATCACATTTTCGTATATTATTTTTTCATCTGTAGTTTTAACAACGATTATATTTTCTTCTGCATCTGCATCTATTGTCATCACTGTCTTTATAAAGTCGCTGTAAAAAAAAACACCACAAAATGTATCGCATTCGAAGCAACTGTTACCCCAAGAAAACTTAACCTCAAATTTCAACAAACCAATTTCAAACCTATCACTCTAATGAAAGTGGTTCCAAACCCTACGTACGCAGCCTCGAAATATTTTTGTAAGAAATATAAAAAATATCACTAGTTGGGCCGTGCGAATAATTCGCAATGAACTGAGGCTTATTATGACCAAAATGGTCCGTGCGAATAATTCGCCTAGAATGCGCTTGGGGACTGGGAGATGTTAGTATTGTTAGTTAAACAAATTGTCAATAGATAGCGCTTTTAATTAAACTACTGGTCAATAGATGGCGTTATGTCCAAAATACGGTTTTTAATAATTTTAAAAGAAACAATAACATTTTGAATTGTTTATTTATTTTTCGCATATAGCCGTGAAGCTAATTTAGAAAATATAGGCTCAATCATTGGTTTTTATGATGTATTAAAGGAGATATGGCGTACCGAACAAACACACCTTTAAGAAATACAAGGCGGCCATTAGAACTTTTCCGACTTCTACTTGAAATAAAATTTTGAAATTTGTCAACCGGGAATACTCAAACCATTCGAATTCCGGTTTCACCGGAAATGACAGCACCATTTTAGAATCAAATGGCAACCCAATTTTTTAAATTTATATATAGGTATTCGTATTCCACTTTTTAGGCGCTTTTCAACGAGCTTAATTACGTGGGTCTACATGACACGGTAACCGCGATAAAAAAAATTGTTGAAAAACTGCATTCTATAGAAAAAAGTAAAGGCCTTTACCGTGCTTATTAAAAATTCGACGACCAATTGCGCAAATGCAAAAACTATTTTTTTCGGCCTCCGTCTTAAATTAGTTATTTTGCAATCGTCCAAATCGTCTTGAAAACGATCATTTGCCTGCCTAGGCAGGAAAATGAAAAGCAGGTATTTTCAATGAAAGCTTTTATATTGACGGACTTTTGGAGTAATAAATTCTGAATTACATTTTCTGCTACTTTTGAATATGTGTTGCTGTGTCTTTATCCATTTTTACTAATTATCAGTAGAATTGTGAACTCAAATTACTCAAAACGAATATTTTAAATCATTATATCGTGGAATAGGTACCACCACCAACAGGGGAAAAATAAATCCCCAAACCGAAATTATTTTAACAACTAATATAATTTTTTTAATTAAAATCTTTTGTCGGTCGAAAAAGTTTGGTTTATCACACGGCCAGAAACTGTCTGGCCTTGTAATAAAAATAACTAATTCAAATCTGCGACGCTGCTCATCGTAGTGATGTACAGTACGATTACTTTTTAGTATCGGAAGTACTCGTTACTATTGCATCCAGTAATCGGTACTGGTACTGGTCTGTTATTTTAGCGCATACATAGTTTATTTTCGTAGCAATAAGGATTTTGCTTTTGATAATAAAACAGAACTGTTTTGAAACATAAATAAGAAATTAACAGATTTTTAAAATTTATTGAATAAATTGAATTACCATATACGTACATACGTACACAAAAATAATTAGATTCGTAATGTTTACTAAACGACATAAGTCAAATTAACGGCAACAGAACAATTCGGGTAGCGATGTATTGACAAAATTTAAGAATAAAATGCGTATTTACAATGCGTTGTACTTTATAAAGCATAAAAAAGTTTCACTATGCAATAAAGCACCGCCGTAACCAGGGGGGGGGCTAGGGGGCTGCAGCCCCCCCCGAAATTTCTTGGGTTCACACTAGATAGAATTGAACTTTCCAGACGTCCAGTTTTAGCAGAAGGATCACAGCCCCCCCTCGAAAAAAAATCCTGGTTACGAGCTTGCAATAAAGTATGAATACAACCATCATGCGTCTGTTGGGTATCTGTTTATATTTACAAAATATAGTTTTCATTCAGTAATCAATTTGTCAGTAACTAAAATATTCGGTTTGAGGGGAATGGTAGTTTGTACTCAGTAGTTTGCGTTCTGTTGTGCTTTTTGAGGCACACGAAATGAAACAATGTATGGTCTCGCTCGCGACAAGAAACGATACTAAACGTCACGTGACTTAATGTGATGTGACGTGATAGACGTGACGCGACCTTGAAATTTAACTCTCATCGCGGCCAAAGTTATTTCGCTTCAACAACATATTCTAAATAGGGCAATAATTAAAAAAATAAAAATGTATTTGAATTTTTCTTTGCAAATGTATCGAA
This sequence comes from Eledona agricola, assembly GCA_964023215.1. Classification (NCBI taxonomy): domain Eukaryota; kingdom Metazoa; phylum Arthropoda; class Insecta; order Coleoptera; family Tenebrionidae; genus Eledona; species Eledona agricola. The sequence goes on from OZ026854.1 coordinate 15,299,745, forward strand.
TTGACCCAATGATTTGGCCCCCGTCTACTTATCTCGCCGAGTCAATTGCATTTGTGGTAATAAAACTGGCCAGTGTTTTCAATTGTTCCGAAAATGTGGCCGTTTTATAGTCCACGCCACAATTCGTTTATCTCGTCGCATTTAAAAAATCCCAAGCATTTGCATTTGTTCGAATATAATTGGCCATAAATAAAAGTGAACAATTTTTGCACGGTATAATTACAAGATAAAAGTGAAAATATTTGCATGGCTGAGTCACCGCGCCAGCAAACGAAGCAATTGTCGACGCCAAAACTGCACCGCGAAAAACCTCGTTGGTTTGGCGGAAGCTGCTGAACTGGACCCGAGATTATTGCACAAAAATGGGCGAAGTGCCGTTAGCATCTGCCTTCCAACTGGGAAACTGTCATTAGTGAAAAAACCGTTTTCCTATATAAATGTTGCAATTTGCATAAATTAACGTTTTAAATCGCAAGCCGCGGATGCTATTAAAAATAACCGCAAATGCTTGAGGACACTTATATTTAGCGGCGGTATGGTTATATTATGGTCGTTCTAATAACTAAATTAATGTAAACATTAAATTAGCATCATCGGACAATACAAGGCCTCGAACTGAGTGTAGCTTTCATTCACAACCTGCAAAAATTTTCCTCGAATCTGTTACGATCCTCGTTGGATGTTCACTATTTATAAGTCGTAACGTGTTGTCGAATACAACTGATTTGCACAATACAAAATTTTTCATAGGGATGCATCTTTGGCGCATTTACAAAAAGGATTTTATTGATGAGTTATTAATTTAGAGGAACAACCACAGGATAACGCGCATCATCCTGAAGATGGCATCTCGCTGCATGATTTGTTGTGTTAGCTAGCCATGTAATGGTCTAAGTGAATGAATGACTCTAAACGAAACAAAAGCCACATTTTCATCCTTCCAGCTATTGCGCTATAAGCGAATTTGGTGATGGCCATTGAAAAGTAAATGCAATAATAGCGTTTCAACATTCAGATTCGTTCCCGATAACTGGCACATTTCCACAATATTTAACTTTGTTCCACTATCATTACTTGACCTTCCATTATTTTTTATGCATTATTCCATTTCCTTCAAGTATTTCCTCCAATATTCATAGTTTCTCGAAACTATGAGTTTCATCCATTTATACATTTCCATTACTATTCATAAGAAAATTATTGTTTATTGTTTGGATTTTTACGAAATCTCGACACAACAAATGTCGATATGAATTCTATGTTTATTGTCTGCCGCAGCAAAATTTTACAACACGGTTAAATATAAACATATTGTTTGTTTTCCGGAAACAATCCGCGATTCCAGCGATAATTAAATTCACAAAAGCTCCACGAATTAACTTTAAACGTTAATAGAGTTCCGATCAACGATAGAAAATTAAAACATTATGATGGGGGAATTAAAACGGAGCGACGTATTTGTATGTATGTATGTACGAATCCCGTGGCAAAGTTTTCTGTACGCTTCAATGGACTGCAATTCTCTCAATAGAGCTAACTCTCGCTTTTGGCTTTGGGTCGAGTTACAGCAATAATGACATATCAAAAAGTACAGTGGGCGATCTCCACCTTCGACCCATTCAAAGAAGCGGGACCGGACAAAACTTACAATTTTGAGGCAGGAATCTATTTCTCTGAGTTACACACTATCTTCCTAGAAGCAGGTTAAAGTGGTCCTTATGTCTATGAACCTTAAACCCATTAGTATTTCCCACCGGAGGATTTACGCATAAGACCGCTAGGTCCTATCAAAAGGATTAAAAATATCGGAATAAAATAAAAAGGAATAAAAAATATCGTAAGATGAAAATAAAAAAATTGGATATACCTATTGTATAGTACCATTTCTAATACATTATGAGCGGACGGGTGCCCCACAAACTTGCTTGAAATACCTATTCTTCTTGCATTTCACTTTGCTTATTTTGCGTATTTCTTAAATAATCAATTTTTAGGATTTCGTTTACCAGTATCACTTCCAAAAAGCGCATGTACATTATCAACACTTTATTATTCTATATTTTGCTTTAACACAGTTCATCGATCGCTAACCAGATTGCATGATGAGTGAGCTCAGAAAGAAATTAAGTGTTTACCAATCGAAGAAAAAAGATCTCGAAGACAAATGACAGATTGTCCTGAATTTAGTACTAAAACTACGCAAGCAAATTTAGTTTAAAAGTTAATACAAAATACAAGGTTGCTGTATTACAGAGTTAACGTAAATGCATGAGTCTGGGCTATGATTTGAATTGTGAACTTTTGATAGCACCTGCACTATTTTCTTGGACCCCAATCTCCTAAATTTGCGCGCGCTGTTTTAGTACTGAATTTAGTACTAGAGTGGGTGTCGTGTCAAACGGCTCTAAGGAAATGTTGAAAAAAATTCTAAAGCGTCAAACATTTGTCAAAAGCGCCTCCACAAATAAATCAGGCACTTCGGCTACAAATCCTGAAGTAACGGTGAGATGACAACTTCTGAACTCAGATCTAGACCAAAATATTAATATCAAATAAAATTAAATAGCGATTTTAAACCGGGGTAATTTTAAGAAAGATCTAAATAACGCCATATAAAGAGTAGGACAGCCGCTATATTTGGTGGATTCAGGAAGTGTTCGTATTAATTGTTGTTAATCTTTTGAAAGTATTTAGGCTTTAAGAAGATCGTAATAATTAATCTTTTGAAAGTTTTTCCTTTGTGAATGGAGCGCCGTAGTAAATGGACCTAGGGCGTTATCGTATGTACCCAAATCCGCCCTTGCTATTTCTTCGTTCTTGCTGAAATATTCATGACCAAAATGTCGAGAAAATTGTGATATAATGAAGCACAAAAAAACATATTGTGTAAACATTTTATATGATAGTCCTGAAAAATCCTGACAAAATTGATAATTTACATTTTTTCGTAATTTCTTATAAGTTAGCAATAGAAAACAAACGATATCTTGTTACATTACCAACGATATGTGCAGAAAATAGTTAAACTGTCAAAAATATTTTTTGCTTTAAAAAAATGCAAAGTAAGCAGATTGTTGAAAAATACGACATGTTACAGAATCCAACAAAAATGTGGCAATCGCAATACAAATTGAAGAAATATTCGGATAAGCCGCAACAAGGACATCAGTTTCTTCTTTCTCCTTTTGGTGTGGTTTTGGACGTACTCCTATGAAGGAACCAAATATTTTCAAAACTGGTTGGCATCTTTCAGGAAATCTTTCGAAATAGCGGCTTCTTGCGAATGTCACATTTTTGTTGCATTCGATGTAACATTGTCGTACTTTTCAAAATTGTCTTGCATTTTTCGTTTGAAATTAAAACAGAAACAATCGAGATTTTTGAAAGTTTAACATTTGGTAATGTATCAAAATAAATCATTTGTTTTCCATGGTTAATTCCAAGTTATATTTAATTTCTATTTAATAATTAATTTTCAGGACTATCAGATAAAATGTATATATTTTTGAAACCGGAAAAAAATAGCAATTTTAAAAATACAATTGACTTCTCTGTTTGTATTCAACAACACACAAGTTTATTACCGTTAAACAAACAGCCTGAAATAAAATTTGACTAGATCGTTACATTCTATGTAAAAATGTGCCCCTATAAAGTTCTCATTTCAAGTTAATAACATAAATAATAAAAAAGCTAGGAAGGCTTAACAATTTTGACAAATTTTTCTCATAACTCGAAAACGAAAAAGGAGAGCAGAATGCGGTTTCCACCAAAATACGTTTTTCAAAAAACTATCTATAAAAGTATATTACTTTCTGAGATCTCCTATATAGCCATCGAAAATTAACCATCCTGTACAGTTTCGTTAGTTCATAGACCAAATGCAACAATACCTACACTGAGAGGTAAGAAAACCAAAACTACTGCAAACACCAAAATTAAATAATTGATTGGATATTGACAGTTCGATAATTACCCAAACTCGAACCCGTTCGTTGATTCATTCACCTTGAGTGAGCATTTGAATTTACACAAATTTTTAAGTTTTAATTTGTTTTCGGACGTCAATACCAAAATTTCCAATTGTAATTACCGCGACTTTACATGAAGCAATACATTAAATTGCGTATCCGTCCGTAAATGCGGCGTTCATGAACAGGTTTGAATTACGGGTTTACGCGGATTTTTTCTCTGAAGTCCGTCCCTGACCGGGCGACGGTTCCGTTCCAATCACGGCGACGGAAGCCCGATTCGATTTGGCTGTGATTTTAGAAAAATCGCAAAAATCTGCAAAATCCGATTTGCCGATCTGATTGGGGACGCTCTCAGTTCCGGGCTGATGGAAATCAGCGGGGTTCCCCCGGCAACCGAATGAAAATCAGGTCAGGACACGGAACAAAGAAATTTTAACTGTTTCTCGCCAAACTCCAAAAAGTCTAATGGGTCAGTTTCTCGTCTGCGACTTTGGATTCCTCTTCACGCTCCACTGACATGAATTATCATCGTCTTTGTTTGCCGAGCGCGAAAAAACTGCACCGAGCCGCCCCTTTTTCATTTTTATTTCGTCCCTTTGGCGGCCTGGGTTTTGCTTTTGATTCTGCTAATTGCCCCAAGAGTTGAACGGACTCCGCTTCCGAAGCTCGTCCCACCGAAATTTCTTATTCCAAACTTTAGAAAATTACTCCGCAATTAGCGCTCTTTTGCTACCGCGTCAGTGTGCTGATTGCCAAATAAATAATGATTGTTCTTATTAAGCGATTACTCCACGAAGGAGCTGAACAATCCATTATCACCAGTCGCCAATTAAAATTCGATAGTCGACGGTCGTGCGTCACGTCTTTACCTAAATCAGCTGACTTTCCGCATATTTGTGTTTGAAATTTATGAGTCGATAAGAGGAGGAAAATTGAAACGACCACACACTAATTACAGCTTTAAAATAAAATCTGCCGTTTATTTGGCTCCATGCGATAAATCCAAGTCCACTAAAAATTTTACGATCCCTCTCCATGCTAATCATATCGGCTTGAAATTTGTATTTTTATATCTCTAGCTGGAACGACTGGCTGATATATTTACGAATTTCAAGTCATGTCTGGCAACAATTTATGGCGCCATTAAATTTAGAATGCACACAACAGGAAAAGTTGTATAAAAATGAATTATGAAATTACTTAAGCTGTTATGTCGAGCTCGTCTGATTAATACCAAAAAGGTATAGGATTTGAGCATAATTTTGATTTAATCTCTTTAAAGCTCTCTTGGTTCTTCCAGAATAACCACTTGATACCAACCTAATAGTTAAAACGGACAAGCAAAAACGAAACGAATTTTCTGCTCTAAATACACCACTAAACGTTAGTTAAAGAAATCTCTTCTTGAGCACAAGACAATGGTTTCGCTGCAACGTACGAGTTACGGATGATAACTATCCAAGTGATGGTTGCGCTTGGCAGCAGCAGAACAAATTTCAGGATTTCAGCGAATTGAACAAATTACAGAGCAAAAGAGTTTGCTAATTAAATTGCTAATATCTAAAAATATTGTTGGCAGCTCAGTCGCTTCATTCTAAAAAGAATGTCTCTCGCAATACCTAAAATAAAATTATAAAAGCCGAACGAAGTGCTCGCCAGGAATGTAATTTTAAACAAATTCTTGTTCATTTATCACCTCGGTTATCAACAGTGAAGTAAATTGCTGATATATTGTGAAAGACTATGTAAAGCGTACAAAAAACGAAGGTCATGGAATTTAGCTTTTGTTTTATTTTTACAGTGTAGACCTGTGGCATTTCGTCGTCCTAAGATCCGAATTGCCTAACTCGTATAGCTTTTACAGCAGAGCTAAAAAACTAAGCCAAGAAATACCAAATCAAATTTAAAATATTTTTTCACAAGATGTGTTTTATTGAGTGTGTTAAATTAAATATTCATATTATTTTATTTTTGTATTTTGCATTTTGAGTGGCATCATGGACTTAGACAATTTGCAGGTTAGAACGACGATTTGACTATTTGCCAATGTATCAAAAAAACAGCAATAAAGTACACTCTAAACTAGACGATATTGAAATATTTCTGGTAAAATTTCAAGTCTCTCTTTGATTTTGAAGCAGCGATATTTCAAAAAATTGCTTTTTTATGGGTAGGTTGTCCAAAGCATAATACTTTTTTGATAAGGAATCCGTATATAGTGTTAAATACTAAGTGTTCCATTTAAAAATGCATAACTTTGATGCGCCACTCTGTATATGTATACTGTATACACAGCAGATATTTTCAGTGTGTTCTCTTAAATGCATTGTACCTTCGTAACTCGATATCTTTTTTCATTTAAAAAAATCTTATGTTCCCGCAGCGCTAGGACACCTGTATGTAAAACTACAGTTATGTAATAACTTGAAAATTTACAAATGTCAGAACCAAACAAGACTGAACAATAGAACGATGCTGCTTCACTGAAATACTGAGAGTGAGGACTTCAGAAATTAAAAAAATATGTTGTAAACAAATTTTGTTGTGGTTGTATGTATTTGGACACCCTCACTTTTAACTATTGTATTTTTCAGTTCCGATAGACTAATCTGTCGCTTTTGAAAAAAGACTGCTCGATTGTTTCTGACTTACCAAAGGCTATAAAATATTGTCGAGCGATGCACCAAAAATACAAATTTTGTTTAGTAAATAGTTGTGTTGTTAAGAAAAATTCTACAAAGTTTCCTTAGTGAAAAAGGCACCTGGGCATCGCAAAGTTAAGGTTATACAAAGTATAGCTATTGTGAACTGGTAAATACAGGACATAAAGTGAAATATGACCTGTGATTCTCACTGTTTTGGCATTTGGTCATTTTCCTTACGGACTTCACGAGTTAACTTCCTTGATTTACTTTTCAAAGGTGGAATTTTTCGGTTTGGAAATGACAACTAAATGTATTAGTACTCTTCTACAATATAACCTTGTTTAAAGCCGGATAGATTTGCTTTGCAAAAAATTGTATAGTAAGCATAAAGAATTTATAATATTATCTGCGTTAGCCGTTCGTGTCAAACCGTTATCAAACTACAATTTTGCAAAGGCGTTATCTGTCAACTCCCCAATCTCCGTATTAGATGTGACAAGCGTTCAAAAATTAAACAATGCTGCGTGGGCTATGGAAACACTTTGAAATTCGTTGGGAGGTTCAGTTCTTATGCTAAAATCCGTTTCAAATATTCAAATAAATAATTTTAAGTCCTCTTCGCTTCACGTGGCTTGATCATTTCACTTTTCAATTTGTCATTTACCATGTGTCGTGTTTTACAATTTTAAAGTGTTAAATGTATTGTTTGTTTCAACGTTTTGTGCACTGATGATGGACTTTCCATACTACGAAACTAGTTTGCAACGTCAATAAACCACATTATCTTACAAAATGTCGATCTACATCATCAAGCTCCATGTTCAGGCGTCGGTTTGGACCACAGACAAGAGACAAGAGAGATTTGGACATCTGTGTACATATACATTTTTGATAGTTCCAGTCAAATGTCATGATTTTACAGTTGCAATAATCTACACTGTAAAAATACGCCCTCCTGAGCCCCAAATTTCAGCGCAATTTTTGTAGCGCAACAGATAAAACGCGAAGCTCACGGTTTTTGAGAATTTTCGCTGCGGCGCATAAATATGCATGTTACCTTTCGTTGTATCAAAATTAACTACGCCAGCCATTGTTGCTTAAATTTAATGAAGGCAAATGTCGGGCTTTCAAGTCAATTTTAGGACGCTATGGTATGAAATTGAATTTATGAATTTAAATTGTTCGAAGACGAAATTGCACAAAAACTGTCTCATAAAGATAACACATTTTATAGAAGTTTATTTTGAAAATTACCACGGCATTCGTTATGGATATCTTAAGTAGACAGTTAAAGTGTGTAAAAATAAATAGTTATTGTAAGTTGTATTTAAAATTAAAAATAAATTATGATGTGGTAAAGTTGTTACTTAGGTGTTGGATTCAAATTTACATGTAAAACGTCCAAGTGACATCATAGTGCTTGATAAGAACCTAACAAAAACCCATAAAAGGTATTTATAGTTCAACAAAACGTTAAATGAATCAATCGATAACTATTTCGATTCTTTGTTGTGGCAACTCTAACCGAATTTTGAGTTTTGCTGAAATGTGCGTCAGGCCCAATTTTTTGCCACAAGAAGCAATTCCTGCACCACATTGTATCGAAACATTTAAAAATTAACAAAATCGGGATATTGACATTGTAGGAGTAGTTATTTTCTCTTCATTAATCAGCTGGCTGTCACCATGATTGTTCGCGCCGAGAAAACAACTCACTCACGATTAAAGAAAAACAACCGGATTAGGTGTAGCGGTTCGAACTATAATCAAATTCGGAAATGATTTCATGCGGCATGCAACCCTCGAGGGGTCGATCCGCTTCAAAAACTCAGCGTCACCCCTTCGATCCTCCCATCCGCCCGGCAACAAACTGCATAATTGCCAATTTAGTCTTCGGCCGTTAAATAATTGATCCTTGCGAAATTCCCTCGTGTCGGGGCCAAAAGTCAAATTCCGTCGTTGAAAATAGACCTCAACACCACGGCTCCACCTCTATCGATAGATTCGAGGAAACCGACTTTCTCGTCACGCATCCTGTCACTGACCTAACGTTTTTGCGATGTCTTGGCGAGCTGGCAACCGCAGCAACGTACGATCGCCTAATTTGAGTGCCATTGTGTCACATATTTGAGGAGGATGCGCAAGTCACTCACCTGGAGGTAGGATTCGTTGATGCTGGACGCCAGCTGGGGGAAATCCTCCTTGGTGACGTTCAGCATGTCCGACGGGAAGAACTGCTGACAAGAAGAGATAGGTACAGATACAGGTAATACCTCAAACAAAAAAGATGAAAAGTAATAGATCCAGCTTAACCGGACTAGACCAGACCACACCAGACCTGACCTGATTTGACTTGATCTCATCTGACCTAATAAACTTGAATTGGATCTCTATGCACGATTTATAGTATGTAACGTTTTCGTGTTATGGTGCCATTTTGTTATTTGCTCTTTACTTATTTAGCTTTCTGTGTTTTTCGCTTTTGATATTTTTTCTTTATTCATCTAACTATCGGTTGAATGTTGTGACTAATGTTAGCGAGTCTACCTCAGAAATACATAGATAGACAATGATAACGGTAATGGAAAGTTCTGCCAGTGATGCAGTAAAGGTCAATATACATAATGTATTTAAATTGCTGTCAAACATTTTAAAGGGTGATTCTACATCGAAAAATATGAGAAAAAGTTCATAAGGACGTACGTCCGAAAATGCTTACTTACTGAGCTAACACTCAAAGTTGACAAAAAAATAATAATTTTTTACAATTATTTCTGAAACCGTTATAACCGGAAAAATTAAATTGCCTGTCGTCTTATAATTTTATGCTTTTTGCGGAATCCACATAATCAGCCTACTATAATTTTCAAGTGGTTGTAATTGTCAATTCTTCATAATTTTTTAGGTAGCATTTTCGACACTTTGGCCCTGAAATAAGATTCAATGTTCCAAAGCGAGTAAAATGGAAATTTTGTGCTAAAGCCCTAGGACCAATCGTTTTAGAGAAAAATGCATGCATACATCATTTTTCTTATTTTTTCATTGATTTTACGCCGAGCGTCGTAGTCGACTATGATGAAATCCGTCATTTCGTGTTCCAGGAACATATAAAGAAAAATAATTTCTTCTCGAAAACGATTGGTCCTAGGGCTTTAACACAAGAGTGCGTTTTTTACCCGTTTTGGATTATTGAATCTTATTCCAGGGCGAAACCGTCAAAGATAGAATATAAGACTACAGAGTCTGCCGAGTTTTATTTTTCCAGTTAAAACGGTTTCAGAAACAATTGTAAAAAAAATTTTTAACAACTTATTTTTCGATGTAGAATGACCCCTTAAAATTTTTGACCGTAATTTCAATACACCCTGTATACTTAAATATTCCGTGGTTGCAATGAACATGGTCACATGAATAATTGTCCAGAGAAGAAATTAGATTACAGAAATCTTCAGGGCACAGGTGAAGTACAAGTATAGCATTCATATCTCAGTCACGCTGTTAGAAGATGTAGCAACATTGGTTTTAAGATGATGGAAAAATAGTATACAGGTGAACCGCAAGTAGTGTCTTATCTCAAAGTGTTCTCAAAATATGTTTATTTTCATGTGTGTTTTCCTAACACCGCTACTATGCTTCAGTATGTCACAATTTTCTCTACTTTTTGGTCATCAATATTAAAAAATAAAGGCATTTCCGAATGATACATTAAATTTCCGATACGTAAAACGTGTCCTTGGACTCCAACTAGTACCTTTCGTAACACCCGAAACATGAAAACTTATCAAAATGGAATATTTATACTAACGTTGGATTGTGTAGGTAGGTACCGTTTTTGTAATGTTGAGAGTTTCTTACCTTCTTTATTTTCCCTTTTTTAATATTGACCAAAAAGTAGAGAAAATTGTAATGTTATCAGTCACGGTTTTCGAAAAAAAAACAAACAAAATTCAGAACGGGTCAAGATAGGACACCCGCTTTACCGGCGTTTTAATCCATTTTGAATGTAGTTTCACGTAATTTTTTCTTGGCAACTACTTGCGGTTTTAAACATCGAGTGCCATAAGGCATAGTTCATTGTACGAGTTTTATAATGGACGAGTACCATAATAGCCTTATGAACGTCTTTTTTAAAATGTTTTTTCTGCTTCGGATCATTTACCAATTTTTAATTTAAAATTTGCAATTGTAAAATTTGGGGAATTTTGCTTAGATTGGTTGACAATAATTAAAATTTAGATTTTCAAATGCAAATAGACAGCACAACAGTTGGCGGTGAAAATAATTTTCAACAAAATACTGTGGCAAGCAACCTACCTTAGATTAATTTAAGTGCTCATGACACATCCAACGTAACGATTAATGATTATAATAATTGGGGAAAGCTAATTTAAATTAAATATAATGTAACGTTTTCTGTTGGTGATTACTTTGACGTTTGTCATGACATTTCTGATCATGACATACCATCGTAGAGAAACTGAATTATACTAGTTCTATTACAAAACTCAAATAGACCAATAAAGCACTCAATTGAGTGCTTTAACAGCTTTGTTATAAATGTGAAGCAGCAAATGAATTGTATCACATCAAAACCTTCACTGACCACACGGTAGATGTGTTATCGAATTGTTGGACATCCAAACAGACATTTGAAAGGAGTGGCGAGTTTGAAAGGCGTCTCATGCTCATGAATCTTTTGGAGGAGGTCGTGTTTTATGATATTCATAGATGATGCTACATGGTCGAACAGAACTGTTGAAGAGAAGGTTATGGCTGGGTCTCCATGATGGATTTCGCCTCGTGTGCCTCTTCAACCAAAACAGATGGTGGGCAGCAATGGAAAAAAATATGGTTGTTATTCGATGTGAAAAACGACAAGCGTTATTGATCACGAACACCTAACAAAGCTACCAAGTCACTGGAAGAATGTATCTTATCCTTAGACTACAGAATCTGAGATCCAGAAGCAAAAAGGATTATTAGTAAATCTAGTGAAACAACTGTTAATAACATGATCTTGATTGTTCCATGCACTCGGTGTCAAGTGAAAATGTTCAAAGAGACTAAGGTTTTAAAAAGTTAAGTGAATTGATCATGAAAAAACTTCCTTGCAAGTTGTTATTTATTGGTCTTCGCACTGGCGGTAACAATAGATCTTGAACTAGAGCCTATATTCAGGTTCCATGGGATGTGCAGAAACAGGAAAATTGTTGAAATTGCGGATTTAAACAATAATCTCGAGTTTTGAGTGATAATCTTAATATGATTCCTGTATTTATTTGATGAAGATTGACAAACACGTGATGGGGAAGAAACGGAAGGATCACCTGAAACAATCCTTGGATCTCGGGTTACCAGAAACAGAAAAAACAAAATATTAATCATGGACCACGGGACTATATGCGAAACAACATGATCGAGACATTATTTTGGTGCGCGCTAAACCGTATGGACCTCCAATGAAGGTTACCCGGAGAATATGCGAAGAGGTCCAAAAAAAAAGCGAAAAAATGTGCGTACAATTTCCTATGCAGTGAAATGTTTGAATTCAGCTGTAATTTCGAAAGGACACATTCAAAGGGTGTCAAGGGATATCTGTAAAAGTTACCAAGTTGGATATACCACGGGGGTCTATTCGTTCTGATGCACCACTTTGCTTTTTTTGGTTTATTGGACAACCACAACTGTACAATTATTTACAATCGAAAACAGACATTAAAAGAACATTTTATTTACACAAAAGCTCGGATATTTTTACCACTTGACCCCTATTTGAAACAGTGGGGACGCTGTTTACGCGGTGAACTTCACCCCCTTATTTGTGAACCAAACAATATCTAAAAAGAGCACTTGTTTTTTAAAATAACGAGGCAATGGGAAGTTACGTGTGCACAAAAAGGAAGCAGCTACATAGAGTGTAGAAACACCATGCCCAAGATACATTATTTAAGCGCCAGTTCAAAATCGCTTTTTGATTGACGATTCTGTTAAAGGTCAAAGATCTACACTGCAAAAAATAAAACAAAAACCAGTTTCCATGGCCTCCTAGGCCTCCGTTTTTTGTACGGTCCATATAACGGCACCGAAGAAGTCGGTAGCAGTGAATGCAATAATAAATTGTTATTTACTACGTCCCGTTGTCAGACCACGGACTATAAATCAAGCCGATATTGAGAATTTTTCAAATTAAATTATTGCCAAATGGAACATTGCATGCCCGCGGAACATTACTCATCTCAACAATAACGAAATTGAGGCTGTACAATCTCATTAAAAAGATCGTTTAATGGAACCCTCGTTCTTTTATTATTAATTCCAGAGACACACCACGGCGTACAATAAACGAAAATACAAAACAATAACAAATATTTGCAATTTCTAACAAATTGTGACTCGTTTGGATTTTTCTATCTCTAATTTACATGATGGCGATTTATCGAAATTGACAGTTTTAATTAATATGGTTGAAAACTTTATTAAAAAAAACTTGAATTTCTGTTATTGATAACAACGGTGTGCAAGAATTTTAATTAAAACAGTTTCATTGATAAAATTAAAGTTCCGTAATGACTGTGTAGCGCCATCTTTGGACTGGTAGTCAAACCATGAACAATTCGCGAAGCAACCTACCTACTTTTACAAACGAGTTGGTTGAAGTGATCACAGAGGACGCCAGCGTTTATATAATAACAAGATCGGCTAGAGTCGCTAATCATTTATTAAATTATAGATGTGCGAAATGACTCTTGACATTAATTATTAACAAAAGCATTTATGAATTTATAAAAAAACAAAGTATGTAATACTGATATCTGTGATTTTTAGATGATTTAAAGGTTATCACCAGTCAGTTTATGTTAGTAATTAATTTAGATAATAGCCTTGTCATAAAAATATGCGTGTTCGAAATGCATCATCAAGATAATAATCTTATAACAACCATTAAATGGACTATAAATTTATGCTATTGCATTCGATAAGAAATAACAAAATAATTTTTAAAATATTGCGTTTATAATTTCATGTTCCTTCAAACTGTTATTTATTTACAAGAAATATATTGATTTGGTTATGAAAATAGCCTCAGCGTACGTAATTGTTCTCAAAATAGTTACTACAACATCTGAGACTGATAAATCGTGACAATATTTTCAATCGAAAATTTACTCAAACGACACCAAACCTGTGCTTGGAGAATGGTTTGTGAAAGAAGCCAATCCGAAACGGTTGGCGTCAGACAACGTAGTCTTGAACATTCTACACTCTAAGCACTTTCATGCCCGCGCAGAAAGTCACAGAGGACGGTAAATTTTTGGACGCCTAGCCTGTAATTCGTCACATTTGTCCGTTTTTGAATTTTTTAATTTAACGCCAATGGGTCTTGCTTATTTGCATATTTTGACAGTTGAAAATTATTTATGTTTTTGGTCAGGTTTCCATTCTTCAAATTTGAATTTCACTATTTTAAGATGGAAGAGCTAGTTAAGTTACTTTAATGAATTTGAATGTAAGAAACACGAACATCGTTGCATTGTAATTAAATTTATTATTTACTCGAGTTTCTTATGACAAAATGTTCATTCTTTGATCAAAGATTGGAGTTTGTTCCGTCCGGCAATTGAGCGCCGTACAATAAATGTACAGAGTGATGCATTTTCGATGTCATGTGAGACTCTGGCGGATAAATATGTATTATACAGAATGTCTTAGGAATAATGGCATTAATTTTAACTAATAGTATAACTCGTCAAACCCAACCCAACAACCCAACGTTTTGGTTAACAAATTAAAATTGTTTGAAGATTTGATTCTTATTTTGTGCGCCTATGGATAATAATAATCCATGTTAAGCACCGATAAATAAGGGTTTGAAAAAACATTTTTTTCTCGAGAACGATGGCAGATACGGCAAGAGACGTGAAAGCACTGAAATAATGTACCTCATCAAAAAAAGGGAAAAACTGAAGCGATATTTCAACGAACAAAAAAGTTAGGGTGTAAAATGTTCAAGGGTAAGGGTGATTTTCACCATTCGCAATATTAAAAAAACAAAATTCTCGTAACAGAAGATACATAGTACTCCTATAAAAGTATCTGCATACTAAGTTTTGTTAAAATCACTTCGACCGTTTCTGAATTACTACGAAAAAACGATATTTTATTTCAAATTTTGGCGTACTCCCATGGACTAACGAAGCATTTTAGGACAAAAGTTTATAAGGTAAAATCGACTTATTTTGATCCCAGGAATCTGTAGTTGTTCCATGTCACTGTCAATCTCAAAGACTGTAAAAAGTAAAACACAAGCTAACTAGAATCAATGGCCAATGATGCCAGTTTTAGACAAGTACAGGGGCGTCCAAAATGTGTGCTCCCCGTGTGAACTTTTGAAAGAAATACAATAGAGGAACATAAACAAATCATTTAATAATTTAATTGGCGCCAGCGCCCTGACATTTTAAAACGCAATTTAAGCCATACAACGGGCGAAGGTAATTCGATAAAGATGAAAAGTACTCGACCGAAACATTAAGTACAGTATTTAATTAAATCGATGTAACTAAAGAACGGATAATCCTATAATCCGATGGACACTTTTGTACAGATAATTAAAATACCTTTAAAATGAGGGGCAACTTGACTCCTTTACGTTTTAAAATCTTAAGAATTGATGGCGGCCGAGGCGCATTCTTTATTTTTCAATACCAATTGACTATCAAATGATTCTTGAAAAATCTTTTACGATTTATCAAAAAATACAAATGAGGTGGTAATGGACTGCGCACCACATAAGAATGTAAAGAGAAAATTTACTGTTTCAAACTGCAATTGCGTCATCTAAATAAATTCATTTAAGGTGGGAAAAAAGCATGCAAATTTTCCATAAGAGGGTTTTGAGGGTTTAATTTCCTAATTTTCCAACAGATTCGTCTGATTTTTTGGTATAGCATTTTTTGAACATTGCACTTGAAATTAACATCATTTGAGATTCATCCTAATAGTAGTTATTTAAGAAAAAAAACATGCAATTTTTCCATAGGAGGGTTTTCAGGGTTTAATTTCCTAATTTTTATACAGAATCGTCTGATTTTTTGGTATTGCGTTCACTGAACATTGCAATTTAAATTAACATCATATGAGATTCATCGTAATAGTAGTTATTTAATAATTAATTAATTAAACGGCCCTTACATAAGGCTGAAAAAGACGACCCCAAAGCAGATTATTTTGGAATGTGATTATGCTGAAGATGCCTCAGTTTACTAAAACCTTTTACCAAAATATGAATGCCCTAAATTGACTAAAACTGAGAATAAGCATTATTTTTAACGTGTTTCATGTAAAACATACGTTCTCTATTTGAAAATGAGATGTCGCTCCCGATCAACTTTTCGTTTTTAAATGAACTATCGGCAAAATTTATTTCCAAAACTACTTTCTACAACGAATACTACGATTCATCGTAATCTTTGAGGCAAAAAAACTCGGAAAAATGTTAACATTTTTCCTGCCTGTCTTTGATGGTGAATAATCGATCTTTGCGACATCTAGCGGCCGTGAATCGTAACAAATGAAAAATTTCCCACCTTAAATTTACATAAAAAGTAACTAAGTTTTCACACTTTGTAGCTGACACATAAATATTTCATTTTAATTTTTTGCCTACATTACCAAATTAATATATTTTGGTACTAACACTCGGTAAATAACGAAGAACATTTAGGTACATACGACTTACGTGAGCAGTGCGTGTTTAGCACCCCAATAACTCGTTTATAAACTGCTCGCTTCCTCTGATACAGTGATCACGAGCCGCCACCACTGGTGCATTGATATGAAGGTGCATTATTATTAATTAGTATTGGTGTTAAGCATGATTGTAGAAAAAAATACAGATTTGTACGATTGTTTGCTTCAAATTAAATGAAAATTGTGCAATATAACGTTTTATTCTTAGACAAGGGACAAAAAAAATTCTAGATTATTTTCGTAAAAAAATTGTTTCAGCTGATATCGAGCATCCAAAAAATATCCGAGGCTTAAAAGTAATTTAGCTTTTGTTTTATTTTTACAGTGTAAACCATTATCAACAGAGAACTTAACCTCAAATTTGTTCAGCTACACTCTACCGACTGTCAAAGTGCATTGCCTAAACAACCTTCTTTTATTTGTACGTACGTTAGGAACAAGTAATACTAAAGGCGTCGAAATTAAAAATTCTAATCTGATATAATCATAATAATAATAATAATAATGTATTACAATTCATTATTAAATTTATTATAATTTGGCAAACATCAGATTTATTATTCGAGAAAAGCGAGCTCGTAAAAATACCCGTTGGAGCGGAAATTTAAATTTTGCTAAAGGATATCGTAAAATTGTGACAGTAATTCAAATTGTCCTCGTAAAAGCAAATCAATAAAGCGATTGTACATAAAAATGGATTCCGAATTAAAATCGTCGCCCGTATGAAAATTTTGATGTTCATTAAACCCAATGAACATAAGCAGAGAAAATAATATTTTTGTTCGTTGTCATTTTTTTTTTGTATTCTTTGACATAAATGTATTTACAAGACGCAATGTCCATGAATACCGGATACTGAATTCATTTCTTCAATGTAATAACAAATGATTAAATAATAATTTTTTGGCTTCACGTTCCGAAAGGTTATTGGAGCAAATAAAAGTAATAACAATCAAACAAAAATCTATAAACCATACAGAAAAATCGAGGAATTAAAAGGCCATGTAAACTGGCTTTAGTTTGGTTTTTTAGAGTGTAGGCTTTTGACAGCCTATAGAATCTGACAGGAACTGTAAGTCCAAAAATAGCTCAAACTGGGAGATGCACTTTGTTAAAAAAGACACTAAATGTATTGTATGGATCGTATGAAACTTTTCTCCATCTCAAGGTGAAACATTTCCTACACTCTAACGAATTTCAAATTGATTCCATGGAATACCCTGAATATTAATTTGGCAATATTTTGCGAGCCCACTAAACTGAGCAAATAAATAAATACGAGAGCGTATCAAATACGAAATACATGCGGAAAGCAAAATTTAGAAAAAGACATTTATGCTTACTTGGGGATCGTGGAAGAACTCGTATTTCCTGTAATCTTTCCGGAAAACGTATCTGTATTGAGCGTGCCTCGAATAACCTCTCATATCTCTGGAAGCCGAAAGCACATATTCATGGTCTTCGAGAAAGCGCTCTGAAACACAAAAAAAATCAATCATCTGAGGACGTCAGTGGCAAACGACAACTTTACATACAGCAAACATTTACAGGGCGCTGTAAAACGATAAACAATAATGTATTTCCCCCTTGATTTATGGTTTAATCACCGCAGAGTGGTGGGACAATAACGAAACCCCCGATTGACCCATAAAACCTAATAGAGCGAGGAACGCGTGTAATCCACAAACCACCCTCGACGTAACAGGTGTCGTTTTGACGATTCCATAAGACACGGTCTGTAAACACGACCCAGACTATAAAATAGGTCACAGAAGCAATCGATATTAATTTTTGCCTCGTTAACGTAATGGAATTCTCTTGAACCCAAAGTTCAATCGACGCCTACGATCACTAGGTGTGAGAATTTGGTACGGAAGACGCAGATGGGGTGCTGACATTAACCCTTATCATATTCGGACCGCATTGCGGAATATCGAAATTGTGAAATTACCAGGAAGTGTACGCGCGTATTTGTAATTTAATTTATTCATCTCGACCAGTGTGGATCGATGATCACTGTCTCTAAAGTGCCGCGTAGGAAATGGAACCAATTCGAAATTCAATAGAGTGAAGAATGGGCTTGACTTTGGATTCGAGACATTAGAGGTTAATTGTTTTCTGTTAACAACATTTTTGTTAATTATAACGATGTTCTTCGGGATTTTGGACCGTGTTCCATTTGAATTTCCATTAGGGGGGGGGGGGATGTAGTGAACGCTCCTAGGAGCTAATTCAACAAGTGACCCCAATGAACCTCCATAATGGAACTTCAAATGGAACACGGTCCAAAATCCCGAAGAACATCGTTGTAATTAATAACACCGACCGTGAAAGACTATATACTTTCATAACATTTTTGTTGTTTTTAAGAAATTACACAGGCGTCGCACAGGGCATCGTCAAAAAGACAAAAATAAAAATATTTTTTAATGAATTATTTACCATTTGGTATTTATAAATAAACCTTAGTAGACAACCGTTTCATACGACTCTCATCTCATTGTTATTTTTTTTCGTCGACCGTTTATAAAAATGCTTATTAATGCATGATTTCATCTTAGAAATCGTTCATTAATGTAGGTTATTAATGCACGATTTTACATTAACGAACGATTAATACATGATTTTTTTAGTGGTAACTATCGTTACTAGATCAGGTGGCACAATTATTTTACGAATTATCATTTTAGAAGAACATTTTTGTCTCTTAGAAACGCTTAATAGAGTTTACGGTCAACAAAAAAATAATGCAAGCAACTCGTATGTTAATGAGCGATTAATAATCTCGACAATTAAACACTCACTCGCTTCCGCTAGTTCGTACCTTAAACAGTCTCAATTATTAATCGCCCTCATGAATGTATTTGTTTATTAACTAACATTAGGTCAATACAATGGCCAAAATTCAGGAATAAATTCCTTTTGCAGTATACTCCGCACAAAATACCCTCAGATTTGTAATATAAAATCATAAAGGAAAAATGTCTTTTCTGGGGGTAAGAACATGACAATAAGGCATCTCATCTTAAAAGTCTGGTGTTTTTTATGTAGTTATACCTATTCATAAGACATTCATATCTTGGAATAAATTGCAGTTACAGGTAAAAGGTGTTGCGATAATTTTTGTGTTGAGTGTATTATCATTTGAAATTTATTTTTTGTGCCGAGCGCATTGCTTCACTTAATGAAAGAACTACGCCAAGTATGAAATTTACAGGCAAAGATACCGTTTAACTGCGTCTGCGTGCGATTTTCATAGTTTTCTAATGTTCTTTCTTTAGACAGATTTACCATAACGAAATATGTTTCCCACACAAACATCGCGATCGAATGCTTACATGCACATGCACAAACATGAGATGTTTGGTGTTGAATGTAGAAGAGACTAATGAACAATACCGAAAAGAAATAATTAAGACAATAGACATATTTCTAAAAGGCATTGTTAAAAAATATAAAAGGGCGGCAAAGGATTTTGCAACTTGCAGAGCATCTGCTCATTTTTACTGCAGATATAACTGTAAAATGTTCTGCTCTTGACCGGAAGTCACGCACGCTTAATAATATATTAACCTAACTAAAAAAATTAGAAAACTAAGGTTTTTATATATATGGATAGATTACTTTAACGCCAACGAGACCATCGTTTAGTTAGACCAAACTTATTTACATACATTATTTGCCTTAGAATTTAAAAAATACGGGTCTGAAGGTTCTAAAAAATTTCAAGGTTCTAAAGAATATAAAGCTCCTAACAAATCTAAAAATGCCAAATAATCTAAAGGATCTAAGGATTCTAAGAATATAAAGGTTCTAAAGTATCCGACGCATCTTGAGGTTCGAAAGAATCTAAAGCGGCCGTATTGATCAAAACGAAATTGGCAATATTATTGATGTATCGATTTTAAAGCAATAGAATTTTAGAATTTTCGTCAACATTCAAGATCTACTTCAATACCACAACGCTCACCGTTTCCGCTTAATCATTAATCATCATAATTATAATAATATTAATCATCCGAAGAATCCGACGATTATAAAGGATCTAAATTTCTAATAAATTTAAAAACTCTAAAGCAGTCAAAGGAGCTAAAGGTTCTAAGGCATCAGAAACATGAGGTTCTGAAGAATCTAAATGATATAAAGCATTCAAAGGATCTGAAGGTTCTAAAGTATCTAAATGACCTGAATTTTATAAAGAATCTGAAGGATGTAAATCATTCGAGATATCTAAAGATCATAAAGGATCTAAAATTTCTAATAAATTTATAGATTCTAAAGCATTCTAAGAATCTAAAGGTTCTAAACTACTAAAAAACCTACAGCTTATAAAGACTCGAAGGATATAAACATTCGAAGCAGCTGAAGGTTCAAAAAATTTAATAATCTGAAGCTTCTGAAGAATCTAAAGCATCAGAAGCATAAGGTTCTGAGGAATCTAAAGGATCTAAAGCGTCTGAAGTATTTGAAGTTCATAAATAATCTAAAGGTTATTCGAATAATCTGAAACTTCTAGGAAATCTGAAGGATATAAAGCATTCGAAGGATTTGAAACTTGTAAGGAATCTAAAGGATCTGAAGCTTCTAAAAAATCTAAACTAAATAAAGCATTCGCAGGATTTTAATGTTCTAAAAGAATACAAGTTAAATATACAAGTATCAATCAAAGAAGAAGATTAGAAAGAATTCAATTATCTCAGAGATCTGAAAGATCGAGGATTTAAAAAAAAGACTGACGAAACTGAATATTATCTGCGGAATCCGATAAAATCAAAATCAGTAGAAGTTTTAAAATGAAGTTGGCACCACACAAATTACATTAGGTACAATACATTAAATATATTGATAAAATTATACCATTTTTTAATTTTACCCGTTGAAGTTCGGGATTGTTCGTGATTTCATTTTTAAATTTCGACTTTTTTTGACATGTAACAAGTCCTTATTTAGCGTTGCTAAGTAACTATACATGAGCCAGAATTACAACAGTTGCACCGGATCATCCTAAAAAGACGGTTAATTAATTACGGTTTAATTTAGAGATGTATGTTGTTTAATTAAAAAAAGAGGAGATGTATCAGCGTCGATCACTAAGAAGCAATTAAGAAGACTTTGATTATATACTACTGGCTGATTCACGATTTAGTCTTTGATTAAGGAGTAATCTACAATTTTCTCCGCAAAAACACGAAACGGTTTTTCGTTCACACACACATTAATTTTAAACCAATTACGATCAAAATTATATTAAAAAGTTTCCTTTTGGAGAGACTTTTTGATTTTAATCACAGCTAGGGAAAATCTATCCTGCAATTAAAATTTATAATAAAGGGCCTATAAATCTGATCACATCTGATCAGCCATTAACTCTTCTTCTTCTCTCTGAATCAGAAAACTTCAAGTTGGAAGAACATGAACGCAATCGATCTAAATTGAGAAGTAAAAGTTGTAGCACAGTCCTGAAAAGTCCCAAAATTGAAAGTGCCTATACATTTTATTCTATCCATCTAGAAAATATATCCTACAATTAAAATGTATAGGCCCTTTTTGACTTTTCAGGGCCGTGCTACAACTTTTACTTCTTAATTTCGATAGATTGCGTTCATGGCTCCTTCGAACTAGAAGTTTTCTGATTCAGGTGAGTACAATAATTTGGATTTTTTTTAACCACAAAAGTGTTACGAAACCTTTCAACTACTGAAATGGAAAAACAGCAATTGTGGAATTATTTGTGTTAAAGTTGGCGAAGAAAAAAAGGGACAAATGTTGTTAGGGAGCACATGTAGGAGCCTTATATCAAGTCGGAGGTCCTCTCCGCATATTGGGAACGGTCCAAACTTCAACACTTACAATATTTTTACATTTCAACTGTACGTCTGTACTGATTATATGGCGAGTTTTACATCCTTTAGTAGATATAAAATGACGCTTTCACCTAAGGAAAACCGTATTCAAATCGGATGGCCACAAAGAAAATAAGAAAATAAAAAAACACCTTAAATTGTGAGTGGAACGATTCAATTGTCCATCCGTGTATTTTTTCTTTTTGTCTTGTGTGAGAGATAGCTTCGGAACATGTGCTACATAAAAGAAATGGAGTTTCTTTCATGAACTCATATAAATTGACTAAAAATTATGCTTATGATGTCCAGCACATTGTGTTAGTCTCCCGTCTTTGACAATTCATACTTTGTTATATGCATCCATTCTGGTTGCCAGATTCAAATCCAAAAACTCTGCTTACTTTATATTTACCACATCTCTCTCAACTTATAAGGTCCTAACAAATTGACTCCAGTTCAAGCGACGCAGCTGACAAGTTGCTAATTCCAATTTAATTAAAAACGCAGGAAACGAGAAAATTGAAAAAGAAAATGAAGCGTCCGCGATACAATCAACCGCCTACATTTTCGACCGCAAACACCGATGTTTATCTTCATCATGACTTCCTGGAGCTGAGGCGCATTTGCAATTTGATCGAGACAGCAACTCAGACGGTTCTCCAGTCATAACAATTTTAGTAATGCGTAACTCGAACCGGAAGACGTTCACAGCGCTTTCCGAGCTGATGCCAGATTTAAAACGCTGAAATCCGAGAGCTTCGAGAAGTCATCGCCGTCTGTCTGTCATAAACGGGGACATCGTCACGACGCAAAACAACCCAACTCGCTGAAAACGTATTAATCCGCACAAAATTTAACATTTTCCTGCCGCGACGGTGACAACAACAACAATAACAACTCGTACTGGAAATAGCTTTATTTCCCGCGTTTATACTACCTTGTTTCTATTTTTTTATATCCACCTCCGGTGCCACGTCGCGGTTTATGGGTGGCTATAAATACGCGCAATAAAGACGCCGATATTGCATCGCTGGGCTGAAAAAACCACGCGAACGCACACGCACTTTGATCTATCTCTTCGGTTTTTGCCCCGTCATCTCCTTAGATTTATGAGGGTTGACTGACCATCTCGATCCGAGAAAGCAACGAACGCTGGTGGAAAATGAATCGAAGATTCAAACGAAGATGGAAAAGCTCGCCGCAATTTGTGCCAGCATTAAAAATAATTAGCCGCTCCGTGGTCCAGGTTTCGCAAGAGTCCTGATTTCACCTTTGAGGAATTATTTTGATTTCCTTTGAGGCCCAACGGATCAGTCAAAGAGACCTCACAACTTGAAACTCCGGCAAATTTCCATTGTTTGTTCAATATCAGTGTTCCCACATGAGAAAATTTTATGGACCGTCCACTCGACAAAAAGACCCAGTGGTGTGGGTGTCAGGTTGCGGTCAATTTAGTTTTATAAATTGATGGGGGTTTTGAAGCGTTGTGCGCTTCATTTTAACACTATTACACTATTATCGCTAATCGCTTGTTGAATTTTACGTATCGTAACACTTACATTCCAATCAAATCGATATCAGCTGCATTGTGTTGTTTTCTTTGATTGCTGATTGCAGGAGTCAGGTTTTGGAACAACAAGAACCATGTGTAGTGTAAGCATAACACGAAATATTTATTAGAATAGAAAAAATCAAAAAACAATCTAATATCATAACAATCATAAAAATAATGTGCTAGCTAACTTTTGTTTTATGTTTTACAAGAGGCCATTGAATCTACTTAGCGTTTGTTTTATTTTTTACAGTGTATACTTTTGATGACATGACATGACATTTGACAGAAACTGTCATATCTTCAACAGGAAATGTTACATACCGATTTGTGTTCACTGTGTATTAAACTAAAACTGGTCTACTTTGTTTATATCATTTTCTTTCGGTAGTTAAATTTGGTATCGCAGGTACATGCAGCTCTGATCATTTTATAAAGGGAACAAATTTGCTATTAATTCTTGCCAATATTATAGATTTTAACCCTTCGGCGGCCCGGTCAATATGATATTGTCAGTTCTACAAAAATGTAAAATACCTTATACCACCATAAAGATATCATAAAATGCGTTCTAACACATAAATAAAATATGGGTAGTTCTATTTGTAAAAACAAAGTTATGTAGGATGCGTGAGTTTTGGAACACCTGTATACGTTAAAATATTTTTAGGTTGTGCAGCCTGGCAAACGGTGTACAAGTTGTATTAAAATTTTTTTTCTATCTTGCATGGTTCATGAGTTATGGACCGATCCCGCACTAATGACTTAGCCTGTATTATGGCAGTCATTCAATATTTTTAATAACTCTTATATCGGTCACAAAATGATTCAACCTATATTAATTTCTGAAGACACCTACCCTCCTAATTCTTCCCATTCTGACGTTTGGCATTTCAATTCCGCGATTTTGATTGGTCCGTCAGTGTGTGTGAACAGAACAGAGAAATATTATCCCTGGACATGAGTAAGAGAGAGAGATGGGAAGGTGATGCCTATCTCATCAGCCACTCTAGTTTATATCATGACACTTTATACGAACTGTATCAAAAAGTTGCTCAAATTACGTCTAAACTGAAGTTGTTATGGTGGTGTTATTTCTCAGGCTCCAGAACCGTTTTATATTAGAAGTTGTTCCATTGACACAATTTGAAAGAGGCCGAATAGAGTTGGCAAGAACCTAGAACGGCCTTCTCAGAATTTGCCGAAAGAGTAAATTGCAAAGCTTCCACCGTGGATAGATATTAGGACAGTATTGAAAGAAGTAAACAGAATACAGAAAACTCGCTTAAGGCAAGTGTGACAAACTATAAATGCAGGAACTGATCGACAATGGTACAAAAGTACGTCTTTTCATAGAAGTAATTTTACTGAATTTTTTTTGAATAGCAATTTAAAATATTTTTGTAACTACATTTTTGTCTTAATTCAACGATATGCCATAATGCTACCTTTTTTCTTTTGTTGTTGAAAATGTTATTATTCGTGCTGTAAGATAATCTGTCTTGAAAACCAAAGATAACTGTGTCTGAAATTGAATAATAAAAATAACTGAAAAAATGTTTGTTTCAGTGTAGTCATTTTCCTATAGTACATACTATAGCTACAATCGCTGGTAGAATCGAAGAAAATCGCACGACTTCAGTGTACGCAATTGTCTCAATAGGTATTTATTTTTTCTCGCTGCAGACCAAAGATAAAACGTAGCATTGTAGCATATCGTTGTGTTCAGAAAAAAAAGCTATCTTCAAAAATATTATTTTGTTCCCCAGTTGGCTATTGATATAAAAACTTGGATTTGTATCTCAAAAATAAATGACGGTGCGACCATAAAAATATTATAACAAATAGACATTATAGACCCCTATTCAGGGTACCTGGCTACTCGTGTTACAAACTTTGCCCTTTAAAAGTAACAAAGAAGTTCCTCTTTACTATAGTCCGATTTTCACTCGTTTCAGAGGTATGAAGTTATCTTCATTTGATTTTTGAAGAATTTACGATTTCAATTTGAAAAAACGCCAATAACTCTGGTATTACTAATCCTACAACATATCTGAGACCACCGTTGGGTTTTGCATTATTTTTTCTACTAAATGCAACCTCGCTGGATCCATGTATCTTGTTTCAGTCAAGTGTCTCCAAAATGAAAAAAATAAATAAAATGTACGCTTGGATGGCGTTTTCTTACAAGTGAATGATTGCGTTCTTTTGTCGGTAGCAAAAGTAGGTAGAAGGTCCAAGAGATGCGGCTAATATCGTTTCATAAAATTATGCATTTCAGGTAGGCACACACTTGGTTTGAAAATAGCTTCAGTGACTGTTTCACGAAGCAATAGAAAAGATCAAACCCAATTTTTTAACACTTTTTGAATCGAAGAAAGTCAGATCATACGAGCGTACAATAAAAAAGGATAAAAAAGGATAAAGAGTAGGCCATGGAATTACGTTGGAATTCATTAGAGGGTAGATCATGTTTAACCTTGAGATGAAAAGATTTTAAATAAAGTTTTATTTTGACAACCGTTTCGGGCACTACACATAACATACATCGTCATGTCTTTTTTAACAAATTCCACCTCCAGGCGTCGGTGTAGAAGTCCTTTGAGCAACTTAGTTCCTCTCAAATGTCATGGATGTCAATGTTAGAGGTCTGCACTATAAAAAAAACACTAAACTAGATGCCATATCCGCCTGTGAATACCTTTTTTACTCTGTTAATATCTTCGAAGTATGTCATTTACAGTGTCAAATTCACGAGCTAGACAAAAACGTATCAAAATTGTGTAAAAATTACAAGAATTGTCGTCCCCTTCTCGTGTTGGACAATTAAGCCAGATTCTTTATTGATGCTGCATATTCTATAATAAGCAGTACAATTAGAATTTATTTGTATGCATTATGTATATATTTTCAATTATTATGTGACTCCCGTGTTAGCACAATGTGAGCAATACCGGTTCATAAGTAAGCATCTTAACCGGAAAATTCCGGTGGCTCGACTTGCGTGAAAATCGACTCTCTCATGGGAATAAAGTGGGTGTCGAACGATATTCCAAGTTCAGGAAGCGTATCCTTGTAGGAAAGGACTGTTAAACGAAACCTGTCAATGGGCGCCCAACAGACGCGTGGGTGGCGTGGGCTTTTGCTTTAATCAAAAACCGTTTACGGGGGTGATAAATGACGCCGACGAATTATTTATTACAAAATTAAGAGCGCCCCATTGTTGTGAGGTTGCCGCTTTCACGCAGATGTCATTCGAATGAAATCAAGTGAAAATAGTTGCGTTCGGGAACGGTATCAATGGCTTCCTCATTAGGTGTTTACTTGGCAATGGCACGTTTCAAGAAACGAAGCATCCAAAAATAGAAAAAACGACGCAATTCAATTAAATTCCCTCGTCGGATGCCTTTAATAATAGCTAATTCGGTTAAGACACAAACAACTTATTTGTTGCGATTCATGCACGCGTTCACTCAATAATATCGGAATGACATTTAAGGATGGGTAAAGGGTCGTGGCAAGGACGGGTCATGTCTTATTTTCGGCGATTTTTAAATCTGCGATGATGCATCTGGGAGACTGTAGAGGGGCCCAGGGGCGTTTGACCAATAATTATCTCAAATCATGCTGTTACAAATCGCTCCAATAATTTTTTTGTCGAACGGAAATTGAGGCTCTGAATCCTTCGAATTCCAACGCGGGGTTTTCTAACTTTTTCAACACTTTGACAATTACTGACTGGCGTTATGATTTTTTTAATGTCTGGAATTCAAAGTTTAATGCCAGGTATGTACTTCAAACACGTGTATCCGTCACGTCAATGTTGTAGATGAGTGGTGGACTAATTACATTTAATTTTTTATGTTGCATTGATTTATTTCTTGGAGGCCATTTGATCGCGTAATTAAATCTTAACAAGCATACTAGAACAATTTTTCATCGCAATTCTGAAATCGCGTTGCTTACGATAAAACGGAGGCTCAGGAGGTCATGAAAACTAGATTTTGTTTTATTTTTACAGTGTAGAGTGTTGACATTTACATACGACATTTAACAGCAATTGTCAAACTACGTTTGAAACGACGCCTAGAGTTGTAATTTGGTAAAGAAGGCAACAAAACGAATTTTATGCGTCGGTTCCAAACAGAGAACTTAATTTGAAATTTGTCCCACCCAAGGTCAAAAATGTTCTATGCTCTAACAAATTTCAGCCGTGTTTTACGCGTTTTATTATTATACACACGTACCAATTTCATTCTTATTTATTTAATTAGCAAGGGCGGCTCGTCAGATGAGGCAACTGAGGCTCGTCTAATGCTAAACAGAATCCATAAATAATAAAATAAAATAAATAATGAAAGAATCCAAATTTGCAAATTAAATTTTTGTCCTGGGCAGATTGTTCCCGATTTACTTAATATAGTCATAGTAACAAAATAAATAGACTATCTATGGAATTGATCCACATTTTAAAAATCGTATATTAAATAAGTTGCCGTTATGTATAACTTACTCAGTTTTTCAATGTACAACACTGTAACAAATTCAGTGGAAATTTAAAGACATTTTGACCATATCAGCAACCAGAGGCTGCTTTATAAATGAAAAATGTTTCATCTTTAAAGAAAATTAAGATTTACTTAATGAATTCTATGGGCCAGAAAAGACTTAAACAAATTAGCAATTATATCATTAGAAGACTATTGCTTACTAAATTCCTTCCTTCCTAAAGACTAGGACATTACGGACAAAATTGCCATTTAAAACATAGGCCCCATGTAACGTGCCTACAAACATAAAAGGATTTAGAGTCGGCCATGAAATCACTTTGAAAAGTCATCAAAATGTACTAAAATTTCGACCAAGGGTTGGTGAAATTTGAGCTTTCGTGCTCTGTTGACAACCGATTCGAACACGATACATTTAGTGTCTTATAAGTCCGATAAGAAATACATTTAGTGTCTTCTTTAACAAATTCCATCTGTCAAATGCCATCATTTGTCAATGCCAAAGATCTACATTGTAGAAAATAAAACAAAAGCTATGTAGATTGTATGGATGTCCGATATTACCTTTTTCTGTAGGTACGCTTTAAGTCTATTTATATGAAAATACATATATTTCTTTTGTGCCAGTTTTTCTTTTATGCAAAACATGGATTCCGACTAAAATGTTTCCTGTTCAAGCTAAAATGGAAGATGAGCAGTGAGCTGTATGGCAAATATATTTCGCATAATAATTTGCATGTATTATGTATACCTGACGACGATGAAGATAGTAAACTGTCAGATGACGATGTTATAATTGAAAAATCTCTTGTTTCTGCCTCAAGGAATTTTGAAAATAAGAACAAGGAAGAACGAGGAGAATTAGGAATATGAAAGGCCACAGTACAACATTTTTTCAATCTGAGAATTGTAAAAACAATATCGGACGCCCAAATGTAGTGTCAATATACATTATATGCACATGAGAGAAGTCGATTTGCAGGACTCTCTTCTAGGATTGAACCCCATCAAACTCAAAAGCGAATGCTAATTTTTTGTCGCATGGTAAATGTGGTGATTGTTAATGCCTGGTTGCTTTCAAGGCGGATTAACAAGCAACTGAATAAAAAAGAATACACCTCTGTTTTGGAATTCAAAGCTACGCTAGAATAAGATCTGTGTTGGGCTAGAAAAACAACAAAAAGGGGACGCCTCAAATTCTCCTATTCCTATTACTCCAAAAAGAAAATGCGTGAACCTACTACCTAGTAATAAAATCTGAAAATGTTGGTTTGGCCTTCTCACACTGAAAAATCTCTAAAAGTGTGACAAGTGTAAGGTGCATCTATGTCTTAGCAAAAAACATAACTGTCCCAAAAATTATCAATCTGCTTAGACTTCAAACAAAAATGTTTGAATTAGGTTGGATGTGTCTTTAGCACTTAAATTAATAATTTGCTGAAAATTATTTTCACCGCCTACCATTGTGCGAGCTAATTTCATTTGAAAATCCAAATTTCAATTTTCACAATTGTCAACCGACTCATGCAAAATTCCCCAAATTATAAAATTATAATCTTGTAATTAAAAAGTGCAAAGTAGAAAAAAAATGGTATAAAAAAACTTGTTCGTAAGGCTATTTGGCACTCGTGCAATAAAATATGCCTTATGGAACTCGTTCTTTAATATATTAATAGTGTCTTCTTGAACATATTCCATCGTCTGGCGTCGGATTAGACATCACTTGAACAAATTTTTGATTGCCAGCTTTTGTGAAAAGCTTGTTTGCCTTCGCAACGTCTACAATGTAAAAAATAAAACAAAATCTAGTTGTACAGTCTCCCGAGCCTCCGTTTTTTTATTTGTACACTCAATGCATCAAACATCATAAATCAGACATGCTTTTGGCAAGAGAACGGGAGATTTTCAAACAGCGTATCAAATTGTTGATTTCAATTAACACATCTGGACAATCACGTGCGCTAAATTTGCAATATATAAATTAATTTAATCGTTATTGCGACCGTTTGAGAAACGAAAACAATGAATATCTTGGTCGTTATGCGTCAAACACATCAATCCCCATAACGTAAGTGATAAACATTTTTATATTTTAAGATGAGTGCATCAACGTTTATCAAGGCAAATATTTGTTTCGTGACTTTCTAGGTGCTATGACGATTATTTTCGGCTTGAACGATTAGCAGTGGCCTGATTTCCGATGGGACTTTTTGAATTATTCGAACGGTTCAGCTAGAAATTTCCATAAAAACGCACGCCAATCACTATTTAACGAGCAATTTTCACCCCGTGGTCGTCGAAGGTCAATTGAAACGCGCCGTCAGTTCCATTCAAGTGTCGATTATGAAAATGCAAAGCAATCAGTAACGTATCGAACGTTTTGCCCTACTTGTTGTTTGTTTTGTGTTGTTTTAGCGACGCCTAATCGCTTTATCTTTCCCGTTCTGTTTTCGCTTTGCTATAGTGCTGTGATTGTAGCGTACGAACAGTCGCTCGGTAAATATTTAATGGTCATGGAAAAGAATTTCGATGCAATCCCAGGTCGTTATTGGCATTCACTTCGAGGCTGCGTAAACACGTGCACCAGGAGGTATTATTATTTTACGTGTTCCCATCACGATGGGTCGGTCTGTAACTCCGATTCTATTTCGGTTGTGCGCCAAGGAAGCTGCATTATTAATCTGGGGCGATTCCTTTTTAATATTAAGGCGAGGAGCGAAACTAGCTAGGCCCCCAACGTAATGACGGGGTTGGGTCGTAATAATGGGATGGATATTGCGGATTTTTTATGGGGGTATTTTGCAGCCGTAAAGGCGAATTTATGGATGATGGAAATAGCGAAGTGTCTAATTAAGCGGTTTCCTCAGCCGCAATATTTTTTTTATAAAAATGTGTTACGGATTCGCGGAATTGGGTATTTTCGTGCACAAACAACACAACGTCTCATCCAAATTAGTTCGCGCCTCGGGGTACGGCGTGTTTGTGAACAGAAGCAAAATGTCGAAATAACAACGACCTATTAATGTTCGTAATATTTATTTACTCAATCGATCCATTACGAAGTGCTTTAAGATAACTTTCAATCGACGAATAATTGCGTCAGTTTGGAATGCTCGGGTTCATGTTGCATCAGTTTGACGAGTCTTTGAACGGGTTTGGAGACTACGAACTGAAAATATTCTGAAGGTTGCATCAGATTGTGTGAGGAAGTTCGTCATTCTTCGCGCTGGAAAAGAGCACCCTCGAACCCAGCGGACCCATATTAACTGCGTCTTCTGGGTCTCTATCTGCTTCTGGGACCGACAGAAAAATCCGATTACACACAAAAGACTGATTATGTTACTACATTTTATATGAAGGTCTCAAAATGGAAAAACTACAATTCAGATTAACTATATTGCAATAGAAAAATAAGAAATACAAAAGTACGAACGTATACAGGGTGATTCGCGTAGACCGCAAAAAATTTGAATTTCCCGCAAAGCTAGAAACTTGAACTTGGGTGCACCATCATTATCAATCATCCGGAATCGAAGAAAAATACTTTCAAGATTATACCGGAAATTGGCATCAACTTTGTTATTTTAAACGGCAACCCCCTATTTTTATGCCCTCAATCATTTCGGCACTCAATTCTGAATACGCACCTAGATTGTCTGCACTGATAGTTTTTGAAATATGTTCAATTTAATGCTAAAATTTGCAAACGCAAAAGGACATTTTTTTAAATTAATATCTATCTCTTGATTCATTGCAGATAATACAATAATTTTTTTATAGTTTTGCATAATTGCTGCTATTTTTTGAATATGATTATAACAAAATATCAAAAACGATTTTTTTTAAATGGCAACTCCACCATCTAAAAAGGGTGGTCATTCGATGTAGAAATAAAAAATAACGCGACTTTTATAAAGGTATGCTATGCCAGTTCTGCTTAGTTTTTACGATATTTCCCACTTTCTATAAAATTCTTTTTCTATAGATTTGTATGTGTCGGCTGTTATTGGGATTTTAAACTTAGTGTTGCAATGGCAAATAATAACTAGACAAAAGAAGTCATATTTAATTGAACATTTGCATTAATTACAATGTTGTACCGCCACAATAATTGATTTACAGTGTTTGTTAAGTTAAAGTTATGTTTTACTTTCTTGTTTGAACAGCATTGTTATTAACTTACAAAATAAATTTATAGGAAAGATTTGATAAAAACATTATTCATATGACATGCTAATTTCAATTGATTGATTCAAATGTTTTTATTCCAAAGTCTACACATGTCAAAAGCTAAATAGATGATGCATTTTTGACAAAATGTGGAATATCGTAAAAACTATGGAGAATTGGCATAATAAACGTTTATAAATGTCGAGTTATTTTTTACTTTACATAGAAATCGGTTATTATTATAGGTTGTGGGGTTGCAATTTCAAAAAACTGAGTTTTTGTCATTTTGTTATAGTAATTTTCGGGAAATCGCGACGACCTCCTGAAACAAGTATTAAAAGTACTCCCCAATTATTTTTTGGAATTAAACGCATCGACAGAAAAAAGAATTATTGGCAATATTTCAAATGGTTCAAAATATATAAATTTTTATAAACATTCATTCATTTTCAAATTTTAGCATACAATTAAGAATAAAAACTATGAAAGATAAGTAACAACAATCTGTTTTTTTTTTCGATTTACAATTGAGTGACCGACTCAATATTAACCTAAAAATGGGATTGTCATTTAAAATAATACAGTTTATGTCAATTTCCGGTATAACCGGAAATGCCGCAAACTTGAAAGTATTTTACTTTGATTGAGAGTGATCGATATTGATGATGCACCAAAGTTCAGCTTTCTAGCTTTAGGGGATTTTCTAATGAAGGGTCTACGTGAATCACCCGTATAATTCTGATACTGACCATTCATGATTGGAATGCCCACAAAAATAATTATACCTGAGACAAGAAAGCAGACATACAAAAAAAAGGGAAATAAATTTAGTCACAGTAAAAACTACAGAAGTAAAAATAATATACGAAAATATATTATAATTAACAATGTGCTTGATAGTATTATTGAAGATGGTACAGTAGAAGAAAGCTTGTTAGATATAAAGATAAAAATGAAACACACCGCCAAGTATTTTAAAAAAGTAGAGAAAAGATACAATGTTTTGACACTGAATACAAAACAGACCTAGAGAATAGAAATAAATTAAGACTACAGATGCTACAAAAAAACGAATGAGGCTAAAGCTGCTTATTAGCAGAAAAGAAGAAAAACGAAAATGTTACTATGGGAAAAAAAGGAAATTTCAATAAGATGTCTTAAAAGAAATTGAAGTTGATGATAAAACCAAAGAAATTAGAAATCTGTAACAAAGAGTAAAGAATGAAACAAGAAGATACCAAACCAAAACCAAACCAAACAAAACAAGGAAAAAGAGGGACGGAGTACTGGAGAGAATATTTTGATCCGTTATTAAATGGACAAGATAAAACAAAAGACAAAGAGGAAAAAATAAAAAAATATAATGGACAGATTCCGGAGATTATCTAAAAAATAAGCGGCCTTCGAATGGTTGTATAACTGTAGAGCTATATAAATAGGGACCAAAATTAATCGAACATATGCAGAAACTACTAAAAGACAAATGGGAAAAGGATAAAATACCAAAATACTAAGCTAATCTGCCCCATACGTATAATAAAACAAGAGTATGTGTCATAAGAGCGTGTTCACAAGGAGCAATGTATTGCCAACAATAAAAAGCAACAACATTGCTCTACATCAAAAGTACACAGAATAACATAGAATCCCAAAAAAAAACGTGATTCAGAATACAAATCGCATGCATCTTGGTGTTGTTGCATTTTTTGAGAAAAGCATTATATGTTTTGATTTTTAAAATACTTGAAACTGTGAATAGAAAACGATTTCGGCGGGCCAAAAAGTTTTGGGCGAATCCTGTTACATTGAAGGTTTTAATAAGTAGACATTAAATCCAACATTTTAAAACTATATAACATATTTGATACAAGGACCACCAAAATAAGACAATCCAAATCAGATTGGTGAAGTTTTAATGAAGACAGTTGCATATTCTAGACGATGATGATAAATGTAAAACGAAAAGCTAATAACAAAATATTATCACTTGCTTAAAAAAAAGAAATTTTAAATAACAATTCGTGGATAACATTTAGAATGTATTTTTTCTGGATGTTACATCATCTCGCAAGTGACTTGTCCTGCAAAAATCTATGAAATCGACGTTGGCAACTATCCAGGACGTTCCCTTAATTATTACCTATTTCCAAAACTTCAAAGACTGTTTACGATATGAGACTGTCCTTATGTTTCGCCACACATAGCATTTGCCAAGAAATTTACGAAAAATGCAGACAGAAAACGACTTGTTTGTGGCTAAATTTTATGACCTAAAAGATGGATCAAGCTTTGCAAATTGTAGGATTACAAAATACTCCTATGTTTTTAAATATTTGTAACGAAGACAGATTAATAAAAAAAAGAAATAGTTGCATATGACCACACAACTAATAATAAAATACTAGAAAGAAGGTTTTGACTGCAAAGAAATATGCAAAACAAAAAGATTTGAACCAAATGTATACCTTCACATCTTGATTAGAAAATGCATTTAGTGTTTTTTTACATCATCTATGTGCAGACGTCATTTGAGCACTTTTTTCATTGACTGTTGCTGCCAAAAGTCATAATATGTCAATGCCAAAACTTTAACTGTAAGAAATAAAACAGTAATTCGATTACATGGCTTACTAGAATAAATAAGTTCAGTTGTTACGGAAACTATTTTCAAAGTCTACTATGTTAGAGACAAAAAATTCTGTACAGCCCTCGTATTTTTTAACCAAACCAACAATTTACAGCATTCCACGTCGTGCAATGCCTATCAGCTTCAGTTAA
Source organism: Eledona agricola (assembly GCA_964023215.1). Taxonomy (NCBI): domain Eukaryota; kingdom Metazoa; phylum Arthropoda; class Insecta; order Coleoptera; family Tenebrionidae; genus Eledona; species Eledona agricola. The sequence goes on from OZ026854.1 coordinate 15,334,965, forward strand.
TGCCTTGATTTGGCCATCATCAACTGCAGTGCTTCTACTAGAACGATGCGCATCTTTCACATTGAAATCACGGGAACAAAATTTTGCAATCCAGTTTTTGCGTATAAAATATATAAAACCGTTTTGAAAACCACCCACTACTCGTACAGTTATCTAAACACAAGCATGAATTTGGATGGAACGCATAGGTTGTTCAGAAGTTTACTCCCATTTTCAATTGTACAACTGGGGCAACTGATTTTCACCAGTCTGTAGTTTCGATGCTGCCGGTTTTACCAAGCACCCATCTCTACTAAAAGGGAATGTTTTATGGGCACTGCATGTAGACGTTGGGTTTGAAATTTGTAATGTTTACTAGTTCTTGGTTTAGGTCTTATTTTAAAAATCATTACTGAATATTTAAAGGTATAGAGGAGAGACGCAGTGGAGCCCTTTTTTGGTAAAACACATATGCGCACAGGATACAGTTTTAAATGTAAATATGACAGTATCAGAAATCAACGGAGATGTAGAAATATATTTCGCTAGTATAACGTAAAAAGAAAAAGATAATACATATTTCTACTTGGTAAATGTGACTTTTGTAACGTAATGGAAAATACTTTAAGGCCGTATGACACGGTACTATATTAGTACTAAATCTTGTTGAAATATTTTAGTATCCAAACTCTGTATGACACGAAGCTAAATTTAGGATGTAAATTTAGTATATAAATTTAGTACTAAATTTTGTACCGTGTCATACAGCCTTTAATCGGTATTATTTTATTCCCATACAAAGTGTATTGATCCGTTATTTTATTCAGTTGTTTAACAAAAATACCACACCATCTGTAATAATGCTAAATGCTCAGTAAATTAACAAAACGCAAGGTATAATATGCGAACTGTTCATCATTAAAATAAAACATTTGGTGGCAAAATTAATCATTCCGTAATAAACAATATATTGTAAAATAAATCAATTTTATAAGTTATGTATTAATTAACTATTATTTGAAGAATATTTAAACATAGAACGTATACATTCTATGCTTAAATATGAATTATAAAATTAATTTCATTTAGTTAACACATAACATAAAATTTAGCAGTCAGTCAGACAAAAAAGTATTTTTTCAATCAATGAACATTTCTTCTCTTTTCAATTTGTCGAATGGATAATCCAAACAAACGGACGTTAAAAAATGTAGTAAATTATAGTAAATATTATACAATGCGTCAATTTTATTTATCTGTTGTAATAGAAGAGTTGTTTTCGCGTTTGAAGGCCGATCTCGATGCTGTTTAATACCATTTTTTTAACGAGTTAAATTTAAAAAATTAACCGAGTATCACTTACATACCAATTACATAAATACACATACATAATATTTCATCCTGCAAATCTACAAAAAACACTGAATGTTTTCTACCTTTAACACTGAGCATTTAGTATTTTTTAAAGCACAAAATGATATAAAACAATGAGCATTTTTAATTTAAAATACCACATCAGTTTTAGACATAAATACATATGCCTAAATCAAAAACAGATACGAAATGGACATGTGTCAAAGATTTCTTTTTTTTTTTCTAAATTCGTATCAAATTAGTTTACTCGTTCAACGATTCCGATGGACATTCAGTAATAATTTTAAAAATTAGACCCAAACCAAGAAATAGTAAACATTACAAATTTCAAACCCAACTTCTACCTGCAGTGCCATAAATCTCTTTAATAAGTAGAAATGCGAAGCAGAGAAACTATAGACTGGTGAAAATCAGTTGCGCCGGTTGTACAGTCTTTTGCAATGGAAATGAGACTCATTAATATACAAAAACCCCCATAAGTCCGCAATCCAAATCGCAACGGACTCTATTTTTATTCCGCTTTCTGTCACTTTGTAATACGTCAAATTTAAGGTTAATCTTCTGTTTACAAAATTGGAAATGATGGACTTATGGTGGTTTTTGTACAGAGTGAGTCATTAGTGAGGGATCGGTCCATAACTCCTAAACCATGTAAGCTACAAAAATTTTTTAAATACAATGTGTATACCATTTGTCAAGCTGCACAACCTAAAAATATTTTTGCGTATACAGGGAGTTTCAAAACTCGCGCATGCTACACAACTGATATGCAAAATATCCTTTTTACTATACAGGACCTGCAATAATTCGTGTCAAATTATACTATATTTAAATAAGTTTAACTTTAGTTTTTTAAATGGCACCCCCTATATTTTTGTATGCGATCGAATGCGTCTGGACTCTGGCTACGTTTTTTATTAAGGTTGTTCTATAGCTAAAATTTATAATTTACGAGATATTTGATATTTTTGGCTGTGATACAGATTGAGCAGGAATAAGGCAGATAGTGTGCCATGGAAATCATGGAAATCATTATAACTCACATTTCAACACCGCACAGTTGTATCATCACCGACTTGTCATTTAATTATCCATTCCATTATCCACAATTAATTCTATTTTACAAGAACAAATCGATATGATTTATTGTCCGGAATAAGGCAAAACAACCAAAGAGAACATGCAAATAAGAATCTAAAATGCCTTTTGAACTGTTTGTCAGCAAATGTTACGAAATATTGGAAGATCATTCACCTACCGCGTGAATATATGTGCTCAGGAAGGTGGCCGCCACATTGAACATATTATTTAGTTTAGCTTACTTTATCGAATTTTTATATTTATTTGTTTATGTGTTTATTTGTTAATTTGTTTAAACGTTGAGCGTAAATTGCCTTAAGCTAAGGATTTCTTTCGCCTTCTCCCAGACAATAAATCATATCGATATGTTTTGTAAAATAGAATTTATTGTGGATAATGGAATCGATAATCAAATGTCAAATCAATGATGACACAACTGTGCAGTGCTGAAATGTGAGTTAAAATGATTTCCATGGCACTCTACCTACCGTATCCTGGCCCAATCTGTATCACAGCCAAAAATATCAAATATCTCGTGAATTACGAATTTTAGCTATAGAATAACCTTAATAAAGAACGAAGCTAGACTCCAGGTGCATTCGATGGCATACAAAAATATAGGGGGTGCCATTTAAAAAACTAAAGTTAAGCTTATTTAAATATAGTATAATTTGACACGAATTATTGCAGGTCCTGTATAGTAAAAAGGATATTTTGCATATCAGCCGTAAAGAGCAATCCTTTCTTCGTATTCGTACCAGTCCTCAGCCTTCTAGCTGCGAAAACAACCTCTCAGTAAATTTTTAAGTGAATCTCTGTAAATGACAAAAAATGTGAAAAAAAAATTGTAACTTGATAATAGTGGTCCAAAATGTAAAATATCTTATATCGCCATAAATCTATGTCAAAATGTGTTCTAACAGTAAAATAAAATATAGGTAGTTCCATTTGAAAAAACAAAGTTGTCTAGCATGGGTGAGTTTTGGAACACTGTGTATATGTTAAAATATTTTTATGTTGTGCAGCCTGGCAAACGTGTATAAATTGTCTTTAAAATTTTTTTCTATCTTACATGGTTTAGAAGTTATGGACCGATCCCGCACTAATGACTCACCCTGTATATTAATGAGTCTCATTTCCATTGCAAAAGACTGTACGAAGCTGGTGCGATTAGTTCGTTACGGGGATGACAAATTCCAGCATAAGTGCCACAACACCTTGCCCGAGAGCACGTTCCAATCAATTGTCGACATTTTACGGTCAGTACATGGCAATTACCATTACTTATAGAAGACAGATCGTCTCCGTGATTCGCCAATAAGAAATCATGACAAATCGATTTTCACACAAAAGCGAACGCCACTATCACGTCGTCCGTCTACCACCTTGTAAAGAGGTGCTTTAATTCATGACAACGGCCACGGCAAATGGTTGTTGCCTGCCTGCGCGCTGCCATTCCATTTCGCAGAGGTTAATGAGCTTTTCAATGTAATAAACAAGTTACGATTATGCGAGCAAGTCGTTCATCAAGGAACAAACGTTCCCGCCGCTGTTTACTCAACCAACACCCCAGTCTGCGATGTTGGCACAAAGGGAAAAACTTTGATTAAGACATTATACAGTCCGAGGGGGACCAACACAATCATCCGACTCATCTCCAGAAGAATGATTCCGCGATTCAAAACGGCAACGTTTTTATTTTTAGGCGACCCGCATAAACAGCCGACTTGTTTGTCGCGTTTGACGTAGGTCGTGTTTACACGGACTGGTCTCCTCATAAACAAGAAGTGAAACATGTGGAGGTGCATCTTTGCAGCCGACAAACAAGAAAATCAACTCACCTAAACCGTACTCCTCCCAGTGCTCAACGATGCTCCAGCTGACGCTTTTCGAGACGCGGTTTTTGAGCGCCAGGAGTTGGCATAAGTCGCTCACGCAGAGGTTTCGTTCCACGATCACCGTCTGGAAGCTGGCGTCGTCGTTGTAGAAGACCATCTCCTCCTGAAATCACACCACGTAACCACTCATCAATTCATCATGCATTCCATTGCATTTGCTGGTTCATAACATAAGAATTTTGTTATGGATTCACATGGTGAGGAATGAAGCCAAGACATATTGCTTATAGAAAAACATCAAGAAGGAATCAGACAGATTTCAACAAAACTTAATAATATAGAAGTAAAACAGTGATGTATGGAAACAACTCCAACTCTAATGTACTGTTGGAGTCCGCATGCTTCAACTGAACTTGTCAACTTCCTCTTGAGGAAAGGACTTGAGCAATCAATGCCTGCAGAGGTTGCGTATTATATTCCATCGATGTTCGATGGGCGACGGATCCAGATTTTAGCAACACCATGGAAGCAAGCAAGTGTGAGGACCAGCAGAACATGAAACGCATGTTGTCATGGTACCTGGATGAACACCCATTTCATCTGCTAATTACATATATTGTCGACCTACGTGTCATTTCCTTTTGATCTTCTTGTCCTTTGCGACTATCGTGAGCTCACAAAAAAAACAAATTGGTCACTGCACTCGACTTGTTCAGTAAGTACACCACAGGAATTTAATCTCATTTCTCTCATTGCATCTGTGTTGATGAGAAGACGACGCTTTTTTTTGTTAGTTCTCATCACCGTGGAAGAATTGTGAATGATTCTTCCGGGATTTCATCTTCTCACAAACTCACCACTCGCTCTCTTTCAAACTGGGTCAGCTGACGAAATTTTGTCATACGCTCACTCTACGCAAAACTACCAAACACCAGAATTTCAATTCTACGACGAAGAGTTCACAACTGACAGAAAAGTGTTAAAAACGATTTAAAGCTGATAAGTTTTTCTGGACGTCTAATCAGTTACTTTTTATATTAGAATATAGTCTGTCTAGATTCGCTTCTTGGTGGTGGATTTTCTACATATTAGCTGTCGTTGACAATTTCCATTAGAATTCGGCAAGATTGTGTGACCATCATGATTTTCCCTTCAACTTTTACAGATAGTGTTATTATTATTTGTGCGGCATTGTTTTTAAAACGATATCGTTTATAGGTATCATTATGAATGAATGAAAAATTGATTAATTTTTTTGAGATAATACTTGAGATAATAAATTAATTGTGATTTCTAGCAAAAGATCTGTTGGCTGACGTGTCACAACAAGAAAAGATGCGGCAGCAACAGCGCAAATTGGACAGCAGCGATTTTCAATGAAAAGCTTTTATGTTGACGGCGCTAACTTCTCGGGTAATAAATTCTGAATTACATTTTCTGCTACTTTTTGAATATGGTTGTGTCTTTATCCCTTTTTACATATTATCATTAAAATTGTGCACTCAAATTACTCAAAACTTACAAATATCAAAAAAACTATTGTAAATTCAAATCAATGGCTCATATGCATAAAAAATAAGTTTTTACTTTAAGTAAAAGTATTCAGTAAAAGTGTACTCTTAGGAGTAAATACTGTAGATGCCAGTATTTACTTAATTTTGTATGCATAAATCTTTTACTTTTACAATCAATTATATACTGGCAGATTTTCCACTAAATATTGTGTTTTAAATTATAAGTCGTTTATGTGCTAGCGTTTGACATTTCTTTTTCATTAATTATAAACGTGTAGTGAGATTTCTTCTCGGATTTCTTTTGGCGGTTTAATTAGTAAATTGAAACTAGAGACGAGGTAAGTGACTTTATACATATTTTCTCCAGTTTCAAAAGCTAAAATTGTTTTTAGATGAAATAATACCAACAGCAAGTTGTAGGTAGATCAGAATGGAATCTGATGGTGATGACGCCCTATCGATAGCAATCAAATTCGTCCGATAATAATCTCGAGATCATCCAAATCCAAAGGATCATTGGCAAATGCAACTTGTTTCAATACTAAAAAATTCGCCGTTATATTAAACAAATCGCAAACGCCTTTAATTAAAAAACGAAATAAAGAGGCTCTTAGTGCAATCTCTAGAACATGCCGAACACACTTCGGCGAAAACTCAACGGAGAACAAAATATTAAAGAAACTTACTAATCTGAAAACAGAACTTAAGAAGAAAACTGATCGAAAAGTTACAGGGGACAAAGCGATTAAGTTAAAAGAGTGGAAAAGAACCTCCTTGATCTGATAGAAGGAAATCTTGGAGAGAATTCAAGTTATCCGACAAGTACAATTTAAATCTAAAATACATAATAAAAACATCCTATTATGACGCATCATCTTCTAGATATCGTCAAAATCATTTTCATCGTTAAGATATTTGGCAACATTATGCAAAACAAAACAGGATATTATGATTCTAGGAATTATATTTAATGAGGCTCGAATTTCATTCACTAATGTGGGAAATCGTTTTTTCACCTACACTTGCATCTACACTTGTAAACCACTCATCAAAATTACTTAATTTTCTGCAGATACGAGTATATTCGTCACCATGATCAGCAGGTTTCCTAATTTTAATTTGGGTACAATACAGTGCTCCAAAAGCGCACGGAAAGTTGTACTTTTCTTGCCAATGACGTTTTGCTTCTTCTACTTCTTCATGTCTCATAGGAAATTTTATCCACTGGTTAGCTTTTTCAAGGATTTTTCTACTTACATAGTTAACTGTTCTGCAGACCGTACTCTGATGAGTACTACTGTCTTCTCCTACTCCAACCTAATTTAATTGTTTTAAAATTGCATTCATATTTAAGATACTACAATGTTTTTATAACACCTACCTGAAAACCTGAATCGCCCATGTCCCGCAAATATATTTTCATTTTCTGTTTGGAAGATAATGCGCCTCTTCTTTCCTCAATATTAACCAAAAACACTTCAGCTAAGTATTCACCATTAACTTCTTCAAAGCGGTACATTGGTTTATATGTATTTTCATTAGCCGATTTTCGCGGTTTTTAAATTTTACGCTGTGGAATATGTTTAAAAAGTGCCATATGTTTAAAAAGTGCCATTTTTATTAAGTCTTGAGACAGAAATATTTAAGTCACTCAAACAGCAGCTTGAAAAATTTTTGTTTACTATTAACTATGAGTAAATACTTGGTTCTATGCATTTTTATTTAAGCTTTTGCTGGAAAATTAAGTAAAACCTTGACAAACACTAATGCCAAATTTTTAAAGTGTTTACTAATAAGTAGTTGCTGTATTTTATGCATACAATTGGCAGTAAAAACTTAAAAATTCACAGAAAAAATGTTTACTTATTTTTATGCATATGAGCCATTATATGGTGAAATAGGTACCGCCAACAGGAGAAAATAAATCCCCTAACCGAAATTATTTTAACAATTAATGTAATTTTTTTGCATATGCGAGCACGGTTTGTTGAGGCGAACCGTTAGGCTAAAAGCCTTGTAATAAAAATGACTATTTCATCCTTGATTTGATAATCTGAATGATGATAAAAGATGAACAAAAGTTTTAACTTGTTCCTTTTCATAAATCATTGAGGTTCTGGCACTCATAGAATTTACCTTTTGTTGTTTTTTTACAACTGTTTACAGGAACTGTCAATAAAAAATTCCTAACCTCTCCCTTGTGTCTTATCCGTGATCCGAACCGAAGCCTGGACACGAATTTTGTTGGAGCAAACAGAAAATGTATCGTATTTGAAACCATTGTTAATAGGAACTTAACCTCAAATTTCACCAACACAAGGTCAACCACTTCTACACTCTAATGAATTTGAAAGTTTTTCCATGCCCTACGCAACAGCCATAACGCGAAGAGAATGTAAACTTACCTCTTTTTCGTTGGTGGCGTGGTCTTTGTTTTCCGAAAGCATTTGGTACTCGAAGAAATTTTCATCGAGGCGTTCGTAGCCCGATGTTTCCACACAAATACACTTCATTCTCGGAAAGCGGCACCAGTCTGAAACAACAACAAATTTAATATAAAACTTGTGATTGCACTTGTTCGAACTCACGAGAAGTGATTTGTAATGCGCTGTAAAGTTGGAAAAAGAAGCAATCTCGGGACGTATCTGCGCTAGTTTATTAGTTCCATAGATATTTACACGGGGACGAAAAACTTGTTCTGCAGCGCAATATTTTTCTAAACTGTTATCTCAATTTGAGAAACGAGATTTCGTACGCTTCTGATAAAAGACTTGACGTAATGACAACGTCAGATAATAGGTCACTCGCTCATAATTACAAAACATGGAAATAGATTTTTGTAGACAAGTTTTGCAAGACAGGTTCAAAATGCCACAGTTATTAATTTTCCGTTTGAAACAATCCTCGCCGATACCTTTTAACAATTTCGAAAACATAAATGTTGATGTAATCTTGGCACAGCTGTGAAAAATCCCAAGGACTACACATTTGCCGCTATTCATTAAACACCAAACAAACCCGGTGAGCTTTCATCACTTGAACACTAAACTGGGCACAATACAGTCAGCAAGATTATAACATTTATCAATTTGTGCTTACGAAAGCAGCATTTTTAAATGTTATTATTTATGGCATAGATAATACAGCGCTGGAGCATAAAGCCAATCAAAAAAAAAATTACAAACGGCGATAAGATAAAAAACGAATGAATCAAAACCGTATAACGTTATCATCGTCACTGAGTGACGGGAGGAGTTGAAATTTGTAGAAACTGCTTTTTTTTGTATGGAACGCCGAAGTATTTGTTACTACGTACAATTTGGATTATAATTTCACAGAAAGAATTATGTGCGTATATTTATTTACAATTTCAAAAATATCTCGAAATATCCAACCTGAATGTTTATTTACCTTAACTTTCTATTAAAAATAATGAAATGGCTCTACATTTAAAACGACACCAAAGCATCGAACTACAGTAGAATATAATACTGCAGACGAGATTTTCTATAAAACCATACACGAACTTTATAGTATTTTTTAAATTACAGACTTTTTTAGTAAAGGTATTATAAATAGCGTAGTTAAATTAGTAAACTTGTTGTGTTGTTTGTGTTGTTTTCGAAGATGAAAATTAAGTGTGAACTGGTCATATTCATTTTGAAAGTAAGTGAATATATGTTCCTGAATTAAATTGACATTACAAAAAAAACTACTAGAATTTCTAACTGGAAAATCACTTCAGAGTTAAGTTTTGCTTAATTTTATGGGATCTACATGTGAAATATTTTGAAGCTCAATAAAAATTGCGCTAAAAAGAGGGTTGGACAAGGGGCCCAATGGGGCCTAAGTCCAGTGGTCGCCAGGCCACACCCCCACAGACATACACACTTACAGTACAGATGTTTTGGCAAAAATAATTATTTAATTATTAATTATAATTGATCAAATATTGGCACAACCGACGTAAAACCTTTCTTTTCTCTCGTGTTTATATTTTAAAATTTGTTGAATCGTAATCGAAACGTTTGTTAAGAGAGAGAACAGAGCTGTTAACCTAAAAATTCTCTATCTGCTTTCTAACGAATTTAAGTGTTTCCATGGCCTAAGCAGCCCCGATTTATTTTTGTATGTAGGTAGTTATTAGGAGTTGACGACTAACCATTACCTACAGCTTTCAACACTCAAATCAAACAAAGGAAACCATCACGTGGACAATGACTCTTAATATTTTACATAATAATTTGACAAGCGGCACTGATGATGTTTACCACGGTTGTAGATGAAACCTCTAAAGGATATCATCGGACTCATTTGTCCCCACAACCCCAATGGAATTTGTTATACTAGAACTTGCTCTTCGAGCTTGAGAATTACAACCATTGTTAAATGAAACTCTTTACTATGGCCACATCTGAAGGCACATCGAACAATATTATCTGACTCTTAATAGCCCAAGTGATAAAAAACAATTTGCAAGAGTAGGTAGTCGTTTTGTGAGTTGTTTTAGTGTTCCAGCATAGAAAGCGATATTCCGATTACAATATTTTACAAAGCTCTAGGATATCCTGAAATTGTAAGCTACAGTGTGGAGCGTAGTTTGGGCGTACAAATGGATTTTAATTTCATATGTACGTGCACTGAGTGCATTCAAGCATCGATCCATACCTGCTAAAAGGAAACTAAGTCCTGATCTTACAAACTAAACGAAATTAATAAACTGGCGAGGCAGAGGTCTCCCAACATTTTCTCGATCGAAACCGGTTGATTCCATTAGGATGTGATTAATTGGACACTAGCTTTTTGTAATTAAATTAGCTAAAACGAAAAACCGCTTTAAATTATGCAATTATGTCTTTAACACCTGTTTCTGAGTTAATTTATCGTCGCAAAAACACACATTTCTCGAACGATTAGTCACATCTTGTGGATTAGAAAGTGTCGCTTCGTAAAGAGATAACAACATGCACACAGAGAGCAAACAACTTTGAAATGCCCACCATAAATAATAATGACAAAACATAAACACTGGAACATTGACAGTGATGAATTGGTACATTATCTCATCAGCATAACTGCTATGTGCAAAATTTGCGCGACATGCATGCCTCTTCGGAGAAAAATGATAGATAAATTGACGATGAGGATGCGCCATATTGGATTGGATTGATTCTTCGAATCAATCGGCTTCCGCTATTGTTCGACAGAACGTTCATTAAGTTCTAGTACTCGTAGTTCGTCGTCCGAAGTATTGTAAATTCGCTCCAGAGAAGATATCGTAAAAATGCCGATAATCGATTAGTGATGTTTCAACATTTAGGTCAAACAATTCTGAAGCATTCCCAGTTATAAAATATCGAACAGTGTGCAAAGTTTGTTTTAAAACAAACAAAATGTGTTGCAAACATAGACTGAATAATGGATTAATGAATCCTAAAAGAAAAGAAAGTGAACTAAGCAAAATTATTTCCACTTAGTAGACTACAAAAAACAATGTCCAACGGTTTGAAAGACATTCTATTGTATTCACATTGTAGATTCATGTTTCTTATGAAAGAAAAAAGTATTCTTGTCCTTTAAATGAAAAATTCGGTGTAAAAAGTGTGAGCTCCAATAAGTAAAATTTTCAGAAAAATTTTAACAACCTAAATTACAACAATAGGATTTGCATTACGGATGAAAGTGACTTTTCCATTTTTGCCTCTCCAGTCTCTTCGGACTATATATTAAGCTGTAAAATTTTGTAGGGGGCAACGCAATCTGGACGAATGTTTATGTTCCTTATTCAAAAGACAATACGAAAATACCAGTCCTAGGCAAGCCAACACAAAAGTTAGCAAATATTAGAAAAAGGACACAGGCCACTATGAATTGAACCATTTTGAAATATTCTGAAGCGCATGAAATAAGTACGTCCTTAACCATTATTTATGGACCACAAAGAAATCAGGACAAATCCTAATGCTTCTTATTCAGAAGACATAACAAAAGTATTAATCCCAGGCAACAGAACAGGAAGACGAACAAATATCAAGCATTGTGTCCAGACCAAAAAAAAAACCTTGTTGACAACTTTGCTAATGTTTGGACAAAACTTTTTAGAAACACAGCTGCAAATATGGGTTATTAACAAAAAAATCCAAAAAGTATCCAACAGATGTGATTAACAATTTTTGGGATTTTGTAAAACTTTGTGGATAACATTGCGAAAAATACGTGTTTCTCACAATTTTTATTTGGTCTGGACACGGCTTTAGAAAAGGGCATTTGAGACCATGTATTGTAACATTTTGGAAAATCCTGGAAGACACGAAGTAAAAAGGTCCTGTACCATTATTTGTAGGGGGTAACGCAATCAGGACGAATCATTATGTGTTTCATTGTTCTTCTTCATTGAGATGACACTACGAAATACACAACGTCCAATACTGTTATTTGTAGGAGGAAACAAAAACTGCACGAATCCTTATGTTCGGGGTTCAGAAGACATTACGAAAATACCATTCGTAGGAAACAGAATACAAAGAGTAGCACATATTTTAAATAAAACACAGGAAACTATGTGATAAACAATTTTGGAAAATCCTGAAGGGCATTAAATGTACAGATCGCACCCAATTTGGAACCGAAAAAGTAATAAGGACAATCCTAACGTATTGAGAATAAATTCGGCAGCAGAACACGAAGAATAGCAAATTTTAGAAAGAGGACTCGAAATTCTTGAGGATACAAAATAAAAACGTCCATTATTTTTTGAAGACAGCGTAATATGCAAGAATCCTTGTTCCTTATACAGACGAGACTTCGGAAATAATAAATAAAAAATACTAGACAACTGAATACGAAGATTGAAAAAGGAGACAGAAGGCTATAATAAACAATTTTAGAAAATTACAAATTAAACAAAACGACTCCTTCTGTTCCTTATTCAGAAGACACCACGAAAATATGAGTCCTAGGTAACAGAACATGAGGATTAGCAAACATTAGAAAAACGACATAGGAAAATTCTTAAAGCCATGACATTAAAATAGTCCTAACCATTATTTGTGGGAACGTCTTATGGTCTTCATTCAGAAGACAATACGAAAATATAAATCCTAGACAACACAATACGTAGATTGTTAAATATGCATGTTAAATATGGCGCAGCTGACCATGTTAAACAATTTTGAAAAATTTTGAGGGACAACAAAGTCCTTAATTGGTATTTGTTGACTACGAAGTAATTCGGACGATACTTATTTTCCTTATTGAGAAACCACTACGAGTGCGAAGATATGAATCATAGACAACAGAACACACAGATTGGAAAATATTTAAAAAGGGCGCAGGAGACTATCTGATAAACTATTTTTCAAAATTCTAAAGAACAAGAAATAACAACGAACTTAAACATTATTTGTAGGCGACGAATAAGACAAATTCTTCTATGCCTCATTGAGAACACTACGAAATTATGAATCCTAGGCAACAGAATACGAATATTGATAAATAGTAGAAACATGACACAGGACTATGTGATGATAAGCACTTTTATAAAATTCTAGAGGGCATAAAATAAAAAGATCTTAATCGCTATATGTGGATGACAATAGTTATTAAAGTACTAGTCACAGAAGACATTATTATAGCAGAGTCCAAGTTTAAAAAACGAGCCGCGTCCCTGGGAGTTTTTTAATGTACGAGTGCTACAAGGGTCTTCCACATCGAGTGCTTCATAACGTTTTATCTATTTTGCAAAAATTTGACAATTTCGAATTTGGCCAGGAATACATATTCGATTTGGGAAATTTTATTGCAGTTGCTATCAGGAACGAGCGCGTTGCGCGTTTTTTTTGTGCTCACTGGTTTGACGTACAGTTCGACGTTCACCTAATAATTAATTTAATTTGCTATTATTATAATGTTGTAAAATGTTAATAATAAAGTAACTAATAGTATATTACATATCGAGAGATGGCAAGCAAGCAATTACACACGAGGGGGAAGGTAATTGCTGGCTACAACTCCAGGATTGTACTATGTTTTTTCTACCACCAAAAGATGGATTCCAATTCCATTTTTATGACGGTATTCGATGAAAAACGTCAAAACTGGTGACAAAGCGGGAACTTGAACTGTCAATCGGAACGACAAATAACACTAATGACAGTTTGCGCTGCCAACATAAACCTAGTACTGAGAGAAAATTACTATAACTGCTACGTAATGCATGTATTACATGTTAGTAACTTTTTCATTACGTAACAGTAACACATAAATAGGTATTTACTTGCAATAGATTCAGTTGCAGATGCAGATGCAGAATTTACTCCTCGGAAGTAGAAAAATAAACTAAATCAACGGATTAGTTTGTATTGAAATTTATGAGCATGTATTTTGAGTGACATTTTGATGACCATTGACGAGGCCGATTTCAGAGATGCCAACCTACAAACCCAAAATGTTACAAACTTTAATGCATCTGGCAATTGAATTGCGGGTTGTAATGGAGCCATTATGAACGAAAAATTGATAATATAATAGAGTCAATGTTTCGCATTGAGAAACTATGAAAATGAAAGAAATCAATTGCAGGCAACAGAACACGAAGAGTAGCAAATATTAGAAAAGGGGCAAAAAATAGAAAAGTCCAGAAACAATACCTAATGACAATAAGGTGGTGCTGGATGTGTGCAAGAAAAATGTCAGATAATCGGTCTCATTTGCCAATTACTTTTCCAGAACTGTAAGTAAGCTTTTCGGTCCCACGCTCCGCGTGCTCAAAAAACGACCAGAAGTTAAATTCAGCCGCGATCGTTGCAAGACAGATATTTGTGTGATAAGGCAGGGATTGCAGGTCCAGATAACGAGCACATCCGCCAGTGGCAAAATTCCAAAAGACCCACGTCCAAAATCGGTTAATTGCCGCGTCGTCGAGGAATGGCCGCGAGTTCAACAGCCGAACGGTTGTATTTTTTCCCTTGGGTGGTATTTCCCTTTCGAAGTGACCCCGCACCGTCTGCCATCCTTTGTCGGCTTAACTGAACCCGTCCCCTTCGTCTAGCAATTCGAACCGACCGTCGTCGGCGTCAGGGCAGCTAAACGCGACGATTCGCCGAACCCGACTTCTGGGAAGCATCCACAACGGGACGACGATCGAAAAGGAGAAAACTACTGCGACCATCCAGAAATGCCACGCGATGGCCTGAGTCAGTAACAGACACCCGAGTTTACCAGTTTTTCTGTCACCGAGACACGTCCTGCTCGCAGGAGGCCTAGGATCCGTTTCTTTCTTTTCAGCAGGTCTCGGGAGGTCACAACTGACGAACGAAACGGATACAAACGATGAATGAATATGCGTACACCGTTACGTGCATTGTTTATGGGTGTTTTAGACGGTAAACAAGACCATTATCGCCGGCTAGTCCGGCACATTATGCAGAAACGTCACAAATGCCCAATCACTGCACACGTGGGGCGGCGAATTCGTCAAAAACAAGCCCACGCTGCTTGAAGGCGCGTATAAATCATGCAACACCTGACGTTATCAGTATTTACCCCACATCTAATTACGTCTTCGGTGGCTTCGACGAATCCCCAACAATGAGCCCATTTAATTACGCTGCCACCCCGATATTCGTTCCGTTCCTTCTTCCCGTTTTCAAATTTGTACAAAAACGATACTATAAAGTCAGGTTGTCTTCTATTTAATCATATTTGTAACAAATTGTGAAGAAAGTACGAGTAGAACATAAGTGACCTGGAAAACCTTGACTTTTAAAACTTAATATTATTTCTATTTTTAATTCAGTGTGATCAGTATTGGGTGAAAGAATGTTGTCTGTGGTATTTCCTTCCGGTTCTAACTGCGTATGTACACTTGGTTTATGCGAAATTGACGAGTGCTCTATAGCTGTTGTCTTTATGGTCTCGATTCTCACTCTTGGGCACTCATACAACAATGAGCAAAAATAAATAAGATTCACAATGACAAACCCTACCAAAACAGCTTCGAACTTCGTGTATTACTTGCTGACGATTTCTGTGAATGTATTTCTTGATGGCTACTAGTTACTGCTAACAGGGCTCCTTATAAACTCTGTTAAGTGGATGTTTGCAATCATCCCCCAACCATTTCTACCTCCAAGATTAACACGAAAGAATGTGCGTTGACCTCCGTGGATTACTTGATGAGGATCCTCGTGATATTTCTTTGTGATTGCTAGCAGGATGATACTAGGTGGAAATTTGCGACCATCTGTCGACCACCGTAGTCCAAAGGATGTGTCTTCATAGATTCTTTGCTGCTGATTTCTGTGCTTCTCCTTAAACTCGCTTTTTTCTTTGTAATTCCTAGCAAGTGGGTTGTTAAGTGGAATTTCAGGATCCTCTTAGCAAGATTACCAAGTTAGTCGAAATTCCATGCCGTTTCCTATTAAACAACTAATATAACTGCTTTTATTACAAGTACATATGATCTATCGGTACGATACTACCATATCACTTGGCTTCCACTTTACTCCACTTGTTGGAAACTTCTTCCACCATCATCTTTGGCAGTGAAAATAATAGGTTCCTTTGTGAGAATTTATCATACTTTTCTGTCTAGTTGCTTCATGTCTTTTTCTTACCATCCTATTATCCTATTATTGCTCCAATGGTAATGATCATATGGCAGTAAATTTATTCTTGGCTGTCAGTTATCTCTTCATATGAATTTTATTCTCCAAATTATTAAAGTGAAACATTATTAGTCTCGTTTTTCGTTTCGATTATAGCATGTCGCTGCAGAGGTTCTCGTCCCAACCACCGTAGCGTTGCTGTCGGTTTAACACTGATTTGAATTGCTATGTTGGTATTCTGTCGACAGATGACAGTCGGCGTATCGGCATATTAACGTTCTTTTTCTACTTGCGTACGACACACATTTGAAGTTTGTAATGAGCTGAATATCGTGAGGAAGTTTTTTTTGTTTTTGGTTGGCAATGGACAGTTTTCACTCATTTTTCGTTAAAATTGTTAACCTAACCAAAGCCTGAAAAACAACATTTTGATGTCCGACAGTAAAGTACGTAGTAAATGAATATTTATCAACATTATTTCTAGTTTTATGGAAACTTAGGAATAAATAAAAGTATACACAAAGCGACCTTTTGGATTTATTATACTTCCTCATTCTAATTTGAATAATTGTCCAAAATTTCTCGCAAACAGAAAAAATAGTATAAAGAACTAGTTTTATAAGACATCTGCATTCGTCTTTTTACAAAACTTGTCGCTAGGCGCCTCGTTCCGTAAACTAGGATTCCTGCGAGAAAACAGTGTCTTATGAAAGTAGTCCTTTAATATATTATTTTCTACTTTGCGTCTATAACAAAGCTATTAAAGCACCCAATTGAGGGCGTAAATAGCATTTTGAGTTTCGTAGTAGAACTAGTGTAATTTAGTTTTTCTCGGGTGGTATGTCAGGTCATGTCAAACGTCAAAGTTAAACACCAACACAAAACGTTACAATATTTTAAATTAAAATTAGCTTTCCCCAATTATTAAAAACATTAATCGTAACGTTGCATGTGTCTTGAGCACTTAAATAAATCCCAGGTAGGTTGCTTGCCACAATATTTTCAACCTACCCATGCAAAATTCTCCAAATTTTTAAAATGCAAATTTTGATTAAAAAAATTGCATCAATGATGCGAAGTAGAGAAAATAGCATAAAAAAACTCGTTCATAAGGCTATTATGGCACTCGTCCTTTGAACTCGTTTAGTTAAATATCCCTTATGTAACTCGTACATTAATATACTATTATCTATTTGCGTGTGGTAATGAGGCCAGTACGACACGCATTTGGAGTTCGTAACGAGCCTGAATATCGTGAGTGATTTTTTTTCGTGCACGGTTGGCAACGCCCCATGTCAAGTGTGAAATGTCAGTTACACTCATTCTTCGTTAAAATTGTTAACCTAACCAAAGCTTGCAAAGTACGGAGCAAATGAGTATCATCATCATTTCTACTTTTGTGGAAACTTAGAAATAAACCAAAATATACAAGAGGCGGACTTTTAGATTTAGTGACATGACTCATTCAACTTAGACACTAGACCACCTTCCACATTTTAATTTCAATATTTGTCCCAAATACCGCGCAAACAATCTGCATTTGTCCTTTTACAAATTAAAATTAACTCATGCGTGAAAACAGTGTCTTAAGAAATTAGTCCTTTAATATATTAATTATCAATTTTGGGTTTATTATAATCCGCAGTTCAACTGTTTTGCATGCTTTAATGATATTCATTTAAGTTCTCAACATTTTGGTTTTGTGGGCTGGCAGACCGAAATCGGCTTCATCGATTCTCATCAAAATATCACTTAAAATATACATATAACCTGAAATTTTTGACAGGAAAACAAATCGATTCTAAGCACAAATGATACTTAAATTTCAATACAAACTAATCTGTTTTTTTAATTACCTTATTATTAACATTTTACATGACAAAAACATTTATTTCTTGTTGTATCTCATTCTAATTATGGGACAATTTTATGCATTTGCATTGTTTTTCTAAAATAAATTTATTTTAAAATTTTTTATTTCTGCGTTCGTTCTCCGTTATCATTATTTTTTACCTTTTAATTTCTTCTTGTTATTAAGGACTGTTAACTTGAAGTGCGTTTCTTAATTTGTCTACCTCGTTATTCGTATATTTATACTCCATGGGCTGACCTTGCACTTTCTGCCTTTTTCCTTAACAATAATTTTCAGATTTTAGTTTGCGTTTTAAGGCCCTCTGACACCATGTCAAATTTTATATAAAATCTGTACAGAAATTTGAGGTGTTGTATCACAGATTACACAGTATTTCACGTACAGATCTTATATAAAATTTTATATATATTTTTTTAAATTAGATTCTATATTAAATTTGACATAACAGTTCATTGTGTTTTTCATTTAATCTTTTCGTAGTTTTCCTTTGGCACCTTGATAAGATATTTCACTCATTTTTTGTATGCACTGGTCGTTTTAACTGACTGCACTTTCTGCTAGACTCTCACATTTTTTTAACATATGATTTCTTCGTGTTATGAAGTCGAATTGTGCATTTGCAGAATGTTCTTTGGGCTGAGCTTGCATTTTATGCTAGAGTTCGTTTCTTTTCTTTTACGTTAATTTCTTTATTCTATTATTATTATTATAATTTCCGTATTATTATGAAGTGTGTTTCTTAGGTAATGTTCTATTTATTAGCTTCTAGAAGCTATATCTTTCGGTCAAATTTGACTCGTTTTTCGTACCTTATTTATTCTCTTTGAGATGAGTATACTCTTCGAGCCCACTGCTGATTGCTACATACTGACTAAACCATCGTATTTTATCAATTTTATTATCGCGATGTAGTCAGGAACACTATTTCAGTCCACAATTCCAGAGAGAGCGATGGATTGCTAACAAATCTGTGGCGCCATCCCGCATGTTACATAATAAAAAATTCCCCGAAAACAGTACAATCTGTGTAAATACGATAAAACCGCGGCTGCAACATTTATCCATTGGATGGTGCGAATAATGACTGCAGTTTTAGTTGTTTGCAACAGTCAACCGCCACTGGCAAAACGCAAACATGCTGCTGTCGGCAGAGAAGAAACTTCAAATCATGTCGTCACCATTCCGCTATTGTAACACGACCATTACAAAACGTTGTTTATTAACAAACACAATCGGAATTTCCTGTTTGCTGCATTGTTTAACGTCTTCGACGAACTCCGCACGACAAATCAATCGAACAAGATGATTGCTGACGTCATAAATTAATCGGCGCCTTTCCTACCTTTGTCATCGGACGTTTATTGTTACTGGAAAAAAGTAGTTATTGTATGATTTGTATGATGATTGCACCGGCTGTGCCATTAATTTGTAACGGAAACGCAGCACGCATCATCAACACAATTGCCTAGTTTTTCTTCTCTTGGAGGCTTGACCACTTATTGAGTACAGAACAGCAATACTAACAATGCTATAATTTAATTAAATCTTGCGACAGGTGCCACAAGAGAAGCATTCTTAAACTTCCTCGTCGTCAAGGATGAATCTCCAACGCGGGGTTCGAATTCAGACCAAATAATCATACGTTCCATCATCAATCGCACGCCAGTCTTGGTCACTCATTACCTATCCATATTCCGATGCTTGGGGCCTTCGAAATAATTTTGCGAGTAATTCCAGTTGTATCGTTACATCATCCGCACGTAACGTACCTCCAAACATAGCTCGAAGGCCGATTAGATGTTTTCATTCATGTCGTACGGTAATTTAAACACGAAGAAATTGGCACAGAACATAGACGTTCAGCGGGCGGATTGACACCGTTTTGCAATCACTCGGAACACGATTTTGTCATGAAATATTAATACAATCGACGTTCTTTACTAAGACGCGAATGGTTACTTTAAGTTAAAGGGAGCTGCTCGCAGCAAAAGGTGTCTTACCAATAAAACTACGCAATCTAACTGTCATCATTAGTTCATAAAATTGAAACGGACGAGTTGCTCGTTAAAAAGACATTTAACTTTAGTGATTTAAAAACCGGCATAATCATTCCTGATATTATTACGCAAATGGTAGCACTGTAATGATTTCAATTAAGAATGCAGCACCACTTGCACACTAATCCTCTAATAACTTTAATCGCTAAAATAATCAACAAGGAGTGATTACATTAACTACTTGAGACGATAATTAATGCCCCAAGTACGAGAGACGCGGATTATCAAAAACCTTATCAAGACGAGAACGGACTGCTCAAGAAGCTTCTTTTAGAAAGCTACTAAATTTCCTTCGACTGTCTGATTCTAGTATACGGATGCAAAGAACGGACGGTGTTGGAAGTCTGCGTGAGGATGCATCTGACACCACTGAGAACCACTTGAGAAGCAGTTGTCTCTTCTCTATCATCCCTATCTATGAGAGTAACTCTGCATTCTGCGTTCTGTCCCATTATGTCCGCACTATTCGACTTACTTGACCCATGGGAGAACATATAATAAGCCTCCAGTTCACTCTTCTCCGCACTGACAACACTTACGTTACTCTGAAAGATCCATGGTATAATATTTAGATGTCGTCCAAACGACAACCAGCATCAGTCTTATCCGACTCAGAGTCTTCGGTGGTTTGAATGATTCAGTCTGGGAATGTTCCTTCAATAAGTGCGTTAGGACTCTTCGTTTGCCTAATAGTTTCTATTAGGAGGCAGATGGCAGTCTGACACTACTAAGAACAACTTGATGATCAGTAGTCTCTTCTCTAAGAACTCTGTCTATGAAGGTTCCTCTGTCCTTCCGTCCCAATATATCCATTCTATTCGACTGACTTGTCCCAGGGGAGTGTATGGAGCCCTTCAGGCAGCTTTTACATATTATGCCTCTAGTTCGCTCTGCTCCACAATATTCAGATGTCGTCTAAGCTGACAACCAGCTTCTTCAGTATTATGCGACTACGGGTCATCGCAGTCGCCTTTTATTAGGTGTTTTGACTGCCTCCGCCTGGGAATTATCCTTCAATATGTGCTATTTTCAAGTCTTGGCTCGGAGGGTACGACACGAAGAATTAGATCCGACTCAGATCCAGGCTAATTCATAACTTGCGTTGCCTGTCACTCCCATATTAACTCCTCAAGTTTTGCCAGATTCTTCCTCTAGGAAAGAACGAAGCCACACTGGGTGTCCATGCAAAAAGTAGAATTTTAAAACCATCTGTTGGAATGTTTAATTAAAAACCAGAGGTCCTTTTGATATAAATGTATTGTAATGTATAAATGTAGTAACTTATTATTTGCACGAGCGCTCTCTGAGCTGGCTAAAAGCAAAACTGAAGCAAACTGACTGAAAAACGCACAAACTGCAGATCATTGAGAGTATGCGAGACGTCGAACAATCGTAGTCAAAACAAGTCCACGTTAGACGACATCCGGACGCCTCACACACTCACAAAACTTGTGAATATTTTTCCAACACTCCCACGTATTCACAATCTTTTCAATTCAATTTGCGCTTAAAAAACAACTTAAACAATATTAAATTAACAAATTTAGTTTAATAAGTAAGTCGTTCAACATTCGTTTTGTAAGCGGTTTTGTGAGTAAATCCGCCAATTGTTCACTTGAACTCACGAAACGCACTGAAATGTTGCCCTTTTCGCATTCATCACGCACAAAATGCACTTTCACATCGATGTGCTTGGTGCGGCTGTGAAGTTGCTGAGCTTGGGCTAACCTGATGGCTGATTGGTTGTCGACGCCGATGTCCACCGTTAAGATGTTGATGTCCAATTCTTGAAGAAGAGACTTCAACCACAGAGCCTCTTTGACACCTAGGGCTAGGGCGATGTACTCCGCTTCAGTGGTTGATTGTGCCACCATTGTTTGTTTTTGACTCTTCCATGTTACTGGACCGTTGGCAAGTACAAAAACATACCCACTCGTTGATTTTCTGGTCTCCGTACAACCAGCGTAATCTGCATCGGTATATCCAGTGACTTCGATTTTTGATGTGTTGGAGTACACTATTTTGTAATGGGACGTCTGCTTCAAATAGCGTAAAATTCGTTTTACGGCTTGCCAGTGATCTTCACTCCAGTTATTCAAAAAACGACTCACTTGATTTACGGCAAAACTGATGTCTGGACGACTCGAAGTAGCTAGGAAAATAAGCGATCCAACTGCTTCGCGGTAAGGCTGTCTCTGCTTGCACTCTGTATTATTTTCCACTGATTTTAAACGTATACCCGGATCGGCCGGAATTGCAAGTGGCTTTGCATCACTCATTTTAAATTTTTCAAGAACTTTTGCAATGTACAATTGCTGATGAACGGTTATTGTTCCCGCACTCAAGTCCTGTTGAATTTGAAGTCCAACAAAATGCATGTTGTTGTCTAAACTCGCGATTATTTTAAACTTGTTCTCTAAGATTTTAATGAGTTCGTTTATTACACTTGGCGATTTTGATATGATCAGTCCATCGTCCACGTAAATTGCTAAGTAAATCTCGAACTCAGCAATTCGACCGACAAACACACACGGATCGGATTTTAACTGTTTAAATTTGTACTCACTCAGAAAAGACACGAACTTATGATTCCAGCATCTAGGAGATTGTTTCAGACCGTACAAACTGCGGTTGAGTTTACACACCAGGTTCGGCTCTTCCTTTGAGACAAATCCTGTCGGTTGTTTCATGTACACATTCTCAATTAATTCACCGTATAAGAATGCCGTTTTTACATCAAAATTCGCGATTTTTAGTCCTTTTTCGGCTGCTAAGGCTAGCAAAATTCGAATTGAATCATAACGCGCGACGGGTGCAAATGTTTCTCCGTAATCCACTCCTTTTTCTTGTGTAAAACCGCGTGCGACCAGACGGGCTTTGTATCGTATCGGATTGCCGTTTGTATCACTTTTAATTCGAAAAACCCACTTATTGTCAATGATTCGCGAATTTTTCGGTAACTTCACAAGTGTCCACGTATCGTTTGATTTTAAAGAGTCCATTTCTTCTTCCATTGCTCGACGCCACTGTTCCGCATTTTTGTCTTTTATTGCACTTTCGTAACTGTCCGGTGTTAGTACTGCACAATAAATTGCTGGTCCATAATAATCGGGTCGTTGCAACGTACTTCGATCCCTTAATATATGAACGTTCTCTTCCGCTGCGTCTTCTTCATCCTTATTCTGTTCGTCTTCTTGTGTTGCTTCCGATGCTGATTCTTCATTTATTTCACTTTCCTGATTCTCAAATGTTATAGGAAACACAGAGGGATTTTCTTCTTCTTCACGTGATTCTTCTTTTGCAAATGCTTCTTTTTCGTTGAAATTAACGTTGCATGATATTTCAACTTTTCGTTTTCTTGGATCCCACAGTCTGTAGTTGTTGGAAATTTCCTGGTATCCAACAAACATTAGCTTCTTACTTTTCGGATCCCACTTTTTGCGAAATTGCGGAGGGATTGACATATATGCACAGCAACCAAAGACTTTAAAGTGATTTATTTCCGGTTTTCGTCCAAACCATTTTTCAAATGCACTTTCTTCTTGATTCTGTGATAATGATGTTCTGTTCAGAATGTAAACAGCGGTGTTTACAGCTTCTGCCCACAAATCATTGGGTACATTCTTGTTGTACAACATTGATCGCGCTGAATCAATTATTGTTCGCAATTCTCTCTCTGAAGATCCATTTTGCTGTGGTGTATAGGGAGCAGAACATTCGTGGATTATTCCTTCTTTTCTTAATCGCTCTTGAAAGTTCTGATTCTTGTATTCCGTTCCGTTGTCACTTCTCAAAATTTTTATTTTGTTGCCTGTTTGTTTTTCTGCAAGAGCCTTAAATTCGTCGAACTTATTAATGACTTCTGATTTCTGCTTCATGAAATGAACGCTTCTGTAGCTTGTTGCGTCATCTTTGAATAAAACGAAGTAACGTGATCCTCCTGGTGACTCGATGTTCATGGGGCCACATACATCAGTATGAATCATTTGTCCCGGTTTATTCTCTCTCTTCATTGTTGTCGAATGTGATTTTTGGAACTGTTTACCAAATTGACATGCTTCACAGAATTTTTCTTCTCGATCGTCAATTTTTAAACCACGAGATTTTACTGCTTTCTTTATTGCTCCGTAATTGACGTGAGCAAGACGTTCGTGCCATGTCTTCAATGATGCTTGCTTGCTCAGATTACACTCCAGCTTCGACCTTATTCTGAATTTCATCACCCACAAATTATTTTCGCGAACACCCACACATGCAACATCACCATTTTCTTCTTGAAACTCGCACTTGTGTTTAAATGCTTTAAAGATGAACTTTTTGTCAGTCATTACTCCCACGGAAAACAAACTCCGATTGAGTTCCGGGATATACAAGACATTATGCATTTCTCTGTTGTGCCACTGGCCTTGAACTTGGACTTGGATGTCGATGTTTCCAATACCGACTGCTGATATTACCTTATCATTGGCAATTTTAACACTTATGGGCTTCTTTAGTGTTTCGATGTGTGTGAACCAATCTTTTCGATGAGTCATGTGGACGCTGGCTCCTGAATCACAAATCCACTTTTCTGAATCAATTTCTGAACTGGCTGAATAAAGCAATGAAATGTCGCTGATAAAAACATTTTTTGGCTTTTCATTTGACTTTTGTCTGTCGTTTGCTTCTGCTAAGCGCTTTCGACATTCACGCGCCCAATGCCCTTTCTTTTTGCAGTAATTGCAGTTTGTCGTCTTTTTCAGATCTGCAATTTTGCTTTTCTTCTTTCCTTCTTGTTGAGGTTGACCTTCTAGTTTTGCTTGAAGCGCTTTCACTTGTTGTTCTAGAAGGGATGTCTCATCTTCTTGCGTGCTCATCCTGACCTCTTCTTTTAGCAGGCGTGCTGTGAGATACTCCAAATTTTGCGATTTGGGAGCAACTGAATCCCATGCAGTTCGAAAATTGTTAAACTTCGGCGGTAGACCGTTGATAATCTTCGAACACACTGCACTTTCACTCACTTTTTCGTCGACATCGTTGAGTTCTTTTACGATTGTTTCAATTCTGCACAAAAAACTTGACATCTTCTCTCCGGTGCTCATCCGCACTTCATAGAATTTTTGCCATGTTAATTCTCTTGACAATTCCGTCTTCTGCTCGTGCAATGTGGTCAGCTTTCGCCACATTTCCATTGCTGTCTTGCAATTTACCAACGATTGCAGGACGTTCGGTGAAATTGTTGTTAGCAGAACAACTTGGGCTTTTGAATCCTTTGCTTCCCAAGCTGCCCATTCAGCAGATTTGGTGTCTTCAGGCTCAGGTTCATGTCCATCAACGACTGACATGAGCTTTTCGGCTTTGAAGACGATGGAAACGCTGAATTTCCACAATTGAAAGTTGGAACCATTCAATTTGACGATCTGTGCAAGATCACTTCGCGACGCGGTTGCCATTTTATACTTTCGTTCAACGGGAATACTAACACTTAATTCTGTACCGACTTGTACTACACTTATACACAGTTTTAGTGACCTGGGCCCATAACCTGTTGGAATGTTTAATTAAAAACCAGAGGTCCTTTTGATATAAATGTATTGTAATGTATAAATGTAGTAACTTATTATTTGCACGAGCGCTCTCTGAGCTGGCTAAAAGCAAAACTGAAGCAAACTGACTGAAAAACGCACAAACTGCAGATCATTGAGAGTATGCGAGACGTCGAACAATCGTAGTCAAAACAAGTCCACGTTAGACGACATCCGGACGCCTCACACACTCACAAAACTTGTGAATATTTTTCCAACACCATCCATACACCAAACCGACCTTGAGATAAATAGTTGAAGTCGCAATCAGCGTGAGTCACTATGAAGCATCCCCGTCTCCGAATTCGCCCCAACTCACGTATGTAACAAGATATCTGACTACCACTTTGTAGAGCCAGAAGACATGTGGCTTTAAGCCTCAACTGTAACCCCGAAAGCACAACCAAAAAGTAAAGATCGCCTTTCGAACCTAACGCATGCTCAGATCAAGCCTTACCCCCCAGGTATTTCACCCTCTTGGTCACCTCCAATTAAAAACCTTGAATGCACGGCCACGCGACTTTCTCTTGGTAAAGGGCGTAACTTTCATTTTTGTTCTTACTATCACACCACATTTCAACCAACAACTCCCAAGTGCTCCCTTCATGCGGCACCAGAAACTTCAGCTGATTCATATGACTTCAGTTCCCTAAGAAATAAGTTTCATCCCCTTCGCACAAACGATACCTATGTTCCTCTCAAAGGCCCATGATATTCAGATATCGTCTAAGCTGACGACCTGCTTCTTCAGTTTTATCCGACTAAGTTTTAACACCTCTCTTCTTGTGGTGGTACGATAAGACTCAGATCCTGGCTAACTCATCAGCCCTTTCGTTACCTGTGACTTGAAATCCAAACGATGGTGACTTAAGTCAACCCTTCAAGTTTTGACAGAGCCTCACTTCTATTGAGTTAAAGGCCCCGATTGTCTCTCTGCTCTCCAAATAGATGACGAAGTGCTTGCCATAGTAATCCCTATCAAGATTTTCTGGGTACATCTCAGACTGGTGTCCACGTGGAAGAGACATATCCCCATTTGGGGTCCTTTGACGCTGACGCTGACTTACAGGCCTCGAAGCTTCAATACATGACCACGTTACTGTGCCCTTTCTTCTTGTCGTGGTAGAGAGAAAAAGTTCCATTTTTTGCTTACTACCACACCGCATTTCAATCAAGACCAGTGCTCAGTGCATAAAGAAAGTCCTGATAGGTCCAAGCATACATTTATCGTCTGCATATGCCTAAGCACAGAAACCGTTATTGCTGATGTCTTTTAGACGGTCATCCACTAGAAGACCAAGAAATGGGAAAGCACTCCCACTGTTTTTTCGAAATAATAATTATACTGTCAGCGAAGGAGCAATTTTCGATTCATTACTCTTGGTTCCCGATGGTTTTATTATCTCGCTGTTGGGCCCAAGCTTTCCATTCCCATGAGTAATGAACTTGATTACCGAACGCACGACAAGCAAAGTAAAACTGCGGAATGTGGGCCAAATTTCAGCACGCTCGAACAACACACCATTTAAGGTATGTACGTCACGAGTTGTTTACCGAATTCTGGGATAAATTTTTTGTGTGGCATTTAAATTCTGTCTGACTATGACCACCACCGAAAGGCTCGTGTCGACTGGATCCCGGCTCGTTTGGCAAAAAATCCACCGCCGTAAACGAGCGAAATCACGTCGTCGTCATCTAACATCATCCCATGGAAAGTATAACGAGGAAAACAAACAATATTGCGGAACTTGATACAATTGCCGTTAACGGTCCAATAAATCCCCGACAAACACGCGGGTTAACCTTTCGTTTTGATTGAGGGCCAAAGAAAGTGGCAACGGGAATCGAGAGAAGAGTTATTTTGGTTGGGAAAGACGTGGGTGTCCACGGTCTTTCCGATACCACGTGGTATATAATTCTTGCCGCAATTTAACGTCACCGACGCGGAGAGGACAACATAAAAAACATTGTCTCCTCCGCGACAGAATGTTATATTGTTTATATTTTTAAAGCGCGACGGGCGTCGTAAATAAAAATCTTGTCTGATATACCAACGCGCGTACAGGACCTATGCCAAGGCGTGCGCTCTTCTCCGTGGGCGAAATATTGATTCCTTCGAGCCGGAGAAACGAGAGATATAAGATGTAAAAAGGACAACAACCACAGGCGATTTAAAGCGGCCTAAGGTAGCCAAACACTTTTCAAACATATTTGTAGAATCAAATTGTAGTACTAAATCGAACATGCGTTTATAAAAAAAATTAAATGGATTAGAGTGTAGCACGCGGGTTGAAGAAGTTTGAGGTTAAGTTCTCAGTTGACAACCGTTTAGATCCATTTTTCCTAATCATCCAGATTCCATATCCGAATCATAGACAAGAGAAAGGTTTTATACATCAGTTATGCATGTCATGCCAAATCTTACAGTGTAAAAAATGAGACAAAAGCTAGCTTCTATGGCGCACTTGTCGAATTAGCACTAAAGGCGCTTCGAACAGAGCAGCACTCATGATAATATCGGCCGTGAATCCCTACACTCTTACGAATGTGATTTTAGCACACGTTGTAGACATATTGCGACCATTTTACAACATAGCAAAGTGACACATTTTACAGAACTGTCTGTTGCTTTAATATACAGAGACTTGCGTTGTAAGTGCGAATCTGTGACTTTGAAATGAATATGCATATCGGAAATAAATCATAAACAGGCGTACAATATATGTGTATGCGCGTCTGACGGGGAATGAATGAAACGAAGTTTTTGTGGGAAACGAGGAAATTTGTTGCCATTTACGAATGAATATTTATGAGCTGCGCTAAGAAAGTTGTGTCGTTCTCGTAATTACCCGCAGTTAATTTGCGGCGGGTCTCATTTGTACAACGTTTTCCCCTCATTTTATTTATCTATTTACTTCACGGTGCAATTATTTACACGTAAAAATGCAATCGGTCTGGTTTTTACATTTAATTTAGTTTTAAAATTATTACTTTATTTGCTTTGGGAAACGATTTCATTTCAATAATTGCGCGTATAATACCGTTTACGGCGAGTGCACGCAATAAATTAATACCAATGCAAATATAAATAAACTGCAACTGTTGTGTTGTAAAGTAAATAACGTGCATACAAAAATAAAACGAGGCAGCGTAGGACGTGGAAAATTGAATTGAAATTCGTTAGAGAGTAGAAAATTAGAGGTGGGTCTAGATAAATTTGAGGTTAAGTTCTCGGTTTATAACCTCAGTTATCGGTATAACACATTTGGTGTTTTTAACAAACGTTTCCCAAATCTCATGTCCAAAAGTCGGTTTAGACCATGGACAACACAAAAACGAAAGGTTTGTACGCAATTGTGTACGATTATGCAAGTTTGTAATAATTGTCAAATAGAATGTCAATGCCCAAAAAGAGTACATTGTAAAAATTTAAACAATTCTAGATTCGTACATTTTTCGCTAAGAGCAAAAATTATAAATTTGTTTGTTTGTTTATTTTGCAACAATTTATTAATATCATTTTATAAATACTATTTCATAAATATATTTTCTGATGCACTGCTTGTTACTTTTATCACCAACTCTTTCCTAATTTGACAATTCTTTGGTTTTTGCCATATTCTAATGGGGAATGATCTTTCTGGGGACAACAACCATGTTCTAAGAGAGTCTACAACATAAGATTTTCTGCCAGAGTTATAAAAATAATTTAATTTTGCTCCTAAATTTCAACCTCATTTACTAATTTTAACTTGACATAATTTTCTTCACATAGCCCAACTTCAACGATTACCGGTGTATCCCTTTTTCTAAGACATTAGGTTTCACTTCATGACTAAGAAAATGTTTTCACACTTCTTTGATCTCTGCTTTACGAGGACGTTAAACCTTGAACCCAAATCCAACAAGCAATCCATCGACAGTTGTGAAATTTGCCTTTGTAATGTATTCGGACATCGGTTGCCAAATTCTTCGCTTTCGGTTCATTCTGATTGATAGCAAGAGATAATTCTTACGTCTACAGCGGTGTTTTGACATAATATCGTAGGCAGCAGCATGTGCATGCAGGAATACACTTTTCAGTGATTGTTCGATTGGTTTAATTCGTCTAGTCTAAAGCCTTGTCCAGATCAAAAAAACATTGTCGACAACTTTGTATATTATAAAAAAGTTCAAAACTTTGTTATTAACAATGTTGCCCAACAAAAGACACCAACACATGTTATTAACAATTTTTGAAATTTTGTATAACATTGTGGATAACAATGCTGGAATCACGTGTTTCTAACAATGTTTATTTGGTCTGGACACGGCTTAAAACCTTACAATTTAGTATCTCATACAACGCTCAAAGCCCTCCAAGCCACGATTGATAATTTGTTATGCTTTCAGAATGGCCTACTACTCTGAATGCTTTTTTTGTACCCCCGTTAGTATACAATATTATTTTCATTGGCTTATTTCATAAAACGTATAGAGTATGTTGGTAAAGATGATTAAGTATATTCTAACTCCAAAACTAACAACGAGCATTCAAAAAAAGGTGAGAGTGTTGGCCATAAGATAACTTTGACTTTGAGAACTTTGAAATTACTTTATAATAACCGTCTGGGACACAATGCATAAGGTACCTTTGTGTCTTCTTCGTAAAATTTCATCTCCGGGTCTCGGTTTAGACGTCATTTGAGAACTTTTTTTTAATGACAGCCCCTATCAAATGTCGTGATTGGACAGTTTCAAACCTCTACAATGTAAAAAATAAAACAAAAGCTAGATTGCATAGCCTCCTGAGCCTCCGTTTTTTTTAAACGCTCGTTACCTATTATATAAATTATCTTATACATTTTTATTAATTACTAGCAAATGTACCCGACATTGCACGGATTACAGATTCACAAAACAGTTTGTCCTTAATTTTCTATATATAAAGAGTGACCCTTTAGAAAGCGGGGACCACCTCTCTAAAATTTGTTGGTAAAATTGGTTGATATAATCGTTTTTATTTTTAATAATAACTAAAAATATAAAAAAATGTTAGAATTTTTTATGTCTAATCTCATTACGCCACTGAATTTAGAATACTTCCAAAATGGGTATCACCAAAGTTTTACAAAAAATATTACTCCTAGTTGCCAACAGAAATACATGTATCATAATTCGTAATTATTTATTTTATCAAAATATTTCGAATAGTTTTCATATAAATCACAATTATTTTATTTTATTTTAATAAAAAATATTGCTTAATAATAAATATGTTCTTAATACCCTATTAACGTATAAATCTTGGTCATATCGGACCAAATAATCGCAAAGTTTGCTATTAAACCAAATTTTCATCAAAATGGAGCTATTCGTAATTAAAACATATTTAAATAAAACAAAGATTGCCAATATTATGAATAACCTCGTGTGATAACGCTCGAAAATATACATAATTTTGATAAAATAAAATAAATTTGAATTATGCTTTATTTCTGTTAGCAAATAAAATTTTTTTGTAAAAATTGGGTGACTATTTGAAAATTTGGCACCACTATAGGTGAATTGACGATCAATCATTAAAAAAAATCGTATATATAAATCGACCAACAAATAGCGATCTTAGAGAGGTGAATGGTCACTCTGTATATAAAAATTAATGTATGTCTGTGTGTTCCCGTATAAGTTCCTACACCAAAACATTTGTCTTATAATGGGCGTACAAATAAAAAATTATTTAGATTAAGCCATGGAATATCTTTCAAATTCGTTTGTGTAGTGTAGAAGTACCTACCGTGAGATCAACAATTACATATAGACTCGCGGACAAAAAAGTAGGGTCACTTCGAAATTTTTGAAAACAGAAACACTAACTCACTATTTTCACGCGGAACAGTTTGAGAACACTAAATTAGATGTTTTGGAAGGTCTTCAAGCAAAGCAGAAGATGTTTTGTAGACAAATATCGGTTTTTCGTCGTTTCAATGCAATGAGATCAACTCGTCTTTTATTGAAACAACAAGATACATTAATAAACGTAACAAACATAACACTAGACTAAACAAAAAGCACAAAAAAATAGCATCTAGCATCATTGACTGCTTGAACCCTCCTTGGTACACTTCTTATAAGGTTGGATACTCCTTCTTGGGGGAAGTTGTCCCAATTATTCCACGAACTATTCAAACAGTATACGGTTCGTCAATTTTTGTTGAGAACGCGTATATGTGCCAAATTACCAAGAGATTTGTAGAAAAACACATTTCCAAGCAACTTTAATTCAAAATTTATTAAGTGACCCTACTTTTTTGACCGCGAGTGTATATGTAAGGAGGAGCTACGACCTTGACAGTGTCAGATTATTCGTATCATTGCTAACTTAAGTTAATAAACGTCAAGTAACTGTCACTATTAATCAAATTTTAGACCAAGTTTCGTCCACCTGACTTTTAGGGTTTAATCATAATTAATTTTTCTAGATTTTGCTTTTTTACTTTTTTTTTCTCCAAAACAATACAAGGTGCACAAACGTTGATACCATATGACACAGAATTGAATGCAGAATCTGAAAATACATAAAATACATAGGTATGTTATTTTTAAAATAACAAAGTTGGTGCCAACTTCCTGTATAACCGGAAGTGGCACAATCATGAAAATATTTTCAGCAGGTAAATCTGATAAGTTTATACAAGTATGCAAAATATCAGTTGTCTCGGTTTTTCCGTTCTCTATATCTGCCTAATAGGCCCTCGTCGCGAAACAGCCCGTAGATGGTGTGATTTTGAGTTGCACATTTTGTGTAATTGCACGTATTAGCATCTTTGGCTTTTCCCTTTGACCGTTTTTTGCACACTCTCGTAGTGATGTGGTGCAGTCAAGTTAGGTCATGGCGCGCTTTAATAATTATCGCCAAAACATAATTATTATAATAATGTGACCTTAATAAACATTTATTAACCTTTACACCTGGCTAATTCCCGTTACATCTCAAGTGCACTGAAATAGCGTTATGCAAAAAAAACAGCAATGTTTGCGCTTGAATCAGTGTTTGTTTATTTGAACAGTGATGACATTGTTGGTAAACATAATGTTTCGGCGTACGATCTTGACACAAATGTTAAATTCCATAATTTAACCACCGTTCGTACAATAGTAAACAAACCACAATATGAACGAGGTTGGTTCGGCACAAAAAGCGATCCGTTCGCATCCGGGCCTCATCCCCGGCCAATCTAATTATCCTCGAGACGTCTCCCGAAGGCGTCTGCGCGCTGAAGCGCTTCCTCTAATCGTCCAGACTACGTCCCGCGCGCTCTGTTATCCTCCGGGGGTGAGAAAACGGTCGCGCCCAACCGCCCGCCGCCGGTCACATGACCTCGGAGATCCGGGCTTGAACCGGAGCGCAACAAAAAGCTGAGCGAAGGGTGGAGACGACAACAGAAAAAGGAGAGACCGCACAGCATACAACGTGAAATCTAATAAGGAGGAAACGAGGGCGGGGGTGGGATGAAGCCGGTGGCGGCGATGGCGGTGAGTCGGTGACCCGTTTTGAATTAGGCCGTCGAGACGCCGCAATAACAACAGTGCGCGTGGCGGCGCCGAGACGAGTAAATCGATTTTCGATACTACG
The DNA here is from genome assembly GCA_964023215.1 of Eledona agricola. Taxonomy (NCBI): domain Eukaryota; kingdom Metazoa; phylum Arthropoda; class Insecta; order Coleoptera; family Tenebrionidae; genus Eledona; species Eledona agricola. Next base: position 15,368,466 of record OZ026854.1, read on the forward strand.
AGACGTAGTACGAGTGCGCACGCTTACTAGGCGTACCTGGAAAAAGGGGGTGATTTTAGAGCGGGTAAACAATTCATAAAGTCGAGAGCGGGGCACACGGAGGATGGGTAGCGACACTAAACCCGGAATTTTGCCGGAGTTTAATCGATCACTCACGTGCGATATATGAAAAAAAAAGAACGTCGAAGTCTTTCCCGGAACCTACTTAAGGTCAACAATGACGTTACTCCGAGTGACTCTCATGTTTTAGTAATTGCGCCACAGTCCTAAAACAATATGGAGCTAACCGTATTTGCCGATTTGCGAGCGTGTTTACTTTTCTACTATTTTCCGAGACACGAGATGACTACCTGTAATATCATCAAAGCAGTATTTTCAAAATTTTGGCAGTTTTCCAATAAAATAAACAACGAAATTTTCGTCACGCCATTGCTTCATTTGCTTTGCTTACAGATTTCAAATAAGCAATTACTTATTCTGTCTAAAAGATTTTCTTGTATGTCATCAATTGAATTTGGACAGCAATTTCAGTCTGTCGTTCATTCCGGTTCATTATGTTCAATTTTAGACAATTTTTATTTGTTGGTTGCTGCAAAAAATAGTCATACTGTTAGCAAAAATATGGCATTTCCTTAAAATTTGAGCCTCATTTGGTTCAGTTTTCAACAGTTAACAACACATATCAAAAGCTAAAGGCAAGATGCATTTTTTTACAAAATGTTTCGTAATTGTCTACGGCTCATAACACCATCATATCGATGGGGACAAAACAATTTGAACAAATATTTTCGTAGTTGTCCCACAAACTGTGTGGGAGATGATAAATGTCACATATCGGAGGTTGAGGCATCTCTAGGCCTCGATATGAAAGGAATGGATCATTGGATTTCCCATATGCTACATTCACAAACAACTTGTCGAAGAAGACGTTTGGATCTTCCAAGACGAGCCCAAACTAACAAAGATGTTCTCGTTATTTATACTTTTTTGCCATACTGTAGGTTTGCAAGAGGCTGATTAGTAAACGCAAATTTGCTTGCCACAAGTCATCATCCGAAAAGACGGATCATCCTGAGTCATGACAATGCAAGGTCACAAACGACAACTCCAAGAGTTGAAAATTTTGAGGGTTAAAAGATACACTTGATGTCCCCTTGCATTGTTTCCTGAAGCGAAGAAAAAATGCGGAGGGAAACTTACAAATGATATGTTTTGAGTGTACCTCGAATGTAAAAAAAAACATCATTTTATAAATCATTTATAAAAACAGTAAACGTGATTTTGACTTTTCCGCTTTACACACATACATGTTAATTCACGTAGAACGTATATTAGAAAATTTTGAATTTCCTGTAAAGCTAAAAAGTTGAAATTTGGTGTATCATTATTATCTATCATTCCGAATCAAAGTAAAATACTTTTATGCCCCTGTCACACTATCAAATTTTCGTCAAATTTCCGTTTGACGAGAATAGGAGGGCGTCTATTTCCCTCAAACTATTGGAAGTGGTCGGTACTTTCATTGGCTGATAACTGGGCGCCAGTTCTAAACATTCCCTTGTTGAATGGCAGTGATTTGTCGACAATATTTGATTTATACAAATACGAAGCAATATATTGTACGACACGAAAAATTACACGTACTACAACAGATTTGCACGTCGCGATGCACTGCAGCGAATTGTTGAGGGAATGGGCAAAATTCGGCCCAGAATAACTAGAATTTCAAAGGTCGAAGAGTTCACAAGAATGCCAAAAAATGAAGAACATTGTTATCGGGTTTCGAAAAGCTGACAGCATAAATGCCTACAAGATTTTATTAAAGATAGGAGAGGAGAATGTAACAGATCGTGTTCCGTTTTTCTAATAATTTATTAAATGTTGCCTGATCCATTCGCATGTTATTTGTGAAGTCATAGGGATCTTCGTCCGCGATTTGGTACTTCATGAGGGAAATCAATTTTTGCCCCCTTGTCTCTATCCATCACAGCATTCCTTCGTTTTATCCAAGATCGCGTCCTTTTTTAGGCTTTGAGTTTTCTAGTTAATAAGATTCGTGCTAATGATAATAACAGCACCTTCCTCTTTTGCGTGGGGGTCGAGTACTAATCAAATTTCTATCGATTCCAAACAAAAATGCACACAAAAACACGATCGTCCGCGGTCCCCTAAGCTAACCTCAAAATCTGATCTAATCTGACGTTGGTTGGAAGGAAATAGAAAATTTGACGAAAGTTGGTGTAGACGTCATCAACGCAGTTTGCTACAACTAGTTTGATGGAAATTTGACGAAAATTTGATAGTGTGACAGGGGCATTAAGATGGCAACTTCGTTATTTTAAATGGAAACCCGTTATTTTTATGCATGTATTTCTCTTTAGATTTTAATATGTGTAGGTTGTGAATTAGAAAAAATAAATCGCAAACAATTGATGTCAATACCTGTCACATTATTGAGATTCAGTTAAGTGTTCTGTAATTGATATTTTAAACTTATTCTTGCAATGGCAAATAATAATTAAGATTCACCCGATTTGACCCTCTTGATTTTAAGATCTTAAATGAAAAATCGATAATCTTGATAATCTTGATCCAGCTGAAATAAGAAGAGCAACTCAGTCTGTAGAAAAACGTGTCGAAAAATGTGTAAGTGAATATAGAGGACATATAGAACATTTGCATTATTTACAATGTTGTACCTCCACAATAATTGATGTTAGAATGTTTGTTAATTTAAAGTTTTGTTTTACTTTCTTGTGTGCGGTTTCATTTACAAAATAAATTTATAGAATAGATTTGCTAAAAAGCATAATTCATATGACATGTTAATTTCAATTGTTTGGTTCAAATGTTTTTATTTCACAACCTACACACATCAAAAGCTAAAGGCAAGATGCATTTTTTTACAAAATGTTTCGTAATCGTAAAAACTATCGAGTATTGACATAACAAACCTTTATAAATGGCGAGTTATTTTTTACTTTTACATCGAATTTCGTCGTTAGATTATAGGGTTGCAATTTAAAAAATTTGGGTTTTTGCCATTTTGTTATTGTCATTTTCGGCAAATCGCAACGGCCTCCAGAAACATTAAAAAGTATCAGAAGTACTCTCAAACTATTTTTTCAAAACAGAAAGAAGAATTATTGCAATAATTCAAATGGTTCAAAAGATATCAATTTTTTAAAATATTAATTTATTTTCAAATTTTAGCATACAATTAAGAATATAAAAAAAACTTTGAGAGATAAGTGCCGACAATCTGGACCTGTCTTATTCAGAATTGAGTGAAAAATTGAATGAGTGCATAAAAATAGGGGGTTGCCATTTAAAATAACAAAGTTAATGTCAATTTCCGGTATAACAGAAAGTGCCGCCATCTTGAAAGTATTTTGCTTCGATTCAGAATGATCGATAATAATCATGTGCTAAATTTCAACTTTCTAGCTTTCTGAGAAATTCAAAATTTTCAAACGAACGGTCTACGTTAAATACCTGTATATGTTTTCCCTAAATTTATGCGCAACCAGTACATGGAGGAAAAAGAAACTAAAATATAGTAAATTATTTACTGAATTGCGTAAACTTTCGCTATTATTAATTTTTTTAATGTAAACAAATTTCGGATTAGGCCATATATTCAACATATTTCCACACGTTTCGTTTACATCTTCATTAAACATTGTCAATGAATCCTGGATAAAGCTTAATTAAATTATATTGTTTAGTTACATTATGAGTATAGAGCGGCGTATAAAAACAACGAGGCTTGGGAGGCCACGGAATCTAGCGTTTGTTTAATTTTTTACAGTGTAAGCGTTTGACATTTGACAGTATGCAGACAACAATGGACCTTGCACCTCACACTTCACACGACTCGATTTGAAGGACAAAATTTAGAATAGGATGATAACAATAAGAGACTGTGTGAAGGGAAAGTGCGGCTTTGTCAGGAAAGACAAGTAGGAAGTAGTGTCTGTTCAATACACTGAAATAAAGGGTTGATTTAAAGTTTTGTTTTAAGTTAAGATCAGTTTCTAAGATAATTGTAAATAAACACTCAACAAGTAAGATCTGCAATACGAATTCATATTCATACTCATTTTGGTCCTTCAAGCATCTAAGTACATTTTAATCATCACAACCGACAGTTCACATTTCGGTCCACAGTGTCCGCCTGCAAAATAAGACTGGATAGTATTTACTAGTTGAAAATTATGTTTCTTTTACAATTTTCTAATAATTTTCAATTCGATTGATCCAAAAGCAAAAAGTGTTAATATAATACTCATACATAATCGAATTGTGTAACGCGACGACCACATAGAAAATAATCTAGTAAGATGGTTCCAGTTACCATGGAAAAAGCAGAACAGTTGAGTGGGAAGAAGTTGAAAAATAATAAATGTCTTGAGTTCAATATATCAATATTACTGAAGACAGAAGTATTATTTATTCACTTTTAAGAGATTTGGTCGGAAGTTGATCGAATTTCTTACAATTGCTTGTTTTTCTAGCGAGCAACGTATATTGCTACAATGGCGCCCTTAATATAAACATTCCAAAATCCGGTTGGCGAAAATATTTTTATTCGGTTCAAAATATGGATTATTATGAATGCTGACATAGGAAGTTATAATTTTAGTAATAGAGTTAGATAAATTATCTTTTTATGCATCGTTGGCTTTTCAAAATAAATTGGGAGCCGTGGCTTTATTAAAGAAATTAAATCATTTTATTGTACGGGAAGTTTGATTCTAATTCAATCAGCGCTGTTGCTCTTCAAATAATAAATATCATATTTCATATCAGAATTCCTGACTCTCCCTGTTGTCGTTCCTATTTATTTTATACACATTTCACTGCGTCGAAATTTGAAAAGATTTATTTTTTTACAAAAAAAATGAGCCTTAGAGAGCCATGCATGATATATAGCTTTATAGTGCAAACCTTTGATAAAAACTGGCAATAAAAAAAACTGTGCGAACAATATCGAAACTTTTCTCTTTCTCGGGATTAATGATCAAAAACCGCACCTGGAAATGGAATCTAAAAAACACAGCAAAAATGTTTTTCTACACTCTTAAAGACGCTTAACAAAGGTTACATTTATTTTTTAATGCACGTAACACAAAAAGGGCTACACCAGACTAAAAGGTGAAAATTGTTGTCTTTGGGTTGGAGAAACTTGAGGTTCACTTCTCTGTTAACAATAGTACGGTGCATTTAGTATTTTTATTAGCAAATTTCATTTACAGGAGTTGGTTACGATCGAGATTTTCGACAAAAGCTTTGGAGCGTCGTGTGTGATAATTGCGGATTGACAAGTCCTACCAAATGTAAATGTAGCAGGTCTACACTGTACAAAATTAAACAAAAGCTAGATTCCACGGCCTACTAAGCCTCTGTATTTGGTAAAATCATAAGTGGGCATAGTAGAATGAATATTTTGTCGCATGAATCTTGGGAGCACCCTAAGATCTAAGTGAAAGAGCCTCAGTATTCGGAGTGACTCGTTTAACATAAGCGAGGAAATAATAATAACTGATTAGGTGAGTTTCTCGTTTTTGAATATTTCAAATCGTTTCAACTTCTACGATTTCGTCGTAAACATGCAATTATCCATGGCTTGCCGTCCTCCACAAGAATGCTGTCCGGTTCGTTAAATCCGGAGTACACTGTATATAATCCGTGAAATTAATATAACAGCCGGGCGTCATTATCGTTTATCAAAATAATTTATTTACTATAAAACGCAGTTGCGAACAAGCTCAATGCCTATGAATTCGGTTAGCCGTCAAAACAAAACGCAACGAAAATAAGCACAGCACCTGGTCGAAAAACTAGCAAACAAACAAAACAGGAAACACTTAGCGTTATTACTCATACCGCAACAAACAATAACACCATAACGAGTAAAACAACAAACGTTTTGCAACATAAAAGCTTGGCTTCCGCGTAATTTTCGTTTGTCGTCTTGAACTTGGTCAGTTCCAGTCCGAGTGCGCATTCCAGCAACGACAACATGCCAAAAGTGGGACGTCTACACCTTCCCCGGAGCCAATTACCGCCTCGAATGGCGCGAACTTATGAAGAATCGCCACCAGCGGCCATAAACGCGGAATTTAATTAATTTCCTTTTAACGTCATACGAAAAATGCATAATTCCATTTAAGCCTCCGACAATAATAATTTACGATGGTGATTATGCGGCGGCCACGACCGCAAATCCCTAAAAACCAGAGACGTTTTAATGCTATTCTGCAGGTGATCTGCACTGAGAATTTGAAACTGGTAGGCACTGTTTGAGTTGTTGCCTTTCTTCACTAGATCGCTTCGAATCATTGTTTTGAACTTCGAAGCTTCCAGTGGTATGTCATTCGCAAGCACTGTTTCTAGCCAACACTTCTTTTAATAATGGAATACTGGTAATTTGGCAAATGTTTGCAATGAAACCGTCCAAGTATGAGATTTAAATACTCGCAGCACTCTATTTCGTCGTAAACAGACAGGTGTTCGACAGTCTTCAATAGAGCACATCGAAGATGAGGGCTTACGACACTCCTTTCTTATGGCACACCTGCTGAGCGTTACGGCCGCATCCAAGACTAACTAGCGCAATTAGAAGAGCGGAAAAAGTTGGACGAATGGTATCTCCCAATTCCGTACGCTATTAATAGACAAAAGGCCCAGCTAAGCGCTAATTTGGAACGAAGAAGAGAAATGGAAGAGGCTCGCGCCGTGGGAGTGCGGATTTATTTTTAAACGCTTCTTGGAAAGCGTAATGAAGGCAGCGACCATAAACCTTCCGTTTACCACACAACAAGCACAAACTGTCGGCGTTATCTTGTGTCTTGAAAGCTGGAGACTTTGACACTTCCGCGGCTGCATTTTTGGGCTATTAATAGATGCGGTAAGAAATTGGCAAACCGATTAGAACTGGTCAGGCATGGTGGCCCGCAAAAAACTCTTGCAGGAATTTGGTCTGGGCCATAAATTCTAACGATACCTATCCATAGCAAGGAGGCAATAACAGAAATCAAAAGGAGCCGCACGTCAAGAGCGTTTTGGTGCGGCTTCGTTCGTTCGTTCATTCATATTTTCATAAATGAGTGGCACAACTTCCCATCTAACCCACTTTCTTCGTCGGCATTTATTTACATTGTCTGGCAGCTTCCTCGCGGTAAACGGACGTTCTTCTTGCGGAACAATGAACCGACAAAAATGCGACGCAATTCAGAGCAGAGGCCAAACAAAAGCGTCGGATTACACAAAAGCAATTAATTAGTCGGTCGGAAAAACGCATTCCGGTCGTCACCTTGTGCAAAATCGATTATCTACGACAATGAGAACGGTCGTGGTGGTTTGCATTCCCATCGTTCTTGTGACCGAATGAAATCGCCAACTTTCAAAGGGATGAATAATTTATGACGCCCTTCCAATCTAGCTCGGTGCGCGAATCCTGGACCAACACACCTGACCTTCGTACCAGTTTTTGACCCACAAGTTCAACGAATCCGCAACCGCCACGGATAATAACAAAGACGCAAATCATGGCCGTTAGTGGACAAGGTGTGCACTCGCCGAATAATTAGCAATGGGGCCGAATTAGGGGGGCCAGGACGTTGCCCAAAACGTTGACCCCGCAAGAAATCCAAACAACGCAGTTCACTTCTTGACGAAATCGAGCCGTTAGGAAAATCGTGCCAGGACGTGGTGATCTGCGTGATAACCCACACGCACGGCGTAAAAAATCGTTCAATGGAAGCTGTCGTGAATGGCGATCGGCCACTACAACTCTATGAAAAGACACGCTCTCTATGTGCCACTTGACCGTCTGATGATGATTCTCTGACACGACGTCCAACTTTCGGGTCGCCTTTGAAGATGGATGTTCGCCGAGAAAGTACTCGCGCAAATCATCTGGCGGCAATAATGGCACTCACGTTTGTTTTTTAAAGGTACGAAATAGTACTATTGGGTAATGGTACACTTTCCCCCAAACTGGGTACTCATTTTGTGCCTCATGTTTTGTGCCCGAAATATGCGTCAAAGCGGTAAAAAAATTTCAAAACTCAAAGATTAATTTTTTATCAAACGAGTGTATCTATTTTTTCTCATTAGAACTGTAAATTTAGTTTTTATTAAAAAATCGTTTTTATTATACATGACCATGTGTGCTTTAAAAAGAATTTGTCCGAAAGCTTAAAAAATGTATTTGTCAGAAGCTCACAGTTAACATCAAACGATTAAATGTTTTCAGTTTAGCTTTCATTGGTACATTTTCTGCCTACCTTGTCTCAATTATCATATTTCCAAAATTATTCCTTTAAACTCAAATAGTCAGGAGTCAAAGATTTACTTTATATCAAACGAGAGTACTTATGTTTTCATTTTTCTCTCATTATGACTGTAATTTTCTCCGTCGTTAATATTTTACATGGCCATGTGAGCATTAAGAAGAATTCGTCGATAGCCGAAAAAATTTATTTGTCAGAAGCTCTGTCAAACGATTAAATCTTTTCAGTTTAGCTCTCATTTATTTGTACAATAAATTTCTGCGTACCTTGTCTCAGTTATCATATTTGAAAAATTATTTCTTAAAACTCAAATACATATAGTCAGAACCTCAAAGATTGACTTTATATCAAATGAGAGTAGTTATGTTTTAATTTTTCTCTCATTATGATTGTATTTTCTCTGTCGTTTTTATTTTACATGACTTTGTGGGCTTGAATCTTGAAGATTGACTTTATATCAAACGAGAGTAAGTTTTCATTTTTCTCTCGTTATGTTCTCAGTCGTTTTTATTTTACATGACTATGTGGGCGTTAAGAAGAATTCGTGGAAAGCTCAAACATTTTTTCAGATTAGCTCTCATTAATACATATAATAATTTTCTGCCTACCTTGTCTGAATTATCATCTTTCAAAAATTATTCCTTAAAACTCCACTAAATTGTCAGGAGCTCAAAAATTGACTTTATATCAAACGAGAGTATGTTATAATTTTTCTCTCATTGTGACTGTAATATTCACCGTGCCATAAAAAAATTAATTATTAATAAATCCTGAAAGTCAGGTCGACGAAACTTGGTCAACGGTTGGATAAAAGGTTTAGCTATCTGTTAAAGTCTAAACATTTTCAGGAATATTCCTGGAGGAGAAGAAAAGTCAGCTGCAAATCGATAAACCAAAAAAGTATAAAAATCAATTTTTTCAAATTGCAACCATATGTCAATCTGATGATGTATCATGTTCCTATATTTAAAATGGACAGTTTTTGAGTTATTTAACTTTTTCTACTTTTATATACAATTATTATGAGAAAATAAGTGATGTAGGCTTATTATAATCTTATCTAGTCAGCTGTGAAAATAGATTTTATATTTTTAAATGTAAGCAGTTGTGGGATTTTATTTCTAATTCACTTGTAATGCTACGATTATAAATACCTTACTAACAAGATAATTTAAATTCCTTGTTCATACACTGCCAGAAAGAATCTTCACAAACTTTCTTAGTGATTACAATCTTATTATATTTTTAAATGCATCATCTAAATGAGGATTAATTTGTCAAACAATCCATGTTCTCTGTTATTAAAAAAAACTTTCGTTAAAACACAAAAATAATTATCTATTTATTTTAATAAATGCTCAAATGTGTCTACATTTTGTTGTAAATACATCTAATTCGAAAATTGCATTTATTTTGTAGTAGTATATTAAAAAATGAGAGTAATCACTAAGAAAGTTTCTGAAGATTTTTTCTGACGATCTGAACAAGGAATTTAAATTATCCTTATTAGGGATATCTAATAATAACATTACAAGTGAATTAGAACTCAAATTCCGCAACTGCTTACATTTTAAAACCTAGTTTCCGAGCTATAAGATTTTAATAAGCCTACTTCGTTTATTTTCTCATAATTTTAAAGAACAGTAGAAAAAATCAAATAACTTAAAAACCGTCCACAATAAGATCGTTAATAAATTTCTCTATCGAAAGGTGCAATAAAAGCATATGGTTGCAATTTGAAAAAATTTATGCTTTATGAATTTATTGAAATGCAGCTGACTTTTCTTCTCCTCCAGGAATATCCTTGAAAATGGTTAGAATCCTGAACCTTTTGTTCAACCGTTGACCAAGTTTTGTCGACCTAACTTTTATGGTTTATTAATAATTAATTTTTTTTACTGCACTGAATTTTGCACAAAAATAAAAATATTTTCAGCAGGTAGATCTTATAATTTTATTCTGTTATAAGGAACAATTAGGAATAACAATTTGGACAACCACAACAAATCACATCATCCACCAGTGAATTTCAAATCCATTTTGAATCTTAAAACTTTATAAATCTGATGCAGAAGAAGCATTTGGAAATAACAATTAAAGACTATATTAATCCGAAATGTTTTCATTATTCAAATAGTGGTCGTTATTTGCTTGTTTAAAAATGTAATAAATAAATTGGGATTTACCCCAAAACTGCGCTTTACTCCACATTTTGCACACGCGAGCAGACACGTGCCTAGAGCATTTAATTAAGCTGGTATCACTGGCACCTTGACAATGATCCGACATTTAAATAGAAATAAAAAAGACACTTTAATCGAAACCTTGGCACGTGAGGCAAAATTTCAGATTTTTTTCGATTTGCTTTGTTGGACGTTCTCCAGCCGATTCAAAAAGCATTAAATTTACGTCATTGTGGCACGTGTGGCAAGATGTCAAATATTCTAATAGTAATTGAAAAGCGATGATTCGCTCTTTCGCTATGTATTTAATTCTTACTTATCGCGTCCATAAATAAATAGAAGAGCCTCGCTCCAATATTCCGCGCAAGTTTCTGCTTAGTTCACGATTCGCGTCACGTGAGCTTGTTGTTTTGTCCTTTGACGATTGTTAAAGGAAAGTCGAGCAGCTTTGTGGAGTTTGAAAGGATTTCCCTTGGGTGATAAATAAATTAGAGTCGATTCTTTGGCTTTAGCGGACGAAATCTGTGGTAATGTTGCGCAACCTGTTTCGTCACCAAAATACGCATCCTTTCATCAGCCACGATGAATCAACAGCATTGTAATTTCGTATCGATCAGATAGCGATTTGGGTCGCAACTCGGTTCCGATTCAACTCCTCGCCCTTTCGCGCAACTTTCCACCCTTTTTCTCTAATCACGGCGATTTTTTACAGTGGCGGTCGAGCGAACATTGGCAGGCGCCATTCATTATGGGCGTGAATAATTACTGAATTTGTAATATGTAGAAAGTTGGAAAAGCGATAGGTGAAGGCGTTAAACCACCTCTGTAAGGAAATAACGACAATGTTTCACCATTTGAACAGTTCGGCCGTTCGTAATTAACGCCATTGCCCACCATGATACAATAACTACAAAGATATGATGTTGCGCATGTGGGCGTGATCTGAGAAATGCTTGATGACGTCATCCGGAGAGTGTAGTCTGACCGAAGAAAAAAGAAACAAAAATTCGAATAAGATCGCTATTATTAATAACACCGACCGCGAAAGCCTATAGACTTCCATAATGACCTTTCCATTGACACTGCTGAAATTATTGTATGAAGATCTGAAAACGAAGATAAAGCTTGTGTCAGTCTTAAAATTGCCACAATCGAAATTATAGAACCGTTTTCTCTGCTAATGTTAACTTAGAAACAAAATCAATCACACTTTGTAAATAATATTTAATTCCATATTTATATTTATATATAATACCTATATATGTGTGTTACATGACTCATAGACAATACAGAGACTAAATAATGTGACGCACAGCAACTGTAGCATAAGCTTTTTGTCTATAAAAGTAAGATGTCTCGTTCATTTAGTTAGTTCAGTTAATCTGTGGTTCAGTTCAGTTATAGGTTCAGTAGTCGCAATCAGTTTATATAATTCATACTTAAGGCCGGTTTTTTAAACGTTGGTTTACTTCTAGTTAGTAGGTTTCTATGGAAAGTTGCAATTTAACCAATCAAAATGCTGCATTTTTAGTTTAACTAGAGGTTTAACTTTAACCAACCATTGAAAAAAAGGCCATTGAAAAAAGGCCCTTAAAGTTTAATTTGTGAAGTTTGTGTTATTTAATAAATAATTATTTTTTTAAAAATGCTTTCGTTCGTCCCTAAACGTAAAATGTATGTATGCAATATACTTATACAAGGTCGCGCAAAAGTTTTCCTAAATCCGATTTGAACGAAATTCTATAATGTCTACTTGTAATTTTTTTAATGGTCGCACTGTCATTTAATTTTTTTAATAGCAATATGGATTTAAAATAATCTTCTCAGAAAGAGAATTCAACGATGTGCAATAATACTACTTTTATTCTTTTGTCTGCAGCAAGAAAAAATAATTATATAGGTATGCATAATAATTATACATATATGTAATATAATAATTTTTTATATCATTAAAACGCTGCTGATAAAATTATGATTCGCGCCGTAAGATAATCTGCCATCAAAACCAAACGTAACAAGAAAATTGAAATATAAAAATTAGTAAAAAAATGTGTAACAGTGTAATAATTGCATCTTACAAATGTTTAAAATGCTGACCATTTTTTTATTGACATTAATTAATTCTATGATTTTATTATCCCATTGCTCTCTTAACTTAAACTCCTCTTACGTGTTTCAGTGCGTAATTTTACTAAAATCGAAACAGTTCAGGGGCGTAACAGGGTATTCCTGTTCCTAACAGTAACAGGGGCGAATCGTTGAATTCAGTAAAAAATTGTCTTTCCAAAAAGATTATTTTCAACCCATGTTGCTATTTAGAAAAACAATTAAGTTGACTTTGTATCGCGAAAACAAATGTCGGTGCCACCATAAAAAGAATTACAGCAAGTTGAAATTATAGACCCCTACAGACTGGCAATTTTGATTGTCCACGGCTATATCTAAATATATTGACGAATAAACTCAATCAAGATGTACCGATCAATGATCACCCAGATTCTCTTAAATTTAAATGTCGTCGTTGGTCCTTGGTAAAGATGAGAATTGTCTTTCAGCCGCTGGCAACTCTGAAGAAGACAATACACCAGACCTCCAGCTGAATATTAATAAGGCCACACTTGTAAGTGGGAAATACCTATCTTGGTAATATAACCACCGAGATTACAACTGATATGGAGACTGGATCTGAAGAATATAATAATTTGGAGAGGGAACTAGATTCACTTCACTATGATGGATCTGAAAATTTGACCATGGGCTTCATCTATCTTAAATTTAGCCACAATGAAACATCAATTTTCACTGATTTTTTGCAAAATAATATCACATGCCTGAACGGGGACTTTGCATGTCTTAAGAAGACTAATTCTGGCGAATTCCTTATAACTAAAAATTATTTGAAAAATTTTCTGAAGAAAACTGTGAACATTGACTGTCCCGACAAAGTTAAAACGCTGTTCTTCAGGTAACGAATGATTTTTCGTATTCGTAATAGCAAGGATATGAGAGAAAAGCCACTGAAAGTCATATCTCCTTTAGTTATTGTTTCATGATCGCAGTACAACAAGTAACAAATAAGCACAATAATGGGACCTACAAACCATCCTTACTAAATGCTTTCTCAAATACGCATTTACTACATTACTACATTTCCATATTTACTACATTCTCTAAAGACATTGTATCGAATCCACCAAGCAGAATGTTACGCCACTAGTGTAATAAACAGAGACACCCCTATCCATCAACTTTATTGCCTTGCTTGGAAGTGCCGTGGCGAGGTTCATCGTTACGTAATAATATTCTCGGTTTTATTACTGGCCGGTAATAAAATTAATTAAATAATTCAATTTTATGCGACGTACGGTGCTTTTATTATTCCGAGTTAATTGGACAATACACTGTAAAGCTCGTACCTGTTTCACTTGACGATTAATACAAGCAGTCAAAATTCGCCCAAGATGAAAACGACAGGAAGCGACGAGCGTTGGAAAAAGTGGAAATTCCAGGTCATGAATTCTTGCAAATTTGCACGTTTTCATGCATTGATGATTTTTCAATATTTTTATTTGTGATTTCGGTGCGTTTTGCAACTATTATTGGAGGTATTATAAACTGTAACCAAACTACCGGCTGAATACATAATGAGCTGAAAAAGATTTCAATAGCTTTGTTGGGTTTTAATGAGCGGGGCTCTATTATCGGAGTTCGCGAATAACTTGCTCTCTTATTGGACATATCAAACATGCAATGAATAAATAACCAGAGCTATCACCCCAACATGTCAACAAATTCAGGCAGGTTAAAAACATATCACCAAACATGCACAAAGTAGCAAAAGTTGGAACGGGGAAGCCTGCTGTCCTTTAAAATATTATATTACCAGAGATTTGTTCTGGCGAAACACGAGCGTTACTCAAATAAGAACATTCCTTTAATATGTTAGAACATCTCCAAACATTATGGTAATTGTAATTAACACACGCGATATTATTGTATCTTGCAAGTAATAAAAATAGTTATTAAATAGAGTAAATAAATTAAAAAACTAGTTGTTTTTGTTCTTTTGAAACACTAGGCGCTGTAACTCGAGTGGTGCTGATTACTTTCTGTAATTTGATCTGGTAAACGAATTAAAACAGTTAGAATCTTCTGTTGGTGCTTGCCTGTCACAATTGGCCCAAATTTTAAAACGGATGCTTCCACCAATATCAGGCAGCTTCCTTGTTTACTAACCACTGCGATTCCCCATATGCAGCTTGATTTTATTTTTGTGCCCATTCTTTATAATCTCAGGAGGCTATGTTTTTTTAAAGTGTGGACTGTATACTCTGACAGGAATTTGCAATTTGACCGGAATTTTTCAATCACTTCCAAGCTGAATCGTGTTAAATATGTTAAATATATCAGATTTTTGAATTATACCAGTACAAATATAATGTATAGATACCTGACAACAACACTACTGCCAACAGGTTAGAGAAGATCCACCATACCTTACAATATCTCCAAAACTGTACCAAGTAGTGCAGTTAGGAATTAGTGCAGATAACTAGTGGCCAAATATGTGAATGGAGAAAACATCCCAACAAGAAGCATGAATTACCACCATTTACAAAAGAAGAAGGAAGTAATTTGCAATTAACCAGTTCTCTGTATAACCAATCAACATTAAGGACTGAGCTGAGAAGGAGCTTATTAATGATATAAATCTTTCCGGTAAAGAAAGGTCTTAGACAGGACTGCTGCCTCTCACCTACACTATTCAAAATATGTATACCTTAACTAAACTTTAAGAAACTAGAGAAGATTATGCAGCAAAATGAAAATAGAACTAAATGACAACTACACTTTATATGTATACATTTCATTTTGCTGAAGATCAAGTTGCTATTGCCCAAATACGGAGGATTTGGAGCTTATGACAAGAAGATTATTAATGAATATGAAAAAAGAACAAAAACCATATATCTTGAACGGAATAGATGGAGAGGATATGAAACCAACCCAGAAGAAGACAGGATATATTTATCTTGGAACAAAAATCGGAAAGGTAATAGGCTAAAGAAAATAAATATCTCCAGTGTAACAACATAGATTAAAAGGAAGGTTGTTTATGAATGGCAATTGGCAAGTGACAAAGTGTCTGGAATTAGAATGTCGACTCCTATCTCTGGCGAAGATCGGCAAAAATATCCAAGACTGGAGAGAATACCAAATGACAGAATCGGGTAAATAATAAGTAAAAATAAACATAAAAGTGCAACAAAACATCTGATTAATAATAACGTTGTTAATCGGGTTTATTGACCGTGTTCCATTTGAAGTCCCATTAGGGGGGGATTCAATAAAACCGATTAAAAACGTTGTTATTAATAACACCGCCTGTGAAAGCCTACACACTTATATAAAAATATCTTAAATGATACGGACATTTGGAAAAAAAAATAAATGGACGACTCTTCAAACAAATACATAAAGTGGTGGACATCAGAGAAGAGGAAAAGAGGAAGAGTCAGGTTGATGTGAATAAGTGGAGTTCAAAAAGCCATGCCGGAACGCAACCTACAATCAAGAGACTGAGAAGATCGGAGAAGATGGAAGCTGGTAACCAGAAGACGCAGAAACCTTTGATACCGGGTATATTTATTTTACATTTGAATAGTGCAATTGTGGATACAGATTGGCTGAAAGCAAGCATCACAAACTGACCCCAGTAAATTTTTACTGTTTACTGTTGTTTCGCTCGACTGCACCCGAGTGAATAAGAAGAGGAAGTGCCCTGTTGACATTTCGTTAAATATAAAAAACAAAGAAAACAATTAACTACAGTTATGTCTGGTGAAAATCTGTCTTGTTTGTATTCACGTGTTGCATTGTTATTACAATGAATGATAATGAGTTTGAAAATGAAAAATTATATAATAGTTTATAAAAGAATCATTACCAACATCACACTTTCAAAATTTACAGAATATCTAAATAACACGAGAAAATTCGTTAGAGTGTAGAAAATTTTTGACCTTGAGGTGGAGAAATATGAAATAACAAAACACGTACCCTTTTTAAAAAGTTAAATCTCCCGTCGTCGATTTAAATGTTGTTTAGGTAATTTATTACATTACAGTTATAGTTACTATCTATGTCAAAGGTCTACACTGTAAAAAATAAAACAAACGCCAGATTCCATGGCTAGCCGAGCTAAATTTTGTTACGCTCTACATAACGTTATGGTATGACATATGCAAGAGTTTCGTTGAAAATAACACTCAATAACAGTAAAGCCTCCATTTATAAATTGAAATCAATGAAAATGTCTTCTGGTTTGAGACCAAATCTCTTTCTTAGACAACTTTTTCATCTCATTTATCTGGCTTCCTATCAAATACACTGCATGTCGTGTTCCCAGACTATAAAGTATGTAGATAATATGATCTACAGGATTTAGACTAGGATTGCTGGATTTACAGTTCACGTACGGCGACGACGCTGACGTTTTTGACCGAAAAAAATATGTTAAAATTAAATTTGAAGAACGTTTCGTCCATTTATTTTAACTCCAACGATTCCACAATAACTATGTAGTTATAGTTGAAGTTAAATTTCCAATAAATGAACGAGTATTGAATTCAAATATCAATTCTTTATTATATTTGTCTTTGCTCTTGAAATTTAATTTACAATTAAACACTTGTCCCAAAAGCGATACAAAGACAGGATATCAAGGGTTAGGTTTTGAGAGCTATTGAATTCGTTTAAGAAATGTTAGATAGGGTAGGAGAGACACAAAAGTGTAAAATTTGGGACACCTGTAATTATGGATCCAACAAAAAGTTTCACTCCTTTAGTATGCGGGGCGAGACCTCGTGTTTGAAATTGTGGACTTTTACTACATATTCAAGAATAAATTTGCATTCCATCACTATCTTATCGTTGTGACTGCAAGAGTAATTAATGACACTACGTCCTGTGAAAATGACAAGCGTTCGTCTTTATTGTAAATCTTCCGACGGATAAATAGTTATTCTGATAACAAGGTAAGGTATTGAAAGCTTCGTAAACTCAAAGCTTTTCCTTATGATTTCTAGAAATATTTTATATTGGTTCGCTCATCGACATTATCTACTTCTTATCCTATGTGGTAACATAAAATGTTTGACAACATAAAGCACCAGCTGCAAATAACTAGTCTACACTATAAAAATTAAGCAAAAGCATGAGTTTTTAAGGATACCTCTTTTGTACGCTATTTATTTATTTATTAACGTTTTAATGAAACCAAATGCTGTTTTCTGAAAGTTCCAAGCTTTATACAATTGAGATCAGGACTCTTCAAAAAAATTTAATTAATGACGTGCTTTATTTGTTGTTTTATTTCTGACTGTGAAGGGGTACAAAAAACAGCTGTGCCTTAAACCTAATTAATTTTAACAATAATATTAAATTCTAATCTCAGAGTAAGGGCCTAAGTAGTTGTTGTATCTGAGATTCTAATTAAAATTGAAGCCACAGAACAGGGGTGTATAGAAACCCGAAACTTACAAAAAATTGACGGCATTAATCGTCATTGACATTTGTGCTTCATTTGTGGTCACGTCCTTTAAAAATAAAACGAGGCTGTGTAAGTCATGGAATCACTCAGTGTAAGAAGTGTCTTAATTTATAAATTCCATCTTCAGGCGTCGGTTGGGTATAATCATAGGGTATAATTCTGTCAAATGCCAATTGTGAAATTGTCAGAGTATTTGGGTTTAAAAAAATTTGGATTAAAATTACGGATACGATATCAGAGACATTTAGTATATTCTTTCACAAATCCCATGATCAAGCATTGGTTTAACCGTTGTTCGAGTAAACTTTTCATTCACAATTCCTGTCAAATGCTAAAATATTTATATACGCTCTAAACATTCCAACTTTGCCCCGTAGAAACGACAACGACTTAGAAACATTGAAGAGTGACTGTTCACTAGACATTCCACCATAATTTTGTAGGATTCATTCATTCAAAACAAACTTCTGGCTTAAATAATTGTTGTTGACGACAAACAGGTCGCCGAATGCAAATGAAGGGTTAACTGATGAAGTGATTCATTCATACCAATGACTGCTGGAATGTATAATGTTTTGGCATATCATGTGGCAAAAAAATTAAGCCCACGTTAAGAATTTTATCAGAAAACTTGATATTTAAGGTGGTGCATGAGTATAACTTTGATTGAACTTGTAATCTCGGCGATAATAGGAAACAATTGCGAAACAAACAACAACAAATTTAGATCCTCACCGATTTGTTTTCCTCTTTCCCAGACGACTTCCCATTAACCGTTTTCCATAAAAACAAAACAATCATGTTCGTTTACCATAAACAAACGCTAATTGACATTTCAATATGACAGGTGATAACTTGATTACATGATAATGTGTGCAGGCTCATATTGATTTGATCATTTTCAGAGACAATTTTACAAAACCGCTCGTTTGCTGTTTTTAGTATTAAATTGTGTTAAAAATCAATTTGGAACGGCCCACCTCCCTCGGGGCCTATGTGTTTACTCCGTATCCGAACACAACTATTTAATATCCTGTAAGAGATGAAATACACAAAAACAACCCCCGGCGATTACTCTCGCGATTTTAATTAGCAAAAACCTACGTTTGATATTTTGGTGTTTTGTTGCAACACTTTTTAATAGCGTGCGTTAAAAAATAAAACGGGGCTGCGTAGGCCATGGATAACTTTGACGTTCAAAAGAATATAGCAAACCTTGAGTTGGAGAAATTTGAAATTTAGTTTCTTGTTGATACGTAAGATACATTGGTATAATGTCTTCTTCAACAAATTCCATCTCCTGGTTTGGGTTTAGACGTCGTTTGAGCAATTTTTGAATGACAGCTCCTGCCAATTGTTATGATTTGGCAGTTTCAAAAGTCTTTACCGTAAAAAATAAAACAAAAGCTAGATTCCATGGCCTCCTGAGCCCTGGTTTTTTATTCGTACGCACGTCTGTTGACATTTCTTTGCCGAAATAGGAACGAAAAAAAAAAGAGTAAACTTACGATTGTTTCTGTCGTGCCTGGCTAGAGCCCCAAAGTCCATCTTACTAGTCCTGTATTTGGCGTCAAACAAAACCGGAACAAGTTATAACACGAATGATTGGTCAGTTCATCTTGCACAGAAACTCGCAATGACTTATGTGTGACAAAACACAATCGGACGCCGACTATGACTTCCACCGATAAAGTTCAGAGCCGGATTCTACTGAAATCGGCGACGAGATGTCAAAATTGTGGCGCGAAACGTAACGCACAAGAACGAACACTCCACGCACGAGTCACAAACAGACTGAAGAAAAATCAACTGTAAACACCAACACACCGCGCTCTACGTACGGAATACATTGCGCAGGATCGTAGTAAATTCGAGCTACGAGCGAGCGGTTCATTGGCTGGCCGGGCAAAGGATGAAGAGCGCTCCGTTACGTCACTTGGTTGAAGACGTATTGCTCACACGTGGGAGGCAAGGGAGGCAGGATTGATTGTGGCGAAATTGGGCTAGCGGTTCAGGTGCAAGGACGGGGCTTTGTGTCGAATACGGATCTGGCACGCCAGAACCGGAACCCCGCGTTTTAGCGGCGGCCTCGCGAGAGCCTTGGAGCGGACGTGAAAAAACTAGCCCACTTCGCGTTTCATTCAAGTGAGTGCATGGAACAATGTAAACAAAAACTGTTTTATCGCGATTTGAAAAAGCACAAACAAGATGTAAAAAGTGAAAGCAAGAAGCGAAACGATGAATGGAAGAAAGTGTAATACTGAAATGATTTAAAATTTCATGTTTACTGAAAATTATTTTAAATTTTAATTCATGAACCAAGAAAACTTAGCGCACATGGATTACTAGTAGCGTATCTAATGGGGTATAAAAGAAGTGATTTCTGTCAAGCATTTTTAGAGATTTTATTTGTTATTATTAAAACTAAAACTGCAACAATGTGTTTTAGGAAATGGGACACATATCGTATAAATGCAGTGAGACAGAAAAGTCAAAGAAATTAGCACTTGGAAGAAATATCTTTGGAATACACTTTTGCACAAAATTTGGAATGGAAATTTGTAGGAAAAATCGTCGTTTCGGTTATTCAAACCAGATGTTCTCATTATTGTTGTCAGAAGTGTCAAAATGGCGAAGGTCACTAATAAAGATAAATTGCAAACAATTGCATTTACCTTAAATATAATAGCAACAAAAACCACCACTATTAGAAATTTCTCAAATTTACAAATTTATTGTGGCAATTCTAATAAATCTGCAAATATGCACTGGAAATAGTAATTTTGTCCTATTATTATTTGTCAGAAGTTATCATTTTTCAAACAAACCCTTCCAAGTAGCCTTTTTTTCATTAAAATCTCCTAAACCGTAGCAAATAAGTAAACATAACTAAACCAAAAATAAAACAAATTAAACGAAGAATCTAATCGCTTAAAAAATTATTATGTTAAATCACGTTTTGTAGCGTTTTAATTAACTTAATTCATACATATTAGATTCAAGATGTATTTATTAAAACCTATTTTCTCTCATGGCCTTTTTTTCTTACTATGTACCGGGTGACTATAAATGATTGACATTTTTCGTGTTAAGTTGGCAATATTTTTTAACTCTTCCATTGGGTACACTGATTTTCAAATTTTATTTTGTCAAATAAACGTCAAATTTAAAAATTGCCAATATCAGAATTGTTTTCAAAATGGTTTTTACAGCTGGAAGATATTTTCGATCACTCGCTGTAACCATTTTCTCCATTATTTGTCACTTTTCGTTCGCCATTATGCGGTAAGTTACACTTTTTGACAACAATATTCTAACCTGAAAAGTTAATAGACATAAATCACGACGCCAGTTAATCTGGTACCAATTCCTCACTGTTGCCAAACACCTAAATTTAAGTCAATCATTTACAGTCGCCCGGTATTTTCTATTATCGAAACGTAGCCTTTTTACTGTTCCGAAAATACATGACACTACTACCAACTTTACAAACTACAAAGTTAAAAGTCCCCAAGTTGGTACGATCCGCATAGGCAATAGTTATCAATTTTTTGTGGCTGACAGTTCCATTTAAAATCAGAAATAATATAGTTGAAGTTTATGGCCACTTCATGTATAACCGAAAGTGCAGTCTTGGTCAAAATATTTTAGAAGCATATTCTTGACCGTTCGACTTGTGAGTGAGTGAGTTTGACGTCATGTCGAATGATTTTCAAAAATAGGTATTCTTGACCGTTCGAATCACATGTCACTCACTCACTACACGAATGATTTTACTCGATCGCTTTTTTTTGAGTGACTTGCCACTGTTCGACTCATATGTGACCGACTCATGCCACAAATTATTTTACTAGATCACTTTATTCTTGTTTTTGGTCTTATATAACTCTCATTATTATTAACTGTGTCTAATCTTGGATTATTAAAATAAACCCAATTATAGAGTTTACCCCTTATATCAATAATTTTCGCAGCTAGCGGGTGCCTGACGGTTTTCTTTTTTAAATTTTCTTAAATAGATAATAGAGTACTTGCTGTCGGGTCTTGAATTTTCGCGGAAGGGCTTTTTCGACTTTAATACGGAGCTACATATCTTGTCAAGTCAAGTGAATTAAACGTAAATTGGATGAATTTCATTATCAATCGATGTGATAAAATACTATTCCTCCAACTCTTCCAGTGTTAAATTGATGGATATTTCACTTTTTTTTAATAAATTGTTTCCGGGAAATATATATTTTCGGACGATAAACTAAATATAATTTCTCTATATTCTTCACCAATTATCATTTTTAATTTGAATAATAGCAAAAAATGCAGGCGCAAAATTAAAAATTGACAGTTATTTGACAGGTGACAGCCAAACTCAACTCGAACGATCGAAATTGCGGTGTTGCCAAATTGACCTACTCGAACGATCGTCGACTGTAGTCAAGAATACTCAAGAATAGGGGCCATAGATCCCGCAGAACAATGGCCATGTGTCAAATTTCAAATCTTAATTTTTTTAGAAGCTTATAATACGTCTAATGTGCCAATTAAAAAAATTGCGCTATATACACGATGATTCATTTATCGTGGTAAAGTTCAATACCTCTTTTCCTATTAATCATTGTAAATACTGGACGAAAATTAATATTTTAAAGTGTACAACAAACGTATCTAGCTTTAATATTAATTTTTTACAGTGTATAGCTTAGACGCTGTCAAATTATGACATTTCACAAAAACTATCGATTCAAAATTTTTCGAAATAACAAAAACCTATCTCTTGTCTCTTATGGTCCAATCCGACAATGAAAAAGAAGTTAATATGTATCGGAACATGAAAATTTTCTACACTCCATTTCAAAGTGAAACCATGGCCTACGTCCTACGTAGGCGTTACGTTTCTTTTTGAACGAATTTGAATTTTTGGAAACAACTTAAGTACCGGGTGACTATAAATGATTGACGTAAATTGAGGTGATTGGCAACAGTGAGGAATTGGTACCAGATTAACTGTCGTCGTGATTTATGCCTATTAACTTTTCAGGTTAGAATATTGTTGTAAAAAAGTGTAACTTACTGAATAATGGCGAACGAAAAGTGACAAATAATGGAGAAAATGGTTACAACGAGTGATTGAAAAGATCTTCCAGCTGTAAAAACCATTTTGAAAACAATTCTGATATGGGCAATTTTTAAATTTGACGTTTATTTGACAATTTAAAATTTGCAAATCAGTGTACCCAATCGAAGAGTTAAAAAATATTGCCAACCTAACACAAAAAATGTCAATCATTTACAGTCACCCGGTATTTTGATCTAGAGCGTTACATGAAAAGAAGGGCTTTTCAATACGCCATGAAATTTAACGTGCGCACAAATAAAAAAAATGTCATCGTACAGAAGCTCTGAATACACTGAACTTTTTTCGGAATTCTTTTTTATTTGTACGCACGTTAACTTTAGTTATGATAACACATCCGATTGGAAACATTTTTCACTCAAGGATTATTCAGAATTTAAGGATAAGAGATCATTTCACAAAATGGTGCATTTATGATTTAATTTTTATATGTCCGACCTGTTATTTTCACAACCGTCAATCTTCTGCTTTGAGCACCTTTGATTCTAGTCTTATGTTTTAACGTGCGTACAAATAAAAGCGGAGGCTTAGGAGGCCATGGTATCTAGTTTTATTTTAATTTTTTTCAGTGTAGATTTTGAAACTGTCAAATCATGACAATTGACACTAGTTTTCATTCAAACAACGTAAACCGAGATCTGGAATTTGTTCAAAAAGTATTAATTTAATGTATCTTATCAATTATGTGCGGGACGGTTATTAACAAAAATTTAATTTCAAATT
Source organism: Eledona agricola (assembly GCA_964023215.1). NCBI lineage: Eukaryota > Metazoa > Arthropoda > Insecta > Coleoptera > Tenebrionidae > Eledona > Eledona agricola. The sequence continues at coordinate 15,392,355 of OZ026854.1, forward strand.
TCTCCAATTTAAGGTTGAAATTTTGCTGCACTCTTTTGAACGTCAATGAAGTTATGGCCTACGCAGTTTCATTTCTTCTTGTAAGCACGTTCACAGATTACTCCAGATGACTGACTTCATAGAGCGATTTTGTCCGGAACTATCTCTTTTCTACACATTTAAACTAGGCGCATGACATCTTTGTCACAGATACCATAAGCAAATGTAGAGGCTCTGTAGTCGTTGCTAATATTTTGTACGACCGCTAGATGTCACTACAAAAACTTTTATTTAAATTCAAATAAATGGCTGAATATTTTTACTATTTTAAATTGAACAATGTACAATTCCGTGTTTTTTAAAAATCGTGACTGTTTCTACGCTTGTTGCTTTTTTTCTGACTAATATTTTAAAAACAGCATTTTGTTGCAATTATAATCAAGCCAGTAAATGTCAAAACTTGCTTGTATATTGAATTTGTGAAAAATTTTAAGCGAAAGATGAGTCTTTTTTGCATTATTTGTCGTGTTGGTGAAAACTAAGCGGAGAAACTGCATTGTTTTCCAAAAAGTGAAGAAAGGTAAGGGTGTTTTATTAATACAACAAATTCAGGAAATATAATTACATAATTCTAGAGCGAAACTGTGGCAAGAAGCTCTAAACGTCCAAAAGTCCAATCTAAAGCAAAAGTGGAGGGTTTGCAAAATCACTTTTCGGCATCGTTAGATATTAGGCTTCATTATTCCTTATTTTTGTGTATGAATTTGAAGAAGTAAGCCAGGTTACTCTATTGGTTGTCTGGCAAGTCTTTCAAAATTTCCATTATTATATAATAACCCCAAGTAATTATCATATGTGTAAGTTTTACATATCTTAGAAATGTAATTGTTAACATTTTGGGTATAATTTTGTTTAATTTAAATTATGTAATATAATAAATTGAATTTTATAAAATTGTTTGTTTGTATGACGTGTAAATAATGAAGGAATATTTTATGATTAATTCTACAAAACAATTTTTTACATTAGTTTTGTAGAATAAATCATAAAATATTCAAAATATAATAACATTTTTTCTACCTATAAAGAGAGGAGAGACTATTTAAATTTGCCGCAAAATTTGATCGATGCGCCATCTGAAAACTGTTACATAATTTGAAGGTCGTTAAAGGTCATTCCGCCAAAATATTTGCATTGAGTCAGTCATCTGGAGTAATCTGTGGCACGTTATATCCAGTCCCCAGTCGCCACCCAATTTATTTCCTAACGAGCTGCCACTGCCCTTTTGGAGGGATTTTGTCGTGGTTTTTACACAAATGCTGCATTTTAATAGCATCGATTGCCTGCACGTGTTCTAACTAATTAGTGCTCTAATGCGCCGCTTCTCATTCCTTCTGATCAAAGCAAGGATCATTTGTTGCGGCAGGTTCTTCCTTCAGTGGCGGCTCGTGATCATTTAATCAGATGCAAAAAAATCATATTTCAGAAATTAACAGTCCACATGAACATTTTTTTTATATTTTTCCTCTTGTGCAAATTGAAATAATAAATTAATTTAAATAAGCAAAACGAAGAGATTTGTTAAATTTCTAACAAGCAAATTATCGACCACCTCCCAACACCTTCTTGAACAAATTCCCTCTCCAAGTGTCAGTTGAGCAATTTTTTATTGACAGTTTGTCAAATATCAAATTATCACTATGCCAATGATTTACACTGTGAAAAATAAAACAAAAACTAGTTTTATGGGCCTTCTGAGCAACAGTTTTTATTTGTACACTATTTCATAAGTTGTGCAAACACTTCACACCTAACATTGCAAAACACACTAACGACCAATTGCACTGTTATCATATGACTTAATCGCAATCAAAAGCGCTGCTCTCAATACCAAACATAAGCTACAAATCGCTGTTTTAATAATATAAAAACTAGTTCTAAGTGTCATGTTCTTTTGTAAAAATGTAGAAAAAATCTTCTTTGGTCCCACTTGCATCTACCAGTTGTCCAAGAAGTCGAGCCCGGTCTTGGGAAGCGTGTTGCCGTTGGACTCGTTATCTTGAGCGAAATCCTGAACATCATCTACAAACCTCTCCACAACTTTCTGCAATCAAAATACTTATATTCTGACAAAGTTGTAACCACCGAGTCAGGTACCATGGGTTTAGTCTTAGTCTTGGGTTTGAGCACACGCTTATGTTGAGTCTCCTCTCTTTCAAACAGATTCAAATTTCTTTGGCTGCGCGTTTTAAAAGTAAAAGGACCTGAGTGTTCGTCGACGTATGAGCAATGATCATCAATCACCAGTTTCATTGCAAACTCTTTTATATTATCATCAATCTCAGACTGGTTATACTTTAGTAAGGCTTGCGGTGTTATAATACTGTCGGACAAGATCTCCTTTTGCTCCTTTTCCGAAATCGATTCCCACAAATCCTCGTAAGCCCGTTTGGTTTCTTTCATGTCTTCGTACATGCGTCGCGCGATCGGATTGAGTTTGCTGAAATAGTCTTCAGCGATTTGTTCGAGGGCCATGTTGTACTTTTCTCATTAATTCACCTAACTGTTCATGTTTAATGCAAATTATTGTTTATGTTTACATGAGCTAACCTCGCCCTTTTTTGTTTAGTAACCAAATTACGAAACATTGACAGGATAACAACACAACAACAATGAAATCACTACTACTAGTCGGCTGCTTTCAGTTGATATCTAGTGATTTGTTAGTATAATGGTTGGTGCACCTGACTAATTTCAATTTGTCATTAGTGTCACTAGGTTATTTTGGAGTTTGTAAATACACAAAAAATGCCGAAAGTAGTGTCCCGAAGTATTGCGTGCTCCGACACTAAAGACCAAGAAGAATATAGCGACGAAAAACCGTTACACATCTACTATTGCCTCTGCGGACAGATGACTTTAATTTTAGGTTAGCTCTGTTGTTCAACATTTTCGTTCCTTACCACTTTTTGCAGATTGTGCCATTGAGAGGCTTCCGTTGCGTAAAAGAGATGGGGCGCGAGTGTTGGATGGAACAAACCATGCCCACAAAATCACCTGTGACAGTGATGAAACCATTCACATCAAACGACCAGAAGGAATCGAGCGGCAGTACAGGTTTAAGTGTAAAAAGTGCAATCTTCTCTTGTATTACAAGCATGAACCGTCGAGCCCCATTAGTTTCATAGTCAGGGGGTCGCTCATTAAGTCAACGAATGAAGGACCCATTACTGACATCTACAACCAAGTTGCTGCAGATAAACCCAAGAAGATAATGGTGACGAAGCACACTAAAAATATGGGCAAGTTCAGCTCGGTTACTGTGTCCACAATAGACGAGGAGGAAGATGAAATAGAGGCGGTAAGAATTCGAATCAAATATCGTTAAGAGCATTGTCTATCACCTGACTTTTTCAACACCTTACCTCCTAAAAACTGTCGGCGCTTATTACCCAAGAATACCCAGCCGCTCTATGCCTGACTTTCTTTTCTCTACCGAATTCTAAGCGTTCATTCCACGTCTTCCATACGCACATGGACCGAATTTTGGACCGGCAATTTTGTATTGTATTTGTATGGTATTTGTAAGTGCAACTTAAGTCAGACTCACAGCTCTGATTTTCACTTTTCCGTGCACAGATCGGCAAAGCGATGTCAGGCGGGAACATTTTGTCTATACAAGACAAGGGGCAAAGCAGTCGATTTTTTTATTATTCTATTTGTCAACAACGGTGGTGTTATTCGGGATTGTTGACCGTGTTCCAAGCAAATTCCCATAAGGGGGGATGTAGTGAGCGCCCCGGGAGGCTAACTCAACAAGTGACCCCAATGAACCTCTGCCAAACGTTTCGTCCACAGCTGAGGTGGACATCTTCATTGACGGTGTGGTCCTGGTCGAAATAAATAAATAAATCTTCCACCCAGTAAACACACAAACGTTTATATTTGACGTTGATTTAACGTTTTAATGTCCCTTGATTTAACGTTTTTTGAAACCACTCTTCAACGTTTTTTTAACGTTTATTCAACGTTAATTAGAAACGTTTTTTTAACTGACATTATAAACGTTACTTCAACGTTTTATTTGACGTTTATTTAACGTTTTAATGTCCCGCGATATAACGTTATTTGAAACCAATATTCAACGTTTTTTTAACGTTTATTCAACGTCAATTAGAAACGTTTTTTAAACTAACATTAAAAACGTTTATTCAACGGAAATTATAAACGTTTTTTTAACTAACATTAAAAACGTTTATTCAACGGAAATGATAAAGGTTTTTTTAACCGAAATAATAATCGTTATACCTTATTTTTATAACTTTATTCAACGTTTTTTAAAAGGAAATTAAAAACGTCGACCTGTGTGTATAATTTACAAATAGATATAATTATTACAATACCAATAAAGAAAGAAAGAAACGCCAGAAATCAACAATGAAAAAAGTCCAGTAAGATTGCACTTGTTGGAGGTGCTTTCTCTCCAAAGATCAGAGCTATTGTGAAAAAAGCGGTGACCTATAACATTCGAGTGACGTAATCGGCTGCAGAATAAATGTGATTGCAAATATGATTGCTGTGACAAGAAATAGTTCCACCATTATATTCCCTGTACTTCCGTAGTCCATTAGTAAGTTTTACCAGGGCGCGGCCTCTGACGTTCATTTTTGGAACTAATAAATGAATGAAAATAATGCATAAATAACCAATGATGGTTTCAAGTGTTTATCAACGTTTATAAAAGGTTCGCTGGTATGCTAGTATCTAATTAGATCGGACTAGAATGGCTGTTTAATTACAAATTACATATTAATCGATTACTCAATTTATTAATCAATTAATCAATCAATCCGATGGTCTTCTAAAATAAAACGTTGAATAAACGTTTTTAATGTTAGTTAAAAAAACGTTTCTAGTTGACGTTGAATAAACGTTAAAAAAACGTTGAATTGTGGTTTCAAATAACGTTAAATCGCGGGACATTAAAACGTTAAATAAACGTCAAATAAAACGTTGAATAAACGTTTTTAATTTTGGTTAAAAAAACGTTTCTAATTTACGTTGAATAAACGTTAAAAAAACGTTGAAAATTTGTTTCTAATAACGTTAAATCGCGGGACATTAAAACGTTATATAGACGTCAAATAAAACGTTGAATAAACGTTTTTAATTTTGGTTAAAAAAACGTTTCTAATTTACGTTGGATAAACGTTAAAAAAACGTTGAATTGTGTTTTCAAATAACGTTAAATCGCGGGACATTAAAACGTTAAATAGACGTCAAATAAAACGTTGAATGAACGTTTTTAATTTTGATTAAAAAAACGTTTCTAATTTACGTTGAATAAACGTTAAAAAAACGTTGAATTGTGGTTTCAAATAACGTTCAATCGCGGGACATTAAAACGTTAAATAAACGTCAATAAAACGTTGAAGTAACGTTTATAATTTTAGTTAAAAAAACGTTTCTAATTTACGTTGAATAAACGTTAAAAAAACGTTGAATATTTGGTTTCTAATAACGTTAAATCGCGGGACATTAAAACGTTAAATAAACGTCAATAAAACGTTGAAGTAACGTTTATAATTTTAGTTAAAAAAACGTTTCTAATTTACGTTGAATAAACGTTAAAAAAACGTTGAATATTTGGTTTCTAATAACGTTAAATCGCGGGACATTAAAACGTTAAATAGACGTCAAATAAAACGTTGAAGAAACGTTTTTAAGTTTAGTTAAAAAAACGTTTCTAATTTACGTTGAATAAACGTTAAAAAAACGTTGAAAATTGGTTTCTAATAAAGTTAAATCGCGGGACATTAAAACGTTAAATAAACGTCAAATAAAACGTTGAATAAAAGTTTTTAATTTTGGTTAAAAAAACGTTTCTAATTTACGTTGAATAAACGTTAAAAAAACGTTGAAAATTTGTTTCTAATAACGTTAAATCGCGGGACATTAAAACGTTAAATAGACGTCAAATAAAACGTTGTATAAACGTTTTTAATTTTGGTTAAAAAAACGTTTCTAATTTACGTTGAATAAACGTTAAAAAAACGTTGAAAATTTGTTTCTAATAACGTTAAATCGCGGGACATTAAAACGTTAAATAGACGTCAAATAAAACGTTGAATAAACGTTTTTAATTTTGGTTAAAAAAACGTTTCTAATTTACATTGAATAAACGTTAAAAAAACGTTGAATATTTGGTTTCTAATAACGTTAAATCGCGGGACATTAAAACGTTAAATAAACGTCAATAAAACGTTGAAGTAACGTTTATAATTTCAGTTAAAAAAACGTTTCTAATTTACGTTGAATAAACGTTAAAAAAACGTTAAATCGGAAACTAAAAATAAACGTTTAAAATTCAACGTAAAACCGTTTTTCAACCGACTAAACGTTTCCTCAACGTTTAAAAAACGTTAAATGCGTTTTGTGTGTTTACTGGGCAGCTGTCACAGTCGCGACTGGCAGTTGGAAGAATACTTCCACCACAAATGTACCTGGAAGTTAGCTTCTGGGATTGGACAGGTTCAAAACCTTCTGACTCCAAACCAAACGTCGATAAAACTGTATAAGACCGATTTTTTAAATCGGCATTGCGAATTGATCTCATACTTTACATGGTGCATAGGGCAAAGCGGATAGTGGCACTTATTACACTATTATTAATAATTACAACTAAAGTATTGTTGGGTAATTTTTGTTGATTAAAAACTTTAATAAACGATCATTCACCAAGATGATTTGGTTTTTTTTTGTGTCCATTGGTTCTCTTCGTATAGCTTACCAAACGTTAAAATGGATACTTTGCCCGAACCTTCCCTAATTTCAAAGGATTAGCATGGTTCTAGATTATTTTTGAAACCTATCTGTGAAAACCGCACAAAAATCGAGTGAGAAATTTGTAAAATGCCGACATCTCCACTAGACAATTCTCTTAAATGTGAGAGTTCTACACTGTAAAAATAAAACAATAGATTTCGAGTACAATATTTCAAATTAGGTGTGCTTGCTTGTTGCAGAGAGAAGTGGCAGACAGTTATGCAAACAACGCGCGGATAATCGAGAAGCAATTAGAAAGGAAAGGAATGAACAAACGCAAGCTGGACCCCGCCAAAACGCAAGAGCTGAAAAAAATCCGTGGAACTTTAATAGACAAATAAAAATTAATTACAGTAGAATGCATTTGTTTATTAGAAACCCTGACGAAACGTAAAAAATAAGGTTTTTTTTTCTCGATAGCAGATACGGTTATTTAATAAGAGACGTGAAAGCACTGAAATAAGGTACCTGTTCAAAAAAGGTGAAAATTGAAGCGATATTTCAACGAACAAAAAAGTTATGGTGTAAAATGTTAAAGCGTAGGGGTGGTTTTCAACATTCGCAATTTTTAAAAAACAAAATACTCATAACAGATAAAAGTATCTACATACCAAGTTTTGTTAAAATCAATTCACCCGTTTCTGAATTATTACGAAAAAACGAAATTTAATTTCAAACTTTGGCGTACTCTCACGGGCCAATGAAGCAATTTAAGGATATAAGATTATATATATTTTGATCCCAGGCATCTGTAGTTGTTCCATGTCACCGTTGTTCTCAGATACACCCTGTATATTAAAGTTTGACATGTATGTATGTAGATATGTCCCCTATGTATATGGGAAAAGGAGGCACCTTAGCCAATTTTTCATATTTTCACTCATAACAAATCTATCGTAAGGAGAAATTGAAACAACATATTTTTCTTAGCTTTCTTAGTCTTTGATTAGTATAAAAATGAGACGTTTCAATTTGATAAAAGCTGTACGATGTTTTTTCACAAAGCCGAATTTATTCAAATATGCCTCCCCATGGGGGCAAATCTAAATCAACATGAGGCAGTTTCGAAAAAAAACTTTAAATGCAGGAAATCGAGCGTATAGAGTATTAGTTTGTTGTTAATATACTTATATACAGGTGTTCAAAAAGTATAAAACCGGCTTAATATCTTCAAAACTATTAAGCGGAATAACTTGATATTTGGAATATTAATTCAACTAATTAATATCTATTACACCTATTTTTTTCAACTGTTTTACATTGTTACTTTACGAGGAGTCAATTTGACATCATTCGAAGGCTTATTTTTTTATAAATTCAAAACTATGTCACTTTTGTCTAAACATTGCCAGCAGAGTGTTAAATAAATTAAAAATGAAAATATCTAGTGAGGTAATCAAATGCTTTGAAATTATCACAGGCGACACCTTGAGAGCACTGAATTTGCCAAATATGGTTAAATTAAGTGAAAAAGAAAGAATAGAGGTCCTGATGGTGATCGGCTATGGCGATAGAAGGCGTAGTCATGCAGAAGTATGTCCTTTTTAATGCTATGCATCCTGAACGAAAGCCTATTTGTAAATTTGCAGTAACTAAAACTTTGAAGCAGTTTAACGACACGGGAAATGTAAAGCAACGTATAAGAAAAAACATAAAAAACAATAAACACCAAATGCTTCCCAATTTATTTTTTAAGTTTGCTTTTGTTTTGTTATTTTTCTTCTTGCCTTAATCATTTTTAAGAAATAAATGTTTAAAGCCATTGCGTATTCAGTTTTCATTCAGCTAGACTTCTAAAAGTGTTAAGTACAGGTGGTCTTGTCATTTTAACGATAAAACAGTTTGCTTGTTTTTTAATTTTTTACGCATGTTGTCAAAATGTTTTTACACCAACATTACATGATGATATTCAGAAAAAAATAAGCTTTAGAATGATGTCAAATTTGACCCCTATTGCTATTTAAAAAAAAACTAGTTGACTGTGTATCTCGTGAACTAACAATGTAAAAAAGTTGAAAAAATTTGGGATAATAGGGACAGCCATGGAAAGTCAAGAATAACACTCGTGTTATGCAAATACCGACGCTATGAGATATTGTCATTGAGTCGGTATTTGCATCACACCCGCCGGTTAAAGTGTTATTCTTGACTGTCCACGGTTGTACCTATTAATTAGTAGAATTCATATCCCAAATATCAAGTTATACTTAATATTTTTGAAGACATTAAGCCGGTTCCATACTTTTTGAACACCTGTATATTTAAGTCCCTTTCTTCAATTCTAGCAACGAAAGCTAAAGATGCTGTTCGTTTCTCTGAAGGGCATTGAACTAACAACATAGCGTTCAAATGTTTTGATCAAATCTGCCCCATTGTGCAGTCAACACGGCAGAATCTCGTGTGACTGACGTTATTGGTGAAGAAGAACAAAACACACACTCGAAGGACCAGCTGGTGGTAGTGCACCAGCAACACGGAGTTGATGATCAAAAGACGTTTAAACTTAACAATTTAATTCACACACAATTGCGAGTGATCAGGAACACTTCGACTGATTTCACTCGCAGTAGAAAACTTTAACACGAACACGACTCAATTTAACTCTTCCACTAATACAATCGAACTCTGCCACTAATACAATCGAACTCTGCCACTAATACAATCGAACTCTGCCACTAATACAATCGAACTCAACATCATAGCCCATGTTAAGGCCTTTTAAGAACAAACCCCCTCCGTCCAACATTGGTCACCTGACAACGGTCGGGGGTGAGAAACTCACCACCCACTTGGAATTACCCAGCTTCAGGGTGAAACGACCGTTGTCATTGTCGGCACCATCAAATTGGACGAACAGGAAGTTTGTCTTAATTGTACACAAAGGAATTAGCATATTCCCAACAAAATTAGGAAAAATTGAAAAGGCTCCAATATTCTCAATAGCTTTCACCTCATAAACTTTTAGAGAGGACACAACCAATTCGGTGCCGGTCAAAGGGACCGAACACCCATAATCACTTGAAAGATAAATATTTACAAAGAAATATATGTTACGACCCAGAAAGTGACGACGTTTTAATAAACACACGTGCAAAAGTGCAACATTACAAAAGTGCAGGTGCCAGGTGCATAGTGACGCGCATCCGCCGCCTCCAAGAGAGAATAGACTCTTTGTTAATGAAACTATAAATTGTTAGATGTAAGACGCTTAAAAGTAGTTGTCCGTAGTTGTCCGTAGTTGTCCGTAGTTGTCAGAAATTTGTCAGTTAGTTACCATCAGTCGCGTACCGTTTAATCAAATTGTAAATCAATCATTTAATTAATTAAAACATCTAAGTGTAATAGTTGTGTATTAAAATAAATAATCTTTTTTAAAAACACGAATTGTTTCCACCGATCGTAAAATATATGAAACAACCTGCAAGCAAAAACTACTATGTGGATGAAAATCTAATAAGTACTACATAATAGTGGACAACTTACACTTGCGAGCAATGAAATCGGCCGACCTTACATTTTTCGTTTTAAATAAATTTTTTTCGAGAACAAAGCATCTGATTGGAACGTACAATATATGGTTCGAAACATCATTGATTTCATTTTGCAATGATGCTAGAATTAACGAAATTTTCTTCTATTTATTAACTAACAGGCAAAAGACAAAAAGTTCTCAAAAAAATCTTATTTTTTTTATAAAAAGATATGACATATTACATAAATTAAGTAAGGAAAAGCAAAAACGCGTTATATAGTGCTCGCGTAATAAAATGTCAAACTCACGTCAAACTAAAGTGTAAAGGCCAGCATACACGATGCGGTTTACCCGAAGGAGACCTTCTGCTTTAGTAATCGACAGTCAAAACGTATCGTTAATAGTCATATTGACCGGAACACCCGAGCTGATCCCTCAGCTTCGCGAAGAACTGCTGGCGCTTGAAATAAGCGTTCGGGACGTGCTTATCGCTTTCAAGTCGGAATGTGTATATGTCAGCAGTGGCTAAAAGTCGGAAGTTTGTTTGTTTGAAAGCAGTTCAGCTGTAGTAATATTCGGGAGGTTACGTAGTACGAAAATACGCAAACTGAACGAAACCTTCCGGTAAACCGCATCGTGTATGTCGGCCTTATGTGTTCATGATGACTTTCCACCGATGCCAAATCGCCCATACCGGTGACGTCACCGGTATCTTAGATGAAGAAGGGGCGGGGCTTAGCGTCAAATTTTGAGAATTTTTTAAAACAAATCTAGCCATTATAACGCAAAATCTTTTTGGTAATGCAATTTGTATGCATAAATGCACTTCCTGGTAATTTTTACAAAAATTTGTATTATACCCCATTGCTTACTCATGTGATTGTTAATTCCTTACAACATTTATTTTAATTTTAAACTTCGACGGCACTAGAATGAATAAAGATTATACTCGATTTTACAGATAAACACATGCGCTCTGTGACTTGACGTTTGACATACCCAGTATTGCTAACATTAAAATGGGGTTGTGGCATAGACTAATACAAAGCTGCGTTCAAGAATCAACAAATTCAAATCAGCCCCTGTGCTCAGGTGCCTCCTTCTCCCCTATATACATACAGGCTGACCCAGAGCTGCGTAAACGCTCCATAACTTTTTTGCTATTCGAGGTATCGACTTGAAATTATTGTTGGATGATAGGTGCGCTTCTGCTGCACATTTTAAAAATATTTTCTTTTGTATATAGGGTGTCCAAATATTACTAAAAGACCAAAGTTATGTTTTTTTAAATGGAACCACCACATTTTGATTTTATTTTTGAATTGTATACTAAGTTCTGCGTTAAATTTACTTGGGTCATTTTCACCTATCTATCATACTTTTTGATGTACGTCACTTTATGTTCCAAAATTCCTTGATGTAATGTTGTGTTAAAAAATTCATATCTTCTAAACTATTAAAGAAAACATACCCATTTTTTTCTGTGAAGTCTCTAGACTTTGTTCAATCTTTGAGCTGTTGCCGAGTGGCGAAGGAATATTCCAACGTTTACTACGATTTTTTGAAAGTGATGAACAACAAATGGGGAAAACTCTATTTTTTCAAATGGAACACCCTGTATATTTTTACATTCTTTTGCGTTTTTGATAAGCTTTTCTGTGATATAGGGTTTCTAGGGTTCAATTATGATATTAGAAGTTATTGAGAAAATATCATTTTTTAAATGAAACCACTGTTTTTACTAGGCTTGTGCCAAAATTAAATGTTACATTTGACATTTCTGTTTCATCGAAACTAAAGACTAAAGTCGAAATGAATTTTACACGCCAAGTACAGAACTTTATGGTGCTGATTTTCTAAATCTAATACATTTTTCGAACAAAATGCTTGAAATTTTGTATGGTTATTGGAATTATTTGAACAATATTTTATTTTTGGATAAAGCTAAATTTTAAAGTAATGAGTCTGTTAATAGGCACGATATGCACTATTATGTGATTAAAAACTAATTGGCTGCGAACCATCGACCACCAAAACAGGTGGTCATTGAATGCGTGGGGTGGAATTATTGGAGAACGCGTTATCGGTCCTTTCTTTTTTGACAAGGTCCAAAATGGCGAGAGATACTTGGAATTTCTTCAAACCGATTTCCCGTTACTACTAGAAAACCTAGACAACTACAAGAGCGATCATGTGGTTACAACATGACGGTACTCCAGTTCATTTTTATGGTATCATTCAGCAGTTTTTGAGTCAAAATTACACGTTACACGTTGGATAGGAAGAGGAGGAAGTATTACTTGGCCAGCTCGCTCCCCAAACCTGACACCCATTGATTTTTTTTCTCTTGGGCAATGTTAAAGAAAAAGTTTATAGGGTTCAATCAACTACAGCTGAGGATATGAAGCAGCGAATAACCGATCCATTTCAGTCTATTGACCAAGTTCGTCTTTTGTTCGTAAAATGAATGTTTGTGTAGAACAGAATAGCCGTATATTTGAACATTTGTTATGATGCGAATAACCAATTTAATACTACGATAATTTATTTTTCTAATTATTGTTGAGCTTGTTATGATTGTTGATTCTTTTATTATTTTATTAAACATTGGCCGTTCGCCTATGGGTTATGTTGGATTGTATTATTTGTACTAACTGTTGGAAGATGTAATACTTGACAATCTCAAACTTTACATTTAATTCTTGCACAAGACTACTAGAAAGTGGTTTCAACTAAAAAATGCTATTTTCTCGATAACTTCTCTAATATTATAATTGAACCCTAGAAACCTTATATCACAGAAAAGCTTATCAAAAACGCTAAAGAATGGTCTAAAAATATACAGGGTGTTCCATTTGAAAAAATCGAGTTTTCCCCATTTGTAGTTCATCATTTTCAAAAAAACGTAGCAAGCGTTGGAATATTATTTCGCCACTCGGCAATAGCTCAATAGATTGACCGAAGCCTAGGGACTTCACACAAAAAAATGGGTATGTTTTCTTTAACAGTTTAGAAGTTATGAATTTTTGAACGGAACCTTACATAAAGAAATTTTGGAAAATAAAGTGACGTACATCAAAAAATATGACAGATAGGTGAAAATGACTCCAGTAAAATTAACGCAAAATTTAGTGTAGAAATCAAAAATGAAATCAAAATGTGGTGGTTCCATTTAAAAAAACATAACTTTGGTCTTTTAATAATATTTGGACATCCTGTATACAAACGAAACTATTTTTAACATGTGCAACAGAAGCGCACCTATCATCCAACAGTAATTTCAAGTTGATACCTCGAATATCAAAAAAGTTATAGAGCGTTTACGGAGCTCTGGGTCACCCTGTATTAACGTTGAAATATTATGTATTTTAACCACCTGAAACAAGTCGAATGCTTTTTTTATTTTATATATTTTTTGTATGTACATTTCGCGCCAACGTTACCAAGTCATCGTTCGGATAATTGAGTGTTCGGATAATCGAGGTTCTACTGTATAACGACCATAAATGCGTCCGGATTCACTTAACTTTATTCTTACAATAATTTAAGTTACACGATAAAAAAATTAGACTAGTCAATGGTTCGACAATAAAGGCGTTGTTTCTTGGGCAGTATTCCGCGCTCTATTTTCTGTTTTATTACTATGTAAGCTGTGCAGGTACGTGGCGTTGATTGCCATTTCGCGTATGCTCGACGGAGAGACGCCTTCGTTGGTCCACATCCTGCTCATGTGCCCGTAATGGGGTTGCTCAGTAGCGGCGACATTCCGACTCCTCCAAATCCCGCTGGTGTAGAGAGGGATATCGACTGTGGGCGACGCCTGCGCATGACACGGCTCCCCGATCCTCCAAGCCCCAAACAGCGAGCTGTCGTCGTCGAGCCGGTTCAACAACGGATCTCTGTTGCTCATGGAACCGATCATGCTGCTCTGATTCTGCACGTTCTTCACGAACGCTTGGACACTCTCCGGCGGCTTCCAGCTGGGGTTGGTGCATTTGAAGTGAATCAACGACAATTCCACCTTCCCGTCCTCGCACTGCGCCATTTGGTCCGCCTGCGAGATGTTGCCTTCGTGCCATTCCGGATTTCCGTGTTTGCGCACGTCCATTTGGGCGAAGCTGCAGACGTCTCCGACTCCCACCACGTTCACCGTAAAGTTATGGAAGAAGTTGACTAGCTCGGGGGCGCGCGGATGGACGTAGAAGTAAAGAATGAAGGGGGTGAGGATCGGGGACATGACCGTCTCCAGCAAACTCACGAATCCGTATTGGAACAGTTGCTCGAATTCTTTGCGCACTCGAGTGGTGTGCGCTTGGCCCACCCAATCCGATGGTAGATAATGCGTGTGGATCACCACTTTCGTCAGCAAATCCTCCAGGTCCAAGGAAGTAGTCTCGTCCGGTGATACGGTCCGCAACACCGCCACTAGCACCGTCAGAATAGTCATTATAGTCAGCACATGTTCCACCGCCAACACATCTTCGTCGATAATAGTCCACGTGACGAATATCGCCAAGAACGCGGTCGCGTTAAACCCGAGATACTCCGACACTATCGAACCGACGGGCGACGAAAACGCGGACAAGTATTTCGTTGAAGCGCGATGGGCTCTAGTGAGACGAGCGTTGAGTTCGTGGGGGAGTTCGTTGAAGTGTCTGAGGTACAAGAAGGAGTACAACGACCAGCGTCTAATGGCCATCATCGCCGGTTCTTTCCGAATGAGCGCCGCGTAGTTGAAGAACGCGTTCAGAATCTCCCACACGAAGATGATGGGCGCGAACACTAGGTTCCCGAACGCGAACCAGAGGATTTGTCGTCCGAGTCGTTTACTGAGCTCGTGCTTACTCCCCGGCTTCTTGTACTCCTCCCTCAGCTGCCACGAGTGTTCGAACAGCGACCAAGGCGACCAAAACAGCAGCAGTTTGATGTTAAACTTAAACCCCGCCGTCCAATAGACGTACTCGCCAAACATCGGTATTTCAAGTCTTGCCGGAAGCAGCCGCTTGTTCACCATCGCCACTAAATAGTTGTCCTGGCGCAGAATCCTGTGGTAGATGTCCAGCTCGGTTAGTTCTCGCTTATGGATGCACATCTGCTGCTCGATTTGCACGGTCCGCACGCGGCTCTGAACATCGTGCCACGTCAGATTTCCCAAATGAGGGTCTTCGATTTTAAGAGCGGTATTAAAGAACTGTTTGATGTCCCAGAAGTTGAAGGTTTGAAGAACGAACCGGACGACCTTGACGCTCCAGACGGCGAAGGCGATTAGTATGGCGAACCAGGTGAGAAAGGTAAAGTTCGCGACGCAATCGCCGAACGGGAGGACGACGTCGCTGAGGGTGACTTTGGTTGCGTTGTTCGGCGGTGGCTTGTCTTTGAAGAGCACGGGGTAGTTGATGCCGTGGTAAACGTAGAGAGTTAGGAAAACGACGAAGACGAATTGGGTCAGGTCGAGAAAGTCGCGGAGGAACATGCAGAAGAAGCCGTGGCGTTGGTGATATTGATAGATGCGGGTGAAGAAGGAGTCGAGATCGTCGATGTGAGTCCAGCGGGTGCGGGAGGGCTCGGCCACGTGCACCAACACCACGCCGCCCTCCTCGTCCGCCTCCTGGGTCTCGTGCAAGGCGGAGTAGTTCTGCATCCTTGCCCAGTGTTAGGTTTCTAAAAGTTACAAAAAATGCCATACAAAATGCCTATCTACGTATATAAAACAAAGTCGGGTTAGTTACACCATTTATAACTCAAGAACGGATGGAGCGATTTTTATGATATTTGATTTGTTGGATTTGCCTCCGCCCCGAATAGCAGAATAACTAGTAACACATCGGAAAAATTCACGAAAAAGAAATGTATGAAAAAATTCAGTTTCACATGCATTTTGTATGGAACGGCTTTTTTGATGATATCTCGAGAACTAATTGACTGATTTTGATTAATTTTTTGTTGAGGATCATAAATAAATAGATTGTTAGAACGACCTACTTTGGATAATGTTACATTATACAACTGACCATGGGAAAATACCTCAATTCAAAATCTACGCCAAATGTTTTTAAAGTTCGTCCTAGATCTTTGTATGTATATTTGTGCGGATGTGGACCGACTGGCTTAAGGGGCATTTGACCCCTTGTCCAGTCCCCGTTTTAGTGGAAGTGTTGCCAAAGTCGCTCAGATCTTGTGCTTGGTGTCGTGTCCCTAGAGCTTTATTAATAGTGATGGCAAATGAAGGTCTAACAGGAAATTGTAAACATCTAAATTGTTTTTAATAATCGAAGAATTCTTTCAATCAACACAATATCTCCAACCATTCCCAGTTAATATTTTGGCCTCAATAATTTTTTTAAGGATATGACTTGGAGCCTGGTATACCATTGCACAACAACTTCGGTGGATCTAAGTTTCTCAATAAGATAATGGAATATGTCTATGTAGAATAACTTTAATTCGTGTAAGGAGTGTTTTTTTAAATTTGGCGTCATAGTTGGCGGTGACTATGAGTTTGTGTGAACAAACCATAATTTTTAAAACAATTGCTTCAAATGTCAAATTGACGCAAATGCCTTGATGTCGATGGAGCACATTTCGAGTATTTGTTATGAACCTTATTTCCTCATTAAAGTCTATTTTTTCGTTTGCAATTGCTTTGAATCGGTGGGAAATATTTCATTTGTTACGATTCACGACCGCTAGATGTCGTAAAGATCGATTATTCACCATCAAAGGCATGCGGCAAAATTTTAGCATTATTCTTAGTTTTTTTCCGCAAAGATTACGATGAATCGTAGTATTAGTTGATCGGCAGCGACATCTCATTTTCAAATTGAGAACGTAGGTTTTACACGTAATCTTATGAAACACGTTAAAAATAATGCTTAATCTCAGTTATTAGGCAATTTAGGGCATTCATCTTCTGGTAGAAGATTTTGGTAAACTGAGACATCTTTATCATAATCACATTCCAAAATAATCTGCTTTGGGGTCATTTTTTTCAGCATTATGTAAGGGCCGTTTAATTAATTTTTAAATAAAACTACTATTACGATGAATCTTCTCGTATGACGTTAATTTAAATTGCATTGTTCAGTGAATGCAATATCAAAAAATCAGACAATTCTGTTAGAAAATCAGGAAGTAAAGCTATCAAAACCCTCCTATGGAAAAATTGCATATTTTTTTTAATAACTACTATTAGGATAAATCTCAAATGATGTTAATTTCAAGTGCAATGTTCAACGAATGCTATAACAAAAAATCAGACGAATCTGTTGGAAAATTGGGAAATTAAACCCTCAAAACCCTCTTATGGAAAATTTGCATGCTTTTTTCCCACCTTAACGTGTTGTTCTGCCGAATTAAATTGAAAGTGAGGTTAGTTATAGGTTCAGTTGTAAAATTAATAATTGTCACGTCGATTCGATGTTACGTTCACACTTCACAGTAAAACATTCATGGCCAACTTCATTTTGTAATATAATTTGTCCAGAAAATATGAAATTGGTATAAATATTAGCAACTTTTTGTTGTTGTTTTTTACGTGGTGATGCCATTAGGTAATTTGTTGAATATTACGTTAAATAAAAGTGTTGGTGGTGTTTGATGAAATCCTGACAAAGGATACAGAAGAGAAGAATATAAATATCATATCTCTATAAAAATTTCAAGTTCTATATTCTATTATTTGATGCTAATTCTTATATTGTTTTGTTCTTCAAATCCTTTGCTATTCTCTTTGTTCGTTAAAATATACTTTCATACTACCGGGTGACTATAAATGATTGACTTCAATTTAGGAAATTGGCAACAGTGAGGAATTGGTACCAGATTAAGTGTCGTCGTGATTTATGTCTATTAACTTTTTAGGTTAGAATATTTTTGTCAAAAAGTGTAACTTACTGAATAATGGAGAACGAAAAGTGACAAATAACGGAGAAAATGGTTGCAGCGAGTAATCGAAAAGATCTTCCAGTTGTAAAAACCATTTTGAAAACAATTCTGATATGAGCAATTTTTTAATTTGACGTTTATTTGACAATTTCAAATTTGAAAGAAAGTGTACCCAATAGAAGAATTAAAAAATATTGCCAACCTAACACAAAAAATGTTAATCATTTATAGTCACCCGGTATATGCCTACTTTTTTTTGCAAATCTCCCTTGCCCGGATATCTCCCTTGAGCGGACATATACTTTAGGTCCCGCAGGTATCCGCCCAAGAGAGGTTTCACTGTACTTTCATCGCTGATGTTGATAAAAAGCACAGAACAGTAAATTTAAAAGAAATTTGGATATGTCAAGATACGATTTCTGACATCTAAGAATCGTTTTTGCGCTGTTGCCACGTTGCACCTCTTGTTAAACGCCAATAACGGAACGGACAATTAACGAAGGTGTCAACTGCTTTGTGCAACCCAATTTTAACAAATTTTAACAAATCATCACAATTGACGAACCGTTAGGGAATTGTTAATTAAGTGAAGCTTTCTGCAACCGGTCATTAAAGCTTCTAATGAACCAGTTGTGTGACTGATATCATTGATTATATATAATCAATGCTGATATCTACAACTTCCTTAAAATATTAGTACAGCGCACTTGAAATACGAACAAAGTGTGCCCAAGTATTCACAAAGAAGACAAAATAAGTAAACATAAACTGACTGTTGTCGTTACAACTCGAACGACCCTCGTACAATTATTCATTTTCGATGAATCGAACCAGGGCAAAATATGTTTTTGTTTGCTTTCGATAGCGCTTTGTTTGTTCGGGCATTCAGGAACGTCGTGATTCGTGTTATTTTATCAAAATGAACGTCAAGAATTCGGCCAAGTCCCGAATTAGATTTGATTTACCCGCGTCCCTGTCAAATGTCAAACGAAAAAATGCCAAGACTTGGGGCTTTGTTGTTACACAACACAAAACAGCTGATATTGATTCGGAAAGTATACCTTATGAATATGAAAAAGGGGAATCGTTGCGCAAAACCACGTTCACGCTACATGCATAACGCGTTAAAAATAGAGCCACGGCATTTTTTTCCATAAAACAAAGCTGCGATCTTACCTAACATTTTATTAGAAGATTGAGACAAAATCGCTTTGGATTTAGCAACTCGCTGGTCCCCAACGCGTTAACAAATCATTTGGATCAAGTCGATATTCTAAACTATTCACGCACAACTAACTGAATTGCACTATTTTGCTCACATCATTCCTTCACACGGAGAATTTTGAACGCAAATTGTCTGGGTGAAACGATTTGACAGGAGGACAGCTGGACAGTTGGCACGCCTGCCACTTGTGCTTTTATCGCTGCATCATTCCAAACCTTCAAATTGCATGATTCACGCCAACAAAAACTCGATTTCAATTAATAATTCCGCATGATCTATTTAGATAAATCAAACACACGGCGATAAACATATTATTTAATATTTAATGAAAATTGTTTGTCATACAGATGGCAGCATTGCAAAACTGTTTCCATCTGTCACATCTGTCAATGTCAACGTCATGTATTTTGTGGTTATGGTAGAGTAGGACTTGAAATTGCCACGTAATTTTGAATGAAAATAGCACAATGGGCAATTCTGGAAGCGTGGACATCCCTGGGGGAGGCACAGAAGGGTACCATGTGTTACGGGTAAAATTCCCAACATTCCACGTGTTGCAGTTTTGAAACTGTGGCCTGTTTTAGGTGCAAGAAAACTCGCCCGGAAGCAATGCGGGCTTGCAGGCGTTTTTCGACTTTATTGTCGCAATTAACGGTACGCGCTTGGACCAAGACAACGACACCCTCAAGCAAATCCTGAAAAACGGCATCGGTTTGTTTCCATTGGCTTATGAAACTCGATCAATTAATGGTTCCTAATTCCAGGCAAGAAGCTCCCGGTCACAATTTACAGTAGCAAAACGCAAAGCGTGCGCAGCGTAAACATCGTGCCCAGCGACTCCTGGGGCGGTCAGGGCTTACTTGGGGTTAGCATACGTTTCTGCTCGTTTGAAGGTGCAAATGAAACTGTCTGGCACATTCTCGAAGTGATACCGGACTCACCTGCCGACTTAGCAGGTTTGCGCTCGTTTACCGACTACATAATAGGAGCAGACTCCATACTCCATGAAAGCGAAGATTTGTTTGCACTAATCGAAGGCCACGAAGGCAGAAACTTGAAGTTGTATGTTTACAACTCGATTGATGACGCATGTCGGGAAGTTACAATAACCCCCAATGCTAAATGGGGCGGCGAGGGGTCGTTGGGTTGTGGCATTGGATATGGGTATTTACACCGAATCCCCGTACGTGGTTATCCACCGAACACTACAATTCACAACGTCAAGCCTGTGGTCCCTATTGAAAGTTATTTTCAACCTAATCCAGTTGTGGAGGTCAGTAAAGCCGAGGTGCCAGAGGTACCGCCCGCTAGTATCATTTCAATTCCACCACCGCCACAACCGGAACCTGCGACAATTCAGCCTCCTAGTAGCAACGTGGAGGTGCACTATTCGGTTGGCGTGCCTCCCCCGTCCAGTATTCCGCAGTTTTATACAGTGGCGAGTCCACACACTGATCAGTCTGCCATACAAGGCGTTCCGATGTATACCGTATCGCCCACAACTGAACAACAGATGAATTACCCGCTTAACAATCTGGCCAGTTATAGTTATCCACAGGTCCCCGTTTATCCACAATTTACCACCAGTCAAGCCAATTTACCTCCAACAACTGGAGCGCAAAGTTTTCCACAGACACAACCGCTTATTTTTGACCCAACGATCGCGGCCAGATCTGCACAACAGCTTCTAAGTGGAAATAACAACCCCGTTAGTTAGGTCTATTTTTGTTAATATTTATTTCATTTTAATAAAAAGGAATATTTGAAATGCTAGTAATGGAGCGTTTATTTTTTGTGAAGCGGGTTTTTCAAGATCGCTGTGTAAATAAAGGATTTTATTAAAACATATATTTTTATTAATAACCCTGAAATACGGCAAGCTGGAACCTGAATTTAATCGGTTTTATCAGATTACTGGCTTTAGCTAGAATATATGTATTATAAAAGGTATTATTACATCCTGTGATTACATCAGTCCAGTTTCATGTCGCTAGTTTTGGAGACTTGCAATCTGCAGGATACAGAAAACTGTATAATAATAATAAGTTTATTACCCAACAGAAAGATCCAATTACAGGACAATATAGAATTGAACATAACTAACATATAAATAATTCTAAAATTAATTTATATTAATATTAATAGTAAAATAATACAAAAATTAAAAATTACATAAAATAAAAAAAAAAGTTATATAAATGTTAAATAATGTAAGGTAAATCAAAAATACAGTTATGTACAATAAGAAATACAAAAAAAAAAATAAAATAATAATACACCAACACTATTTAGAGACGGGAACAGAACACTAATTATTATAGTTTTCTAATGTATTCATGAGTTGTTTTTGTGTTATATTGTGGATGTCAACATCGGGATAATCATTTATTATTCTACGCATTCTATTTAAAGAGGAATTTATTGCAACACCCAGTAAACACACAAAACGCATTTAACGTTTTTTAAACGTTGAGGAAACGTTTAGTCGGTTGAAAAACGGTTTTACGTTGAATTTTAAACGTTTATTTTCAGTTCATTTTAAAACGTTTCCGATTTAACGTTTATTCAACGTAAATTAGAAAGGTTTTTTTAACTGAAATTATAAACGTTACTTCAACGATTTATTGACGTTTATTTAACGTTTTAATGTCCCGCGATTTAACGTATTTGAAACCACAATTCAACGTTTTTTTAACGTTTATTCAACGTAAATTAGAAAGGTTTTTTTAACCAAAATTAAAAACGTTTATTCAACGTTTTATTTGACGTCTATTTAACGTTTTAATGTCCCGCGATTTAACGTTATTTGAAACCAATAATTCAACGTCAATTAGAAACGTTTTTTTAACTAAAATTAAATATGTAATTTGTAATTAAACAGCCATTCTAGTCCGATCTAATTAGATACTAGCATACCAGCGAACCTTTTATAAACGTTGATAAACACTTGAAACCATTATAGGTTATTTATGCATTATTTTCTTTCATTTATTAGTTCCAAAAATGAACGTCAGAGGCCGCGCCCTGGTAAAACTTACTAATGGACTACGGAAGTACAAGGAATATAATGGTGGAACTATTTCTTGTCACAGCAATCATATTTGCAATCACATCTATTCTGCAGCCGATTACGTCACTCGAATGTTATAGGTCACCGCTTTTTTCACAATGGTTCTGATCTTTGGGGAGAAAGCACCTCCAAGTGCAATCTTACTGGACTTTTTTCATTGTTGATTTCTGGCGTTTCTTTCTTTCTTTATTGGTATTGTAATTATATCTAAAACAGGTTTGTGACGTTTTTAATTTCCTTTTAAAAAACTTGAATAAAGGTATAAAAATAAGGTGGAAATAACATTTTTAATTTCCGTTTTAAAAAGGTATAAAAGTAAGGTGGAAATAACGTTTATAATTTCGGTTAAAAATACGATTGTAATTTCCGTTGAATAAAGGTATAAAAATAAGGTATAAATAACGTTTCTTATTTCGG
The DNA here is from genome assembly GCA_964023215.1 of Eledona agricola. Lineage (NCBI taxonomy): Eukaryota > Metazoa > Arthropoda > Insecta > Coleoptera > Tenebrionidae > Eledona > Eledona agricola. The sequence continues at coordinate 15,415,227 of OZ026854.1, forward strand.
TTTAAAAATGTTTATAATTTCCGTTGAATAAACGTTAAAAAAACGTTGAAGAGTGGTTTCAAAAAACGTTAAATCGAGGGACATTAAAACGTTAAATCAACGTCAAATATAAACGTTTAATAAACGTTTGTGTGTTTACTGGGCATTTGTTCTGGCTGTCGGTATAATAAAGGTGTTTTTTTTCGTCTCTGTAAACTAGGAACATTGTAAGTTATCTTTGAGAGTAATTCCATACAATCAATCTTATTATTTAACAGCTTATATATGAACAAAATGTCACATGTAATTCTTCGCTGCTCTAACGATACAATAAAAAATTCTTTGAGAAGCTCTGCTTGAGGTAAACCACGTAAGGGATATACATTATGTGTTTTAAAGTAAACATATTTAAGAAATCGTCTTTGAACACTTTCAAGGATATGAATGGCCGTTTTATACATAGGTGTCCAAACCACAGAACAATATTCCAAGCGACTTCTTACAAGAGAAAAATATAAAAGCTTAATTTCATTTAAATTATAAAACGATTTCGTATTGCGAATTACAAATCCTAGTGTTTTTAAAAAAAGTACTTGTGACAGATTTTATGTGTTCATTAAATGACAACTTTTCGTCGAATGTAACTCCCAAATCTCGGATTGCATTAACTATCTTAAGCGGATATGTATCAACTGTATATTGAAATGCAATTCGGTTAACATTTTTTGTAAAGGAGAGTGATCTACATTTAGTCGTGTTGAACTGCAATCCATTGTTTTTACACCAAAGTGCCAGGCAGTCAACATCCTTCTGTATCAGAAAGCAATCTTCAATAGACTTTATTACTTTAAAATTTTTTAAGTCATCAGCATAATGTTTATAAATGAGAGAAGGACACATCAAAGATGTGTAAATACATTGTAATGAGCGTACGAAAAAAAGAGGCTTCTCATTTAGTAGACCATGGATGCTTACAAGTAAAAACAGAGGCTCAAGAGGCCATGCAATCTACTTTTTGTTTTATTTTTTACAGTGTAAACTTTTGATACTGGCAAATCATGACATTTGACAAGAGCTGTCATTAAAAAATGTGCCCAAACGGCGTTTAAATCGAGACCTAGAGATCGAGTTTATTGAAGAAGGCATACAGTGGTCTTAAACCTATATTTTTATTTGGCGTTTAGGGAATACTTCAAGATATGGCGATTATATTTTTTCTCATCAATCTCTTATCATCATCACATCAAAATGATCACATTTGAATAACGTGCCACAAATTGTTTTCTTGAAAATATATTATAAAATAAGTCGAAATGGTTGGACAAGAGTGCGGAAACTGTATTATTATTTGTGAAACAATGAAAAACATTTGATTTTTCAATATTTTGTGCTAAATCCTTTCGATTTTAGTACAACTTCACATTGTCTGGGCATGGAATTAACCAAATTCGCACACATTTCTCGTGGTATCATTGTCGGACCATTCATTCTGGAAAGTTTTGCAGATGGTTTTTTAATTATTATTTAGGTTGTGCTTCCTTATTTGCCTGTCCAAAGGCTCCCAACGATGTTCGATCGGATTAAGATCGGGCGACTGTGACGGCCATTTCAAATCTGTAACGTTTTTTTCTTCGAACCATTCTCTTACCAACTTTGATGTAAGCAAGGGTGTGTCTGATTTGTAAAATTTCTTGGCTATTTTTGCCGGGAAGTTTTTCTAGGATCGCCTTCTGATCAGCCTGTCCCATCTTACGCCGCCATTTCTTTAGCCTTCCTAACTTTAATGAGGTCCCTACATGTAGTCCATGTGTCTCAAAATTAACTCAAAAACTTTGGAATGGTACCTTTTGGAATATCCAAAGCTTGGGAAACGCCAACAACTCTTTTCCCTTCTCTGTTCAAACTAACAAATTTTTCTTTCAAGTCCCCCGAGAAATATTTGCATCTAGGCATTTTCCCTGATGTACTGAAACGAGTTTCTACATTTTCGGCTGAAGTAAATATCGATAAGCTGCTCCGAAATAAATGTCCATTCTTTTGAGCAGATACATATAATAACACAAATCAATTGAGTCGAACAAAAAAGAATAGTCATAATCTCTTTAAAACTATATGACGTTAAGAAGATTAATACAATAAAGAACAGATAATCGGTTGCAATCCAAAAAAATTCAGGGTTGTTATAAAGTTGACATTATTAAAAACAAGTTTCCATACTTTTGGCCACAACAGTATATCTTATGTATTGTGTCCAAAACGGTTACTACAGGTACCAAAAAACTTAATTTCAAATTTCACCAACTTGAGCTCGACATTTCTCTACACTCTAGCCAACATCAAAGTTATTCCATGAACCACGCAGTCCTGTTTTTTGCACACCTGTTAGCTATTGTAATTTTTTGATACATATTGCCATATCAATACTTTTGGCAGAAACTGAGAGAACAAGAACTTATCGTAACGTTAACGGTTAATCTGCTAAATCAGTAAGGTATTTACAAAACCATATCAGTGACGGCGCTATTTCATAATAGGTACCTACTCTATTATCTAAAAAAGTACAATTGTACAAAGTAATATTTGCTTACGTTTAGAAAATAATCTTGATAAGTAGTGAGGATATTTCAATTACCATATAATACAGAACCTCGTCATCAGCATAATTTATTTATCGCACTATGCTAAATTCCATTTGATATAGATAAAATTTTCAAAAATTAACAATGATGTGTTATATGTATTACTCAGCCCCCTCATTGTAATCCGACCACTTTGTATTATTTGATAACGCTTTATAAGCTTATCAACACAAAAACGATAACATGCGATATGATGGTGAAAATTACCTGGTATTGGATTTTAAAATACTATCATCAACATTTGCTAGAATCACAATAATAAAGAACGTACAAAATATTGGGATTCTCAGTAGGCCTTGGAATATAGCTTTTGTTTTATTTTTTACAGTGTACTCTTTTTACATTGCCATTTCATGACAACTGACTAAAATTTGCACAGCTCACCGAAACTTTTCCATCGTTTCCTCATCTTTATCGTTTTAGAAACGAACTTAATTTCAAATTTCTCTAACTCAATGTTAAAACATTGCTACACTCTAATCATTTTCAAACCGATTCTATGCATAGAATGTGGCCTACTTTGAATTTTTTATCCGCTTATTCCTTACATATCATGACATAGTAACGTTTGATAGAAGCAGTATTTCCGAAAAATTTACTTTTAATATTAATAATAGTTTTTTTTAATTAGGAGCTGGAGCAATTCATGCTGAATATAACAATTCAGGTCGCACCTTTCCAGGTTAGTTAGGTCTAGAAATATTCGCATCTAATTAGACCGCGGCAAAGGTCCATTTCAATAAAAAAAAGTTGAGAATAGTTTAAATGGTGTAGGGCATCCATCCAAGATGACTTAAGAAACGGAAGACCTCCGGAAACACGAACGCCACAGATGATCAAAAAATGTGTTAAATGATCGGCGTGGGAGCCTTATAATTATTGGAAGAGACAGTGGGATAAGTATTTTGAACATTTCGCATGAAGACTTGGGAATGAATAAAAAAACTCAGTCATTAGGAATGGTTCCATCATTCGCTGTAACTTATCAAATGCTTCTTCATCCATCCTAGTACTTACTCAAGATCAAAACTCTCCTACGCTCTAATCATTTTCACAGCAGATTATGTCCTACTCTGAAATCCCTGTTTTGTACGCACGTAAATATATACCCGGTGATTCATTCGAAGTAGCCTTTTTTTCTTCATATACCTACCTAGTAATTAGGCTGTGATAAAAAAGTAGCAGCATTCTCAACAGTCTAAAAAATAGCAACAACTTTGTTTTCTCCAATGGAATCTATATTTTACGAAAAAATTAAAAAAAAAAATGTTTGCCATTTCCTATCAAACTGGAAGTAATAGGAATTTAGAAACACAATCTTTTAGATAACATCGCCTAAATTTCCTGAAATAGTCTCTCAATGAGTACTCCGGGAGCATATACAGGGTGATTCAAGCCCAGTAAGCAGACAAAATGTATTTAACGTTTTTAAACGTTTCAAATAAGTGTCTTTTAAACGTTAAAATATGACGATTATTTTAACGTACCCATTTAACGAATTCAACGTTTATTTAACGGAAATCATAAACGTTATTTCAATGTTATTTTTATAAGTTGATTTAACGTTTTAATGTCCCGCCACTTAACGTTATTTGAAACCAATTATGCAACGTTTACTCAACAGAAACTGTGTGATAATTGACGTTTGAAAATCGTAACCAGACAATAATGCACGTTTATAATTTTCGTTTAATTTCGTTTAAATTTTCGTTTTATAATGGCGGTTAAAAAAATGTTGAATAGTAGGTTTCAAAAAGCGTTAAGCGGCGGGACATTAAAAAGGCAAACGTCAACGTATAAAAATAACATTGAAATAACGTTTATAATTTCCGTTAAATAAAGGTTTATAATTTCCGTTGAATAAACGTTTATAATTTACGTTGAGTAAACGTTGAATAATTGGTTTCAAATAACGTTAAGTGGCGGGACATTAGAGCGTTAAATCAACGTTTAAATATAACGGAATGTAACGTTGGGTTTGACGTTTCTATCAATGTTTATTAAATTTTTAGGTGTTTACCACCGTTGATTATCAAATTTTGAATTTCTCGTAAAGCTAGTAAGTTATGCCAATTGTGTTAAAATAACAAAGTCGATGTCAATTTCCGGTATAACCTGTAATGCCGCCATCTTGAAAGTATTTTCCTTCGCTTCAAAATAATCGATAATGATTATGCGCCAAATTTCAACTTTCTAATATTACGAGAAATTAAAAATTTTCTAATAAACGTTCTACGTGAATAATCCTGTATAACATGCCCCCAGGTGTCGATATCTTGTTTGAGTTAAAGGTTAACAGTTTGTTAGAAGATGAGGAGGAGTTTCATCGTTTATTTTCTACGTTCCTCTGCATGCAACTCTTATTCGGTGCTTAGATTGCCCAAGCCCAGGACTGTCCCTCCAATAGGAGTTCAACTGATTGAGTTCATTTTTCGGTTGTTGTTTCAGATTACTCCGGCTGAATCCATACGAAAACGTTTATTACATCTGATTACTGTGTCGACGATTGTTAGTTTTTCAGATTGCAAAATAACCATTTCGCATCTCCAAATCTTGTAGATATTAGTGCAAAACATCGTACTCGCAGATACCGATATTGATTTCAATTAAGTCTATAATATACCTATTATCATCGGTTGATCATTTTACAATCGTAAATAATTGCAGCTAATACCACCAATAAATTTCCAGCAGTCTTACGGATAAGAAACAGGTTTAATAGTGGAATTGCCTTGATAAAACGCGACAGTTTCTTGCTAACGTTCAATTATCAATTTACGGAAAGGTGTTTCCACATGCAAGTGATGCGGCTGAATTACTAAAATGTGTTCCATATTTTGTTGTGAGCGAAGTGGCAAATTTACTATAGATAAACTAGCGGTAATATCCAAACCAGCGGACGCACATGAATCGGAAAAAGTCGAACGAAGACCCGGCGTGGTCCCTTTACCTGTAATCTACGACGAACACGCTGCTGACGCGCTACAGAAGCACCCCAAAACGACTGAGTAAGTCGCAAAACCCAATTTGCCACTAATCTAATCGGGTTTTAACCGTCACAGGGATGAGGAAATTATCGGACAAGCCATCAAACGCAGCGACTTTCTCAACGCAATTCTTAAAGACGGTTTATTGAAAGACGTGGTCGATGCAATGTACAGGAGAGACGTCACTCAAGACGAGCTGTTGATCGAAGAAGGGGAGAAAGGTGTACACATGTTTGTGTCGGCAAAAGGTTGTTTTGAAGTAACTGTCAAAAGCAAAGGGGTTGTGAACAAGTTTGAAGACGTCCGCATTTTCGGCGAACTTGCGATTTTGTACAATGTGAAACGCAACGCTAGTGTTAAGGCGACCACGAGTGGTAGAGTGTGGGTTTTGGACAGATCTGACTACCAGAAGCTCATGGTGCGGTTCAATATCGAGCACCAAAACGAGACGTTAAAGTTTTTGGAAATTGTTCCCACGTTGAACAAGGTGGGCGGTGTGGTGTTGCAAAAAGTAGTATCGTTGCTGAAAGTTAAATATTTTGCGCCCGAAACCGTCATCGTTCGACAAGGAGAAAAGGGCGACAAGTTCTACATAATCAGAGCCGGAAGTGTTACGATAACGAAAGACGGGGAAGGAGTTGTGGGCAGATTAGGCAAGGGTGAATATTTTGGGGAGTTGGCGTTGCTGGGAGATGACGACATTCGGAAGGCTACAGTGGTGGCAGACGCCCCAGGAGGTGTAGAATGTTTAACACTCAAGCGACAACACTTCATAGACCATTTCGGTGAGCTGCGCGATGACGGATTGATAACCGTACAAATCCAGGACCCCAAGCTATCAACGGTGGTTAAAGAATACGAGGACCTAAAACTCGACGACTTGTCTATCGTCACAACTCTCGGAATCGGCGGCTTCGGGCGCGTGGAATTAGTCAAAGACCATTGCAGGGACCTAGTGTTCGCGCTGAAATACTTGAAAAAAAGCGACATGGTCGAGCAGAATCAACAAGAACACGTCACCAACGAGCGACACTTGCAGATGAGTTGTCGCTCGAAGTTCCTGGTGAGACTCTACCGCAGCTACACCAGTCCCAAGTACGTTTACTTCCTCATGGAGGCGTGCTTGGGCGGCGACCTGTGGACGCTTCTTCAGCGCAGAAAATCGCACCGCTTCAACGAGGACAACGCCAGATTCGTGACAGGGTGCGTGCTGGAGGCCTTCACCTACTTACACGAGCGCGGGATTGTCTACCGCGACCTCAAACCCGAAAATCTCCTCGTCGACGAACGCGGCTACTTCAAGCTCACCGATTTTGGGTTCGCAAAGCAGCTCCAGACCAGCGGCCGAACTTTCACGTTCGCGGGAACCCCAGAATACATCGCGCCCGAGATCATTCTCAATCGAGGACACGACAAAGCGGTCGACTATTGGACGCTGGGAATTTTCATCTACGAACTCCTCGCCGGGGAAACGCCCTTTCGCTCCACCAGTCACATGAAGACGTACAATAAGATATTGAAGGGCGTCGAACACGTGGCATTCCCGTTGTACTTTTCGCAAAAAGCCAAACACATCGTGCAGAAGCTTTGCAGAGCGATTCCCACCCAACGACTCGGCTGTCAGAGGAACGGAGCGAAGGATGTGAAGGAGCACGCGTGGTTTGACGGCTTCGACTGGGTCCGACTCAACCAAGGCAAACTCACTCCGCCCTTTACGCCCAAGCTCAAGTCGAACATGGACACCACGCATTTTGAAAAGTTTAAAAGAGACAATGACGTGCCACCGGATGAGACGAGCGGCTGGGACAAAGACTTTGACTAAATTCTTGAGATGCACTGATGGACAATTGAACCGTTCCACTCAAAATTTTAGGTGTTTTTAAAACAAGTGTCACTTTTTTTGGTGCGATCCGATTTTAATTGTAGGATAGATTTTCTGTAGCTTTGATTCAAATCATAAAGCCTCTCTAAAAATGAACGTTTTAGTATAATTTTGGTCGTAATTGATTTAAAATTAATGTGTGTGTGAATAAAAAACTGTTTCTTGTTTTTGTGGAGAAAAGGCAATATTAATGCCAAACCATGATAAAGACACTGAAAGCATATATGAAAAAAAATAACTAGAGGTGAATGTGGAAAAGACTAAATTGTTAGTGTTTAAGAAAAGAGGAATAAGAGAAAGAAGAAAAGAATAGATGTGGGAGAAAAAGCAAAAAATAGAGAAAGTGAAAAAGATTAAATACCTAGGATACATGTTTAATGAGAGAGAGACAGAAGGGGCGCAGGTAAATGAACAAGTCAAAAAGGCAAACAGAGAAGTAGGAGCAGTATTGGGAATAGGAGAAAAGAAGTTCGAGCAAAATTTCAGAAGAAGGATGATGATGTTTGATAGTCTAGTGAAAAGTGTGTTGAAGTATGGGGCGGAGATATGGGGATGGAAGAAATGGGAGGAAAGAGTGCAAGAGAAATGTTTGAAATGGGTGTTAGAAGTGGACAGAGAAACACCAGGGTATACATGATGTTTCATGACGAGAGCCTATTAGGAAGATAAAGAGAACGAAAAAATCGAGAGAACTGAAACGCTGCACACTTGTATGCACTTAAAAGATCTACCTGCTGAAAATATTTTTATGATTGTGCAACTTCCGGTTCTACCGACTTTCTATCTTAAAGTTCTATCAACTTTGTTATTTTAAATTGTTACAACATACCTATTTTTAATGTATTTTCAGATTCTGCATTAAATTCTGTGTCATATGGTACCAACGTTTTTGCACCTTCTTGCATTGCTTTAGAAAAAAAAAAGTTTTTGAAAAAAATTCAGTGCAAAAAAAAAATAAACCCTAAAGTGAGGTCGATGAAATTTTGTCAACGATTACTGTATAGCAAGAGAGGAAACGAAAGGGGAAAAGATGAGTGGTAGCAGAAAAGAAAGCGGTAACACTTGAGGACTTGATAAGCGAAAAGACTTCGTGCGAACTAATGCAGAAATGTGTAGAGAGAAAATGATAGGGTGAGTGAAAAAGCAAAGTATTATGAAAATAATGGGTATAGCTCAGGGGAAGCGATGAGAATGAGAAACCGAGATGAGATTGAAAGATAGAGATGTGGAGAGACAAGGGGGAAGAGAGAAAATTAGAGTCAAGGTATAATAACAAGTATACGGAAATAATAACGGAAGAACTACCGAAATACCTTAAAAGAGAAAATGTAAAAGAGAAACGAATAATTGCAATATTCAGGTGCTGGAATGAAGAGAGAGAATGGCAAGTTCTGGTTAAGAGAGGAGCAGAGAGGGTGCAGAATATATGGAGAAGGACGAGAAACAGTGGAACATCTAATTAACGAATGCGAGAGTTTAAGACAGGAGGCAAGAAGGAGGGATGAGGTACTGAATGAGGACGGAAGAGAACTAGAATAGATGAGAAACGTTGTGAGAGAGAGAAAGAAGAGGGAGAATGAGTAAAAGAAGACACATTTTTGTTGGAAGAAACATCATATTAAGCTGAGTTGTTATAACTATATTATGCGTCTTAAGGCTGATAGTCAATAAAACGATTTATATGTAATATAAGCGAACATACTGTTTTTTGCATATGAAACAATAAAATTTGTAATAGGTTACATAACAATATTTTTGAGAAAAAAATAAAATTTAGAAATTAGAAATTTTGGTAATCTCCCCACAAATTTTAAATAATGTCATAAAAAAATTTGAACATCGTCTTAGTCATTGTCAACTTGAAGAAGGTAGGCAGTTTGAACAATTAATCTGATTATTTTGTAAATTTTTCATGTTATTTAAATAAACTGCTATTAGTGTGCGACCGAACTTTCGGTTTCGGCAAAAAACTGGTTTCGGTCTAGTTTCGGTTTCAGCTGTCATTCGGCCGAAACCGAAACCGCATTCGGGAGGTTTTGCAAAGCTCTTTTTATTTTTATACATTCGATTGAGGGATTATTTGCATCAAAAATATTTATTTAGTTGTTGTATGTGGTAGATAGGGACTTATTATTGTGAATTTTATTGTAGTTTGTTAACAAGAGTACCATACAAAATGACCAAAGTTTAGAAAAAATAATTTTGTTAAGATGAAAGAGTGTTTTTTATGTGTACCTACCTACACATATTTACTATGTAATTTCTTTTTACATTAAAAGCATTAATTTTGTTTTGTAGTTTTTATTTTATTTCATAATATTAAAAAAAAGTATATTTATTTGTGCTTTTTTAAATAAGGGGGTTAATAATATGATATGATAAATTAATGATTACTTAAAATATCAGAGGCTGAATGATTAATATGTGATTGGTTAAAAAAATAATAATAAAAACTGATTATGATAATTTTTACTTTGTTTTTCCCACGAAAACAGGAAATTTCGGTTTCGGCCGAAACTGAGACTGAAGCCGAAATTCGGTTTCAGCCGTAAAAATTAGTTTCGGTCGGACACTAACTGCTATTGTTAAAATCATTAAATTACTAAATAACAAACAAAAAAATTGTTATGCATCACATTACAAATTTTATTGTTTTATATGCAAAAAAACATGCTCTTTAAAATGCCGCATTCAAAAATTATAGTTGCCATTTAAAAAAATTGAAATGACGTTAAGGCCTCGAAAGAAATGACATAAAGCAAATTAGCGCATTAAAAATTAAAAATTAACGTGTCCGAACGATTTTTTTTGTCGCACCTATAAAAGGGTTATCGAATTAGTTCCAACATTTTCATCCACACTGTATAGGATTAACAATTGACACAGAAAAAACAAAGTTGTTAATACTTAGTAAAAGTCAACATGACAACAGTAACATAAGAGTAAATGACAAAAACATAGAAAGAGGGGACAAGTTTTTAGATGCTACCTCGTTTGCTGGATAAACGAACAACTAACTTCAGAAACGATATAAAAACTAGAATCGAAAAAGCCAGAAGTGCATTTATAAAAATAGGCCACTATTATGTAATATAAACTTAAATCTACAACTTCGATGGAGAATGGTAAAATGTTACATACTACCCTTAGTCCTATACGGGGTTGAGGCATAGACTATAATGATAAGCAAACTAAAAGCTTTTGAGATGTGGTTATACCGAAGACTATTAAAAATATCACTGAGATCACATACAACAAATGAAGAAGTGCTAAGAAGAATGCACAAACAACAACAATTAATAAAATCAATAAAACAACAAAAAACAGCATATCTAGGCCATATACTGCGTAATAATAAATATAATGTTCCTCAACTAATCATGAAAGGAAAGATAAAAGAACGACGAGGTATAGGGAGAAGAAAAACATCATGGCTAAGAAATATACCACAATAAACTGGGATGAACGTCCAACAGTTCTTTACAACGGCTGAAAATAGAGAAGAATTTGCTATAGAAAATAGTATCGCCAGTAGTAATCACCAAACTCTGATAGAGACGGCACAGAAAGAAGAAGAATTCGTGTGGTGACAACTTCATTTTGAAATATCTACTGATTTTGACATGTAACGAGTCCTTAGTTACCTTTGCTAAGTAACTGTACATGAGCTTGGACATTTGCGCCGGATCATCTATACTAATATTATAAATGTGAATGTTTGGATGTTTGTTGCTCAATCACGCCCGAACGGCTGAACGGATCTGGATGAAATTTGGCACAGAGATAGATTATAGTCTGGAATAGCACATAGGCTACTAATTATCCTGGAAAAATGTTCCCGTGGGATAGATTTTATCGTTTTTTATAGAGTAATTTTCAAGCCATCACTAGATGGCGGTGATGGTCGCAAGCTGTCATAAATTATTCTTACGTCAGTTATAATTTGTGTGAACTGTTATAATTTGGAGGTTTTTGAAATGCCCGGAAAATGCAAATCTAATATTTCGCAGAGGAGTAATAAAGCTCGGGCTATGAAAGTAGCTAGAAGTCGAGAGGCGACTCCTTAAGTAGAGGTTAAAAATAATTGAGCAAGCGGAGCGACAGACTGCTTCTAGATCAACTGACACGCCGGAGCAATCAGAAGTGAGGCGAATACAACACGCTGAATATACAGAACGGTATTGGAATATATCTAATATGTTTTTATTTGGTAGTTTTTTGAAATGCCCGGAAAACGAAAATCTAATCTTTCGCAGAGGAGTAATAAAACTCGGGCTATGAAGATAGCTAGAAGTCGAGGGACGACTCCTCAAGTAGAGCTTAGAAGAATTGAGCAAGCGGAGCGAAACGTCGGAACAGTCAGAAATGAGACAAATATAGCACGCGGAATATACAGAACGGTATTGAAATAAATCTATACGAAAGTTTGGATGTGTGTTACTCAATCACGCCAGAACGGATCTGCATTAAATTTGGCACAGAAATAGATTGTAGTCTGGAATAGCACATAGGCTACTATTTATCCCGGAAATATGTTCCCGTGGGATAGATGTTTTTGTTATTGATAGAGCAAGGGATCGTATCGGTAGCATTTCAAGCCATCACTAGATGGCGGTGATGGTCGCAAGCTGTCATCTATACTTTATTTATTATGATCAGGCCGTAATTTCAAAAATATACACATCAAAATTTCCACGCGAACGAAGTCGCGGGCAAAGGCTAGTTTTAAATAAAAGATGGTTTATAAATTTGGAGGAGACGTAATAGTTTAAAGAATAGATTAAAAAGTCTTTGAATCTATACTACTGGCCGATTCACCATTTAGCCTTTGGTTCGGCAGTAATCTAGGATTTTCTCCGCAAAAACAAGAAATCGTTTTTTGTTCACACACATTAATCTTAAACCAATCAAGATCAAAATTACACTAAAACGTTCCTTTTAGAGAGACTTTATCATTTTAATCAAGCTTAGAAAAATCTATCCTACAATTAAAATGTATAGGTCCTTTGAATTTAAAACTTTTACTTCTCAATTTCAATAGATTGAGTTAATAATGGCTTCTTCGAACTTGAAGTTTTCCGATTCCGATTTTTTTTAACCACAAGAGGGTTAGAAAGGAAACCTCAAATGGAAAAACGGCTAATGTGGAATCATTTGTTTTAAAGTTGGCGAAGAAGGAAACAGTATATCTCCAAATCTTGTTGGGGTGCACATTATATCAAGTCGGAAGATTCTCTCCGCAGATTGGGAACAGTCCAAATTTCAACACTTTTGGAACATGTTCACATTTCACCCTGTATATACCGTCCTAATTACATGACGATAATAAGTTTTACATCCATTGGTAGATATAAAATGAGGCTTTCACCTAAAGAAAACCGTTTTTAAATCGGATGACGAGAAAGAAAATTACATTAGTTTTAAAAACACCCAAAATTCGGTGGAACGGTTCAATTGTCCATTGCAATAAAAAATAATCCAAATTCCGATCTTTGTCGTTGTCGATTTGAGGAATTTCGATAACGCCGCATATGGGAAATTGCGGCATTGTTTTTATCTTGATTCAATAACAGGATATCTAAATTAATAAATACGAAATGTGCGGTATTCGTCGTACGCTCGCTTCATTTCAGCCCGTTCTTGTTGTGTGTTAAAAACGAAAGCGTTGTATCCAATTTGAAATACTCAAAGACCTAAGAGAAATTGCTAACGTATTGTTCCGAATAAGAAATCTTATCGTAAACGATGACAGTTTGATAAGAAGATAGCCAGATTCAGATATTTACGACTTAAACACAAACGAAGGTTATTACGTGCAGCTACCCGCACTCGGCTATAGAAGAAAAATTGTTAAAAATGACAAGTCCCCTTTTTTGTCCCCAAATTTATTAATTAAACGTGTAGTGACTTCAGTTTTTAAAATGTGCACGAGATGGTGTTCAAAAAAACACAAGTATGTGGTTCAAGATATAAAGTCGATTGGAAGAACACCGCCTCCTTCACCTCCACACGTGTCATCACCACCAACGCCTCGACGTCCACAAAAACCCGAAACGCCTACCATACCCCCAGAAGTTGTAGAAGAAATTGAAGAGGTACAGGAAGTTGCACAATCTGACAAGAAATATCCAAACGGTGAAGCTATTCAGCTGCAAGAAATTGACTCAGACGCTGATCGACTTAAAGAAAATGAATACGACGGGGTACAAGTTGAAGAAGACGAACCAGTCAACGATTCTAAAGACCATTCGCAGGAAAACGGGGACCTGTCGGTGGACCGAAGTAAACGACGTTCCCGTATTAAGCCTCTGTCCATCAACTACGACGATGCTGCCGACGACATCATCCAAAAACACCCGAAATCGCTAGAGTAAGTAAAAATCGTCAATTTTCCAAAACCACTTGTATTGAATACTAAATATGGATTCCTGTAATACTTTAAACAACTATCTACCAATCTAAATCACTGTCGGAGTTATCATCAATCTTATCTGCGCTCTTTTTCTCCTCTTTAATCGTCCGCTCAGCCCAGATTTTTTTCAACGGAGCGGCTTTGTCCCCGCCAATCGTCTCAAACAGATCCACATCAACCTCGTCGAGATTCATGCGTCGGCCTGGAAAGTCGCCCGAAATTTGCTAAACTTTTGCACAAATCAACAAACCTAAAAGCTTATCAGCCGCCTTATTGATAATCCTCTGAACATTGACGTCTTGCATCATATCCACACCCAGAACGTTTTTCTTGGCGCAAATATCAATACTGTTTAAAAAGTCATACACTTCGGGGCACACATCGCTTTTCGGAGCCTCATTAACATCTTTCTCTTTGTAATTAACGCGCACGTCATCGGCAAAGGGAAGAGCCGTCAATAAGAAACACTTAGGGGATCGCTCACGTTTGGGAACCAACGCAACAATCTTTGGCACGTAGTTGTTGTTGTAAACGCGTCTAGCTATTATATATTTGTTCTGACTCGCAAGGCAATCGACGAGAGCGTCAAACGCCTCGCTCTTTTCAGGATTGTTGGGCAAAACACAATAGCAGCCATCTCCTCGCATCAAATACTACAACAAGGTTAATATTGATAATGTGTGTGGTTGTTTTTACCTCGGGAACGTTAGAACTGTCGGTGAAACACAAGACGCTAAAACCGCGCGGGTTTTGTACTTGAAACGCTTTATTCTCCGGCATTTCTACAAATTTGTTGTGCCGCATTATTCCGTTTTTAACGTCCGTGGCTTCGATTTCTATAGACTCGTCCTCTGCATCAATCCTACGTGTTTGTTTTTACTTTGGGTGTTGTAAAAAAAATCGGGATCTCACCAAATTACTTCACCAAAACGGTTTTCAGTAGACACCAATTTGCACTCAGCCTCACTGTTCAAAAACTTCATTGTCTGACTGGGAATTTGAATTTTACTGCCGATACTTAATGGAACCTGCCAGGGCTGGGTCCCGCCGTAATTTCTATATGAAAAAAACAAATTCACGCCCATTTTATAGTCGCAAACAACACTGTGTTGAGTTCGTGCAATGATATCTTCCAGTATTTGTAAATTTTGATTCTGAGGGTCGACCTGTAACTGCTTCATCCACAACTGCACGTCCGTGGGACTTTTAATCGGAAACGGGGCCTCAATATCAGGCCCGACGACATAAAAGTATGCTTCCAGTTTATTAATTCCAGTGATAAATTTATTGAGCAGCGCGTCATGGGACTTTGCAAGGGACACGCTGAGATCAGTGATGAAAAGCAGTTGCAGCGTAATAATGCCACAGATATCGTTATACTCTTCACGGAGGTTTGCAAGCGCAACATCCAAACCCTCCACCCAATTCGCCTCGGCTGTCTCGCTGTCTATAAAGCCAACAACTGTACGGACGCATCAAATCTAATTTATACTTACTCTCGATCAAGTCTATCAGCAGAGTCGGGTTATACAAAACCACGTCCTCGATGACTTCGTTTATGTGGTCGTAGTTGCCGTGAATTGCGGCCAAGCGGTTTTTGGTAACAATCGAATTCAGTAAGATAAGCTTTGTTAGATCTTTGGAATTTGTAAAAAAGTTGTTGCAGCAGATTTTCATCAGAGTTTGTATCGCTTTCTCGCGCGATTTCGTGGCGAGGTCGAAGAGGATCACCGAGCAATTCTTTTTGGATGCTGGAGGCATTGTTACACGTTTATTTAATAAATTTCTGCAATTATTTGCCGACAACTTTTAAACACATAACCTAACACGAACACACTCAGTTCCCGGCAATGTCAATTTCAGAGATAACAATTTCATAACGCTATCAAATTTTAGGCAACATTACATAATAAAAAGTCCCAGAAAATTTAAACAAAATGCGTTCAAGAACAAAAAAGCGGCGTAAACCATGGAAGCATTTTGAAATTCGCTAAAGTGTAGAACATTTTTGACCTTGGCTTGGAGAGTTAAATTCTTCGTTAAGTTTTACTTATGACCACAGATTACTCCAGATGACTGACTCAATGCAAATATTTTGGCGGAATGACCTTTAACCTTCAAATTTAGTAACAGTTTTCAAATGGCGCATAGATCAAATTTTGCGGCAAATTTAAATATTCTCTCCTCTCTTTATAGGTAGAAAAAATGCTATTATATTTTGAATATTTTATGATTTATTCTACAAAACTAATGTAAAAAATTGTTTTGCAGAATAAATCATAAAATATTCCTTCATTATTTACACGTCATACAAACAAACAATTTTATAAAAATCAATTTATTATATTACATAATTTAAATTAAACAAAATTATACCCAAAATGTTAACAATTACATTTCTAAGATACGTATAACTTACACATATGATAATTACTTGGGGTTATTATATAATAATAGAATTTTTGAAAGTCTTGCCTAACAACCAATAGAGCAACCTGGTTTAGTTCTTCAAATTCAAGTCTAAGTCAAGTCAAGTCACAAAAATAAGGAATAATGAAGCCTAATATCTAACGATGCCGAAAAGTGTTTTTTGCAAACCCTCCACCTTTGCTTTAGATTGGAATTTTGGACGCTTAGAGCTTCTTGCCACAGTTTCGCTCTAGAATTATGTAATTAGATTTCCTGAATTTGTTGTATTAATAAAACATCCTTACCTTTCTTCACTTTTTGGAAAACAATGCAGTTTCTCCGCTTAGTTTTCACCAACACCACAAATAATGTAAAAAAGATCCATCTTTCGCTTAAAATTTTTCACAAGTTCAATATACAAGCAAGTTTTGACAATTACTGGCTTGATTATAATTGCAGCAAAATGCTGTTTTTAAAATATTAGTCAGAAAAAAAGCAACAATCGTAGAAACAGTCACGCTTTAAAAAAAAACACGGATTTGTACATTGTTCAATTTAAAATAGTAAAAATATTGGGCCTTTTATTTGACTTTAAATAAAAGTTTTTGTAGTGACATCTAGCGGTCGTACAGAGTATTAGCAACGACTACAGCGCCTCTACATTTGCTTATGGTATCTGTGACAAAGATGTCATGCGCCTAGTTTCAATGTGTAGAAAAGAGATAGTACCGGACAAAATCGCCCTATGAAGTCAGTCATCTGGAGTAATCTGTGCTTATGACACATTTTGCGTTTCTTCAAATCAGTTTGGACCAACGACAAAAGACGACAGTCACTTGTCATGACATAAATAAATAAATGTGAAATATGCTATATTTCTGTTAGTAACAAAAATTTTTTAATAAAATTTGGGTGACGTCCATTTAAAAATTCAGTGGCGTAGTCTCATTAGAGATAAAAAAAATTGCTAATATCCTATTCATATTTTTGGCATTAAAAAAATTGAAGTGGATCTTGAAATGTTTTTTTCAGAAATTTGGCTCCAGGGTAGATGTATTGAAGCTCTGTGATTAAAAAATCTCTTAATTCGATCAATAAATAACAATGTTAGAGAGGTGGCCGGCTTTCTAATGGCTCACTCTGTATAAACAATACAAGACTATTGTATTTTTGATAACGCTATTTTGTTCTAATTTCCAAAAAACAGTGTGTCCCAGAATTATCTAGGCAGCAGTTAACTGTGAATAGCGTCTGACAAATAACGAGCGTTTAAAAAAACAGAGGCTGCGTATTCCATGGAATAACTTTGACTTTCGAAAGAGTGTGGCAAAACTCAGACCTTGAGTTGGAGAAATTTGAAACTAAGTTCTTTGTTAATAACGTCTCGGACACTATTTGTGCCTTCTTCGACAGATTCGATCTCCTGGTCTCGGTTTAGACGTCATTTGAGCAAATTTTTTAATGGCAGCTCCTGTCAAATGTCATGACTTGACAGTTTCAAACGTCTACATTGTAAAAAATTAAACAAAGGCTAGATTCCATAGTTTCCTGAACGCTCGTTATAATTATGCCGATTTGTGCCTGCATTATTTTTTCATTATTTTAAGTCAATAACATCAATAATAAAAAAGTTAAGAAGGTTTACAAATGTGTGCCAAAATGTCAACTTTTGCTTATATCTCGAAAAAGAAAGATGATAGCGGGAAGCGGTTTCCAGCAAATTTTCATAAAAATCGAGCTCAAAAATGCAATCCGTTTTTTCAAAGCCCATTACTTGCCGAGATCACCTATATGGCCATCGAAAATGAACCAACCTGTACAGGTGTTCCAAATTGGACATATATTTTGTATACTATTAAAAACTATTTGTAATTCCCTAAAATATTATTTGCGTAATATCAAATGTTGTATATCGTTCAAAAGATAATTAATGCAGATTTCAAAAATGTAGAATTATACAATGTTGGCCAAACTTGGCGTAACTTTGTTATTTAAAAGGTTTTTTTTTCACATTTGGTAAAAATGCAGAGTTCCAAATGTGTATATTACGTATCACGTGTTTGTTTAATTACAAATAAAAGTTGCAAAAAAGATGAAGTCAGTCCAACAACTGGTATTCACAATCATCCCAAACCAAAAAAACACATTATACAGAATATAATACCGAACAAAATATGAGTAAATAACTAATAACACAGCAGTTAGAAGGAAAACAAAAATATATAAAATAAAACATCAAATCAGTATCATTTCATATTAATATCACCATAAAATATCACCCAAGTATTTTAACGCTGATCGGAAATAAATAATAGAGCCATATCGAGTGAAAATATTATTATACTTATTGAAAAGTTTCACAGCCATCAAGAAAAAAAGAAAAAATTACTTAATATTAATTAAGTAACACGTCGAGTGTGTGATTTCCTTACAACACAAGAGACATACTATACTTTATTACCTACGACCGCAATATGAAACAAAAATGCCCTAAAAGAAAAAATACATATTTGTCCATATATTTGACATTAGTCAAATTATTTTTCATTAACAAATACGTAAAATGTTATCATTTCATTGCCAACTGAAATTAGTTATCTCAAAATTATCTCTATATTATTATTATATTATTTCTCAAAGGTGTTTTTTGTCGGTACGCCGTATCTCCCTGAATACTTCATCAAAACCAATAATTGTCCCGTCATTTTGAAGATTACCTTCACTGCTATATACGAAAAATAAACAAACAATTCAAAACTTTAATGTTTCCACAGATTACTCCAGATGAATGACTTCATATGGCGATTTTGTCCGGAACTATCTCTTTACTACACATTTAAACTAGGCGCATCTTGTCACAGATAGTGTAAGCAAATGTAGAGGCGGTATAGTCGTTGCTAATACTTTTTACGACCGCTAAATGTAATTACAAAAATAATTATTTAAATTCAAATAACAGTCCCAATATTTTTAATATTTAAAATTGAACAACGTACAATTCCGCGTTTTTTTTTAAAGCGTTACTGTTTCTACGCTCTTTGCTTTTTTCTGAGTAATATTTTAAAAACAGCGTTTGGCAATTATAATCATGCAAGTAATTGTTAAAATTTTTATACCAAAATATACAAAGTATAATTATTTTTTAATAAGGAATCCGAAAATAGCATAAGATACTGAGTGTTCCATTTAAAAAACCTAACTTTGATGCGTCACTCTGTATGTGGCCACACTTTATATAAGCAGATATTTTCAGACTGTTCTCTTAAATGGATTGTACTTTTTGTCGAAAACCGCATCTCGATATCTATTTCCATTTTGGAGTAATCTTACTTCCCCACAGCGCTGGGACAACCTGTATTTATAAATTTTCGGACCTTTAACTACCGGGTGACTATAAATGATTGACTTAAATTTAGGTGATTGGCAACAGTGAGCAACTGGTACCAGATTAACTGTCCTCGTGATTTATTTCTATTAAATTTTCAGGTTAGAATATTGTTGTCAAAAAATGTAACATTTTTATTCCACACGAAAAATTAAAATTCGAATGATACAAAATCATTGTAGTCTCAAAATGGTTTTCAAAGATATATCTACATTAGATTTTGCGTTTTGAATTTTTTATATGGCTTCCTTCCTTAAGAATAAAAAACGCTAATATTTCTGAAAGTAGTATTTTATTCTGCACCCGAAAATGTAAAAATATGGTGGGTGTCTCGCTATTTAAAAAACATAAGTAGGAAACATTTCCGGTTAAACAAAAAGTGAAAAAAATCAATAAATAAAAATAACACAATTAAATTAGCTATTTGAACTTTATATTGTTCGCAATTTAAAAAAATAACATTAACAAAAGCTTGTAAAAAACAACTTTGTTTCGTAAGTCAAAAATGATACACTCTAAATAATAACTGAATAAGCCAATAACCCTGAAAAAGTTTCAAACACAAACAATAGAGTTACGGGCATCTTCAGAAAATGTTAAACAACAAGAATCGACTTCTATCTCAAAGTTTAAAACACAAACAAAAATGTTACGGGCCTTAATATTACAAATGTTGCTTCTTAAATGAAACAAAATATCGAAATGCGGCTTGCCCCATTTAACTGTTCTCATAAATCTAGTGCTATACAGCTTAGCTACTTTCTATTAAGAGATAAACCCCCCAAAAGTGTTCAATTTGAGACACTCTGTAGAATGTACGGGCATAAAAAAGGAACCGTAATCCATAGACACGTGGAAATTAATCTTGTCTTTTACAATAGTCAATCATCCATGCGATATTGTTACATAACAATCGAAAGGTTTTAAACGTTGAACAAACAAATCGAAAGAGCTTACTTTGGGATTTGCTGCGAGATTAATTGCAGGCGGATTGTTCTGATTGCGCAATGTGATAGTTAATCTATCATTATCATGATATCGTGCATATTGTTGACTGTTCCCTTTACGAGAATGCATTTTTTCAGAGACGAAAAACAAATCCGCGACGCGATCGAACGCAGCGATTTCATCAACAAGATATTAAAAGACGAGTTGCTGGAAGAAGTGGTGGGCGCGATGTACAACCGAGATGTCAAAGCCAAAGAGGTGATAATCGAGGAAGGGGACTACGGCTCCCACATGTACGTGTCTGTGAAAGGCAGCTTTGAAGTTTCGATCAAAGGCAAGGGGATTGTGAATGTGATCGAAGACGTCCGCATATTCGGGGAGACGGCGATTTTGTACAACGAGAAGCGGAACGCGACCATCACGGCCCTCAAACCTGGACGGGTGTGGGTCTTGGACCGGTCGGCCTACCAGAAGCTAATGATACGCTTCAACATCAAACAACAAGACGAAATTTTGGAGTTTCTCAAAAACGTACCGAAGATAAACACGTTCAGCGTTTCGGCGCTGCAAAAAGTTGCCACGTTGCTCAAGGTCCAGCATTTCCCGCCCGGCACGGTCATCGTGAGACAGGGTGACCAAGGCGATATGTTTTACATAATACGCGCGGGAACGGTGACCATTACGAAGGAAGGTGAAGGAGTTGTTGGGAATTTCGGGAAAGGGACGTTTTTCGGCGAGCTCGCTTTGTTGAAAGACGACGTACGGCAAGCCACCGTCACTGCGGACGCACCAGGAGGTGTTGAATGTCTGACATTGAAGCGACAACACTTCATCGACCACTTCGGCGAGCTCCGCGATCATATAACCCTACCAAATCCAACCCCCACGAGCCCCAAAGACGCGCCGGCTGTTAGCGAGCACAACGACGTGCAGATTGACGATTTAAAAGTCATCGCCACGCTGGGAGTGGGCGGTTTCGGACGCGTAGAATTGGTGGAACACAAAAGAAAGAACCTGGTGTTCGCATTGAAGTATCTGAAGAAATACGACATGGTCCAGCAGAGCCAACAGGAACACGTGCTGAACGAACGCAAAATCCAAATGGAGTGCAAGTCGCAGTTCATCGTGCGACTATACCGCAGCTACAAGGACGCCAGATACATTTATTTCCTGATGGAGCCGTGTCTGGGAGGCGACTTGTGGACGCTGCTTCAGAATCAGAAGACGCGCAGATTCGAAGAGGAAAGCGCCCGTTTTATCGCCGCCTGCGTGCTTGAGTCTTTCGGTTACTTACACGAGCGCGGGATCGTATATCGGGATCTCAAACCCGAGAACCTGCTCATCGACCCGCAGGGCTACATCAAGCTCACCGACTTCGGCTTCGCGAAGAAGCTCGGGAGCAGGAACCGCACCTTTACTTTTGCAGGAACGCCCGAATACGTCGCCCCGGAAATAATCCTGAGTCGAGGACACGACAAGGCGGTGGACTATTGGGAGTTTGGCATCTTCATCTTCGAACTGCTCACAGGACGGACGCCGTTCCGCACCAACGACGCCAGCCACATGAAGACATACAACAAGATCCTCGCCGGAATCGACAACGTGGACTTCCCGCCCCTCATCAAACCCAAAGCTAAAAGTCTCATCGAAAAACTGACCAGGCAAATACCCACCGACCGTCTGGGTTGTCAGAGGGACGGCGTTTCTGACGTCAAAAACCACCGATGGTTCCTGGGCTTCGACTGGATTAAACTCAACGCAAGAAAAATGCAATCCCCGTTCAAACCCAAACTGAAATCCAACAAGGACACGCGCTACTTCGAAAAGTTCAAAATGGACACCGACTGCCCGCCCGAAGAGACAAGCGATTGGGATATAGATTTTTAAAACTGAAAATTCATTCAAGTCCTCGAAGGGTGCTAAAAGAATATGTATTAAAAAATTAATAATACTTAGTAAACGAAGGTGAATAAAAGAAATAATTTTTAATATGGGTAATTTAAACGACCAAAAAGCCTACACCAAAATATTTTTCTGTAAGTTTGTTGTACAACCGTGGACAGTCAAGAATAACACTTTAGCCGGCGGGTGTGATGCAAATATCGACTTAATGACAATATCTCATAGAGTCGGTATTTGCATAACACGGGTGTTATTCTTGACTGTCCATGGCTGTACCACAATCATTTGTGTTCGAAAATAAAACGAGACTCTAAAGGCCATGGAATTATTTTGAAATTCATTAGAGTGTAGAAGATTTTTAGCAGTTTTAGAAGTTGTATGTTGGCACGTGACATGAGATGATGTGTGGTGTCCAGACCAAATAAACATTAGTAGAAACTCGTGTTTCAAGCAATGTTATCCACAGTTATACAAAATCCCAAAAATTGTTATTAACATGTGTTGGTAACTCTTGTTGAGTAACATTATTAATAAGTTATGAATTTTTTATAAAATGTTAATAACCTTTGTCTTTGTCTTTTTCTTGCCACAGATAATTACGCGCGCTGCAGCCGCAATAATTACACTGTCGATGTTGGCCATTGCAATTATTCTGTCTGAATGTTATGTGCTCTGGTGTTAATCTTGCTAAATTTATGTGTGGGCGCAATGTTTTCAAAACTGCGTTGGACAACTTTTTCAATAACAGCAATGGTAACAATGTTTATTTAGTGTGGACAGATTGGTAACATTTCCAAAAACTTTTGGCAAAAACATTTTTGTTATCAACAATGTTTTTTTGGTCTGGACAAGGCTTAGTATCTTTTTTAACTAATTCGGTTTCGATGTGGAATGTCGTCAAATGCGATATTTCACAGTGTCAATGTTGTACACTGTAAAAATTAAAACAAAAGCCAATGGCCTCCCAAGTCTTCCGGTTTTTTTTTTGTACGCTTTTGATAAATATAATTAATGTAAGTATAATTATTAGTGTAGTAGGATGAGGCTCAAAACGTCGTTTTAAGGTTAATAATTAGGTCATTGGCTCAATCAGAATTTAGTTCTGAAATGAAGGCTCGTTACTCATTGTGAGATCATTAGTAAATAAAATAAAAATAAGACATGCGCTGTGCTGTTCCTGTTAATAATTATAAACAAACAAGATGTGTTTTGAAAAATAAATTTACTTGTTAGTGAAAGCTACTTCTTGAAAGAAAAATAAGTTTCTCAAGTTAAATACGAGGTGTGGCTATTACAAGATGCTCAGCGATTGCTAAATTACAAATTCCCTGACTTCTCCCTGTTTTCCATGACTCTTTTCCAGGTTTATTTGCCAATAATAAATATATATATCGTAGATGTCTTTCGTCAATTCTACTTTTATTGATATAAACTAACTGTACATACACACAAATAAAAAATGATTGTTAAAAAAGCTTTTTTTATTTTTCGGTGTAAACGTTTGACATTAATAAATATATCATGTTATTTGATAAGACCTGCCAACCAAAATTGGGTTCAAAAGACGTATAAACCAACCCCCGGAGATTAAATTTGTTAAAAAAGACAATAAATCATGTATCTTATGCATGTGTCTGAAACGATCGTCAACAAATAACAAATAATTTGAATTTCAAATTTCTCCATCTCAAGGACAAACATTTTTTACTCTTAAACGAATTCCAAAGTGATTCTTCTAAGGCCTAGTCTGATAACTTTTTTATTTGTGCCCAAGACTATCAAATAAAAAAAAACATTCTGTAATAAAATAAAATAAATAAAGACCCTTTAGTAAGTATAACAAAACAAAAAACGTTTTTAGTGGCGCAAAATTCTTTTTTTTGCGCAATCCGCTTATTTTTTAATCCTGTCCTCGTGCTCTTTTTTCTGTTGTTCCAAGTAGGTATGCTTTATAATTGCGATGTGATGATATACATATATGATATAAAGGAAGCTCTTGCAGCGTTGCTAATACCTATTAATATTCTATATGAGATCAATTGAGATTTGTGAGATCAATGACTGTTAATTTAGATTTTCGATTACATTATTAATAGAGAAACCCGATTAAACAGTTCCCTTTCCGTGCAAAAAAAATTGGAGTCTTTATCACCTGGACGAGTTCTTGGTTTTGATGATTCAATATGGCTACGTGAAAATTTTTGCAGTCTTCAATAAAGGAAGGTTTAGCCAATAAACAAGTCGAAAATTGATTTTTAGCTCCTTCTGCTTGCCTTGTGGTTCTTGCCATGCAA
The DNA here is from genome assembly GCA_964023215.1 of Eledona agricola. Lineage (NCBI taxonomy): Eukaryota > Metazoa > Arthropoda > Insecta > Coleoptera > Tenebrionidae > Eledona > Eledona agricola. The sequence goes on from OZ026854.1 coordinate 15,440,064, forward strand.
GAACTGAATTAAGTTATTCATTCCATTTTTTTCACATTCTCTATCGCTTGCTATCAATTGAGGACTCAGAAAAGACATGTACTTCACCAAATTGTATTTCAAATTGGACCATTCAAATATTTTCTTAATGGTTCCTATAAATAAAAATTCGATAATCGCTCAAAAACAGGAGTTATGTCGTTTTCGAAAATTTTCCATGCTTTCATGTATTTTCTCACACCCCAACCTGGGGTGTGATTGTTGTTCAAATCGAGCTTCATGAGTTTCTTTGTTGTAGTTCCAGAAAACTATTTTTTATTACAATTTGACAACAAAGGCCTCAGAAGTTGGTCGAGGTTCTCATAAAGAAAGAGTTCCATTGATTTTGCGGTTTCAAATTTGGTCAAAAAAACTCAAAAATTCCAGAAATGTTGCAAGGACAAAGAATTGACTTGCAGGAAAAAAATCATATTCCTGACTGTTGCCTGAGATCCAGGTTATCCATAAATTCACTGACTTTTCAAGGTATTCCAGGTCGTTAAGCAACCTGTATTAATTAACAGGACTGCCTTCTTAGCCCTTTTAGTAGCTCTCCCGCATTTTTCATAACTTCAGAAACCGTCTCCAATTGAGTCCTCACAAATAAAAGTCATAGAAGTAATATTCTCTTGAGTGAAAACATGATTTATAAAGCCATGGGAACGCTAGTGCTCCTCGAAGCCACTTTAATAGCCAATTAAAAATTGTTGCAAATATTATATAGTATAAAATAATTAGTAACAAAGACCAACAAAAATCCATAAGTTTGGAAATGGGGAGAAACAATATAGTCCTGATATTGACAATATAGCAACATGTTTCGGCCTATCAAATTTAGGAAGCCGTCTTCAGGCTAAAAAACTAAACCTGTTGCTACCTAAGATTATACAAAGGAAAATGCATCACTTCACTTTCATAAGTTTTCCTGAATATTAATTCGCAGGGAATGCGCTTCGGGGAGATGGCAATAGATGGCGCTTTTTATTAAACTAATAGTCAATAGATGGCGCTGACAAAAATCCCAATTTTTAATTAATAAATATTTAATTAATAGATGGCGCTGTGACAAAATTGGATTTTTAATACTTTTAAATGAAATAAAAACATTTTAAATTGAAGAAATCTGGGAGTACAGTCTGTGGGCCCCTTTATTGAATAGCCACACACCTCGTCTATAAAAAAACATGCTCTAACGAGTTCAAACAAGAGTTAAGCTCAAAACCAGGAAAATAGGAGCTCTTGGATATTTCTGTTCAATAAAACTCAACAAGACTGTCATTGTACTTTTTTTTATTAAATGTCCTTAATTATAACCATAAGAGTTAATGACAGCTGTAAATGGTGCCACCTGTTTGACAACCTTAACAGAAGCCTCCTTTGTAAGCTTCTTGAGCTTGTCACGCTTGCGGATGGTAAGGACAGCCTTAACTTTACGTTTAGACTCAAGGGTACGAACGACCGATTGGTATTTCCATCCTACTTCATGGGACAAGCGTCCAACATGACAGTACTGCAATGAACAAGATAAAAATCACCCACAATCGCCCACACCAATGAAATCAATCAGCATAAGCAGATCATAATCAAAATCAAGTCATTGAAATCAGATAATGTAGGTAAAAATAATCACGTCGCACAAATGTTAGGTTAATGGAAATGCAAGCAATGGCACTGACCTTGCGTCCTGGTTTCAAACAAATCACACGCAGAGCTCCTGGTACCACGAGACGTTTCCTGCGGTCGTATGGTGGAGGGACTCCTTCGTAGGACTTCAAACGGCGCAAAGCTTGTTTACCGCGCTCGGTCTTGTGGGGCAACATTCCTACAAAACAATATTATAACATCCACAAATATTATTACTATTGCTGTTCCAGACAGGGTTTGCTCATTGATTTGTTCGTTTCATGGAACTTCAAGTAATGTAGGTAAGAAGTAGTTTGTAATCATTGCATTTCAACGCGAGTGTTAACTTGTAAGTTGTAATACTTGCCTCGGACTGTTTTCCAAAAAATTCGGGATGGGGCCCGGAAGTGGAAAGGCCCTCGAGCTGGGTTTACATTGCACCGTTTGCGCAAGAACGACCAAAATTTCAGCTTATTCCTTAAACACAAACGGCGTCCATTGCAGCACTATACTTGGCTAAACACGACTTACTTGAAAAAGTTTCCGGAGATGTTCAACTGTTCACATCTCACGACGACAACTTTGTTCCCTTGCAGAAGTGTTTTTGCGACGATAGTGGCGAGGCGACCCAATAAATGGCCCCTGCCATCGATTAGAATGGCCTAGAAAGCGAATAATCCACAGATAAATAAAACCAACACGTGGATCGGTAATGTTGAGGTTATGTCCAAATTATAAATTTTTGCACGCCAAAATTGTGTTTTATCAAACAAATCGTTGAAGAGTATCATAATTATGCGACTTTGCGCAAAATTGTTGCATAAAACAAATTATAAACAAAAATATTTCCATTTACCTTTTCACTAAACCCCGTCATGTCACTATTTTAGCGGAAAAGAATGGCGCCGGAAGCTGGACAAAATGGCTGTCATCATAGGTGCCAACCCAACGACAAAAATCCCCAAAATTACAAAATCAAATCTGCAAAACCACTAAATTAATTTATTTCAATTTGAACATGTAAATAGGCAAAGAGTAAATACGAACGTACAGTTTATAAGTATAATTACAAATTGGTGGTACTTATTGAGTAAATTATAATTGTCAGTAATTAGTAGGGTCTTGGAGGTCCAGGTGGTCCACCACGCATCATCCCAGGAGGTGGGCCCCTCATTCCCATGGGCGGCGGCGGCCCCCCGCGTCCCATTCCCATGGGCGCCGGTGGCATGCCCATCATGCCTGGCGGCGGACCCATCATTCCCGGAGGTGGGCCACCCATTCTTGGAGGCCCTTGATTCATCTGAGGCGGAGCCGCGACTTGTCCACGTCCACCAGGTGTCATCACTTGTTGCGAGGGCCCTCCGACGCCGCGTACCGGACCTTGAAGCCCCACAGGTACGCCTCCAAGTCCGGCAGGCATGCCGCGACCTGCAGCACGTCCAATACCTGGTCCCGGAGCTGCCCCAGGAATCGGCACGCGAGGCAAGCCCTCTTCTGGCGGCGGGGGACCCTCGACGGTGAGCGAAACTATGCTTTCCCCCCGCAGCAACACAAATCCCAAAACGCGCTTCTCCTCGCGCTCCACTTTGGAATTCTTCGGTTTTATTTTGCGGAACTCCTCGCAGTCTCCAAGGATCATATTCATGTGTTTGTCGAATGCCTTGAACGTGCCTATAAACGTACGCGAGTCCTGCAGCGTTATCCTGACTCGGTAGTTGATGTGTTGGAGCATTTTATTATTTTTACCCATCGTCTTGAAAATAATGATCCATTAGATTGTGCATAGGGGAATTTAAACCGCTTACCATCTTGACGGAGTGTTTTTCGAGCTATTTGTTTGAGAAAAATTTAAAAACGTAAGCGCAGCGTTCTAACCTAAAAACCGCTTACACCGGCGTCCGGCTAGGGTTTTTTGTTGCTTTTTGGTGACTTTGACTTGACGAGGTTGGTGGTAAAGTTAAGGGGGGAAAATTTAAATTGGACAATACATTCAAAAGGTTTATTCAAATAAATCTAATTTATTAATTTTACGAATTAAGGCAGTTTTGTGAGGCATCAGTCATTTGACAATAATGAAAACGCTATGTCTACATGTACAAAACGCTAAAAATATTATATTTCGCTTACAAATGCTTAGTTAATCTAAAACTACAAGTGTAGAATCTAATGGCAATAACTGCACTGAGGGTGACATTTGACGCCGTTGACGCCGCACTGGCAGCCCCCCGACGTGTCCCCCTTACCGGCGGGCCCCCATCGCGGGCCTCTTGTCACCCAGCAGATCTCAGTTTTGCACATCGAACATCTTACCCAATCACAGCCCCATTTTTTCATTAATATCACTTGGCAAGTTGGGCATGTCAACGCTTCGCCTTTGCTCACCATCTCCTCGACCATGTTCTTGGTTTGTCTGGCGTCTTCGTCAACTTCCGATTCCTGCGTCATTTTCTCTTGATACTGTTTGCAGTTCAATCCCATATGAATCGCCTGAAAGTACAGTATAATAACAAGTCCAACAACAGTCGCATTCACCTGGCATGTCAAACAGTTGATTCTTCGGCATACCGGACACCGAAACTCGTTGACGTTGTCTTCGAAAATGCACCAACCCTTGCAATCCGGCGTTTTACAATGAAACGACTTCCCGATCTTGTTCTCGGCTTCGGCCACCGATTTTGCCAAATAGTTTTCGTACATTTGAGGCGTAACCAGCGCCTTGATCTCCCTGTCTTGGAGCGCAATGTTGCATGAGTAGTCGTCGTCTCTGTAAGGACACTTCACTTCCGCATCTTCGGAATACTCAACCGTGCGGGCCAAACAGATTTTGCAGAATTGATGCAAGCACTCCCGAAGCGTGATACCGTCACCTGCACCGATTTCTGTGAAACACACCACACACTCGAACGGTTCCCTGTTTTCCACCAGATCCTTGTTGTCTAGAGTTACCAATTGGAGGTAGGTTTGGTCGCGAGGTTGTGGCGCTTTCTTCTTTGCTGCCTTACTCACCACGACTTCTTTCAGCCTAACTGAGGAGCAAACAGCGCAGATGTTACTAGTCAACGGGTTTAGAAGAGTGCACAAGTGACATTCCCACTCGTTTGATTGTTGGGGCTGCGGTTTCAAAGTCTTACAATCGTAGTCTTCGAAGTCTTCATCTTGTGTTGCTTTCGGAGCAACTTCTGCTTTTGAACTACTCGGGATTTGTACCAGTTTCGCTTTCATAACTATACCAGCTTCACCAGTTTGCACGCTGTTTGTTTCATCTGCTTTCGAAATATTGTTTACAACAATCACATCTGCTGTTTTGACTTTTTGCTGTTCTTTAGTAGACACTGCAGTCGATTGGAGTGGGCTTGCTTTAGCACCCGCGTCTTGGAGCTTTGGGATAACATCTACAATTTTTGGTGCATGGTTGTGTGTCTCATTTGCAATTTTGGAAGTGCTCGGAGCGTCTTGTACATTTTTAACGACCAATCTTCCCTCCGCTACTTTTGATTCTGGAACAAAACGACTGCAGTAAACACACAGAACGCATTTAAACGTTGAGGAAACGTTTAGTCGGTTGAAAAACGGTTTTACGTTGAATTTTAAACGTTTATTTTCAGTTGATTTTAAAACGTTTCCGATTTAACGTTTTTTTAACGTTTATTCAACGTAAATTAAAAACGTTTTTTAACTGAAATTATAAACGTTACTTCAACGTTTTATTGACGTTTATTTAACGTTTTAATATCCCGCGATTTAACGTTATTAGAAACCAAATATTCAACGTTTTTTTAACGTTTATTCAACGTAAATTAGAAACGTTTTTTTAACTAAAATTATAAACGTTACTTCAACGTTTTGTTGAAGTTTATTTAACGTTTTAATGTCCCGCGATTTAACGTTATTTGAAACCACAATTCAACGTTTTTTTAACGTTTATTCAACGTAAATTAGAAACGTTTTTTTAAGCAAAATTAAAAACGTTTATTCAACGTTTTATTTGACGTCTATTTAACGTTTTAATGTCCCGCGATTTAACGTTATTAGAAACCAATTTTCAACGTTTTTTTAACGTTTATTCAACGTAAATTAGAAACGTTTTTTTAACTAAACTTAAAAACGTTTCTTCAACGTTTTATTTGACGTCTATTTAACGTTTTAATGTCCCGCGATTTAACGTTATTTGAAACCACAATTCAACATTTTTTTAACGTTTATTCAACGTAAATTAGAAACGTTTTTTTAACCATAATTAAAAACGTTTATTCAACGTTTTATTTAACGTTTTAATGTCCCGCGATTTAACGTTATTTGAAACCAATATTCAACGTTTTTTAAACGTTTATTCAACGTTAATTAGAAACGTTTTTTTAACTGACATTATAAACGTTACTTCAACGTTTTATTTGACGTTTATTTAACGTTTTAATGTCCCGCGATTTAACGTTATTAGAAACCAAATATTCAACGTTTTTTTAACGTTTATTCAACGTAAATTAGAAACGTTTTTTAACTAAAATTATAAACGTTACTTCAACGTTTTGTTGAAGTTTATTTAACGTTTTAATGTCCCGCGATTTAACGTTATTTGAAACCACAATTCAACGTTTTTTTAACGTTTATTCAACGTAAATTAGAAACGTTTTTTTAACCAAAATTAAAAACGTTTATTCAACGTTTTATTTGACGTCTATTTACCGTTTTAATGTCCCGCGATTTAACGTTATTAGAAACCAATTTTCAACGTTTTTTTAACGTTTATTCAACGTAAATTAGAAACGTTTTTTTAACTAAACTTAAAAACGTTTCTTCAACGTTCTATTTGACGTCTATTTAACGTTTTAATGTCCCGCGATTTAACGTTATTTGAAACCACAATTCAACATTTTTTTAACGTTTATTCAACGTAAATTAGAAACGTTTTTTTAACCATAATTAAAAACGTTTATTCAACGTTTTATTTAACGTTTTAATGTCCCGCGATTTAACGTTATTTGAAACCAATAATTCAACGTTTTTTTAACGTTTATTCAACGTCAATTAGAAACGTTTTTTTAACTAAAATTAAATATGTAATTTGTAATTAAGCAGCCATTCTAGTCCGATCTAATTAGATAATAGCATACCAGCGAACCTTTTATAAACGTTGATAAACACTTGAAACCATCATAGGTTATTTATGCATTATTTTCATTCATTTATTAGTTCCAAAAATGAACGTCAGAGGCCGCTCCCTGGTAAAACTTACTAATGGACTACGGAAGTACAGGGAATATAATGGTGGAACTATTTCTTGTCACAGCAATCACATTTGCAATCACATCTATTCTGCAGCCGATTACGTCACTCGAATGTTAATCTTACTGGACTTTTTTCATTGTTGATTTCTGGCGTTTCTTTCTTTATTGGTATTGTAATAATTATATCTATTTGTAAATTATACATTCAGGTCGACGTTTTTTATTTCCTTTTAAAAAACGTTGAATAAAGGTATAAAAATAAGGTGGAAATAACGTTTATAATTTGGGTTAAAAAAACGTTTATAAATTACGTTGAATAAACGTTTTTAATTTCCGTTGAATAAAGGTATAAAAATAAGGTATAAATAACGTTTATAATTTCCGTTGAATAAACGTTTTTAATGTTAGTTAAAAAAACGTTTCTAACTGACGTTGAATAAACGTAAAAAAAAACGTTGAATATTGGTTTCAAATAACGCTATATCGCGGGACATTAAAACGTTAAATAAACGTCAAATAAAACGTTGAAGTAACGTTTATAATGTCAGTTAAAAAAACGTTTCTAATTAACGTTGAATAAACGTTTAAAAAACGTTGAATATTGGTTTCAAATAACGTTATATCGCGGGACATTAAAACGTTATATAAACGTCAAATAAAACGTTGAAGTAACGTTTATAATGTCAGTTAAAAAACGTTTCTAATTAACGTTGAATAAACGTTAAAAAAACGTTGAAGAGTGGTTTCAAAAAACGTTAAATCGAGGGACATTAAAACGTTAAATCAACGTCAAATATAAACGTTTAATAAACGTTTGTGTGTTTACTGGGTGTTGCGTTGAAAACAAGACGAAGAATATTACCAGGCGCCACTAGGTACAAAAACACAGGACATCTCTCGGTGGTGATGTTGTGGTCCTTCAACGTGGCGCTATCATCAGTTGCAAGTTCTTTTCCAAGTATCCATCTCTGGACGTTTACTGGAATATCGAATTCTTGTGCTACTTGTTGTTTGAGCTCTGCAACAGTTTGCGTGGCGGTGACTTCAAGCGGAAAAGGTCCTCGATGGGAGATTTTGTCTTCCACATACATGTCAATGCTGAAACAACAACACAAGTCGGTTGTCAACATCAATTTGGGCGTACTCACTTAAATCCTTGTTTCTTTCCACTCGAGGTGGACTGCTTCTGGCGGATTACTGAGCAGTTCACTTTTAACTGAGCCAGTTCTTTGGCATAAATGGCGGCGTCTGTTAGTTCCCCTTTAGCGATTGATGTCTCCAGTCTTTTGAGGAGCCTGTTGATTTCGATGGTGTCAGTGTTATTCTCTCTTTGACTCAAACTGTTCTTCAAGTCGGTCAGACGCCTTGGCACGTTGAAAAATAAGGAAAGCTCGTCGTTCCGGGCCAAATTCGCGTAAATTCGAGCGGCGGATTGCGCGTTGGAGTCGCTGTAAATGTGCTCGAAGTCTTTGGGCCTCATGAGCTCGAAATTGTTGGCTCGCTTGTCGATGTCGTTGGGCTTCGCTTGCTCGCTCTTCTTGACTTTGATATTTTCGTATACTGTTTGACGCGTTCCTATGATGACGGAGGCCACTTTCTCTTCTTGCGATTTTGGTGGTTCGAGTTTGCTCATTTTCCCCGGCTTCTCGTCGACGTCCTCGGGATTTTCAACAATGACGCTCGTGCGGCTGTTCTGCTTCATTAGAATGTTGGACTTGCGTTTGGGTAGCGAGTTCTTCATCTCGATCAACATCTTCTTCAGCTTCTCGCGCTCCTCGTTCTTATGCGACGACTTCTCGTCTAGCGACACCGACTTCTCGATTTTCTTGTTCTTGTTTATGTTATACGAAGCGAGCGCCGAGAATCCGATTTGCGTTTTGGCCCGTTCGAACATTTTCTCTGCCGATTTGGTCGGTTGGTGTCCTGGGTCCTCTTTGTTGGGCTTGGCGGGCGAACTCGAGCTGGAGAAGTCGTCGAAGTACGGCTTGATGGTGGAGCAGACGTGGCAGATGATCCGCCAGTAGTCATTTTCGATGGAGCACTTGGGGCAGTTCCAGTTCTTGCGTTCGACTTTTGGCGTCTCAGGTTTGGGTTTGATCGCGCTTGCACTTTCTGATTTCATGAGCGGGTTGTGTTTGCGGTCGATTTGTTCGATTCGCTTCTTGTGACATTCCAGCAAGCTCTCTTGTTTGCGGTCGTCGCTCATTAAGCTAGTGCGTCGTCCGAAGTAGTCCTTTCGCTGGTTTTGCGCGACTCCAAACACTGTTGCTTTGGTGACGTTGGTGATGGCGTTGAATTTAGCTATCAGATCCTTGGCTGATCTCCGCTTGGGACTCACCCAGCTGTCGCTGTTTATTTTGGGTTCTTCTTTCGGCCGCATGAACTGCGGTATTTCCTGCATGTCATTTCCGTTTTTTTGTTGCTCTTTTTTGACTATTTCCGACGCCTCCCGGTCCAGCTCGCTGATGTTGGTTAGGAACGACATTCCGGATTTGCGCCTCTCCTCAGCCTTCTTCTTGCCCTCGACTTTTGCCTCGTCAACTGTTAAGTCGGTGGTGGAATTGCGCACGAACTGCACTTCGGACACCCGTTCAATCGGCTCGTATTTGTGCACTTCTTTGTCTTTTTTATTGCCGTTGTCGCGACTGGTGGTCCTCTTGTACCAAGGTCTAGGTGAAACCGGAGTGTCCACCACGTAACTTGACCTTGCCGAGGCGCTGGCATCCTCCAAATTCGCCTCTTTTGCCGGTTTTAGAATCCCGTGGTCTAATTTTAACGAGTCGTTGAATATGATGTCTGTCTCCACGTATTCTAGCGTGTTTTTGATTTTGTCGATGCTGGGAGGCGCCGGAGCCAAACGCTTCTTTCTCCGAAGACTCATGGTGGAGGAGCTTTGCGCGTTAAGCCCCGGCGGTTGGGGCGCCCGTCGTTTGCCTTTAACGTGCAAATAAGCCCCAGCTTTCTTTGTTTTGGACGACTCGCTGTTGGTTCTTCTGTGCGCCTTTTCTTCTTCTTGGTCCATGGACGGGCGCGTCATCAGAGGCAAACTCCTGCTGCTCTCGTCGTCCGCTTGCTTGACGCCTCTCAGCAGAGTCTCCCGATTGAAGAACAAGTTGTATTTCTTGCGCAAAGTTACGTTTTTGTCGTTCTCTCTCCGCTTGTCGCGTTGTTTCAGGCGAGCTTTGTAGGTGTCGGTTTCAGGTCCGGGAACAATGCACTTTTGGGCGGCTTGGTTGGAGTAAGCACCTGGGGGCACATAGGAGAAGGAGGCGACGGTGCCGCTGCTATGTGTGGAATTTAAACTGTCGGAGCTGCTGGAGTTTTGAGTGTCGATGGATTCGCGCGACGTCGAGGGCTTAAACCATTTCAAGAAGGCAAATAAACCGCTGTTTCGTTTGGTAGATTTTGGATCACAGCCAGGACTTTGTCCGATGCTCTCGAGGGGCAAATCTTGGTGATTGAGGCTCATAGTACCACGATAATCACATCTTGGGTGTCTTCTGGAATTTCTGGGGACACAAAGTGCCACGTGTTACAACACGTATCTAATTACAGCCGAAATTATTTATAGATTAAATTTGAAATTAGCAACACGCAGATTGAGAGAAGAACAAAGCCGAAAGCGACTCACCAACGTCTCCAGTTGCCATGGATTGCGGAAAAGTTGCGTTAAATCGGAGTCTTCTTCAACGTTTTCGAGTATATTTTGAGAGTTTACGTCCGTGACGTTAAGAGCGCCGAGAACCGACGCTCGACGTCCCGATGCCCGAGTTAAATTTAGTAAGCGGTTAGTTCGGCTACGTCCGGTTGTCAAATTGTTCCTCAATATTCTATTTACCAAATACTATTAAAAATAAACACAGCAGCTCCTCAACTACAATATAGTCTCGGAGCGCGGGAAACACTTTTTTCTCATCTTCATTGCTTTTTTGTTTTCGGTGCATAACTGACTCCACGTAAAAATATAACAGCGTTATGTAAGTGGTTGCCGCTGGACTGGAACTAAGGTTGGTTTGCTCAAAGTGCATTATCTGAATTTCAATTGAATTTTTCTAATCAGCTGTGAAGGTCGGAAAGTTGTGCAATAGCCGGATTTCGCACAAAATTTACGCACCCGTTGTCCGATGAGCAATAAAGAAATTCGGTTTGCTCGCTCGCATTTTAATTAACGCAACTCAGCGTTATCATCTCGTTTACTTGCAGCTAGCTTCATCTGGAGTTTATGTAATCTAGTTTTTGTTTTATTTTTTACAGTGTAGACCTTTGACACTTGATAGGAACTGCCAAACCAAAATTTGTTCAAACGACTTCTAAATCGACGACCGCATATGGATTTTGTTAAAAAAGACACAAATTTAAGTATCATGCATGCATGATTCATCAAGTGATCCCGTGGCCCACTCTGACTAAATTATGAATTAATTTCGTTTTAGGTGCTGAAATTTTGGTAGCTATATTTGGAAAAGATTCTAAACTCATCAATAAATTCAAATCAAATTTATTCGTGTATTTTGCTTTTTTGGACATGTTCAATTCTGACATCTTCAGATTTCCCGTGACTGCTTCTTCCTATTTCTTCACTTTTTTCCCCCTTTATATGTACTTTCTCATTGAATTTAGGTGGATTTTCATCATTTTGCTGCATTTTCAGGTTGTAGTTGTTTCCGTTTTTTTTCAATTTTCTCCTTCCGATAAGGCATTATTCACTTGTCCTTGCGTGGCCTATAAAAGAGAAGAAGAAGAATTTGTTGTTAACTATAAGTTCTGAATAACTGTGAATGATTCACAGAGAATGCGCTTGGGGAGTGGGATATGTCAATAGATGGCGCTTTTAATTAAACTAATGGTCAATAGAGGGCGCTTTAATTAAACTAATGGTCAATAGATGGCGCTTTTAAAATAGGTTTTTCAATAATTTCAAGAGAAACATTAACATTTTGAATATTTGCTTATTTTTCACATATAGCGCTGAAGGTAATCTTCAAAATGAAGGCTCATTCATTGGTATTAAGTATTAAGTGAGATATGGTGGTACGACATAAACACCTTTGAGAGATAAGTTATAGAGATAATAGTTTACATGATAAACTTTACAATAACGTCCAAATGCCTATTTATCCTAATCCTAATACATTCATAATAAGGAGAAATTGATAAAAGTTAAATATTTGTCAATGTAAAAGAACGCATTTTCTAATAACACATTTTTATGTATGCTTTAAAATCATTATATTCTGATAGGTGAACGTCTTTAGGTAGTTCGTTGTAAAACATTATGGAGTAGTAGTTAAGTCCTAGTAGTAGAACTCCCCAAGACAAACAGTTTTTTTATGTACCATTTGTTCGAAATCGCAATTTAGTTTTAGAATTTTACCGTACCTGAAATTTGCCGACCTGCCTATAGATCTGATAAATCAGACATTTTTCAATTGAATTCCAGAATTTTACAATAATAATAATAATAATAGCAACAGTAAAGTTAATGAATTGCTGCATCGAAAGAACCAAAAAGTAGGGAAAGTTTTCTTGCAATGGTTTTTTGTTTTGCGTTTATCGGTGTTTAACATGGAGCATTAATTATTATCCATAGGCGGATAACAAAATAGGAGTCAAATATTCAAATAATTTTAACTTGTTAACCAAAACTTTTATAACAAAAAGTTATTAAGAAAAATTGTTGAGTATGCTACTGGTTAAAATTGAAGCCATTATTTCTGGGACACTCTCTATAATTGCCTGTATTTGGTGACATAATTGTGAGAAGCTGTGTGATATTGAATATACCATTGTTTAAGTATATACTTAAACAATGCTTATACTTAGGTGCGAATTGAATCAGGCATTGAAATACATATGTGCAAAGAAGGAAGTGTCATAATTAGAAATAATTTTAAACACGGTCGTGCGTTAGCATGATAACCCGCACTGGCAATAATTTTTATTGATTTTCTTTGCAGAGCAAAAATTTACTTGCACTGTGTCGAATGGCCCCACACAAAAAGAGCATAGATTAAATGACCATACAAATAGGCATAATTAATAAGCTGCAATTGTCGTGGCTTCTGACGCAACTTTAATATCTAAAATATAGGAAGATTTTGATGTTATTCTCGCTGGGCGCTTTATCGATGGGTGTTTCCAGGTCAGGTAAAAGTCTAATGGGTTGATAGTGCCGTTCGATTTGAGAAAATGATCTGTTGAGCTTTTGTTTCATTTATACATACTTTTTGCAGTTAAACCAACTCATAAGTTAACATTAGTCATAACAAACAACGAAGCAGGACTCTCGATTTTCTAGAGCCGTATACACTTAAAATATCATGTTCGTAGAAATCGAAACGGAAACAAAGTCAACCGATTCACTCAAGCACTCATATGACCGAATCAGTTCAAATATTGTATAAAAAAATTTTAATTCAATATTCACTTTTCTGTTGAATATTAAATGAGGCTTGGCCTCAGTTGCCTCATCGGACCACCCTTCCAGAATTCAAAAACACAAACTTAGTATTTCGTTTTTGTCATATTTTTACAGTGTATACCTTTGAAATTGTCTTATGCATCGTCTCTGAAACCGTTATTGTCAACAATGAACGTAATTTCTAATTTCTCTAACTCAATGTTAAATACTTGCTACACTCTAATCACTCTCAATAATTTTTCATTTGTGGTAGGTCCATTGTTGATGGGCTCGGAAAGCCTCCTTTTCTTATTTTTTAAATTGACATGTTATTACATTTTATAGCCATTTGATAGTCTCAAAAAAAATCGCCCGTCGCCAAGAGATGGAATTTGTTCAAATTTTTGCTACACTCAAACCAATTTCAAATATGTAGTTCAATTTTTTATTCACGATAAAACAAAAGTCAGAATCCACGGCTTCATCAGCCTCGCTTTATATCGTGTGTACAAAAATTAAACGAGGCACAATTTTGAATGACAATTTCTGTCAATTGTCATGATATATAAGTGTGAAACTACGCTCTAAAAAACTCAATTAAGCCAGATTTTATGGCCTATTGATGCATGATTGATGTCAACTGTTGGCAATCACAAAGGCTTGTCAAATTTTATAAAACTCCTACAATTTCTATTTTTAATATGATTTGCTTTTCATATTGATTTTGTTCCGATTTCTATGTTGTTTTCGATTTCTGCTTCTTCCGAATAAGCTCCGTTACACCTACTATTCCGTTAGCTGTTTGTTTCATTTGTTCTAATTCCACTTCATTGTTTGTAATTAATTTCCTCGGCTAATTTTAAATCGATTATGTATTTTTCAAGTCGATTAGACATAAATCATTTCAATTTAGTAAGTCTATCACCACTAGACTGGATTATAATTAAGTGATCAAAACAATTAATTTTTTATATTCATTTGTTTCAAATTTTATGGTCCGATTAATCCGTGTTATTGTTAAATTTACTCACTCAAAATACAGTTATTTTGTGATTCATCTTGGCCCAATTAATAAAATCGTTTTATTTTTAGTTTTTACGGTTTGACCAGTGACGTGCCCTACGATAAATATTAAATACGCGGTTTCAAATTTTATTGTCCGATTAATCCCTGTTATTGTTAAATTTACTCACTCAAAATACAGTTATTTTGTAATTCATCTTGGCCCAATTAATAAAATCGTTTTATTTTTAGTTTTTACGGTTTGACCAGTGACGTGCCCTACGATAAATATTAAATACGCGGTTTTATAACTACAACTTTTTAGATAATTACGATAATTTATTTGTTTATGACTTTTACCGAAATTGAATGGAAATCGCACTTTCTAAATACACTATTAATAGCAAATTAGGCAACCATTGTGAAACGATGCGTGAACATTATGTAATGAAACGAAACATTTTAAGCCGTTTGAAAAAACATTAGTGTTTTAATAAGTGTTTAAATAATAATACGATAGAAATTTGACAAAATTGTGATATATTGTTGCAGCTGCTGTGGTTGGTACGCCCCTGTTTGACCTGAAGGTCACTCGGTGATGCAAATATAGAAGATCAACACAAAGGAGAACCGCTCAGTCAGGGTCGCCAACATGAAATGTTTTCCTTGACACGGGAATTCACTCCAATCCATACACTGAAGAGTTGTGCTCTCGCGTTCAGCTGAGATAAACATTGCAATCGCTCGTAAGTGATGGAAAATGTGAGAATTGTGCAATTAAAGACGAACACACGCGCGCGCGTTTCTATTTTTAAGCCGCGCGGTTGGCAGCGCGTGACATTTATTTGTGTACAAGTTTGATAGACGTCAGATCGCTTGGGACGCTTCTGATTGTTTTTGGTGCAAAATCGCGCGAATTTCCAGTTTAAAGTGCGTCGTCTGTGTTTTGTACCTTTCAGAGAGTCGAAAAATGTGCGATATGTCGTTTTCTGAACACTAGCTAAAGCGAGAACGCGTTTGTGAAGTCAGTGAAAACAAATATAAATAGTGGACTCGCCCATTTATTCGCCAAAACAAAGTCGAGTGTTTCGCGAATTTATTACACAGACAGTAACGCGAGCGCCAATTTTTCTTTTAATTTCAATTGTAATGTGCCCTACCCATCTGCTGCAAAAATCGGTGAAGCGCACTTTGGTCCCCTCACACAGTTTACTCCACTCCAAGCGAAAAGGAATATTCATACACCCCACAGCAATGTTCAAAAACTTTACGAGCGTCAGTGCCCCAGTGTTGAAACCGTCAATACCGAAATAAGCGCCACATATCCTGTCGTAAAGTACAAATCGTCAAAATGAAGCTGCTCGAGAGCACCCGCTTCGAAGCCATCAACAATTTACTTTCCATCCAGACCGGAGACAGTCAGATCATCGGCCGCATCGAGAGCTACTCGTGCAAGATGGCCGGGACGGACAAGGCCCTATACAAGCGTTTCAACCCCGAAGGGGTGCACCCCAACGACTTGCAAGCGCTGTCGCCTCCGGCGGGCGTCTCCCCGGGCCATTCCCAGTACAGCAGAAGCGTCTCGGGCGACGAAGAGGGGCCGCTGTGTGACACCATCAGCCGCAAAACGCTTTTTTATCTCATCGCCACTCTAAATTCGGCGTTTCCAGATTATGATTTCATGGACGTTAAGGTGAGGCCCGCAAATGTTTTCTGTTCTTGCATTGTGTGTGCATTGCACATTGCCTGCAACGCAATTGTTATTGCTTGTTACGTGCTTGAATTCATAAACATGTTATAATAAGCGAAACAACGACCAATGTTTAGAAACAAGGCGAATGAGGAAAGAGAAACATGTAAAAGTTGGAACTTTCCTTGTGAAATTTACATGTGTCCAAGAAGTGCCAATCCTGCTCATTTTCCAATGATTCATGTGTTTATGCCACATCTGTTCACGCGGTTTTCACTTAAATAAACGACAGCATTAGTTTCGATGCATAATAGATGCATTGGCCCCAAAATTTTGTGATTATGAATATTAGGAATAATAGGAAGTTTTCTGTTTTTTTAATGTTACTCATATGATTCGTTTTCTCCATTGAGCAAATGTTAAACATCTGTTCTATTTTGAGGTCATTGTTTACTAGGTATTATTCACTATTAGCATTGTTCATGTTTGTTTTGTAGTTTAAAGGATATTCATAATTGGTAATTAACAATTTGATTGCAAATACGCCGCAGACGGTATTATTTTTAATCATTTTCTGTTATCAATCACGACACAAAAAATTTGTGATAAGGGGATTTTACCCAATCAGTCATTTCCTATAAATAATTTATTTATTTATGATATTTGTGGAAATGTGAAATATGTGTTTCCTGATTCATTTCCAATCTCGTAAATTGTGTTGTTTATCGAATGATTAGTCCCAATTTCAATTAACATTCCTAGATAAAGTTTGTGTCAAGGTGGCAAATATAGAGATAGAGTAGACAAAGAAACGGAGGCTCAGGAGGCCGTGGAATGCACCATTTGTTTTATTTTTTACAGTGTATTTGATAGGAGGTGTTCATGAAAAATTTACGCAAACGACTCTAAACCGCCGCCTCGATGTTTAATTTCGTAAAGAAGACACTAAGAGTGATTTAATAAACAAGTATGTTACTGAAGACGATTAATAATTGTCGAGATTATTAATCTGCCATTAACATATGGGTTGATTAAAATATTTATTCGTTGACCGTAAACTCTTAATCTTTTTTAAGGGACTAAAATTTGCTTCTAAAATTTCAATTCGTACAACAATAGTGTCACCTATGCTAGTAACCGTAGCTGTCTCTGCAAAAATCATGCATTAATAAAAAATCGTTACTTAATGTAAAATCATGCATTAATGACCTTAATTAATAGACCAATATATTTCTGTTTTGAGTTGCATTGCATTAGACTTCTTTTCTTGTTCCATTTGATATGCTAAATCGGCCAATGTGAAACTCAAACAGCAGATTTGTTATTTTTAATTTTA
The DNA here is from genome assembly GCA_964023215.1 of Eledona agricola. Classification (NCBI taxonomy): domain Eukaryota; kingdom Metazoa; phylum Arthropoda; class Insecta; order Coleoptera; family Tenebrionidae; genus Eledona; species Eledona agricola. The sequence continues at coordinate 15,457,358 of OZ026854.1, forward strand.
TGCCTGTTGCAATTAAAATATATTTTTTGCAAAATCGTTGAAGCAATTTTCGTATCTAAATATGGACCCCGACATGAACATTTGGCATTAGCCTTTCAGCTTCAAGGCACATATTTGACAGTGGCAAATCATGGCACTTGACAGAAATGGTTAGTACAAAAACTCAATATAAAACGAAACAATTTTAATTAAATTCAAGAAATGTCTACTACGTTACTCTAAATACAATGCACTTCTTCTCATTCAATTAATAACTAAAATTTATACTATTATTACTTGGCCCGGCTGACTTTGCCCCGCGTCTATTTTTTTTCATTTGCTCACTCGTCACGGTTTCGCCCCCGATAATTAAAAGTTGAATTTGCATAAAAATATGCATAATCAGTCAGAATTATTGTATTGACTATTCAACGGTCAGATTTACTATAGCTACAGTGGTGTTTTAAGAAAACATTATAAAATACAAAGGCCATGAAGGCCTTGTTTATAGCGTCTGTATTCATGTTTCAAGTTAAGCAAATACATAAAATGCGAATCTTTTATGTTGTTAGTAGTTATAAATATTGAAAAAATTAAAACCAAATTGTACTGACACATCTGTGCACCTGTTATTAATTCAATACGTAATGACGTTCTTTTGTAGGTTATTTGTTCCAAGTTTCTGGTAAATCCGAATATAATTGTTTTTCCCTACAAATTTTGCTGCCTCTTCTTATCCCCTTAGGGCCTGATTCTAAATAAAATTTACGTCAGTGTAACTTTCATATATATAAAAAATTTGAGCCGTTGCCCCTAGAAACGCAAGTTACACCATCGGCGCAAATTTGATTTAGAAAATCAAATTAAAAATTGTTCAAACTATGTTAAAATTCTTTCTAACATCAAAACAAACATATCCTGTAAATTTGAGCTCAATCGCTTCAGTAATTTCCGAGTCTATAATTTTACACTCCCTTTTAAGGGTTTAATTTCGAAAAACGCTAAAGCACTTATTTGATCTTTTCTTTTGATGATATTTTTGCCAAGTTTTAAGTATATCGTAATTAAATATATTGAAAAATATTTTTCCGTACAAACCTTTACACCTATTTTTACGCTTTTAGCGGTTATTCAAAAATTGTTCAAACTACAAAGGTACTGTTGTGGCCAAAAGTATGGAAACTTTTTTTTAATAAAGTTAACTTTAACAACACTGTTTATTGTATTAATCTTCTTATCCTCATATAGTTTTTAAAAGATTATGGCTTTTATTTTTTGTTTAATTCAATTTATTTCTGTTATATCTGGTCAAATAAATGGAAACTTATTTTGGAGCAGCTTATGGATTTTTCCACGGGGGCCAACTAGTAATACATAATCCACAATTAAAAATTAATATTAACTGACGATCCAAATAACATTTTAAATTTTCGACGATACTCTCTAACCTGCGTTCAAAAATAAAACAAGGCTGTGTACGAGTGTAGAAAAATTTCTAGGCCTCGGTTTGGACCATGAACAAGAACCAAGAACGAGGTATAGGTGTTGTTTGTGCAAATATTTGGCAGTTGTTGTCAAATGTTATTATTACACAATGTCAAAGCTCTACACTGTAAAAATAACAAACCCTTGGTGTCCTGAGTTTTGGTTTGTTTTGTAGGCCTTGTAATAAGTTACTTTCAACGATAACGGGTACTAAGTGACGTTGTAGTAGTTTTATCACTGAATTAGCCCCATCGCTACAAATGTTCACAATTTTCTATTGATTACTTTTTCTTGTATCGAACGATGAAGTTTCTGGTTGCTTAGTATTTTGACCCGAGCCTAAAAATAGCCAAAGAAATGAAAAACAAATAAGTTTAGGAAATATACCTATGTAATATTCACATAAGGACAAAAGTAGAAAGGATTGAACAAACCAGATGTATATATTTTAAATAAATAATTAAGTTGTTATAAGTGCTTGTGCTTGCTTGTGATGGAGAACTAGAAGAGGTAGTGACGAATTTTTGTACAATGTCAATGCAAATATAATTGCTTGAAAGTGTGACGATATTATTTTTCTGTCCGCCCATAAAAGTTGCATGAATAAATAATCAGCGCCTTTTACTGAAACTACCTTAACTAGTATTGTGACGGGGGAATTTTACCAAGAGGATTGTTTATGTTTATTTGCTGTCGTTACTTTTTAGGAATTATGCAATGCATGTTCTTATTAAAATTATGATTTCCGAAGGTTTAAATGTTATTTTTAAACACACACTGGTGGATTAAAGGTCATTTTTAAAAATAATTATTGCGACTGCAGCTAATGTTTATTTTATACTCCTAACGAGTAAGAAAACCAGAGGTTGATATTTTCATAATCAACTTCCTTTCCATAATATGAACATTTGAATTACGATCAACAGGAATATTTATCTCTACGGTAGTTATTATTGTGATTAATGGATTGTTACAAGGAATGAAACTCATAGAATGCCTTGGCTTATGCTTAATGGATTGAAATTTGGCACGGACGTAAAGTATTTCAAATGTAAAAAGCGTACAAAAAAAGGGATTCTCAGTAGGTGATGGAATCTAACTTTTGTCTTTTGTTTTACAGTGTAGACTTGTTGACTTTGGACAAAAACTGTCAATCAAAATGTTGCTGAATCTGACGCCTGGAAATCGTATTTAAAAAAAAGTCTCTTGTGTATCCGAATCGGTTGTAGAGAATTTAAAACAGTTCACAGTCAAAGCTTTGATACGCTGTAATCATTTTCTAAGTATGTAATTCTATGGCCTACTCTGAATTTATTATTTTGATAAGCTCGTTTTTATTATGAAATTATTTAACATCAAATCGTTTTGTGCTTTATCAACTTAATTTTTTATGTAGAAAAGGTGAATCCTTGAAAATAATATCTTTTTCTCAGTTCAGTCGAGTGACAAAAATAGACAGCATACTAACTAGAAAATTGCTGATTAAACTCGGGAAAACTACAAAATGTATCAGGAAGGGTTACAGGATTGCATTAAAAATATATACTAGAGGATGATCAAACATGATCAATTTTTGTAATTGCGAACTCTAAACGTTATTTGTAATCGAAAGGTGTATACAGGTGTTCCAAAACTTAACGAAAGCTACACAACTTTGTTTTTTCAAATAAAACCACCTATATTTTATTTTACTATTAGAACCCTTTTTGACATAGCTTTATGGTATTTTACATTTTAGACCACCGTTATCAAATTACAATTTTTTTTACACATTTTTGTTACTTACGAAAGCTACACAACTTTGTTTTTTCAAATAGAACAGCCTTTATTTCATTTCATTAATAGAACCCTTGACAGGGCTTTAACGTATTTTGCATTTTGGACCACCGTTATCAAATTACAATTTTTTGTCAAATTTTTTGTCACTTGCAGAGATTCTCTTAAAAATTTACTGAGAGGCCGTTTTAGCAGCTAGACGGCTGAAAGTTGGTAGAAATATGAAGAAAGGATAGCTTTTACGCCCGATATGCTAAATATCATTTTTACTATACAGTAACTATCTGCAATAATTTATGTCAAATTATACTATTTTTGAATAAGCTTAACTTTAGTTTTTTAAATGGCACCCCTATATTTTTATGTACCATCGAATGCGTCTAGAGTCTGGCTAAGTTTTTTATTCAGGTTGTTCTATAGCTAAAATTATGACTTTACGAGATATTTGATATTTTAGGCTGTGATGCAGATTAAGCCAGGATAAGGTAGATAGTGTGTCATGTAAACCATGGAAATCGTCTTAATTCACATTTCACCACTGCACAGTTGTATCATCACCGACTTTTCATTTGATTGTTCATTCTATTATCCACAATTAATTCTATTTTACAAGAACAAATGGGGATCACAGCCAAAAATATCAAATATCTGGTAAAATACGAATTTTAGCTATCGAATAACCTTAATTAAGACGTAGCCAGACTCTAGACGCATTCGATGGTTCACAAAAATATAGGGGCGTCATTTAAAAAACTAAAGTTAAGCTTATTCTAAAATAGCATAATTTGATACAAATTATTGCAGAACCTTTATAGTAAAAATGATATTTAGCATATCGGGCGTAAAGAGCAATCCTTTCTTCATATTTCTACCAACTTTCAGCCTTCTAGCTGCTAAAACGGTCTCTCAATAAATTTTAAAGATAATCTCTGCAAGTGACAAAAAATTGTAATTTGATAACGGTGGTCCAAAATGTAAAATACCTTATATCACCATAAGGCTATGTCAAAAAGAGTTCGAATAGTGAAATAAAATATAGGCTGTTCTATTTAAAAAAACAAAGTTGTGTAGCTTTCGTAAGTTTTGGAACACTCGTATACGTTAAAATATTTTTAGGTTGTGCAGCCTGATAAACGAGTACAAATTTAATTTGAAGTATTTTTGAATCTTACATGGTTCAGGAGTTATGGCCCGATCCCGCACTAATGACTCATCCTGTAATCAAAAGTTTTTTTGAGTCGCTTTGCACTGTTTGGTCACATGTTTCTGAACTGGTCCATCGCTCCATTCCTGGCAAAAAGAGGGGATTTATTCCTAAAAGTCTACTAGTACCTGTAGATTGGTCTTGGGACGTTTCGTCTAAATCTATTCCAATATAAATGGATTTCGAACACGTCCGCACCGCCACTGATGATGTCTACCGCGGTTGTAGACGAAACATTTGTCAATCATCGTTACGGACTTCTTCAGGGTGTCAACGGATGTTCTTCTAAACTACTTTGAACGCTTCACTTACAAATGTGGTGGACATCGTCAGTCCAGCTACTAGTCCCGAAAATTATTTAATAAATATTTTGTTGTTGGGCTTCGTGATTTTGTCAGTAAATGTTTGAATTTTAATTTTGGAAATTGTGCATAATTTAAATAGTTCGAATTTTCGCTTGTTTACACTGAACGTGTTGATTGGATGGGTGTGAGAGATCGCTTTCATCAATGGTGATATTTTAGAGCCACGAATTTAGCAAGGAGCCATCTCGCCAGTGGGTCGAGAACGCGATCGATTCAAATTTGTTCGCCACGGCCGGTGACCAATATCGAGGCCTGGGGACGTCTTTGTGGGCCGCAATCAACGACGAAATCTCGCTCGAGGATTGCGACATCTACTCGTACAGTCCCGACCTTGCTTCTGATCCTTTTGGCGAGGACGGAAGTCTCTGGAGTTTCAATTACTTTTTCTACAACAAACGTTTGAAACGTATCGTGTTCTTCACATGCAGAGCTGTGAAGTAAGTGTGTTTGTCTAAATGTGGTCCACGATTATTACTACATCTTGTCTGTTTTCAGTCCGTTCAGTTTGGATTCAGGTTATGCAACTGATTTCATCATGGACGAGGACGATCTTGTTTACTAGTTGGATTTGGCATCCACTTTTTTAATGTGTACCGGTGATTCAAGTAATCGTTTCGTTTTTTGTAAATGTCGTACTATTTCAGTTGCAATGTTTCGGTAGTTTTGGTGGGAGCAAAAGTACAAACTAATCGTTAGAAACAAAAAACGTTTTTGTCTAGGTTAAGATTTATGTACAAGAGGAATGTTAATGGTATTATTAGTTTCGTTACTTACACTGTAATGACACAAAGCTTAGTGTAGGCGTAGGAAATAGATTTTATGATGTATTAATTTCGGTTACAGATCCGTCGTTTTGATCTCACACCTTTAATCATAAAAACTTAACACTTCTAGTTATTGAGGGCAATATGTGGGCTTGCAAAGTTTTGCAGATTTCAGCACTTTAAGTGTTTAAGAGTTTATCTATCTAGTTTTAAGTCGACATTATGTTTGCTTGGAGTTGAAGTTTAATTTCCAAGTGCCATTCTTATAGTCATTATTATTTGATTGTATAGATCTGACTTTAAAAATATGTTATTTAGTCAAGTCTAGTGTATTCATTACGCCCATCACTCCTGTCCTGAATCACAAGATTCCTGAAACACTTAAAATCGATTTATACGAGTACAATGCCAAAATTTTAAGGAATTATCTATCAGTTTATTAGACAAAATAATTTTGAAAGTGGACAGAAGCGTCAGTGTAGCGAATACCGTGCTGGCAGCTAAAACCCTTACAGCAAGAGAAATTGCTCGCAGAAAACTGATCAGAATTTACACAGATCTACTGGGCCTCTAAACATATAAACTAACAATAGGGTCACTACGGGAACTGGCCACAGCACAGAAAGTGCATGGTATGACTTGGCAAAGAGGGCACCAAAGAAAATAAAATTTGGTTTCTTCAACACGAACAACCCCAGCAAGAATAAATGTCATTAAAGAAATAATCCACAACTTATTTAAGGAATGATGAGACGATACAAAGAGCTGTCGTCCGCCCAAGGAGCTACTAATTTACTTTGAAGAAATGAAACTGTTTTGAAGCAGGCATTCTGAGCGCAACCTGCAAATTTACAGCAAATCATTCTACAGGTGAGTCATTAGTGGGGGATCGGTCCATAACTCCTTAACCATGTAAGATAGGAAAAATTTTTTAATACAATTTGTACACCGTTTTCCAGGCTGTACAACCTAAAAATATTTTAATGTATACAGAGGGTTCCAAAACTACCGCATGCTATACAACTTTGATTTTTCAAATAGAACTACCTATATTTTATTTTTCCATTAGAACTTCCTTTCACATAGATTTATGGTGATATAAGATATTTTACATTTTGGATCACCGTTATCAAATTATAAATTTTTTTTCACATTTTTTGTCATTTACAGAGGTTCACTTAAAAATTTACTGAGACGTCGTTTTAGCAGCTAGAAGGCTGAAAGTTGGTATAAATATGAAGAAAAGATTGTTCTTTACGCCAGGCACGCAAAATATAATTTTTACTATACAGGATCTGCAATAATTCGTGTCGCATTATACTATTTTCAAATAAGCTTAACTTTAGTTTTTTAAATGGCACCCCCTACATTTTTGTATTCCATCGAATGCGTCTGTAGTCTGGCTACGTTTTTTATTAAGCTTGTTCTATAGCTAAAATTTATAATTTACGAGATATTTGATATTTTTGGCTGTGATACAGATTGAGCCAAGATAAAGTAGATAGTGTGCCATGAAAACCATGGTAATCATTTTAACTCACATTTCAACACTGCACAGTTGTGTCGTCACCGACTTGTCATTTGATTATCCATTCCATTATCCACAATAAATTCTATTTTACAAGAACAAATCGATTTGATTTATTGTCTGAAATTAAGCGAAACAACCAAAGAGAACATGAAAATAAGAATCTAAAATGCATTTAGAAGCGTTTGCCAGCAAATTTTACGAAATATTGGAAGATCATTCACCCACCACGTGAAAGTGTGCACAGAGAGGTGGCCGCAACATTGAATTATTATTTAGTTTAGTTTACTTTATTGAATTTTTATATTTATTTCTTTAAATGTTTATTTGTTGATTTATTTAACGTTGAGCGTAAATTCTTGCCGCAAGCAAAGGATTTATTTCGCCTTCTTCCAGACAATAATTCATATCGATTTGTTCTTGTAAAATCGAATTAATTGTGGATAATGGAATGGATAATCAAATAATAAGTTGGTGATGACACAACAGTGCAGTATTGAAATGTAAGTTCTATGATTTCTATGATTTCCATGGCACACTATCTACCTTATCCTGGCTCAATCTGTATCACATCCAAAAATATCAAATATCTCGTAAATGATGAATTTTCGCTATAGAACAACCTTAATAAAAAACGTAGCCAGACTCCAGGCGAATTCGATGACATACAAAAATATAGGGAGTTCCATTTAAAAAAATTAAGTTAAGCTTATTTAAAAATAGTATAATTTGACACAAATTTTTGCAGAGCCTGTATAGTAAAAATAATATTTTGCACATCGGGCGTAAAGAGCAATCCTTTCTTCATATTTGAATCAAACTTCAGCCTTCTAGCTGCTAAAACAACCTCTCAGTAAATTTTTAAGTAAACCTCTGTAAATGACAAAAAATGTGAAAAAAAATTGATAATTTGATAACGGTGATCCAGAATGTAAAATGTCTTATATCACCATAAATCTATGTGAAAAGGGGTTCTAATGGAGAAATAAAATACTGGTAGTTCTATTTGAAAAAACAAAGTTGTGTAGCAATTATGAGTTTTGGAACAACCTGTATACGTGAAAATATTTTTAGGTTCTGCAGCCTGACAAACGGTGTACAAATTGTCTTTAACATTTTTTTGTATCTTACATGATTTAGAAGTTATGGACCGATCCCTCACTAATGACTCACCCTGTATATGGCGTGAACAAGATGACTAAACGGTCCAGCATGCGCTTTACGAGTAACCAAAACTACTACTACTACAACTACTATCGTTGCCGAAAATAAGAGATCCCAATGGGATCTGTACTTTGCAAGGTCATCAGTTCAGTCAGAAAGACCCCATGGCGTATGGACAATGAGCCCAATGGGACCAACAATAGAATAAACTAACAATACATTCATACACATAAGAAATCCACAATATCTTTTTCAGGTTCAATAGAAAACGAAATCTCAAATGTACTGATGGTCCCACTCAAAATTTTGAGTGTTTTATAACAGGTGGAACTCTATTTTTGTTCGTCCGATTTTAAAACTGTTTTTTTTTTTAGGTGAAAGCCCCATTTTATACCTACCAAAAGATGTAAAACTTATCTTCGTCATGTAATCAGTACAGTATACAGGGTGATTTATGTAACCCATTTATTAAAAGTTTTTCAACTTAACCATGCATTCATTAGTCGGCTTTTTTAAATTAGTTTAAATAGCACCCTGTATTTTTTATTTCATATTCTTGTTAGACTTTTTATTCTGATTCTTGTAGACCTGGGTTGTCGATACTTTACTCTGACAGTTTAGGAATTATGAATTTTTTTATCTTCGAAATGTCAATTTCATGACTTCTCTAAAAATTATAATGGGAAAACGCTTTGGACCTAAGAAGCGAAACTTGGGGCATAAAAAGTAGAAAGTTAGAACCAACTTTCGATTTAACTTGTGTGAGAAAAAACTGTATCATTGCCACTTTGAACATTAATCAATATGACGGACTGAAATTGACAAAAACTCCATTTTTTCAAAGTGCAGCATCCAATTTAGATACCACAAATCGGTAGAGAAGCAAATTTTAGATGGAGTCACAATTCACTTTCCTATACCTACCTATCTTTGATTCTTTCCCAGATATTAAAATTTTTCAAGAAAAAAAAACTTTTTAATGTATTTTATGACAACGCTATGAAAAAATGATTGTAAAAATATTGTAAGGACTGTCAATCATTTGGCATTTTCATTTTGACAAAAAGAACTCTTAACAAAGAATTATGTATAAATGTTCAGAAATTTAGAAAAAAGCTTTATTGAAAAATAAACAATTTATTTCTATAAAGACAAAATCCTACAAATTCCGGCTATTGAAGACACCCCTCTGCCTGTGCCTTGTCCTTGCAGATAATACTTTTTTATAGACCATTCTTTTCTTGAATTTTTACTAACAGACCCTTGCAAATCTGTATCCTACGAGGATAATCTATTGGACGTAGTTTCTGGAGCCTAATGAACGAAAATGGGTGTAACCCATTACACATGTATACACAAGTATCGACAACTTAGGTGTATAAGAATTAGAATAAAAAGGCGATTAAGAATATGCAATAATATATACAGGGTGCCATTTAAACAAAGACAGTTGCTTTCATTTCCGGTTAAACCGGAAGTGGCACAACAATGTCCATATTTTGTTTTAATTCACAAAAACCGACTAATGCGGACTACCAAATTTCATATTTTGTAAGAACCATTATATCAACCCATATATCAAGGCGGAAGATTTGCAGTTTAGGAACCGTCCAAACTTCAAAACTATTGCAACATGTTTGCATACCAGCCTGTATATACGGTACTAATTACATGACGATACTAAGTTTTACATCTGTTAACATAAATTAGTGCGTGATCATAAATGCTGTGATTGCAAGTGTTCCTTTTATGATCGTAACTAAGCAACAGACAATAACAAGTTGTTGATTTTTTGATTTTGTAAGATTTTGAAGTTTGTATGAATTTTCAAAAATATATATCTTGTACTCGTGCGGCGTATTTCACAAAAATCCACGATAATCAAAACAACATCTTTTTGCAGATATATGAGGCTTTCACCTAAAGAAAACCATTTTAAAATCGGATGACCACAAAGAATGTTACACCTGTTTTAAAAACACCAAAATTTTGGGCGGAACGGTTCAATTGTCTATCAGTGTATTAGTAAAAAAAGCTGAACATATCTGACTTACTCCAAAATTACAAAATAAACCTGAATTGAAATGGAAAACTACAATCGGATTGAACCCTCTGAAATGGTTTGACTTTCGGAAATTCATGAGGAGTGCATATTGCAATAACACAGAGACCAAGAAAAAGAAAAGCCAAAAAGAAAGTTTTCTCAGGTTACATTACAAAACGTAATCTCAATTATTAAAAAGAAGAAAAAGTAGTCGGTCTTTGATTAGATGTGACTAAAAGTACAAACATGGAACGAAAAAGAAAGAGTATTACTTGAAGATGTCCAAATTTAGATCATCCAGCATTCTTCGGTTTATTCTTTGTTTTCGTTCAAACATTGGACAGATTGCCGATTTGTGCTGTATTGACTTAAATCATTACATTTCTTTAACAGTGCTTCACATCTAGAACTTAAATAAAATAAGTATTATGTCACGTTGTGTCCTTTTGGACAGATCAAATTACTTCTTCCATCGTTCCAAGTGCAAACATGTTTAGTTCGTCTAAAGGGATTCTCAGGAGGCCATGGAATTTAGCTTTGATTGTATTTTTTACAGTGTAGATCATTTGACAGGAACTGATTAAACAAATGCCCAAACGCGTCTAAATCCACGCCTCGAGATAGAATTTGTTAAAAAATATATTAAATGTATCTTACATTTTGTCAATCGAAAACTTAATAGCAAATTACTCAATTTCAACATTTTCCGCACTTTAAAGAATTTTAAAGTGATTCAGGGTCTAATCCAATTTTTTGTGCCCCGGTAGCATAGGCAACTGCAAATACACACACCGCGTATCACGCTTGCTCTAACATCACTAACGCTCCTGCAGTAAAATGTTTTTTTTTAAAACGATGTTGTGGGGAAAACAATTAACAACATTATCATTCGTGTGTGATCAATGACAATATAGGACATGAATAAGGCAATAAAAATGATAATGAACCCGCGTCGATTTGAGCGTGCAAAATTTAATCAAGCCAGGTCCGTATTTGGCCATCGAATATCAATTATAAAGCTCCGTCCGATACACCTTTCCACCTCACATCTGCATGTAATCGCCGTTCAAGAATCACTGATTTTATCTGATATAAATGAATTACGAGTGACTGTGGCGGAAGCGCTGCTTATTATGTAATGTGGCCGCAACTTTGGCTCGAAAGTTGTGCTTTTGACAGCTTCAAATCTTCAGAACTGTAAGTGTCGCTCCCGCCATAAGGAAGGAAGCACTAAAACTGTTAATTATTATCGCGCGTAATCGGATAGGGTAGATTATATCAGTGTCGCGTGTCCCCAGCAAAGGCTTCTGTCTTACTGAATTTCCCGATGCCGTCGTTTAGTATTCAAATTGGGAGTGGAAACGCTCCTAGTTGAAATTTTCAAATAAGTGGATTGCACGATATTGAATAAACGAAAGCAATTAATTTGGGCAAACATGGAAACGTCGAAATGGGGCGCTGATTAATCATCGGATTATCAGATAGTGGAGGACATCCCCGGGGGTTGTTTGTCGACGATGAACGATTAGCTCTCAAGTGGCCACGACTTTGCATGTCGACTTTCAGACAATTTCATTTCAAATGTGCACGGAATGCTAATTTTTATTGTGACCACGGAAGAAATTCCAGTAGGAACCACCTGCGGACGGTTCCCGATCAGATTTGCTGTTAAAACGCTGCTTATAGATAATTACCCCCGTTTCCTACCTGAAGATGTTTATCTAATTGTTAAAAGTAAAAAACAGGCGCGCGTTATCCACGTTAAAATTTAAGCTCGGACACATCCTTAAACCCGATGAGGTGTTATTAATCCAAATTTGAATAATGGGGACGGCCCCACAGCTTGACCCTCCCCTAATTTGAAAGTCTTCCGGATTAGAGCGGCGCAACAGCTTCAAGCAAATTGCTGTCGCTTTTCAACGTCTGCAATTTTTATGCAAATTATCCGGCGAGTTAATTGCGAGAAGAAGAATGAGGACAGTGCACAATTTACGGCCGGAATATCTGATAAATATTGCCGGAATTAGTATTGGTGCTTTTAAAAAGCTTGTGATAAATACGTGTGCGCAGCTTTTATTACGCAAAATATTCTTACGGCCGACTAAGGATAAAGTGCCATAATTAATTCTCATCGGTTATTATTAACTTGGAAATAAACTTCTGAAGCAGCGGCCGCAGCCAGAATTGATGGTATATATAAATTTTCAATTAACAGACGAAACGTCTTCTCTCGTAAACTTGCCTTGCGCTCCAAAATTGGACTTTTACGGATTTTTAACGATGGCCACGGTTCTTACCGCTGCCCTATCTTCCCTCTTAATCTCATTAACGAAAAACTCTTGGCTAATTCGTCAACACTTTTCAACAATATTCTTATAGAAATATAGACATTTTAGAAATGAAATCTTAATCGGAAATTGCCAAGATTTAAATATGTAACATGAAGGTATCGTTACGGCAAATAATTTTGATTTGTGAAAGTGTGTAGGCTTTAAACCTGAAGAACGCCGTTATTGACGAGCTTTAAAAAAAACAAGGGCTGCGTAGATTTTGGAATAACTTTGACGTTCGAAAGAATTTGGCCAAATTTGGAACATCAATTTAGTACGAGAAATTTGCAATTAAGTTCTTTGTTATTAACCGTCTCGGGCACAATGCATAAAATACTTTTTGCCTTCTTCGACAAATTCCATTTCCTGGTCTCGGTTTAGACGTTATTTCAGTAAATTTTTGCTGAAATGTTATGATTTAACAGTGTCAAATTGGAAAAAATAAAACAAAAACCTTCGTTTTTTTCGAACACTCTTTATTAATAATTGATTTGTTTTCAAATTTTACAATTTCAACCTGAACCTAACTCCAGGTTTTACCTTTTCCTAGCTACTTTCCAGTACCTCTAAGAAAATCACAGTTTTGAAAGTGAGAATAACATTTCTTTTCAGTTAGGTCAGCTGGATCAGAACACTTCCTTCTTTTACCAATCAAACACTTTTTTGGCTCTTCTTCTAACTTCCATCTTCTACATCATTGGCATAAAGGTCCTATTTTTAACACACTGTAGGCATCGGAAATCCTTACAGTCTTGAATAATTCAATAATTCTGGAATTTGTCTCAATGAAGAAATTAATCACAATAATCTTTTTCTTTTAAAAATTTCCGATTTGCGATCCAGGTTCACGCAAAAATATGGAATCACCTCCTTCCTTATCTCAAAAACTTATCTGATTAAAATTTGGCACGCATATAGGAGTCTATAATGGATTCCTATTGTAATTTTTTTTGGGTTAAAAATATTATTTTTGTAAATAACTTTTTTTCTAAATTCAACGATATGCTATAATGCTAGTTTTTATCTTTTGTTTTTTGCTGCTGAAAATGTTATTATTCTAATCTTTATCTGCCATCTAATCTAATCTACCATCAAAACCAAATGTAACTGTGTCTGAAATTTAATAATAAAAAGAACTGAAAAAATGTTGAATAGTGTAATATCGTTAATAATTGTATTTTACAATGTGGACCATTTATTTCTTGGCAATAATGAATTCTATGAACGAAGCTTGTCAAGACATTGCGTAAAATGTTGGAAGTAATGCTGGAAATCTCTTATCTTAGTGTTTGTATTAAATGCTCAATATTATCTGGTCTTTTGACATAAACTTTATTATTCACATAACCCCACAATAAAAAATCTCAATTCTTTGTTTTTTAGTTAAATGAACCATTTTTTAGCAATAATGAGTATCAGCAAAGTTTGTTTTTAATGACAGATTACACTAGCCAACAGGTTTAATTCAAATCTCAAAGCCGTTCTTTTTCATTACGTCAAGGTTTCGTTAATTTTTTTTTGCTGCAAGCAAATGATAAAAACTAGCATTTTAGCATAACGTTGAATTCAGAAAAAAAAGTTCTTTCCAAAAAGATTATTTTTAACCCATGTAGCTATTTAAAATAAATTAAATTGGTTTTGTATACCTATCGAAAACAAACAAACGACGCTTCGGACTTAAGATTTTTGAAATATCGAGGTGATTCCATACTTTTGCGCAACCCTGTATATTGATTAATTAAATGATGTGCTGAAAGTTACACTTTCTGAATGAACCCTATCAGAAGATTCGGACTAATTTTTGAACACAAAAACCATTTTCTGAAATAATACTGTAAGCAATAAAGGGATGAAACATGTGTTACTGATAAGTTCCAAATTCAGTATTTTAAATTTTACATGGCATATTGTTGTTTTTACAGTGTAGAAAACCTTTGACAATGACATGGAACTGTCATCGAAAAGGTGTTCAAAGGCCTCTGAATTTGTTTAGAAACACATTAAATGTGTTTTATGCAGTCAGTTGTCAACCGAAAACTTGATTTCAAATTTTTCCATTTGTCAACTATTTTCTACACTCTAAAGAATTCCAAATGATAATTTTCTTTGTATCAGATTGGTAAAAATCTAACGAAGCAGTGCGGTTAACTACAGCTGGAGTTCATTACAATCGCAACTTCCAAACCAAAATTACGGACGAAATGAATGCATGTTATGAAAATGTGAAATAAGCAAGTGCGGGAGTTTTTGCTCGAAACTCTGTATTTCGCCAGTCAGTGCGCAATAATTAAGCCGTCGCCGAGGGGCGCAAGGTGGAAAGAGAAGAACGCGTGCGGCTATCGATAACGACATTTTGCCTCTCTTCGACGGATAAACGGACAATTACGAGTTGCATTGTTGAACATATGTGGCTGTGATGTAGGTCAGCGTTGGGTTTCGGTTATGTTGTTCGTTCTTTGTAAAGGCCAGTTTGGACGCGACCAATAATTAAAAACAGATAATAATCAGATGGTTATCGGCGGCCGGATGCGATCGACATTATTTACCCTCCGTTAAATATTCAACAAATTACGACGTGCGTAATTTTAATCGTACGCTTCGGAATAAGCTTCGGCCCTTGGGCGTTTTGAATGGCATAAATTTGTAAAATTTGCAAGTGTAGACTTTTGCGTTGCGTCCCATTCTTTCCAATCATTTTCACTTTGTAGTTCATCTTCTATTTTATAGTGCACCCAATACGGTGGCTTGGCGAAGTGATGTAGTTGTTTTTTATTTTACAGTGTAGACATGACAAGTGACAGCAGTTGTCCAAACGGAGCCCAAACTGCACAGGAATTGGAACTTGTTCAAGAAAACACGAAATGTACCAAATCTCGATGTGCTACATTCTAATGAATTTCAAAATGGTTCTACAGTCGCTTTAGCCCTCTATTTTTGAATAGAATTTAATGAGGTTTACAACGTGGTGGTAAAATATCAAATGTACTCAAAATGGCCAAAATTCAAATCTAACTGTACTGATGTTGGCTCGCATCTTCTTCAGTCGCCATCTTGTTTTTTGTTTGTGCGTAAGATCATTTTTCAGTACCTACAATTTTAGTAGTTCAGTTCGTTATTATTGTTCCTATTTTTATTTTTATATATTATATTTTATGCTAATAAATTCAGGTGCATAAAGATAGCCGTGCAGATTCTTTCTCAAATATTAAAATATCTGAATATTGCTTTGGTACATGATAAAACACTGTAAATAAATTATGGTAGATAGATTTGGACCTATTTGCAATTAATTTGTTTATTCCAAAAAATATTGCATGGGTATAAGTATAACGCCGCCAAGTTTTAATTAATAAATAATTTGACGAGTATCAGGAAAACAAGCAATATTCAACAATTAATGAACTTAAAAATGCATTAGAGACTGTGTGAACCAGTTTGAAACCTGAGATTTTTTCAAGTTATCTATAAAAAATGGAGGGCTAACTCACTATTAATGTAAAAAATTTACATAAAAAAAGAATATATAGCAAATTTTTTATCATTAAAACTTG
The DNA here is from genome assembly GCA_964023215.1 of Eledona agricola. NCBI lineage: Eukaryota > Metazoa > Arthropoda > Insecta > Coleoptera > Tenebrionidae > Eledona > Eledona agricola. The sequence continues at coordinate 15,473,548 of OZ026854.1, forward strand.
GCACCGCTATAGTTATGCTACTTTTCAATTTTTTAAAATAAATTACACAAATTAAGTACAAATGGCTTAAGTACAAAACCTCCATAACTTTGTTTATGGAAAATGACTCCAGTAAATGTAACGCAGAACTTAGTATAGATTTCAAAAATAAATTCAAAATAGTGCGGTTCCATTTAAAAAAACAAAACGTTGGTGTTTTTATTTTATTTGGACACCTTATATATCAATGAAAATATATTTTTAATGTGCAAGAGCACCCAAAATAAACTCAAACTTAGTTATGTATACAGGGTCTTCAATAAGTATGGAACCTGCTTAATATCTTCAATTTTTTAAAATAAATTACACAAATTAAGTACAAATGGCTTAAGTACAAAACCTCCATAACTTTGTTTATGGAAAATGACTCCAGTAAATGTAACGCAGAACTTAGTATAGATTTCAAAAATAAATTCAAAATAGTGCGGTTCCATTTAAAAAAACAAAACGTTGGTGTTTTTATTTTATTTGGACACCTTATATATCAATGAAAATATATTTTTAATGTGCAAGAGCACCCAAAATAAACTCAAATTTAGTTATGTATACAGGGTCTTCATTAAGTATGGAACCTGCTTAATATCTTCAAAACTATTGACCGAAGTAACTTGAAATCGGGGGTGTGCATTCTACTAATTAATATCTATTGTACGTAATTTTTTCATCTGTTTTGCATTATTACATTACTTTACGAGATTTTGATATTATCCGAATAATTGTCAAAACAATTGCCATCAGATGTGTTAAATTCAATTAAAAATGAAAAAACCGAAACCGAAGTAAAAACCGAATTAGAGCGGATATGAACAATATTAAGTCGGAAATTTTAAACAGAAGAGAGCAAAATTTAACCCAACGGGGCTCTACTACTGCTAGGATGTTAATATTTCGCATTTCGAATATTTAGTTTAGGAAAAAAACACCAAATGCGTCCAAATTTATTTAATTTTCTTATGTTTTGTAATTATTCTTTTTGCATTAAACTTTTTTTAAGTCATAAATTTAATTAGCCACTGTTTATTCAGTTTTCATACAGTTGGGCTTGGTGTTAAAATACAGCTAGATCTATCATTGTGTCGATAAAACATGTTTGGTTGATTTTTATTTTTTGACGTTTTTGGCAAAATGGTACGACACCAGCATTACATAGTGGTACTCAGAAATATGTAAGCTTTCGAATGATGTAAAATTTTAACCCTATTGCTAAAAAAAATCAAGTCACACCCCACTTGTGAAGTAAAAATGTAAAAAAGGTGAAAAAATTAGGTACAGTACCTTTTAATTAGTAGAATGCGCATCCCGGATTTCAAGTTACTCCGGTCAATAGTTTTGAAGACATTAAGCGGGTTCCATATTTCATGAAGAGCTTGTATATTTATTGTCGATACTTCAAACCAAGCCCGTAACCAGGATTTTTTTTCGCGGGGGGCCGCGATCCTTCTGCTAAAACTCGACGTTTGGAAAGTTCAATTTTATCTAGTATGAAGCCAACAAATTTCGGGGGGGGGGGACTGCAGCCCCCTAGCCCCCCCCCCTCCTTTGGTTATGGGGCAAAAAAGTTATGGAGCTTCTACGGAGCTCTGGGTCATTCTGTATATTTATCTTTTATGTAAAGGAGGACAAGGAGAGGAGCTATAGCCTCGTTTCACACCATTTCTTAACTTCAAATTGGTGATATGTTAAAACTTTAATGATGGCGATGACATTGGGCTTTTATGTGCCAATTCTTTTTCAACACTCTGACATTTTTTTATTGTAAATTTGATTGATGAAATAGTAAAAACCAAGAAGAACAAAAGAAGAATAAAATGCAAGCTAAGGTAAACCATGAACATAGAAAAAAATAGCATGCAACAATATTTTACATTAACACCGAGATTAAAACTTATTTCATCTTAGGAGATAGAGGAATGAATGACCCTTTTTTGTGGAAGTTGTGGAAGGTAAGACTTTCTTAAAACTTTAAAAGGTTTTACTGAGATGGCACAATCCCTTCGCTACACTAAATTTCACCCATGACAATGATGACAATCAAAGACAGTTTTTTTTTTTGAAAAGCTTGGGCATTTGTTTGTTTAATGGCGATAAACGGAAGGCATAGTTTTCACAAAGTAATACCAAATTCAGTCACTTATCATTTCCTATTTGATTTCATTCGATTATGCGTACGAGAAGTTGTGCTAGCCTATTACTAGAATACTTTTCAAACTACACAGAGCTGAAAACTTTATCCTGCCAGTTATAACAATTTTGAGATTTACAGCATGGGACACTTACTATCGGAAGTATAATATAGATAACGTTATTTTCAATGGTATGTTTCATTACACAACAGGACATAGGAGGACACTGGTAACCGTACATAATCATGATAAAAAATGTTTATGTGATATTTGGGTCTGCGAGTTTAGACTGTACGTTTATCAACAGCTGTGATATATGTATGTATTGTGTTCTAGTCGTGGTATATTTAATTGGTAGTGGGGGGAGGCGATGCAGTCAGCATCCCTATTGGTTGATCTTACAAGTGATCTAGACGAAATCTTTTAGACGTTTCGTCTATGACTACGATCGACATCTTCAGTGGGCGAGGGCGAAGAACTCATCGTCTCAATTTCGCCTGAACTTGTAAGTTTTTAAGGCTGTTCTCAAAGTAAAACACTCGTCATTTCAATACGTATTATAAGTCCAAATTAACTATTAAGAAATATTTAAGCAATTTAATTAGTTATGTTTTCAGTGCATTTTTTTATCCTGTGCTTTTAGGAGCAATACACACACACACATATGCCGGGATTTCCAATCTCTTTTACATACCGTTCAGTCGTTAGTAGATTTTTTGTTTCTGGGGCGCCGGTTGGCCGCCCTGGCACATGCCCGCTGCAGATGCAAGCATCGCGCACACAAGGCATGCGATTTTCATAATCGTCATTTTCTTTTTTTGGCAGCCGACATTAAATCGTGTTTAACGACGATTTTGAATAGCCGTCAGTCGGCATGAGCGAAATAAGGGGGCCACGTGTCGTCCGCCCGCCGATATTTACGTCCAGGTAAACTCCACGACAAATAAAAAAAATCACAAGTCCGGCCACTTCCTGGTGGACGACTTCCTATTTTAATTGATGCGGAATGCGCGCTTTCGCGTCCTCGGGCGCGAGCACGGGGTACATGCTTCTGTCAATATTTTGATAATTAACGATTTTGTACTTTTCGATGTTGCAAATTGAAGGCAATATTTTATTCGCTTAATTTACGAGCCGATGTAAGCTTGCGAGCTTAGGATTTCTACTTGCACAAGCTGATGAGCGGTGTAGTGATTCTTCAAGCAAAATAAGATGTGAAGTTGCGTAAATCTGAAGGCGTTCGCCGTTTGTAAAGCCTATTTCGGAGCGCGATTACTAATCGTTGATGTCTTAAGTATGTTGCGGTAACTAATTTGGGTATACGGCTGCGTGAACCAATAAAAACTGTGTCACCAGAGGTTTGTTGGAGTTATTAAAGAAAATGAAATGGGAGAAAACGCAAATTTGCACATGTCTCCGTAAAAGCTGTCCGCACTAGATTGGGCGTTGCATTTTTTATCTCGGTGGGTGTCGGCCGACAAATTACGTCCCTGGTGATCTGGAAGCAATTAAGGCGCCGTCGATTGCAGACCGAAAGGAGTCGTCGCAAAAACCGCAGCAACGCAATAAAATTTCAAACATCCTTATTGCACATCAGTTTTGAGAACGAGTCGGTTTTTAGGGCGCATTGTTCGGATGTTCCGTGTCTTGAAACATCGAAGCGGTGGTTTTTGATGCATCGATAAACTGCAATTCGAAAAAGGAATGAAAAGGGGTTGATGTGCCAGCTCTAATTTCACGTTGTCGCGGAATTCTAAGATTTTTAGTCGCTTGCTAATTTACGATTCCCTTTCGCGTGGATTTGTTCGTCAACCCTCTGTAATCAAAACAGGTGATTCCCAGAAGGGCGTCTAATAGACAAGTGCATCTCTTATTATGGCATTTATTATTTAATGGCCGGTAGCTAACCCGATAGTTTGGGAAATGTCACCGAATGGACGACGCTATTAACCCGAGAAATAAATCCATGCCAATTAAAACAATTAAGACCATCAATTATGCACGCCATTCATTTTTTATAAGGAGATGTCTCAAGATCGATGGATTGAAGACGGTGTTTTGAACCGCAACACCACCAAGCCTCATTGCGAAATTCTTGATTTTGGTTTAAACATAGCAATTGTTGCAATAACAGTTACGGCGGTAGCAATTTTTCAAGTACAGCTCGCATATGATTAAAATGTTTGCATAATTCCGACAGCTCTCGACGTTGCACCGCTTAACACATGTTTAATTTCTTCACATTCTTCATTTGGTCGTGTACAACTCGAACGGCAACCATTTGTACGGAAAACTGATCAGTAATAAAATATTTCGTTGGATTCTTTCTCCCTCCTGTCCCGCATGTGTGAAAAGCGCAGGGTTTTGACATCTGCCGTTCCCGTTTTCGCAACCGTTCCTCGAGTTCTCGCCTCCAACCTCAAGCTTTCTTAACTTCCTCATTAATCAGGCCGACAAATCATCCTTTTAAAGTGCGATCCGCCGATAAGTGCATATTCACTAAAAGCCTTCGGCACGCTCCAAATTGAAGGTATCCCTTTCAGGGAGATGAGGTGGTTGCCGTGTTTTCACTTTCGGGGTGGTCAGCTGTTAGGGTCGAGGCACGAGTCGTCAACAGCAGGGATTGACCCTCAAGAATGAGGCCCCGTATTTTAGTCAGTCGACACCTGTACCGGTATGAATGTGAGCGTAGTCTGGCGGCAGGTGCAAACGCTGGATAGCGACCGCCGTGTATTTACTATACTGAGTGATTCGTGGCGTGTGGCTGATGTTATTAAACCTCGAACCGACCCTCATTGTTGGTTGTTTCCTGCGTGAATCGTAATTTTCGTCTCATCGAATAAAATGCAAATGCAACGTTGAAAGGAACTAAAAAATGAGGACACAGAGGCGAGATAAATGGAAAAACGTCAGCCAGATCGTTACAAAATTTGCAATATACGTTCAATTTTCAACCATCAAACGAAAATTAAAAAATTAAGACGTTATGATAGTCACTAGAAATCTGGACAACATCAGAGTCCTAGACAGAAGCGATTACAAATGAGAAGACTATAAGAAAGCTCGTGGACTCCCAAACTAGAAATTATTTTTTTCAAAAATGGAAAACTCGAATAAATTTGGGGTGCTTCTCATCTAGTCAAAATTAAAAATTTTAATGCTAATGGATATTTGATGCAGTACTTGTTAAGTGTGTACCTAATAAAATGAGTAAGTATACAATTTTTTTTCCAAAATATAGAAACTTAAAAGACGATTTGGAATGAAACCGAAAATTGGACAGAGGTAGATGAAAAAATTAGGCAGCCAAATTTATAAAATAGAAGTCGGCAAGGAAAAACACTATTTTCCAAAACTAGAACACGTCAAATAAGTAATTTTAAAACAAAACTAATTCAACCCAGACCACGCGAATAATTCAAATGTAAAAACTAAAAAATTAATCTATTCAGAACCAAGCAGATAAAACTAGATTTAGAAAACTAGATTTAGAAAGTAGAAGATTACAAGAAAAACACAATTTTCCAAAACTTTAATATGCATAACATCAAGCGGAAAATTGGAAAGAAACCGAAAATGAATCAGGCAGATGAAAAAATTATCCAGAGACAAAATTTCGTAAAAAGAAGCGTAGAAGAAAAATATTCGAAACTATTTTCCAAAAATAGAACACGTGAGGGAATTTGAAGAGGGATTTCTGTTGAATTACTTCTACTAGTGGAAGCTACAAATTTTAAGACAACAAACGAAATTAGACAACTGCAATAATACGTCTATAAGGATGAGATTTTGCAGAATTTTGCATCTATTGAAAACACGATGATTTTCCGAGTTTTTAAGTCAGGATATCTTGAAAAGAAACATTAAACGAACAGTGCAAATGTTATAAATTATAATTTTTCGTATATTGCTAAATCTGAAAAATGAATCCGACCAGAACCCGGCAAATAAGACAACATTTAGAAAATAAAAGCCTGCCAGAAAAAATAAATATTTTTTTAACACTAGAACAGGTTTAACAAACAATTTTGAAAAAAAATTAAAAAAGGAATTCAGGAAGAAGAACATAACATTAGCCAAAGACTAAATTTATATTAGATTATACATATATGGAAGTGTACAAGGAAAACATTTTTTTTAAATCTAGAACACGTTAAACAAAAAAGCGAAAAATGCTAATTTGATAAAGAAAAATGAATCTAACTAGAACCAGGCAGATGAAAAACTTAGCTGGAAAGCTAAGAAAAATGTTTCGAAGAATTTTCCAAAACTAGAACGCTTGAGGGAATTTATGGAACACTGCTTTTCTTTTGAATCGCTTCTACTGTCAAAACAAGAAATTTTTAAATATTGAAAGAAATAGGGCAACTGCAATAAAAAATCCATCAGGAAAAGATTTTGTAACTATTGGATACTTGATGTCAGTTTCTTACTAAAAACAGTTAAATTAGAAAACAAGCATCGAACAACAGAACAGAGAAAATCTTATAATGAGTAATATGGAAAATGAATTTGACCAGAATCAGGCAGATGAAACAAGATTTAGAAAATAGAAGCATTCTAGAAAATAAAAATATCAAAAACTAACGTGCGTACAAATAAAAAATAATTGACGGTAGGCCATGGAATCTACCTTTTGTTTTATTTTTTACAGTGTACACGTTTGATATTCACATAATAATATCTTGACATTTGATAGAAACTGTTGACGAAAAAGGTACTTAAAAGACGCCTAAACCAACGCCGGTTTAGATGGTATTTGTTAAAAAAAATGAGATGAAATGTATTATTTGTCGTGTCCGAAACGTTTGTCAACGGAGGATTTAATCTCAAGATTTTTTATTTCAATTTCAAACTTTTCCTGCCCCCCAAAGTGATTCCATGGCCTAGTCTGAATTCTTTTATATTTGTACCGTTAAATAAGAAATTTTCAAATAATCGAAAATTGAAATAAAGCATAAAGATGAACAACTTAGCCAAAGACAAGATTTAGACAATGAAGTCCATAAGTAATAGAAGAAAACAAGAAATTTTCAAATAAACGAAAATTGAAACAAAGCATAAAGATGAACAACTTAGCCAAAGACAAGATTTAGAAAATGAAGTCCATAAGAAATAGAAGAAAACAAGAAATTTCCGAAACTTGAACACTTAAACAAAAAAGAGAAAAGAAATTTAAGAACAAATCCAGGCAAATGACAAAAATGGCCAGAGAGCAAGATTTAGAAAATAGGGGTATGAAAGGACAGATTTGAAAAATATTCCAAAAACAGAACACTTGTGGTTTCTCTTGAATCGCTTTGACTAGTCAAAACTAGAAATATTATAACGTCGAACGATATTTTGCAGAATTTTGGAGCTATGTATGGAAACTTGATCTCCCGGCTTTTCAAGTTATGTTTCTGTGAGGTTACGAAAAAAAATTAAACTAGAAATATTAAAGCAATAAATGACAATTTGTAAGAATAGTAAAGCTGAAAAATAATTCCAACTGAAGAAATATATTTAGAAGAAGCGGCTTGAGGAAACTGGTAAAAATCATCACAAACGTATCGAACAAAACTGCAAAAATAGAAAGATCAGTCAGAGAGTTGTAACAAATAATATACATAATATTGAGTTCCACGAGATTCTGGATTCAAAATCCGGAAAGCCCTCGCGTGTCCAATAGAGATATCTGGTTGTGAATTTTCGGAGAAAACACATAGCGGATTGACAATGCAAGTCTCTAGGCTTTTTCTCGCGATCCCCGAGTGTCTGCTTCAAATAAATATTTCATAAAATTCCTTCGGACGACTGGCGATTTATGATTGGCGAAAAAAGCGAGACCACACGTTGAGAACTCGAACGTAATAAAATAATAAGCAATAAAATCCAGCGATTGCCGTGATATGGAAGCGATGAAAAAGCGGTCGATACCAAAACATTGTAAGCTCATACAGGGACGGAATACATATCGCTGATTTCACCATATAGCCGTCGTATGATACGAAATCATATACGACAAGAAGCCTCTTTATTGTCATCGCTGATTTATACTCAACGAAATTATGATGTCCGAGAAGGAAGCCGCTTTCGAAACCGCATCTAGCCATATGTGCATGCAGAAGAAGGCCGCTTTACAATGACCATCCACATTGAACAGAAAGCAACAGTGATGTGCATACCAAGAAACCAAGCAAACATTCTGACGGTTAGAATTGGATTTTTTTAAAATTTGTTTCCGGGACACATCAGATAACGGCGAAAAATGAAAAAAGTCAGGCGGCTAATTGCCGCTCTCAAATCAGGTTTGTTGGTAATAATGAAACGAAATTAATTAGAGACGATGGCAAGGTGTTCCATTTATCAGTCATCATCAACGTCCGTCTTAATTGCTCCGCAAAATGTAGAAATCACTTCACGTCTGCATCCCTTTCGGCCAAGCGTCATCTGCGCAAAACACAACAACCGTAACCCCATTAAAAGTCGACCGTCTAGGCACGTCTCTTCTTATAATAACCCCGGAAGGTTGCGTTCGTGGCTAGATGGCCAAAAAAAGGAATTAATTGTCGTCTTCGGAAGGGTTGTTCAACCTGTCGAGGGACCTAACGGGACCGAGGCAGCGATTCGCCAACGAGGAATTCGATATTTGTGTTTTGGCTAGGATTATTAAAGTGGAAGCAGGAGGACGGCAGGATGTTGAAAGGGTTAGAAGAGGACGGCAACAAAGGCAGGTGATGGCCCTAACCCGGTCGAAATCATCTTGTTCTCGCGACTTCTTTTCTCCTTCTAAGGCAGTTGGTAGTTAGCGAGGCACGCGTCTGTCTTGTGCGTTAATTTGCTTCTGGACATGCAATATTCATCCTTAGTGCTCGACGAAGCAAAAAGTCCACGTATCTTTTTCTGCTCTGCTCATCCATAGCGTGACGATATAGTTATTACCATAGGAGACGTTCATCATCGGATTCGCACCAGGCCAGGACCATATGGGCCCTGTTGTCCCGTTCGGTGCGCATGTAAATGTATCGTTCTGAGAAGCCACAAGTGTGATCCGTGCTGCAAAATCCACAAGTAATACTTAGTTGCCGTCTCCCGGCTCCCACATGGTGCACGTCTGCCACGCAGGGCACACTTTCCTTCCCTCGTCGACCCATCCCACTTTCGATCTCGACCGCACAGTCGAGGGTTGATGGCTTCAAAAATAAAAGTGATATTATGGCGAGGTGGCGGATGAACAGGACGCTTTTTTGTACAATCCCGAACCAATTTGGGTGCTGGAACTCCCGCTGTTTAACTGTTTTGTTGCGTTACGTAGCGGAACTTCAGTGGCTCAGCGGCGTTAAAGGACAGTCGCGTCTAATTATTGTTATTTAAATTATTTTGGATGGAAGAGGCAGGTGTGAGGACGTAATCAATGTTCTCATTAAAAACGACATCATTTTTCATAACATCCAAAGACGTGGAGGATAAATGCCCTAACTGTACATTCCAATCCGATTTTTGGGTAAATAATGGCGGTGCAGTGTGGCCCACTTCGGCAGGATTTTGGATTTTTTTTCAAAGAATGCAACAATAAGACAATTTCGCACGTGAGTAATCAGCTTATGCGGTAGCTGCAAAACAAAATCAATAGACAACAAGACATTGGAAACAACTTCACTTCAAGAGACGTGAGCACGCTACCATTGTCAAAAAAGCAAGGCATGTGTTCTGGGTTCTAAACAGAATCACAGTAGTAGTAAAGGTAAAAAGTTTCTAAAAATAAAGAGCATGGAACAAAACTTTTATTCGTTCACAGTTTTTTAACAGAATTTGGGTTGGATACTAACTTGTCAGTTAGGGAAAGTTAAGAACCAGTATGGACAAATGGTTCCTGCAGTTCTTTTTTAAGCAATTTGTAAATCATTATAATTTTACTGTGCTCCGAAGTAATATTGAAAACTTTTCAAAATGTGTTTCTTATCTTCTACAGATTGAATATTTGGCAGACGGTGTACCAATTTGGACACTTCTGGGAAGAAATACCCAAAAAGTAGCTTAAGATGTCCAGAACTCCATTTAATAACGAGCTTTAAAAAACAAAGCTTGGGAGGCTGTGGAATTAATCTTTTGTGTCATTTTTTCCAATGTAGACGTTTGAAAGTTTGAAACTGTGATCATCATGATATTTGACTGGAGCTGACATTCAAAAATTTGCTCAAATGACGTCTAAACCAAAACCAGGAAATCGATTTGTCGAAGAAGGCACAAAAGTTACCTACCTAATGCATTGGGTCCTAGACGGTTATTAAAAAAGAACTTAATTTCTAATTTTTACAACTTAAGATCCAAATTTTGCCACACACTCTTTCGAACGTCAAAGTTATTTCATAGCCTACGCAGCCTCCATTTTTTTAATGCACGTTATTATTCAAAACTATTTTAATTTTCTAATACTCTAATAGTACGAGTATATTAAAGAACGAGTTCCATAACACATATTTTATTGTACGAGTCCAAGTTTATAAAACGACCTTATGAACTAGTTTTTTATACTAGTTTTCCTACTTTGCATCGTTTATCCAATTTTTAATCAAAAATTTACAATTTGGAGAATTGTGTATGGATTGGTTGACAATTGTCAAATGCAATTAAACGGCGGTGAAAATAATTTTCAGCAAAATATTGCGGCAAACTACCTACCTACCTAGCTCAAGATACATCCAACGTAGCGATTAATGTTTATAATAATTGGGGAAAGGGAATTTAAATAAAAAATATTGTAACATTTTGTGTTGGTGTTTACTTTGACGTTTGACTTGACATTTCTGATCACAACATACCACCCTAGAAAAACCAAATAACAATTAGTTCTATTACGAAACTCAAAAAGCTCTTAAAGTACTGAATTGAGTCTTTTAAGAACTTTGTTAGAGACGCGAAGTAGAAAAAATACCGAAATATCGTTTAAAACCTAATTTTATGCAAATTTCAAAAATGTAAAATTATACACGCCGGAACAAAAGTATCAAATAATGGCTGTAATTTTTTAATTTGAAAAATTAAGAAAAAAGTTAATACAATAATATACTTACAATAACTACTAGGCCATAAACTCACCTTTTGCTAGTTCGATTTGCAAGTTGGAGTAGGTACTCGTTCTGAGTGAGTAATCGTGTTAAAAATTAACTTAATTTCTAAAATAGATACCCTATTTAAAATAAAAATTCACGTGGGTATTATTTTTTGACTTCTTCGAAATTTTTAGTTTCCATTGTTGCCCATGCCAACGTTCAGTTACTTATTATTGGCATATGTTTTCAAAAGGTGCGTTTATCGACGATTTAGATGTGTGTAAAATACGTTATTATTCAGGAATAATTGCTTACATTTGTTCACAAGTAAACTAATTTTTAAATAGCCGATTTAAAATTTCAAGCAATTTGACATTGCAAAATTGGTAGAAGGATGTTTCCGGACGATTAAGATAATCGTTAATGTTTTGGACGGAGACCTCCCGAAAATGTTCTTTGGTTTATTATCATGCGTAATATGCTCTTTTTAGTTTGGACCTATCTTCTTTTGTTTTGCTGTTATGGCAAACAACATTGTTTTACCTTAGTACCTAATACAATCATATTTTCCCTAGCTTGTAGTGAAATTTTAACATTACAGAAAACAAATAATAAAAAAATAACGGACAAAAAGTGAATACTCCAAACAAGTTTTGTGTTAAAAATGTTTTCATAATGTCAATTATTTTTCAAATTGTTGCAACAATCATTTGATGCTTTTGTTCCAGTGTGTACATGCAAGATTAAAAACAAATTTAAAAACAGGTTTGTATCATAAGTTAAAGATGATACACACAAAATAACTCACTAGGCCATCATATTCTGCATAATAAACTCTAAACCAAAATTTGAAACAAATAAAAAATATAAACAAAACTTTACGGTCTTTTTCAGAAAATGTTAAAAAACGAAGCCCTAGCTCTTAAACGAATCAAGATATCGGACGCCGATTTTTGCCGAACAACTGCTCTCAAAAATAGAGCTCTATAGATACATTTTAGCTTTAGCTTAGGGAAATCGGAGAAACCCTCCAAAAATAGTTAAATTTGGGACAATGCTATATTCGGCTGATCCCAAAACCGTGTTTAATTATTATCCGTTTTAATAATTACGTCATCTAAATTTATATTCTTAACATAAAATGTTTGTTGTTTTAACATGGCCGTGAAGATTTTAAACTTCTACAGAGTGTGTGTGAGTTAAGTATTAATTTGAGGTAATTCTTGACAACCGGTTAGGTGCGATATATTTTGTGTTTTTTTTACAAATTCTAACTTCAGACGTCGGCTTTGACCATAGACAAGAAACAATACGAGTAACAAGTTTACGCGTCGTTTGCAAAAGTTGACAATTTCTGTCAAATAATTTCCTAATTTACAGTGTAAAAATAACGGAAAAGTTATATTCCCTTGTCTTATTAAGCTTCCGTTACCTTTGGAATATATTACATTTGGTTATTGTATCTAGTTATTAACTGTTTAATTTTTTACATCTTTGATTGCATAATTCTTGTTGGTTTCGTTTCAATTCGAATTTTCTCTTGAATCCTTTTTTATTTATCTTTTAGAGTCATGGTTACAAGATCCGCTCGTTTGTGGCGGTGCAAAAAGCAGCACTCGGATTTGAAATGTAAGGAATGACCCGGCCACTGCTTAGTTTTGGTTAGAACATGTTCTCGTTTGAGATATTTGCGTTGAACTCGTTGAGCGTTTTTACGCTCCTTCGTCCTTGTGGCCTAGCCTCCCGAATTCGCTCACGTCCCGATCAGGAACATGCCTCTCGTTAACTCAACCCGTCCTAGCCCATCGAGTTATATATGGTAAGCAGCGCCCATTGCGACAATCACAGACCCGGCTAATTAGCCCCATTAGCAGCGGCGAAGAACATGATTTCACGGAACCATTGCGGCAATCGACGCGGCCGCCACGTCCAATCACTGTCCGCCTTTGAATATGTGCTGGTATTTGATGGCAATTAACAGCAGTCTTTTCCTGAAACGTACTCGACACGTCTTTGTTACACCGCTAATTGTACTTCTTTGACGAAAAACCTAGACCAGCGACCAACCACTTCTGTCTTTTCCACACAATAACGACGCTGTGAATTAATAACTCGGACTTGGACAAAAGCTCTTTTGAAACGCGCCTTCAACGCTTCGAAGACGACTGCGCTTAGCATAACCGCATACGACGACAATGCCGCATTTACTTGTCACATTATGCCGGACGAATGATTTATCACTAATTGAATGATTCCCGAAGATATCTAAATACTTTTAATATTTACATTAGGCTAATCGATTTGAGGGGAAAATTAATGGCCCACGAAATGCCCCGTGACGGCTTTTTTTCAATTCGAATGGCTTCTGACAACTGCATTAGAAATTCCGGGGACACTCCTATCCGTTTAAACATTCATAAGTTGGGGACGAAACGCCGAAGACATCTGCTTTGTACATTTCTAAACGAAACCCCGATCCACGACACTGAATCAAAATTCACTTTGTGGCTCAAACATGTCAAATCAGAGATACTGCCACAAACGGAATAATAATTCTGCAAGGAAAAGCGGGGAAAATACTACACTTTTATAGAATTTCCAATTTACTTTACTACACTTTTTCCAATTGTATTTCGGATAATGTCAATTGTATTTCATATTAGTAAATTGTATTTCAGAAAATATCATTTGTAAATCACAAAATATCATTTGAATTTCAGACACTTCTAAACGTCTTCAGACATCATACAAACGCAAAAGCAATCATTTGTACAGACAGATTGTTAAATATTCACTAAATTTCGAACAAAAATTGTGCAAAGTGCATAAGTCGTCTCCTTTTCAAATTCGGAGGCGATTTAGCATGTTTTACGTTTTCGGTTGTTACTGGCTTGCCGTTTCAAGTTATAAATCAATCTCTCAATGCCTATTCGTTCTCCTAAATTGTACTAATCAACATATTGCTGACAAACACTGAATATTCGGTCCCAGAGCTGAGATATTATTTTTTTTTTTTCACAGAAATTGATATAAGAAAATTCCATATTAGTAGATTGTCAATTGTATTTCAGAAATCGTAAATTGTAATTCAGAAAATATCATTTGTATTTCAGAACGTATGATAATTGTGTAGTACCGAGGAGAACTTAATAAACGAATAATAATATCAACTCAGTATATTGAAAAGTGGCGTACATACGTAATATTTTAAGGAAAACATTTTTACATAGTATTTCTATTCTGTCTCCGATTTACATCACTTCTGCAAATAGGACACACAATTTCGGCACACAATATGCCACACATTTCGCATGAAATAAGTGCCTGCATGGTAATAAGCAAAAAACCATATTTCTTAACAGGAACACTACAAATCCCGCAATATTCGGTTAAATTCATAATTCACTTTATTGCAACAAGCATTTGTACTGTTCGACTTGTTAATGTTGCTAAGGTAGCGAAAGAATTATTTACTATTGTATACTGACCAAATCCGTCCAATTATTATTTTCTGAAATACAATTCATCTTCTCTGATTTTTTTTCTTCTGAAATACATCTTACTACTCTGAACTACATTTGATACTTTCTGAAATTGATGTGTTACTTTCTGAACTACAATTGGAAAATGTGTAGTCTGAAACTAAAATTGTCAAACGAGGGTTGCTTCAAAAGTTGCGGGACACTTCTACCCATTCCTTGAAATTTGATAATTTGTGGCAGACAATGAATAAATGTCATTTGGTTTAGTTTTAGTGCGGATCGCACTGAAAAAAAACAATTAATTTGGGTCATAGTCGTAAGCATTTTCGTGTCAAAATTGCTGTAATTTAACACCACAAAAGTGTTTGTGACTTTACTGTAATAAAGTCACAAACAACAGCACAACCCTGTATTCTCACATATTTTCCCAATCCACTTATACCTATGCCTCACTTAATTGGAATTATTCCATTTTTGTTCAAAAAATTTTACCATTTAACTCCAAAATATGGCACAATGCGCCGACTGTCTTCTGTAATAAATCAAACAGAAACAGTTCCATTTCTATCCACCAGTTATCACACAGACTAATAAAAAGCGATATTACCTTCACCTGAATAACGTCGCAAAGCTATTATTAACACGATATCACTTAAAAGCAAATAAAATTGATTCAAGATGAAACACGACGATTACAATATAAGGAGGAGAAACTTACATAAAGCTCAGTTTATGTAGAGCGCAAAAAAAACGGACGTTCAGTAAGCCACAGGAAGTTGCTTTTGTTTCTGTCTTTTAGTGTTGTCAAATGTGTTGTAGCCATGGAAACACTTTGAAATCGTTAACAGTGTAGAAACAGGTTGACATTAGTTTAAAGAAATTTTCAATAATAACGGTCTTGAACTGATTTGTTCATAACCGTTTCGGACATAATATACATACATACATCCGAAATGTATATTATTTCGGATTTTTTGACAAAATATTATTATTCTTGACAATAAAACCAACAAAAACCTCATTTTTTTAATCGCTGCTCCCAAACCAATGAGAATTTTGGCTTAAAATTTTAACAGAATATTTTCAAATATCTTCTAGTTCATAATGATCAATTTGAATTTAGTATTGTAATAAATTAATATACAGAGTTGCTTATGAACGCAATTGTTCATTTAATCAAATGAGACCACCTGTATATTTTGGTATCAATTGATTACATTTTTGATGTGGTTTTTAATGATATGATTGAATAGTGGAATATCGATAATTTGGTAAATAGTTGGTTAAGAACTTGAAAAATTATGAGTCATAAGGACGTTATTAGAAAGCTTATCACAAATGTGATAGGTTGATACCAAAATATACATGTGTTTCATTAAAAAAAACAAAAAATAACAATTTGCGTTCATAAGCAACTATACTAAATTATTAAAATTCAAAGTTTGATTTAACCATATATACTATAAACTAGACAATATTAAAAAATTACTGTCAATATTTCAAGTGAAAATTCTCATTGGTTTGGGAGTAGCAATTTTTCAAAAAAGGCCCTTTTTTTCGTTTTAATGACAAATAATAGCAAAACAACTGAAGTTAGGTCCAGAATAGGTTATAGAAAGTATAATTATTTTTTGATAAGAAATCCGAAAAAAGCGTAATATATTGGATGATATTATTTCCTTGCAGCGCTGGGATACCCTGTACATTTAATGTCTTCTTCAACAAATTTCAAATTCAGGTTTTGGTTTAGACGTCGTTTGAGTAAATTTTTCAATAACAAATCTAGTCAAATATCATGATTTGACAGTTTCAAGTCTACACTCTCAAAACTAAAACAAAAGCTATATTTCATGGCCCACTGAGCCAGGTTTTATTTGTACGCACGCTATTTCTTCATTAAATTATTAATTGATTTTATTACTTATTTATTCATTGATAATGAATCTCAAAACCTGACTCGTTTTAAAATTTATGTCACTTTTTAAAAAGTCTAAAATATTCAGTAAAAAACAAACATATGTTATTAAAATAGTCTGTTAACATCTGTCCATGAATTCTCATAGTCAAAATATTTTATACTGACTTAAATTATTATCCGGGCATTGTTTAATATTCAGTAGTAAAGCATACAAATAAAAACGGAGGTGCAGGAGGCTGTGGAATTTAGTTTCAGGGATATTGTTTGATATTTAGTAGTACAGAGCGTACGAATAAAATGTCAGGTCATTGAAACTCGCTGTTGTTTTGTTTTTTAGAGTGTACATATTTGACAGGACTAATAAATTGCCCAAAGAGCGTCCAAACCGCCTCCTGACAATGGAATTTGTTAATGATAGCACGAAATGTAGTATTGTATCTATATTATTAGTATGTATTTTAAATAGCTCACATGCGAGGAGGTTGTCAACAAGGAATTTAACCCCAAATTGACAAATTACTTCGCTCTGAAATTTTGTCTTACGCTGCCTTTTTTAAATTTTGTGTTGTGAAGTTCAAATGCATTGTTGTTAATTTTGTAGTCCAGTATTTGTAAAATTACTCTTTTCGTTTCATTTCCTTCCGTTTCGCCGCCGGTGTCCCCCTCAACTTGGTTATGTCCCCGCATCGATATGTCAATGAGGATTATTTCGAACCATCTGTCGGTTTCTGAACCTGCGGCATTTGAGATTTCCGTGTTGTGCCGTTGGAGGCGAGCTCTTGGTCGGATGGTAGTTTTCGAAAGCACCTGCCGTCGGCTCGTGCTTGCTTCTCGAAGACGGGTTTATTGCCGCCCGATGCTCACATTGATTAATTAATCAGTCGCTCCGAGAAGATGATGATTATATGCTATGATTCTGTACGAATCCGCATCTCCATTACGGACGTAATGGGTCTTGTAATTTGTTCTTTATTTGCACTGCAATCACGGGAGATGGAAACCCAACACAGCTGATCCGACTAAATTTCGACACCTTCTAATCGTGTTATGTGTGCCGTTATCATTACATATGTTAGGCGTTCGTATTTTTTAAACGTTTATTATCATCTCGATAACTGAACCCTATCCTTGGTGCAAATATTTCCAGTGTGTGAGTACGAGGGTTGTTCAAAATGTATTATCCCTGGCATGTAAAACAACATCATGTTTCGACATAATCATCACCTACTTGATTGAAGGCACTAGTACAGAAACGCCAGAGAAAATAATTCCTGAACTGCTACCATACGCAAATTTTCGTCTTCCAACACTGAAAATAAATTTAAAACGTTAAAGTTGGTTGTGGTGAATATCGTAGCTGGTCATAAGTTCGAATTAATGTAAACAACGAACTTTGAAACAAATAAAAAATAGGAGAGGCTTATTAAAATATTCGAAGAATAAAGAAGATGAATGAAAGCAGTTATTAATGGTTCAAAATAATTTCCGCTTTACCATAATTTTGTTTCACCAAAATTTGCAAATGCAAATTATCTCTATCCAAGGTGAGTTTTTAATGGCGCATAATCTCTTAAATCCATCTTCTTCCTTCTTTTAAGGTGGGAAAAAAGCATGCAAGGGGGTTTTGAAGGTTTAATTTCCTAATTTTCCAACAGATTCGTCTGATTTTTTTGTATAGCATTCATTGAACATTGCACTTGAAATTAACATCATTTGAGATTCATCCTAATAGTAGTTATTTAAGAAAAAAATAATACATGCAATTTTTCCATAGGAGGGTTTTGAGGGTTGAACTTCCTTATTTTCCAACAGAATCGTCTGATTTTTTGGTATTACCTTCACTGAACATTGCAATTTAAATTAAGATCATATGAGATTCATCGTAATAGTAGTTATTTAATAATTAATTAATTAAACGGCCCTTACATAATGCTGAAAAAGATGACACCAAAGCAGATTATTTTGGAATGAGATTATGATGAAGATGCCTCAGTTTACCAAAACCTTTTACCAAAAGATGAATGCCCTAAATTGCCTGATAACTGAGATTAAGCATTATTTTTAACGTGTTTCATGTAAAATCTACGTTCTCAACTTGAAAATTAGATGTCGCTGCCGATCAACTTTTCGTTCCTACATAAAATATCGGCAAAATGTGTTTCCAAAACTACTTTCTACAACGAATACTACGATTCATCGTAATCTTTGAGGCAAAAAAACTAGGGAAAATGCTAAAATTTGGCCGCCTGCCTTTGATGGATAAATAATCGATCTTTGCGACATCTAGCGGCCGTGAATCGTAACAAATGAACAATTTCCCACCTTAATTTTGTTAAAAACGGAATCGGATATTTGGCAAAATACTTGTGAGAATACTGGTATATAGATAAAAGTGCTGGTAGTTCATTTGTTGTACTGAATGAAAAAATATATAAAATATATTTCCGCTACCATCCTCGTCGCTGGATGTGCATTATTAAGACACTTATCCAAAACCAATAACACGTCTGTATATTCGTGGCTGGAATACATTTTGAAGCAAATTTTTAATTTAATGAAATGTCTTTGTCAATTAAAATGCAATAATGTTTAAATTTTTGATTGACATTTCCAAACATCGTTGCCAAATGCATATTCCCAGCAAATTTCTTGATAGAAAAATTTGGATTTTCAAATTAAAAACTAACCTAAAAATAATGTTTTGACGATTTTTTACCACAGATAACAATTGAAGGCACATAACGATTTATTAAAAATAGTGCAAAGATGTAATATTTCCAATGATTAAGAAGTTGGGTTCTCAACTTGTTGAGTAGGAATTTTTTTAATATTTTTTTTACATTTTCTCAATGGTCCCCTAGAACGTACCGAAAAGATTATGCGCCATTACAAACTCACCTTCTCTATTATTTTTCAAAGTTGTTTTTTTGGATTTACGACATATCTCCCTTAATAATTCAACCAATGATTGAGCCATCATTTTGAAGCTTAAGTTCACCGCTCGATCTTCTTTTAAAATTATTAAAAACTGTATTTTGTCATAGCGCCATCTATCTATTCATGTTAATAAAAACCGAATTTTGATCATAGTGCCATCTATTGTCTATTAGTCTAATTAAAAGCGCCATTGACATATCCCACTCCCCAAGCGCATTCTATGTGAATTATTCTCACAAGCGATTTTGGTCAGAACGCCATCTATTGACAATCTGTTTATGTAACATCTCCCACTTCCCAAGCGCATTCTCTGCGAATTATTCACAACTAGTTACTGTTAAATATTATAATAATAATTTTCTTTTTCAAAATCTAATATCTAACTTTTTATTGTCTATAAATGATGCAACTCATTTCATAGTTTCAGCTTTGCCAAATTTGATAAAAATGTTAAAATACAGAGCGGAGGCTTAGGACATGATGGAAAGTACTTTTGACACAGTCAAATCATGAGAGAAACTGTCAATTAAACGAATCAAACTAAGCCTGGAGATGAAATTTGCAAGAAGATCGTACCTATACGAAAGGACCGAGATCTTTCGTTTTTCAAAACCAAGGTCAAAATGTTTCTACCCTGTTTTATGTTTTTTTATGAGCTAAAGATAGATAGATGTACGGATTATAAACATTTAAATTAAAATGATGACAAAAGCAATTAGGCACAACCAATATTTTGGGTTCAAGATTATTTTTTCGTTGCCATAGACTTAAGCATGTGTTCTTTTAAATTAGAGCAAGACCTAAATCATGTATTACAAAAATTGTAATTTTGAACTGAGCATATGTTCTTGTACATTTACAGCAAGGCCCCCTTTTCATTAGAATGAAAATTCAATTTTAAATAATATTGTAATGACAATCATGCTTTTTTTTAGATTTGGGCATTGTAATGACAATCATGCTTTTTTTAGATTTGGGCATTGGGCAAGTATCTCTGAACTGATTTCGTAACTTCAACATTTACTGTCGCATAATCAGAAAAAATGTGTGATATTTTTCAAAATCAAGATGACAACACAATATAGAAAAAATAACCAATATTGATGGTTGAAAATTAGGAATTTACCTCCTTAAATGACCCTGAAATAAAACAATGCCAACAGATATAGAATTTTTTTTAATGTGCAATTTATGATAAGACGGATCTAAGCGTATGCCATGGAGGCATATTGAAATTTATAGTAGTTAGTGTAGATCTTGGATAGAGACATTTTAGATTAAGTCTTTGTTGACTTTTTTTGTTGTTATTAAGCAGTTTCACTTTCAGACGTCGGTTTGCACCAGAGACAAGAGACAAATGATGTCGGCCAATTTATTATCGATATACCTGTCAAATGTTTACACTGTAAAAAATAAAACAAGGGCTAGATTACCTTGTTACTTGGATCCCGGTTTTTTACCCTCTTTGCGAGTAAACGGTAATACTCGATTAATAAATAATAATTAAAAAAAAAAACAGAATGCAGAATTCAGATAATTTTGAAGAGTTTAGAGTTTCTTATAGTAAAATCAAATTTCATGTCTACTTTCATTCCTGTGTTTTTTTAGCATTAATTTGTGAAAATTGACTATTGTGAATTTTTTTTTGAAATTTAATAAAAGCCAAAAATTCAGTTAATGTTATAGGCTCAAATGAAATTACACAAGATCGTTATCAATTGTGACAAGCGATGCGGAGCTGAGATAATTTTTCAAAAATGGAAGTCAGCGTTCTGCATGTAAACCATGTTCTTGTATCGAACCAGTTCTGAACATTATGTAATTTAGATCGCTAGAATTCCGCACATTTTTCAAATTCTTTGCAAGGTGCGTAATTGAGCTAGAAATTTTTCACTGTTTAAAGCAGCTAATTAAGAAAATAATTATAGCGGAATTGCAGTGTTCTGTATTTGGATGTGAAACTTAATGGGCAAGTGACGATATTTTATATTTCTAACTTTAAAAAAATCGTACAGAACCTACGCAAGATACAATGCTTGGAAAACCATGCAATCTAATTGTGACAATTTATACAGTGTAGACCTTTGACCATGACACAAAAATTTGCACTGACATGCACTTGACGTTTTGTACTGATACAAAAAGTGACAGATACATGAAAATGACAAGAAATTTAACGTAGAACTTAGTGTAGGATTCAAAAATAATATCAAAATGGGGTGGTTCCATTTAAAAAAACATAAATTTGGTATATTTATAATACTTTGACAGCCTGCATATAAACGCAAATATTTTTTGACTGTGCGAGAGAAACGCACCTATCATCAAAAAATAAATAAATGCAAGTCGATACCTCAAATAGTACCTAAGAAAGTTATGAAGCTTTTACTTTATGTATGAACCAGTGTTTTTTTACCACGCCTATTAAACTTAAGTCTTAATTCGGCGTCCAATTGTGTCTTAACTCGAAGTAAATTTTCCCTTGAGGATTCGAGTTAGAGAAGTTCCACTGTAGTTGATACAGGCGCAAAATGATGGATTTTAACTTCAAATTTTTGTACACTTAATCGATTTCACTGGTTTAATTTTTGTGCGTACACACATACCCAACTCGAAGGCTTATGAGTTGTTAAAGCTGATTGATCACATTAACTGTAGCAGTGGCATAACTTAAAATTTTGGTTCCCCTGCAAAATATATTTTGGGCCCCCTCTCTATTAATTATAAACAATAAAAGGCGATCAAAATCTGAATTTTTTCCACGCGGGCACCCTTGGATATAGTAGCGGGCCCCCCTCATCGCGGGTAACTAGTTACGCCACTGAACTGAAGACTTAGATTTGGATTCGGATGAAGAAAAAGCATCAGTTTAATGAAATCAACATATATTTAAAATCCAATGCATACACAATTATTAAAAAAAATTAAATACATTTCACCCTTAATACAAATTTTAACATTTAATGTTTCTAACAATTCAAGGCACCCATTACATTCTTAGCGACTATGTACAAAAAACTTAAAAGCTAACGTACACCTAATTACAGTTCTCTTTGGTGTTGAAAGCTGTATGAAATTTTACTAGAAGCCTTCGACATTCGAAGACACCCGAAGACCGCCAGTAAAACTCGTCGAACAAAACAAGTGCAAATATGGAACAAATGTGCAATTTTACAGTTCACTTTTATACAAAAAAAATTTCGCCATGCTCAATCACAGAATTTACAAAGTGGTCCCGATCGGAAATTTCGACAAACTATTTGCACTTTATACAGCGATGGTAACACGACTGGCAATTTAGTCAGACTAGACTGGTCCCAAGTCCCTTTTCGTTTTATGTACAGCGATGGCAGCGCGGTCACGGGTCGTCATGGCGCGGCTGAATCCAGTTCTAGCTGCTGCTGCTCACCTCCTGCTTGATTTCCTCGCTTTTGACGTAGATCACAGATTCGGGGGCTGTGGGGTGCTGCGACTCGCGGTGCCGTCGCAGATCCACTTTGCGCTGGAAGGCCTTGTCGCAGAGGCCGCAGGAGAAGGGCTTGTAGCCGGTGTGCTTGCGCATGTGAGTGATAAGGTTGGAGGATTGGCTGAACGCCTTCGAGCACACGACGCACTTGTGCGGCTTCTCTCCTGTAACAAAACAAACAAATATGTGATTTACATTCAGAAACGTACAACTCAAAAACCATATACATATGTACAGCCATGGACAGTCAAGAATAACACCCGTGTTATGCAAATACCGACTCTATGAGATATTGTCATTGAGTCGGTATTTGCATCACACCCGCCGTGGACAGTCAAGAATAACACTTTAGCCGGCGGGTGTGATGCAAATACCGACTCAATGACAATACCTCATAGAGTCGGTATTTGCATAACACGGGTGTTATTCTTGACTGTCCATGGCTGTACAAACGAAGGGGTATTGATATGTTCTTAGCCTACTATTGAAACAACTAAACTTTGAAACTTTGGAATATATTTTTATTCATTAACACACTTATTACGGAGATACTGCAACGCCTCTAACCCTTTAACAAAAGGATTCTTCTTGCTCAGAAAAACCAGCCCTCCACAGCTTCTATTACCTCTTCGTCACACAAAAAATGTATGTCCCTTTACGTTTTTTTCAATCGAGGGAATATAAAATAGTACAAGGGAGCAAGATCCGGGGAATATGGTGGGCGTTCCAGTAATTCAAATCCTAAATCCCGAATTGAACTCATGGCGATGTGTGATTTGTGTGAAAGTGCATTGTCCTGCAAAAACAACACATCTTTCGCTAGCATGTCTTTTTTACGAATGTATGTAGGCTTTCACGGTCGGTGTTATTAATTATAACTATATTCCATTTGAAGTTCCATTAGGGGGGTGTAATGAATGCTCCGAGGAGCTAATTCTACAAGTAATGAAATTCCAGAAGTTTCATCCACAGCTGCGGTGGACTTCATCAGTGGCAAAAGTGGCGATATGAAAGAGCTCAAAGTTGTTCTCTTCGCTGTCACATTTATATTCTGCGTTGCATTATTCGTGTTGTTGTTTCCATTATTTCCTTGGTTGGCTGGGCTAAATGACATTACCCTTCTCTTTGACAGGACCGGTTGCCAATATTTGTCCATCTTTAACCCTTCACCCATTCTATTGAAATTATCTTGGTGTTTATAAATTTCAATTGCTTCACGGTGTAGGCGTGGGTAGTATTGTGAAGTGGACGACAGAAGTTTTGTCTCATCAAATTGTATATTATGGTCTCCATCAGACAATCCATGATCAACTACGGCAGATTTATCACCTAAACGACAGTTCCTCTTGTGTTCATTAAACGTGTGTAAGGCTCAGTTGTTCAGTCGAAGCTTACACGATCGATTTGTAAAGACGAGTTTAAAGTTAAGCGGAAGCTTAATCCTTCAGATGTTGCACAGTCGTGATTTTGGAGCTGCTTAGTTAATCCCAGTCACAGCTCAGATAGACCTTTCATGCTCTGTTTTGGCAACCCTGATTCTCGGGATGTTTTGTTTACAATTGGCATTGTCTGACGCATCCTTTCAAACATTGAATTTGAATTTTTGAAATTTGAATTATGTTTGTCCGTGGTGTGATTAGTTGAAGAAGCAACGCGATCAGCCCATTTTACGGCCGAGGAAGAATTTTTGTTAATGGGAATTGTAAAACGGTACCAAGGAATAATGGGATCCAAAAGTACCAATGCCGTGCTTAATAAGGATAGTGGCAGCATGAGACAAAATTGCTACCGAATTTTGGAATGTTGACAAAAACAGGTCTCAAACTGGCGAGTGCTCTTGAAACTATTCTGCTAGCAGTAGATTTATGAATTCCCATAAAATCACCTACTACTAGTAGCATACTGTTTGTAGCGAAAAAAACGTTGTGTTACTATTATATTCTCAACAGAAATGGCGTGATTTCTGTCAGAAAATACAGAAATGTAAACTTTCTATTAGTGTTAAAAAAGAGTATTGTACCAATCAGTAGTTGACGGAATATCAGCAGCAATAAGATTAATGACCATCCTAACCAATTCTTTTGGAAGCCTAAATCTGTCTAGAAATTCTTCGACGCTTCAAAATAATCTGGCCGTTGCCTATACAATCGAGGTCTTCGTGGGGGCTCTAGCATACTTAATATTTCCAAGAACTCTTCGTCGTCTGTAATATTGCCATCGATATCATTATTGTTGAAAATGTTGACTCCATTGCACTGAACAAATCAAGGAAACCAAATTCTTTGACTAAAAATTACATATTTTCGTTTTTGATCGGCATTGAAGCATTCTAGTATCCATTTGGCAGAAACTTTTTTCATATCTAAATCGATGTGAACTACATATATGATGGACGCGTTCATATGAAATATTTAATGTCTCAGCTCCATGTTTCAGTCCAATTCGACGGTCTGACAATATCATGTCATCAACTGCATCAATATTTTCAGGGGTAGACACCGAAATTGGTGTTCCTGGTCTTTTTTTATCTTCAACGGAAAGTTTTCTTCTTCTGAATGAAGTAATCCAATTATTCACAGTGGCGTATGGAGGACACTGATCCCCGAGTGTATTAAGCATATCATCATAAATCTGCTTAACTCTTAACCCCTTCAAATACAGGTAGGTACTTAATTCTCAAATTAATAGATTTTCACAATTTGACATGCTTTCTTTCAAATTTTATTCCACACTAATGCTTTGCTTTAGCTTGTTGAAGTAAAATTTCACAGTGGCATTTTTAATAAGCCATTGTTTGTTGCCTATTGTAGTCTAGGCTAAATCAATAACCTCTCGTAGATCGAAGATCGAGGAAGAAATAGTTGAAAAGGAAAATTCGGAAAAATCAGAAACTAATACGTCCAAAGTTGCGCAAACAAAGCGACTGAGCATTGAGCCTATCGCACTTTTTGAGTAATCTAAAGCGATTTGGAGGTTGCCGAAGCAGGTGATATGAACGCAACATGCGGGTGCAAGCCTTGCCGCTTAGTCATTACGGGCAAACGTTTTTCTAGCAATTTTCGAAATATCCAATGTCGCGTTTCAAAACACACACGCGTCATCAATTATGTTAATAGCCGAGGAAGAAACTTCGAAACTATGGGTTTGACAAATGGTATTTTCAACCGACAGTTAGCTAGTTTTTCAATTTGCCATTCCGCATGATTACCCTTTTTTCCTCGTCTCCGGATCGATGCATAAGTACAGAATGCAAATCGAGGTCTCAAATTAGCGAAAACAATCGCCTCGAACGGGCTTTTTCGACGTAATTGGAGTGTGTGCGAGCGTTTTTTGCGATAAGACGACAAACAAACTACCTAATACACCTAATCGGTGGATAAAATATGACATATATTGCGGGCTGGATGATTGCCTGGTTTGTGACGTTCGAGGCCTTTGATCGCTGCACAACCACGACACACTTCTTGTATTATTGATGAAGATGGTCAGATGCGAACCGCGGCATAATTATTAACAATTAATGCATTTGCAGAGCTGTTTGTGCGCGCAGATGACTGTTTATTTCTTCAAGAGAGATTCATTAGATCCGTTTCTTCGGCACCGTTCGCTTCTATTAAAACGCACCAGATTTCGATTAATCCGGCCTGACTTGCATTGCGCAATCATACAAAGTGCTCGATTCCATTGAATTCACTTTATTTGAATTGGGCGCATTAAAAGAGTCACACTTCACTGCAATCCACTTCGTTTATTAATAATAACAAAAACAGCGATCGCTTCGCGTTGTTGCACAAGAAATTAAATCGTTCTTATTTTATTAGTTTCATTTCAGCTAGCGTAATGTTTATTGTTACTCACTGCGTGTCATTGCACAATGTTTGACTTTTGAGAAGCAAAACACGGGCTCCAAGACTGCGTTCCCTTATAAGTTGTTTCATTGGGATCATATAACGAATACTCTGACTAAACCGACAGACGTTTCGTCTACTACTGCGGTGGGCATCATCACTGGCGAACTACTCCTCTTTTAGTCGTTTCAAATGCAACCGCTACAACCACTGCTGATAACATCGACCCCATTTTTCTTTAAAATTGAAATAAATCTCAAAAATCCTCAAAAAGTCGAATCCAGCCGAAATTATATGTCTTCTAAACAAATATGTCACCCTATATGGTACAAATATTTCCTTTGCAGGCAAACTGGGCGTGCTTGACGTCACAAAGATTATTGTGATGAGCAAATATATTGAGCCCTCTATCAACAATGAGCAATCAAGATTGACACTATGAGTAAGAAAAATAATGTCGCCATTTTACAATGTTCAGAATTAAGATAAGGGGCCCAAAATTTGAAGTTACGCAATGCGTATCAGGATAACGATGAAGACGTTGCAATAGATGTTCGCATTCATTGTATTATGTGTATTAATTATTATTGAGCCGAACCAAGATTGAAAGAAAGTGTAGCTTCAATTTCAGGTATATATGATGAGGAACTTCAGCTACAAGATGCAAAGGAAGATTTGTTCGTACCTGGACCATCTACATCTCAACATTATATAGTGATTCTTATTAAGGCACTCATGAACGGATCCACTATCCAAGCACAAATGGGAAAAATATTCCGCTGTGTAAGTGTCTCTGCATAGAAGCAAAAGCCGTTCTCCAGACAATGAAATTCAGAAGAAGTAACCAACCATTTGTTCCCCCATCAGTAAAGAATTGGATAATTACAATTAATGGCTTCTTGGAACTGTCGTGCAGATTACAGAGAGTAGGATTTAGTAGATTTTGTTTATTATGATTGAAGTTTCAATTGTTAAATAATTATTAAAATTTAATGTATAAAAATAACTGATTACTCATAAAAATAAATTTGACAGTCGGTGATTAAATCCATACCCAGAAATGTCTAATTTAGTAGAACAGTTTTCCGTAAAATTGTTAAAACCGTCTAAAGTTTTTGTTTTTTAAAAATTATTGACTGTACAAAATACGGTTTTGTCTCATCTGAAGGTCAGTTCTTTCGTTAATTTTTCCTTTTTTTAATATGATGGCAAATTTGCAAATATACTGGGCATCCCCAGTATATTTCCAAATTCATCAACTTTCAAGCGTGGTCTACTTAAAGGGATTTCTTTTGTACTTCCATCAAGTTGCAAATATTTATCAACTTATATCATCAGAATTAAAATCTAATCCGCAGACAACACTTGAAGAAGAGGGTGCAAAGTTTTTTTTATGAATTTCTTTTACCCATGTTTATTAGAGCTCTTCATTTTTAGGGAATTTGAAGACACTATCCACATTTATTTTGCTTAGTCTTCGAAGACGAATCATAATAATTTTATATCCCTGTTCACAACAACAACTAGGCATGATGACTATAGGTGATGTTTCACTCTCAAACTTGCAACAACTCTGATGAGGTGATAAACACTTCAATTTGATATAGCTACGTATACTAATAATTTATGATCTACAAAGAATACGAGGTTCGATCCAATTTATAGATGACCCTTAATTGAGTGAATAATAAGAAGAAGGATGGAGGCCCCTTGGTGAGTAATATAAATGTTCTTTATTTGTAAAAGAGTAATTTTGTTTTGTTTGAAATTTTCCACTGCGTCGTGCTGTGTATCATTGTTCTCGCTATACTGGAATCAAACACTTTGAAATTAACGAAGAGAACTAATAAAGACTGAAAACTATGTTTTTGTTTAATTAGGTACATAATGTATGTAAGTATGTATATTATGAATAAATGAAGAATTTATTTTTAATTTCTGAAAGCTTGTAATATTTATTTATATAGATTAATACTTTTTAATTTAAATTTACGGTTTTAAACTGTATGAAATGTACATCCTACTCCTCAATATATTAAAATTTTAAAGTCTCTAACGTTTAAATTGCCCGATATGGTTCAAAATAGTCGCGGTATTCTGCTTGCTTACCATTGGTTGGGAATCGAGGCAATTTTAGGCTACGGTTATAGGTTCAGATGTAAAAATTAATAATTGTCACTTTACAGATAACCATTAGTGGCCAACTTCGACGCTAAATTAATAGAACGAAAAGGATTAGACTTTGCTGATCTGTTAGGAGAGCCAAATTTTAAGACAACCAAATGATGGTTGGACTACTGGATACACAAGTATGAGCATTTTGAATGATATCCCATGAACCTTTGCCAAGATTGGGTTCCTATTTTTGGAATGTCATAAAAGCTGTTGGTACTGCAATGCACTACTCGTCTTAGAACTGATTTTTTGGCCTAATTCGTGACTTAGTAAAAATGTTAAATTTAGTTGAAGAACGCAGACAGGAACTAGAAGTAAAGAAACTTGTTATATACAGGTGTCCCGGCGGTGCGGGGAAGTAAGATTACCTACTTACTCTAAAATGAAAAAAGATATCGGTTTTCGGTTTTCGATAAAAATCTATTTAAGAGAACACTCTGCTTATATACAGAATGTCCAATACAGAGTGGCGCATCAAAGTTATGTTTTTTTAAATGAAACACCCAGCAGGTATATTGCGCTATTTTCGAATTTTTTTATCAAAAGAGAATTATACTTTGTATAATCTATTAGTTAGGTCCAACTTCAGTTGTTTTGCTATTATTTGTAAAAATGTTTTGAAAAATTGATGCTTCCAAACCAATGAGAATTTTAAGCTTTAAATTTTGCCACAAAATGTTTAATTTATACTTCTACATTATAATATTATAAATGGCGAAAGCTTGGATGTTTGTTCCTCTATCACGCCAGAACGGCTGAACGGATCTGGATGAAATCTGGCACAGAGATAAATTATAGTCTGGAATAGCACATAGGCTACTATTTATCCAGGAAAAATGTTCCCGTGAGATAGATGTGTTTGCTTTTCATAGAGCAAGCTAGGGATCGACATGATTTTTTGCATAGTGGTAGATTTTTTACCTTGTTAACGTATTAGGGAAAGGATTAAGGAGAGGAAAAGTAGCGAGAGAAAGGAACCTTCTCAATGGGAGTTTATAGATAAATACATTGAGAAAAAATTCGGATAGGTCTAACTGGCACTCGAACCGAGATCCATCGATGTCGAGAGCTTTATCCAATTAAGCTATCCGCCCTGTACCAGACATCGACTATTAAATTTATTTTAAATTTGACGAATCATTATTTTTATTTAAAGCTACAAAATTTAGAGTTAATTAACATAACTATT